>OY997594.1:32820056-35220056 GCA_963921825.1 Erodium maritimum | reverse complement strand
GCAAACTTGCTGGCCGAGTTTATTCCTTGTCCTGTCATTCTGCTACCATTATAACAGTACAGTTTGCTTGTATACCTCAACACTTGAATGCAACTGCAGAAATGATATTTTGGTAGCATTGGGAAAGCTTTTATCGAGAAAAAGGAAGCTAGTAACAATTTTTAGGTTTTCAGCTGATTTGTGCATTGTTAACTACCATTTGCTGGTAATGGCAGGATTTACGTCGTGAATAGTCTCTTGAAGCCAGGTTTGACCATTTGAGGAATTCCAACTCTTTAAGTTTGTTATTGGGATGAATTATTAATCAAGATCTTGGGTGTCTATCTGAATAAGTCTTGGTGTATTATTCTCTTTAGCTTCAAAAAGATATTGAATTTTGAGAGGGAAGAACAATTACTTTGGTGGACATAGTTGTATTGATTAAGTAAAAAAGTAGGTAATGGCAAGGTTCTAAAAAATGTAAGGTGTTAGTCGGGCGGCTAGAGCTTTTGGGGATTAATCGGAGATAATTGGATTTGTATTTTTCTACATTTTTTTCTTCAATTTTTTAAAATTATGTTATTATATGTATGAACAAAATATAAATTTTATCATGAAAAAATAGTAACAAACATTCAAAAAATACAAAAAATATATAGATGTCACATATTTATCTTTAAATAACAAAAAAAGTTAAATAAAAAACATTAATATCTTTACATAAAAATTAAAACTAGGAATAAAAATTAAAAATTAATATGATATTTTCCTAAAAAAATAAAAATAAAAATTGTTAACAAACAAGTAAATATTAACATCCACAATTATTTAAGATGTAAATATATATAATCTATGATTATTAATTTTATAATTAACTTTATAAATAAAATTACATATATTTAATATATATTTTTATAATATAATAATAATAATACAAAATATATAAATGATTAATAACAAATATTTAAGATAAAACCATATAAATCGAGTCGGTGTTCTAAAAATCTCTGTCAAGACGCCGATTAATCCCCGCTTATGCCCGATTTTTAGAACGTTGGGTAATAGTACTTCCCAGAGTAAAACTACAAAAGACAATGATTTATTTTATAGCTTACATATAAAAGTAACTTCTATGACCATATTTTTCGATTTTAGGGTTTCTAAAACTAGTTTTCAGGTTTAATAATTTAGTGTTTTAAAATTGTATTAGAATTTACTAGTTTGGATTATGTACAAATGATTGTCAACGTATGTGTTAGTTACAACCACATTAAAGTCTCTATCTAAATAAACCCTTTTTATTATATTTCTTCTACATCTCGAAGCCTTCAACGCCGATGACTACCTATTGTGGCTTCAGTTATGACATCCGCCGATGATCCTTGCCCGTTTCCATCTTCCTTCCCCTCGTACTCCTATAGACTCTTGTTCACGACCCGTGCCTTCCTCTGTCCCGTCGCACACGACGGATATGTGGTGGTTCATTTCTCGTGTTGGCTGCCTCCTCCCCGAGGCCCTCTTACTTGGCGGCCTCACCATTTCATCAGATTTAGGGTGTTGATGGTGCTTCTTCCATCCTTTATCTATTCGATCTCAGATCTATAGTGTTTGGGTTTCCACCAGAATTCGTGGTGTTGGCCGCCAACTGTTTTGATGCCCAAGTTTAGTGGAAATAGTGTCGTTGGATTTTTTTTTTCCCTATTGTATGGGTTTCCTTCTCCTACTCCTCATCTTCTCCGAGTAGTAACGTCGGTCTTCTAGGTGATGGCCTCTAGTGACTATGTTTTGGTTGGGTGAGACTTCTGGTTGAGGGTGGATTTTGGTTTTTGTAGTTCGGATGTCTTCAGAGTAAGGCGGTCGTTGAAGACCAGAATGTCGTTATGGTTGTATGGTTCTGAGTTTTGTTGTTGTTCCAAGGCGAGTTTTTGGTCCCCGGGTGATGTTGTTGTTACTTGTTTGGTCCGTTTCGGACAAGCAATTGGGCTTTTGTGCCTATTTGGTTGTTACCCACTTAAGGGTATGGTTGGTTTTGTTTGCTTCATGATTATAAAATCTTGGTTTAGACCGCTCCACCCTTAATGGGGTCTTATCGGTTGAGCTTTATGGTAGGAATATTAGGGTTCTGATCCTATTGTCGAGACTAAGGCATGTCTCGATCCTCTTGCTTATATAGTTCACTCGAGAGGATTTAATCCTCTTGTCCTTATACTTTACATCAAACTATAAGATTTATAAAACTTCATATGATGATAAAAAGAATAGTAATAATTTGTTATTTTTACTATAAAAAAACTAAACATATAGAACCATTATGAGAGACTAATAGTATTGTGGTTATAATGTTTTTATTATTCTATAGAAATGAGGACAAATCTAATAGAAACTACTTTTATCCTAAAAACTGTATGAACTAGTCCTAGTCATACATTCTTAATATCCAACATTCACCATAATGTCACATCATCACCCCCAATCTCACCCAAAATTCACGTCACTTTCATTCTTTCTCACACAAGTAAGGGCATAATTGTAATAGCATGGTGTCATGTGGACAAGTGTCCATTTTTTCTTCACTAGTTCACTAATTTAATCATTCCCGCTTTGTTTCAACTCCAATTAGCTTCAAACTTGCACCAATATTTTTCTTTTTTCAAGGGCTTTAAATCAAGATCACTCATGAATATATTTTAAAGCACAAAAATAAAAACTTATATCGGGGTGATAAAAATAATGTTGAGTGTTGATAAATCTTAATTAATGAATGTTTTATATCGGGGTATCAAACTAGTGCTAAATGTTGATAAAAAATATGTACTGAGGTGATAAAAAACAATTAATGAGATGATAAAAAACGTGTTCAATTTTGATAATAAGTGTGATAAACTAGAGTTTAGTGTTGATAAAAAAAATAGGGAGAATTTCACTTTAACACCCTGTCAAACATTTAATTTCGTTTTGATACCCTGGTATAAATTTTTAACACTTTCATACCCTAACCAAACTTTTAATTTCACTTTCATACCCAACCGTCAGATTTTGTTAACTTTCCATCCAAAATAGGTAAAATGTCCATAATACCCCTAACTATTACTCAAATTTTCAAACTCATGCCATTGGTTTAGAATTTAAAAATAAGTGAAATGACAATAATACCCTTCATTGTTAGGGTGTTAAAATGAAAATTTCATTTTTTTAAAAAATCAAATCAGTTTTTTTTTATTTCTATTTTTTTTTATAAATTCAGTTTTTATTTTCAAAAATTCAGATTTTAATTTAAAAAATACATAAAAAGCAGATTTTATTTTTAAAAATACAAAAAAAATCAGTTTTTTAATTTAATTAATATATTTTTTTATTTTTTATTTTTTTCTACCTAAATTTACTCTCTCTCTCCTCATCTTCGTCTCTCTCTCCTCAATTTCTGATTCGATTCAGTCAAATACCTAAATTCACATATACATCCCATTTCAGTGAGCTGTGCTGAGCTCCATTGAAGCACACTTCATCTTCCCCAAATCCGTCCTCACTACCCACAAGTCCGTCCTCTTCTACCCCACACCCACCTCCCCTCGCCGCCTCCTGAGCTTCGTGGAGTCCAAGCTCCGCGTCACCGCTCATCTCCGGCGACCCTCTTCCCAGACTGGCCTACCTCATCTCCGGCGTAGTTCTCTCTCAAACCACACCAACAACCACCATCGTCGGATCTAAACACCACACCGCACCACCATCGACGTCGTTAAAGCCACAAGTTCCAGATGAAAAAAAAGTGTTTGCTGGGTGAAGATGATTTGAGGGATGGAGTTAGGAACTAGGAAGTTGAAAAATCAGGCGCTTGCAGGGTGAATTAGTAGATCTGGACTTGCTGAATTTTGTTTGATACTTTATGTGTTTTGAGTTGAATGGGTCTGGATGTACTTTGAGTTGAATGGCTTCTAAATGTGTTGAGTGTGAGTGAGGAAAAGAGCCTCAAATGAGGAAGAAGATGAAGATGGGGTAGCAGATTTAGAAATTTTAGAGAGAGAAAAGTGAAAAAAATTAAATTGGTGGGGTGTTAAATTGAGAAAATAAAATAAAGATAAGAACTAAACTGATTTTTATGTATTTTAAAAAAAAATCTGATTTTTATGTATTTTAAAAATTAAAATCTGAATTTTTGAAAATAAAAATAATTTTTATAAATAAAAACTGAATTTATAAAAATAAAAACATGATTTTTGAAAATAAAAACTGAATTTATAAAAAAATAAATTGAATTTTGAAAAATAGAATAATTTAAAAAATGATTTTATTTTAAAAATAGTGAAAATTTCATTTTTAACACCCTAACAATGAAAGGTATTATTGCCATTTCACTTATTTTCAAATTCTGAACTAATGGCATGCGTTTGAAAATTTGAGTAATAGTTAGGGGTATTATGGACATTTTACCCATTTTGGATGGAAAGTTAACATAATCTAACAGCTGGGTATGAAAGTGAAATTAAAAGTTTGGTTAGAGTATGAAAGTGTTAAAAATTTATACTAGGGTATCAAAATGAAATTAAATGTTTGACAGGGTGTTAAAGTGAAATTTTTCCAAAAAAATATATGATGGGGTGATAAAACACATGCAATTTAGTGATAAACATAGTGTTTAGTGTTGATAAAACTAGTGCTTAGTGTTCATAAAAAACATGTGATGAGGTGATAAAATCATGTTCGGTTTTAGAAAATGAGGTGATAAAACTAGTGTTCAGTGTTGATAAAACTAGAGTAAAGTATTGATAAAAGCAGTGTAAAGTGTTGATAAAAATTACCCAGATATAATTTCTTTATAAATCACCCCCGAAATAATTTTATTGTTTCTTGCTTTAAAACATATTCACCACTGATCTTGATAGAAAGTCATTGAAAAAAAATAAAGATTTGTCGCAAGTTTGAAGGCAATCAAAATTCAAACGAAGCGGGAACAATTAAATCATGTTTAGTTTTGAAAAATAAGGTGATAAACCTAGTGTCCAGTGTTGATAAAAATTACCCATGTATAATTTTTTTAATCAGCCCCAAAATAGATTTTTTTTCATGCTTCAAAATATATTCATGACTGATCTTGATAGAAAGCCCTTGAAAAAACAAAAATATTGGCGCAAGTTTGAAGCCAATCGGAGTTCAAACGAAGTGGGAAAAATTAAATTTGTGAATTGATAAAAAAAATGATAATTTTATTGCAAAAGTCCCTACAACTTACCAAAAAAGTGTTTTCTCAGTCAACAATTCAATTGCATCTCATCCATCCATTTATAAAATGGATAGTTTGGATTGGTTCACACAGTTTTTACGTTAAGAGGTGGTTTCTATTTGATTTCTTCTCTCATATGCAATTCTCTTAAAAATTTATCCTAAAAGGTAAATGTAAAAACTTTCTTTAAAGTTTTAATCACGAACAATAAGTTATTTTTAAGTATTGATTACGTACGAAACAAAATTTAAATCAATTTTTTAGTATTTGTTTTATTCATAAAGACATATAAGTGATCTACTATCGGTTCATAAAACATATAAATGATCAAAGATCAATTCATAAATATATATATATATATAAATCATGATTAAAATTTAAAATATTTAGTTTAACACTTTTAGATATTGAATAATTTGCATCTGAATCTATTATCTCTCGCTAAGTCGTGTGCTCTCTCCCGAGAAACCCTAGCCCTAGCCCTAGCCTATGAAGCTCTCTGTCACCTCTATCGACATGACTTGTAAGAACCGCGGAGCAGCCAGTCACGATTTTGGATACGCGGGAGCAGGTCTTGCGTGGCAAGACTATCTGGCTGGTACGGGTGCAGTGGCGACACCACGGAGCGGAGTCGACTTGGGAGCGCGAGGATGAGGTTCGTGCGAAGTACCCCAGCCTTTTTGACCCTTGAGGTACGTTCGTTTTAAATTTCGCGGACGAAATTTCTTTAAGGGGGGGTAGATTGTAAGAACCGCCCTTGGTCGATCTCGGTCGAACCGGGGTTTTTTGGCAAAAGTTGACTTTCCGCCGGAAAAGTCAACGGATGACTCCGGGAGTCATTCGGGGACTTTCTGGGACCCAAAAAGCTTAGCCGTCGTTACGGTTAGCTTAGTGGGGTCGTTTCCTTTCTAATGACTACTTTCGTGAAAAAGTCAACTGCGGGTCAAATGGGGTCAACGTAGAGGCTAAATCGAATAGATTTAATTGTGTTTGAATTATTAAGGGTAAAGGTGGACCCCACATGGACACTTGTCCATGGTGGCTTAGAGGAGAAGAAATGGGTCTAGAAAGACCTATTTGCCCTCATATGGGTCAAAAGAGAAGTAAGGGACCTAAGGGGCAATCTAGACCTTTTCTAGTTAGGTTAAAGGCAATATTGGAGTACAATTCAGCCCATTTTAGAGCACCCACAGTCGTGGGCGAGAAGCAGCTGGCGAGATGAGGTCGCCGGCGAGGAGGAGGCGAGGAGGTCGTTGGCGACTTGGATAGCCGTAAGCGAACTCGCCAGCAGATCTCGCTGGCGAGGTGGTCTTTGACCGTCTCGGGTGGCGCGCCGACCGTTGGCGAGCCACACGCTCTCGACACGTGGCCTGGTTCGCTGGCAGCAACATTTAATATTTTTGCACTTTCCCCCTAAAAATAAACACCCCAAAACTCATTTTGAACACACACTCAATTTCTCTCTTCTACTACACTTTCGAAAGTCGTATTCCAATTTCTTTCGCTATGTCTTCTTTCGATCTCAACGAGTGGGTTCTCAACTATAGGTCGGTGACGGATGAAACTTTGTCCCAAGAGTTCTTGGACCCTTGCTTTTCCCCCAACCCGACTGTCGAATCCTCTCAACCCATTTCCGAGCCCGCCGACATCCGTCCGTCCGTCAAAGGCCAAAGCAAAGCGTGTCTTGTGGACCGACGAGGAGGACTGCAGGTTAGTTCGAGCTTGGATGCACCACTCGTACGACTCAGTGCACGACAACCAGAAGCATAATTTGAAGTACTGGGGGGGCATCGCTGAGGAACTGGCTTCTACTCGGGGCCCAGATGATCCGGTGAGGTCGGGGAAGCAGTGCAAAGACCACTGGCTGGGGACGAATCCAAAAGTGACGTTCTTCCAAGGGCTGTTTGTAAAGAACTGCAGGAACCACAGGAGCGGCCGAAACGATGCGGGAATCATGAAGTTGACCGATGAGCAATACATAAAGGCTTGTGGTCATCCATTCACATGGAAACACCGGTGGGATCTTGTGAAAGGAGAACACAAGTGGAATTCTCATTACTTTGCTGTTGACGAGCCCGTTGTACCGACACCGATTACGGAGTTCGATGTCGAAGATTCTACCGACTCCGGCAAGCGCCCTCGTGAAGAAACGTCGGGCTGTGAGGACAGTCATCAAATGACGGGTGCTAATACGGACGATCAACCCCAGTACAAGAGGTCTATGGGCTGCAAGGCTGCCAAGGCTCAGAGGTAAGGGCTCAACACCATCGTCTAAGGAAGCAGTTGCTGATCGTGTCGAGAGGGCCCATATAGCGCCCAAAGAAGCAAGCCAAGCCAGGACCATTGAGAAGGTTGCGCAGCTGAAGCTGATGGCATACCAGCAGTGGGTCGAAGCTGAAAAAACTGACACTTCGGACATGGATCCCGAGCAGCTAGAGGCCCACATGACGCAACTCAGGATTTTGTGCAATCTAATGAACCAGTGACTTGTTTTTTTTAAGCTTAACGTACTTGTTTTTTTTTTTGAAGTTGTAATTCAAGTTTCCTTTAATGAATTTGTTTTAAGTTTTATGTTTTGCTAATTGTTTCCTTTAATGATTTTTTTTAATTTGGTCAAACAAGTAGTTTTTTTTCCATTATGAATGGTACTTTTATTGGGATGTGTGCCAATAATGCCACCACCATCACAAAAAGACCAAAATGCCCCCTTGTGGTCGGCGGTTTGGCCTACAAATACAACCCTTGCCTCCTTCATTCTTCACACCTCTTCTCCAATTCTCTCGCTATCTCCCAAACTTTTGTTCTTCCATTTTTCCTCCCCTTCTTCGAACCACCAATGGCCGGCGTAGGCTCATACCCGTGGACCAACGAGGAAGAGATGGTGCTGGTCCTATGCTGGCTGTAGGACGCCCGGTCGGGCCCAAATCATAGGTACTGGCCGGTAGTCTATGCCAATTTTGTCCACGGTGCTCCGACCAATTCCCCGTCGAGAACCCAGAAACAGTTTCGAGACCACTGGCAGGATCTCGCCAGGAAAATCCACCGGTATGAACTGTGCTACCGTGTAGCAGTTCATAACGCCCCGCCGGGAAGTACTGAGACTTACCTTCGCTCTCAAGCAGCCGCTTCCCACCACAAGGACCATGGCACCCATTTCACGAAGATGTTTTTGTGGGAGATCATTCGAAACCATCACAAATTCCTGTAGTACGTTCACGAGCTGTAGATCGTGATCACGTAATAAAATTAGATATCGTTTAGTTATGTGCGTGCTAATTATAGGTATAATTATCGTTTAAGTATGTTTTAATTACGTATGTGTGGTATATGTATAATTATAATAAAGTTGTGGGATTAAGTTGCAATTTTTTTCTTTTTTTTATTGCTTTTTCCTCCATCTCGTCGGCGGCTCCTCGCCAGCAACAGTTCCCCACTGCAGACATCGTTGACGGTGAGCTGGCGAGATACTTCAAAGATTATATTTTATATCATCTCGCCGGCGCCATCTTGCCGGCAGCCGGCGAGATGACTGTGGATGCTCTTATTAGTGTTGGCCGAAAATTCCAAGAGATGAGAGAGAGAGACAAACACCATTGAAGCTTGAAGAAGAAGAAATGAAAGAAAAGGGAGCTCTTGGCTTGATTTTCACCTCTAATCTCATCAAAAACTTCATATTCCTCTTCATCTCTCTATTCCATAAGGTAAGTCTTCAATCAAAACTCATTTTGATGAAGTTTAAGTTATGAGTTTGAAAAAGGCATGAACTAGGTTGGGTTTCCATGAGTTTGAGTTTTTGTTGTGTAGATGATTGATTCATGGAGAAAAGTGGGAGATTGTGATAGAAATCAATTAGGTTTTGTTGAAACCCAACATGGGTATTGAAGTATTGAGGTTTTTGGGACTGTTTTGGAGGTTTTTGGTTGATAAAAATGGAGTTTTGAGGGTTTAATTTCGTGGAGAAGAAGCAGGAGGAAGAAGAAGGACGGAGCTGTCAGACCCATCACGGATCCGTGACGGGGACCGTGACGGAGTGCGTCACGGCTCCGTGACGGAGGCCATGACGGCACATGTCACCCGTGACGGTGAGCATCACGGTTCTGTGACACGAACCGTCAAGGCTCCGTGACCCGAACCGTGATGGATCAGAATTGGGCCTTTTGGGTCCATTTTGGGCGTTTTCGACTAATTATGAAGGTTATCTATAACCAAGCCTATTGGGGATTAGTTTGGGATGTTTTTCCCCTTACACTGTCCTTGAATTACTATTAGTTCTCGTATTCCTTGTGATCTTATACGTTGTCCCCGAGCATGGCGGAGGAGGCTACTAGGCGATTCGTATTGACTTGCGTTTGGATAGCGATTGAGGTAGGGAAGAGTAGTAAATACCGTTTTAAATTATGGAATGTTACTAGAATGCATATAGGATGTGAATAACCAGAATGATTGTAGAATCACATGTAGAATGTGAATAACTAGCGTAGTCATATAAAGATGGAACCACTTACGGGCCAGGCGTGCTCGTAAGTGTGGGAATTTGCTGTGTTGTAGTATCACATGTGGCCAGGTTGTGCCGTAGGATTGTGTACTGGTTGTATTTGTGTGTGATTATTAGCCGATGATGTTGATATGTGGTATGTTCCGTGGTTAATTTAAGGATCATTATATGCTATACGAATGTGGTGAATGTTGGTATGAATTGTTGACGTGTGATATGATCGGGTGAGTGATAGAACGTTGTGGTGTGTTCGGTAAGACACGTTGTTATGATATGTTCAATATGATATGTTTGGTGTGGTATGTGTGGTGTGAGTTGTACCCCGTGCCACGGGAAGATGTTCGACCGATGGAGGATTCCGGTCCGGTATGTTATGAGTTTCACCCCGATGCTGTGTGTCCGGGAAGACATCGAGACCGAGGTTGTATTCTGGTATGATGTGTATATGAGTTTCACCCATATGTTGTGTGTCCGGGAAGACATCGAGACCGAGGTTGTGTTCCGGTATGATGTGTATATGAGTTTCACCCCGATGTTGTGTGTCCGAGAAGACATCGAGACCGAGGTTGTATTCCGGTATGATGTGTGTATGAGTTTCACCCCGATGATGTGTGTCCGGGAAGACATCTAGACCGACGCTGTATTCCGGTATGATGTGTTTGTTTCACACCGATGCTGTGTGTCCGGGAAGATATCTAGACCGATGCCGTGTTCCGGTACGATATGTTGAGCCGTGCAGTGTGACCGACGTATCATGGTATACCTATCTTATGTTTGTATGATATCGGGTTTGAGTGGCGTTCGTAGTTGGTGTGCTGCAAATAGTTCCATTGTATGTGTGGTTCTTGTCCGAGATCTAGTGTCGATATCGGTATTCTCCTGTTTGTTTTGTTTGTGTTGTTTCCTTACTAGTATGCCGAATTTAAAAGGGTATCCGTGGTGACGGTGCGGGAGCTCATTCCCTTTACTGCTTTTTCCTACTGAGAGAAAGCTCATCCCCCTTCATTATTGTTTCTTACAGGTTTTGAGAGTGATCTGGTTTAGAGGACGGCTCGAAGCTCGGGAGCTTATCGAGAGTCCGGGTGTTTTTGCTTAGTAGTGACATACTCCCTTTCGTTGTACTAAACTTTATTTTATTATTATTTTGGATTTAGAGCGTTTGACTCGTGTTACTGAAGTTGTTGATTTGGAACTAAATTCAGAGGTTTATATTGTTTAAATTTACTTTTATTACTATTATTCTTATAATTTTTAGTTCACGTCTCGAGTCCGGTCAAAACCAGATTTGGGGCGTGACATGACTACTGCTCTCGTCAGTCTTGTCCCAACGCCGTCTTCCCTTATGCAGTTCTCGACACTTGTGCCTCCCCTTCGCCCTTCTTCCGAGGTGGTTCCCTTAAAGAAACAACATGGAAGGAGAATGAAGCTAAACCCATCTGCTCCGATTTACCTCCCCTCATTGTCTGCCACTCTACCGTCACCACCGTCAACGACTCTCGTGGCCTTCTCTCCGGGGTCTTCTGCTTCATCGAGTAAGCCACGCCGGAGGCGTCCGCCTAAGGCTTTGGCCATTGCTTCTCATGCAACCAAAACTAGGGTTTTGGAGCCTCCGCCGATAATCCCTCTTGTTGACGGCACACTTCAGTTACCGCCTTCCACGGCTATCCCCAGCCTAAACCCATCGCCTCTGCCTGCTCCCACAGTCGCATAACCTCAACTGGAGGCTTCCATCGACGTTCCGTCGTCCCCACGGTACCGGGACCCTCTTCATGGGAAAGAACATGTGGTTGAGGCAGGAATGAAGGCCCTGGAGACTCTCTACGAGGGGATTTCGATCCCTAATACGGAGCATATCCCCGTGATTACGGCCCTCCTTACTCCGCCACCTGTTATGATCCACCGCCGACGGGTCTTCGAAGCTAAGGAGGTCAGTGCTCCGTCAGGGACAAAGACCGCGCCAGAGTCCCTTGAATATCACTTGGCTAGCCTCCAAGACGATTTCTCAACATGCTCGTTGGAGGAAGAGGAGGAGATCGAGGTTCTACTTCCATATTCCCCGGTGAGCCCCTTAGTCATGAATCCCCAACAGTTTTCCATAATGGGAAAACTGTGGGCTTCTAAGCCTCACGGGAAGGTGGTTTTGCTAAAAGTAATCACCAAAGCTTGGGGGAAGTCGACTGAGGGCTTGGTGATCAAGGACATCGGTCCTAGAGTCTTCGACGAAGGATGCTCGTACCTGTGTTCGCAGAAACGAACCTTGGTGCTTCAATGGGCATTCGCTCATGCTAGGGGATTTATACCCAATGGAAAGGGAGTCCCCCATTCTGAATCGTCTTTAGTTATGGGTTCACGCCCATGGTCTTCCTCGATTGGTAAGGACTCGAGCCACATGAGAGATGATTGACGCTGCTCTGGGGATGTGTGTTGATGTCCCGTGTGACCAGTGAGGCCACTACTAGGGAGGAACGGTGAATGTCATATTTTGGCACCTAGTGGAGCGTCCATTGCAACGCCGGTTTTCCCTCCACGGTACGACTCGTCTATGCTGGAGTTCTAGAGGGATCGAACCGCCAAGCCTTATGCAACAGACTGGGACCGTCAGAAACCCCAGCGCCCTATAACCTTGGGTTCTGCATCTAAGGGCACCTTGTCTCGGGGAAAGGGCCCAATTGTATCCCTGAGTACTACACCTAATGGTGCTAGTCCTCCGGGCGTTATCCAGGCCTGACAGGTGGATCCGCGATGGAAGAATTTGATGATCGGTCAGATCTCTGGTGGCTAGGAACCTAAAACTCTAAGTCTGCCTGAGCGCAGAGATAGAGGTGGACTTGGAGTTAGATTTGGGACTGGTGTTGGATCAGGAGTTGGAGGAGTGAAGAGGGGCTCTATTGTGAAACCCCGAGAGGATCAGGAGAGGGCGGGGAAGCAGCCTCGTCTAGAGGAATGATCTTTAAGATTCCTATATGACTTTTCATCTAATACCATCTATGACGATTATATTATTAAAAAACATGTATGTTCTTAATGGTCAAGAAATATCTTTTGAACACACTCACTGGAAATTAATATCTATTTTAATAAATTTGTACTTCTGAGTCAATTTTTTTTATAAATAATTTATTATTTGTGATCAATATGAAGTTGGATAATGATATGGGCAAAGTCATAGCATCAGTTTTAACCTTAGAAAAGAACCGAGGCTAGCAGGTGCAGAGTGAGTGCTACAAAAAGAGGCAAGTGGAGGGAGGGTAAAATAGTAAACACGCGGCACATTCCACCTAGACCTGAAGCGCTAAGCAACCCGGGAAAGGAAAGGGACGGAGAGAGAGAACGCATAAGAGAGAGGCGAATCCAAAACGCAACCCAAAACAAACAACAGAAGAAGAAGAAGAAGTAGAGAGCGTCTCTCTTCTCTTCCTCTCCGTCTCGCGATCTCATCGTCGCCGTCTTTTTGGAACCCTAATCACATTATCCCAACCCTAATCTCCCCTGCGATCCTTCTCCTCGACTTCGCTCATGACGTCACTGGCTCCGGCTGGTTTCAGTCCCCGGCGCGGCGCCGCTGCTTCTGCCGTCTCCTCTCCCTGGACTCAAATTTTCCGCGGAGACTCCGAGGACCGTTTGGCTTCGCCCTCTGCGGCGGCGGTAGCATCATCTGTGATTGAGCAGCTGGTTGTTTCCGGGTCCGCGGTTGAGGACGCGCCCGATGAGACCTCTGATAATGGCAATGCCTGTGCAGGTAAGAGACTTGCCTGGAATATGCCGTCCAGTGAGCTCGCGGCGGTTGTTGCTGAGGTTGAGCCTGTCATGGGGGCCGATTCCTGGCCCGCACTGTCGGAGTCCACTAAGGCTCCTGCCAAATATCCTACTGAATCTTTCAAACCTTCCATTGTGTCTCCGGCTTCTTCCCCGGTCACACAGGTTGAAGCAATTACTCCTATTTTGTTGTTCAAAAATTGTTATTAGTTCATGTCTCTTTGATACTAATTTCCTTACTTATTTGATTGTTTGGTGATTGGTTGCCGATTAATTCTACAAAAAAATGAACTTGAAGCCTTTTGATACATTATACTTGTTCCTAAATTGTTTATTGATTTGATATGGTGCACTTATGTTACTAAAAGCGTACTATCACTTGCTAAGGAAGAAAGGGAAATTGACAATACACAACATCCATTCTTAATTAATTGTCTTGGTTAGAAACATTGGATATAGATTGAACTAGCAATCTAATTTGACACAGATATTAACATTAGGAATAAACCATTTTTTCCTCTTTTAAGACATTTACCAAGAATGTTTGCTCTAGCTGCTAGGACTAGGATTAGTTGGTTGGATATGATAAAAATTAGAAATGGAATCACTCCATTTAAATTTGGGTCTCTATCCCCTATTACTCCCTCTATTAGTTGTCTGAGAACTTTAGGCATGTGTATTTCATATTTCGTGATCAACTAAAATTTTGTTTCTTATATTAATATGCACCATGATTCGGTATGGCCGATATGGGTGAATGGGACTGTTGAATTAATATAGGGTAAGGATGTTGGTAACTGTTTGATACTTTTGATCATGCTTTTATGCATGTATTTCTATCTATGTTCATATATTTATATGCACCATGATTCGGTATGGCCGATATGGGTGAATGGGACTGTTAAATTAATATAGGGTAAGGATGTTTGTAACTGTTTGATACTTTTGATCATGCTTTTATGTATGTATTTCTATCTATGTCCATATATTTATGGTCCATTGATTGTTTTTTATTTCCATATTCATTTTTTTTGTCTTTACTTTATAGGGCACTACATCTCTCTTCCCGCAAAAACAAGCTAACCCTCCAAACAAGGTACCTGCCCGTCAGAGATCAATGAAGCGCAATGGTGGTGGAAACACATCCACCAATGGTGGCTTTTCTCAGCCGCCAGCATCGCCATCCCCATTAGTTGACATGCCTCCAGCAAATCACTCTCCAAGGGTTACTGCACAAAGGAGTGGATTTGGATTTCACTCCCATGATGATATCAATCATCACCAACGAAATTCATTTAGAAATCGCAATGGTGGCCCTCATCCTCGCGGTGATGGTTCTCCCCATCATAATTATGGGGGCAGGCGAGATCAAGACCGTGGCAATCAATATTGGAATCCTCACCAACATTTTAGTGGGAAGGATGCACATATCCACCAAAACAGGGTTGTCCCAAGGTATATAACACCCCCAGCACCCCTCAGTTCAGCTGCATTCATGACTCCATCACCGGTGCAACATTTTGGCGGCCCCGTTGGTTTCTCTGGTAAGTGGTGCAGGTATTTTAGATTCATGTATTTTCAGCAGCTCCTTCGAGTCACCTGGTGAAGTTGTGTATTTGTTGGCATGCTCTAATGCCTCTATCCGTGTTCAGAACTTGCAACTCAGATGTACTTTGTTACAACTCCACCTCCAGAGTCAGTAAGAGGTGGTGTACCTTTTCTTTCCCCATTACCACCTCATGCAGTCTTTTTGCATGCCCCAGATCTTCAGTTGCATGGTAAAATAGTGAATCAGATAAACTATTATTTCAGGTATCTCTATAATACTATTATTCTGTTTTTTTGGTGTTTTCTAGCCGCACATACTTTTTGTTCTCGTCGATCTTTCATAAGTCTGTCAAGAAGTTGATGCAATTGCATATCGTATTGTTTATGCAGTACTGAGAATTTAATTAAAGATATATACTTGCGTCAGAATATGGATGAGCAGGGCTGGGTTCCTATTAAATTACTAGCAGGTTTCAAACAAGTAAGTTGTCTGGGGATTGCCAAGATGTTATTCTTTAGTTTGGTTGCGTTATGCTGTCTTCCCTACTACAAGTTCATTTTTGGTCCTTGTAGTCATGTTAAGCAGCCTATTTTTCTTTTAAATCTATTATACTTATTTTTTGGGGTTAATTGTCAAAAAGTGCAGTGAGGTTTTGTCCACAAACGAAAACATGCATATACTCTTGTATACGCTTTAAGGGTGGTCTGAAGTTTTGTCCACAAAAACATGCATAAACTTTTGTCCACACTTTAAGGGTGGTCTGAAGTTTTGTCCACCGACTTTTTAAGGAAAACGTAACAGATTAATTGTCGAAAACTACCCTAAAGTATTGCCCACACAACTATAGAATGCATTAGCCCACACAACTTTAGAATGCATTATGTATTGCCCACAAATCTATTGAATCCACAAAGAACTGCCTAGACCATTCATTCTGAACATCCCTGTTACGTTTTTTTTAGAAAAGTCGGTGGACAAAACTTCAGTGCACCCTTAAAGCGTGGACAAAAGTTTATGCATGTTTTCATTTGTGGACAAAACTTCAGTGCACTTTTTGACAATTAACCCTATTTTTTTTTGTTCAATGTCTTTTGTAATGTCGAAATGTTTTGTGCATGCATTAAGAAGACTCAGTAGATTATCACATGCTTCCATGTACCAAATTGAATTAAACCCTTTAGGGACGCCTATACCTATTTGATTACTCTGTAGGCTCTATTAATCATGAAGGTTGCTTTGAACTCTGTGGAATCGGAAGTTCTTTTCTCGTTACTTTATGCTTCTTGTTTAGATTCATCTCTATCTTCAGTAGATTATCATTCATTTCCAGTTCCAAAAATTAGCTTTTTACTTGGGACTGTTATACTTGCATATTAATGTTGTCTTAGGTTGGTACTATAAGAAGCATATGTAGGTGCACACATTTAGGTATATAATTAATTAATATGTTTTTGGTATTGTTCATTCATTGTCATAATGGTTTTGGATTGAGGAGTATGCTTGAATGCTTACTTCTATTGAATTTTGGCATATTGCACATTTTCTTCTTGGCTCCTCTCATCCAGTGGCATATAGGTATGGTGGCATAGTTATTATTTGGTGTAATGGTTTGGCATGTCATTACTCTGACAATGGTATGTTTGTAGTGGTGGCTGGCTGGAGTACTACTTTCACTATTTGGCCAGTAATAATTGGTTCCATGCCTGGGATTTTGTTTTAAATTCTAATGCTGATTAGACGCGTGCACCATTTATTTGATGGTTACAATTGAAAATATGCATAATTGTACTATTTCTTTCCCTGCCTTTACATTTACCTGCCCTATACTGTGTATTTTTAGTAATACGAGAATTTAGGTTATGTTTGTCATTTTGCATCTGATAGATAGGTTAGGAATAGTTTAGATTCTATTCCTCCGTATCCAACTTACAAACACACATTGGAAGATTAAAGCCGCTTATCATAAGAATTTTGATGTAGATTCATTTGATTGTATTGCTTTGTTGCCCCGTAATTGGAAATAGTCATATCTGCCCTTAACCAATTATTTTATCCATCTCCAAGTTCCTACAAGGTCTAGAGTTATTAGTGACAGCTTTACTACCATCAAACAATTTATATAGGCTGTAATATTTAGCCCAATATGATGCTTGGGTATGCAAAACTTGGCATGTAGTTAGTGTTATTGATATCGTGCCGGTACTTCAATACTGATCTGCCTTGGAAACCTTAAATTTTTAAATATAGATGAACATTTTCGTATGCCCAAATTATCTATTTGGTCTTATGTGTTCCTAAATGCAATATTTGAACAGAAAAAAATAACCATTTTTGTGCCGAATAAGGTGAATAAACTGGCTATATGGTCTTCAAGAAAAAATATCTTCATTCATTCCTTGAAAGGTTTTGCTATGCTCGAAAGGTTTAGGTGTACCATTGAACTTACTATGTGGTCAATATTTGTTGATATATATTCAGTTTGTTGTATCACCTCGTTATCTGCTTATCCCGATTTTTAGTTTTTTAAATATCGATATTTGACTGTGACAGTTCACTTTCATTTATATTTTCATTGTTTGCTCCATGTGATATCTTGCTTCTTAGACTTATGCAACAGCTTTACTTTTGTTGGGACAGTTTATAAGGGTTTAGTGTTCATTAAGAACCAATGATGCTTTGCCTGTTGTTCTGGCCATTGTTTTTTTTTTCTTACATAGTAACTTCACACATCAATGTTAAGGCAATGACTTTCTGCGCCCCCTCTTTCCAGGTTAAGCTTCTGACTGAAAACATACAGCTCATAGCAGATGCTGTACGAGCTTCAACAGTTGTGGAAGTTCAGGTATTATTCCGATGCTTACATAAGGCCGCTTAATGTAGTCAGATGCTGTTTATTTGTACATATGAATATCCCTTCTTTAGGCACCCCTTCCAATAAGTTTTCCTTTTCTTCATCATCTCTACTAGTCCCTGCAATGAATGATAGAAATATGGCTTTTACCGTTTTGCCCTCATGTCCTATCACCTTTTTTTTTTCATTTGGCCAGAGTAGTTGTAATACAAATTGTAATTGCCTCGTGTTTCAGGGTGACAAAGTCAGGAGGTGCAATGATTGGATTAGATGGATAATGCCGCCTACTATTCAGTTTTCTAACCGCACCAACCCTCAGCCAACAGGGGATATGCCGGCAACTTGTATCCAAGGCTTAAACCTTGAAGAGAAGGCTTACAACAACACTAGTGCAGGAGGTCCAGCACACTCTAGTGCGGGTCCATTGTCAGGGATATCCAATTCTGGAGAGGCTTACAGCCAGTCAAACCCATCCGACAGTGGGGGAACAGGTGAAGATAGTGTTCCATCCAGAAATTAAATTACTGATGTGTGCTTAATCACAAATGCATTCTTGAAGTGAAATGGTTGAGAGAGGAGTAGAAACTTGGATGTTTTTTGGGCATCATGATATTGCCATGTCATGAAGGGTTGTGATTTCCCATTAGGAAAATAAGAAAACACAATTATAAGTTTTAGAAAGGACAATCTTCAGGGAAAACCCTTACATTTATTTTTGGAAAAAAAAGGACCTTGTATGACTTTGGCTGGTACGATGAGCCATTGGGCGGATATGGATGGTTTTTCTGCTGTTATTGGCCTATGTAGAGAATCGTTGTTTGTTGGTAATTGGATCCTTGGGGTCAGAACTGCTTCAATTCTTTGGTGAAGTACTCAGTCATTGCTAGTGGCTGAAAAAAAGTTTATTTGGCTAGTTTGTGTTATTACACTTGCTGGTGGTCTATTTATTGATCTTATCCTGGTTTAGATTTTCCTTTTTTTGTTATATACATGCTGCGTTTGAAACTGTACTTGTCTGTATTCCTTTCTTGATACCTGTTGAAGATCTTACTGCATAAAACAGCCCTTGGGGAAGAAAAAAAAACTTTAGAGCGTCATTCGGCTAACTGTTTTTTTTAAGTCATTTATGACTGCTTAGACTCGGATCATTACATATAATCAACTCGTCCAGTTTAGGTACAGGAATTGCTCATCTCCTAGAGTGGATACGAGACATATTTGCTGATTATTATTTTTTCAAATTGACCTGCTGACATTACTTAAAAACCGTCTTTCGATATGATACAAGCGAGTGCGTTAGGTACTAAAAGACCCGATCATGTAAGGACGGACAAGGATATAGCAGCCTTGGCTAACCAGTGTGTCGTAGCATTTGTAAACAACTTAAGAAACACGAGATTTACATTTTCGGGGGTACTTAAAGCATTTTACAATCTTGCACAATTCTTCTTAAAGGGACGGTTAAAACAAATATTATCCAAAATCAGGTTTATCATATCTTGAGCATCCGAGTGAATGATGACCCTGGAAAGGTTATTGTTCACCCATTAAAGTGCATGGCCAATAGCCATAACTTCCACCGTAGGAGGAAGAACAGCACTTGCAAGGGTCCCATTTTGTCCTTCTAGCATCTGCCCAAATTCGTTCCTAAAATGAAAGCCCAACCCGATAGGTTGAATCGTAGAAGTTAGCTCTATCCGTGTGTACCGATAACCAGGATGGCAGGGGAGGGGTCCAAGCTGCTAAGGCTACTTGGACGGTAATAACTTGTTTGGGATGTTTGGTGTTTGCTTCTTTCTAGGCATTAAAATAGATATTTGTCGAGATTATCATAGAGACCGGGAGTAAAGATTCGTCATTCCAAACAAAATCATTTCTCTTTTTCTAAAGGTTCCAAAGCCACATAACTATTTCGGATTTATGATCATCGTTTGGAAGTTGTAGAACTTTTTCCCACCAAAACTAAAAGTCCATCTCAGGAGAGCTAAATCGGGAAGCTCTAATTGCCGCCTAACAATCCAAACAAAAGGACAGTGGAGGAAGAGGTGAGATGTAGATTCCGGTTCAAGTAAGCATATTAGACAATGGGGAGAAATAGGAATCCACCTTGAGTTTAGGTTTTCGGCCACTTGAAGAGAACCTGTAAAAGAATGCCACAAAAAAAAAACCTTGACCCTTGGTGGAGCTTTGACATCTCATGATTCCTCCTAGAAAGATTCAAAACTAATAGATAAACCAATTTCCTTTTAGTTGTTGTAGGGTTCGATACCCGTTCTTTGTAGAATAAAGGCCTTTATTATCCCCGACCCAATTTCAGCCATCATTCACCATGAAGGCGGAGAGAGGAATTGCTAGAATAAGGTCTTGTTCCCTTTGAATAAAGGTTTTATTTCAACTTCATTCCATGCCTTTTGACCTTAGATAAACAAATCATTCACATATTTCTTTTCCAAACTAATAGTCTCTGTACGCACCCGAGGGTCCTCGCCTATGAGCCACGGTTCACCTAATGATGGTGGAAGTTCCCGGTCCTAAGGCTTTTCTTACGCCTTCAATTAAGAGAGCTTGAGTGGACCGGACACTAGTCCAAAGGAAGCTGAGGTTAATTTCTTTTTCCTATAGTAAAAAAGTTCCCATCCGGAAAATAACGTGCTCTAAAGATACGAGAGACCAAAGCATCTGGTTCTGTAACAAATTTCCAGCCCATTTTTCCCAAAAGAGTCACATTAAAGTTACTCAAGTTTTGAAAGCCCATACCTCCATGCTTTTTTGGGATACACAGTTTTTTCCATTTTTCCATATAATCAGTTATTGCAATCGGCTAGTCTCGGCCTACTAAAACATGGAAAGGGCCACATGGATCGTAGAGATCAAAGAGTGGGGTAGGAGGAAAACCCTCATGGTATAGACTAGGGGGTCCGAGAGCACTGATTTAATTAGCACTTCTTTCCCCCTTGAGATAACAACTTGTTTTCCAAAGTATTAATTCTAGTGAGGACTCGAACGACAATAAATTGAAGGTCTTGAGTTTTGTTTATGCATACCAAATACGTCGATGCTTTAGAGATTTCTGGAATTCCTAGAATAGTGCAACATGTGGTCCTATCTTAAGATGATGTGTTAGAGACGAAAAATATAGAGAACTTGTCCCTGTTAATTTGTTGGCCCGACATTCCCCCGAAATAGTTCAAAATATTCTACAGATTGGTGGCTTCTTTGCATTCAGCTTTACAAAAAAATGTGACAATCATCTGCAAATAACATATGTGATACAGATGGGGCTCCCCGAGCTATAGAGACGTTATCGGAGCTAATAGAAGTCTTGAAAATGTCCCGAAAGTAAGCTGTAATAAATTCTCTTAGCCCTGTTTCCCATGTCATCTCGTTACCCCCATCATCTTCAAGAACCGTAATATTATTGATTCTACGTCTTCTAGAGGTTGTTGCAAAGAAATTTTTTGAGTTTTTATTCCTAGCCGATAACTAGTGCTTTTTTGCTCTTTGCCTCAAAATTTTTTCATGGTTTTTCAATAAAGAGGCATATTGTTTTTTAATAGCATATCTTTCCATAATGTTGGGACGATCCTCTGGCTCATTTAAGTAGGCTAGTTTCGTTTGACACCGCTTAATCTTCTTTTCATTTTCCTTGATAGTATTTTGCCACTACTGATAGAGAGCAAATGAAACTTTCATGATATTTTCATCCATCGGAGTCTCTATGTTTTGATCCCACTCTTACTGGATTATCAGTCCACATTGAGGGTCCAACGACCAAATATTCTCGAATTTGAACTTTGGAGAATATCTCTGAACATGTTCTTTTGAGAGATTCACCAACAGAGGCATATGGTCCAATGTCGAGAAGCCCATATTATACAGAGATGACTAAGGAAATTCCCTCAAAAACCTACCGAGACAAGGCCACGGTCGAGCTTAGTCTCCACCCTCTTAGATGGATTTTTTCCCATGTACCAAGTAAATTGATACCATTTCATCAACATGTACTGCAAACCGATCTCCTCAATGACTTCCCAAAAATTTTCAATTAGTTGACGGGGATATGGCTTTCCTCCTGGAGGATACAGTTAACATCCCCAAGAACGATCCACTTATCCCCCATATTCTCCTCTGCTAGGTCTTGTAATAATACCCATGTCCATTGACGATTGGACATATTGCACCCGGAAAAGTTAGCCAGATGTCGATGCAATAGGATGTACATCGCCCTATTATGATATTCAGTCCATCGCACCAAAACATTTCCACCCCTCCTTGGTGGCCATTTGCTGCATACCATGTCCCCCCATGGAAACCCAGATTTTGGAACAGTATTTTTAGGACTCCATTAGAAAAGAACGTTTCCAAAATAAACACCACCAAGGGTTTAAAATGAGATAGACAACCCATTAGTATCCTTTTATGCACGTAATTCCCCAAGCCTTAACAATTCCACGCCAAGACTTTCAAAGCTACCATCATTGAGAACAGACTTTTCGAAAACAAAAACACTTAGCCACAGTCTCCCAAAGAAACACCAAAAATACAAAGATACGAAGCTAAAACTAAGCGGAGTAACAACGAAAAACCACATGAACCAACCAAGAACAAGAAGAGAATAGAAGTAGCGGAGGGAGAAAAAGACTAATCGGAGAAAAGGTAGGAGGAGGGGGAGATAGGAGGATAAAGATCACGACCATGGTCGAAGTTCAGACATGCCTACCCGAACGGTCGTCCCAGGTGAGAGGGAGAGGGAGATGCAACGTCCTCGAAAGGAAGAGAGGCCTAAGAAGAGAGGCGTGTAAGGCGTGTTCTAAGACTTGACAAATTATTGAGACAAAACGTATTTGCTTTTAGAAATCGATGGATTTTTTTTTATATATTTGCTGATTTCTTTTTTTTGTACGAGCAATGATCTGGAGACTACTCTTGTGCATAATTTTCAGTTATGTTTGAAATGTATTGTGATAAAGTTGATACTTCGTATAAATTGACTTGTGACCTATGACATTGTAGTACCAGGATTGATTGAAATTGTCCGATAGATTCATTCATCTTTTGCTTATGAATACTCTCTCTCATAATGCGAAACTTCTTATTTCTAACCCTACGACTGCATAGCTTTTGTCGTCGCAACCGTTGGATCTCGTGGCTCCGGCCATGAGATCTACTGGTGTGGCTCTATCCTCCGACCAACCACGCCGTCCGATGACACCCTCCCACCTTTGTTAGTGCCTCCCCTCGTCGCCGTCGGAGCTCATTTTTTGTCGTTCCTTCGCCATCCTCCCTCCAATGTCGCTCCTCGCCCCGTGGCCTTTTCTCGCCGGCCAGATCTGTCAACCCTTCTCCACCCCATCACGCCTCCAAGCCCTGTTGACGGTGACTGGCCACGGCCACGTGATTTCCGACGACGCCTATGTCCGACAAGCAGCCCCGCTTCTCTGGCTTCTTCTCACGACAATGACGAGCCGCAATCCGTCAGCCGAACCTCTCCACCATGTTGTATCTCCATCCAGACGGTTAGATCTGTACCCACCTTTTGTCGGAATACCGCAGTCCTAGTCGTTCAGTCGAGCTCCTGCATATCACGTTTTCCCGACCAGATTCATGCACTATCCCCAAGCAAATAAATCTACACCCGATGGAGCCACCCTCCTCACCCCGATCTGATCCCAACCCTACACTTCAAAGGCCGGTCTCTAGTAATTTAGACTTGTTGTTGTTGTTGTTGTTTATGTTTATTTATGTTGTTTGTATTTTGTTGTCCCCCTACCGAAATCCTGGATATCCGATAGGTGTGCCTGATGCCTTTGGTGGCGTGTTCGGTTGGACCTTTCTACCAACATATCTCTATAGAGTCGATAAGAAAAACCGACCTGGTAGTTATAGTTTATCTAGACATTGTGTTGCCTTTTTCGAGAGTTATTCATCTCATAGACCGTCCTTCAAATTCTCGAGAACGACTGGTGAATGCAACGTTTATGTTCTTCATTCTGTAATTGTTTCAAGAAAAATCCCTATGGGTCATAAGATCAAATGGGTTTAACAACTCATGCTCTCCATAGAAGGAAATTTGACAGTACAAATAAATTCAAAATTAATGATTTTTTACAATGGCTTGGAAGGATGGCATGCAGTAATGCCAAAATCTGATTTAGGTGTGGTGTGAGAGCTGAATTTTACATCTGATTTATTTTATAAACCGATTGGAGTCATGTTAATTAAGCGAGGTTGGTCAGTCCGATGAATCAGAGACCAATCAGTGGGTACAAAATCTGGTTGGATGATTTGTTTAAATAATAGAGAAATTTTTTTTACCACAAGATAGACAATCGTCCCTCACTCACGGCCTTAGAGCAGCTATACCGTGCGCACCAGACATGCGTACCACGATTCACGAACCGCGTTAATGTGGTGCGTGATTCGCGTCACGCACCACGAATCTGGTGCGTGGTCCATGAGTCGCGTGGTTCGCCCGCGCCCAATCAGGGCCTGCCACGAGGCAGGAGGAAAGAAAAAAATCAGACCGTTGACCAACGGTTCGATTCAAACGGCCAGTTTATTAAATCAAAATAATTAATTAAGAAATATGAACAACAATTTTTCTATACCTATGAATACCTCCTCCCCCATTCATTCAACCCACACCACTTCTCTCAAAATTCTCTACTTTTCCTCTCCAATTTCCCACATTTATATCGATCAACAATGTTTGATGATGAGGCTCGAAGCCGAATTCGTGCTTGGGAGCAATGACTCCAGCGGATGACCAACACAAAGAGGTGCAGAGAGTAATGCCACAAATCAACACATGGAGGCAAAGGAACAAAAGCGGGGAAGGTTCCCGACGAGAGATTCATAGAGGTCATCTCGATGCCCATAACCAACTGATGAGAGATTATTTCGTCAAGAACCCAGTCTATGGGCTCGAGATGTTCAGGCGTCAATTTCGTATGTCCTGACCATTATTTCAACGAGTTATGGATGCGGTTGTGACGCATGACGATTACTTCGTTTAGAAGGTGGACGTTTTCAGACGCTTTGGGTTATCGACACACAAGAAATGCACTATCGCGATCCGAGTGCTAGCATATGGGTGCTCAGCCGATTCATTGGACAAAAACCTACGTATGAGGGTAAGTACTATACTCAAATGTTTAAAACATTTTTGTAAGACCGTTATTGAGGTGTTCATAGAGGAATACGAGCGGAAGCCAACACTGGAGGACATGCAGCGATTACTCGATTGGGGGTACAACCGAGGGTTCCCCGGTATGATTGACAGTCTTGACTGCATGCATTGGGAGTGGAATAATTTCCCAACCGCATTGCAAGGAGCCTACGGTCGGGGGGGGGGGGGGGGGGAACACCACGGGGATCCAACCATTACGGTGGAAGCGGTTGTGTCCCCTGATTTGTGGATTTGGCATGCATTTTTTGGGCTGTCTGGCTCGAACAACGACATCACCGTCCTCAATACCGACCAATTATTCGACGACGCATTCTATGACCGTGACCTCATTGTGGAGTATGAGATCAACGGGCATCACTACGACCGTCCATATTATTTAGTTGACGACATTTACCCCACATGGAGTCGGTTCGTGAAGTCGATTCGCCATCCCTATACTCGAAAAGAGAAATTGTTTGCTAAAGTCCAAGAATGTGCTCAGAAAGATATTGAACGGGCTTTTGGCGTCCTTCAAGCCCGATGGCACATAATTTCAAGGCCCCCTCGTATTTGAAAGGCTGATACTTTGGCTGATATGATGCATGCTTGTATCATTCTACACAACATGATTGTGGAGGATCAACGTGAACTGTACGAAGCAGGGGATGACGAATTGTATTTCGAACCCCTTCCGGAAAAACCTGGTTGGACACCACCTCAACGATGGCATCAAGGAGGCCCCTTGCCCTACCAAGAACGGGTGCGTACTCGAATCAGCGTCACAAACGATGAGACCCACCGACTACTCCAGCAAGACCTTATTGAGCACATATGGGGTCGGTTTGGAGCGACTTACCAAGGGTCAGACGACGACAAGGACTCCGAGTAGTTAGATGAGTTAATAAATTTGACATACCAAAAACATTGTAGTTTAATGTACTATTCAGGAAGTAATGAAATGTCAAGTTTAATTATCCATTTAATTTTATTAATTAAATATTTTTGTATTTTAGTTAATTAATTAATTTTATCAATTTTTTCTAATTTTATTTAGTATTTATTGTTTTAAATATGAATTTAATAAATTTAGCAAAATCATAATTAATTATCCAATCAACATCCACTCAACACCTCTATAAACCTTGATCCCTGAGTCAAGCTAGTCGTTCTTTCAGTATTGATGATCACATGTTCGGTTTTACAGCAGAAGAAAGTGTCATCCTTGGGTGACCCAGCGGTATCCAGACCCTATCTTGAGCAATGCAGATCAGTACTTTTTAATTTATTCTTTACTGATGCAGTCACGCCCTATGGATTGGGCTGTGACTTCCAGTATCATCTTCTCACCCCCCCCCCCCCCCCCCCTTTCCTTCATGCCTTTATGGCGGCCGTCGGGGCATCCCAACATCGGATTTCAAAACCGTCAGTGATGGTTATATGGATAAAAAGAATGATGAACTTTATGTTCGCTGTATGTTCTTTTCTAGTGGTCAGGGAGCCTGTTCCTTTATGTACATCTGTGTTCTGATTTAATATCAATAAAATTTGTACCTTTTAGTAAAAAAAACAGAATCCCCATACATGATTCCCACAATGCGGTGCTCTCTCAAATTCAGAGGTTTGCATCACAATTAATCACAATAAACACATGAATCATGTATCCTAGACCCCAATATGTGATCCCCACATTGTACATGTTCTTAGAGCTCATGTATATATCTTGGGGTTGGGGTGTCCATCTCAAACTCAGAAACGACTTCGACATATTGTTTTGTGAAGAATAAATCTTAAATCATCTTTCACATGCAGACTACCAAAATACCTCTATTCAAATAATTGTTAGGCATATCGTGGTTAATAGACGTTTGTTGTTGTATGGTTTATATGTTCATCTTTGTTGGGTTGTTGTTCTGAAGCAATACTTCTAGTCTGTATTGAGAGTTCGATCTTTGTCCTTCAACTTTATTTTCTAGCTGTTGTATTATTATAAAAAAAACTTGCTGATAAAAAAATCGTAGCTCCACCACGCTTCCTCTATTACACTGTCGGAGACTTGCTCGCTCCGAGACACCAGAGACAACTTTGCCTGCACTAGAGACTTTGTACAGGCTCTTGTGTTACCAAAACAACGTAGAACCCACTTACTGGTTCCAGTTCGGCATCGTATTGTGCGGTGGGGAGATGCCACAAGACATCAATCTAGGAAATATCCCTACTGGAACTTTAACGAACCATTCTACACCTCTTAATTTGGTTGGGAAATATTATTTTTTTGCAGAAAAAGAATACATGAGCTAGTGATTTGGTCCTTTAAATTGCTATACGGATTATGTAATATAAGGAGTATTGACCTTTTGTCAGGTATGTACGTGATAAAAGAGTTAAACGATGCTTGCTGTTAGTATCGACTGAACAACCCCTTCACTTACAATACAAGTAAATGAGTCCAATCCAACCAAATATCACTTAAATGGGTACTAACAAGGTTAGTCAGAAGCCAGCCACATGGAAAGAAGAGAACCATATTACCATTTCCTCCGTCAACTCTTCTCTTTTCTGAGTCCTCTCCTCCTCTGCCATGGAAAACCGGCACACTGGACAAGTCCTCCGGCACACCTTGAACCACCTCTGAATGCAAGACTCGTGGAACCGATGCTGGCAAGGAAGCGCGCACAACTCATCTGCTCCCTCTCTCAGCTCCGACAGGCACACGCAGCACAGCTCTTGATCACCAATCTCCGGCGAAGAAGCAATCACATCCAACTCGATTCCCGGGTCAATGAAGCTGTGAAGCAGCAAAACCAGCTTCCTCACAACCATTTTGTACAAAAAGGTACTCACATCAGCAGTTGCATATCATATTTAACAAGGTGACACAGAGTATAATTGTTTTGCTTGCTTTTCAAGTCCGATTTGGAGTTTTCAACGTATGAGCAGTTGCACCTAAGCACAATGTTCACTCTTCACCTAACTTTTATTCATAATTGATTTACTAATTTGGATGGGAGGTCATCTATAATGTACTCAACATCTTAATCTTATGCTTCGACACACTGCTTCTCTACTGATTGTCTATTAGGTAAAACAACTGAATATAACTTCATTAAGAAACTCGACCCATTATCAAGTTCTCCACAGTAATTTATCGTAACCTCATAGTCAATAAGAACATATAACTGATCAACAACTGCATAGCAAGGATTTATAAATATGACGCTGAATTCTTCTGCAAGGCCCAGGGTGTGAAGACAGAATACACGTTAAAATAACAATGCCCACTATTCGATCTTCAATTCAAAATAACAATTTGTAGATCACGGTTTAAACATTATAGCTTCATCTTCGAGGTGTGTAACACGAGACTTAAGCTTACAGAATGCAGATCCCTCTCTATGTTAGTTGAGTATTGCACATCAACTGGCGGCATTATCATGTTTTGTTGTATCAGTATCGAGTATCTTGCCATCCGTTGGCACCAAACAAGGGATTCCATCTTTAACCTACCAAATGCAAGACAAAAACACAATTTATACATGTATCTACATAGGGATAATTGCAAAAAAAAAAATACCCTCAGGTATTCTCTTTTTGCAACTTGTAACCCTCCTCTTTGGTAATTGCAAAAATGTAACCTGAACTTGTGTTTTTATAGCAATTTGTATAAAAATGACAATTTATATTTTATAAAATAGTACGTAATAAACAAAAATCCAAAATTTTGTATATGAAAAAAATGGATTATTTTATCTTTAATTATTATTTTGAAAAATTAAATTTCCAAGGGTAATATTGTCATTTTGAAACAAATTTATACAAAGTGCAAAAAAAAACAAGTTCAGGGAATTTGTTTGCAATTATCAAAGAAGAGGGCTACAAATTACAAAAGGTGAACACCGCATGGTACTTTTTTCCGATTATTTCATCTATATATATAAGAGGAGAGAATTTATAAGTATCAACTACCATACACATTTTACTCCAGTTTACATCCAAACGAACTCTTTCCCTTTGTATCCAAAATATCCTTCTACAAAGTGTTAAATCATTGAATGTAATCCACAATTTCTCGCGATAATGGGGAGAGATACTACTACACATCAACAGATATAGGGATTACAATTCAACTCAGATAAATCAATACTAATATTCATCTCTTTGAAGGGGGCATAAGAAATGAAACCAATATGATATTCATCTCTATATTTCATTCTTTGAGTTGATTTCTACTTCAAATCTACTCCCATCACCAATCTGGATCCCTCACTAGGTAATTCATGTTATAGTACACATAATCTCGAGATATGAAAATGAAACTGGATCTGTTTTTGCTTAATAAGATACCAGTTGCTTCTATCTCAAATGGTTTAGTAAGTTCATGGTATCATGGGTGGGGCAGAGAAAGTTGATCAGTCACTAGCTGTTTATGAGAGAACAACATCACGAACAGCTACTTCATAACTACAGAATGAAGTTGTTGGGATTCATATATCAAGCCTGTTTCGTGAACGAAATTGCAACATCCAGAGGTGGTACTCGTGAATCATGATTGTCTCATAAAGCAACAGACCACAAATCATGATATTCACATCAAGGCGACTTAGAAACCTAGTAACAAAGAGAATCGGCGATAAGCCATATAAGATAAATTTCAACATCACAAAACGATACACCAACATCATATTGGCTTTTTAACAACATAAGATACAAGATGTTCAAAATTAAACTTAATTTTTAGGACATGAATGGACACTAGTAAATTTAGGTTGTCATATCTCCATGCACATACCCACCCATCATATGAGCAAATTGCAAATAATTTACTTAACCTGATGGGTTCTTTTTAGGATCAATCCTAAAACTAGAAATGAATCAACCCAAATATCAAAAAGATGCAAAAATGTTGCGTTAGTGATGATTTCGAAATGGGTTTTCTTCTCTCTATGAACTTGAATATAGAAAAGGGAAGTAAGAAAAAAAGAAGACTGACAGGAAAAGAGACGCCAATGGAGTCGCTGATGAGAGAGCCGGTTTTCTCGCATACCCTGAAACCAAATTCAATCAAAATCCACAATCTGCAAGAAGAAAACCCCAAAAACGAAACTGAAGCTTCACATAATAAACCTTAATGGTTGCTTGGAGAGGGGACAGACCAAAATCTGAGAGAGGGCCTTGGAGATTCCGGATCTCACCATTTTCAAGCTCCGTCGCTCGCTGGTTTTCTCAGTTGCCTGATCTGATGTGCTGCGATTTCAGATTTGGCGAAACGGGTCACTGATGACGTGGATATTTTTTTATTTCACCCACCATTTTTTATTTTAGGGAAATTTTAACTCGCCGTCTTGAAACAGTATTTTTCAATGACTATTGTAAGCGTTTTTCCTTCCTGTTATTTTTTGAAAAGTTTATTTTCAGATTTATCTGGAACGTCTAAAAAATCTATATATTTTTTTTTGAGAAGAACGGGTAATATTATTACTGAAAATAAAGATAGTGAATGGAGTACATAGTTGTACCCACCTTACAGGAGAAACTCCAATTCAAAGACAGAAAGCAATAACATAAAGTATGTTGCTCGATGTTTAGGGACAGTTGAAGGGGATATTTGCGGTAGCTTCCAGCTGAACTCTGGAGACCGACACAACATGCTTCTACCAATTGGCACTGGCCGAGCCAGCCGAGTGAGAGGGGAATACTGGTGGACTGCCATCTCGCCCGGTGAGTCAGCGTGCGTCGTCCTCCCTTAATTGATAAGGTTAAGGCTCCTGAACGCGGGAATGCTGACACCGGACTGGTAGGGGAGACATAATACGACTGTCGATGGTACCCTCGCCATCTGCTCGCCAGGAAGGGGTAACAGTCGACCACCCCCTTCTTGGACCACCTCAGGCTCATTCCTGGAGGCGGGGGTGCTTGTGCCCCCCGCCGCTGCTACATGTGAACCACCATTAGAGGACACCTCCACCACCAGCACAACTAGGCCCAGGTCAGGCCTAGTAGGGTTCTCAGAAGGGTCCACTTACCCTTGCTTCGCCTCCAAGCAATTGTCGCCGCCGTCTCCTCCACCGGCACGTCCGTCTCCGAAGAGATCTCCACCACCGGCAACACCGCCGCCACCCGCGGCGCTTGTCCCAGCGTGTCCCCCGGCTCCGGCTCAGCCCCTCGCACCCGACCTCCATCCCGAACAACTCCTCGGCGCCGCCAGTCGGACCCGAGAACCTGCTGGGAACCCTCCTCCTCCATTGCCGATGCAATAGGGCTAGCCGACTTCCTCTGCCAAGGCCCCGCCGCCGTGCCCGACCTTTGAACTTTCCCGTCCCGAGCTTTCCTCGCCGATCCCCGCCAGCCTATCTTCCCCTCCTGGCACGCCAGAATCCAGCAATTATAGCTTCAGATACACGATCCCCATGGTGGACTCCGACGGCGAAAGCCCCCTCGGGAGCCACCGTCCCCCACTTGCGCCCAGACCCCCTCGGGAGCCGCCGCTGCTCGCAAAACCCTAACGCTAGGGCTGCTACCAAAACTATCCCAAGGAATAGCTCCTCCATAGATGGTGGTTGCTTCGAAACTGGGAAGCATCATCATGGCTAGAGCCATGGCCTTGATCATGGCCATGGACCATCATTCTCTTCCGTGCGGCGCTGCCGTGCTAGGGCAGAGAGAAGACATTCCCTCTGTCAATTATAATAATAATAATAATAATAAATCTATATTACTTTTCACTAATAAATTTTTTTTTAAAATCACGTTATTATTTTTCACTAATAAATAAAATTTTAAAAATCACGTTATTGATTTTCAATCCTCATACTCATTTCATTTCATTGAAGTAGTATGAATGAACAAACAAACAGTTGGTGAATCAACGAAATTATATGGTTGCGTTTATGTGGCTGGTGTTCAACTCGGTAGAGGAGTCGGTGGAGGCGTCGTTTTTGAAGTTGCAGACTCTCAGTCTCTCCCTTTTTCGGGCGGGTGGTTTTGTTAAACCCTTTACCTCTTTTGTGGCCTGGCAGTCGTGCCCTGCAGCTTGTCTGGTTTAAGTATCCAGGTCCTGCTTTTGTTTTTAAGTTTCTAGTTTTGCTTGGTTTCTTGTGTTGCAAGCAAGTTTGTTTTTGTTTTTTTTTATTGTTTGGTTTTTGCAGTAAAGACCTCATTGGTCTGGTAAACTGCACTTCATTGTTCTTCTTCTTCTTCTTCTTCTTCTTCTTCTTCTTCTTCTTCTTCTTCTTCAGTATAATGAATTTTCACCTCGATAATAAAAAAAACGAAATTATATGTTTTTTTCTTCAAGAAATGACCAAATTATTTGGTCGATCATCCATATTGTATAATAGTTCAACCAAAATATATGGTTCATCGACCAAACAGTATGGATGATCAAACAAACAGTTGGTCGATCAACCTAACTATATGGTTGATCGATCAGAACGTTGGTCGATCAACCTAATAAAAATACTTCATTATGTCACATCAAAGTAGAATACTTGAATTAAATAGTCAGCGAACTGATAATAGTGCAATTATAAACTAGATATTGCTAGCAAAGGATATATTCGTTTGTTATGACCAAGACCAATAATCTCACAACGTTCACATTTTCATTGACGTTTCGACATTGGATTTGGGGCGTCAAACTCATCTTCGGATGGAATCCTTTTCGTTTGGATTCTGGATATACAAGATTTAGATTTTGGAGGTATGGATTATGGATAAAAAATGTAGATTCTTAATATACAAGACGTAGATATTGGATATACAAGGTTTATATTATGGGTATACAAGACGTAGATTCTGGATATACAAGACGGAGATTCTGGATATGCTGGATAAAGATTCTAGATGTATAAGGTTTAGATTCTGGAAAAAAATTCAACCCCAAATGGGTAATGTGTCCTCTTTGAAGCCTTCAATTTTGTAATTATGGATATAGTGCATGTCGATTCTGGACATACAAAATTTAAATTCTTGATGTATAAGGTATGGATTCTGGTGGTATAGATTATGGGTAAAAAATGTAGATTCCGGATATGCAAGACGTAGATTATGGATATACAAAGTTTGAATTCTGGATACATAAGTTTTAGATTCTTGAGGTATAAGTTGTGGATAAAAAATGTAGATTCTGGTTATACAAGACGTAGATTCTGGATATACAAGGTTTAGATTATGGATATACAAGATTTAGATTCTGGATATACAAGGTTTAGATCCTAGATAAAAATATACATTCTGGATATACATGACGTAGATTCTGGATATACAAGGTTTAGATTCTAGATAAAAATATACATTCTGGATATACATGACGTAGATTCTGGATATACAAGATAGAGATTCTGGATATGCAAGATAAAGATTTTGGATGTATAAGGTTTAGATTTTGGAAAAATTTCAAACTCAAATGGGTAATGAGCCCTATTTGAAGCCTTCAATCGTTCCTCTAGAAGCTCCAAAGATCTTGTATAATGGGTGCTCTAGGTAGAAGGTAGTGAGACCTTTACACCGGTTTTCGGAACTCGCCGAGACGTCGCCGGAATTGGGAGAAATGACCTCCCAAAGTTTTCTATCAAAAAATTATTGCTGCTAGAAATTTTTTCAATCAAAAATGGCTAATGAGCCATCTTTAAGGCCTTAATTACTGCCTTTAGAGGCTATAAAGATATTGTCCAATGAGTTCTCTAGTTAAAAGCAAGTAAGAACTTCACGCTGGTGGTTGAAACTCGCCTAAACGTCGCTGGAGTTGGGAGATCTACCCTCCCAAAGTTTGCTATCTGAAAAATATAGTTGCTGAGTTTTTTTTCAATCCGAAATGGATAATGAGCCTTCTTTGAAGCCTTGAATATTTCATTTAGAAGCTCAAACGATCATGTATCATGGGTGTTCTAGCTAGAGGGAAGTGAGAACTTCACGCCTGTAGTCGGAACTCGCCGAGATGTTGCCGAAGTTGGGAGATCATGTAAGAACCGCCCTTGGTCGATCCCGGTCGAACCGGAGGTTTTCGGCGAGAGTTGACTTTTTGCTGGGAAAAGTCAACCGATGACTTGGAGAGTCATTCGGGACCTTTCCGGGCCCCCAAAAGCCTAGCCGTTGTTACGGTTGGCTTAGTTGGGCCGTTTCCTTTCAATCGACTGTAATATTGGGAAAAGTCAACCCGAAGTCTTTTCGGTCAAACCGCAGTCCGATTAAGAACTAAATTTCATAATTAATAAAGCTGGAATTACTTAAGCTTGGAGTTGTCCCCACATGGACATGTGTCCATGTTTTCTTGGAAAGGAAGAAAGGGTGGCATTTTGACTCTTTTACCCTTGAGTTGGTTATAGGAAGCTTTTGGGCATAAGGGGCATTTGAGTCACTACACTTGTGGATTAAAGGGACCACTTGGTGAGCAATTCAGCACATTTGCTAGTGCTTGGCCGAAAACCACCCAAGGAAGAGAGAGAGTAAAGCTTCCATGGAAGCTTGAAGGAGAAGCAAGGAGAAAAGAGAGTGTTTTCTCTAGTTTTCTACCTCAAACCACCAAACAAACCCCATATTCTTCTTCTACTCATCATTTCCAAGGTAAAGCCCCTAATCAAATTCGTTTTTGGTGCAATTGGATCATGGGTTTTGAAACAGAAAAGCTAGAAATGATGGAGTTTGAGGTTGGAAGAGGTTAGATGATGATTTTGTGGTTGGAAGTGAAGTAGGATGTTGAAAACCTATTGTTTTGAGTAGTTTGGATGAAACCTATTGAGGGGATTGAAGTATTGAAGGTGAATGATTCTGTGTTGGAGGTTTTTGAGCTCATCAATGGAGGTTTTGAGGAGAAATTCGCAGAAATCGAGCTGAGGAAGAAGAAGGAAGGTCTACTCTGGTCTGGCACGGAACGGAGCACGGAGAGGGCCAGGTTCCGGCACGGAACTCGGCACGGAACGGGCTTGGTCCCGACACGGCACGGCCCACGGACCGTGTCTGGTTCCGGGCCGGTGTGCTGCGCGGATCGTGCCTAGTTCTGGGGCGGTCTGTGGCACGCGCCAGGCCTGTGTAAAGACCGCCCCGGTTAAAAGAATTTAATATTTAAATTATTAAATTGGAACGTCGTTGGTTGGAAAAATGATCGAATTTTGGGCCAAAGTAAAAAAAAAAGGAAAGAGAGGAACCAGGCCTGGACTGGGACAGACCAGGCCCAACTCGAGCCAAGTCCAAGCCCATACCGAGACTCAGCCCAGTCTCTCTTCTCACGTGTGCGGTTCGCACGTGTCGTTTGCTACAGGAACTAGGGTTGCCTCCCTCACCCTCATTTCCTCTTCACGCTTCATGAGGCTTTGTCTTCCTTCCTCTCCTCTCTCTCGCTCTCTCTCAGATCTCTCTCCCTCTCTTCCTCACACAGCTCGCCGAAACTCCAGAACCCTCTCGCCTGACCTCCCTTCCCTCACCCACGACCGACCGTCGCCACGCCCCCGTGTCAGAGATCGAACCGCGCCACCGCAAGTTCTTCGCCATCACTGCCGACGTCGCCTGTCCTCGTTTCGAGCCACGCAGCACCGACAACGGGGAATCCAGTGTAGGTGAGCCTTATTCCGACCCGATTCACCTTCCCCATCAGCCCCTTCCAGGAGATTTGCTCGCGCCTGAGCTCATTTTGGCCAAGCTCGGCTGGAGAGACATGGCCGGAGCTCCCGAGCTCCAGATCTCTGCTCCAACGCCGGGGAAGCTCCCACGCCATCAGATCTGGAACGGAGGGGCTCTAGACTCGCACTAATGACCACCACTCGTCCCTCCGAGCTCCCCTGACGCCGTCGTCGTCGAGAACCAACCCTGACCTCGCCTCTTCCCTGTCCTCAGCTCATCGGAACCCTAGCTCGCCTCTTCCCCGTTCCCAGCTCAAACCAGGCCGAGACTCGAGTAACTGGACCTTGGACCAGGCCAGGCCAGGTCCGGGTCTGGTCGGGTCTAGGTCGGGCTCGGGTTAGGTCCGGGTCTGGATTCGGATCCGGGTCAGATTTGGATCCGGTTTCCGGATTCGGGTCGGACTCGGGTCGGGGCCGGGTCATACAGTTTATTTAATTGATTAATTAATTTAAAGGATTTAAATCGGAAGACTTAAAGGACTTAATTGATAAATTAGAGGACTGTTACAGACTGGACCGGGACTGATTACCACCCTTACTTGTTAAAATCAGGCTTTGACCTCGATCGTGGAGAAGACCGGAGGTAGGCTTGGACTTCAGCAGCTAGGAGATCCAGATAGAGTTTGAGAGGTAGGGAAATACCTCGGACCCTCACTTTATTACGAGTGTACTAGAATGCATATATGGAAACCTTAATAACCGGATAAATAACTAGTATGCATGTAGGATGTGAATAACTAGCGTAGACGTATAAACTGTGAACCATTTTACGAACCTTAGTGTTGTAGATGTGGGAATTGTCGTGCTGGTAGAATTGGGCCATGTCGCTCCTGTAGGATTATTTGTTGAATGTGTTTGCTTATGTGCTCTGTGTTGTTTAACGGTTAATAAATAACGAGCATGAAAACGAGTATAGGTGAACTTAGTGATGCATATTAGTGACTTGAATGGTTTGATTCTGTTGTATGACTTGTTGAAATGTGGACGTTGGGGAATGGATGTCGGCTAAGCCGGTGGGGTTACCACGTTGAGTGTGGTGTCGGTAAGTGACGGTAAGCGCGTGATGGTTGTGTGATTGTGATTGTGAGTGTGATTGTGGGTGCTTCGGTTACATGAGAAAGGTGGTTTCCCTACCTTCCGACCTAGATTCGGTAAAACGCTGTGTCCCACAAAGAGGTGGTTTCCCTACCTTCCGACTAGCACTCGGTAAAACGTTGTGTTGTTCCGCGATGTGACGTGCCGCGAAGAGGCGATTTCCCTGCCTTCCGTGTATCCGTAAAACGATGTGTTCCGCGATGGGGTCGACCGCCTATCCCGACTGTGTGTTGGGGAAAGTTGCGCGTGGTTTCGCCTGGCCGAGTGGGTTGCTCCCGAAACCGTGCAAGTGTGTGAATTGCTTGTGTTGAGAATTCCTTGGATTTTGAATGAGTGATTGTTGTGCTTGTGGCTATGGTTGTTTCCCTTGGTCGTTCCTTCGGTGTTTGCCTTGGTATAGCTGTTAGTGTTGAGTTAAAGTTGGAGATTGTTGGTCTGGTGAGTGTCAGGGTAAAAGGGGTATTGTCTTTAAAATGTTTTAAGTGTCACATCGGTTTATCAACTTTTTTATTTATTAAACTATTAAATTTGGAAAGGCTTTCTTTGTAAGTCCGTAATTAGGGGGATTTCATGGCTTTTTCCTACTGAGCGTCAAGCTCACCCCTTACCTTGTTTTGTACAAGTGTTAGCTATGATCTGGATTAGAGGGTTACGCAGAGCTTGGGAGCTAGCGGAGGCCCGAGTTTATTTTGTTTTTGGATCTTAGAGACGTATTGTCCATTTTCGAATTCTGTATGTGACTGAGCGTAGGACTCAGTGTTTTAGATATTCAGTTGGTTTTTACCGTTCACTTTTTTCAAATGTTAATCACTTTTAATTTTTTTTATTTAATTCCACTAAGTCACGTCTCGAGTCCGGTCAACACCGGATTTGGGCCGTGACAGTCTGGTTCCGGGCCGGCCTGTGGTGCGGTTCGGGTCGGGTACCGGGTCGGGTTGGATTCCGGGCCAGTGGGCCTTCTGAATTGGTCCTCTTTTCGGCCCATTTCTTGTTTAGCCTATGTTGGACTTTCGGGCTTAATTCAATTATTTCTCGTTCTTATCGCAACTGAGTTAGTTTTGACTCGAGTTTTTAATTGTGATCCAAGGCTTCGGATCCGAGATCGACGGAGGAGGAGACCCGAGGACATCGTGAAGTGGAGGAGGAAGCGAGCCAGGACGTCAGCAGCTAGGAGTTGATCCTTGTTTATTTCTGAAGTAGGGAACGTAGCGAATACCGGTTTAATTACGAAAAGTTACTAGTATGCATGTATGTTAATAATAATAACTGGAAAGGTCCTAGTTCGCATATAAGATGTGATTTACTAGAATAACCGCTTTCAATTACATAATAACCGGTCGAGTCTTAGTTTGCATGTAGGATGTGATTCACTGGTTTAATCGCTTTCAATTCTTAGGAAATTGTCGTGCTGGTAGAATGGCAATGTCGAGCCTTAGGATTGCATGTTGATTGAGATGCATGATGCTTGGTGTAGCCGTTGTTTGAGAGTAATAATAAGATATACTCGGTGTAGCATGTTGTGACTATGTGTGGGCAAGTGTGTCGTGTTTGATATGATGTGAATCCTTGGTTGTGATATGATCGGCTGAGTGATAGACCGATTTGTGTGTTATGGTGAGATGGCTCGGTTGGTATACCGTGGTCGAACTATGGTTTTGTGATGTGTGTTCCAAGAGGAGGCGGGTCCGGTATGATACCCACACTGAGAGAGTATGCCGGTGTAGAGTATCGAGGACGAGGACAGTTCAACCATTGCCCCGATACTATGTGGTCCGGGAAGGCGTATGACTGAGGTATGTGCCGGTCCGGTATGCGTGAGGCCCCGATTCTACGTGACGGGAAGACGTCCGACTGAGGGATTTCCGGTTTGGGATGTTAGCCCGAGTCTGTGTGACGGGAAGATGTCGGGACCGATGCTTCGTGTTCTGGTACGATATAAATGGGACGGGTTGTGATAGCCGGAGATGTTGGGATTGGTTGTACTAAGTTATGTATTGTTCTGTTGTGTGTGTTGTGCGCGTTGAATGACTTTGTGCGTTGTATTAATTGTGATTTTGATCTTACAAGGGTGATTAGTGGTTGGTACTTGTTCCGTGGGAGTTATTGATAGCTATGCTTTGCTAGTATGCCCTAATTGGATAGTTACTTGTGGTATTGAACTGTTGTTCATAACCTTAACTACTTTTCCTACTGAGCAAAAGCTCACCCCTTTACCTTGTTGTGTTACAGGGTTTGAGCGGGACTTGGACTAGCGGGATTCTCGGAGTTGGGGAGCTAGTGAGAGTCTTAGCTAGTGTTGTCTAGAGACGTACAGTTTTTACTGATTCTAAACTGTTTTACTTTTTTGTCGTTGACGAGCTGTTGACTCGCATTACTATTCGGAGTTTTATCCTGCTCTTTGAGACCCTTTTTCATTATTTAACTACTGTTCTTATTTATCTTATATTTCACATCTCGAGTCCGGTCAAAACCGCATTTGGGGCGTGACAGATCAACCCTCCAAAAGTTTGTTGATCTAAATCTTTTTTGTCCAGAATCTACATTCATTATATGTAGAACCTACATCCACTATACCTAGAATCTATGTCTCCTACACATAAAATCTATATTTTTTATATCCAAAATCTATATTTTTTATCCAAAATTTTAATATTACATATCCAGAATCTCCATCCACTATATCCAAAACCTACATCCACTATATCTACAATTTCACCATACGATTTTACATACCCATATTGGACCTATCCTTCATTTTCTTTTCCGTGCTTCAAAATATGTTTAATACGCATCTTGATAGATAGCTCTTGGAAAAAGAAAAACATTAGCGCAAAAATGAAGAAAAACAGAGTTGAAACAAAACGAAAAATGATTAAATTAGTAAACGTGGTGGGAAAAATGGTCACATTTCAGAGTGCGACACGTGTCGCGCTCTAGTAAGAGATCGCATTGTATCATGGGATCGCAGCTGATATCGTCTCTCTCTCTTTATCTATCTATCTATCAATATATATATATATATATTGTTGGTATCAGGTACAAACCACCCCTTATTGTGTAAACTACGAACCAATCTGAGCCATAGGATCCCCAGTGATGTCAGCAGAGCGCACCAGATGCTGATATGTGGTCAATAAATATATAAAACACCGCACCTTATTGTGCAAACTACGAACTCACCAGGTGTTGACACGTGGGCGCGCGCACACAGTACTGATAGTTTGCGTAGCACGCTACTAATAGTGTGCGCGCACAGTGCTGATAGTTTGCATTTATACTAAACTATCAGCACCGTGCTTGTAAACGATCAGCACCCGCGCGCGCGCGTGGTCAATACGCGCTACTGTGCGGGCAGAGGCGTGCGCGAAGCGGCCACGTGTCAGCATCACGCGCGTTCTGCTGACGTCACTTTGACCGCATCCTGTGGCTTAGATTGGTTTTTAGTTTGCACAATAACAGTGGTTTTTACTGGATAGCTACCCTATATATATATGAAGCTTATTGGCAAACTACGAACAAATCCGAGCCATAGGATGCGGTCAAAGTGACGTCAGCAGAGCGCACCAGATACGAGCACGTGGCCACCTCGCGCGCGCCTCTGCCCGCACAGTATCGCGTGTTGACCAGGCGCACAGCGCGCAAGGCACTAGCATCTTGTGATTTTCATGTATCAGCACTCGTATATATAACCTATCATCACCCGTGTATGTAAACTTTTAGTACAATTACATGTAAACTATCAACACTATTTTTCATATAAGGTATTAACACTATACTATGTAAACTATCAGCACCATGCTATGTAAACTATCAACACCGGACGCACGCGCACCAGCAGCGCACGCCCATGTGTCAACATCTGGTGCGTTCGTAGTTTGCACAATAAGGTGCGATGTTTTTATATTTAATTGCCTGCATGTCAGCATCTAGTGCGCTCTGCTGACATCACTTTGGGAGGATCCTATGACCCAGATTTGTTCGTAATTTGCACAATAAGCCCATGTTTGTACTTGATAGAGTCCTATAAATATATAATCACTATCAAATGCAAACCGGGTCTTAGACCTTCCGCAATGGTCTCGAATCTGTGTCTGAATGCGTCATATCGTAAGGTTTAAAGATTTATGTCGTCGAATATTTGGTGTAGAGTCGGTGCAAGGTCGAATCTTCGAAACCGCGTATTCGATGTTGATGAATCTATAGACTCAGACGTCGGTCCATTCGACGAATTCAATCTCAGTAGAATCGGGCCCAACGAATCCCCGATGACGCGTGGCAACAAAATTGAAGCCGAATTAAATATCGACTTTAAATATAGAAGCGAAGAAGTCTTCTTCACGAATCCTCTGTAACTTGATCTGTACCGGCGTTTCTCCGACCTTCTTCCTCAAGTCACCGGTGATTCAGCCAGCTGGCATATTTGAACTAGCATTTCTCCGAGGAAGTTTTCCATCCCAGGCATTTCTTTGAGAGGTCAAAAGTCGGCGTCGTTTCTCCGATATTTTCTCCAGCGCGGGTGTTTCTCTGAGCGGTCAAAACTCATTAGTGTTTCTCCCCACAGTCCTCCTTCACATTCGTTTGCATCTGGGAAAATGGGTAGTTCTAAACACAGAAAATATTCACTGAGTTTCAACATGTCCGGTGACGTTTCGCCACCGCAAAGGGTGGCCGATGATTGTCAATATGACTACCCACTCGAATGAACTTGCAACTAGGATAACATCCTAGATTTGCAGCATTACTCAAATGACGACGAGGAGAGGTATCGGGACCAGGAGCTGGAGGAATACGTCATGCCGATATCGGAAAAACAAACATTTTTGACAATCCATGTGTTCAATCGACACAGCAAGAATTTGGGTTCAGCATAGCCATTATTCAGTGGGATGACGTACGATGTCCCAACGACTTAGGAAGCCAGATGGGTTCAGGATATACTGAGATGATAGTCCCTATAGTACGTCGTATAAGACCCAAGTACCGCATCCGTGTCCCACTACGTCTTCCAATGGAGACAGAGTCCGACCAACCTGCTCTTGGTCGTGTGTACCAGAAATGGAGTCGGGTGGAGGAGACGACATTGGTCTCTACATGGCTAAAAAAACTCTGAGAGCTCAGAGCAAGGGGTTGATTAGATGGCAGGTACATTTTGGGAGGCCAACCATCGTGAGTTTGTCCAAGCGACGATCCAAACACATTGACTGGATCGGTCGGTGAAGAAATGCAAGCAACATTGGAGCGCAATTAACGGAAAGGTTAAGATGTTCTAAGGTTGCTGGTCAAAATTCAAGCACGTCTACCAATCCGGTAGATCTGATGACCAGATCACGGAGGATGCGGAGAAGAATTACTTAGAGAGATACGACCACGTATTCTTTTGAAAGCACTAATGGCAGCTTGTGCGACACAAGCCATGTTGGGGACATCGTTTTGAGAATAAGTTCTCGACGAAAAACGGTGATTTCATCGGGATTGAAGATCGGCGCACAACGAGAACTCCTGGCTTGAGCAACCGAATGTCTTAGATGGACATGTTGGTTGTCGCTGCTGAAGATGCCACCCTCAAGGTCGGAATGGCGCAAAAGTCTGAAAGGAGAAAGGCAAGGAGATGACCAATAGTCCTACCGATGCCGCATTGACAGAGACCTTAAGGGGCATCGAGAAGGAGAGGTCGACGCACTAGCCCATGAGTCCCTTATGCGAGAGTTTCTCTTACTCCAGGAGAGGGATACATCCATCATGGAGCCCGAGGATTTGGCCACGTAGGCTTTTTCTTTAGGGCATGGCAAGAGGATTTCATGGTTGGAGTGATATATTGTTCAGTGTTTTTTGATAACACCGAAATAAGATTTTTGTACTCGGCCCTTTGAATATTAATCTACGTTCCTTATGTTTTAGGATGTTGGGGAGGTTTATCATTTTATCGCACAACGCTAACATCATTCCACCAGATAATTATAGCAACACGTACAACAATCCACATGATTTGTACCCATAAAAAAATGACTACATTAAGCAAGCGGAAGAGAAATTAGCGGGGCAATTTTTAGTCGAACAATTTTTTATAGGTATAATTTACATGGAAGTCGAACAATTATAGTCGGCCACGTTTTTTTACATTGTTCCCGTGAACATTTGAACAAAAATAAGGAAAACGCTATATGTCATCTATATGTGATCTAATCAGGGTCTAATTCCCATTGTAGCACCAAAAAGATTTGACTCCGCATCAGTGTCTATTCAGGGTCTAATTCACATTTTTTCCCTAAAGCAAGTTCAATTATTAGACGATTCAGTCTAATCCCATTGTGGAAAGTCTTATTGTGTAAACTACAAACTAATAAGAACTCTTGAATTCGCAAAAAATTAGAACCCTTATATATACATTTTTGAATGATAACATTTTGCGTACTAATGATTTTGTTAGTAGATTTGTAGGCGATGTCATTTGGAGCAACAACAACAACATTTACTTATTGATATTATAAAGTATTTCTCTCTCTCTCTGCGTTCTCCTTGGGACCCGACCCTAAAAAGCTTCGAGCTCTGTCAACCATGGCTTCCATGGATCAACCCTTTAGGGTTTTGCATTGTACCCTTCAGGGATTGACCTCTCGTCGTCGCCAATCACCCCTCTGGTCGACGTATGCCACCGGGTGCCTGCTCCAGGTTCCACTACCTTCCCGTCCGCCTCCATCCGTTTCTCGCGCCGTAACTCTCCGGTTTCGAACAACCCCGTCTTGTCCGAAATCAGCCATGGCACCCGGACGCTCTCCCCGGCCGTCCCTGCTCAAGGCCTAGGCATCTGGCCTGCGTCAACAACGAGGCGAAGCTCGCCGCCATCACCCTAGGCAACGGGATCGTCCTCGGGGCACCAGAGTAATGCAACACAAGGGTCACGACGTGCTTCATGTCGTCGTTCTGGTCCAGGGTCCATAGACAGAGGCATCTCAACCTCCTTCAGAAGAATGAGAAGACCCGGCGGGGTGGGAGGGTCTGTCTACGGACTATACCCACATACCTGGGATTACCAGTGCTAGAGAGTCTCGGGAAATCCGCATTAAAGGCACTACTTCCAGTCTCTATTAGGTCTGTTTTGTATTTCTTTCTAGGTCGAATAAGTCTTTGGTTAGTTTGGTTTAGGACTTTGATTTTTATTATTATTGAAATGTCGGTAAGGGGAACTCCTGAGTTCGGATCTGCGTTTGAAAGCAGACTATTTTTATGGATCCATGAGCGCCTGGTAGACTACGATTGACCGGGACAAATGTTTGAAATCTTGGGCAGTTATGCCCTAGCCTGTAAGGTTTCTATTTTACAGTAATACATTACCTCTCTACTCATTTCAAAAAAAAAACTTATTGATACTATTTACAAAAATACATAGTTTTTCGGGATTTTCCATATTTACCAAAACATGTACAACTCATAATCATTAGTTTCTATAGTTCTTCACATCAATCATTCAATCCCCAAAAAATAAACCAATCACATTTTAGTAAAAAAAAATTAAACAACAAGAGAGATATTATTTAAATGTGGGCAATAAGGATCTGATGAAATGACTTCGGGATAAACCCTCTGTCACACCCCAATTTCAGTAAACCGAACTCAGGACGTGAACTTTTAAAACAATAAAACATTTTGAAACCTTTTACATTAAATCACTTTAAGATCACCGTTTGTTCAACAAAATAATGTTTACAACTTAAAACACGTCCCAACAAGTGGACAAAAGTATGGTATCCGTCGCTAGACTCAAATAAACCCAGAATCCCGCTCCTAGCTCTTCAAGCTTCAGAAGCTCACCTAGTCCAACCTGCGACTGGTACATGTAGGAAAAGCAGCTAGGGGTGAGTGTTCGCTCACCACCACGGATAACAGACTGACTATGGCATAATTAGCAGACAATGCCGGTAACACCAACAACCAACTCAACCCCGGGGATCACTATCCCCAAACTCAAGTAACCCGACCGACACCCACACACTGATACTTTCCTCAGCCGACTCAACACTCGGACACGTAAGGTAGACCCGACACAACGATCGACGACCTCCCCCAAAGACACGACAGACCACCAAGCAACACCCAAGATCACAAAGGATCGCACACCAAACAAGATCACAAAGGATCGCACTCCTGTCAGCTGCTCAGTGCCGGTTGCTAACCGGCTGGGCTCGAGCCTGCCCAACGCGCTTTGCCGATCCCTGTCAGGCTCCAGGCGGTCGACCTGTTGGCGATATATACAACGCTGCTTTTCCGATAGCTAGTCGGAAGGGGAGCTGCCCTCTCATCGCCTAAAAACGCTCACAACCTCCCGAGACTCGAATTCGGTCAGGCTAGCCAAAGAACGCTCGCAACTTCCCGAGACTCGAACTCAGTCAAGCCAGCCAAAGAACGCTCGCAACCTCCCGAGACTCGAACTCGGTCAGGCCAGCCAAAGAATGCTCGCAACTTACCGATCCCTGTCAGGTAAGCCAGCCAAATTCCACACCACTTCCCGACACGAAGTCGGGTCACTAACCTCGGACAAACACAATCACAATCACAAGCAAGGTTCAACAACCAGCAACAAGACCGGTTCAACACTCCACATGCACTCATGGCCACCCAAGACACCAACGGTAAAACACGGACTCAACAACCCCACGGGCACTCACGACCTCCCAAGACACACCAACCATAACTCACGGGCTCAACAACCCCACGGGCAGTCACGGCCTCCCAAGACACACCAACCATAACTCACGGGCTCAACAACCCCACGGGCACTCACGGCCTCTCAAGACACATCAACCATAACTCACGGGCTCAACAACCCCACGGGCACTCATGGCCACCCAAGATACATCGACAGTAACGACACGGGTTCAACAACCCCACGGGCACTCATGGCCTCCCAAGACACACCAACAATAAAGACACGGGTTCAACAACCCCACGGGCACTTATGGCCACCCAAGACACAACAGTAAAGTACGGGCTCTCATGGCCACCCAAGACACAACAGTAAAGTACAGGCTCTCATGGCCACCCAAGACACAACATACACAATCAACCTCCGGCATAACCAATGCCTCCAACAGTCCTAATATCAACAGTTTCACAATCAACCTCCGGGCATGGTCATATGCCTCCAGTACTCCTAATGACGCTAAGTTCTCTGCTCCTACGACACTACTAAGTGTCACATGCATTTCCAATATTCGCTATGTTCCCGTATCATGCTTTTCTAATATTTAAATAAATCTACTCAACCCACGACACCCCGGTGTCACATGCAATTCTACTGTTAACTTTCCCCAGTCAGAGCCGAGACCCGGCTACTTTTCCCTACCTCGTATAAGTTCTCCAAAAGTGCCCAACTAAGCCCCGGCGTGATCTCAGTCACTCGCCTAGCTTCCCTTTGCCTCGGTCCGCAGCACGATCTAAAAGAACACAATTTTAAGGCACTTTTAAACTCGCAGGAATAAACTGAAATTCAATAAAATTAACGCCCAAACGTAACCCCGACAATGTCGATCACTCCCAAACTTCCCAATTATTCGACATTGTCGATAAAGGACCCGTAAAGGCCCGATTCGCCCGACATGGCGAATCTGCCCGGGTTTCGGAAATGCCCTTCCGGGGCTCCAAAAATTCCCGTTTTCGTTTCTACGGTCTTAGAATAATTCAAGGGTCCCAATGCACTTGACGGAATCGAATTCCGACTTCCGAGTCAATTAATTAACGTTTAAAGTTTCTAAACCCGATAAATACAACTTTCGCATTTTAATTCCAAATTTCGATTCGGTTATGGATAAATTATTCGGGGAACGTCCTAAACCACCCAAACACGAAACCCTAATTCCCGAGCGTGTGGGCCCCACTCGGGCATCCTTGGAAAATGTTCCTTTTCGCCCCAAAACGTTCCTAACGAACTCCAGTCCTTAACCCAACCTTAATCAACACATCTAAACTCAAACCCTAAAATTCAAACGTTCCAAAACGAGAAAAAGATGGGTTCTTACCGTAGGTAATGACGAGAGGAGTTCGAATCTTCAATCGTTGAGTCGATTGGTCGGTCGGATCGTCGGGAAATCACCAAAAACCCAACCTTCTTCTTCCTTTCTCTCCTTCCCTTTCTCTCTCTTCTCTCTCCTAAATTCTGAAATTGCCGAACCATCTCACTCTCTTCCCCTTTTGTTTTGTTTTAAAAATCAAACCACATATCAAAATGACAAAAGTACCCTTACTTTCCCCTTTTCTTTAGTTTTAAGTCAAAGGGAAAAGTTGTTCCCTTCTCTTCATTCCACCACATTCATGACAAGTGGCAAAATGGGTCCCACCCCTTTTTGGAAGATATCATCTAGATATTTTCCAATCAGATTTGCGAAATTCGGACGTTTCGGGCCCCGAACGGGCACTTTTTCCAAGAAATTACGAAACTTCACGGGCTACAAGGAAATGACTCAACTAAGATCGCTGCGACAACGGCTAAGCTATTTGGATCCAAAACGGGCCTCGAACGGACCAAAACGTCGCTCGGTTGACTTTTTCAGCGAAAAGTCAACATTTCCCAAATTGGTCAGAAAGTTGCCCTGAGTCCCCCGGAACTCACTTTGGTCGATATCGGAGTCAACTTAAGTCCGGTATGACCCTCGGGGTCAAATTTGGGTTCATTTAAGTGTCTGTCCAAAAAAAATTAAATTTTCCTGTTTTTCGCAGGTTTGACTGGCGTTGACCGGGAGTGGTTATTACACCCTCCTTGCCATTCCCAGACAGAGGAGGAACATGCTGCCTTGGAAAGTTAGTGAGCTACTTTGTTCATTGTTCGTTTTACAAAATCGAGTTGCATGTCCTCGAGTCTAGAGAATAGGAAAATACATTCAATAACAACTATCCCTATGGGAGAAGATTCCATTCTCTTTTTGTTTATCATATCAACTATGATCTTGCAATAACTTTGGATGGTGGCTTTCTGATTACCCATTGTAACGCATCCCTTATAGCATGTGCTTCCACCAATCCCGGGTCCTAGGGGCCTCGAAATGACGAAGATCTTGCCTTCATGATCTGACCTGTATCGTCCCTGCAAAATTAGCCCGTACCCAAATGTCCTATTAATGCGAAGAGGGAATTGTTTGTATGAATAGCCAAGGACCACTAGGGAGGCAAAACCATCTACCTTCTGCTCTCTGGCCCCTGGATTAAGGTTAGTCTTAGAAAGTCCTAGTTTTTGACGAGCTTTCGTTTCCCGCCACCCTGCATTCAGACATACGGACATGTAGTGGATTGATTCTACTACAGGAGTGATGTCATCCCACACCTTCTTGTTCCTTGCTTTCTAGATTTTCCATAGGAGAAATCATATCTCTCCCCTTTTGTTCAAAAGGTATACGGTGAACATGACTCTCATCCATTCGACAAAATCCCCTACTTCATTAGGGAGGGATAACCCACTCCTTCGCCAACATGTTGTCGCCACCGGACAAGTAGCCAACAGGAGCATTTCTGATTCCTCTCCTCCTTGACAGACAGGACAGGTCACCCCCATGTCTACTCTTTTGGTCCAAACCGTTGATGCCACTTGAAGGCATCCCGCACAAGTGTTCCATAGGAAGTTCCGGACCTTTAGAAGGCGTTGAGGCCCTAGATAGACGACTAGATGCCTGATGTTGTGGTTGGAAACGGTGTCCCGTGGTTGAGCAATATGTACGCCGACTTGCCTGAGTACTGTCCTAGTTGTTCTCTATACCAATACCACGAGTCCGAGTTGGACGTCTTACTTTTGGAACTGCTAGGATGGCTAGCCTGCCCCTCTCATCGTACAGTTCCTGAATCTCCCCTTCATCCCAACCTCTATAATTTGGTACCAAGAGTCCCGACATATTTAGATGCTTCAGCTCAGCATCTGTCGATCTAATCCAAGGTTCCATCCCAATGAGCCACGGGTGCTGAAGGACTAAGGTCGAGGTCCTTGGTTCAATAAATCTACGAGCCCCTTGCTTTACTAAACCTTGCGTTGAGAGTAGGCTTTGCCAGATGAATCTCTAATTGAGGCATTTCTTTGCTTCCAGACCGAAGTATCTCGGAAATATCTTGCCTTTAGCACGCTTGTTATTAGACTAGACTCCTCTCTCGCTATCTGCCAAAGTTGTTTTCCTAGTAAAGCGTGTTGAAGTCTTGTAGGTTTCTAAAGCTCAGGCCTCCCACTTCCTTTGGTCGGGACATCGTCGATCAGGATTGACAAATAATCGGGTTATCGCTTCCACCTGATGACTTCCACCAGAACCTTGCTAAGGCCACATTTATTTTATGTATTCTATCTTGCGGTAGTCTCATGACACGCATTGCATATGTCGGAATAGACGGCAATACCAACTTAACCAAGACCTCCTTTCCAGCCCCATTTAGCATTTCACCATCCCATCTCCGAATTTGATGTAGGATCTTGTCAAGAATGTACTGTAGGCTTTGTTTCCTGCTACATCCTATTAAATTTGGGACCCCTAGGTATGGGGATGGGGTTTGAAGCTCTAGAATACCCAACAATCGTACCCCTTCTCATCTAGCGTCAACATGGGTGTTGGTACTGAAGAACAAAGACGATTTATGGATATTTACGACTTTCTTAGATGCTTCCTCGAACATTTTGAGCTAGGTTCTTGCTCTTTCCATTTTTATGTGTCATGCCTTATAGAAAACATAGTAGTCATCTGCGAAGAATAGATGGGTAATTGGTGGCGCTAAAGGTGCAACGGTGACCCCGTGGATGAGTCCCCGACTATCTACGGACTGGAGGAGGCGAGCTAATCCTTCTATGTAAAACAGGAACATATATGATGACAGGGGGTCCCCATGACGAATACCCCTTTCTGGTTGCACAAACTATGTCTGTCGTCCTCTTGCCACTATGTTATAAATAACTGAGTAATTACAACGACGCAATAAAGAGATCTAGTCCTCCCTATATTCGAACGCCCTCATCATATCCCACAGAAAGCCCCATTGTACTCTATCACAAGCCTTGTTCATATCAAGTTTCAAAGCTACCTAGCTTTCCCTCCCTTCTTCTTATTTTTCAAGAAATGCGGAGTTTCGAAATAGAGAATAATATTATCTTGTATTGATCTTCCCAAGACGAAAGCTCCTTGAGTAGATGAAATAATTCCTTCCAAAGTACCTTTCAGGCGATTTATTGCTACCTTGGAAACAATGCAATGGGTCGCAGATCCTTAAGACTCACATGTGTCTCCACCTTCGGAATGAGGATTAGATTCGTTTGATTGAAAGAGGGCGGGACCTCTCCTCCTTCAATAATTTGACGGACACATGACGTTATGTCCTCTCCGACCGTTGACCAATATTTTTGGTAGAAAAAAGGATTAAGCTTATCCGGTCTTAGTGACTTGTGAGGTCCCATGGAAAAGGTTGCATCTCTAACCCCTTCTGACGTGACTGGTGCCAACAACGCATCGTTCTAACTGTCACTGATTTGTTGATCAAATTAGAGTAACCATGAGGCCCTCGATCTATCTGAATTATTTGACATATTTTTGTAGAACAAGAGAATGTGCTATCCCAGCCCTGTTTCCAAAGTCAGCACCGTACCATCAACATCCTTCAGCTCTGTTACTTTGTTGATTTTCCTCCTTTGAGAGGCGGAGGCTTGAAAGAATTACGTCTGCATCTATCATCTAGTGTTGCTTCGCTCCCTGTCTGCAGAAATCCTCCTTTTTATCCAGTGGTAAATTATACTGAATTTGCAGAGCCCTACGGTTGCGATTACATTTTCTCGTAAAATGCATTTACTTTTAAAATATACTCTCCAATACTTCCAAGCATTGGAGAGTATATTTACTTTTAAAATGTCAGTCCGTCACGGCTAGCTTCTTTCCGTCCCTTTTCAAGCACACTAGCCCCTCCTTCTACGGTTGGCACTCGTCGGTGGCGGTCGTGCCGAGTCGTGTCCACCGACCCCAGACCCCACCACTGGTGGTCCTTTGGTCCTCCTCCCCCATGCTCCGGAGAGAAGTTCTTCCGTCTCTCCCCTTTTTCGTCGTTAATTTTAGAGGTTACCTGTGAGTTCCAGGCCGTCAGATTTACTTGTTGATGTCGTTATTGTCCTACCTTTTCGTTGTCGTCCTCTTTTTGTGGGCATGGTCGTATCGTCTAGAACTATTTATGGGTGAGCATGGGTCGGGTGGTCGTATCGTTTAGATCATGCACATTCTTGTATGACTCTCCTTAGCTTCCGCCCTCAACAACCAAGCTTCTCAATCTCGGATGAATCCGTCTAGTCTCGAAGTTTCTTACCTCTATCCCGTTGTGGTTGTCACTGTGCATCGGACTTCTTACATTTTCCGTCATGGTCATGCACAAGGACTCCTTCAACCAAGATATGGGTCTATTTGGTTAGGTCATGGAGTGACGCCTCCCGCTATCTAACAAGTTAAGACAATCATCCTATGATATATTTAGATCCTTAGTCTTGTTTATTTGAGCTTATTTACAATTGTCGTTTCTCCTTTTACGCATGACAAGAGTTTTGTGTATAGACTAAAACGCCAAAATACCTATTCTCAATGGAAGTTCCAGACTATAATCTCGACTTTAAGATAATACTCATCTTGTATTTTGGTATGCTTAGAAATGACCAATGAACACTTTTTCAAAAAAATAAAAAAACATAGCAATTATTATAGAGGCTCAAACAAGGAATCATGTTTAGATGCATATTTAATCAAATATCACAATTGACATAATAACTATATTTTGTTGACAAATGTAAGTGACCAAAACGCTGAGACCCTGAAATGCATAGCCAAAACTTTATGCAGATAATAGAAACTCCGAGACCATTAAACTTTGAAACCATTATTTAAAGGGTTTTGAACATAGTTTTCTAACTCTTAGGAAGGAGACAACAAAAGATAATTACCCCCAGAAAGGAGACATTAGAACAGAAAGTAAGACCACTGGAGGTAATTTTTCCAAGATATATTAAGGCAACTAAAGAGGTAATTTCCCCTTAAAAACAAGACAATCAAACATATAACATGCCCTTGCTTCGAAGGAATAGTTAACAAGCAACTATATTGAAAACCAATGTTTCATACCACCACATCCTCAAGATTCCAAATATAAAGCAAGTTTAACAACATAGACCAGAATGGGATTCGATAGCAACAAATCACCACCAAACTCCAACACACTATTATTTACACTTGCCCGATTAATCATTCAAATGCCCACTGATTCTCCCTGCGAACCTCCTCCTCCTCTTCTGGGGTGAAGTCGTTTTTGATGTTAAATGTCTTGCGAATCTCCTCAGGTGTCTTCCCCTTGATCATGTCCGCCACAGTCTGGCACGTCAGGTCCAACAAGCTCTTGATGTTCAAATAGTTGGCAGCCTGAAACAATTCACTTATTACAACCATAAATCTCAACATAATCATAATTGATTCACAATATGCATTATTGTAACTTGCAATAGATTTCATCACATACAAGTTGAAATAAACAATTTCAATTGTTAGACAATAAACGAATCACATTCTAGATGGCTACAATTTGAACCCAGGCTGCCATAAATGTTATCTTTAGGACTTATACTTGCAATTAATAACCAAAACACATAAATATCAAAAACGCCCACACTCACTACACATTAGCACCACAATAACATAGAGAACGATAACTGATACTCCAGGAAGTATTTGAGCTTACATTATAAATGTAAGAAATTTACCGTTCCACGAAATCAAAACCCACAACAAAATAAACACTAAATCAATCAATTTTAAAGAAACCCTAGAAACATAAACATTAAATCAAATCAATTTTTCCTGCAACCCTAGAATCGATTTATGAACAAACAAAAAAGGGTATGCACAAAATCAATCGACTATGGTCAAGGAATAAATAAAGATTCAATCGATAACGAAAATAAGAATAGAAGCAAAAGAGAAATGGTTAGAGAGCGAACCAGAATGAGGTCAAAGAGGGTAGCCTGGTCGACCTTGACGAAGTCGGCGTCCCAGGCCTTGAGGTCGTCGTCGGAGGGGCGATCTTCAGACTTGGTAGTGTCGACGTGCTTCTTGCAGTACTCGATGACCTTGGCGAGGATCTTGCTGGTGACGTTGGGCAAGGGAATGCCGTTGTCGGCGCAATCGTCCTCGATCATATGCTTGATCGTCTGCGACTCCAGCGCCACAGCCTCTTCCACCTCGAAAGACTCGCCATCGGAGCTCTTCAGCGTTATCTTCTTCCCGGACGACATCGTCGATTTGCTCTGCGATGATGAAATATTTGGGTATGAGACAAGCCCTAGGGCTTGAGCTGATTTTATAGGCAGGAGCCTCATCTGGCTGATTATCACCTGGATGCGGTTGTATGGGTGAAAAGTGTGGATCGCATGCGTGTCCTTATTCTATTGGCTCCACGCCTCGCTCTTATCTTATTGGATGTTTAATTTCTTGGAGAATACGCGTTTCCTATTCGAGTTATACTAGTACTCTGTATAGGGAATCCGATATGAATGAAGCGAGTCGGTGTCGGTTGTTTTGTAGATTCTAGGACACCAGTGTGTAATTGTAAAACTAATTACATTAATTAAGATCAATTAATTTTTAAACAAAAATCATGATCATTTTTAGTTTATTAAATTAAAATGGTGGGTAGAAATTAATAAATAGTTTACATGTGATTTATAATTCTATCATTTTTTTAAACGAGTAACTAGAGACGTGCATTGATGCAAAATGTAAATCATATAAGGTAGGGTGTAAAAGCTTTTAAATATATGTCCTAGTTGCCTGTAGTCAACCTGACGTTTATGGACCCGTAGAAAAATACTGCTTTGGATCGTAGAGACTAACTTAGGACATCCTCTTACCAACATTTCAAAAATACGAAACTAAAAAGTAAATGTTCAACATCCTAACAAAATAAAGTACTCCAAACTAAAACGATAAAGCTCATAAATTAGATAAAGGTAAAGGTGCACTGAATGCGGTTTCTCCGAGACTACCCAGCACCAGCCGTCCCGGGTCTGTGACTATAGGTCCGGAAAGGCCCCTCCCACACCTACTGTAAGAACCGCCCCCGGTCGATACCGATCGAACCGGTAAATTTTGACTAAGGTTGACTTTCTGCCGGAAAAGTCAACTAATGACTCCGAGAGTCATTCGGGACCTTTCCGAGACCCAAAAAACTTAGCCGTCGTTACGGTTAGCTTAGTTAGGTCGTTTCCTTTCAAATGACTATTTTTACGAAAAAGTCAAATTCGGGTCAACGGGGTCAAATTCGGAACTTTATCGAATTTAATTTAAAAGGGCTGAGATATTTTGGGTAGAGGTGGACCCCACATGGACATGTGTCCATGATGGCTTGGAGGAGAAGTAATGGGTCTAGAAAGACCCATTTGCCCTCATATGGGCCAAAAGAGAAGGAAGTGAGCTATGGGCAATTTGATCCATTCTAAATTAGGTTAAAGGGCCAATTGAGAGCACATTTCAGCTCATTTACTAGTGTTGGTCGAAAATTTGCAAGGAAGAAGAGAGAAGGAGAACTCCATTGTTTGAAGAAGAAGATAGTAAAGAAAGGAAGCTCTTTTGGATGATTTTCAACACCAAACTTCTCCAAAACACCTTCATTCTCATCCCCTCTTCATTCCTAATGTAAGTAACCTCTAAAACCCTACTTTCAATTAAGTTTGGGGTTATGGGTTTGATAGAAAAAGCATGAACTAGGTGGGTTTTGGGTTGTTTGTTGTTTAGATGATTGTTTGGTGAAGAAAAGTGGAAGTTTAGATAGAAATCATGTGGATTTTGATTGTTTTGATGAAACCCCACTTGGGCATGGAAGTATGGAGTTTTGGGACTGATTTTGGAGGTTGTTGAGGTTAACAATGGAGTTTTTGAGGTAGGAATTCGTGGGAGCGAAGTTGAGGGAAGAAGAAGAAGAAGAAGAAGGGGGCTACCCAGAACGGCACGGAAAGGGTCTCAGATCGGCCCTCTGAGGGGCACGGTCCGGGCCTCAGACCGGCCCTCTAAGGGGCACGGTCCGGGCCTCTGGCCGGGCCTCTGAGAAGCACTGACCGGGCCGGGTGTCGGGCATGTGGGCCGCCCGGAACGGGCCTTGTTCCGGCCCAATTTGCCCTCTGGCCCATGTTTTAATTGTTATGAGTAATTCGAGTGTTTTCTCCTTAAAACGCCTTGAATGATTATTAAGTCTAGTACTACTTTATGATCCTAGACGTTGTTCCCGAGCACGGAGGAGGAGTCTACTGGGCGTCTCGCGTTGGCTTGCGTTTAGATAGAGATTGAGGTAGGGAAGAGTAGTAAATACCGTTTTAATTAAGGAATGTCACTAGAATGCATATATGATATGAATAACCAGAATAATTGTAGACTCACATGTAGGATGTGAATAACTAGAGTAACCGCTTTAAATTATGGGAATTGTCGTGCTGTAGAATCACATGTGGCCATGTCGTGCCTTAGGATTGCGTGCTGGTTGTGTTTGTTTGCAGTTAGTAGTCCTGTAATGTTGATGAGTAGTATGTTCTGTGTTTAATTTAAGAATCATGTTATGCTATAAGAATTTGATGAATGTGATATGAATTGTTGTCTTGTGATATGATCGGGTGAATGATATACCGATGTGGTGTGCTTGGTAAGTTATGTCGGTATGATATGTCCGGTATGGTATTGTGTGGTGTGATTTGTATCCCGTGCTACGAGAAGATACCCGACCGACGGAGGATTCCGGTCTGGTATGTTATAAGATTTACCCCGATGCTGTGTGCCTGAGAAGACATCTAGACCGATGGTGTATTCCGGTATGATGTATTGTTTGTTTTACCCCGATGTTGTGTGTCCGGGAAGACATCTAGACCGATGGTGTATTCCGGTATGATGTATTGTTTGTTTCACCCCAATGCTGTGTGTCCGGGAAGACATCTAGATCGTTGGTGTATTCTGGTATGATGTATTGTTTGTTTCACCCCGATGTTGTATGCCCGGGAAGACATCTAGACCGATGGTGTATTCCGGTACGATGTATTTGTTTCACCCCCGATGTTGTGTGTCCGGGAAGACATCTAGGCCGATGGCGTATTCCGGTATGATGTATTGTTTCACCCTGATGTTGTGAGTCTGGGAAGATATCTAGACCGATGCTGTGTTCCGGTACGATATGTTAAGTCGTGCGTGTCACGTCCCAATTTCAGTGAACCGAACTCGGGACGCGAACATTTTAAAACAATAGAACAATGAAACCTGTTTTGGATAAACACTTTAAAATCTCCATTTAATTAATCAAAATAATATTTACAACTTAAAAATATGTCCCAACACGTGGACAAGAGTCCAAGGTATCCGTCACTAGACTCAAAAGACAAAAACCCGGACTCCGCTCCTAGCTCCACAAGCTTCGAGAGCTCACCTAGTCCGTCCTGTGATCAGTACCTGTAGGAAAAGCAGCTAGGGGTGAGCGTTCGCTCACCACCACAGATAACAGACTGACTACGGCATAATTAGCAGACAATGCCGGTAACACCCACAACAAACTCAACCCCGGGGATCACTGTCCCCAACCCAAGTACTCCGACTGAACACACACCCACAGTTACCTTCCTTGACCAACTCGACACCCTGACACGTAAAGTAGACCCGACTCAACGATCCCGACCTCTTCCAAGGACTCAAACGAAAGCTACGCAACACCAAACAAGATCACAAAGGATCGCACACCAACCAAGATCACAAAGGATCGCATACCAGCTGCTCAGTAACCTCTCCCACTCACACGAACACGGATTAGGCTAGCCAAAGAATGCTTACAACCTGTGATACTCAAACTCGGACCAGGCCAACCAAAGAATGCTTGCAACCTGTTGATACTCAAAATCGGATCAGGCTAGCCCAAGAATGCTTACAACCTGTTGATACTCAAACTGTGTCAGGCCAGCCAAAGAATGCTTGCAACCTGTTGATACTCAAACTGTGTCAGCCCAGCCAAAGAATGCTTGCAACCTGTTGATACTCAAACTGTGTCAGGCCAGCCAAAGAATGCTTGCAACCTGTTGATACTCAAAATCGGATCAGGCTAGCCTAAGAATGCTTACAACCTGTTGATACTCAAACTGTGTCAGGCCAGCCAAAGAATGCTTGCAACCTGTTGATACTCAAACTGTGTCAGGCCAGCCAAAGAATGCTTGCAACCTGTTGATACTCAAAATCGGATCAGGCTAGCCTAAGAATGCTTACAACCTGTTGATACTCAAACTGTGTCAGGCCAGCCAAAGAATGCTTGCAACCTGTTGATACTCAAACTGTGTCAGGCCAGCCAAAGAATGCTTGCAACCTGTTAATACTCAAACTGTGTCAGGCCAGCCAAAGAATGCTTGCAACCTGTTGATACTCAAACTTGGTCAGACCAACCAAAGAATACTTGCAACCTACCGGGATCCGCAACCACAAACACAAGCACAATCACAATCACAATCACAATCACAAGCAAGTTCAACAACCAGTAACAAGACCAGTTCAACACTCCACAGGCACTCATGGCCACATGAGACGCCAATAGTAAAACACGGACTCAACAACCCCAAACCATTCACGGGCACTCACGGCCACCCAAGACACACCAACAGTAACTCACGGGCTCAACGACCCCACGGGCACTCACGGCCTCCCAAGACACACCAACAGTAACTCACGGGCTCAACAACCCCACGGCACTCACGGCCACCCAAGACGCACCAACAGTCTCTCACGGGCTCAACAACCCCACGACACTCACGACCACTCAAGACACACCAACAGTAACTCAAGGGCTCAACAACCCCACGGCACTCACGACCACTCAAGACACCAGCAATAAAGCAACACGGGTTCAACAACCCAACGACACTCACGGCCACCCAAGACACCAATACTAAAGTAACACGGGTTCAACAACCCAACGGGCCCTCATGGCCACCCAAGACACCAACGGTAAAGTACGGGTTCACAACCCCACGGGCACTCACGGCCACCCAAAACACCAATAATACTACCACGGGCTCTCATGGCCACCCAAGACTCGACAATAATAACACGGGCTCTCATGGCCACCCAAACACAACAATAATAACACGGGCTCTCATGGCCACCCAAACTCAACAATAATAACACGGGCCCTCATGGCCACCCAAGACGTAAATTAAACAGTCAACCTCCGGGTATGGTCATATGCCTCCAGTAATTCTAATGACGCTAAGTTCTCTGCTCCTACGACACTACTAAGTGGCACATGCATTTCCAATATTCTCTACAATCTCGTATCATGCTTTTCTAATATTTAAATAAACCTACTCAACCCACGACACCCCAGTGTCACATGCAATTCTACTGCTAACTTGCCCCAATCAGGGCCGAGATCCGGCTACTTTTCCCTACCTCGTGCGTGTTCTCTAAAAGCCAACCCACGAGCTCCGGTGATGATCTCAGTCACTCACCCAGCTTTCCCTTGCCTCGGTCCGTAGCACGATCTAAAAGAACACAATTTTTAACGCATTTTAAACTTGCAGGAATAAACTGAAATTCGATAAACTTAACGCCCAAACGTAACCCCGACAATGTCGATCACTCCCAAACTTCCCAATTACTCGACATTGTCGATAAAGGACCCGTAAAGGCCCGATTCGCCCGACATGGCGAATCTGCCCGGGTTTTGTAAATACCCTTCCGGGGCTCCAAAAATTCCCGTTTTCGTTTCTACGGTCTTAGAATAATTCAAGGGTCCCAATGCACTTGAAGGAATCGAATTCCGACTTCCGAGTCAATTAATTTAACGTTTAAAGTTTCTAAACCCGATAAATACAACTTTCGCATTTTAATTCCAAATTTCGATCCGGGTGTGGATTAACTACTTGGGGATCGTCCTAAACCACCCGAACACGAAAACCCGATACTCGGGCATGTGGGCCCCACCCGGCCACAATTAGGAAAATTTCCTTTTCACCCCAAAACGTTCCTAACGAACCCCAAACCTCAACCATTCATCTTTAAACCAAACTTAAACAAAACCCAAACTTAATCAAACCGTTTAAACTCAAACCCTAAAATTAAAACGTATCAAAACGAAAATCGGTTAGGTGCTCACCGTAGAGAATGTCGATGTGAGCTCGATTCTTTTATCGTTGAGACGATCCACCGGTTTGATCGTCGAGAATCACCAAAACCCTAAACTTTCTTCTCCTTTTCTCTCCACCTTCTCTCCTCTTTCTATCCACTTTCTCTCTCTTCAACTCCCCCTTTTTGGTTCTGTTTTTGCCGAAACCACAAAACCATTCCCTTTTATTTGTTAAAAAAAAACAACACCAACCTTTTTAAAGTACAAAACTAACACTCCAAGTCTCATCTTTGTTTTGTTCAAGAAACCTAACACCACCACATAATTGTCATGTGGCAAGTGGGTCCCACACCTTTTGGAAAATATCTTCTAGATATTTTCCGATCAGATTCGCGAAATTCGGCCGTCTCGGGCCCCGAACGGGCACTTTTTCCAAGAATTTACGAAACTTCACGGGCTACAAGGAAACGGCTCAACTAAGATCGCTGCGACAACGGCTAAGCTTTTTGGATCCAAAACGGTCCTCGAATGGACCAAAACGTCGCTCGGTTGACTTTTCCAACGAAAAGTCAACATTTCCCAAATTGATCAGAAAGTTGCCCTGAGTCCCCTGGAACTCACTTTGGTCAATATCGGGGTCAACTTAAGTCCGGTATGACCCTCGAGGTCCAATTCTGGTTCAATTCAGTGTCTGCTCAAAAAATTTAAATTTCCCTGTTTTTCGCAGGTTTGACTGCCGTTGACCGGGAGTGGTTATTACAGTGCGTGATGATCAGAGTATCATGGTATACCTATCTTACGTGTATTATGTCGGGTTTGGGTGACGTTCTTAGTTGGTGTCGCAGTGTAATGTTCGATTGTTTGTATGTTTCTTTATCTTGGATCTATAGTCGAGAATGTTGCGTTCCTGTTGGTTTTTGGTTGTGTTGTCGTTTACTAGTATGTTTTATTGATCGAGTAATTGTGGCGACGGAGCGGAAGTCCATCCCCTTTACAACTTTTTCCTACTGAGGGAAAGCTCACCCCCTTTATTTACTGTTTTACAGGGTTCGATCGTGAGTTGGTTTAGAGGACGTCTCGGAGCTCGGGAGCTCATAGAGAGTCCAGGGATTGCTTGCTTAGTAGAGACGTACTTCCTCTTTTTGTACTAAACCTCATTTTTTTTTGGATTTCCAGCGTTTGACTCGTGGTACTGGTTTTGTTGATTTGGAACTAATTTCGGATATTTATGTCGTTTAAATTTACTTTCATTATTATTTTATTATTATTTTTAACTCACGTCTCGAGTCCGGCCAAAACCAGATTTGGGGCGTGACACCTACCGTGTCTACTTATTCTTCAGACGGAGGTTGTAGCACCTCCACATGTATTTCTTGCTCCTCCTCCTCAGTCCTCGGCTTGGGATCCTGTGGGATCAATCCTGTCAGCTCCAGAGCCTTCAAAACGCCAGCAGGCAAGGTATATTGCATTTCACCCCTTCCTTAAGCCTTGACCTTCATCGCCTTTGAACGGATGGGCCCTACTCCTCCAGCACGGTCTTAGGGCTGACTCTGCTTCCCCTGAGGCTCTTTCTGCCTCCTCTGAGGTTCTTTCTGGTTCCCCTGCCCCGGGACCAGGTCACCTGCAAATAAATCAGGAAAAATACTGCTTCCAGGTTCCTCGATGTTAGCCAGGTTGCCAGATTTGTGCTATCCATCCTCCCCCTAACTCTCCTGATGAAACCTCTTGCAGTACCGGAACTGCCCTCTTCGGGGCATCATTAGCTATGTTGCCTGACTTTGAACAGATTTCATCCTGTCCTCGCACCTCCAGAAACCCTAAGGGAGATACCAGGGGACAGTGTAAAAGTGCTTGCCTGAGAAACTCCTACATAATCTCTTACCTGATCTAGGGTAAGGGATGTCAAGATATCGTCCACCGATGACTCACGAGCTACCTTTAGGGTCCTCCCAACGGTGGTGAGAAGTTGGTCCACATCCAGATGTCTCAGGACCCTGATAGAATCGTCATACCGGACTTCCTCCCGGCCAATCCCTAGGAGGTGAGCCGTGTATTCTACTATACGGTGTGTTAGTCTTCCACACCGAGTACAGAAACCCGACAATCGTTCATATTGCAGCCCTACCAGCGAAGGTTGGCATGACCAGGAAACCGAAGACGAATACGTCTTCGCAACGGTTGGTCCACTTTCAAGCTAACCCTCATCCACATAAAATCATCGCTACGACGTACAGTAGGGATGTGAGCAGTAGTTACCTGGGTACCCAAAACAGATGCAAGCAGAGCACGGACCGAGGTATTCCGGGCGTCCCCCGGGATATTCAGCGCACGAACTCCGATATCCATCCTCCCAAAGTCTATCTCTAAAGGTTGCGTGCAAGCCAACAACGAATCCAACATGACAGGATATGCTTTGAACCTCGGTGCCGTATATCCTTCATGGTAGATCGAAAAGGGAAGTGAAACCCTACCACCTCCTTCTAGTGGCGGATCCATCTTTTTGAATGAGGGGGGCACAATTTTTTTTAATACTAATATATAACGCTAAAATATGTATTCAAATTTTAGTATCATATAAAAATCAATAATGACTATTATTACCATGCTTGATGTCAACGTTTCATATTTTGAGAATGTTGTAAAACACTTTGTTAATACTTAAATTTTTTTCTCGATGTATGCAAACATACTATGATTTATCCATTACTCTCTTATTCAATTTCCTCTTTTTCTCATCACTTATTTGTTGATATGGTAATATTTTTTTTTTGAAATATCTCTTCATGACTAGTAATTTATAGATTACCAAATTCATAACTCAAACTTATAATTGATGCAAACCTTAAAAATATCTTAAATATGATTAGATTTTCCCCATTTACTGGAATTAATACACGTAAATATCGTGTTATATAAAACAATAAAAAAAATTGAAATTAATACAATAAAATAGAAATTTAAACGTACATAATTAAAAAAGAAAAGAAAAACACAGTTCAAAAATGAAAATTTAATGAAAGATATTTAATAAATTAAGTGTTTACTCTAATAATGAAGTTGAGGGCACAACCACAGAATAGGAAAAAGGTAAATGTGAAATTATTTTCTTTAAAATATTGAGTAATTAGTTAACTAAATAGGAAATTGAGGGGGGGCACGTGCCCCCCTGGACCCTTCACAGGTCCGCCTATGCCTCCTTCGAAAGATACTCGATTTGCAGGTCGTCGATCTTCCAGTTCTGAATCATCAATCCACATAAGGCATTTTGATTATGGCGACCCCCACCCGCAACCCTTCCCACCATCGAGAATTGACAACGACCCTCCACTGTCATAAGGATGGCCTCCGCCGAGATATCCAAGACCTCGTCCTTGTCTTCCCAATCTGGTACCGGAACGGGAACCCCCATAGAGGACTTGTACGAGCGCTGATGAAACTTAGAGGGGTCCGCCACAACCATCGCCGAGCAACTCGGCTCCACAGTTCGCAAAGTCGCCGGAGCCTCTCTCGGGTGCAAAATGGCCCGTCCCACTTCCGTATGAGTCCGGCGAAGGGCCGACCAGGCCGGTCTCAGAGGCATGGTCGTGCGGTTTGGGAGGCACCGAGAAGACCTCCGACTGGATCGAAGAAGGAGGATCGGTAGGAGGGAGATTCATATTGGATATGGTGGTGGTCTGGATGTTGGGTGGTGATGCATGGTCATAATTCATGACTGGAGTGGCTGGAGGAAGCGTTGTGCGAAGGAAAAAGGAGGAAAAGTGGGTGGCTGTTTCTAAAACCCTAGCAGACGATCTTCGCGCATTTTTTGTTAAAAATTTACTGAAGACTTGTTTTTTTTTTTATAATTCTATCGTACTATTATGGCTATTTTATTTTATAATTATAAAAATCTAAAGAGGAAAAGGTTTGGGGCGGATTTGGTTTCCTCTTGCATCGTTATTGGGCTTGTATTTGCAGATCAGTAAAGTATGGGCTTTATCTGCTCTCTTCGTGATGTGTTTGGTACGTTGTTGGTGTTTTGTATGGTGTTTTGTACGTTAATGGAGTACTGTGGAGGCTTCCTTTGCTCTCCTCAGGACGTTGTTGGTCACGGTGACGTCGGGGTGGTCTCGGACGGGCAAGACAACAACGATAGTAGTAGCAGGGGATACAGTGGATGCAGTGGGAGTAGTTGACTATTGCTTCGATCCACACCTGTTGTTCGTTTAATTGCAGAGTGGACGGGTACCGTAAGGACCTGGTCCTCAGTCAACGACATGAGGTACATGTCTGATGTTAGTGCTCGGACGTTCAAGGGTTCGACGCTAATCATGAGCATTGACTCAAAGGGTCATGCGAAGTCCAATGGAGGGACAACACAACTGACAAGGGGCGTAACGAACCCCCGCCTCGATCAATAAGGACTTCGTGGTCTAATGGGGGTCTGTCTATAATACCGCCTCACTAGACGTAGGGTGGCATCGGTTCCACAAAAAATCGGCGCAACATTCTTCTATCAGATCGGGTACTAGCAATTTTACGTTTCTTAAGGCCCTCAATATCATCAGAGGGGGGATGATGTCAGTTGACTTCTCGGAAGGATGCATAGTCCAATTAACCCATTTCAGTCCCTAGTTACAGGGTTGCCCAGTTCGTCACTCTTGGGCTTCAGTAATCTACTAGAGCATAGTCCAGAGTCGATTTGTGCTTGTTCGGATCATAGGGTTCACTCAAACCCACTCTATAGTCTTCTGTTGATATACCGGTTACCTCGACCGCTATCACGACATTCTCTTGTCGACACCCTTGAAACACTTCGGTGAAAGAGTACTTTTCAATTTAGCATTTGTCTGACGTTATTTTATTTCCTTTTGTATTCATGTGTTTTTACCCTCACTGAAAATTCTCCTTGTATTTTAGGTAGTCCAGAACACTTAGATATGTGTCGTTTTCTCTCATTTGCTTTGTTTGGAACTGAACTGTTGGTTCTGTACAACCAGTATCGAAAAATTATGGGAGTAGAGAATGGTGCGATTTCACGAGTTTCCAAGTTTTCAATTTCTAGGGCATGGATGAAGTGTCCTTGGTTTTCTCCTCTTTTAATAGGTCGAAGTATGGTTGTAGATCGGAGAGAAGTATGCATTTTTGCTTCGTCGATTGCATAACATACTTTTGTGCCTCTACCTAGAAGCTTGCAAGATCGCGTCCTCCCTCAGCCAAATTCACTTCCATAGATGCATGCATCTTTCCTTTTCCTTTGTTCCTCGCAGTTTTGACGACTTTCTGACCCATATGTCGGACATCTGAAGCAATGTTGTTCCCACAAATATGCTCGATGTCAGTGTACGACATGTGCTTTTCCAGCCGGATCTCTTGCTGGATTCGCTTGAAACTAGTTCAACATGTGAAGGAAGAGTAGGAGGAGGTGGGGCAAAGTGTTGTGCAGTCCACTTCGATTGATCTTTCACAAGTTTCCACCAATGTTTCCATGTGAACTCGTTCTTTTCATCCCTCTTGTACATCTCCTCAACCAACTCTATCACTTGGTAATCGGTCTTCCCTCTTTATTGATCGTTGATGACGCATTTGAAGTTCCGTGGAGCTACATCACCCTTAGGTTTATCTACCACCGGTGATCCTTATAATTTTTTCAGACCGCTTCGGATCATTTAGCTCTACATCAGTTCCACCTCTTTTCCAATGTCGTCTCAATAGTCACCTTTCTTTTTACTGTTCCAAAAATCGGGTCAATTGAGTTTTTCATCCAAGCACAAAAAGACGCTTCTCTTCCGCGATACTCCACTTGATGCGCATTATTTCGGGCTTCACACAGCCAATGGGTTGGACGGTTCTGAACCTAGGGATATTGAAGAAGGATTGGTACAACAGAATCTCAACCCACTTGAAAGGCCCCGAGTGTCTTCGGTCACCTCGAGGTCAAACAACTAGCATAAGACGACCTCATGAGTATTTCTTGTGTTAACGGAACGATGTAATCCTTCAAATCGTAAAAAGGGTCAAAATCCATGTCGAACAAATTCTTTTCGGGGAAATAGTGTAGAGGGTAAGAGAGGAAGTGATGTGAACATGGAGAAGGGAGGTCAGGGTTTAAATAGGAAAATATTAACCTATTGTAGATTTCTTGCGTCACTACGTGGCGCTACGCGCCTCAACAATAACGCGGAATCCAACTTGGTCAAAGGTCAACACGTTCCAATGGTCTATTTTTTTCTTGCGGCGAGAACATTAACACCGCGTGCAAAACGCCGTCTTTATCACCGCGTCTGCAACACTTTTGCCGCCATTTTCAAAACACTACCGATTTAGGATGCTCTATGGTATTATGAAAACGAATTTATATATGAAGTGTAACTAAGTAAAAAAGCATATAGTTAAAAGTAAATCTTCCCTAATTTCTTTTATCAAGACACAAGTTTTCGGAAAATGTAAAGAATTTTTGAATGATTCAATTTATCATTATATTTAGAGACTCGTAGAGCATGCAGTATCATCTGATACGAGTCAAGTGAGCTCAAACATGAGACTGCACCCCAAACAAAACCGTGCGAGGAATGCGGCAAGTCAAGGCAAAGCCAACCAAGTTGACCAAAACAAAGTCAAGATCACTGTATCCAATTATAAAATTAGTACACGATACAAGTATTGTGATTTAGAAAATTAGAAAACGCTGCTGTATTTACGTGCATTTGAACCACTAGCACAATCCCTGCTTAAAGAAAATCAGGAATACAAGTTTAATTTCAAGTTAAGGCAAGTGGCAACTACCATTTGTACAACCAGTCAATTCTTTTGCCACTTAGGATTCCATGTACTGTAAGGGAGGAGGGACTGTTTTCGGCTTCTCGGGACCTGCATTATGATTTTGCATCAATTCATAACTAAGCATCCTCTGATTGATAAGTTGACATTGGGCAAACAAATAATGAAAGAGGTGCAGGGTCGGCTAGAGTTTGCCTAAAAACTTTTGTTCCTCTCCATATCCATATACATATACAGATGGGAACATGGGATGCCACAAAGGTTAAGCTTAGCTCTAACAATAGGAAACATACCATATGCGCCACGGATCTCCACTTCTCGCCATTCTTGGACAAGAGCACAACAGCAACACATCACATGTGAGAGGAAATCATCAAACCACCCTCCCTGCAACAGAAACACCCTTAATGAATTACCTGCTCCATTGTTTGTACATCCAACGAGTTCATAATAGTGCAGCCGTAAGAGGAACTACCGTGATGTTCAGCATCTTGCGGAGTTTTCTTCTGACGCAGCAAGTGTAGCAACAACATGATAATATTAATGAATATGCCATCAATTCATTACATACTTCTGCTGAAGCTGATGGTGGCATAAGCAAAATATTTATGTTAGATTTGGAACAGTAGTAAACCATGCAAAACAATTGCAGTTCAAGTTAATAAGATGCATATCCAAAACATTTGTGTTAGATCTGGAACAATAGTAAACCATGCAAAACAATAGCAGTTCAAGTTCACAAGATGCATATCCAAATAGGTAGTGTTCAGAACCTAAATTACTAAATAATGGGCAGTACTTGGTGGTTTGTAATACATTTTCTTCCCAAACCGAATAATCACCCCCAATTCTTTTGCTGCACCCTCATATATTATGAACTACAGATGGACACCCGCAAAGTACCTTTGGGAACCTACAAAAGCATGTTTGATTTAACCAGATTGAATGCTTCTGACATGTTGCAAAGGTGAGCGGCATATACCGCACTGGACTCAGTTATAAAAAGCAAAGTGCAGTGCTCAAACCGAAAAATCAAGGCTACACCGATTTTCACAAGATAAAGGGATGAAGACAGCACTGCTCGCATCGATGCCAAAGCACTCAAAGATGACCAACTCTTTCTAATGGCCATGAGGTAAAATAAAATGTAATAGATGTAATCCAGTAATCCACTTACACATGTGCCTGTTTGTCGCCACTGAAGCAACTCTTGAAAATGTGCCACAAGGATAAAAGAATGTCTTGAAACCTGAAGAGTGAAAATTGTTGCTTAGAAATGAAAGAGCAAAAACTTAGCACAGGCAGCCCAGTACGCTGGCAGCGAACTTTAATAATGGTTCATATGGAGATATCACTGTACTGCAGTGTTCTAAATAACCTGACAGTACCTATATATCTCGGTGAAACTTAACCACCTAGTTCTGACCATTTTCCACTGATATGTGAAAATTGGTCAAAACTCAGTCAACTAGTTTTCATATGCAATTCTAATGAAAATTGGTCAAAACTCACATAGACGAGGTTCTTCACAACATCCAAGTAAATCCGTATGCCACTTTTCATAATGATGAGAAACTCTACTTGATCGCAGATCATGAGCAGCTGAAACAGAAGAATTGTTCCTAGACAGAAAAATAAAAAGTGGGCATTAGATTTGTTAAGGACTTCTATAGTTCATGTTGCATGAAGCAACAAAAAACTACTATAGCATGTGAATTTTCAATATGGAAAAAATATAGCATCATGATACAGAAAAAGTACTATAGTCCCATGTATAGTGACTCTAGGGAGGCAGCAAAAGCCAGTAAGGGTGTAACATTTTTCCTTAAAATGGAATGAGTTTGACATCTTTCATACACCATTACAATTGTAAAGCCTGTAAGCATGCAATAAATAACAAGAGCTAAAAGCTACCGTATGATTTTTAAACACTGGCTGTAACTATATTAGTTCAGATAGTTGCAGAGTAATGTTATAGATAGTAACTTCTAAGTATAAATGAAAACTACGAAAACCTTGAGGTTTTGTGATTGTCATGATCCTTGGAATAGCTTTTCTGAAAAGAAGCCTCTTTGTCACTAGCATCTGAACTATTCCGCTCCACTTTCTTATTTTTCTTAACTGGAGAACTCTTCTCTGGAGAAGCATTTGAGACCACAGTTTCAGTAACTTCAATCAAGTGTTGGATTACTTCACATTGTCCAACATCCAAATTAGCCCGTGATCGTTGTAGTTCTAGTTGAAGCTTTTCATTTTCTTTCTGAAGAGCTTCATTAAAAGCCAAATGTGGGTACGAAGAAGAAAGAGTTTTTTTTTGAGGACGGACGTTTCATGTTTGGAGGGATCTCGTGTCATGATTATATCTTGAATCTTTCTGTCCTCTTCATCTAATGTGTACTCATGTTGGTCTTTCTCAATATCCCCCAGTCTCTCCTGCAGTTAGAGTAAAATATAAGCAAAGCAGCTCAAGTCAGCAAGAAAACTACCAAGGAAATCGCAGCATCAAACAAACTGATTATCGACCCGTGACAATATGTGGTAGTGTTTTTGTTTCAGCACTTAGGGGACAGTGCAAAGTAGATAACTTGTATGCATGTGAAAGCAAAGTGCAGATTATTATGTATTCGGATATCACATTTGACAAAAAAATAATATGCACCAGCTCATGTAAGCTAAAACTAAGCTATATTCATATATACCTTGACTCGAGCGTTGTCTACAAGAGTAATGAGAGGCACAATCTGCAAATATCTGTCTATCTCATTCTGTGCCTTCCTGAACTGGTAAACAATGTTCCATCCCATAGCCAGCAAATACAGATAGCTCCGGTCCTGACAACTGTAAGACCTCCTCAAGGCCTCTTCTAGCTGCTCCAGTGGCTCCCGTGTCTCTGGATATTTCTTAAGTTCGGAGATCTTGAGTTGCTCTAGCAAATTTCCAATTAACTTTAAATGCTGGGCGAATTGCCTGCAATTTTTCTTATGCATACGTGCCGTGCTCGCAGCTTTCTCAATCATTCCAATAAGCCGCACAGCATCAAGCCCAGTGAGCTGGGTAACATTAGCAATCTCACCAAAATGTTCCCACGATGTGGCCATGATCTTCACTTTCCGATCAACCCAAATCCTGATCACACAAACTGGTATCTTCAATATACACAGAGAGTATCATCATCAAAAACTTATACAAATATAGAATTTTTCAGCAAAAATATAAAAAGCTAAAATAATTAACATCATTTAACCCCTCAAATCCCAAATATTGAGAAACAGAACCTCTGGATTTATTCCTTCACATGCATAATTCCAACAGTTGCGCAGAGTAGGACCAATGGCATTCCTAGCAGGTCAGATCAGAAGCTCCTCCGCAAGATCTTCTCAAAAATTGCATTGCACACTTGAGATGTTCAAAATCTACCACAATTGCAGCCGAAGATTCAGATAATGAGGCAATAAGAAGATTATCCATTACACTTCACCAGTCTTGGCTCTCTCGCTTTTCTGACAGACTAAAGCAACAGAAAAAATGCTGTTTACTCAATACTCCATCTCTTCTACAACAAGATAATGCGCTCGGAATCAATTTAAAAAGTTAACAAACAAAAATTATAGATTAATACATAATTAAATAGTAAATGAATTTAAAAGTCTCGCCGAGAGACAGACAGCCCTCCGCAGGAACCGCCGAGTCCGTCAGGCAGGTCGGACTCAGCAGAGAAGGGAAACGAGAGTGAATGTGAAGAAACTGGAAATGCTCACCTCTTCCGACGAACCTCTAGGGCTCGTTTGGCTGCAGAAAACGTGTGAAATTGGAGAGGGAAAATTGTGAAGAAGAGCATTGAATTCAGAAAATGGCAGGCATTGCTTTGCGCAAATGAGGTTCCAGTTGGTTGTGGAGCAGAGAGCAGAAAGAGCTGCTTCTCCTTCTTTCTCTCTCTATCTTTCTATGGCTGACGGTTTAGGTGTTGTTTTGTCTCCGGCCTGAGCAGAGAGGAGAGAGAGACGGATTGGCTGGTATTGGAATGGCAACTAGTAGGGTGTACAAAAGTAATCCATACACCAGACCGTATGGAGACCATTGGATGATAAATGGTCGAAAGGGTAATGGCAAAAATAATAAAATAAGAAACTGTTTATTTTCTTGCCACGTGTAGTGTTTTTTAAAGGAAAATTATCGTTCCTTGTCTTTTTCTCAACAAAAGGTGTAATTTTTTTTGATGGATGCTGAAAATTTTATTGATAAGAAGAAACTTTCAAGGAGAAAGAAACTCAAGGTCAAAAAGACCAGAGACAAACGATTACGAAAGAGCTCCCAGTAATGAAGTTTAAAGGCAAAAATCTTTAAAACCAAAAAAAGAGTAGTCTTCGAAAAGCAAAAAATACGAAAAAAGACATCAAAGAGAAAACACCAATTTTCCTTGATGCCCGGAACAACGCCCTTAGGTGGTTTAACAGCCGCCTGATTCCATATATTCGTCGCTGAAGGGGCAGCTTTCAAAGCCTCCCGACTTATGGACCTCGTTAACGGCTTAAAGTAAGTCACGATACCATTAGACGTCTTAGCAACTCATCCCCTAGGCAACGAGGATTTAATTAAAACATCCTTTCAAGGACTATCCGAGTTCGATACTGAAGTAATCGATCTGATCCCTTGTACACTACATGGATCTAACAAATGATCCATCTCCCCCACCTGGGCCTTAACCACAGATCCACCATCATCAGCCTCACGGACCTGCAGCCCGATTACAATCTAAGACCGATGCCACCTCAACGTCTTCTACCTCGCGATTTACAGAATCAGACACACGCAAATCAGAATCAGAAACACGCAAATCAGGCAAATGAATCAGGCTAACAGTTTGGCTATCCGTTGAATCAGGGGAGATTTGAAAATCAAAATTACGCTCAGCCTATTTCAAAAGAATCGTGGTTGTCCTATCAATGACCGGAAAAGTCGCCGGAATCTCCAACTCGACAACCTATCCCAAACTCAAAGGTCGCACTGAAACTAAACGCGAACGAGCGAGAGCAACTAGAAGGATATGTCCGTTGACCTTAAAACCATGATACGTTGCCACTGCTTGAGACGCTGCCGTCGGCGACGAGAAGGATACGAACCCAAAGTATTTACCTCATTTGTTTGATCGTTTCAGAATCGAACAACTAGAAAAGGGGTAATTTTTTTAAAATCTGAAATCAATTAGGGACCCCTCCCGGAGCTAGTCCCTGAACCTACTCAAGGCAGTGCCTAAATGCTGCATCCAGGGGGAAAGCGACCGAATTCGAGTTGCATCAGTTGTAGGAGGCGTGACTTTCACCAAGGACCCCTCCCGGAGCTAGTCCCTGAACCTAGAGGATCCTAACATTCCTCCTGTCGAGCCTACTTATCAGCCCTCGCCTGATTATCCCTGGTTAACCAATAGACCCCCTCTTCGCTCCTCCAACATCAACTCCATTTCTATCTCTATTCTCAGGCAGAATGAAACCTGATACTTCAGTTTCTTTGCTACTAGAGAGTTGGTCGGCCACCAAGTTTTTTCAGTCGGGATTGACTTTTCCGGCATGTATGCTGACCAGAGTTTCTGTACCCATAGGTACAGTGCTCGAGGATACATTTGGCCCCCTTTCTTTAGGCAAGGCGCCCTTAGGTACAATGCTCGGGGATACGAGTCCGACCCTCAATGGTAAGCTTTGAGACCCCTGATTACCCCAATCGGTCGCGTATGGCTTGACGCTCCGATGCTTCTGGTACTCTAATATAGATGAATCGAACTGTGGGGTAGCACCCATCTCCTTGTCACACTTGTGGACTACATGTTTGATCAGCCTACATTTAAAGCAAAAGGAAGGTAGCTTTGTGTAGGTCAGTGAGACTCGAACCGAGTCCTAAAATTTCCTGAAATGTGGTAGTAGATGATGTCGTAGGGGGGCTCCACAGTATGCTACAACCTCACTTTCACCGCTCCTCCTCAGTAGATGCCTCATTGGTCACACGGGACAATGACCCATAGCCCAACAGTCGAGCCAATTGTATCCCTAGTCGCTCAGGTCCTCACCAATAGAGGGAGGCCATGAGAGTGAACCCATAGCTATAGCCGATTCAGAGTGGGGGGGGGGGGGGGGGTTCCCTACTCATCGGGTCCAAATCTCCGAGTTGGAGCCGACGTCCATCGAAGCACTAGGGCTCATTGCCCCGGACCCATGCACGAGCCTCCTCCGACCCGAAATAGAACCCAAAGATGTCGGGTCCTATGTCTTTGATCACCAAGCCCTCTACGGATCTTCCCCATGCATTGGTGATGATCCAGAGTAGAACATCTTTCCAAGGAGGCTTCGAAGTCCAAAGCTTGCCTATCATTGTGAATTATTGGTGTGCTATTACTGACGGGCTCACCGTAGAGTATGGTACTAGGACCTACAACTCACCCCCTCCTCCAGCGAGCACGAAGGAAAACATCTTGGAGACTGGCCAAGTTAGACTCGAGAGAGTCTGGCGGTACCACTCTCCCCTGAGTAGAGCCGGTTTTCCTTGGCTTGGGCACCCGGCAACGACGAACCATACCTGGAGGCGTAGTAAGCAAGGACGGAATCACGAGAATTCGCATTGTATTAGTAATTAAAACCCCGTCAATGAGCCCTTCCAACTCTCTCCCGGAGTCGACTATGGGTGTATTCCAATGAAGAGGGTCCCGAAAGAATGGAGGCCGCAGGACGTCATTGAGAACAACAGGTGGCGACGGAACGTCGCTTAGAGCAACGAACGATGTGTTGCTTGTAGAGGAAGAAACATATGAGAGTTTGACCGGAAGGCCTCTCCGTGGCTTTACTAACGGGGTAGTCTAGCCACGGAAGCGGCGAAGCTTTCCCGGCTAAGGTTTCTTTCGGCCTCCTTCGGCGTTGCGCCTTTAAAGGAGATTCAATATTTGAGGATGGTCAAGGGGGAGGGAGTGAAAGAACGGTGGTGGCTTATTGGGAAATGGGAACAAGAATGGCGATCGATGACAATGGTGAAGAAGGAAGCGAGAGGTCAAAGGGGAGGCGTCCTCGATGATGCTTGTGGTGTGGTATAGGACTGAAGATTGGGACGTTGGAAGCTGGGACATCATCAGAGGTGCACGATCGATGGCAAAGAGAGAGCCGCAACGAGAGAAGGAGGAAATAAAGAGAAAATGAGAGAGTAATGATCTCGGTTGTCTTAAAAAGGGATTCATGCCCGACCAAACATAATATTCAGTTTGGCATGAAACAATACAGACCATGTCGTCCGCAAGATTTTAATACATCTTTTTTTATTCATTCCTGACTTTCATTCCCGACTAAATAATCATCTGGTCGCTGTTGAAACATGACAGAGAGCAAAAGATATGTTTTTTTTATCGTTTTCTTGATTCAAATTGAAAAACAATGTTTTTTTGTGTGATCAAAGACATTATATAATTGTTTTACAACACTATCAATCTAATGACTATAAAATTGTGAATTATGGACATTGTTTGCTCAATATCGGGTTTCGGTTCGATGTATATTTAACAACGACTAAATTCCATTTGTTATTGAAACTATTAGTGACTGAATCAATATTCAGTCGCTATTGAAACACGATAGAGAGCAAACAATATGTTTTCTCGATTCAAAGTTCAACTACAACAATATCAATCTAATGACTATAAACTTGTGAATTATGGACACCGTTTGCTCAATGACGGGTTTCGGTTCGATGTATATTTAACATCGACTAAATTCAATTTCAGTCGTTATTGAAACCTATTCGTGACTGAATCCATATTCAATCGTTTTTGAAAGAGAACAAAGAGCAAAATATCTATTTTCTTGATTATTTCTCAATTTGAAGTGCAAAACAATTTTTTTTTGTGATCAGAGACATTATATAATTGTTTTACAACAATATCAATGTAACGATAACCCATCTGTTTCAAGAATGGTATAATCTACAACACATATGCTCTCTCTTCACCACTCTAATAGCCTTAGCGATCCAGCCACCGTGGTGGCCTTGTCAGTCATCACCTTTGTCCCTACTCTCGTGGGGATGACTCTACTAGGCTTTACAGAAAGTCGTCACCCTCTCTTTCTCCATCCTATGGAGTTTCAAGTCGCCATCGTGTACAGTCTCCTCTTTCAGGCCTCGTCCCGTCCACCACATCCGCCAACACAATAGTCCCCTCCATACTCTTTGTTACCCCCACCAGTCCGGCATAGATCGCCTTTGTTGGTAACACCGCTGATCGGTTTTCCTATGGTGACACCATTTCCTACTCAGTCGAACCTTGTCCCTCCTCGATGCAACGAGCGACGTCCAACCATGCTCTACTCGGGGCAATAAGGACTGTAGGTTCACCAAGCAAGCAATTCCCTCCTCCCATCACGAATCCGTCACAACCACCGCTCTTGCGAGCCGATCACAAAAGTAGAGAATCTCCTGCCTCCATTCCCGATGACCGCCCCGTACAACAATACCGACTTGCCAGTATCGCCGATCCAAAGAAGCCGGACTGGTCCTCTGTTGCGTGCCCACTGTTGCCCCTCTAAATAGAGAAGAAGGACCATGTAATGCTCCCACTCAGATGGGAGAGGGACCTTGTAAAGACCGCCCCGATTAAAGGAATTAAGATTTGATTTATTAAATTGGAACGTCGTTGGTTGGGGAACGGATCGAATTTTGGATCAATTTCAAAAAAAAAAGAAAAGAAAAAAAGGGGGAAAAAGACTTGGGACCGCCAGACACAGGCTTTGGGCCGAGCCAGACCAGGCCCAACCAAGCCCAAGCCCGCGCCGAAGCCCAGTATTTTCCCTTTAACCTAGCTACATTGCCTCTTCATCTTCATTTCGCGTCGCGTTTCTCGAGATGGTTCCTCAGATCCCTCTCTCCCTCTCATCTCGTCTCTCTCTCTATCGCCGCCGGAGCTCAGATCCTCTCTTCTGCTCCATCTTCCTCCACCCCCGACAAATCCTCGCCGTGTGCGTCCAGAACCGAGACATGCGACGTCGCGCTCGCCAGATCTGAGACGGGAATCGCCGCGTCTATCCAGATCTGAAGCGAGACGAACTCGCCGGCCGCCGTCGCTGCCAAGGCCGTGGTCAGAGCTATGAGCTCCGCCACCTCCAGCCGCCCTTTTTTTCTTCCCTGGTGAGCCTTTTGGCGTGCCCTTGAGGCCTTGGTCGTCGGTGTCTCCGCCGGTGGTCGTTCGGGAACCAAACCCTAAACCCTCTCTCCCCCCCTCTCTCTGGTGCGGCGTCGTAGACTCGCAAGGAGTGAAACTCCGTCCGAGCTCGATGGGGTTCTGAGAGGGCGTGATACCTCGTGGGATTCAGGCCGCCGGAGAACCCTCACCGGAGCTGCGATGGGATACATGACCTAATATGCGTGAGTAAAGTGAAGGTTGATCGTGAGTCGATCGTGAAAGTGTTTGGACGGGGATTTACGGGATAGTTTGTGGTTGAGTAAAGTGAAGGTTGCTTAATTTGGATACATGTCTCGTTGTCGTCTTCTCCTTTAAATTGTTAAAAGTTAGTCTGGAAACGTGCTAATACTACTTTATTGGGGCGAGTGTAGTGTATTTTCCTACTGAGCGTCAAGCTCACCCATTTCCATGTTTTTCTACAGGTGATAGCTATGATTTTGATTAGAGGGTTACGTAGAGCTTGGGAGCTAGCGGAGGCTCGAGTTTATTTTATGTTTCTTAGAGATGTACTGTTTTTATACTGTTGTATTTGACTGAGCGTAGGACTCAGATCTTTAGACCTTGACCTTTTTTATATCTATCTATAGTTTTGGATTTAGTTGTGTATTTTAAATCGTTTTCTCTACAAATCCCGGTTCACGTCTCGAGTCCGGTCAATACTAGATTTGGGGCGTGATAGACCTGATGGGGCCGACGCGAGGCTCACATAGTGGCCTCGTTGGTCTGCATGAGTCCACTAGGGCACCGCAGGGTGTCCAAGAGGAGCCACACCCCGGCCCATAGGGGACAGACACTATATGTCCCCTAACCTCCTCTTTTCCCTTGAACGACTATTACGACATAATCGTATCACTCAAGTCGAGATGAAGAAAGCTTCATGGATCCACGACGCCAAGCACAACTCGAATGAGGAACCACGCCTAACCTCTTATTGGATTTTTCAGGGCATTTAGTTATACGGTCAGTGTTTCGGTCGTCAACAAAATTGTATCTCATACTATTAGAATATTTCCACTATTGTATGGTCTCTGTGACATTTTTTATTCCTATATCAATAAAAGTTTCATCCATATGCTCAAAAAATATCAATCTAATGACTATAAACTTGTTAAATATGGACAGTGTTTGCTCAGTGTCGAGTTTCGATTTGATGAATACTCAAAATCGATTGGATTCAAAGCCAGTCGCTATAGAAAGTTTCATTACCGCTGATTGGCAACTGGGTTGGTATTGGAAAGTTTCAATATCGTCTGACTAATAATTCAGTTGGTAATAAAACTTTCGTTACTAACTGATTGATAATTGAGTTGGTAATGAAAATTTTCAATATCGTTTGGTAATGAACTTTCATTACCGTCTCACCAACTATTGAGTTAGTAATGAAAGTTTCATTACCAACTGAATATTATTTAGTCGGTATTGTAATTTCATTTCCGACTCATTTTAAATGGGTTGGTAATAAAAGCTTTATTACCGACCCACCATTTAACTGAGTTGGCTAAGTGCCTTTTCGGTGTAATAAAATCATGGTTTCTGATCTGGTTCGGCTCACAACTCATTTGTCACCTCCACCCTGTTGTCTTCAAGATATATGCATATGTCCAGCCCTACACGGATGGGTGTTGAAGTTGAACCCACATCAGAAAAATATAAGAATATAGAGCTAATTATAATGGGTAGGTTCACATACAAATATACAATTAACAAGGTTGATCTTTTAGTTACGAAAGTCCGACTCGATATAAGTGGCTTGTTCCTACCTAACCAGACGCTCCCAATGATAGTTTTTTGAAGGAGCTCTTGATGGTGGTTGGTATGTACCATTGAACTCGGAATCTCAACCGTAATAAATCCATAGTGGGGGAGCATGACAATCGGTTGTCGATGTCAAACCAGATCGAGCTCATACAACCTGACATCCAGATCTGGTTTAGACAATAAATGAACTATGGAATTTCGTCCAACATCTAGCGTCGGCCACAAAACAAAGACGACAACCTTGTTTTTGGGTTTTGTTTTTATTTTCCACACATAGAGCAATTTTTCCATTTTTGAAAAGTATCATATCATGTGTTTGAAATGATATATATATTTTTTTCACTAAATCTAACCTTTGAAGCTTTAAAACTTGAAAATATAGTTCGTAATTATGTAACCGAGTGATGTAGGATGATTTTTTTTTTGATCAGCAAATATTATTGATGGATCAATTCTACAAATTGTAGAAAAGAGCAAGAGCAACATACAATTACAGACTCTCAAGTAAAAACCCAAATTAAACCCCAACTCCAACTAACTAAAACCCATTTTTTAAGGTTGCTTGTGACCCAAGACACCTCTCAAAAAAAAAAAACCAAATTTGAACCAAATTTTCACTCTCAGTGAAGTCACCCAAACTTAACATTAGTTCTAATAATCTTGAGCTCCCAAGTATTCGAAGCATAACTAATTCCCCACTCTCCAAACCAGCCTCTATACAAAAACAGGCTTTGTTAAAAGATTACCCCAGCTACACAAAGTGCTGCAGACTCAAAACAAATATGATCACTCAGTATTTGTTATATCAGCAGCAAAACCCTGATGCCTCACTTGTCCTGAATGTGTAATGTAGAAAGCAAAGACCTGCAACAGTTTCCCCACAAGACTCCACCAGCATCAAACTCCATTGGGCAGAGATGCTACAAAGAGGGACAGCTACAAAAGTATGTAACCCAAGCAGTGTTGATGTACACAGCAATACCAAAATACTTCACCAGTTCAAAAAACAAAAGCCCTCAACAGTCCACTAAAAACCTACCCACGGACAAGAGGATGAAGAAGTAGAAAATATAATACCCCCACTCAGCCAAGTGAAACAGAATCATAACCCCAATAACACTCACCTACCTCACATGGACAAATCTAAAATCTCACACCAAACCACCCTTAAAACCACCCAAAAAACCCCCCAAAAAACAAACCAGTAACCAATCTTTTCCAGTTGAGGATCATAACAGTGCTGGAGGAGACTTTCTTCTGATGCAAGCAATAGGAGCAGCCCTCCAAAGAGTGAAGGAGAAGGGTTTGAATTTTGTAAATAAGCTCCACTCCAAATTAAAGCTATAACTTTGCACCTTGTTGACTATTTCAGTAGGATTGGAAAGTTTATTGTTGAAAATTACCTCATTCCTAGCAATCCAAATGTGCCATAAGGAAATGAAACAAATATTCCTCCATTGCATTTGTGAGGCAGAGGGACAGAATGATTCACAGGAATAAATGAAATGAATAATGTCATTAGGTAATACTCCTTTAAATCCCCACCAGGATAACACTTGTGTCCAAACTAACCAGGCTTTTGGGCAGGAGAGAAGTAGGTGATTTATCTCCTCAAAATCAAAATTGCACATAGGACAAAGAGTGTCTTCCAGTTGAAGATTTAGACCTCTTCCATCTAAGAACATTCTTGTGGGAATAGCTTTGTGACATGCCAACCAGGTAAATGCTGAGATTTTTGGAGGGAGAGAGGGTGACCACATAAGCTTTGCCCACTTCTGGTCCTGCAATGTAGTTCCTTCTAAAAAATTATACATCTTTTTGACTTTAAAACCTGCTGAGTGAATTTTCCACACCACTTTGTCTTGTCCAGAGTCTTGTAGAGAGAAAGCATTTAGTAGCTCAGATAATTCTCTAAAAAGACCTAACTCCCAACCTCTTAGCTTCCTCCTAAAGTGCAGGATCCATTCTCCATTATTCCAGAAAAATACCACCTTATTGAATTTGTGTAAGGAAAGGTGGAAAAGTCTCTGAAAATTATTCTTGATAGGCACATCCAGAAGCCAAATATCCTCCCAAAAGCTGACCCTCTCACCATTAACCACAAACCACTGTAAACCAGTATAGCCTATAGCACTGCAGAATTTAGTATCACCTAAAAGTGTATGCACATGACCTAAAAAATTCTGACTAGTGGTTAGCTTGATGTTTGATAAGTTCCAATCTTCAGCAGTCCATCCATACTTTGCACATATGAATTTTTTCCAAAGAGAATCAGTGTCAATAGCAAATCTCCACCACCACTTGGCTAGAAGTGCTAAGTTCATAAAATAAAGGCTTTTTATCCCTAGGCCCCCTCTCTCCTTTGGCTGACACACCAGGTTCCACCTCACCTTATGTAAAACCTTCTTTGTTATGGAACCATTCCACATAAATTTCCTCTGCCACATTTCCATTTCCTTGAGAACTTTCTTGGGAGCTTTGAATAGGGACATGTAATAAAGAGGAAGAGCTGAGAGTGTTGATTTAATTAGTGTCACTCTGCCCCCAAAATTAAGTAACTTTGTCTGCCAGAGACTAAGCTTCCTCTTAAATTTGTCAATAATTGGAAGCCAAGTAGCAAATTTCCTAGGATTAGCCCCTAGCTTGAAGCCCAAGTAATCCAGTGGGAGATCAACAATTTCACAGCCAAGTATGTCTGAGACTTCAGATTCTGAATACACTGAGGGATTAAGTAGCACTACCTTTGATTTGTGATAATTTATCTTTAGACCAGAAGCTAATTGAAAAGCTTTGAGAGAGGACTTGAGATTGTGTAAATGATTCTTCTTGGCCTTGGTGATTATAAGTGTATCATCTGCAAATTGCAGATGAGAAATGACAGGCCCTTGTATTCCACAAGTAATGCCTTCAAAATTCCTTACACTGATTCCTTGTTCAAGTATTTGATGAAGACCCTCAGCTGCCAATGCAAAAAGTAGAGGTGAAAGTGAACACCCTTGTCTCAACCCTCTTGTAAGTTCAAAATCTAGTGTAGGGGAGCCATTAATAAGTACTGAAGACCATGCCTGGAAACATGATTTCATCCAACTCCTCCATTTACTGCTAAACCCCATGATTTGTAATATTTGATCCAGGTAGCCCCAGTCCAAGAAGTCATAAGCTTTCTCAAAATCTACCTTGAGGATGATGACTTCCTCCTTAGAGTATTTTAGTGAATGGATTACTTCTGAAGCTATTAGCACTCCATCTAAGATTTGCCTCACTGCTATAAAACCAGTTTGTACATCATTCACAAGCTCATCCATGACTGTCTTTAACCTGGCTGCCAGTAATTTGGACACAATTTTGTATAAGGAACCTACAAGACTGATGGGCCTGTAATCTTCAAATGTCTGGGGGCTTGATCCTTTTGGTATTAATGTGAAAAAAGAAGAGTTTATCCCTTTCCCCAAAAGACCAGTTTCATAGAAATGGTGGCAGAAATTTGACACTTCAAATTGGAGGAAACCCCAACATTTTTGGAAATTTTTTTAAAGTATAACCATCAGGGCCAGTTGCTTTTTCTCCATTGCAGTCCATCACTGCACTATAAATTTCTGCTTCAGTAAAAGGCCTCTCCATAAAGTTTGTCTTTGCTGTTGATAATGACTTGAAAGGTAATGCTGAGAGATCAAGTACAACTGAAGAGGATTTTTTAAATCTAGCTGCAAAATGTTCCCTAGCAGCCAGCTTAATCTCAGAAGGAGTGGATAAAAGTTGACCCTCAACCCAAATTTGCTCAATCTTCTTCCTCTGACCAGCCATGTTAGCCACTAGATGATAAAACTTGGAACACCTATCCCCATCATTCAACCATTTGTGTCTTGATTTCTGTCTCCAAACCTTTGAGAGGGCTTTGTGCTTCTGAATGAGAACTGCCCCCAATAATGCCCTTGTAGACCTTTCATTGTTTGTCAAACTTCTGGTGTCCAAGACCCCATCTAACTCATTAATTTTGCTCTTGAGTTCTTCTATCTCTTTTTCCAGGAAGCCAAAGACATTTATATTCCATTGCTTCAAGAACACCTTAAGCAATTTCAATTTCTGCCAAATAGTATACTGAGGAGCCCCAGATATGTGTAATCCCAACCAAAACTTCTTAACTGATGAGTAAAACAATGGATGATCCAACCAGGCATTTAGAACTTTGAATGGTCTGGGTCCCCAATCAATCAAAGGATCTGATAGAAGTATAGGTCTATGGTCAGAAATTCCTCTACACAAGCCTGTCTGTGACAAATTTTTGAAATCAGTCATTACTTGGGGCCCAAGCAAAAATCTATCTAATCTTGATGCTCTTGAGTATGGCCCAAACCAAGTATACTTTGCTCCACTCAGAGGCAGATCAATGAGAGGGGCTTCATTGAGAAATAAATTTAAATTTCTGATGGAGGAGGAATGATGACTGTCCCCAGTCTTTTCTGTTGAGGAGAGGATTGAGTTGAAATCCCCAGCACAAATGTAATAGCTCCCCAAAAGTTGTATTTCCTGTATTAATCTCAACCAAAGCTCTTTCCTATCCCTCCCTCCACAGGGAGCATAGATATTTATAATAGAAATGAAGATGTTCCATTCACAGCTAAAACCAGCCCAAATAATGCCATGATCAATCAATTTTGTGTCTTGAACCTGAAAGAGATTTGTGTTCCACAAAGTACATACACCACCAGAATTTCCCACTGCATCCAAGTGAACCTCTTCCCAACCAAAATTCAAACCCACTGCTCTCAAGAAAAAAGAAGGAAACTTTTGAAGCTTTGTTTCTTGTATCAGTATAAAACCAGGAGAATATTTTTTGATGATGTCTTTTATAGCCCTCTGCTTCTGATCAGAGGAGGATCCTCTCATATTCCATGAGAGGATCTTCATGGAGGCCTTTAATGTAACAAGTGTCTGGATTGAGATTCAATCTCATCCAGACAAATTTCCTCTTCTTCTAGATCCAAGAATTCATCACTAGAGTCAGCATCCAGGTCCACTCTCTGATTGATCTCAGCCTCCAAATTATCAAACTGATCTATCACCAGTTGATCAGCCACCAAAGCCTTAATCCCTATTGATTTACAGTACTCCCAAGGACTCTTTGGTTCTTCATCTGCAGCAGGTTCTCTAAGCTTTCCCTTCCTTTTGTTGTCTGGTAAAGCAATTAAAGAAACTTGTCTTCCCTTCTTAGATCTTGTATCATAAACATATGACACCAAAGGTTTTTTGGTTTTTCTGTTGGAATAGGGTTTTGGTGAGGGAGTGGATGTTTTTACTATTGTGGAAAAAGTCTGTGTAAAATTTCCCTCCAAATGATTTTCCCCCTCAAAATGTGTCTCCCCATGTGTATCAATTGAAATGGACTGAATTTCAACCCTTACCATCTCATTAATGGTACCTGCCACCCCAACTTTCAATGTATTTGAGTTCTCAAAACCTGACATCATAGTGTTGCAACCTTTATCCAATGGTTCATAACCAGTGAGAGGGAGTGTTTTTGTGGTTTGCAGAACTGACTGAGGCAAACAAGGAAAATTGTCAGTGTCTTCATGAAGAACAATCAAAGAATCAGTGAGCTCAACCACTGATGTCAAAGGATCCGAAGTGTCAAAAGTATCATTCACCACTGCATCTTCATTAACCACTACCGAGTCATAGCAAGAAACATGTTGATGAAATTTATCCATTTTGTGTTGTATTTTACTCAATGGCACAAATCGAGCTTCAATCTTTTAAACTCGGTTGTATTAGTGGGGTTTTGGGTTTGTTTCACCAACAAACCAATTTATCGTCGATCTTAGGAAGGAAATGAAATTTCAATGTGTTTATAAAAACTTGGGTGAAGACTTGTAACATTGTCAGTAGCTAGTACATAATAGATATTTAAACTTAAACCTACTTGCAGACACAAGAAAAAAAGAAGAAGAGGTAGACAGGTTTTAGTTTTAGAAGTAGGAACATCCATGGTAAACAGAAGAGTAAGTGTCCGCAAATTAAACTTAGCTAAGCATAGAACAAGAGTTCCACAATTTGTATAGAAATTACATTGAGATACATGAAAATTAAGGGATCAGAAAAAAGCCTTAACGTACTCATCAAAAACAAGAGGTACAATGATTCTGTAAGTCTTCTCTGTGGGATGGTAACTGTCCCAGAACACGTATTTGGAGGCATCCGGGCATGTCTCCGGGCTAGCACTGTTGCACAGCACGCTTGACTCTATGATCCCCGTCCCGCAACAACCTCGATCGTTCGCCTCAAATCCTAACAATCATAAGTGAAAATAAATTCAAAATTCTGCATATTTATAGATCGTATCATTATTGAGATATTAATTAGGAGAAAATCATGGATCCTAACGTGTTTTGAGCTTTGTTTTAGCGATATTAAGCGTGTTTGACTGTTTTTTGCACTTACCAATTATGACATTTGTATTTTTTGTACGGACAAACGTTATCGTTAGTTTAGGATGGAAAAAACAAAATACCCTCAGCAAAAATGTTAGGTTGTCCAAAAAATGAAAAAGGTCGGTCAAGCCCAATTTCAGGTTATTGGCTTTTGCTGAGGGCATTTTGGGCTTTTCCCATCCAAAACTAACGACAACGTTTATTAATTGACAAGTGTAATAAAAAGTTAAACCCAATTAAGATAGTCAAAACAAAGCTCAAACCAGATTAGGATAGTTTTTCTTATTAATTACCGTATGGTCTGTAGTCTTGGATGATGTTAGTGAGGAAGTAGAAGATGTCAACATAGACAAGCTTGACGCTGGAAAGGTTGGCGTTGAGAGAAGTGACGAGGGAGGAGAGCTTGGTGTTGAAAAGCTCAGCGGCTTGGTTGGCTTTTACCGAGCAGCCTCTTTCCGGTCCTCCCCCCATCGTCCTTTGCGATGGCAAGCACCCTATCGGCGGTAACCCGATCACCCCTACCCTTCTTCCTCCCATTCTATACAGCTTCTGAGGAAATAATGCTTCATCTTAGTTAAGATCTTGCATCCAAAACATGTACATCATACCATATCATCGCTTTATAGTTAAATGAAGTTGTTTCTTTACCTGTAAGAAAGCTGAAGCGGAGGTGATCATCAAATCTGTGTAGGAGTTGATGTCATAATGAGTTATTCTCAATGGTGTAGAGAAATAGGTGTTTGCAATGTCATCACTTCCCACACACACTGTATATATGCTTTCAGAAACTATGGTGCCTGCTCTTTCTTCTCCCACTCCTGCCCTGATTCTCTCTATGTAGTTGCTGAACATCTCGACTTGATCCGACAACGACAACACTGACTGCTTCAATAACAAGCATAGTTCATGGTACCAATATTTGTCTACATGTACACAAAGTCGGAGTTTGAATCCATTACCATTATTTTTGATGTGAGAGGATCATACCCTGAGCCCCCCGACGCAAAACTTACACCGGTGAGGAGGTCTTGAAGCTGCAGGCTCGGATCCAGATAAGGTGGCAAGATATCCTTCCCACCAAATGCTTCAGCTGAAAATGTTTGCAACATATAGTTTTAGAACATAACTATAATTGGGTCTTTAATTATCAGTTTGATCTAAATTGATGTATCTTTATAACATTACCCAATAGATCGGTCGGGACCTTGCCATTGCTGAACCTTCCAGTTGCGATCCCTCCCATGAAATCCCTCCCATAGGGAGGGAAATTGCACTTAACCATGGTACCAATGTAGTTGTTGTTGCCCGGATCCACAATTGAATCTCCAAATGTAATGGTTGCAGGAATTGTCACACCTTTAGGCAATGTACTTGTTGCGCTTGAGCAAGCAAGTCCAAAAATCAAAATCATTGGGAGATGGTAAATGGCACAAGAAACAAGGATACAAGAGTGGAAGTCCATTGTCTCAAATTCAGATCACTACTTACAAATATGATTTCGGAGACTTGTATTTATAGAGTAACAAGGAAAAACAATCAATGCCATAGACTAGGAACATTTATGAAGTACAAAAAGGTCAAACTGATTAGACCTTACGGAGTGCAACTGCACTTACCATGTAATTCACTTAGTCGGGTATCCTAGTCAAGGAGTTGGTGTTTTGGGTTTTATCCGGGACCATGTCTCGTCCTATTCGTATTTCGATAATAATCGTATTATCACTTTCGTAAATTAATAAATTTTCGATTATGCTATAAAAGACAAATTCTAATAGTCCAGTGTGAACACATTCTATTATATTCAGATTCTTGAAATTATTCAGCTCAACTTGACTTTATTCCTATCGGAGACATTGAATTTATCTCGTGTTGTCATTCCTAGTTATTGAGTGAGAAGGAAGCAAGTTCCCTATACATTATCAAGGTAGATCAATCCTAAGAGAAGATGCAATTATCTATTCACAAAAATAGCAACTTCGTCCATGCTTTCAATAAAAAAGAAAAGCACTAGTCAAGATGACTATACGTGAGAAGTCAAAGCAACCTCTTTTTTTCTATATCACATGTAAACAAGCACCATGTCTGATTAGTTTAAGTTTGGAAGACTAATAATATAGATAGGCTCCAACATAAAGCCTTGAGCGAAGGTGCACATGTAATTGGTTCAAGTCATTTTCATGCACGTCTTTGTGTCCTGTCCTGTTGCATCACATCAGTTTCAACCAAACATGCATGAGATCGTTGCAGCACTTAAACTAAATTGCTGTAACTGAAGAGTGTTGCAATGACTATTCATAATTAAACTTTTCATAAGCCGGTACTCATTAATCAATCCGCCGATAAAATAAGTATACGTCAAAAATAGAGGAATTCAGTCAACTTTATTTTTTTGATCGGCAAAGCATAATGTAGATTAAAACCTCTTTAGAGGATAAAAAGGAGTACAAAATCGACCTGAGTACAGAGCGATCACAAAAACCACACCAAATATGAAGCTACTAGTGAACCGAGGCATGAAGTTGAAGCCTCACAAAACCCTAGAAACATGAGGGTAGCAAATTGAAATGAAATGCGAGTTAGACCTTGGTGATTAAAACAACAGGGAAATGAAATGTGAATCCCTAAATCAGGACCAATGAAAGAAGCGTGAATGGAGCCACTACCAGTGATGCCCGAGATCTGTAGCCGGAGCCCAGCGAGGAAGACGCCGGGAATCGAAGAGCAATTGGAGGGATGAAGGACCGAGCAACCGATCCATGGGAAAAGGGCGCCAGAATCTGACGAACCACGAAGTGATTGATCCTGGAGAAGATGGAACCAAAAGGAGAGGCGATCCATGAATTGAGGAGGGCATGGCTCCTGGAGAACTTGAATTGCAACCATGAGCATGATCGGAAGGAGCCCTATGGGCTTCCACTGCTGAAGATGAAGCCGAAGAAGAGATCGAGCGCGCGGAAGCCTGCAAGAGAAGAAGGAAGGCACAAGAACTCTCAAACTAAGGAAAAAAGCTACCCACGCTCAGAAAAGAGAACCTAAGAAGGGATCTACCCACTCACAGAACCCCCAACGAGGACAAAGATCCTCACCACTCACCACACTCACCACCACCCCACACCCAGCCCAGAGCCCCCAAACCCAGCTAAGAGGTATGTAATTTCCAGTCCAGACATGCTTTGGGAGATGCTTTCCAGTTGAGGATTGTGAAAAAGTTTCTTGTTTTGTGAAAGTAGGTCCATTCCCAGCTGTAGGATTGTTGCAAGATTTTTTGGAAAATCTCATCAGTAGTTGAATTTTCTCCTTTGAAGACCTTTGCATTTCTGGCTAGCCAAATTTGCCATAAGGTTAGTTGATAAATTTGCAGCCAATTGCATTTGTATTTCCTGTGTTGTAATGATGGCCAATTGATCAATTGTTGCTGTACTGAACCTGAGATGACTAGATGAATTCCCCACCAATTAGCAATTAAGCTCCAAACCTGCCAAGATCTTGAACAATGTAGTAAAATATGCTTTTCATCTTCTAGATCCCATAGACATATAGGGCAAATAAGATCCTGTAGTGAGAGTTGAAGTCCTCTTGCCTCTAGAAAGCATTTAGATGGAATTCAGTCAACTTGATAAGAAAAAGAATTCAGTGCGATGATCATTGGAATAATTAAGTACAATAAGCTTTGTTATGTATCATTGTCTATCAAATTTGATGAAACCCGTTCATTTTTTGTCACACACCAGACATATGGTGATTTTTTTAAAAGACCAAAAGTGAATTGGATGTACTTGATCAAACTAAAGATGGGTTTTGGACTTCCATAGAGAATGTGGATGCTATCTTGCCTTATAATTTCAATCTCCATTTTAGTTAATCGTACTCTAAGTCTTGATTTTCAGATTTTAGAAGACTAAGTCAGGGTTATATTCTCTCCCCTCTTCTGTTTGTATTGGTTGTAGAAGGATTAAATCAGATTATGGTAGCAAACATTGCAAGAGATCTTTTTCATGGAATTTCCTTGGGAAACAATAGTTCAATCATATCTCATTTTTAATTAGCAGATGACTCAATATTTCTTATCCAAACTGAATTGGAAAGGATACAAAACCTCAAACTTACTCTTCATATGTTTCTGTTAGCACATCTAAATTTGTTAGCCGTATATACATTCAAATGTTGTATTTGAATATGTATCTTATCTTTAGTATATATTTGAATGTGGATAATAAGAATATGGTATCAGAGTTTGGAATCAATTCCAGCTACAACTCTTTCAATTCTAATGATCCCTTATCTGTCTAATTCTACTTTCATTTTCAAAACCATTATCTTCTTATTCCTTATTCAAACCGGTGTAGCACGCCACTTTTCTCGGAATTGGTATTGTGCTTTAACATTGGTTTTGCCATTTGCTGAACAATTTGTTTTGCTATTTGCAGGACATTTTTTTTTTGCTATTTGCATAGATACCTTCGGCAGCCATGACAGCTCATCCTGCGTTGACGGTCTCCAACATCTGTCTAGCCATTCCGATCGTTCTTGACATGGAGAAGAAAAACTATTCCTCATGGGCGGAATTATTCAAGATCCATTACCAGGCTTTTCAAGTCAATCACCATATTCTGCCTGATATTGAAGCTTCCATTCCATCTACACAGACAACCTCCACTGTTGTTACTGATAAGAACACTACACCCGAAGGTACCGAAACTTCTTCAGATTTGTAAGAACCGCTCCCGGTCGATCCCGGTCGAACTGGTGACTTTTAAGAAAAGTTTGACTTTTTGCCGGAAAAGTCAACCGATGACTCAGAAGGTCATTCGGGGCTTTTCCGGGGCCCAAAATGCTTAGTCGTCATCACGGTTGGCTTAATTGGGCCGTTTCCGTTCATTTGAGTATAATATTGAAGGAAGTCAAATTTGGTCAAAATTGGACTTTTATCGACTAAAACAATATTAATTATTTTGCTGGAAATTAATTTGGAAAGCTAGAGGACCTACTTGGACACTTGTCATTATTTGGTTAGAAGAAAGAAAAGGGAGTGGTCTTGGACCACTTTGCCCTCTTAAAAGCTCCTACAAGGGAAAAATATCTAAGGGCTTTTAGTCATTAACCATCTCTAGGTCTTATATGGAATTGGATGACCAAAAACCAATTCATTTTGTGTTGTAGCCGAAAATTGGAAGAGAAGAGAGAGAGAGGAGCTCCCATGGAGTCTTGAAGAAGAAGAAAGGAAAAGGGGGCAACTTGAGGCCATTCTCTACCTCTTCTTTCTCCATTTCATCATCATCGTCTCCATCTCACTCTCCTAAAGGTAATGGAACTAGTTACATCTCTTTTCCCTTCATCTCATTTCTTGAGTTTTGGTTTGGGTTTGCTAGAAGTTGTTGGAATTGATTGAAATGAGGTTAGATGATGTTGCTAAGAAGCTTTGATGGGTTTTTGATGGAAGACCTTGGATTTAATGGAGTTTTTGATTTGATTTCGATTTGGAGAATCCTTGGAAACTTGTTTATTTGTTGATTCCTACCATGGGTAGAGGAGTATTGGAGGTATTTGACTGTTTTGAGAGTTGGAGATGGTTAAAAATGAAGTTTGGTAGTGGATTTTCGGAGAAAAGGAGCTAGAGGTTGAAGAAGGGCGAATCTGCCCTGGAGCGTCACGGATCTGTGACAGATTCCGTGACAGGTGACGTCACGGCTCCGTGAGGGAGTCCGTGACGGCACACGTCACGGCTCCGTGAGGGAGTCCGTGACGGCACACGTCACGGCTCCGTGAGGGAGTCCGTGACGGCACACGTCACGGCTCCGTGATGTCATCCGTGAGGGTTGGAGTCACGGCTCCGTGACCGTGTCCGTGACAGACCTGTTCTAGAGTATTTTGAGGGTTTTTCACCGTTTTCGATCCTTGTTTGGAGCTGAACTTTTGGGAAGGTTTTGGGGACTTTACTTACTGTTAAGTGGAGTCTAATTAGAGTTTGTTTGGAGTGTAAAGACCTTGGAACCGAACTTGAAGAACGAAGACCATGCCGGGACCCGTGTGAAGAACGGAGTTGCGACTTTTGAGCTTGACAACAGATTTTAGAGGAAGACCTGTAATAACCACTCCCGGTCAACGCCAGTCAAACCTGCGAAAACAGGAAAATTTAAAAATTTTAAGACTGACACTTAATTGAACCTAAAATGACCCCGAGTGTCATACCGGACTTGAGTTGGCCTTGTTATCGACCAAAATGAGTTCCGGGGAACTCAGGTGAACTTTCTGATCAATTTGGGAAATGTTGACTTTTCGTGGAAAAGTCAACCGAGCGACGTTTTGGTCCATTCGAGGACCGTTTTGGATCCAAAAATCTTAACCGTCGTCGCAGCGGTCTTAGTTGATCCGTTTCCGTGTAGCCCGCCAAGTTTCGTAATTTCTTGGAAAAAGTGCCCGTTCGGGGCCCGAAACGTCCGAATGTCGCATATCTGATTGGAAAATATCTAGAAGATATTTTCCAAAAGGTGTGCGACCCACCTTGACACTTGTCCAATATGTGGTGGTGTTAGTTTTGGGGGGAAAATAAAGATGAGAGGTGAAAAGGGGGGTTCGATCATTAAGTCAAAAAAGGGAAAAATAGAAAAAAAGAAAAGAAAAGAGTTAGTGTTTTTTTAGAAAGAGAAAGAAGAGAGAAGGAAGAAGAGAGAAAAAGAGAGAAGAAGCTTGGGTCTTGCCACTATTCACGCTCATCCATCCATTGGATCGTCTCAAGGCAAGGAGCAATCGAACTCCCCTCATCCTCCTCTACGGTATACACCGAACCGATTCTCGTTTTGATTAATTTTGAAAGTTAAGGTTTGTGTAAAACTATTAGTTTAGGGTGTATTGAGGTTGGGGGAATTTTTGGAGACATTTTGGAGGCGAAGGGGCACATTTTCCGGTGACCGGAAGCTCGGGAGGAGCTCCGACCACCGTGGGTGGTGGCCGGCCGGCCATAGGGTGGCTGGCCGGAGCTGGGAACAGCCACCACCATGGTGGCCGATCCCCAATTTGACCCCTAGGGCCAACGGCCAAGTTGGGCCGGGTGGGGCCCACGTGCTCTAGTTATCGGGTTTAGTGTTCAGGTGGTTTAAAACGTTCCCCAGACCTTTTATCCTCAACCGGATCGAAAATTGGATTTAAAATGCAAAAGTTGTAATTATCGAGTTTAGAAACTTTAAACGTTAATTAATTGACCCGGAAGTCGGAATTCGATTCCGTCAAGTGCATTGGGACCCTTGAATTATTCTAAGACCGTAGAAACGAAAACGGGAATTTTTGGAGCCCCGGAAGGGCATTTACAAAACCCGGGCAGATTCGCCATGTCGGGCGAATCGGGCCTTTATGAGTCCTTTATCGACAATGTCGAGTAATTGGGAAGTTTGGGAGTGATCGACATTGTCGGGGTTACGTTTGGCGTTAAGTTTATTAAATTTCAGCTTATTTCTTGCGAGTTCAAAGTGCATTAAAAATTGTGTTCTTTTAGATCGTGCCGCAGACCAAGGCAAGGGAAAGCTGGGTGAGTGACTGAGATCATCACCGGAGCTCGTTGGTTGGCTTTTGGAAAACACGCTCGAGGTAGGGAAAAGTAGCCGGATCTCGGCCCTGACTAGGGAAAGTTAACAGTAGAAATGCATGTGACACTGGGGTGTCGTGGGTTAAGTAGGTTTATTTGAATATTAGAAAAGCATGATACAGGAATGTAGCGTTTATTGGAAAAGCATGTGACACTTAGTAGTGTCGTAGGAGCAGAGAACTTAGCGATATTAGAATTACTGGAGGCATATGAATATGCCCGGAGGTTGACTGTTTACTTTATGTCTTGGGTGGCCATGAGAGCCCGTGTATTATTGTTGATGTCTTGGGTGGCCATGAGAGCCCGTATATTAAGGTTGGTGTCTTGGGTGGCCATGAGAGCCCGTGTATTACTGTTGTGTCTTGGGTGGCCATGAGTGCCCGTGGGGTTGTTGAACCCGTGTCTTTACTGTTGTGTCTTGGGTGTCCATGAGAGCCCGTGTTTTACTGTTGGTGTCTTGGGAGGCCATGAGTGCCTGTGGGGTTGTTGGACCTGTGTTTTACTGTTGGTGTCTGGGGAGGCTATGAGTGCCTGTGGGGTTGTTGAACCCGTGTCTTGTTGTTGGTGTGTCTTGAGAGGCCATAAGTGCCCGTGGGGTTGTTAAACCCGTGTCTTTACTGTTATTGTCTTGGGTGGCCATGAGTGCCCGTGGGGTTGTTGAGCCCGTGAGTTACTGTTGGTGGTTTTGAGTGGACGTGAGTGCCCGTGGGGTTGTTGAGCCCGTGAGTTACTGTTGGTGTATCTTGGGAGGCCGTGAGTGCCTGTGGGGTGGTTGAGTCCGTGTTGTACGTTTGGTGTCTGGGGTGGCCATAAGAGCCCGTGGAGTGCTGAACTTGTGTTGTTGCTATTGTTGGATTTTGTTTGTGGTTGTGACTGTGATTTTGGTTACCTGAGGTTGGGGGCCCGCTTCATGAAACGGGGGTCCACGAGCACACGCGTCTGCATGTTCAGACGGGGTAGGGGGCCCGCCCGTCAAGAAAGGGGTCCTGGCCGCGCGTGTGTGGTTTGGGGTTGTGAGCATTCTTTGGCTAGCTTACGAGTTAGAGTCTCGGTAAGTTGCGAGCATTCTTCGGCTGGCCTGACCGAGTTAGAGTCTCGGGAGGTTGCGAGCGTTCATTGGCTGGCCTGACCGAGTTAGAGTCTCAGGAGGTTGCGAGCGTTCTCTGGCACTGAGCAGATGGCAGCTGGTATGCGATCCTTTGCGATCTTGTTTGGTGTGCGATCCTTTGTGATCTTGGGTGTTGCGTGGTGGTCTTTTAAGTCCTTGGAAGGAGTCGTGATCGTTGTGTCGGGTCTACTTTACATGTGAGAGTGTTGAGTTGGTCAAGGAAGGTAACAGTGGGTGTGTGTTCTGTCGGAGTACCTGGGTTGGGGATAGTGTTCCCCGGTGTTGAGTTTGTTGTTGGTGTTACCGGCATTGTCTGCTAATTATGCCGTAGTCAGTCTGTTATCCGTGGTGGTGAGCGAACGCTCACCCTTAGCTGCTTTTCCTACAGGTACCGTTCGTAGGCTGGACTAGGTGAGCTTCTGAAGCTTGAAGAGCTAGAAGCGGGATTCTGGGTTTATTTTGAGTCTAGCGACGTATACCATGTTTTTGTCCACTTGTTGGGACTGATTTTGAGTTGTAAATATTATTTTGTTGAACAAATGGTGATTTTAAAGTGATCTATGAAAAGGGTTTCAAAGTGTTTATTATTTTAAATGTTCGCGTCCCAAGTTCGGTTCACTGAAATTGGGGCGTGACAAGACCACAAGGTAGGGAAAGTCTTAACTTCTTATTTAAACGCTTAGTATGCATGTTAGGATAATAAAATCGGAAAGGTCCTAGAATTTCCTATAGGATGCGAATAACTAGAATAATCGTATTTCAATTACTAATAATTGGATGAGTCTAGTATGCATGCTTAGGTTGAAGATGACTAGTGAAGCTTGCTTTCGATACTTGGGAATTCATTTACTGGTAGGAAGGCTGGTAAGAGCTCTCGGATTAGTTGTGTGCTAGGTTCACATGCTTGGTTGTTAGTATTAGGATAAACTAAGGGTCTAATGAAACTAGTTAGCTAGCATGATCAAATGTTTAATTGACTGTTCACATAGTTGCTTGATTGGTTGAATGTTTACTTGTTTGGTTGAGTGGTTACGTGTTGAATTACTTATTGTGTGAACGGATGATCGAATATGACTGGTTGTGCCACGGGGTACAATCAGGTGATCGATGTACCGTGGTTCGTGACAGGTAAGTGTACGGTAAGTGTGGAATGTTATTGGGTGTCTTTGCTGTGATGAAAGTGTGATTTGGGAAGTGTTCATTGTTGGACAAATCTAGTGTTTGTTTATTTACTCCTATCATTGAAATGCTTGTTTGTTTGTTTGGTTCGGTACTACACCGGGGGGGGGGGGGGGGGGGGGTAATCCGGTGCCGTTGTGGTGGTTGGAGTTGGAAAGATACAGTGGGATATTGAGTGATGTGAGGAGCCTAAGGGCTCGGCAGATCCTATGGGATATTGAGTGATGTGAGGAGCCTATGGCTCGGCAGATCCTACGGGATGTTGATTGATTATTGGAGCCTGAGAGCTCGGCATATTCTACGGGATATTGATTGATTATTGGAGTCTGAGAGCTCGGCAGATCCTACGGGATATTGATAGATTTAGGAGCCTATGGCTCGGTAGATCCTACAGGATGTTGATGGGATTGCTTCACGAGAGATGGTTACTGAGGTTTCACCCAAGGGTGGACGTCCTACGGGAGCACTACCTTTGTAATAACCACTCCCGGTCAACGCCAGTCAAACCTGCGAAAAACAGGAAAACTTAAATTTTTTAAGACTGGCAGTTAAGTGAACCTAAAATGACCCCGAGTGTCATACCGGACTTAATTTGACCCCGTTATTGACCAAAGTGAGTTCCGGGGGACTCAGGGCAACTTTCTGATCAATTTGGGAAAAGTTGACTTTTCGCTGGAAAAGTCAACCGAGCGACGTTTTGGTCCATTCGAGGACCGTTTTGGATCCAAAAAGCTTAGCCGTCTTCGCAGTGGTCTTAGTTGAGCCGTTTCCTTGTTGCCCGCCAAGTTTCGTAATTTCTTGGGAAAAGTGCCCGTTCGGGGCCCGAAACGTCCGTTTTTCGCGAATCTGATTGGAAAATATCTAGAGGATATTTTCCAAAAGGTGTGGGACCCACTTTACACTTGTCCAATATGTGGTGGTGTAGGTTTTTGGGGGGAAAATGAGAGAGGACAAGGGGTGTGGCCGGCCATGTATTAAAAAGATAAAAAAAGAGAGGATAAAATGAGTTAGTTGTTTAGAAAGAGAAAGAAGAGAGAAGAAAGGGAGAGAAGGAGAATAAGGAAGAGAGAAAGCTAGGGTTTGGGCACTATTCACGCCATATCCAACCCTTGGATCGTCTCGAGGCAAGGAGCAATCTACTTCCCCTCGTTCTCCTCTACGGTATACACCGAACAGATTCTCGTTTTGTTTAATTTTGGAAGTTAGGTTTTTGTAAAACTATTAGTTTGAGGTGGTGTTGATGTTGGGGTAATTGTTGGAGACATTTTGGAGGTGTTGGAGAGGAAAGAGGACTTTTTCCGGTGACCGGAGGCTCGGGAGGAGCTCCGGCCACCGTGGGTGGTGGCCGGCCGCCATGGGTGGCTGGCCGGAGCTGGGACCAGCCACCACCATGGTGGCCGAGCCCCACTTTGAGCCCTAGGGCCCACGGCCAAGTGGGTCGGGTGGGGCCCACATGGTCGGGTGCTCGGGATTTAGCGTTCGGGTGGTTTAAAAGTTCCCCGGACCATTTATCCTTAACCGAATCGAATTTTGGAATTAAATTGGAGAAGTTGTAATTCATCGGGTTTAGAAACTTTAAACGTCATTTAGTTGACTCGGAAGTCGGAATTCGATTCCGTCAAGTACATTGGGACCCTTGATTTATTCTAAGACCGTAGGAACGAAAACGGGATTTTTTGGAGCACCGGAAGGGCATTTACAAAACCCGGGCAGATTCGCCATGTCGGGCGAATCGGGCCTTGACGGGTCCCTTATCGAAAATGTCGAGTAATTGGAAGTTTGGGAGTGATCAACATTGTCGGGGTTAAGTTTGGGCATCGAGTTTAATGATTTTCAGTTTATTCCTGCAAGTTGTTAAGTGCCTTTAAATTGTGTTCTTTTAGATCGTGCCACGGACCGAGGCAAGGGAAAGTTGGGTGAGTGACTGAGATCATCACCGGAGCTCGTGGTTTGGCTTTTGGGAGAACACGCACGAGGTAGGGAAAAGTAGCCGGATCTCGGCCCTGATTAGGGAAGGTTAATAGTAGAATTGCATGTGACACCGGGGTGTCGTGGGTTGAGTAGGTTTATTTTAAATATTAGAAAAGAATGATAAGGGATTGTAGCGTTTGTGAGAAAAGCATGTGACACTTAGTAGTGTCGTAGGAGCAGAGAACTTAGCGTTATTAGAATTACCGGAGGCATATGACCATGCCCGGAGGTTGATTGTGAACTTAGCATTATTAGGAGTACTGAAGGCATATGACCATGCCCGGAGGTTGTTTGTGAAACTAGTGATATTCGGACTGTTGGAGGCATTGGTTATGCCAGAGGTTGTTTGTGTACTTGTGTCTTGGGTGGCCATGAGAGCCCGTGTATTACTGTTGTGTCTTGGGTGGCCATGAGAGCCCGTGTATTACTGTTGTGTCTTGGGTGGCCATGAGAGCCCGTGTATTACCGTTGTGTCTTGGGTGGCCATGAGAGCCCGTGTATTACTGTTGTGTCTTGGGTGGCCATGAGAGCCCGTGTACTAAGGTTGGAGTCTTTGGCTGGCCTGACCGAGTTAGAGTCTCGGGGGGTTGCAAGCATTCCTTGGCTGGCTTACGAGTTAGAGTCTCGGTAAGTTGCGAGCGTGTATTATTGTTGAGTTTTGGGTGGCCGTGAGTGCCCGTGGGGTTGTTGAACCCGTGTCTTTACCTTTGGTGTTTTGGGTGGCCATGAGTGCCCGTGGGGTTGTTGAACCCGTGTCTTTACCTTTGGTGGTTTGAGTGGCCGTGAGTGCCCGTGGGGTTGTTGAGCCCATGAGTTACTGTTGGTGTGTCTTGGGAGGCCGTGAGTGCCGGTGGGGCTGTTGAGTCTGTGTTTTACTGTTGGTGTGTCTTGGGAGGCCGTGAGTGCCTGTGGGGCTGTTGAGTCCGAGTTTTACTGTTGGTGTCTTGGTGGCCATGAGTGCCTGTGAGTGTTGAACCTGTGTTGTTACTGGTTGTTGAACTTGCTTGTGATTGTGATTGTGATTGTGGTTACTTGAGGTTGGGGGCCCGCTTCATGAAACGGGGGTCCACGAGCACACGCGTCTGCATGTTCAGACGGGGTAGGGGGCCCGCCCGTCAATAAAGGGGTCCTGGCCGCGCGTGTGTGGTTTGGGTTTGTGAGCATTCTTTGGCTGGCTTACGAGTTAGAGTCTCGGTAAGTTGCAAGCATTCTTGGCTGGCTTACGAGTTAGAGTCTCGGTAAGTTGCAAGCATTCTCCGGCTGGCTTACGAGTTAGAGTCTCGTTAAGTTGCAAGCATTCTTGAGTTGGCCTGATCAAGTTAGAGTCTCGGGAGGGTGTGAGCGTTCTTGGCACTGAGCAGTTGGCACCTGGTTTGCGATCCTTTGTGATCCTGTTTGGTGTGCGATCCTTTGTGATCTTGTTTGGTGTTGCGTAGCTTTCTTTTGACTCCTTGGAAGAGGTCGTGATCGTTGTGTCGGGTCTACTTTATGTGTCAAAGTGTTGAGTTGGTCAAGGAAGGAAACAGTGGGTGTATGATCAGTCAGAGTACTTGGGTTGGGGACAGTGTTCCCCGGTGTTGACTTTGTTATTTGTGTTACCGACATTGTCTGCTAATTATGCCGTAGTCAGTCTGTTATCCGTGGTGGTGAGCGAACGCTCACCCCTAGCTGCTTTTCCTACAGGTACCGATCGCAGGTTGGACTAGGTGAGCTTCTGAAGCTTGAAGAGCTAGGAGCGGGATTCTGGGTTATTTTGAGTCTAGCGACGGATACCATACTTTTGTCCACTTGTTGGGACGTGTTTTAAGTTTTAAATATTATTTTGTTGAACAAATGGTGTTTTTAAAGTGAGTTAATGAAAATGGTTTCAAAATGTTTTATCATTTTAAAACGTTCGCGTCCCGAGTTCGATTTACTGAAATTGGGGCGTGACAGCTTGGTATCAGAGCTCGAGGTTCACACCTCGGACTGTCCGTCAATTTGGTGGGGAGGGTCGAGTAAGTATAGACCCGTAGTGTTATGAGTCCTGGTTGGGATTTTGTGTATGTGCGGTGTTTTATTGTTGGCTTGCTGATTGTTGTTGCTGCTTGAAACGTTTTTAAGCTGTCGCGGGTCGACTCAGGAGCGCTCCTGTAGTCGAACGTGACGGTGCTGACATCAAGTCGGTACAACGTAGTTCGGGGACGCCTGGACCGGGTTGTGACTGCGTGATGTCTAGTCTGAGGTTTAAAAAAAAAGGAAAGGTTTTAAAATTGGTCGCGCCAGTGCATGGCACCCGCACGCCGTGCACTGGGCGTGCACCATGCATGCAGGCCACTTGAGGGCTCTCTGTCCAATCTGCACGCCGTGCGCCCAGCGTGCGCTTGGCTTGCGCCTCGCACGCTGATTGCATGCCGTGCGCCGGGCGTGCATGGTGCATGTTGGGTGCACTCCGTGCGCTCAGCGTGCGTACCAGAAATTCAGGATCTTTTTTGCTTCTTTTTGCTCCGTTTCCGACCACAAGTTCCCGATTCCTTTGGAGGAAGTGTCTTGATTTTGTTTGATGCCATGGGCATTTGTGTTTGACTTTGATTTGTCCGGTGGGCGTAATTCGGTGTTGGTTGGCCCGGTGGGCGTGTATTGTTGTTACTCGGCCGTGTTGGCTTGTGTTTAAGGCCGGTCTTGTTTTGCCATAACTGTATTATGTGTTTGGTGGTCGTTGTATGCGACGTGCTTGAGTACGGGTCGCTATTAGCCGGGAAAGTTACGAATACCCTAAGGCAGACATAGCGGGTGTAAGTAGTACGAAATTATTACCGCTACATTATCGGGGTCACGAGTTTAGCCCGGTAGGTGGAATGGGACGGTTTGGTTGCCGGCCCGGTAAGGGGCCCTACAGGTATCGGTTGTCGGCCTGGTAAGCGGTCCTGCAGGTATTGGTTGCCGGCCCGGTAAGGGGTCCGGCAGGTATTGGACGCCGGCCCGGTAGGTTTTGGGTTCCGGCCCGGTATTGGGCACGGCCCGGCCTGGTTACCGGTCCGGAGGGTGGCATGGCAGGGGTCGTGTACCGGCCTGGTCCAGTGAGCCGTCTTCAATCTTTCTTGGTTGTTTTTGCTTCTTTGTGCGTTTAGATTCGCGGTTGTGGGTTATAGAGGCCGTAGGCCTGGTGCACGGTCGGGTTGTTGTTGAGTTTTTTTTTCCGCTTACGTATTAGTATACTTAAGGCTTTAATAGCGCGAGCAGTGGTGTTTTACTGATTTGAGGACGTGTTTCCCGTGTCGAGGTTTATCTTACTCGAGCAAGTACTTGATGTGTTGTTAGCATGGGCGGTGGGATGTTTGGCTTCAGTTTTGTGATGGTGGTTTGCCCTGACTAGAGTGGTAAGTCTTTGGTGCGTTACTAGTATGCCATAATCGAACGGGTGTCCGTGGAGGTGAGCATAACGCTCATCCCCTTTACTACTTTTCCCGCAAGGGACGAGTAGCGAACACTAGTTTGGTTGCGGAAAGTTATAAGTAAGTGCATAAAGGACTGGATGAGGGCTTGGTGTACGTTTGTGTGGTTAAATTTGAGTTTCCGCTTACGTGTTTTTATAATTAAAGTACGATTAGCGTGAACGGTGTGGCGTTTAGTAACAAGTACGTTGGGGAAGACGTAGACCGTGTGAACGTTAGTGTGTTCGAGCTGTTGTCTTTATTTGAGTTCGCAAATTGAACGTTTGCGTGTATCCGTGCAGAGGATACCTGCTGATGGCTCGTGGCAGACGAGGAAGAGCAGCAGTGGCACGGGGACGAGCGCCCGCGTGAGGCAGGCGGGGACGGTCAGCGGGGACATCAGGACGGGTGCCCACCGTTGAGCCCGCCGAGTACGCCGAGGCGCAGGGTACTCCTATCGGTGAGGACAGGAGGAGCGATGCGGGACCTTCTACGGGCACGCCCAACGTCCCGCCGGTCGCAGACCCACCCGTTATGACTGCCCTGGATGAGCTGACCAGGACAGTCCAGAGTTTAGTGGCGATCATCGCCAGTCGAGAATCGGCTTCGCCAGCTCCGGAGGCGGCAACGGTCCCAGTGAGATCCGTTCATGCAGAGGACCATACGGCCCGTTCACTACTGGACTTCCTGAAGTTAGGGATACCTACATTCGTCGGGGGGCCGAACCCCGACCTAGCCGAGAGGTGGCTAGAGCAGGTCACGCGGGACCTGGATACATCAGGTATCGAAGACGGTCGCCGCAGAGTGTCATTCGTAGCTCGCCAGCTGAGGGACAGCGCCTACCACTAGTGGGTGCGGGTGAAGGACATGGTTGGGTACGACTACAGCGTCTTCCAGACAATTTTTCTGGAACAGTATTTTCCCAAGTCGGCTCGGTTGGTGCGACATCGGCAGTTTCTGGACCTGGAGCAGGAGGGGATGACAGTGGCAGAATACGAGGCCAGATTCACGGCCTTGACCAGATTCGCGCCGGAGATGGTGATGACCGAGCAGAACTGTTGCCTGCGGTTCCAGGGAGGACTGAGGCGGGTGATTCGGAACCAGGTTCTCGCCTTGAGGTTGCGGAAGTATTCAGAGCTCGTGGACACCGCAGCGACGGTGGAGCAGGGTATCCGGGATGCGGACAGGACCCGTGAGGTCCGACAGCGGCCGACCAACTTTGCAGGGCCGTCCGAGTCACGAGACCCGCAGAGGCAGAGGACCACGGGATCCTTCCGACCACAGACTCATCAGGATGGATCGAGACAGCGGGGGTTGGTGGCGTCAGTGGGGCCAGTCGCTTCAGAGAGACGGCTGGGATGCTATAGCTGCGGGCAGCCGGACCACATGTAGCGAGAGTGGCCGATGAACACGGGGCCGAGAGCCGACGAGGCCAGGTGTCACCGGTGCGGCCGCGTTGGGCACACTATCGGCCGGTGTTATGAGCCGTTAGGGACAACGACAGTGCGACGACCACAACAGTCGCGCCCTCGTCAGAGTCAACAGTCGAGGTTTTCGCAGCCGTCGACGAGCGGGCCAGCTCCGAGACAACAGCGGAGCTATGGATATCCAGCAGTTAGTGCGCCGAGCCAGAGACAGTAGGCGCCAGCGGGAAGAATGTACGCACTTACCGATTCCCGGGACCCAGGATCCCCTACCTACCGCGAGACCTATCAGGGTACGTGTTTATTATACCTTATATGAGCGTTATATAATTTCGCGAACGAAATTCCTTTAAGGGGGTTAGATTGTAATAACCACTCTCGGTCAACGCTAGTCAAACCTGCGAAAAACAGGAAAATTTAAAAATTTTAAGATTGACCCCGAGTGTCATACCGGACTTAAGTTGACCCCGTTATTGACCAAAGTGAGTTCCGGGGGACTCAGGGCAACTTTCTGATCAATTTGGGAAAAGTTGACTTTTCGTTGGAAGAGTCAACCGAGCGACCTTTTGGTCCATTCGAGGACCGTTTTGGATCCGAAAAGCTTAACCGTCGTCGTAGTGGTCTTAGTTGAGCCGTTTCCTTGTAGCCCGCCAAGTTTCGTAATTTCTTGGGAAAAGTGCCCGTTCGGGGCCCGAAACGTCCGTTTTTCGCGAATCTGATTGGAAAATATCTAGAGGATATTTTCCAAAAGGTGTGGGACCCACTTTACACTTGTCCAATATGTGGTGGTGTAGGTTTTTGGGGGGAAAATGAGAGAGGACAAGGGGTGTGGCCGGCCATGTATTAAAAAGATAAAAAAAGAGAGGATAAAATGAGTTAGTTGTTTAGAAAGAGAAAGAAGAGAGAAGAAAGGGAGAGAAGGAGAATAAGGAAGAGAGAAAGCTAGGGTTTGGGCACTATTCACGCCATATCCAACCCTTGGATCGTCTCGAGGCAAGGAGCAATCTACTTCCCCTCGTTCTCCTCTACGGTATACACCGAACAGATTCTCGTTTTGTTTAATTTTGGAAGTTAGGTTTTTGTAAAACTATTAGTTTGAGCTGGTTTTGATGTTGGGGTAATTGTTGGAGACATTTTGGAGGTGTTGGAGAGGAAAGAGGACTTTTTCCGGTGACCGGAGGCTCGGGAGGAGCTCCGGCCACCGTGGGTGGTGGCCGGCCACCATGGGTGGCTGGCCGGAGCTGGGACCAGCCACCACCATGGTGGCCGAGCCCCACTTTGAGCCCTAGGGCCCACGGCCAAGTGGGTCGGGTGGGGCCCACATGGTCGGGTGCTCGGGATTTAGCGTTCGGGTGGTTTAAACGTTCCCCGGACCATTTATCCTTAACCGAATCGAATTTTGGAATTAAATTGGAGAAGTTGTAATTCATCGGGTTTAGAAACTTTAAACGTCATTTAGTTGACTCGTAAGTCGGAATTCGATTCCGTCAAGTACATTGGGACCCTTGATTTATTCTAAGACCGTAGGAACGAAAACGGGATTTTTTGGAGCACCGGAAGGGCATTTACAAAACCCGGGCAGATTCGCCATGTCGGGCGAATCGGGCCTTGACGGGTCCCTTATCGAAAATGTCGAGTAATTGGAAGTTTGGGAGTGATCAACATTGTCGGGGTTAAGTTTGGGCATCGAGTTTAATGATTTTCAGTTTATTCCTGCAAGTTGTTAAGTGCCTTTAAATTGTGTTCTTTTAGATCGTGCCACGGACCGAGGCAAGGGAAAGTTGGGTGAGTGACTGAGATCATCACCGGAGCTCGTGGTTTGGCTTTTGGGAGAACACGCACGAGGTAGGGAAAAGTAGCCGGATCTCGGCCCTGATTAGGGAAGGTTAACAGTAGAATTGCATGTGACACCGGGGTGTCGTGGGTTGAGTAGGTTTATTTTAAATATTAGAAAAGAATGATAAGGGATTGTAGCGTTTGTGAGAAAAGCATGTGACACTTAGTAGTGTCGTAGGAGCAGAGAACTTAGCGTTATTAGAATTACCGGAGGCATATGACCATGCCCGGAGGTTGATTGTGAACTTAGCATTATTAGGAGTACTGAAGGCATATGACCATGCCCGGAGGTTGTTTGTGAAACTAGTGATATTCGGACTGTTGGAGGCATTGGTTATGCCAGAGGTTGTTTGTGTACTTGTGTCTTGGGTGGCCATGAGAGCCCGTGTATTACTGTTGTGTCTTGGGTGGCCATGAGAGCCCGTGTATTACTGTTGTGTCTTGGGTGGCCATGAGAGCCCGTGTATTACCGTTGTGTCTTGGGTGGCCATGAGAGCCCGTGTATTACTGTTGTGTCTTGGGTGGCCATGAGAGCCCGTGTACTAAGGTTGGAGTCTTTGGCTGGCCTGACCGAGTTAGAGTCTCGGGGGGTTGCAAGCATTCCTTGGCTGGCTTACGAGTTAGAGTCTCGGTAAGTTGCGAGCGTGTATTATTGTTGAGTTTTGGGTGGCCGTGAGTGCCCGTGGGGTTGTTGAACCCGTGTCTTTACCTTTGGTGTTTTGGGTGGCCATGAGTGCCCGTGGGGTTGTTGAACCCGTGTCTTTACCTTTGGTGGTTTGAGTGGCCGTGAGTGCCCGTGGGGTTGTTGAGCCCATGATTACTGTTGGTGTGTCTTGGGAGGCCGTGAGTGCCGGTGGGGCTGTTGAGTCTGTGTTTTACTGTTGGTGTGTCTTGGGAGGCCGTGAGTGCCTGTGGGGCTGTTGAGTCCGAGTTTTACTGTTGGTGTCTTGGTGGCCATGAGTGCCTGTGAGTGTTGAACCTGTGTTGTTACTGGTTGTTGAACTTGCTTGTGATTGTGATTGTGATTGTGGTTACTTGAGGTTGGGGGCCCGCTTCATGAAACGGGGGTCCACGAGCACACGCGTCTGCATGTTCAGACGGGGTAGGGGGCCCGCCCGTCAATAAAGGGGTCCTGGCCGCGCGTGTGTGGTTTGGGTTTGTGAGCATTCTTTGGCTGGCTTACGAGTTAGAGTCTCGGTAAGTTGCAAGCATTCTTGGCTGGCTTACGAGTTAGAGTCTCGGTAAGTTGCAAGCATTCTCCGGCTGGCTTACGAGTTAGAGTCTCGTTAAGTTGCAAGCATTCTTGGGTTGGCCTGATCAAGTTAGAGTCTCGGGAGGGTGTGAGCGTTCTTGGCACTGAGCAGTTGGCACCTGGTTTGCGATCCTTTGTGATCCTGTTTGGTGTGCGATCCTTTGTGATCTTGTTTGGTGTTGCGTAGCTTTCTTTTGACTCCTTGGAAGAGGTCGTGATTTGGGGCGTGACAATTTGGTATCAGAGCCTGGTTTCATTTGAAACAAGTTGTAAATTTTGAACTTGTTTTCAAAACCTCGGACCAGTGTCAGTTAGGTGGGTAGAGTTAGGAGGTTTAAGTCGTGTACTCAGTGATGCAAGTTAAAGACATTAATGTATAGAGTGAGAACGACTCGAGTCTTACTGATTTGTTTAAATTTAAATCTTTTGTTTGCAATGGTTACATCGCTTGAGTGGCATCCTTACCATATGGACTGTAATATACAGTGATCAGGGAAACCAAATGGTTGAGATCGGTATTGGGTTAACGAGCAATGATGGAACCGTATTGTATATTGTTGAATTAGCTGTTAAGCGTGTTACCACCGTGTTGGTCGTTTCATGTTTTTAAGGTCGAAGGGTTGATTGAGTGAGGTATTGATGAGGTGGGAGATTGGATTTATTGGGGTGGTACTTGTTGGAATTGTTTGAGTGTGGATCCGGTTATGATGTTGAGAATTGTTTAAAGAATCAAAGTTGAAAGGATGATCCAATTGGGATAACTTTTGGAAGGAGTAGAACTCGAGTATGCATGTACCCTCTTTGATTGTGTGTGTACTTTATGGAGCATGAGAACTCTTTGTATTGAATAATTTGTGAAAATTGATTGGTAAATGTTCCGTTCAAACGGAGGTTTAGTGGAAAATACGAATAGGTCATGCCGAATTTTCTGTAAAACTGAATTGGTTGTCCTATCACGAGTTGACTGAGGGGCGCCACTGTAGTCATATGTGATGGTTGGATATCAAGTGGTTACAATGAGGTTCGAGGACGCCTGAATCGAGTTGTAACGATGCGAAATCGACTCAATTATTTTGATTAAATATAAGTAACTTGGGGACAGAGAAAGGTTATGTTAAGAGGATTAAGGACTGAATTCCAAACGGTTTGCTTTGTGCTTTGAAACCCTAGTGATGGGTGTGATTGTGTGTGAACTTGCCTCCTGTGGGAGTTGGTTGTATTACTTGTTTGTTGTGTGAGACGCACAAGGTGCAGACTTCTTTGTCTATATAAGTACTATATACGACTTATCTACTTACCCCTTGATCCAATTAGGATCCGTCGAGACGAACGAGAACGTCCCTTTTGCTTAAATCGTTTCGGTTGTGTTAAACTGAGTTGAACTGTACGTACTACTGCAACAATCTTTCGTGATGTCTCATGTTTACGTCCCGAGAGGTACCAAGAGTCGCCCAGCTTTGGGGCAGAGCCAGTCACCAGCTGTTGGACTGGCAGGGCCAGCTAGCGCCCAGGGTGCTGCTCCCACAGAGCACCAGAGCTTCGAGGATGGACCATCATGGTCGCCAGTGAGAGATACTCCAGTCGCAGAGCCGACTCAGACTACCCCTATTGATGAAGTAGTACGCGCAGTACTGGCAGCACTCAGTGCTCAGCAGGAGGCCACAGCACCGGCGTCAGAGCCCGTGCCCACTACTGAGACAGTCTTAGAAGTCCAGATGTTATTTCCCGTTTTGTTAGGATTTGAGACTTCCTTTAATCGAATTAGGGTTTTGGGGTTTAGTTTCATATTGTATTAGGACTTTGGGATTTTAGTTTTCTGTATAAGCTCTTGATAGCTCTCATTGTAATTGAGATTTTAATTAATAAACACCAAAAACGAGTTTCTACTCAATCTATCTCTTTCGGTATTCTGTTGAATCAATGAACTAGATATCTATCTTGCTCGGTATTCTTCATGAATCAACGAGTTCGATAAAGAACTCTCCTTTCCGCTACGCACTCTACATCATAGTGTTGGGCTTGTTTCAATTAAATGGAACAAGGCCCAAAGCCCATTTGGGGAAACTTAAGCCCAAATGGAGATAGGGTTTCTATATAGCCACTAGAAATAAGATTTGGAAGTGTGTGTGCCTCCATTGTTGAGAGAGAGAAGCAAAAAAGAGAGAAGAAGAAGACAGAATTTTCTGCAAAATTTCAGTCCGACCAGCCACTTTGAAGATCCCGATCGGAGGTTCATCCAAGGTCCGATGATGCTGATTTTTGGAGTTAATGTTCTCCACATATAGGTCTTCAAAGTGAACGGTGGAATTTGGGTTTTGACAGTTCGTTTTTCAGATACACGGGCTGAAAGTTGGGCCACCAAGTTGGTGATATTTCTCTTCTTCTTTCTTGAGTTTCATTGCTAGTTCCAACACTAGGTTGTGTTGAGATATTGTGTATGCCTCTAATTTGATTAGAGAGATATTGCACCCATTGAAGTTGATAGTGGATGATTAAGAGGCCTAGAGGGTCCCGTGGGAGAATTGATTCCGTTGTTTACAATTTATCTGTTATTATTTGGTATTTTCCCTATCAAAGTGGTATCAGAGCCTGGTTGGCTTGTTGGGTTTTCTGTGTTAAACGATGAAAGCTAATACAAGTAGAATGGTTAATCTGAATGGTTCTAATTATCATGTTTGGAGGGGCAAGATGGAGGATCTTCTTTTGTGAAAGATTATTATCTGCCAGTATTCAGTGAAGAAATGCGTGAGGGTAAAACTGATGGTGCTTGGAAATTATTTCATCGCCAAGTGTGTGGTTACATCAGAAAATGGGTTGATGATAATGTTTTGAATCATGTTAGGGGAGAGACAGATGCACGCATTTTATGGAGCAAGCTTGAGCAGTTGTATGTGATGTGAACGTAAAATACATCTATTTGAGATGTTTTAGCCCACATTCTTGAGCTTTTCAGTCCCGGGATGGTGTTGTTGGATGAATATTTCTCGTGTTTTGTGCAGTTTAGCGATCTCCTAAGGAATCGGGAAATTCAGGATGGAAACGGAGCAAAAAAGAGGCAAAAAGGACCTGAATTTCAGAGGAGCACGCTAGGCGCACGACATGCACCCAGCATGCACCACGCACGCTGGGCGCACGGCATGCACCCAACATGCACCACGCACGCCGAGTGCACGGCATGCAGATTGGACAAAGAGCATCGCAAATTGATGTTTGGCTCAACGCATGGCGTGCGGCCAACATGCATCGTGCACGCCCACCGCACGACGTGCGTGCGACGTGCACTGGCGCGATTCTGCCAGTTTTTAAGTGTAGTTTTCCTATTTTAACCTTAGTTTTGAAGGGGTATAAATAGGAATTAGGCCAGAATTATTGGGGATCACGAATTTCAGAGGAGAAAACACATTGGGAGAGACTTTGGAAAGAGGTTTTGAAGATCAAACAAGATATACAAACTCATTATCGAAGGTTCTTCGTAGGTTTTGATTATACTTTGATATTTGTATTACTTTTTCAGTCAATATGATTATTATTGTTATTATCATTGCTTTGTGTTCGTATTTCATTGTGATGAACTAAATCCTCATTGATCTAGGGCTAGGGGAACGATGTGATGATTTGAATTAACGTGTTTTGGTTATACATTTGACAAACTAATATCTAGGATATCGTTTATTTAATTCTACTCTTAATGCTTCATTGCCTTGATCACGTGATGCATGATTTAATTATATTAACCAACAATTGAGAAATGAGGTTAATGTGAGGAAATAAGAATTAAATAGCTCGGGTTTTAATCTAAGCCAGAACACGGTTAGACTGACACGAGTGCAATAACCATAGGAGTAAAACCCGAAAGTTAGACGAATTCATAGATTGTAATGCTATATACCGCTCTACACCTAGATTAGAGATAATTAGGTGGACTGAGTATGTTAGGGGCCTAATACGATCGAGAGATGGTTAGGACTATACTTAGAGAATTCCCGTTGCCCTTAGAATAATATTAGTTGCAAATGTGTATCGGAATTCATTAAGTTATTCATCACATTCGGACCCCGTCAACGTCCTAGATCGCCTTTAATCTCTGTTATCCAATCCACTTGTGATTTTGTGCTCTATTCTCAGATCATTCATATTCTCATTACTTGCATGAATTTACTATTTTCTAAAACAAAACCAAACACCGTTATAGGAATAGCTTGACCATCGAATTAATTAACTAAAGTGCTTGTCTAATTGCTCCCTTGGGTACGATATCTCGGACATAAATCCCGAATACTACTTGACGACCAGTACGCTTGCCGTACCATTCTGAGGGTTAATTCTCAGAGTGTAAAGTTAATGGCGCTGTTGCCGGGGAGCAACTAAGGCAACTCTGATACGTTTGTAATTCGTGTTAAGACTATTTTATTTTTTTTATATTTAATTTCATTTTGTGTATGCAATTGCGGTGTCACCCCTCTCCGAGCTTGTTGACTACAGATATTTCAGAGGTCGAGAGAAACGCTCGGATCGCAAAGCGTCACGAGAAGCAAGCCATGAGCCATCACTCGGGCTGAAGTCATCATTCTGGTTCGAGTCATCCCTCAGATAATGAAGATAACCAGCAAGACACTCAAAGGGAGGTGATTCAACCAAAAAATGAGAACCCAATCAGGGAACGAAATCCAGTCCCTCCTGGCTTTAATCCACTTTTTGCTCCTGAAGAACCACCGAGGCAAAGGGCATTGATGGAGTATGGCACTCCATCACTCCGAGGCATTGAAGGCAGCATTGTCGCACCACCAGTCACGAACCCAACATTTGAGATCAAGACATCAATTATCAACCTTGTGAGAGGTGACCCATTCCATGGCAATGCACACGAGGATCCGTTAGAACACTTGACAATGTTTCTCGAGCTGTGTGACACATTCAGGTATAATGGAGTGTCAAGTGATGCAGTGCGCCTTCGGCCTTTTCCTTTCTCATTGAAGGATAAAGAAAGTAAGTGGCTACGTGAGATGCCTACTGGGAGCATCAAAACATGGGACCAGTTAGTGGATGCATTTATGAACCAATTCTTCCCACCTAAGAAGACAATAAAGGTGAGAGCAGACATTAACACCTTTGCACAACAAGGTGATGAGACCTTAGTGGAAGCATAAGAGAGGTTCTATGACTTATTGAGGCAGTGTCCGCATCATAGTCAACCACTATGGGTTCAAATGCAGACTTTCTATTCTAGTCTGAATGAGGTCAGCCAAGGACAACTTGATTCAGCAGCTGGAGGTTCTTTTGTGCAATTAACTCCAGAGAACAATGTGGCTCTATTGAACTTGATGGCTTCTAACAGAGTCTGGCAGTCCAACAAAAGAGACGCAGGAGTTAAGGGGACAGTTAATGCAATGGAGTCATCACCAATGGATAAGGTGGTGGATCAGATTGTCCAGAGGGTGACAAAGATATTGGATGCAATGCAGGTTCCTTCATTATCTGATCCTCTTGATTATATTGAAGGTATTGGAGAGCCTCAGGGAGAAACGGTAAACTATGTGGGGAACCAAAGACCTCAAGGACAAGGTTATCAACAGAGGCCTCAGAACCAGCAGTTCCATCAGTGGAACCAAAACCATCAGTATCAACAGAGGCCTCAAACTCAACAATATCAAAACTAGCAGCCTCAGAATGCACCTCCACAAGAGTCGTCCTCCAAATTGGAGCAGATGATGCTAACTATGATGGCACAGATGAAGAAGGATAGTGAGCTGCACAAGGTATCTATGCAGGAGCAACAGACAGTGAACCGGAACAATGATGCTCGGTTCTAGGCCATAGAGATCCAAATTGGGCAGATATCAGCTCTGTTGAATTCCAGGGCTCCAGGAAGCCTTCCGAGCAACATAGAAAGGAACCCCAGGGAGAGTGTCAATGCCATAATGTCGGTTCACAGTCAAGCACTAGAGGAACATGTTCCTCCACAGAACAATGTTGCAGTTGAGAGTCACCATAAATGGACAGAGGTTGAGGAACCCATCGCAGGTAAGAAGGTAAGGGAGTCCATTGTTGAATCAGAAAAGTGGACTCCACCTCTTCCTTTTCCTTCTGTATGTAAGAATAGTAGGTTTGTTGTTCAATATTCTTCATTTTTAGGAGATTGGATATCAATACTCCCCATCTCGAAGCATTGACCAAGATTCCTAAGATAACTAAATTTATGAAAAGGTTGCTAGGCTAGAAGAAAAAGTTATTAGATGGAGAGATTGTGAATCTGAATGAAGAGTGTTCGTCCATATTGTTGAACAAAATACCCCTTAAGTGTAAGGACCCAAGGAGCTTTACTATACCATGTGAGATAGGTAGTGTACACTTTGATATAAGTCAATCCATTGGGTCTGCCTATAACCTTTCGCCACCAGTTGAGCTTTGTAGGTCAGAGGGTTGCCGTCCATGTCCATCTTCACCTTGAAGATCCATTTGCATCCTATGGTCCTCACACCATTGATGGGATCAACCGGTTCCCAGACTCGGTTGTCCGACATGGATTGCATTTCCTCCCTCATGGCTCCCAGCCATAACTCGGAGTTGGGCCCATCCACGACTTCCTGAAAGGTGGCTGGATCATCGTGATCCACCATGACTTCATTATCACCTCCGGATACCATATCTTGGAGGTGGAAGATTGATCCTTTCAAATAACCTTGGACCTTCCGGAATTGTAACAGGAATTGGTTCTTACTCTACGACAATCTCTGGCTCCTTTCTACTGGGTTGCCAATTGGTTTAGACAGATCTGTACCATCCTGAATTTCTTCGAGATGCACAGTCCTCCCAATGATGTCTTTGGAAACAAAACTTCTTTTCCATCAAGACCCCACCCCAAGCGACGAACACCATGTTCTCACTGGGATTGTAGAAATAGTATCCCCTTGTTGCTTTGGGATACCACACGAAGGTGCATATCTCAGATCTTGGTTCGAGCTTAGTCGAAACCAAATGTTTCACATAAGCCTCGCAACCACAAATCTTTAGGAAGGACAAAGCGGGCATCATCCCGTACCATTTTTAAAATGGTGTCCCTTCCACACCATTCGTCGAAGCCCGATTCACTATGAATGCGGTCGTCTCTAGAGCAAAACCCCTAAAAGAGATTGGGAGATCAGTCCAACTAATCATGGAACAGACCATTGTCTAACAATGTCCGATTTCTCCGTTTGGCTACACCTTTCAACTACAGTGACCTAGGAGGAGTCCATTCCAAAAGGATCTCATTCTCTTTTAGATGATCTAATAACTCTGTGGTCAAGTATTTTCCACCTCGATCCAATCGAAGTGCCTTAATACCTTTGTCGAGCTGATTTTCTACTATAGTCTTAAACTCTTTGAATTTATCAAAAGCTTCAGACTTATGTCTCACCGAATAGACATAACCATATTTACTGTAATCATCAGTAAATGTGATAAAGTAGCTAAAACCCCTCCTGGCAAGTGAACTTATTGGTCTACACACATTCGAGTGTATCAGCCCCAATAATTCACCCGCCCTTTCATCGCGATCGATAAAGGGCACTTTAGTCATTTTGCCCATCAAACAAACCTTGCACCTATCGATCGAATGGAATTCGAATGAACCTGAAAGCCCGCACTTCTGAAGTGCTGATAGGCGCTTCTTGTTTATGCGACCCAAATGACAGTACCATAACAGAGTTAGGTTTAAATCGTTGGATTTAGACCTCTTGGTATTAACGGAATATATAGAACTTGAGGCATTGTTACCCATATCTAATATGTACAATCCTCCAACCATGTCAGTACTGGTATAAAACATATCATTGCATAGAACATTGAAAACTCCATTTCCAATATTAACATTATATCCTTCCTTGTCAAACACGGATACAGATATAATATTCCTACTAAAAGTAGGTATGCAATATACATTATACAATACTAAGAAAAGGCCTCTTGGCAAAGCAAGACTCATGGATCCTACAGCAGTTGCCACAACTCTGAGGTCCATTTCGTGCTTTCCAAATCTCTCCTACTTTCAGCCACCATATATTAGTGCATGTGTGAGATTCAGTCATGGTATCTAATACCCATGAATCTTTGGAAGTAGAGAGATGTAGCTCTATAGAGTTAATACCGAATGAAGGCACGATCCCACCGCCCTTCCTTAGATCATCCAGGTTTCCTGATGAAGGCGCAGTCCTACTGCCCTTCTTCAGATCATCCAGGCTATTTGATGAAGGCGCAGTCCCACTGCCCTTCTTCAGATCAACCGTGAACTTCCTGTAATCCCGGTTTCAATGACCAGGCTGTTGGCAGTAGAAGTAGACATTCTCAGGTGTCTCATCTTTCCTGCCAAGTGCGCATGGGCCCAGCCCTTGCCACTTCCAATTCCCTTGTTGACCATCAGAATATCCTTGGATCCCAGATCCCTGAGATATTCTTCTCAGCAGCTGATTACACTTCATGTAACTCTGATATGGTCTTAGAGACAGCCTTGTCAAGGACATATTCTTTGCGTTCAGACTTGAGGACTATCTTCAAAATTCTGTACCAGTCCAAATAGTTTGTCCCATTTAGCTTGACCCTGTCAAGAATGGTTTTTAATGACAAACTATTAATGTTCGCTGAATTTGCCATTTGATCTACAACAGATAAAATTCAATCAGTAAACTGAATAAATTTTATGAAGATCAAGCTTAAACACCAACAATCAATTCTAAACCTTTAGAATCTGAAACCAAGATCCTTGATTCACTCGATTAAGCTGAACTAATGCTCACCACTTAATCGAGCTATGTAGGTAGGACTCCATCCAATCACATCCAATGTGACTCTTGGCTAGGGTATGTACTTATGTACACGACTTACCCTATCTGTTACCCTAGCTCAACCTCAGGCCGAGAATCGTAGTCGGGTCCACCAATTTTCAACTATGGCTCGTCACTATGTAGGTGCTCCGCTAATGCGCACGACACCCACATATGTCGTCCAAACCTACTACCCCGCTTCCCCATGGATGCTCCGCTAATGCGCACGACACCCATAGGACGGGGAGGTAGTAAGGTGTTGATGATTGGGAGGTATCGGACATGACCCGCTTTTACTTGTCCAGTTGTGTTCAAAACTTTGGCACATCCTAGATGCGATGAGCACATCAACTACATTCCAAATGCAATGATGCCTCAAATTAAATCCAATGTAATTCTTCCTTTGAACCCGTCAACTACATCCAATGCAATGACGGTTCTAAGGGTTCACACACAAGGATTAAAATTCCAATTTTATCTTTGCATGTGAGGTGATATGCTCGGTAAATAAAGTTAAGCATGCAATTCTAAAACACATAGAATTAATCCCGAACAATCTGAAATATATGTATTTGGATGAAAATGATATATACCCTATTGTGATCCCGTCTAACTTACCTGATGACAGGGAATAAGATCTTATGAATGCTCTCAGGATAAAGAGTAGAATTTTGGGTGAAACATTGATCCATATTCGAGAATGTAACCCATCATGTTGTATATGCAGGGTCTTGATGGAAAATGATCTTATCTTGGTGGTGAACTTATGGAAGAAGCCGAAAGAAATTGGAAAAGGTGTATGGGCGAGCGGAAGCTTCGCAACACTTTCCTAGTAACCTAAAAGAGGATAGAGTGGCGGCGCAGACCGCCCAGAAGTCGAGCTAACGACGTTAAACAAATGCACTTGTTGGGAGGCACCCCAACTATGGATTGGAGAGCGTATGGACATTGATCATATGCGAGGCGCCGGGCTCACATGAGCTCGATCGGGCGAGGAGCTCTTCATTCATCCATGCATCACCACCCCGAGTTAGATGCATGCCACACAGCGATCCTTCGAGGGGCGGTATCTCTTACCCTCCGTCTTTATATTGATATTTTCGCTGTCTTACTCTTAGAGACTATGTGGTGGGTACTGAGCACCCGAGTTATCGTGCTGATAGTTTATGTATCTAGGACTGTATGGTGGTTGTCATATATGCAAGTGTGGGGTGCATGTGTATTTATGTGTTCGAGTCGCACTGTGGACAGTGCTTATGTTTAAAGTGTGGGGTTGGGATGATTTGCATTATGCTCTGTACTTTATCTGCATCAGGTTCATGCATCATTTGTGAAAAAAATCAAAAAATATTTTCTGGTGTTTTATGCAGCTTAGTGTGCATGATCTTAAGGTTTCAATGATTGGAATGTTGAACGTGCTCATCTTTCTTACATAATTCAAAGGTTTGCATCGATTTAGTATGAACGAATCGACTTGTGTAAGCACATGCATATAGATATACTCGTTTTTTTGCATTCTGGATAGTTACTTTGATGTGTGCTTGAGTCCTCTAAATCCTATGCATGGAAACCTGAGTCTAGAACTTCACAGATATCCCCTCGAGGCGAAATAAACATAAGGAATTAAGTGATTAGGAAAATGATCATAGGCCATTTTTGGATCATTTGTGCTAAATTGCCTACCTATGTAATTATGATTAGCCACTAGTTACCCTTATTGAGCTTTGGCCTTTCTATTCTAACCTATATATTATAAACCTATGTGCCCTTTATTTCATTTAAACACCCTTGGTTTTGATTGAACCCATACTTCTTAGCTTAGGTGCTTCGTGAGAGTGTGGTTATTGTGGTTGGAAATGAGGTATTAAATGAAGGGAGAAACATGTTCTTAATAGTGTGTCGGGTTTATGACAATTACTGTTGTTTTCAGCCTTACCTGTAAAAAAATTTGAAGAGAAAAAAAAAACTCTTCTATGCAAAAAGAAAAGTGTGGGGTAAGGCTGAACAATTAGAACCAGTAGGAAGGAATGCATTGTAATTATTAGTGTTCACAAGAAGAAAAAAAAGGGGTAAAAGAGAAGTAGGTATGCACAATTGAGGGGTATAGGTTGTGTGATACACACTTCCGTGGTTGTGAGTCGAAGCATGTTTGCCAAGATGTAGTTATTGAGCTTCTTTTCATATATTCTACCTCACCCTATGCCTAGCCTAACATTATAAGCTTAATAAAGCCCTATGTGATTCATGATTGCTTAAATTCCTTATAATTGGTGGAGAGGGGATTGAACATGCTTTCTTATGAATCTCTAAAACCATGCATAGGGAAAAGAGGAATGCCTATCAAAGTTGACAGAAGGTCTGTAAGCTAAATTGAGTAGGCTTTAGTGCAAGTTGTTTCACATGTGGTATGTTCATCAATTTATGCATTCTTTTGAGTTGTGTAAAAAAACGTTTTTGGCATGTGACAACTCTGAGAAAACTCTTTTGACCAATATGTGAGCTTGAGCCAATAATTCACCAATCTTTCGTGAACTTTTACATGCATCATGTAGTCGAGTCATAGGCTGCATTAACATTACAATCATGCATTGCACATGCATTTTAATTTTCATTGTTTGAATAAAGGAGGCCCGGACTCCTCCTATCCAGGTGAACCTCGGGGTTTAACCGGGACATATCTTACTATTTTAAGTAGTTTGGTTTTCTCGGGGCGACAAAAGCTTAAGTGTGGGGTGTTGATGTGAACGTAAAATACATCTATTTGAGATGTTTTTAGCCCACATTTTTGAGCTTTTCAGTCCCGGGATGGTGTTGTTTGATGAATATTTCTCGTGTTTTGTGCAGTTTATCGATCTCCTAAGGAATCGGGAAATTCGGGATGGAAACGGAGCAAAAAGGACCTGAATTTCAGAGGCGCACGCTGGGCGCACGACATGCACCCAGCATGCACCACGCACACCGAGTGCACGGCATGCAGATTGGACAGAGAGCATCGCAAATTGACGTTTGGCTCAACGCACGGCGTGCGGCCAGCATGCATCGTGCACGCCCATCGCACGGCGTGCGTGCGACGTGCACTGGCGCGATTCTGCCAGTTTTTAAGTGTAATTTTCCTATTTTAACCTTAGTTTTGAGGGGGTATAAATAGGAATTAGGTCAGAATTATTGGGGATCACGAATTTCAGAGGAGAAAATGTTAGTCTTAGTGCCCGTAGTTCAATCCTAAATGTCCAAATGTATATATCATCGTTAGCAATAATATTAAAGCGGCTTTATATTACTTATGTGTTGGAGTAATATATCGATGTGTGCTCTGATCTATGCCCACAATGCGAATAGAATCATAGATCGCGATAGATCACACTCGATGGGTCCCTAGTAAACAAAGCTTCACTAGGAGCGACTAGTACGAAAGATGGCTCTTTATGGCTTACGTTTTGTTAGTCATTGGAATGGGATTCCGGAGTCTGATCATAGATATCATGTGGGACATGATATTGGACGACCCGCACTGAATATGTACCATAGATTAAGTCATGAACATATTCAGTGTCGTAGCTTGTCATGTATCCTTAGACCAAGGAGTCTTTGTGATCGCTATGTAGTCAACAACTGAGTTTGACCTAAGCCTAACGTTGTCCGTAACAGGGCTTCCATAACGGCCAAGATTGGCTTGGGGACGGGCTACATGAGTGAAACGAAAGACGGCTAAGGGATTTATCCCTCATACTGAGGTATGGGAAAGATATCGGTTCTCGGCCGCTAGATCAAGAGTGACTGAAAGAATAACATGGCCATGCACATGATACTGGGTATCATATCTTCAGTCATCTCACATATCAAGGAACAGTGATTGAGAAAAATAAGGATGACGGCTCTATGCCTTATCTCAATCAGGATATCGAAGATAAAAGGATAATGACAGGGACGATGGAAAGGTTAGAATCGACAGGGTCGATTCGTTATGCAGTGTCAGACAATACTAAAGTCTCGTTAGTTGCCACTTAAATAGGATCAAGTAAAATGGGATTTTACGTTGATCTATTGACATGCATAAACTTAAGGGTCACACCGGATGATGAAACTCATTGACACATTTATGGAGAATGGCCAAAAGGGAGTTGTCTCGGGACATGACCAAAACTGGGTTTTGGGTCATGTGCCCGTAAGTGAATAGGACTTTACGGATCGAGACAAGGCTTGGAGTCTTGGGATTGATCGCGTCGGATAATGTTGGACATTTCCGGTATGGAAGGCTTGGAGGCGATGAGCAAATCACGGGACCTCGTTGGAAATGGCCACGGTCCGTGTTCCAAGAGGCCCATGAAAGGCCCATGCAACCAAGGCCCATGGAACTAATTATTCAAGTCTTGATTAATTAGTACTAAGTAAGCAAGACAAGGATTAAGGTGTTGGTGATTCACCACCTAACCCAATCTTGTCTTGCCATACTTTGTCCTATTTACACCTTACTTGACACCATACTTGTCTCATGCCTTTAGTTGGACAAGTATGGGTTTTGTTATGTTGAAGTCATCTTTTTTCAACATAACAAACACAAGACAAGAATAGGAAACACAACTTCTCTCCCCTTTCCCTTGCAATTTCGGGTTTGGCAAGCTCCCACCTCCATGTTTGTGTTCTTGAGTCCTCAAAGAGAAGAACTACGTGGCTTTGATTCCCATGTGGATACATAGGTGTCTTGGAGACTCAATCCAATCATTCGTTACCCGGTGTTCTTGTTTTGGTAAGAACTAGTGCTGAATTTTTCTCTTGTGAATCCATTCTTTGTTAGTTGTTTCATGGTTTTAATCGTCTTTTGGTTTTCCTTGATTTTTCGCTGCGAGTTGGTTCATCTCCAACCCTACCTGGAGACCCAACAGAAAACACATTGGGAGAGAGCTTTATAGACTTTATAAAGAGGTTTTGAAGATCAAACAAGATATACAAACTCATTATCGAAGGTTCTTCGTAGGTTTTGATTATACTTTGATATTTGTATTACTTTTTCAGTCAATATAATTATTATTGTTATTATCATTGCTTTGTGTTCGTATTTCATTGTGATGAACTAAATCCTCATTGATCTAGGGCTAGGGGAACGATGTGATGATTTGAATTAACGTGTTTTGGTTATACATTTGACAAACTAATATCTAGGATATCGTTTATTTAATTCTACTCTTAATGCTTCATTGCCTTGATCACGTGATGCATGGTTTAATTATATTAACCAACAATTGAGAAATGAGATTAATGTGAGGAAATAAGAATTAAATAGCTCGGGTTTTAATCTAAGCCAGAACACGGTTAGACTGACACGAGTGCAATAACCATAGGAGTAAAACCCGAAAGTTAGACGAATTCATAGATTGTAATGCTATATACCGCTCTACACCTAGATTAGAGATAATTAGGTGGACTGAGTATGTTAGGATCCTAATACGATCGAGAGATGGTTAGGACTATACTTAGAGAATTCCCGTTGCCCTTAGAATAGTATTAATTGCAAATGTGTATCGGAATCCGTTAAGTTATTCATCACATTCGGACCCCGTCAATGTCCTAGATCGCCTTTAATCTCTGTTATCCAGTCCACTTGTGATTTTGTGCTTTATTCTCAGATCATTCATATTCTCATTACTTGCATGAATTTACTATTTTCTAAAACAAAACCAAACACCGTTATAGGAATAGCTTGACCATCGAATTAATTAACTAAAGTGCTTGTCTAATTGCTCCCTTGGATACGATATCTCGGACATAAATCCCGAATACTACTTGATGACCGGTACGCTTGCCGTACCATTCTGAGGGTTAATTCTCAGAGTGCCAAGTGTGTGGTTACATCAGGAAATGGGTTGATGATAATGTTTTGAATCATGTTAGGGGAGAGACAGATGCACACATTTTATGGAGCAAGCTTGAGCAGTTGTATGCTCGAAAGACAGGGAATAACAATTTGTTTATGATTAAGCAGATGATGAGTTTGAAGTATCAGGATGGGAGTCCTATGACAGATCATTTGAATGCTTTTCAGGGTATTATTAATCAACTTGCAGGAATGAGTATCAAGTTTGAAGATGAGGTTCAAGGTTTGTGGCTTCTGGGTACTTTGCAGGACTCTTGGGAGACGTTCAGAACGTCATTGTCTAACTCGGCTCCAGATGGTGTTATTACCATGGATATGGCTAAGGTGTGTGTTCTAAATGAAGAGACGAGAAGAAAGTCACAGGGTTCCTCTTCACACACGGGGTCTTGGTTACTACACAAAGAGGGAGGAGTAAGAGCAGAGATCCGAAAGGCAGAGGCAGAAGTAAAAGTAAGAACCGGTTTGTTGATGTTGAGTGATATCATTGTGGTCATTGCCGGAAATTTAAAAGAGACACCAAATATGACAGAGGAAAGGGAAAGGAGCACAATAGCGGTGGTGATGATGATAATGTTGCTGTTATTACAGATGAGTTCCTTGTTTTATGTGATGATGAAGAAACTGTCAATTTGGCTTCTCAAGAGACCAGTTGGATAGCAGATAGTGGTGCCAGTGTACATGCTACATCAAGGAGATATTTCTTTTCATCTTATACAGCAGGTGACTATGGGAGTGTTAAGATGGGAAATAGAGACACGTCAAAGGATATTGGCGTTGGGGATGTGAGCTTGGAGACGGAAAATGGTACACTCTTGCTTCTTAAAAATGTTAAGCATATTCCTGACATTCGCTTGAACTTGATATCTGTAGTAAGGCTCGATGATGAAGGTTTTCATCTTCACTTTGGTGATGGCAAGTAGAAGCTCACCAAAGGTTCTATGGTTGTGGCTAGATGGAGAAAGTGTGTTTCGTTGTACGTTACTCGAGCTAGAGTTTCCAATGGCTTTGTTAATGCAGTTGAAGGTGAAGGTACAACTAAATTGTGGCACAGTCGACTTAGTCACATAAGTGAGAATGGATTGATGATGCTGAGCAAGAAGAATTTTCTATCGGGGATGAGTTGCACACCATTGAAGAAGTGTAAACATTTCTTGGCCGGTAAGCAAACAAGAATTTCTTTTAAATCATCTCCTCCTTCTAGAAAGTCAGAAATACTTGATTTGGTATATTCTGATGTTTGTGGTCCTATGAAGAAACGGACATTGGGCATTGGGTGGTGCACTTTATTTTGTGACTTTTATTGATGATCATTCAAGGAAGGTGTGGGCTTACACCTTGAAGACGAAAGATCAAGTGCTTGGATTTTTCAAGCAGTTTCATGCCCTAGTTGAGAGACAGACTGGGAAGAAGTTGAAGTACATCAGGACATATAATGGAGGTGAGTATTGTGGTCCTTTTAATGAGTATTGCAGGGATCAAGGTATTCGACACCAAAAGACACCTCCAAAGACACCTCAGTTGAATGGGTGGATGAACATGACACTTGTTGAGAGGGTGAGATGTTTGCTTTCACAAGCAAGACTAGCGAGATCCTTTTGGGGTGAAGCTTTGAGTACAGTGGTACATGTGTTAAATCTCATACCTAGTGTTCCTCTTGGGTTTGATGCTCCAAATAGAGTTTGGACAGGTAACGACGTCTCCTATGATCATTTGAGAGTTTTTGGGTGCAAGGCATTTGTGCACGTATCAAAGGATGAGAGGTCTAAGCTTGATGTGAAGACAAGACAGTGCATATTCATCGGTTATGGCTTGGATGAGTTTGGATACAGGTTTTATGATCCTGTACAGAAGAAGCTAGTTAGAAGCTGCGACATGGTTTTTATGGAAGACCAGAACATTAAAGATATGGAGAAAGTTGTAGATCTTCCTCCATATAGTGATGACTTGATTGACTTTGATATAGTTCCTTCTGTAGGTTTACAAAGTCAGGTTGAAGATGAAGTTCATGATGACCAACAAGATACAGACAATGTTGACATTCCAACGGAGGTTGAGATGGATGGTGAAATCCATGAGCAGTTTCCAGTACCTGTTGATCCACCAGTTGTTCCACTCAGGGGATCTTCTAGAGATCGTCATCCTTCTTCAAGGTATTCTGTTGATGAGTATGTGTTACTAACTGACGGGGGAGAGCCTCAAAGTTATGAAGAAGCCGTTGAAGATGAGAACAAAGAGGAATGGGTTGAGGCCATGCAAGATGAGATGAAGTCATTGCATGAGAACCATACTTTTGAGTTGGTTAACTTGCCGAAAGGTAAGAGAGCTTTGAAGAACAAGTGGGTGTACAGAGTAAAGCAGGAAGAGAATTCATCACGCCCAAGATACAAAGCTAGACTGATGGTCAAGGGTTTCAGCCAGAGGAAAGGTATTGACTTTGATGAAATATTTTCTCCGGTTGTTAAGATGTCATCTATTCGTGTTGTTCTGGGTTTAGCAGCTAGTCTTGATTTGGAGATTGAGCAGATGGATGTGAAGACTGCATTTCTCCATGGTGACTTAGACAAGGAGATTTGTATGGAGCAGCCAGAGGGTTTCGCAGTAAAGGGAAAAGAGGAGTATGTGTGCAAGCTACAAAAAAGTCTTTATGGTTTGAAGCAGGCACCAAGGCAGTGGTACAAGAAGTTTGAATCAGTTATGGGGGAGCAAGGCTACCAGAAAACTAAGTGTGACCACTGTGTGTTTGTGAAGCGATTCTCTGATAATGATTTTATCATATTATTGCTATATGTTGATGACATGCTGATTGTTGGAAAGAATATTTCTAGAGTTGACAAGTTGAAGCAGCAGATGTGTCAGGTTTTTGCTATGAAGGACATAGGTCATGTGAAGAATATTCTTGGTATCAGAATTTCTCGCGATCGAGGCGCGAAGAAGGTGTATATGTCACAAGAGAAATATATTGAGAAGGTGTTGCAAATGTTCAACATGGACAAGGCTAAAGTGGTTAGCTCTCCTCTTGCTACTCACTTTAAGCTAAGCACAAAGGAGAGCCCTTCCACAGAGAAGGAGATGGAAGACATGGATAGAGTTCCATATGCCTCGGCATTAGGAAGCTTGATAAATGCTATGGTATGTACTAGACCCGACATTGCTCATGCAGTTGGAGTTGTTAGCCGTTTTCTGTCTAATCCAGGTAAAGTGCATTGGGATGCAGTCAAATGGATTATGAGATATCTCCGAGGCATTTCTAGTTTTAGACTTACTTTCGGAAGTAGAGAACATATGTTAGTTGGGTACTCAAATTCAGACATGGCAGGAGATGTTGATAGCAGAAAGTCCACCTCTGGTTACTTGATGATATTTGTAGGTGGAGCAGTTTCATGGTAATCAAGGCTTCAAAAGTGTGTCGCACTTTCTACTACAGAAGCTGAGTATATTGTAACAACTGAAGCATGTAAAGAGTTGTTGTGGATGAAGAGATTCATACAATAGCTTGGTTTAAAGCAGGAGCGGTATGTGGTCTATTGTGATAACCAAAGTGCAATCCACTTACACAAGAATTCAACATTTCACGCAAAGTTGAAGCATATTGATGTGAGGTATCATTAGCTTAGAGATGCTCTTGAGGATAAGTTGTTTGAGCTTGCGAAAGTTCACACGGATGAGAATGGATCCGATATGTGCACTAAGGCACTACCGCGAGAGAAGCTTGAGGTATGTTGCAAGATTGCCGGAATGGCAATGCCCTCCATTTATTGAAACGGGGGAGATTTGTTGGGCTTGTTTCAATTAAATGGCCCAAAGCCCATTTGGGGAAAATTAAGCCCAAATGGAGATAGGGTTTCTATATAGCCACTAGAAATCAGATTTGGAAGTGTGTGTGCCTCCATTGTTGAGAGAGAGAAGCAAAAAAGAGAGAAGACGAAGAGCAGAATTTTCTGCTGAATTTCAGTCCGACCAGCCACTTTCACGAGCCCGATCATAGGTTCATCCAAAGTCCGATGATGCTGAATTTTGGAGTGAATGTTTTCCACATATAGATATTCAAAGTGAACGGTGGAATTTTGGTTTTGACGGTTCGTTTTTCAGATACACGAGTTTCAAGTTGGGTCACCAAGTTGGTGAAATTTCTCTTATTCTTTCTTGAGTTTTGTTGCTAGTTCCAACACTAGGTTGTGTTGAGATATTGTGCATGCCTCTAATTTGATTAGAGAGATATTGTACCCATTGAAGTTGATAGTAGATGATTAAGAGGCTTAGAGGGTCCCGTGGTTTTTACTTCTCGTCTTGAGAAGGTTTTCCACGCTAAAATCTTGTGTGCATTGTGTTTCGTGATTTGCTCTGTTTGTGGTTTCCTATTTGGTTTGCACAAGTGTGAGAGAATTGATTCCGCTAATTACCATTTATCTGTTATTATTTGGTATTCACTCTACATCATAGGGAACGGTAATCACATTCCAATTGCGGGTTATGGTAATGCATCATTAACACCCAACCATCCTTCACTGACCCCGACTGATGTTATTCATGCCCCTAACATTATTAAGAATATTGTTTCTGTACGCCGTTTCGTCACTGATAATAATGTGTCTGTTGAATTTGATCTGTTTGGTTTCTTTGTGAAGGATTATCAGACGGACAAAGCTATACTGAGATGTAATAGCTCAGGAGATCTCTATCTTGTGTCTTCATTGTCTCCCTCGTCTTCAGGTGTCGCGTCTTCATTTTTGGCTTCTTCTTCGTCTCTTTGGCATTCAAGGTTGGGGCATCCAGGTGCCCCGACTTTTGATGCTCTTCGCCGTAATAATTTGGTTCAGTGAGGATCCCATTCTTGTTCTTTTTGTCAGTCTTGTGCGCTTTGGAAAAACATCAAATTACCTTTTTAGTTGTCTCGTTCTTGTACTTTTGCTCCTTTTGACATTGTTCATGGGGACTTATGGACATCACCGATTTTAAGTTCTGCAGGATATCGTTATTATTTATTATTGGGGGATGATTTACTAATTTTGTATGGACTTTTCCGTTGCATGCTAAATCTGAAGTATATTCTGGTTTTCGATCGTTTTACTCTTATGTCCGTACTCAGTTTGGCATTTCCATCAAAGCGTTCCAATGTGACAAAGGGAATGAGTTCGACAATGGGTCCCTTCAGAAACTCTGCACATATTTTGGCATGATCTTTTGGTTCTCCTGTCCGTAGGGCTGGGCATCGGCCGGTACCCGCCCTAAAACCCATACCCATTACCCAAACCATGATTCCCGGTTACGTAAAACCCGTACCCGTAACCATCACCGGTCGTCGAAGAAAAAACTGATAACCGCCCAGCTTTACTACCGGGCGGCGGCGGTTATAACCATCAAACCAGGCCCAATGACCTTTCTATTGGGCCTTCAACAATATAAACCCACATACAACATTTTAGAAACATATTTTACAATCTTCCAACTTCATTTTACAAACCTACCTATTTTAGAGAATTGAATCACAATTATTCCTAAAACTAATACCTCATAATAATATATTTATCGTCATACAATTTAAAAAAAACGGTTTTAGAAATCATTTTTAAACAACACAAAGAGTTGAAGAACAAAAATATACAGTTTTGACTAAACTACAATTAACCTATATTACAAAAAAAAACACAAGCATTTGTAAAATACAAAATTATCTTCAGATTTCTTTTTAAAGTCCCCACTTCCTAAGTAGAAAGATTTACTCGTTATGTGTAGAGTAGTGGTGTTCTTTATAGGAAATAATATATGAAATTAGGGTTAAAATATGGGCTGAATGTTGCTGGAAATGAGCCTTCACGGTATGGGCGGACACCAACTATACATGGGCTTCAACATACTACAAGTTGGTTAGCTAAGCCCAATCTATGACCGGTCGGTTCGGTTCACCACCGATTTTCATTTAGAAAACCGTGACCCGCCCAAAAGGTAGTCTGTTTGGGATTTTAATGCCCGTCCCCAACCCGTGACCGTCGGTTCCGGTTATTTCGGTGATGGAGACGGTCGGTGACGGTCGGTTTTCGGTGATGGCCAGATATTTGCACAGCCCTACCTGTCCGTATACTTCTCAAAATGGACGCACAGAACGTACATTTCGCACTCTCAATATTATTGTCCGTACGCTTATGGTACATTCATCGGTTCCTCCTAACCCATGGCATTTTTCTTTGTCCATTTCTACTTGTTTGCATTATATCCTTCCTTCTAAGTCTCTTAAATTCGTCACTCCCACACACTATTTATTCTCTTGCATTCCATCGTATGATCACTTACGTATATTTGGGTGCGCTTGTTTTCCTCTTCTTCCCGTCGTCTCTGTTCACAAACTGCAGGCTCGTTCTGTTCCATGTGTTTTGTTGGGCATTCCATCTTAGCATTGTGGATTCCTATGTTTTGACATGACGGCGAATCGCATCATTATTGCACGACATGTTATCTTTGACGAAATAATATTCCCTTTTGCTACTAAACCCCTCTTACCTAATGCTTATGATTTTTTGGACATCTCTACCTCTCTTTTTTCAACACCAGAATGTACTGGTCATATCCCATCTCCAAGGACAACTCCTCCATCTCCACTTGTGTATATGCCACATGCTTCCCCGGTGTCCATGGAGTCGTTTGCTCGCTCTCCAGAGGCGACCACCCCGGCCTCTCCCCATCCTGTGCCTACTGCTCCTCCTCCACCAATTCACCATATGCAAACCCGGTCATGTTCATGAATTATCAAACCTCGTACTTTATTTAACCTTACTGCCTCCACCCTGCCATCTCCAGTTCCTAAATCAGCCAATGATGCACTCTGTGACCTACATTGGCGCCTTGTCATGCGTGAAGAGCATGGTGCTCTGATTAAAAATAATACATGGGAGCTTGTACCTCATCCTCGTACTGCTAATATTGTTAGGTCTATGTGAATTTTTCGTCATAAAGTTAATTCTGACGGTTCTTTTGAGCGTTATAAAGCTCGTCTTGTAGGTGATGGGAGCTCTCAACAAGTTGGCATGGATTGCATTGAGACTTTTAGCCTCGTGGTTAAACCGGCTACCATCCAGATTGTTTTAAGTATTATGCTCTCCCGATCGTGGCCTATTCACCAGTTGGACGTCAAGAACGCATTTTTACATGGTGATTTGACTGAAACTGTCTATATGCATCAGCCACAAGGTTTTCGCAGTACTACACATCTGGATTATGTCTGTCTCTTTCGCCGATCACTCTATGGTCTTAAGTAGGCTCCTCGGGCATGGTATCAACGTTTCACTGATTATGTTGCCACTATCGGATTTTCTCACAGCAAGACGGATCACTCTTTATTCATTTATAGTCAAGGGTCTGACACGACATTTCTCATCCTCTATGTGGATGACATCATTGTCACTAACTCTAGTGACTCGCTTCGCCTGTCTATTATAGAGCGTTTAGCCTCCGAGTTTGCTATGACAGATCTTGGTCTATCTTACTTTTTGGGCATCGCGGTTACTCGTCATCCAGGTGGTCTATTCCTCTCTCAAAGGAAGTACGCCGAGGACATCATTCGTAAGGCTGACAAGGATTCTTGTTCTCCATCGTCCACCCTGGTTGACTCCAAAGGCAAGCTGAGTGCCTCGGCCGGTGATCCATTCTCTGATCCGTTTTTGTATAGGAGTCTTACTTGCGCGTTGCAGTATCTCAACTTCACCCGTCCCGACATTGCGTATGTTGTTCAGCAGGTGTGCCTTTATATGGATGTTCCTCGTGTTGGTCACATGGGAGCCCTTAAGCGTATTATTCGCTACATCCAGGGATCCTTACATTTAAGTCTTTATTTATATGCATCTCCATCCATGGACCTCGTTGCCTACACCGATGCTGACTGGGCAGGTTGTCCTGATACTCGTCGATCCAGATCTGGATATTGCGTGTTTTTGGCGGGGGGGGGGGGGGGGGGGGGGGGATAATCTTATCTCATTGTCCTCTAAACGCCAACCTACAGTCTCGCGTTCTAGTACTGAGGCTGAATATCATGGAGTTGCTCAAGTGGTGTCTGAATCATGTTGGGTTCGCAACCTATTGTTGGAGCTTCATTGTCCATTATCTCAAGCCACTCTGGTCTACTGTGATAATATCAGCGCCAAATACCTCACTGGGAACACTATTTAGCATTAGCACACTAAACACATTTAGCTTGATATTCATTTTGTTCGGGAGAAGGTTGCTCGTGTTCATATTCGTGTTCTTCATGTTCCTACTCGCTCTCAGATTACAAATATATTCACCAAAGGATTACCTCACGTTCTGTTCGTTGATTTTCGTCATAGTTTGAACGCCCGTGAACCTCCCGCTCCGACTACGGGGGTGTGTTAGCATATCTAAATTTGTTAGCAGTATATACATTCAAATGTTGTACTTGAATAGTTATCTTATCCTTATTTTATATTTGAATGTGGATAATAACTTGTATATTTAGGGAACATGAATGGAATACAAAACACGACTTATACCAATTCAATTAGTTTCAGCTGATGAATGGTCTTCAAATTAATTTTCAAAAATCTATTGTAGTACTTTTGAATCTTTTAGAAGAAGATTTTTTTTTATCAACAAATTTCATAGGCTTAGTCTTCGAAATGAAGATCTAAGCCGAGGATAAACCTCATTAAGAACAATTACAACACAAGGCAACCCAAATAAGGGTCCCAACACCAGAACCTTGCACTGCAAGTAAAACAACAATGAAACAAAGGAGCTGCCTTGCATGACAAGAAAACACAAAGATAGCTGCTAACAACCAAATACACAGCAGAATGACTCTAAACCAAAAATATAGCACAACACATACAACAAAACACTGGAAACCCCACTCATAATTCAGCAACAAACTAGTTCCAACAAAAACCTAAAACAGAAAGCACTGAACAGACTGCACACTCAGCCCCAACCACCCCACTTTTCCAATAATGTGATGGACTGTTCTTTTGGTTCTCTGCCTATGTTCTATCTTTTTTTATAAGCTCGAAAATTTATTGAAAAAGACACTTTCCGAGAAGGAATATGTCGAAAAGGTCAGAGACCAAGGAAACGATTACACGGGAGCTCCAGTAAGGAGAGCTAAAAGGCCCAGCCTTTTCCTAAAAAACAGAAAGCAAAAAAAAAAAGTTAACCCCGTCAAGCCTTGCCTCCCAAAGATACAAATCATCGCATCTTTTTCTTGGAAGCCAACGTACGGATTGTAGTCCACGCATCAGGTCTCTGAGGCGGATCAGAAGCTTGAGGTTTACCTGTTTATCGTTGCTCAATCTGTTTCCCAATGTCGACGGGGCGAACACGTCGTTCTCGATTCAAAGAACGACCCCTTGGTTTACACTGAACGGTATAAAAATCTGATAAGTGCTTGGGAGGCCGAATCTCCCACTTCGGTTTGAGTAAAACCTCCTTCCGCGGGCTACCCCCGGAGGGATCACCAAACTCACCAAGAATATCCGTATTTTTACACTAAAATTCCTGCACCGGGTCAAGGGTCGGAATTTCCTGAATCGGGTCAAGGGTTGGAATTTCTTGAATCTGGTCTTGACTTTCCTGGATCGGGCCAAGGGTTGAATGAACCGGGTCATGATTCAAAGTGTCATGGGAATTGGTTTGGGTTGCTTGACCCGCAAGCAACCCATTCATACCATTATGCCCACGAGCTTCTTCTACTGAATCCAACTGATCCGCATAACTTTGGCCAAAAATCACGGGCTCTTCAGCCTTCAGGATCACAATCAACAATTAAATCAGGTTTGAAATTTGAAACTAAAACCGATTGATTGCCCAAAGATTTCTCCTCGCATGATCTCGTACTCAGATCGCAATCTCCAGAGGAACACGTTGGCGACTAAACCTCAACCATGAAGGAGGCGGCTGCTCAAGCCATTGCGAGCATGAATGGCTTGAAATTGAACGAATATACCCTTTTTGTAGTGCTAGCCAGGCGCCTGAATTCTAGCCATCTCGTCGGAGGTGAGAATCAGTTAGCTTCTGGTTCTCCAAATTTGATGGCAGGAATGTGAACCAGAAGCACTACCTATGTTCTATCTAGGTTTCAGTTTAGGGGAAAATCCAAAAAAACTGAAGACTTAGAAACTCATTATAAACAGATTACAAAACAAATTATCTTAGAAGAGGATCCCTCATTATCATAAAAAACAAATTAATGTTTGAATTCGAGAAGAATGGAATGGATGGAAAGGGAACATTGATGAGAACATCTTGTGTTCCCAAAAGGTGACATGCCGAAAGATACGGAGACGTTTGAATAGAGGATCCCAACATCTATACCCTTTATGCTCGATCCCATTTTCTATGAAACAACAAAGACAAGAACGTGGCTCTAGTTTGGTACGTTCATGTGGTTGTAATAGGCGTGATGTTTTCCAAGCTTACAAGACACACATTCACTAAATTTAATAGAAACAGAACTTAGCAATAAATTAGATAATTTAAACGTTGGGAAGAGACATGAACAAGACGAGAATGCCAGAGATCAACGAAGACAACAACACCACATTTATTTTAGGATGACGATGAGGGAAGCTGTTAAGAAGTGAGCTCAAACATGCGATCTGACTTACGACCTGTCCCATAGATCCTTCCTGTCATTGTATCCTGCACAAAAACAGTAGCCGAATCGACCAGAATAATTAAGATCAAGGCCTAAATCACACAATTGTCCTATTGAGATGGGATTGAGAGACAACTTGGGAACAAGGAGGGTCTGTGGAAATAGTAATTATGGAGTAGATATAATACCTGAATGTGTGGCAGACAGTGTAAAGTTATCAGCGGTATGAATGATAGGTGAGTTTGTGATTGATATAGTGTTAGAAAATAACGACGAATGTGGACTTATGTGATTGAAACAAGTAGAGTCAGAGTACCATGGTGATGACATACCAAACGCTATATACGAAATAGAGCTTGCACCAGAGTGGGTCGTATTCAATGCTTGTTTGATGGTCTGGTCGATTTTGTTGAGGAAAGTTGCCATGTTTAGCGAACTAGCACATGCATTAGACGAGTCTGAAGAAATAGCAGCAGTAAAATTGGATTTGGGCGGAGGCCTAAAGTTTTGAGGCCATGCTGGTAAGAACCACGAGACCTAGGCTTATAAAACCCTTGTGAAATAAGTGGACATATTAGGTCGAGTAGGGAATTCTTTGAAGAAGTGACCCTCCTCAGACAATTTCTAAAGATTGGTCTTTCCCGTGTATAACTTTTACCAATCGTCACCATAATAGCAGCAGGAGGGCGACGAGATGTCAGGCCAGCAAAGCGAGTTTCCTCGTAGAGTAGATCAGGAACCATAGTTTCAAAAATGGGAAACGGGTCTCGATGTAGTAAAGAACTAAGAACTGGTTCGAATTCAGAATGGAGAGCCACCAGTAACTGCATAACCCTTAGGCGATCCTGATATTGGGAAAAAAGAACAGAATCCTTTGGATTCTCCCATTTTGGCTCTAAGACAATATGTTGATCCCAAATAGGTTGCACGTTAGTGAGAAAATCAGAAATGGAATATCTTGCCTCTTGTATCAGTTGGTAAAGACGGCCTAGTAACTAATATTGTGGGAAACATTAATGGAGGAGGAAGAAAATCCCAAAACTCCTTTATAGTGTTGAAGCGGCCAAAATAAGCTTCACAGAAGCAATACAAGTCTTTCGGAACAATGTGAGAATCTAATGATTCTTACTATCCCAGATTTCAAAGCGGGTTTTCAACTTTTCTTCTTTATCATCGTCTGCCCGGACTGGTTGAATGAACTCCCCAGCCACATAACATCAAAGCACCCTTTCACGAAGAAAACTAGAAATTTCTTGTGTCCGTAACATATAATTAAACCCATCAAAGATAGTAAAATGGGCTTATAATTCTCGGTCTTTTCCATAATAAGGGGAATAACAATTTTCATTCTTTAAAATGAAAACGGATGGAGTGTGAGACACACGCGCGCGTGGTTGAGACTTGAAGCTGCGAGCGTGTCGTGCACGCACTGTTGGTGCGCCTGGAATTGCTGACGTGTGTAATGCACGCGCGGTTGAGGAGAGTCCAGATGAGCTTGAGTTTGTGTTTGAGTTGATGACAGTTGTGTGTGGTGTCTATATTTTCAAGATCACACTTTTATCTCTAATGACTATAACTCAACCAAAAATGACTTTATCTTCTCTGATAAGCTTATCTTTCCAGCAATAAAAATAAAAAGCACGGACAACAAGCTCCAAGAAGTTTGGCACAGCAGAACAGTAAGAACAATTGCAGTACCAGATTGGGTCGTGTAGAGCGAGAGCACGATTGCTTTCTGATCATATCAGAGCAACACACACGGAAGACGTGGCCGAATGGGACGGAGAACCAAGAACGAGAAGTTATCCGGTCGAAATGAAGCAACTTCGGAACGAAAAGCTTGGAAAGGAAAGTACTCCAATCAGAATGAAGCAACTTCAAAACGAGAAGCTTGGTTAGACGAGTTCTCCCTTCGGAATGGAACGTTCGAAAATAAAATCAGAAAGCCAAGAGGCGTGGCCCTGATACCATGAAAATGCAGAATGAAATTGTATTTTTTTTATAAGCAAAAATTTATTAAACTTCTGTCCTTCTGGGATGGAAAAAAATGAAAAGAGAGGCACCTGAAAAGTACCTCATTCAAGACCAAAAGGAAACTCAAAAGAGCTAACAAACATCTCTCACTCGAGCTAACATTTCCCACGCGGAAGAACAGATTAAACAATAAACCAGCAAAAACAAGACAAAACTAGAGCATGACCCAAGCTACGAAACAAACTTGGAAAACAACCCTACCTACCATAGGGTGAAACAAAACTATAGACGAGATCAGCTGAACCAATCAGAACAAAGTTGGACTGTCACCAGAGATAGGGAAAACTCTAGTCTCTCCTTTCACCCCACCCCAGAACTCAAGGTCTTATCCATGGGATTAAAACCCATGTCCAAACAAGAGTCCAGGGCAAGTTGATCCATCTTATCAACCGAAAAGATCGAAACCACACTGCATCTATCCTCATTGTAAGACCTGGGCTTGATATGATAAACAACATTTGGTATGTCCATCTTCTTCCCTTGGCCTCTAGGCCTCCTCTTCTTCTTTTTCGGCCCCGACTCTCAACGGTGAAAGCATCCTCAACAAGCGTGTTACCAGTAGAGGGAGAGGGGCGAGGTTTATAAGCTTCAACCACAGAAACATAAAACGGAGTTGTCACACACTGATGTACTATCAGAGGAACAAAGAACTTGTCTTGTTCGACAAAATCAAGAAACACTAGAGTAGAAGGTGATGATTTTGAAAGATCGTCACTCTCCCTAGTCCCTGCACCTGTAAAAAAGGCCGGTCTTGAAGCACCGACTTCTGAATTTTGCCAAAAAAAAACATCGTCAGAGTGTATATATGGTCACCGACCATATCTCCCGTGCTCAAAATACTATGGACTCTACTCTCATCAACGTCTTGAACAAAGACACGAGAAACAGTTTCATCAAGGACCAACTCCACCTCCTATTCCTTTCAAACCTTCTCATTGTGAATCAAGATAAAAGCCAACCAGAAGAACCCCATGTTCCTCTTCCTGTATCGAAAGAACAGAGGCAGATAGTTTTCCGATAAAATTATATGTATTGATCTGATAAAATAGCTTATATTAAACAATATATATACACAAAGATTAATCTAACTATAAAAAACCGAAAAAGTATAACCTAAATTGTAAAGTATACTATGGAGTTATTGACAGAATTGATGAGAAAAGTCAAGGAAGACGGCGATTTTTTCTATAATTTTAACGCTCACGAATAGGGTAATTCTAGATATACACGTGAGACTAATGAATAAGAGCATCCACAGTCGTTGGCGGGGAGGCGTTGGCGGCGAGAAAACGTCGGCGAGGAGCTGGCAAGGAGCTGGCGGGGAGGTCGCTGGCGGGGAAGCTAGCCATTAACCTTATCGATGGCACTCCTCGCTGGCGTTGTTGACTGGTCTTCCTTGATCTCCGCGTCGGCCGTTGGCTGCTGACGCGCTGGCGACACGTGTCCCTGCGTTGGCAGCCAACATTTTTTTTCACTTTCCCCCTATAAATACCAAGCCTTCTAATTCATTTTCACCCACACTTCTAGTTCTCTTCTCTCTATTCTATCTACATTCTAATATTTTTTCGTTTGACAATGTCGTTCGATCTAAACGAGTGGGGCCCCATGTTTAGGTCGTTGCAGGACGACACGATGACACAAGAACTTTTTCCACCAAACCTTCCATCCGATCCGAAAAACTTTGCATCTCCAACGCTTACCGAGGCCGCCGGCGTGGTTCCATCAAAAACTAGAGGGAAGCGAGTTTTGTGGAGCGCCGAGGAGGACGAGCGGTCAATTCGAGCTTGAATGCACCATTCGTACGACTCAATTCACGAGAATCAGAAGCATAATCTGAAGTACAAGGCGGTCATCGCCAAAGAAGTTGCTGGCACCCGTGGACAGGATCATCCGCTAAGGTCATATAAGCAGTGCAAAGACCATTGGGGTCAAGTCAATACGAGAGTGACGAGCTCCCAGGGGATGTTAGTCAAGAACTACAGGGACCATAGTAGCGGCCGCTCCGATGATGAAATCATGTCATTGACCGAGCAACAGTACGAGCAGGTGAATGGACATCCATTCACTTGGAAACGTTGGTGGTTACTAGTGAAAGACCAACACAAGTGGAATTCAAAATATTTTGCCGTCGAGTAGCCCGAGGAAGACAACAGAGGCACACCGCGCACCCAATTCAATGTCGACGAGTCTACCGACTCGGGCAAGCGCAGTCGTGACGTAACGACGTTTGAGGAGAGTCAGCAGACCACGGGTGCTACTACGGAGTGCCAAACGTCGTACAAGCGGCCTATGGGTCATAAGGCTGCCAAAGATGCGAAACTCAGAGGTAAAAACCCTGTAGCATCTAAGAAAGATATTGTCGATAGTGTTCAACAGGCCCATATAGTGGCGAAAGAAGCAAGCAACGCCCGAGAAAGAGAAACCGTCGCGCAGCTGAAGCTCAAGGCATTCGATCAGTGGTTGATCGAGGAATCAAAGGACACGTCGGCCATGACTCCCCCCAGCTCGAGGCACACTATGTGAAACTTGCGATTTTTCGCGATCTGATGAAGTAGTGCCGCCGCTCTTTATTTTAATTAGTTTGTTGTTTTTTTTTAATTTGTATTTTGTTTTTCGGTAATGAATTGTAGGTTTTTTTTGTTTTAGTTTGTTGAATGTTTTATTAATTGTTGGTTTAAATTAATTTAAGAAGTTGTAGTGTTTTTTTTAAATTTATTGCATTGTAGTTTTCTTGGGATGCGTGACATTATTGCCATCAACATGAAAAATGAACAAAATGCCCCTACATGGCCGACGGTTTGGGCTATAAAAGGCACCCAATCCCTTCATTTTTTCACACCTCTTCACCCAACAACCTCTCCTTACTCCCAAGCTTTTTTCGTTCTAAATTTCTGCTCTTGTTCGAAGGTCCAATGGATGGCGTTGCAACACACCCCTGGAGCCTCGAGGCAGAGATGGTGTTGGTTTTATGTTGGCTACACGATGCCCGACCGGGGCCAAATAATAGGTAATGGCCGGAAGTGTTTGCCAATTTTGTCCAAAATGCTCCGGCCGATGCCCTGCCGCGCACCCAAAAGCAGTGTAGGGACCACTGACAGCATCTAGCCCGGAAAATCCACCGTTTTGAAATTTGCTACCGTGAAGCAGTTAAGTCTTCCCCCTCCGGGACAAACCGAAGCATACTTTCGATCTGCAGCGGTGGACGAGTATGCTAGACGACATGGCCAACAGTTCACGAAGTGTTATGTTTGGGACGTCGTTAAAGACCAACCCAAACTCCTCCAGTACGTTCACGAGTTGTAAATCCTGAATATGTAATCTCGTTTATGTTTTTCTCTATCTTGTGTGTGCTAATTATCGTAATAATAATAAATTACCGTTAGAATTTATAATACATTTAATTTTTTTAAAGTATATTTTATCTTTACCGCTGGCGGCTCCCCGCCGGCAACGAAAACACCACTACAACTTACGCAGACGGTGAGCTGACTGAGAAAGGAATAATATCTTTTTTAATCCTCCCCATCAGCGCCTCTCCATCAGCCTTGCAGATGCTCAAAGAAAGTATTAATGCAGAAGAGGTTCAATTTAATCCAAAATTATGGCTGGAAAAGGCACTTGTTAAATCCCGAGATTATGCTAGAAGCATCTACAAGGATCACCAAAATGATTATACTCACATCTACAGAATCTTTTGTCCAAAAGCTGACCCACCGCCTACAATACATGTGTCTATAACTCATTTCTATCTTCTTCTGAGGATATATAATGTCAATACTGCCACCGCCACAGCCACCGTAACCATGGGTGTCTTCGATCACGTATCGGAAATCTGCTACTTTCCTCACCACCACAAGAAGCACAAGAAGAAGGGACTCGAGGTATATCCACCATAAACATATTAGTGTGTTATATATGTGATGATCATGATGTTGATACATATGATCAGACGGTGGAGATGAAAGTGAAGATGGACTGTGAAGGGTGCGTGCGCAGGGTGAAGAAGTCGGTGCAGGGCATGAAAGGGGTGACGCAGGTGGAGGTGGACCCCAAGCAGAGCAAGGTCACGGTGATGGGCTACGTGGACCCCGACAAGGTGCTGCACCGCCTCAGGCACCGGACCGGCAAGAAGGCCGATTTCTGGCCGTACGTCCCATACGACGTCGTGCCCCACCCTTACGCCCCCGAGGCTTACGACAAGAAGGCGCCGCCCGGCTACGTCCGGAATGTTCTGCAGGACCCACAAGCTTCCACCGAAGTTAAGTATACGACAGCGTTTAGTGATGACAATCCTAATGCATGTATCATTATGTAATCTCTATAAATGGTAATAGTTATGATATGTCGTGTAAGATCCTAAAGAGTGTTAGACGTTAGTTAGACGGGGAGAGGACTTCAGACGAGAACTAGTCGAAGCTTAGGCGGCGGAGTCTAAACGGATTTAGTTTTTTTTAATATTTTTAATTATTTATAAATTTATATCACAAAAATATAATAAAAAAATTAAATATATAAACTATATTTTTATAATATAAAAATTATCAAGTATTAAAATATAAAAAAACTTAATCAAATAATATTCTTATTTTGATTTTACTTTTTATTTTAATTAAAGTCTAAATTATAATGATAAATTTGTTATTTTCATATAAATTATAACATACAAATATTTTCATCATTTTTTTAATTATAAAAAGGTTACAAAATTAATCGTTGTATTAATTTTTGTACAAAAAAAGATGAGATAAAACATACCAACAAAAAAGGACATATACCATATTCTTTTTATCAAAAAATTAAAGACCATTACATATGTTTAGTGTTCCAAATGTTTTTACTGATTTTAAAACTTAAACACACTTTTACCGCAATAATGTCGCGTTTCAAAGCACGGAGTAGAATCTGATCAATTCTTTCTGGTTAAAGAAAGAAGCACACTAACATGGCCTACCACTTTTGTATCTCGGGCCATAATTTTGGTGAACCTTTGAAACAAGCTGTCTAATATCTGACCTCCGAAATGGTCCCGAATCATGGATTCATTCACTGCCCGTATAGCCTTGGCCATCTGGTGCGCCGTTTGAGTCCTGTCGGAGGTGTTGCCGCCGGTGACAGTGTCCCACGATATGGGAATGGTGTCAACCCGATCCACGATAAAGGACCCATCTCTCTCTATTTCACCTCTTATTTCTTCCATACAAGCCTCGTAATACGGCGTGTTGTAACTATCCAACTTCTCCTCCTCAATCAACCCCTACAAACATATATACATGTTAAAAACATCCTTAACTTTGTATGTTTTTTTAAAAAGTAAATTACGATGTGTATATATGTTACCTCGAGGACCAGTTGTTGGAACGCTTGTCCCAAGTAGTCCCATAGGAGACAAGTCTCGTCTACTGTTGGGTCCAATGTCATTCTTCCACCGAAGATCAAAACCATGCGCCCATCGGAAGCGATTTCCTCGGACCTCCATCTGAGAAACGAGGAGAAATCCCTCCGGAACTGATCTGAATAAGCTTTTATCACTTGAGGAGGACTCGATTTTGAGATGAAAATCTTCCCCTTGTTGATTAGTGGCTTTTCTTTGTCTGTCAATTCAGGAGGAACCTATCATCCATTCCAATTTTGATACATCAGTCCCTTCATATCCAACCCTACCCACTCATTCTCTACAAACTACTTACTAGTGTGTTTGACATGTTTTGCTATTAGTGATTTGATTATACGTAAGTTATGCAAGTAAAGTTTCAAGAAATTGACTTAAAGGTTAACAAGAAAATTTTAAATACACCTGTTAAAATATAATTATAATTAGACTTCTAATTATCAACTTGAGTTTTTGGTTAAGGTGGTGTCGCACCGGGTTCAAACCCTGTTATGTACAATAATTATAGTTTATTCACCATCTATCAAATTTGTCTAAGGTGGATCAATTCTTATCACTCTTCACGATAGGCTCATTTATTTTGGTAAATTTTTCATCTATAAACCCGTAAACATGTTTGCCTACGAAGACATATGTTAAAATATAGTTATAATTAAGTCTTTTATTATCACCTTGTGTTTTTAGGTGAGTTAGTCCTCTAATAACATAAATGTGTCATAAATGTGTTGTCACACATTTTTCTTTCAAAATACTATTTAAAGAAAGTCTTTGTTTTCTGTTAATAATGTAACTGTTTAATGCATTTATGAACAAAAAAAAAGAGTGAGCATGTTTCCGTTAAAAAAGAGGGTGTATCTCGGGATAAATACTTAGTATTTATCCTAAGATTATATATTAAAAAGTGGTGATGTGTCAAATCTCATTCCAACTTAAAAATTCAAATTGATAGATGGAATCATTCAAATGTATATGAATAGATCAATTCATCGATACATTTTCAATATGAGACATATTTTAACATCCTACCAAGTATGGGCCTCATGCGTGATACATTCAGGCATAAGAAGAGATTTATTAATACATACTCAAACCAATTTTAAATCAAACTAAAACATATTTCAATCCAAAAACCCAAACTAATAGATGGAGGCATCATAATTATAGAGTAAAATAAGTGGGGTGGTATGAGCTCTATTAGGGTTTCAGAAGCCCATGTGGCGGCTTGTCTTTAGGGCCGTCATCGCTTCTCTCGGCCTCAATCCGGTACTGTTGTTCTGTCGATTTGGCATTCATCTTCTTCACTCTCTCCTGTTCCTCTGTTGCCCACGAGGGGTTTGCGCCTCCAATGGAGGACAAACCTAGGGTTTCAGCCCCTCCCTGCCGCATCTCACCACGGTGCTGCCTCCATCTCTCCTGGCGTAGGTTCGACCTCTCCTTTTCGCTGTCGTGGCGTTCCCAGCCCTGGGTTACTTCCAACAACGACCCTATCCATCTCCCTCCGAACCCTAGATAGCCGAATTCCCGGGATTACCACAACCTTGCTCTGGTTCCTGGTTCGGGCGGCGTGTTGCCTAGGGTTGCGCCTTCACCTAGGCCTCTGAGGTATCGGGTTATCTCTCCCGATCAGCCCCCGTTGCCGCTGAAGCCACCGACGCGTCCTTCTCCCTGGCCTCCGCCGTTGTCGCCGCCTCTGAAGGTGTCACCGTCGTCCCTGAAAGCGCCTCCTCCCTGGACTCCACCATCGGTTCTTCCTCGACCCCTCTCTCGATTATGGATCTGGCTAATCGGGTGGGTCTTTGTTATTGTTTCTGACTTCGTCTTTGCAGGGTCAATGAGGACAAGAATCCAGTGCTCTAGGGACTGGCCCTGGGAGGAGTCCCTAGGCGGTGCTTTGCCTCCCAACCTCGCCATTACTGTTGAGCTCCCTCAGGATCTCCGGTACCCCACTCCTCCTCACCGTCTTCTCTCTTTGCCCAGGAGGCATCACATTACCGTCGAGGTCCCGCAGGATCTCCGGTACCGTCTTCCTTCAGTGCCCAATGGGCGTCAACATACCGTCTGTGACGGTTCTGATAGTCAAAGGATCTTATTACCCTTGGGGCGTCAAATACCTTTTCTGACGATTGTGGTACTACAAGGTTCAGTGAACAATTGTTCGTTCACATTGTCCCTTCATGATCGAGGAGCATGTTGCTCGAGGCATTTCGATGTAATCGGTCTTAAAAATTTTAATATTGTAATTTTCGTTCAGAAAAAATAGATGGAAGCATCAAAATATATATCAAAGGATCAATTGATCCAACTACTATTGATGTGAGACACAATTCAACTGGATGAAGTAAGTAACCTGAGAGAGCCAGTGGAGACTAGAAGAGGAATGCACAAAGTGTAGAGTTTGGGGAGGGAATAGCCTGCCGTAGAAAGAGCGCGGGACACCGGCGGTGTAACAAGGACGGAAGTCCGGTCCGCATTCTTGCTGCATCGTCCGATGGAACGCCGGCAGAGACCTGAAAACTGTGTTGAAATCATTTGACGTCAGATCGTTCAAGAACACGGTCAACTCCGGCGGGGATCGACCCATTTGGCAGCACCTCTTGTAAATGGTGCTCGCGATTTTGGCCACCGCCATGAGGGAGTTTGGTCCTGAAGAACATCCAAGATCGGCTATGGCAACATGTCTAGGTAAGTTGGCGCCGCTGCATAGATCTAATGCAGCTTGCTCCACGGTTGGCCTTGATTTCGACAAACTATCACTCTGTCACAAATGTTGTAACAAGAATGATGATTATGCAAAAACTAATACCACAAAGATGAAATCAAATAACCTGTATTTTAGAGTTGTTGGCATAGCTTTCATCTCCCATCCCTCCTTTCATTTGAAAAATCTGCTCCATTTTCATCTTCTCTAGATCAGATTGTACCCACAAAACTCACTTCTTCTACTGTTTTAACCAAGAACAAGGTTTGGTGGGATTGTCCTCTCTTGCAATTTTATATTGTATATGGAACAACACTTCATATTAGCCGGCAACAAGGCCATCTTTGATACTACCAACACTTCAAACATGCAAGAGGATACACACTTTTAATTTTAATTCATAGATGGAGAGGGGTTGAAAACTATGATTGGAGATGATTTCAATGATGGATTAAGAATTACTATGAATATCAAGATTAGGAGAAACCCTAATTCTCTTTCTACCTCCTCCTTAAAGCTGCAAGCTTTGGCCATGGTGTATTTCATGGCCTGCGCCATGGTCCTCTTCCCTATGCTGACAACACAAAGCGCTCTCCTTATCCTTTTTGGGATTTCCCCTTATCCTTTTTGAGGTTACTCCTCGAACCTTTAGGGGTGGAACTCTCGCCGTCTCCGATCACCTTTCCGGTCGACGTGTGCTACCGTTTCGCATCGATCCCGACAGCCAACCACCCTCCCTTCGTGCCGCAACCTCCCTGGAACGAACAGAGTCCACACCTTCGCTATCGGTCTTCTCGCTCTCCACGACGTCGCCATCGGTAACGAGGTGCAACTACCGATAGGGCCGCCTAGGCACCGGCCCTACGTAGATCCAAGGCAGACTCAACCACAACCGAACACCAACGTGGCCGTGACCGGAGCGATCCTGGATCTGGGACCCACAAGGAGGGCCTCAACAACCAAAGCTGGTCACCTCGAGACTGGACGACTCAGTTTGGGTCGACCCAATGATGATCAATCTGCTTCGGCGATTGAAGTATCGATGAAGTCACATCCGGAGCACCGAGCGTACGCTCGGTTCTCCCAATTCCACAGTCCAGCGATCCAAGCCGGAGGCAAGCAATACCAGGAGGCCTCGCTACGACAACTATGGGATCTCAGACGAATTGACATTGCAGGCTACTTAGGTTATTAGGTTCGTTTTTCTGTTGTTCTTGGTCAGCGATGCAAAAGCGATCAAACAATACGGGTCAAGTGCGTCAAAAAACCTACGGGGGTTTTGGACAAATACTAGAACCCAGGGTTAGGGACCCATGTTACATTTATGTTTATGTTTATGAGTTACTTCATGATCAATAAAATTTCTCTACTTTCGCTTCAAAAAAGAAAGAATTACTATGAATGAATCCGGACAAGGACACAAACACATTTGGATTTAACATGCTTTTAATGACAATGACAGAAGTATTTATACGACTAAGTTTTCGTAAAAGATTAAATATAGAAAATTACTTATATAGATTGTTCACAAACATGTAAGTGTAAACACCTGCAATAAAAAAGAACTCTCCCTCTAAAAGAGCTCTTTGAAACCCTAAAGTCCCAAAGACAATTTCCGCCGCCGCCTCCCTCTGTCGGTGACGACCAGGGCATCGGCCTTAGTGTGTTGGTGGTGCATGCCTCTCTGTCTCGTTTGCCTTCCTGCCCGCTTTCCCTTCCCCTCGTTCACCTTCTTCTCCCTTCGCTCTCTCTGTTCCCGTTCTTCTCTCTTCGCCTGCTCAAATATGAAGCTCAAGTCGTCGTGCTGCGTGGCTCTCCAGCCTCGGCTTCGCTCATGTGGCCCTTTTCCCTTTATCGGACAGGTCGGCCTTGGACGTCTGGTTCCTTCGTTGCCGGAGCTGTGTGCTATGCCAGGCAGGTTTCGTACGCCGGAGGAGTTGCTGGCGAGTCCTTGTTTCTTCGCCGGAGGGTACGCAACCTTCATGGACGTTGGCTACAACTGGTCGCTGCTGGAGCTCGTCGACCGTGTGTGTAAGAACCGCCCCCGGGCGATCTCGGTCGAGCCGGAGGTTTTTGGCGAAAGTTGACTTTTTCTGGAAAAGTCAACCGCTGACTCCGGGAGTCATTCGGGACCTTTCCGAGACCCATAAAGGTTAGCCGTTGTTACAGTTAGCTTAGTTGGGTCATTTTCTTTCAAATGACACCTTTTGTGAAAAAGTCAAACCCAGGTCAAACTAGGTCGATTTTGGATTATTTAACGATTAAAATAATAAGAGCTGAGATATTTTGGTGGAGGAGTGGTCCCCACATGGACACATGTCCATGTTAGCTTGGAGGGGAAGAAAGGTGGGTTAAAAGACCAAATGGTCCCCACATAAGGACAAAATAGAGAGAGATGGACTAAAGGACGAAAGGGACATTTCCACCTTGAGGATAAGACCACATGGGGCATCAATTCAGCCAATTTTCTTCATCTTGGTCGAAATCCCCTTAGTGAGAAGAAAGAGAGTGCAAAACTCCATTGGAGCTCCATTGAAGCTCCATTGAAGCTTGAAGAAAAAGCAAGAGAAAGGAAGCTCTTTTTTGGCCAATTCTACACCAAATCTTCTCAAACTTACTTCATCTTCTTCATCTCTTCATTTCCTAGAGGTTGGTATGCTTTATTTCCTATTTTGATGAAATTGATGTTGTGGGTTTGAGTAGAGTTGTCTTAAACTAGTGGGTTTTGGTTGTTGGAAGGTGTAAATGTTGATTTGTGAAGAAGAAGAAGTGGAGTTGGATGGTCAAAATAACTTGGTTTGAGTAGTTTTTGATGAAACCCACTTGGGTCTTGAAACTTTGGATGATTTGAGGTGGAAATTGAAGTTCTAAAGCTTAAAAATGGTGATATGGAGAACCTAGAACTAGTTAGGAGCTTGTTGGAGAAGTTGGATATTTTTCCGGCGACTAGAGGCTTGCCGGAGCTCCGGTCGGTCGCCGGAATCCGGCCACCGGAGATGGAAAAGACCGGCCATGGCTCGGCCATCCTTGGAAAGAACCGGCCGGCCCGGTTTGGCCATACACGGCCATGTGTGGCCGTGGGGCCCACATGGCCGGGTTTTGGTGGTTTCGTGATTGGGACTGTCGTGGATGACCCCCGAGATGATGTTTTCACACCCGGAACGAATTATGGATGTGATTCATGAATTTTCGGAAAAAGCGATTAGAAACTTTAATTGTGTAATTGGGAGGGCTCGGACCCCGGAATTGGATTCCGTCAAGTGCGATGGAACAAGTACACCTAATTAGGATTGTTAGAAACAAAAAGGGAAACTTTTGGAGTCCCGAGGGATGTTTTCCCGAATTCGGGCAAAATGGGCCTCCCGGGCCCATTTCGCCAAGTTAAGCAATTGGAATTAGTTTGGGTAATTCCCTCTTTAATCCACAATTGAATTAGCATTAATTCATGTATTGCTTGTAATCTTAGACTTTGGACCCGAGCGCGGCGGAGGAGGAGGCCTTTGGACCGCGTGAGAGGACGAGGAGGAAGCTAGCCAGGTCGTCCGCTGCTAGGATTGGTTTGCTTTCGAGGTAGGGAATAGTAGTAAACTCCACTCTTAATTTAAAGAATGTTAATAGTATGCCTATAGGATAATAATAACCGGAAATGTCCTAGTTTGCATATAGGATGTGATTCACTAGAATAACCGCTTTCAATTATATTAATAACCGGAAGAGTCTTAGTATGCATATAGGATGTGATTCACTAGTTTAACCGCTTTCAATTCTTGGGAAATTTTCGTGCTGGTAGAATGGACATGACGAGCCTTAGGATTGTATGTGATTGTGTTCAATTGTCTCAAATGCCGATCCATGTTTCATTCTTTGGATAATACAAGAGTCATACTAAACTAGATGAACTGTGATGAATGCAATGTGAATGTTGTGTTGTGATATGATTGGTTGGATGCTTGAATATGATGTGATTGTACCTTGTGGTATGATCAGGTGAGTGATAGACTGATGGAACGTGGTTGGTAAGTCATGCAGGTAAGCGTGATTGATGGTATGAGTTCTATGTGACGTGTTGTGGTAATATTGTTGGGTTTGCTAAGCTGTGATTGAACTATGACTTATGATGCGTGTTATTCTCTTGTTGTGTGTTCCAAGAGGAGTTGTGTTCCGGTATGGTACCTACACCGATGGGAAAGACGGTGTAGGGTAGTACCTAGGCCGACAGATTGTGTTTACCCCGATGGGAATTCCAAGAAGACCGATGAGTATTCCGGTATTGTGTTTACCCCGATGGGAATTCCGGGAAGACCGATGAGCATTCTGGTATTGTGTTTACCCTGATGTGTGTTCCGGGAAGACCGATGAGAATTCCGGTATTTGTATTATTTGTTGCCCCGATGTGTGTGTTCCGAGAAGACATAGGCTGAGGGATATTCCGGCATGGTATAGTGTTGTCTCACTCCGATGCTACGTGTTCCGGAGAGACTTGTTTCACCCCGATGATATGTGTCCCATCGGGGATGTTTCCGGGAGGATATCTTGTTTCACCCCTGATGATTTGTGTTCCTTTGGATACATTTCCGGGAGCCCCGATGATATGTGTTCCTTGTGGGAACATTTCCGGGAGTCCCGATGATATGTGTCCCATCGCGACCGAGGGGCATTCTGGTATGATGTGTTGGTTTGTGTGTGGATCGAAGTCTTGTGGTTTAAATTATCTATATTTCTGTACTTGTGTGTTCTTTAGTTGTTTTAGTGATCACTAATCTGTTTCCCCGTTAATCTCCTGGAGTTACGATGTTATTAAGTGTTGTAATTCTTGTTGCTCTTTACTGTTGGTGTCTTCTGTATAATCGTACTAATCGAAACTTTTGTTGTAAAAGCGGGGGTTCTTTTTACTTTACTACTTTTTCCTACTGATCGTAAGCTCACCCCCCTTCTTGTTTACTGTTTGTACAGGTTTCCTTGTTGAGTAGACCTAGAGGTGGTCTCGGGGCTCGGGAGCTCCTTGAGGATCCGGGTGATTTGTAGTAGAGAGACGTACTTTCCACTTCGTTATAAACTATGTTTTTCCTTATCGTTTGGATTGAGCATTGGACTCATGTTCTTTTATATTAAAAACTTAAAGTTTAATTGCATTTAAATTTATTTTATGCACTGTTTATTTATTATCCCTAGCCCACATCTCGAGTCCGGTCAAAACCGGATTTGGGGCGTGACAGTGTGCTCCCCGTCTTCCTCGTGCGTCCAGGCAGTGATCGTCTCATGGACAATGGCAGCTGGTTTGCTTGGTTCTGACCATGTAGGTTTTAACCTTGTGGGTCGGATTGGGTCAGGATTGAGCCTCGGTGGGTTTGGGCATGGGCTGATCTGTTCGGGTCAGTTTGATCCGTCCGGGTCGGGTTGATCCGTCTGGGTTGGGTTGACCCACCCGGGTGGGTTTAACCTGCCCGGGTTGGTTTGCCCCGCCGGGGTAAGTTGATCCTCCTATTTTCGGCTCCTTGGGTTTTCTGACGGTGTTCGTGGCCCTCTTTGAGAAGCTTGATACTTGTGGAGCGGCTTGGTCGAGTGTTTGTTTTTTGACATTGAGTAGGCTATGATCTCCGTTTATGGTGTTGGTCATCGGGGTAGCTGCTCTCTCGTGTCTCTTGCGGGGCCGGTTTTCAGATCTGTCGTGTGACGCGTTTCTTCATCGTCTTAGGTGTTGATCGTTGTAGATCTGGTTTGGTTTCGTTGGTTGGCTCGGTGTGGTGTCTAGGCAGTCGCTTCTTGTTGCTCCTGATTGGTCGTCGCTTGCTTTGGATCTGGTTGTGGGACGTGTTTCTTCATTCTCTCAGGTGTTGATCGTCGTGGATCTGGTCCTCCGTCATGCTGATAGGTGTCGTGATGCTCTTGTGGAAGTGAGGATTTTCGTGTTGGTTTTCGCTTCTTTGCAGGCTTTGGTGTCAGGATGGTAAGGTTTGGGATTGGCTCGTGCTCGGTATAACTACAGGCATTCCCCTTCGGATCCTCGCTTGGTGTTGGCCGGCGAGGGGTTACCGGTTTCGGTTTCGGATCGCTCAGCTCGATTTCCTGTCTCGGATTTCTGGATCTTGTTGACTTTATGCTGCTTGTTTGGAGTTTAGAGATCGTTCTCGGTAGAAATATTGGTCCTCTCATTTTGAGCCTTTTCTTGATGTTGGTTGGCATTGTTGTTCGGAGGACTGAGTTCGAGCTCCATTGTCTGCGGAAAGTTGTCTTGCGATATAAGTCCGTCCCTCGGGTCTTTAGAGGTGGCTAGTTTCAGCTTTGGTCGTGGGACGCACTTCTTCATCCTACCGGCTGCAGATCGTTGCAGAGCTGTTCTTCCTGCTTATGGTGGCCCGTTTGGTTCCTTGTGTGCTTAATGGTTGGAAAATCCGGGTTTTAGACCCTTTTTGTGCGCTTCATGGTAGCAAAATTCGGGTGCTATACCCTCTTCTTTTTTCTCTTGTTGCACTTCATATTTGTAATATCTGGTTTTTAGACCTTCTTTGTGTGGTTTGCTTCCATGTTCGGATGTCGAGGTTCCTTGTATAGGAATGCTCTTTCATGTATCAGGTCATTCCCCTTGATGGGACTCACATGAGGCTGAGTTGACAGGCCACCGCTCGATTCCTGTTGTTGGATCTTTCACTTGTTTTCTCAGGTTGTTCCCCTTCCTGGGGCTGTCAAGAGGCTGAGCTTGCATGCCAGTGCTCGTCTTTCATGTTTCTCCCCTGCGTGGGCTCTGTTCATGGTGTTGTTTCTGCCTCAGTGTGTTGAGGTTGTTCATGGGATTCCGATTAGAGGGGAATGCTCATTCATTGTGCTTCATTATTGCTCTACGTTTCATAGAGCGGGTTTTATAATATGTCTTTGCTGATAAAAAAACATATAAGTGTAAACTAATAAATGTAACCATAACAATCACATATGTTATGATTTACCCATGACAAATATATATATATATATATTATAAATTATCACAAGGCAACTATAAATAACACACATTATAGTGGTTGTATTATATTTTAGGGGAAACTCCGCTACACACCGGTTATTTGACTTTCGTTATCAGAACAGCACTTGTGGAGTTAAACTTTTTTATAAGACAACATATGACTAATGAAAAATGTTAATAACTAACAGATTCCGTCCAAAAATGGATGGAGCGTTAACGGAGTATACAAAAAGACTTTTTTGCCCTCCAAACTATACTTCTATTTTCTCAGATTATATCGGTGGACAATACTATTTTTTCAATTTATAAAAATACTGAAATACTAATTTTTGCTTTCGATAATTCTTTTTTATAAATTATAATTATTATAATTTTCATTAACTATTGAATTGTTTATTATTTTTTAGTCACTCTTTTAAAAATCTTATTTATTGGTTATTTTAATTCTGGAGATGTTCAACATGGAGTAATAAGGACTATTGATGACCATTTGGTGTTGTAGCTCCAATGAGGTGACTAGAGGCTCAAACAGAAGAATCTGGCGTCTCAACGACGAGTGAAGGTCACCCAACCACCTCTGACCGGGATGAACACCAGCACAACCCAGTTTGGATGAAGGCCAATGGACCGGACCGCGCCAGATCTAATAACGGAAGAATAAGACCGGTCAGACGGGATTGAGAACGCTAGAGCTTCTGGCGCGAACTTGAAGAAGGCGAGCAAGAGGGAATGAAGAAAATAGAGGATTAAGAGGGGAAAAGGGAGAGAGGAGTCACACTGCTTGTGTGTTGTTGATGGTTGAAGGTGGGTAGCTAAGATATGTTTTTGTATATATTTCTTATAATTAAAATCTTAATTCAAAAAATAAAAAATAAAAATATGATACAAAGTAATTAAATATGATTTTATTAAATAATTAGATTTATTTATTTATATACTAATTTTTTTGAAACAATAAATATATAATAACACATTTTATGAAATTTTAAAAGAGTTTTTATCTATTTATAAATACTTTATTTTTTGAAATATTAAGTTAATAAATATATGAAAAAAAGAATAAAATAAATTATTAGTAAAGTGTAAAGTTGAGTAGTTGTGATCTGAGAATGAAACTTAGAACATTTGAGGGTATTTTGGTCATTTAGAAATGTTTAAATACCCACATGTTTTTTTCCTCACGGATTCTGTCAAATTTAACAGATTTTGTTGGTCCTCGATAATTTCCGTTAGTCTTCGGTTATATTATGAAAAAAGTTAACTTACACGTTAATCTGTGAAAAACATAGTCAAAGAACTGGTATTTTCTGGAGAAACCCCTATATTTTATTCACTAAATAGTTAGGTACATTACAAATTGGTACTACTTTATGGAGTATCAAAGATGCTTCTATTGATAGCAAGAATATAGTTTCGGATGGAGGCATTGAATAAAAAGTTAGAAAGCAAAGAACCATCTCGAAGAGAGCTGAAAAGATGTCGTGTCTAAGGTTACGACAATTAATGCATTATTATTTTGCTGACAAGTTTATTTACGATCCCGAGGTCTTCAGGCATAGGTTCCGGATGAGCGGGGCCCTTTTCACTCAGGTTATGGAAGTGGTTGCGGCGTATGACGACTTCATCGTCCTAAAGAATGACGCTTTCAACCAGTCCTATTGTTCTACGCAACAAAAATGCACAACCCCAATACAAATGCTACCATACGGGTGCTCGGCAGATTCGTTGGATGAAGCACTACGAATGGGTGAAAGCACAATACTCGAATGTGTGACACGATTTTACAAGCCATATATTTATGTATTCATGGAGGAGTACAAGAGAGCTCTACATGTGGATGACTTGACCTGGTTGCAGGAATCGGGATACAGACGAGGGTTCCCAGGCATGATCGGGAGTCTTGACTACATGCATTGGGAGTGGAAGAATTTACAACTGCGTTGCATGGAACCTACGGACAGGGATAACATCATGGACGTCCAACGATAATGCTGAAAGATGTAACTTCCCATGTTTTTTGGTTTAGCATGCATATTTTTGGTACGAATGGCTCAAAAAACGATATCAACGTGCTCAATGAAGAAAATTTGTTCAATGAATTTTTTCCGATCGAGACTATGTAGTGGACTCTGAGTTCAACGAGAATCTATACAATCGACCTTATCCATTGGTTGACAAAATTTTCCCAAATGGGAGTCGGTTTATGAAAACGACTTGACATCTTGTCCATAGCAAACACTAACTGTTTGCTAAAGTCCAGGAAGGTGCTCAAAAGGATGCTGGACAAGTTTTTGGAGTTCTCCAAGTGCGATGAATGATAATTTCCCGCCCGTCTCGTATTTAGAGAAAGTCTATCTTTTCTTATATCATGCACACTTGTGTCATTCTACACAATATGATTGTATAGAAGGAACGCAACATGTGAGAAGGAGTTGAAAACTTTTTGGACAAGGACCATTCGAACAAAATTGATTTGACACCACTAGAAAGATAGCATCATGAAGGCCCTTATCCTTTCGTTCAAGCACACATGAAAAGTGATAACTCTACCCGCAACTCCAAGATGACCTTGTTGAGCACATATGAGATCACTTTGACGGGAACTACGAATCAAAATAGGGATTTAATTTGAAATGAAGTTGTTTTAATTTCCTTTGTATTTGTTGTACCATTGTATTTAATTTCCATTGTATTCATTATTGAAGTTTTGTTCTTGGAAATATGTTTCATTTTAGTATTTACTAATCTCAGAAAAATTAAAATCAATTCTTCAGCCAACAAACAAGAATTCTTGTAGTATCCCTACAAGATCTTGACATTGTAAAATACATCAGCTTCAAGAATCAAGATAAAAATCAGTTTCAGTATTTTCGTTGACAAGTTGTTTTTGCTGTTTTCTCTTAGCTTGGGATTAAGATGCTTCTCTCCCCTTTTTCTTGTATTTCATCTTAGAATACCTGGAATAAAATCAAATTCGTTTATCAAAAGAAATATAAGGAATCGATTTATATACACATATTCTAATACAAAAAATAAGATTCGGAATCTCTAATAAAATCTTGTACATAGTGGATGCTCTTAAACTGAGGGAATAAAATGGCTTGATGTTCTATTAGACTATATGCTTAGATAAATTAGGTTTAGATATCGTTTGGGCCTAGAATTGAAATAATAGGGTTGGTTCAAACTAGGTTTAGTGGTTTAGATAGATTCTAATTTTTAATTTTTAAATTTTAGTATAATTATTTTATATAATTTATTTATTTTTAATAATTATTTTTTAATTTTATTCATTATTGAATATGGGTACAAAGATAATTTTTCCGATAAAACTTATAATATTCAAATCAGTAAAGACAAAATCGTCATTTCATTCTATATTAACTGATAATTCTTCCACGTTTACTAACAAATGATGGGACCTGAAGTTTGAGTAGTTTGTTGGATATTTTGAAACATATAAAAATATAAGACGCGTGACCAAAAACATAAGATACCAAATAATATTTAACTTCAAAATGTGATATGAGGTCGTCTTCGTTCAGTGTCTATGATGTGAAGTATATTAATTGTCTTCGTTTAGTGTCTATGATGTGAAGTAGATTAATTTTGCAGGTTCATGAGAGCTGGATCGCCTACAGAAGGTTCAGGCAATATTATGGTGCCTAAGGTCGGCAATATCATGGTGCCTAAGGTCTTTGACCCTATTTTGTAACCTTTTAATTTGTATTAATGGACGCCTCTGGTTACCGTTTCAAAAAAAAAATACTTCTATACCCACGTCCTGTGTGCCCAACAATACACCTACCCTATGCTTCGTCAATTTGGTTGTTTCCTAATTCCAGCTAATGTCTCCAAAACCAAAGTTGTTGAGCCTTTTGTTAAAATGCTTGAAGAAATTTAAAACACAAACAATCAATCACGCTAATAATTACACCCCCTTTTAATCACAATCCGACAACAAAAAGAAGATGGATATGAAGCAGAAAGCAAACAAGTAGAATCTAAATACAGCAAAACAACAAACACTGACCAATGCCTTGTAACAAGGTTTTCCTAACTGGGATAGTTTTTAAGTCTAATATAAGAGTAACAAAATGGAGGTGGTGGAAACAAAACCACGTAAAATGATTCTACAATTAGACGTCAGTCCTCCGCTTACTAAAAGCTTTGCGTTTTGACTTGATGCAGCTTCTTCAACAATTAGAGCATAACCTAGTTTCAATCACAAGACGTTTTGACTTGATGCAGCTTCTTCAACAAGTAGAGCATAACCTAGTTTCAATCACAAGACGGTGCAGGCCTTTTGAGCTTTGCTCTTCTTTTTCGCCTTCTTTGGCGGTTGAAGCACAACCTTTATGGCTTGATCAAACACATCCTTCACATTCTGCGCCCACAAATCCCCATTCAGACAATGTCTTCATACAAAAAGCAAAACAATACGTCATACCTGCTGTGTTTTTGAACTGCACTCAATATAAGCAGGTGCACTGATCAATTTCTTAAGTTCCTCTCCCTTCATGTAAAACATATTATAGTCAGCAAAAGAAACGAAGATGTTTTATGGAAACCTGAAGCAACGAACCTGACCTGAACTTGAGTAATAGCCACAGCACCTGGATGGTCGTCAAAGAACTCCTTATCATCACGGAGATCTATTCAATCAAAAATACAAGGAAATTTATTATACTGTAGTGTAAGGTTTCATGTGCACTTCAATTCATGTATATGCAATAGATACGATAAGCACAATAAATAAATGGGAAATCACAAACTTAAAAGATCAAGCACATATATTTTTCTTTTTGACTGTCAAAAGAGACACGAAACATGAGATCATTTGAATATGCTACTCTTCACAATGATGAAGGTTGAAATCACAGTAAACAAAGAAACCGTTTGAGAAAGAAAAAGAAAACTTTTTGTAACCAACAATGACTATAAATATTGGCAGATCTGACGCCATTCACATCATCATTTATTTCAAAACTTATTGGCGCGATAAGAGAAAGGAAGAGTCAGTTGAATGAAACAATATAAACCTACTTTCATATTTACAAGGACGGCGCCAATAAATTATGGGTTATACACGCCTATTAATCAGGTATCATAGTGAACCTATTCAATAAAACGGGTATCAGTATCTAAACGAGGTTTATGAATATCACTGTGTCCCCTTAGCCATCACACGAAATGTACAGGACATGTCATCTTAGAAGGAAAGATTCACGTCAATCATAGCTTGAAGTTAGGAAGATAGTCATAAAATTTATCTAAGCCAGCACTTCTTTCCCCAAGAGGGAAGAATTTGTGTCATGGTAAGACAGTACATATTATCTTTATATCACTCTGATGGCCTGGAAGACTGGGAAGACAAAAAGTTTACCAACTCCAATAAGCACATACCAAACAAACAAGGGTAAGTGAATAATAAGGTTTTAAACAAACTGAAACCATGAAAGGATCTTAAATATCGTCAAACTTTATGTCATGCATATATCTCACACGACTATTCCAACAAGTACCAAGAAAGACAGTGAATGAACATTGCAAAACAGCATACTAATTCAGTTACAGCACAAACAAAATAGACATGATCTTACCAAGCTTTGTTCCAACAAGAACTATAGGTACACCGGGTGCATAATGCTTCAGCTCCGGAATCCACTAGTAATGAGGCCCAAAAAGTTGAGTAACATATCAGCACATAAACAGAAAAATCTAAAAAAAATGTACTTCTATTTTATTTTATTTCTCAAGAGAGAACATGACAGTGCCATGTACAAGTCCGAAATCCATATACCTTCTTTGAAACATTTTCATAGCTGGCCTTGCTAATGAGAGAAAAGGCCAGTATAAAAACATCTGCCCCACGATAACTCAAAGGTCTTAATCTGTTGTAATCCTCCTGCCCTGTTCCACAGAAGAAAACATTCAGACCAGACACGAAACCCCGATACATTAGAAAGAATAAATGGCCATGCAAACTTACCAGCAGTATCCCATAATCCCAGGTTAACGGTTGCCCCATTGACATTAACATTTGCACTGAAATTGTCAAAAACAGTAGGAACATAGTCCTGTACCACATGGCATTACAACAACAAAACACAATAAGAGATCCAGCATTATATCTCAAGTAATTTAAGAAATTTTGTATATATAAACAGAGACATCCTTTCTTCAGACTTCAGGTTCTGTTGTTTTTTTAATCCTTTTTCTACCTCTCATCAATTAGAAACCTAGGTCTACAATATGCAATAATCAAGCCCAACACGATGAGAGAGGAAAAAAAACAAATTTGGGGATAAAAAGGTGCTGTGAGAAGCATTTTAACAAACAATTTCCACAAAACCGAAACCCTATTATTGAAAATGGAAACAAAAAATGATAAGAAAGAAAACGCCAAAGGGAGCAGTTTCTTCCCAAATTTCCCGAGAGCCAAACAGAAGCAAAAGAGAGGGAGGGAGAAGATACCGTCGGGAAGGTGTTGCTGGTGTAGGAAATCAGCAAACAGGTCTTGCCCACAGCTCCGTCACCGACAGTGACGCACTTGATGAACCTCGAAGCGCTCATTTCTGAGGCCCTCAAGCAGAAGAAAAAAGAAGACGAAAAGAAAAAGAAGAGAGGTTCAGATCTCCACCTGAGGAGCTGATCAGTCACGCACAAACTCGTCGGTCCTCCAGAAATTGAGCATCTGCGCTGGCCAAGAAAAGACGCGACAATTGAACCCAGCCCTAACCCAAATCATGAAGGAAAAAAACCCTAAAAAGGCGAGAAAAGAATGGTAGAAGAGAAAGAAAAAGAAAGGAACTTGATGGGGAGAGAAACTGACCGGAAAATATTGCCGTTGAAGCGTTCCTTCCTTATTTCCCGAGCTGTGTTATCGTAGGATTAGACATGTCAGTCTCAACCATTTATATTACCTGCCAATGCCATGTCAGTATTTCCATATATTTGAAGGGGTTATCGATTACAACATAGTTATGTCGTTAATTTTCCATCTATTTTGTATTGAAAATAGTTTATAAACTATTTTCAAGGTACTGATGTGACATTTAAGAATTTATAGGGTAATGAGGTGCCACAAACTATCTTTATGGTAGTGAAATGCAACTTAACTATTTTTAGAAAGATGAAATTCACCATAAAATTTATGCTTAAGTATTAATCACGAACATTACACTACCTATCGTTTCAAAATCACATTTGTGATTTTGAAAATGCTCTCTAGCTTTACTGTAGCATCTCAACATTTCGACAACAATCTTTGAAGATCTTCAAGCCATGAAGAACATCATCATCATGCTACAGTGACCTCCGACGAGCAACACCAGTTCTCAAGCTTTTTCTCAGCAAGAAAGTCGACCTCAGCCACTGCCCACTCATTAGATCCAATTACCTACAGCCATGCTAACAATCCAAGAACTCAGTGGCAATCATGTGCCTCAACATGTGGAATCGAGAAGAGAAGAGCTTCACCTAGAGCTACCTTAGAGGATGGCCTCCTCTTCAACGCTGGGACCTCCTCCTATGTTTGAAAAGCTACCCAAGAAGCTGATAAAGAAAAGAAGAAGCAGAATGCAGGCTGATCAATCCTCTTCTTCAGATCGCACACAGGAATACTCACCAGGTGGACATACCAAGCTTCTAGATGGGAGAAAAATGTTGTACGACAAATGCTTCAAATCAGTCTCATCTGATATAGACTCAACACCAGCTCAATTAAGACCTATACAAACAAGAAAAATCACTCAAGCACCAACTGCAAAAGGAAAAGAAATTTATGTGGAAGGAAGGAAAAATGGTCTGACTAAAGAGCATACATACTTATTTCACACTGCAAAAAGACCAATTCCGAACAGCAAACCAAAAGAAGGGCAAACATCAAAGACACAATATGACCATGTAAAAACCGAGCAAGAGAAGCCAGAGCAAAGATATGGGGGTTTTGCAGTATATATTTACAACTTGCCAAGCAAAGCAACAGAACCATGGCTGTACAATCTATTCTCAAAAGTACAAGGCCTCAAAAGAGCACATATTGCAGCAACACACAAATAACCAAGATAAATGGTATGGCTTTTTCAATTACACTAACCATCTTCAGTTACAGGAAGCAATCAGCCTATTCAATGGCTTCACCACAAATGGGTATAAACTATATGTTACACAAGCTAGAGCCAACACCTTTCACAAAACTGGATGTACAAAGAAGCAACAAATATACCATGAACAAGAAGCATTTCATCCTCTCCGGGTTCAAGGATCAGTGGTGATACCTAAACAAGAGTTGCTAAGAAATAGCCACCTTGCAATAGCACACAAGAGCTACACAACACAAGCAATCATGGCTAACTTTGTTGAAGAAGGAGTCTATGAAATCAAAATCAAAGCTTTAGGCAATAGAGTAATCCTATTACACTGGCCAGATCCTGATTTTCACAGAGAACTGATGAAAGAAGATGAATCCTAGCTCAGCAAATGGCTCACAATCATCCCAGAACAAGAAAGCCTATGTGAAAAGGGGGGTGTTTTAAATGGGTGGTCATCTATGGAATCCCTTTCCATGGATGGTGTGAGGAGACCTTTGCAGATGTAGTATAAAACTATGGAAGATATGTCTATGCTCATCCAACAACCATGGCTGGTGAACACATTGATGTTGCATATGTCCTCTTACACAAAGATAGATACTCAACCATCTCAGCAACAGATGAAATATATCTGGGACACCAAAAAAAAAAAATTTATCAAGGAAATCAAAGAAGATGAGCTCCCAGAAATCAATGTGCAGGACAGAAAATTCTCTGAAGATGAAAGTTCACAATTTGATACACCATCCACTGAAAATCTTGAAGAGCAAGAAAAGGCTACAATCCATGTTGAAAGTTGTGGGAAAGAAGTGGAATTTACTCAGAAGAAGGCAAGGGGGTCTTAGGAAGATGGATTAGCTGAGAAAAGGACATGATGCTCAAATATCAATCATTCTGAAGGTGCTATTGCAGAAGGAACCATGACTGATTCTCAAGCAGTTAAGGAGAACAATGTTGGTATGCAGAAGAATGTTTCTCTTCAAAGCTCTGGCCAGTTGCAACCAATCTCAGATACTATGTCTATAGCATTAACTGCAGCACTGGGAAACAAAGAAACAGGGACCTTAAGGTTGAAGAAGCCTATGAGATCAGTGAGTCAAATAGAATCTGAGGATTCAATCCCAACAACGCCTCCAACCAGATTTTCCAATGATGAAGACATTGATGAAGAAGAACATATCAGTAATACAACCTCAGATGCAACACCAAAGGAAGCAAAAACAATGGTCACTACAACTAGAGGTAATCAGATGACTCTAACTAGAAGGGAAAACCAACAATTACTCTCACCACAACCCAAAATAGCAAGTACACAGCTCACCCATCAGCATTTATTACAAATATGGTTTGGACACATCCAGGAGATTTGCAAAGATTGTTGTATAGCAAATATTTATGCTCCTTGCTCCAGAAGAGGAAGAAGAGGTCTCTGAGAAGAACTTACTACAGAACTACAACCACTCACTTCAACAACACTTCTATTATTAGCTAGAGATTTTAATGCAGTGCTATCTAATTCTGAGAGATCTAACAATAGAGCTTCAAGGTCAGACATCATACGCTTACAAGATATGATCAACACTCTTGCTTTACTAGATCTTCCCCTTGTAGGTGGGAGATACAATTGGTTTTGCCCAGGATCACTAGCCTCAAGAATAGATAGATACCTCATCTCAATTGACTTATTCAGCAAATTCAGAAGCCTCACTCAGCAATGCTTGCCCACAAGCATCTTTGATCATAGACCTATACTTCTGTTTGATGACCAACTTGATTGGGGCCCCAGACCCTCTAAGTTTCTCAATATCTGGATTGAAGATAACAGATTCTACAAAACAGTTGAAGTCTTCTGGTCCTCCTTTAATGTCATAGGTCAACCTTATCTCATCCTATGGCAAAAACTCAAACTACTCGGAGAAAAATTAAACGAGTGGAACTCTGAAGTATTTGGATTGACACACAAGTAATCAACCTCAAATCCAAATTACACAAGTTGGATGCACTGGTAGAAGAGAGAATTTTGTCTGAAGAAGAATGTAATCAAATAGGAGCTTGTAAAGCTGAACTTATACAAAAAACCAAGCAGTTGTCAAAACTCTGGAGTCAAAAAGTAAGGAAAAAATGGATCAATGAAGGAGATAAGCCATCAAAATATTTTCACATAATTTCCAATTATCAAGGAGCAAGAAAGAAGATGACTAAGATCTTAGTCAATGAGGAATTACAGCAAGACTCAATTATGATCAAAGAAGCTGCTGCAAATTATTTCAAATCAAAGTTCTCTGAGCCTACAACTGCTCCAATTAATTTTGATCAGCTTGAATTCAAATCCATCTCAGTATTGCAGGCAGAATGGTTGGAGAGACCCTTCTCAGAATAAGAGATTGTAAAAGCTTTGTTGGTTTGTGTTGAGGATAAAGCCACTGGACCTGATGGGTTCACTCTTAAATTCTTCCATGTATGTTGGCCCATCATCAAAACAGATATTATGAATTTCGTCACTCACTTCCACAGATCAGGACACTTGGGAAAGGGTCTAAATTCTTCATTTGTGGCACGCATACTCAAGTGGGAAACCCCCATAACCTTTGCGGACTACAGACCTATCAGCCACATTGGGGGGTGGGGGGGGGGGGGGGGTTCAAAATACTTTCAAATTGCTAGCCTTGAGACTAAAGGAAGTCATTGGTCCTCTACTAGGTTTTGAGTAGACATATCAAGCAGACCAAGATGAAGGCAATCATATTCAAAGCTGACTTTGAAAAGGCATTTGATACTTTGCATTGGATGTTCCTGATGAAACTCCTCAACAAAATGGGTTTTGGCAGCTTGTGGAGACTATGGATGATATCCAGCTGCAAGGCTCATATGTCCATCCTCATCAATGGTTCACCATCACCACCAGACTTTCAAATACATAAGGGGCTGAGACAGGGTTGTGCTCTATCACCATTACTATTTGCTTTGACAGCTGAGTGCCTCAATCAAATTATGAAGGCAGGATTAAATCAGTCCCAAATTCAAGGAATACATATGGGAATCTCGGGACCTTGCACCTCCCACCTACAATTTCCTGATGATTCTATCTTCTTCATAAAAGAAGACACACAAGGAGCTTTAAACCACAAGCATGCCCTTGCAATGTTCAAAGTAACAGCAGGCCTGAAAGTTAACTTCATCAAATCAACCATTATACCAATGAATTTGACAGAGGAGGAAGCACAAGAATACTCATCCATCCTATCATGTCCAATAGAGGTCCTCCCATTCAAGTACTTGGGCTTCAATATGGGATAAAACCCTAAAAAGTGTGATAACCTAGGAACCTATTGTTCAGAAATTTGAGAAAAGTCTGGGACTATGGCAGGCCAAGTTCCTATCTTTTGGAGGAAGAATCACACTGATCAAGACAATACTGAGTGCCTTGCCAATGTATTTTCTATCACTACTCAGAGCTCCTAAAGCAGTTATCAAAACAATGGAAGCTTGGCAAAGAAGGTTCCTATGGCATGGATCTACCCCCACAAAAGTATTCTATAAAGTGAATTGGAAACAAGTCTACAACTCAAAATCAGAAGGAGGCCTTGGCATCAAAAGCTTGAAATGTATGAACCTAGCTCTTCTAGCAAAATGGTGGTGGAGATTTGCTCTAGAAGAGGACTCTATTTGGAAGAAAATCATTTGTGCAAAGTATAGAGGGGGGGGGGGGGGATGAGTGGGATCTAAACAACTTCTCTGAGATGGGATGCCTAAGCCTTTTTAAACATATCATTGATCTAGCCAAGGACCCCCTATTTTTTTATCAGTTTGGCAAGAAAGGCCTCAGTTGGATACTAGGAAATGGGTCCAGAATCTTATTCTGGGAAGATCTTTGGAAGGATGATGTACCACTCAAAGCTTTATATCTAAGAATCTATCTGCTAGTAGGTTCTAAAAATGCACACTAGCTACAATCAATGATGGAGTGGTGTGGGATTTAGATCTAAGAAGAGACCCTGAGGGTTGGGAACACTAGGAAAGAGGATCCCTATATGCAAATTTAAATGTTACAATCCTTACTAAGGAGGATGATAAATTGTGCTGGCTCTCAGAGAACAAAGGCTTCACAGTTCACAAAATGTACAGCTTACTTGCAGCACAAGGAACTACTGATCAGACATGGACAAAATCACTTTAGCTCCCTGGAATACCCACAAAGATCACAACTTTCTGTTGGTTGGCCTGCTTGGAGGCAATTCCATCTAAATGTTTCCTTGAAACAAGAGGAATAAGTTTATCCTTTAATGAACTGATCTGTCAACAATGCTCTTGGGATTTGGAAGATGGAGCTCATCTACTCTTACATTGTAAAAAGGCTTGGGAAACATGGTTACTTGTAATTTCTTGGTGGGGAATATCTTGGGTTTGTCCTGTTGACATCAAAGCAGTTTTCAACTCTTGGAGGACCTTAGTGCCTCCAAAACTCAGAAGAAGTTGGTGTAATATCCTCCAAGCTTTACTATGGAAAATATGGCCGGCAAGGAATAATTTCGTTTTCAATGGGCAACAAGAATCTCCTTCTGAAACCTTCACAAAGGTACTACACAAATCTTATAGCTGGGATTGGGCTTCTTTTGATCAATCCTATCACTTTAGTCTCCTTGACTGGATTTCAAATCCATGGTTGGTGGTTAAATCTTAGCATTTCTTGGGCGGGGTTCTGGGATGGGTTTGGGTGCTTTGGGGAGTGATGGTGAGTTTGGTAAGGTCCTCTGGTTCTCTTGCTTCTCATTGTGAGTGGTTGTTTCCCCTTATGTTACCTCATCCTGGTGTGTGGGTAGGCTCACCTTGCCCCTTAGGTTTAATCCAGATTGAGTGTTCCCCTTCTGATATTTGTGCAGGTTTACTCGGCTTGGCTTGGGACTCAAGCAACGACTCCCTACAGATTCACTAAGACTTCTCCAGTCCAGTTGCCTCCTCTCAACACCCTCTCCAGGGCCTTTGACTTGGAACTCCTTTCTAGCAATCTTTACTCCTGATTGCTTCCTCTCTTTAACATCTTGAGAGCCTTAGACTTTGACATTCAACTCATCCCTCATCCAAGATGACCACAAGATCATTTCAGCTCTATCATTAATTGTTGGCTAAAACTCTTCTTCTGCAACAGACTCAACAGTCTCAAGTGCATGTCATACATCCACTGTCCCTAATCTTCTTTTGTTGGTACTACTAGTCATATTTTCTCTTGGCTTGTATTTAAAATCACTCTTACATTAGTGGTAACCTCTAGTTTTGCTCACAAGAATTGTAGGACTTTTGTATTGCTTTTGTTTATTCCCCCTTGATTTGGGCAAGTCGGTAACATGACTTGATTCTTTTGTAATCTTTTCTTCCTCGGAAGAGATTTATTCAATATGCATTCGCTGATCTAAAAAAATACTTAAAGTATTGGTCATGCGATTATGTTAAGAAAAACTAATAGCATAACATGAAATGATCATTTTACCCTTCTAAATTAATTTTTTTTTTACTAAAAATTGCAATTTCATTAATTAGACTTCAATCTAACAAAAAAAATGCATTAGGAAACCCCCTGATCATAGTAGAAGAGCTATTACATGCAAGGTTGTAAATGGAGCTAACAGCTAGTCGGGCGGTGAGGACCCTTAGGCGTTAGGCGGGGACTAGTCGGGGCCTAGGCGAATTTAACTTTTTAATATTTTTAATTATGAATAAATATATATTACACAAATATAATAAAAATTTAAAATATAAACTATATTTGTATGATATAAAAAAACATAAAGTATCAAATTACAAAATACTAAACCAAATAATGCCCTCATTTTGATTTTACTCTTTATTTTAATAAAAATATAAATTATAATGATGAACCACCAAAGAGGGACATGTTCCATATTCTTTTTATCAAGAAATTTAAGACCATTACAAACACATCGTTTCTCTCACCTTTTCATCTCTTTTTCTAATGTCCGACTTCACAAACCAGAGTCCTAAATTTTTGACTAATCGGGTGGGACGACGAGTCGGGTGGTTTTCGGATTTTGGCGCCTAGGCGAGGCGGCGAGTCGGCGTTCTTATAGATTTTAGGGCCTAGGCGGACTAAGCGGGGACTTTTACAACCATGATTACATGGTATCGAGCCCTTAAGGTCTGTCTACGCATAGCTCTGTGACTAAAAAATCGACACAAGCGGTTTGTTGTGGAGCCATAAAGGCGAACAAAAAGTAAATAACAATGAAACTGGTGTCTACTGCTCAAGGTCTTGCCTAACTAGTGCATATTTTATAGAATGATATTGAACCTGTTGACACCAGCTTCTAAGGGAGGCAGAGCTCTTCCCAGGGACCCCTCCCAAGGCCATTCCCTAGAGCAGTGTATCCCTTTCATTCCTCCATTCGGGCCATCTTCCCAACCTGATCTTCATCATCTCGAGGTTCCCTTATAGAACCCTATTTCACTCCCACACCTCCCGCTCCACAACTAGACTCAGCTCCGGCTTAGAGTCCAGTTATCTCTATGCACAGGCAGGGGTGGGGGGATAGGGGGGGGGGGGGGTCAGCTTTTCTTCCCCTGACCGGTTGGCCGATCACCAAGTTTTTCCAACCTAGGTCAACCAGTTGTGATTGAGAGACCCGCCGATGGCTCACACCCTAAGGTGAAGTACCCGAGGATACAATTGGGAACCTACCCCTATACAAGGGACCCTGAGGTGTAGACGTCGAGGACACCGATGACGGGGAGTCTAATTGTCCTAGTCCGTCGCGTACGTCTTCGGGTGGCAATCCTTCTAATACTCCAGGACGGAGGAGTCCAATTTGTGCTTACCCACTAACTCCCTATCACAATCGGCTAGCATGTGACCAATTAGGCCATAGTTAAAGCAAAACACGGGAAGTTTGGTAAAGGTAAGAGTGACACAAACTGGCTCGAGGACTTTCCAGAATCGGGGCAGGAGCTGGCGGCGAATAAGACGCTCCACAAGGTGCAAAAAGCGGACTTTCATTACACCTCCCCAACAGATACCCCATTGGTCACACGGGACCTCGACGCACAATCTTAGAGTCGAGTCGATCGTCTCTCTCGCGGTTTTGGTGCGCACTACGAGAGGGAGGTCGTGGGCGTGCACTCATAATGTCCTTTATGACCAAACCCTCGGCCGACTTCCCCCAAGCCCGAGAGAGTATCCGAAGAAGGGCCTCCTTCCGGGGTGGCTTGGAGGTCCACAGTTTGCCCAACATGGCAAACTATTACCGTGCGAGGATCGACGTGCTCACCGGAAGGTACAAGACTTCAACCACCTCCTCTTCCTTCTCCTCCAACGAGCAGGACAAGAGGCCATCATGGAGGTTGAGTAGATTGGACTCCAGCGACACCGACAGTTCTGATATTTTCAAGGCGGTCCTGGTGTCCTTGGGCTTTAAAGTTCTACAACGGTGGACCATATCCGGAGAAGGAGAGAGTAAGCCGGAATAATTGGCACCCGATCACCATTGGGGACGATGATCCCCTCACATAGGTCATTCAACTCCTTCCGGCCCGGTTCATCCCTCTCCATATCGACCATAGGGACCTTCCCCCGAGATGGGTCTTTAATTAGTGGAGGCGGCGGGATAGAGACAACAACCTTCAGAACCCTAGCGTAACTTGTGTCTAAAGCTAGGGTTTTAGGCACGAAGGGGCGACTGCCCACCGGATCAGAAGAGCCTGGGGAGAAGACTCCCACCCTCGTGGGAGGATCAGACGAGATGGCTGACCCCGAAAGCCTCGCTTCCACTCTGCCTCGCAGAGGAATAAAACCCAGAGTAGATGGCGGAGTCACCGTCAATTGCAGCGTGCTAGGAGCGCGAGATTCCGGTGGCAGTTGAGGAGCTGAGGCAATCGTCGAAGCCTGGGACGGAGGCGAGGCGACAGGATTGACCGTCCATGATGGAGACGTCGAAACCCTAACAAGACTTGGAGAAGACGTTAGGGTTTTAGCCTTGAGAGGACGGCCCCGTCGTGGCTTCACCAATGGCTCGGAAGAGCCCAGAACGAAGGTCGGGGACACTAATGGTGTTGGAGTCGAGAGAAGACTTTGAAAGAAGAAGGGAAAGGGACCAAAGCCATAGATTTCTTTGTCTTCCGGTTTCGTCTTGTTTTGATAGGGAACACGACCTCCGAGGAGAGGCGTGGTGGTAGCACAAATGGCGAGTGCTGCACCATGTGGGGATACAATGAGACATGACCGGCGGTAGAGACAACAGTCACATTGGCGGCAGGAGTAAGGGACTCCATAGGTGAGGCTAGGATTTCCTTGGTAAAGAGAAAAATCTCGCAATTCGAGAGAGAATTTGTTTTCTGTTTCTTCTAAATTTAAATTAACTTGTTCATATGAATTGAAAAACTATGTTATCATTCTTTGTTAATTATTATTCGTTACTTAATTCTTTAATTAAAAAATTTTCGTCAAATCGTTAACTATTTTCCATAAAGTTTTTAGTTATTAAGTTTAATTTTTATATTAAAATTAAAAAAAAATTATTATTTTTATTTAGTTTCATTAATTATAAAATATTTTCATTTTTCGTTTTCATTATTTTCATTTATTTCCTTTTCTTTTCTTCTAAAAATCAATCAATTTTAATTGTTTTTCTTTTGATGTCCAGCTCGTTGGCATGACGATGGAACTATGATGCTAAGACCAATACAGAAGGTGCTAATGGTTCTATCAGGACTGACCAAGAGTGCGGCCACGCCTCCAACAATGGCTTGGCTTGAGGATTAGAGTTGATTTATGTGGTGGGTTTCTTCTTTTAATTTTGAAATAATAATCACAATTTCTTAGATACACATCTTGATTTCTTAAGTTTGTTGGTGAAATTCAATTTTGGTTGATTTTGGATTCTAGTCCTCAGAAGAAGCGGAGGCTAAACATACTAAAATTTCATATACTGATCTTTACCAGGTGAATATAATACACTTTTAAAAGATTTGTTTTGACATAGTTATATTTATAACATTTGGGTTATATAGAATGAAAGTGAAACTACTAATGTATAAATTCATGTAATAACATCAGTTAAGTGATTGTGAATGAGATTTATCGACTCGAACTTTTCTCTCTCGTTTTGCTACAGTTAAACCCTAGAGTTCGTTTCTCCCTTTGGTCGCCGTCGGCGGTTCACCGAACCTACGGGTCTGGTCGATCGTCGACAGCCTCCCTCTCATCTCCCTTCTTCCTTCCCAAGCCTTTTCCCCTTCTTTTCTCTTAGATCTCGCACTCGATCTCGACTGGTCATCTTCCCATTGCTCCGGCGAACTCTTCTTTCGGTGCAGGGCTTTGAAGGTTGGTGAGGGCCTCTTCCCTGGCTGTGGTTCCACTCGTGGTGTCGCCGTCGTTCCCGGGTCGTGCTGAGCCCTCTCTTGGCTGGGTCTCTCGGTCAAGACCCCGACTCTGCTCCGGCCAGGTTTCTTGCGTGCACTTCGATGGTGAGATCTTGTCCTTCGGCCAACATCTTTGCGTTGTCGGTGATGTTCAGGTCTTCTGGTCGTGGCTCGTTGGAGGCGTGGAGTGTGTGTGGTGGTCGCGAACCTGCTGACCACATCTTTCTCGACTTCGTCTTGCTCTGCTCCGGGATCCAGATCTGACATCTTTCAGAGCTTCAGTGGTCGGACATTTGCTGGAAAGGGGTGGTGTTGGTCGACTCCAGCCGGTCGAGTACATTCTGGTTTCAGTGGTTCCGAAGGTTCCTCCAACTCTCCATCTCCTTGTCCCTATAATGGAGTTCCAAAACCAGTTCCGCCACACATTACAAGCATAGTTCCATACGAGTATGAGCCTTGGTAGCATGGTGGGAGGGACAGTGTTGGTCGACTCTGGCCGACAGAGTCGGTTCTAGTTTCAGTGGTTCCTACAGTTCCTCTGTTGCTGATCTGAAAGAGCCTCGGTCGCGTGGTGATTTTGGTCTACGGGTTTGGGTCATTGATGAGGGAGCTCGCCGGATTTGTCCTTGCCGGAACGAATCTGATTCTGGTGGTCCTCTTGGCGCGCGCACCATTAGTCCCCCGTTCCTAGGGACCGCCCGAACTCCGGGTCTCATTGCTTCCTCCAACCGTACCTTTGGTGAGTCACGCCATCTCTTCCTCGTCCTGCAGTGGGACGCATTTCACATCCCCTGGCTGGTTGATCGTGAGGATTTGGTAGAGGTGTTCGCGTGTAGCTGTTGATGTGTTGGCCACAGCTCGTTATTCTCCGGTGTTGGTTCGGAGTGCTTGAGACCAGAGGAGTTCTTTGCTGCTGGGGGTATTGGATGTTCAGTATTACTCGTCTCCTGCTACGGATCGCTTCTATGCAACAAGCAATTCCATCTCAGCGTACAAGGGCAAACATCTCAGTCCATTGGAGCTTGGGGAGCCTCCTTAAGGAATCGGTTTTTGGGTAGATTTTTTGCCGGATTTTCAAGTGTTGGCCACCGGTAAATCCTACTTATCGGTCGATCTGCTTTTGGTAGCTAGCTTTGATGTCAGAATTGTCTAGGTTTAGGCTAGTTCGTGCTCGATATAATTACAGGTCTTCCTCTTCGGGTCCTCGCTTGGTGTTGGCCAACGAGGGGTTACCGGTCACGGTATCGGAATGTTCAGCTCACATACCAGCCTCAGATCCCCAGACGTGATGACTTGCTCCTGCCGGCTTGGAGCTCGTAGCTTGTACTTGGTAGAAATAACAGTCCTCCTCCTTATGGCCTTTTCTCGGTGTAGTCCGGATTTATATTTCGGAGGGCTAAGTATGTGCTCCAGCGTTTGATTAGTCCCTCGCCAAGGAGGAGCTACTCTCGGGTCATTAGAGGTGTATACTTCCAGCTCTGGTCGTGGGACGCGCTTCTTCATCATTCAGGGTGGGGATCGTTGCGGAGCTGCTCTTGCTGCTTCTAGTGGATCGGGAGTTTTCCTGGCGTTTCATTTTAGATCCGGTCGTGGGACGCGTTTCTTTATCCTTCAAGGTGTTGATCGTCGTGGATCTAGCGGCTCGTTCAGGTACTGATACTGGCTTGTGGTAGGTTCTAAGCCAGTATCCCGTGTGCTTAATGGTTGGAAAATACGGGTAAAAGACCTTTTTGGTGTGTTTATTGGTTGTCTTCCGAGCGTCATGCTCGTGGTAGTATTTTGAGCGCCATGCTCGTGGTTGTATTCCGAGCGTCATGCTCGTGATTGTATTCAGAGCGACATGCTCGTTTTCAGAGCGCCATGCTCGTGTTGTGGTTGTTGATCTTCCCCGGTGTGGGACTTCTGGGTCTGCGTACCCATTCATAGCTTCAGGGTCTGCGTACCCATTCATTGCTTCCGGGTCTGCGTACTCATTCATAACTTCAGGGTCTGTGTACCCATTCATAGTTTCTAGTGGTGTTGGAGTCTTTGTTGTGGTCTGTTTTTTGTTGGGGAGTGTGTAGCTAGACTTTCTTGTTTGTACTCCTTTTCATCTTTGAGAGATGTTTAATTTAAATTTGCTTTACTGATAAAAAAAAGTAAGTGTGAATGAAAATGGTCAGTTTCATTTGTTATTTGATGGATGATCTCATGCTTACTTACTATGTTCTATGTCACTTGGGTTTTTGCATGTCTACATGACTAACTCAAGATGCTTTGCTTATGAATGATACTTTGTGTGAGATGAATTAGATATGCATTCAAGTTAAAACTTAGGGAAAATTTCATTTTACCACTCTGTCAAACATTTAACTTCAGTTTAATACCCTGGCATAAATTTTTTTCAGTTTCATACCCTAACCAAACTTTTAATTTCACTTTCATACCCAGCAGGGTAAAATGTCCAAAATACCCCTAACTATTACTCAAATTTTCATCTCATGCCACTGACTCAGAATTTGAAAAGAAGTGAAATGACAATAATACCCTTCATTGTTTAGGGTGTTAAACTGAAAATTTCAATAATTTTAAAACAAAATCAGTTTTTTTTTTACAAATTCATTTTTTAATTTCAAAAAATCAGATTTTATTTTAAAAAATACATAAAATCAATTTTTTTATATAAAAATATTTTTTTTATTAAAAACAGTTTTATTTTTTTAAAAAATTAATTTTATTTATATTAAAAAAAAACCCGGAGCTGCTCGCGAACTCGTCTTCTCCGGCGTGGTCTCCGGCATCCCTCCTCCGCCGGTGTCGTCCCCGGCCATCCGCACTTCGCCGGCGTCGTCCCCGGCCTCTTCCCTCCTCCCTCAACCTTCTCCGGTGTCCTGAAACTTTCGATTTGGTTCGTTTTTAAGTCTAGTTTCGTTTTTAAGTCTGTCTTATCTAAACCCACATTTTCAGTTTTACTCACCTATTTTAGCTTCATGTACACTTTTTTTCTTTCTAGCAGAACATATAGTCTTGTCTCGGTTTGAAAATTTAAATCAAATTTGGGATTTCAGCTTGCTGATGTTGTTGCAGTTGAAGTCACTGGAATTGACTTTTCTCCCGGTAGAAAGGTAATTAACTGTCAGGATTCACTAGAATCTCCTGAAGAAGGTCGTCTGCCAGATGCTAAAAAGGGTATTACTGAACAAAGTTCTAATTACAACTATTACCAACCAATGTCTCATAATTGGCTTAACTAGTTTAGATTTGGTGTGTCAATTAGACTCTTTGTTGACAATACTTGTAAAACTTCAAAAGCTTAATGGAACTATATGCAGAGGTTGTATTGTATTTGTATGGCTTATATATGAATTCTTGAGCTGCCAAAAGAAAAACATCTAATTTTTCCTTCATTTACGTGACATTATGACAGGACGAGGAAGCATTTTTTGCAGAACAAAAAATTATCAGAGCTAGGCTTTGTTCCACCTTCCTCATGCTTCAAGCCAACATCAAAGAAGAGTACAATATTAGCACAGAGGGCTTTTGGAGCTGCAGTTGTGGGGTTCCTTGTGTAATAACCACTCTCGTTCAACGCCAGTCAAATCTGTGAAAAACAGGAAAATTTAAAAAATTTAAGACAGACACTTAATTGAACCTAAAATGACCCTGAGAGTCATACCAGACTTAAGTTGACCCCGTTGTTGAACAAAGTGAGTTTCGAGGGACTCAGGGCAACTGTCTGATCAGTTTGGGAAATGTTGACTTTTCGTTGGAAAAGTCAACCGAGCGACATTTTGGTCCATTCGAAGACCGTTTTGGATCCAAAAGGCTTAGCCGTCGTCGCAGCGGTCTTAGTTGAGCCGTTTCCTTGTAGCCCGCCAAGTTTCGTAATTTCTTGGGAAAAGTGCCCGTTCGGGGCCCGAAACGTCCGATTTTCGCGAATCTGATTGGAAAATATCAAGTAGATATTTTCCAAAAGGTGTGGGACCCACCTTGACACTTGTCCATTATGTGGTGGTGTTAGTTTTGGGGGGAAACTATGAGGGGACAAGAGGTGGCCGGCCATTAGGGCAAAAAGGAAAAAAAATAGAAATTAGAGTTAGTTGTTTTAGAAAGAGAAAGAAGAGAGAAGAAAGGGAGAAAAGGAGAAGAAGAAGAGAGGGAGTTGAGGTTGTGAAGCCACTATTCACGTCATCCCACCTTTGGATCGTCTCAAGGCAAGGAGCAATCTAGTTCCCCTCATCCTCCTCTACGGTTTGTACTAAACCGATCGTCGTTTTGTTTAATTTCAAAAGCTAGGGTTTCGTTAAAATGAATGGGTTAGGGGTGTATTGAGGTTGGGGAAGTGTTGGAGACGTTTTAGAGGTGTTTGGAGGTGTGATTGCACGTTTTTCGGTGACCGGAAGCTCGGGAGGAGCTCCGGCCACCGTGGGTGGTGGCCGGCCAGCCATGGGGTGGCTGGCAGGAGCTGGGACCAGCCACCACCATGGTGGCCGAGCACCCCTTGAACCCTAGGGCTCACGGCCAAGTGGGTCGGGTGGGGCCCACGTGCTCGGGTTTAGTGTTCGGGAGGTTTAAAACGTTCCCCGGACCATTTATCCTTAACCGAATCAAAAATTGGAATTAATTCGGAAAAGTTGTAATTAACGGGTTTTAGAAACTTTAAACGTTAATTAATCGACTCGGAAGTCGGCATTCGATCCCGTCAAGTGCATTGGGATCCTTGAATTATTCTAAGACCGTAGAAACGAAAACGGGAATTTTTGGAGCCCCGGAAGGGCATTCACAAAACCCGGGCAGATTTTCCATGTCGGGCGAATCGGGCCTTTACGAGTCCTTTATCGACAATGTCGAGTAATTGGGAAGTTTGGGAGTGATCGACATTGTCGGGGTTACGTTTGGGCGTTAAGTTTATTAAATTTCACCTTATTTCCTGCGAGTTAAAGTGCATTGAAAATTGTGTTCTTTTAGATCGTGCCACGGACCGAGGCAAGGGAAAGCTGGGTGAGTGACTGAGATCATCACCGGAGCTCGTGGGTTGGCTTTTGGGAGAACACGCACGAGGTAGGGAAAAGTAGCCGGATCTCGGCCCTGACTAGGGAAAGTTAACAGTAGAATTGCATGTGACACCGGGGTGTCATGGGTTAATTAGATTTATCGAATATTAGAAAAGCATGATACGGGAACGTAGCGTTTATGAGAAAAGCATGTGACACTTAGTAGTGTCGTAAGAGCAGAGAACTTAGTGATATTAGAAGTACTGGAGGCATATGACCATGCCCGGAGGTTGACTGTTTCATTTGTGTTTTGGGTGGCCATGAGAGCCCGTGTATTATTGTAGATGTCTTGGGTGGCCATGAGAGCCCGTGTATTATTATTGAGTTTGGGTGGCCATGAGAGCCCGTGTTATTATTGTCGAGTCTTGGGTGTCCATGAGAGCCCGTGGTATTATTATCGGTGTTTTGGGTGGTCGTGAGTGCCCGTGGGGTTGTGAACACGTACTTTACCGTTGGTGTCTTGGGTGGCCATGAGGGCCCGTTGGGTTGCTGAACCCGTGTTACTTTATTATCGGTGTCTTGGGTGGCCGTGAGTGTCGTAGGGTTGTTGAACCCGTGTTGCTTTATTATTGGTGTCTTGGGTGGCCGTGTGTGCCGTTGGGTTATTGAACTCGTGTTTCTTATTGTTGGTGTCTTGAGTGGCCGTGAGTGCTGTGGGGTTGTTGAGCTCGTGAGTTACTGTTGGCGTTTCTTGGGTGGTCGTGAGTGCCGTGGGGTTGTTGAGCCCGTGAGTTACTGTTGGTGTGTCTTGGGAGGCCGTGAGTGCCTGTGAATGATTTGGATTGTTGAGTCCGTGTTTTACTGTTGGTGTCTTGTGTGGCCATGAGTGCCTGTGGAGTGTTGAACCGGTCTGTTACTGTTGGTTGAACCTTGCTTGTGATTGTGATTGCGGATCCCGGTAGGTTGCAAGCATTCGTTGGCTGGCCTGACCAAGTTTGAATCCCGGTAGGTTGCAAGCATTCTTGGGCTGGCCTGACTAAGTTTGAATCCCGGCAGGTTGCAAGCATTCTTGGGCTGGCCTGACCAAGTTGAGTATCAACAGGTTGTAAGCAGTATTTGGCTAGCCTGATCCGAGTTTGAGTATCAACAGGTTGTAAGCATTCGTTGGCTAGCCTGATCCGTGGTCGAGTATCAACAGGTTGTAAGCATTCTTTGGCTAGCCTGATTCGTGTTCGTGTGAGTGGGGGAGGTTACTGAGCAGTGGGTATGCGATACTTTGTGATCTTGTTTGGTGTGCGATCCTTTGTGATCTTGGGTGTTCCGTGGTGGTCTCTTGAGTCTTTGGAGGAGGTCGTCAATCGTTGTGTCGGGTCTACTTTACGTGTCAAGTGTCGAGTCATTCGAGGAAGGTCACTGTGGGTGTGTGTCAGTCGGAGTACTTGAGTTGGGGACAGTGATCCCCGGTGTTGAGTTTGTTGTCGGTGTTACCGGCATTGTCTGCTAATTATGCCGTAGTTAGTCTGTTATCTGTGGTGGTGAGCGAACGCTCACCCCTAGCTGCTTTTCCTACAGGTACCGGTCGCAGGTTGGACTAGGTGAGCTTCTGAAGCTTGAAGAGCTAGGAGCGGGATTCTGGGTTTTACTTTTGAGTCTAGTGACGGATACCTTGTTTTGTCCACTTGTTGGGACTGATTTTGAGTTGTAAATATTATTTTGTTGAACAAAGGGTGATTTTAAAGTGTTTATTCAAAACAGGTTTCAAACGGTTTTATTATTTTAAATGTTCGTGTCCCTAGTTCGGTTTTACTAAAATTGGGGCGTGACAGCTTGGTATCAGAGCTCGAGGTTTCACACCTCGGACCGTGTGTCAATTAGGTGGGGAGGGTCGAGTCATTGTAGACCCGTAGTGTTATGAGTCTTGGTTGGGATTGTGTGTATGTGCAGTGTTTTATTGCTGGCTTGCTGATTGTTGTTGCTGCTTGAAACGTTTTTTAAGCCGTCGCGGGTCGACTCAGGAGCGCTCCTGTAGTCGAACGTGACCGTGCTGACATCAAGTCGGTACGACGTAGTTCGGGGACGCCTGGACCGGGTTGTAACTGCGTGATGTCAAGTCTGAGGTTTTAAGTTAAAAAGGGGAAAGTTTTAGAATTGGTTGGCCCGGTGGGCGGGTTTTGATTTTGTTTGACGCCGTGGGCGTGTGTGTTTGATTTTGATTGGTCCGGTGGGCGTGGTTCGGTGTTGGATGGCCCGGTGGGCATGTATTGTTGTTACTCGGCCGTGTTGGCTTGTGTTTGACGTCGGTCTTGAGTTGCCGTACTTGTGTTATGTGTTTGGTGGTCGTTTTTCTGCGACGTACTAGTGTACGGGTCGCTATTAGGCGGGAAAGTTACGAATACCCTAGGGTAGACATAGCGGGTGTAAGTAGTGCGAAATTATCACCGCTACGAAATTGGGGTCACTGGTTTGGCCCGGGAGGTGAAATGGGCAGGACTGAGTACCGGCCCTGTAGGTGAGACGGAACGGTTTGTGTGCCGGCCTGGTAAGGGGCCCGGCAGGGTTTGGGCGTCGGCCCAGTAGGGGGCACGGCAGGGCCTTGGTGCCGGCCCGGTATGGGGCACGGCCCGACTTGGTTACCGGCCCGGAGGGTGGCACGGCCCGGGTCGTGTGCCGGCCTGGTCAATGAGCCGCTTTTAGAATTTATCTTTGTTTGTTTCGTTGTGCGGATTAGGTTTGTTGTTGCGTGACTTGGTGTGCAGTTGTGTGGTTGGTTTGAGGTTTCGCTTACGTGTTCTAGTAACTAAAGTATTAATAGCGTGAGTGGTGTGACGTTGGCATCAGGTGTTGAGGTAGTGGTTTGCCCTAGTTAGATCGGTAAGTCTTTAGTGCGTTACTAGTATGCCATAATCGAACGGGTGTCCGTGGAGGTGAGCATAACGCTCATCCCCTTTACTACTTTTCCCGCAGGGGACGAGTAGCGAACACTGGTTTGGTTGCGGAAAGTTATAAGTGAATGCATAGAGAACCGTGTGAGGGTTGTACAGACGTAGAACGTGTGAGCGCTAGTGTGTTGGAGCTTGTTGTCGTCATTTAAATTCGCAGACTAAACGTTTGCATGTATCCGTGCAGAGGATACTGAGAGATGGCTCGGGGTAGACGAAGAGGATCAACTGTGACATGGGGACGGGCGCCCGCGCGTGGCAGAGGGGGACGGTCAGCAGAGACACCAGGAAGGGTGCCCACCGTTGTGCCCGCTGAGTACGCGGAGGCTCAGGGTACTCTTGTCGGAGAAGACAGGAGGAGCGACGCGGGACCATCTACGGGCATGCCCCGCGTCCCGCCGGTCGCAGACCCTCCCACCACGACCACCCTGGACGAGCTGACCAGGGCAGTACAGAGTTTGGTGGCGATCATCGCCAGTCGAATGTCGGCTCGGTTGGACCGACATCGGCAGTTTCTGGACCTGCAGCAGGAGGAGATGTCAGTGGCAGAATACGAGGCCAGATTCACGGCCCTGACCAGATTTGCGCCAGAGACGGTGGTGACAGAGCAGAACTGTGGCATAAGGTTCGAGGGGGGACTGAGGCCGGTGGCTCGGGACCAAGTCCTCGCCTCGAGGTCGCGGGACACTACAGCGACAATGGAGCAGGATATCCGGGATGCGGCCAGGACCCGTGAGGTTCGACAGCGGCCGATCAGTGTTGCGGGGCAGTCCGAGTCCCGAGACCCGATGAGACAGAGGACCACGGGGTTCTTCAGGCCACATGCTCAGCGGGACGGAGCGAGACAGAGGGGTCTGTAGCGTCAGTGTGACCAGTCGCCTCAAGGAGGGGGCCGACATGTTTCACCTGCGGGCAGCGAGGCCACTTCCAGCGAGAGTGTCCGATGAGAGTAGGGCCCACGGCGCTGCCAGCGACAAGCCAGGCAGGCCAGGACATGGAGCCGAGGGCTGACGATAGGAGGTGTTTCCGGTGCGGCTGGGTGGGATACACGGTGGCATGGTGCCGAGAGCTGTTGGGAGCGACCTCAGCGCGGCGACCGCAACAGTCGTATACCGCGCAGTCGTCCGGAGTTCGCCCGCGTCAGAGCCAACAGTCGAGGTTTTCGCAGCCGTCGACGAACGCGCCGGCTCTGAGTCAGCAACAGGGCTATGGGTATCCAGCAGTCAGTGCGCCGGGTCAGAGGCAGCAGGAGTCGGAGGGAAGAGTGTACGCGGTTACCGACTCCCAGACCCCAGGATCCCCTACCTACCGCGAGACCTTTCAGGGTACGTATTTGTTGTATCTTATATGGGCGTTGTTCTAAATTTCGCGGACGAAATTCCTTTAAGGGGGGTAGATTATAATAACCACTCCCGGTCAACGCCAGTCAAACCTGCGAAAAACAGGAAAATTTAAAAATTTTAAGACAGACACTTAATTGAACCTAAAATGACCCCGAGAGTCATACCGGACTTAAGTTGACCCCTTTGTTGACCAAAGTGAGTTCCGGGGGACTCAGGGCAATTGTCTTACCAGTTTGGGAAATGTTGACTTTTTCGTTGGAAAAGTCAACCGAGCGACGTTTTGTTCCATTCGAAGACCGTTTTGGATGCAAAAGGCTTAGCCGCCGTCACAGCGGTCTTAGTTGAGCCGTTTCCTTGTAGCCCGCCAAGTTTCGTAATTTCTTGGGAAAAGTACCCGTTCGGGTCCCGAAACGTCCGATTTTCGCGAATCTGATTGGAAAATATCAAGTATATATTTTCCAAAAGGTGTGGGACCCACCTTGACACTTGTCCATTATGTGGTGGTGTTAGTTTTGGGGGGAAACTATGAGGGTACAAGAGGTGGTCGGCCATATAGGGCAAAAAGGAAAAAAAATAGAAATTAGAGTTAGTTGTTTTAGAAAGAGAAAGAAGAGAGAAGAAAGGGAGAAAAGGAGAAGAAGAAGAGAGGGAGTTGAGGTTGTGAAGCCACTATTCACGTCATGCCACCTTTGGATCGTCTCAAGGCAAGGAGCAATCTAGTTCCCCTCATCCTCCTCTACGGTTTGTACTAAACCGATCGTCGTTTTGTTTAATTTCAAAAGATAGGGTTTCGTTAAAATGAATGGGTTAGGGGTGTATTGAGGTTGGGGAAGTGTTGGAGACGTTTTAGAGGTGTTTGGAGGTGTGATTGCACGTTTTCCAGTGACCGGAAGCTCGGGAGGAGCTCCGGCCACCGCGGGTGGTGGCCGGCCGGCCATGGGGTGGCTGGCCGGAGCTGGGACCAGCCACCACCATGGTGGCCGAGCCCCCCTTGAACCTTAGGGCTCACGGCCAAGTGGGCCGGGTGGGGCCCACGTGCTCGGGTTTAATGTTCGGGAGGTTTAAAACGTTCCCCGGACCATTTATCCTTAACCGAATCGAAAATTGGAATTAATTTGGAAAAGTTGTAATTAACGGGTTTTAGAAACTTTAAACGTTAATTAATCGACTCGGAAGTCGGAATTCGATCCCGTCAAGTGCATTGGGATCCTTGAATTATTCTAAGACCGTAGAAACGAAAATGGGAATTTTTGGAGCCCCGGAAGGGCATTCACAAAACCCGGGCAGATTTGCCATGTCGGGCGAATCGGGCCTTTACGAGTCCTTTATCGACAATGTCGAGTAATTGGGAAGTTTGGGAGTGATCGACATTGTCGGGGTTACGTTTGGGCGTTAAGTTTATTAAATTTCACCTTATTTCCTGCGAGTTAAAGTGCATTGAAAATTGTGTTCTTTTAGATCGTGCCACGGACCGAGGCAAGGGAAAACTGGGTGAGTGACTGAGATCATCACCGAAGCTCGTGGGTAGGCTTTTGGGAGAACACGCACGAGGTAGGGAAAAGTAGTCAGATCTCGGCCCTGACTAGGGAAAGTTAACAGTAGAATTGCATGTGACACCGGGGTGTCGTGGGTTAATTAGGTTTATCGAATATTAGAAAAGCATGATACGGGAACGTAGCGTTTATGAGAAAAGCATGTGACACTTAGTAGTGTCGTAGGAGCAGAGAACTTAGTGATATTAGAAGTACTGGAGGCATATGACCATGCCCGGAGGTTGACTGTTTCATTTGTGTCTTGGGTGGCCATGAGAGCCCGTGTATTATTGTAGATGTCTTGGGTGGCCATGAGAACCCGTGTATTATTATTGAGTTTGGGTGGCCATGAGAGCCCGTGTTATTATTGTCGAGTCTTGGGTGGCCATGAGAGCCCGTGGTATTATTATCGGTGTTTTGGGTGGCCGTGAGTGCCCGTGGGGTTGTGAACCCGTACTTTACCGTTGGTATCTTGAGTGGCCATGAGGGCCCGTTGGGTTGCTGAACCCGTGTTACTTTATTATCGGTGTCTTGGGTGGCCGTGAGTGTCGTAGGGTTGTTGAACCCGTGTTGCTTTATTATTGGTGTCTTGGGTGGCCGTGAGTGCCGTTGGGTTATTGAACCCGTGTTGCTTATTGTTGGTGTCTTGAGTGGCCGTGAGTGCCGTGGGGTTGTTGAGCCCGTGAGTTACTGTTGGCGTGTCTTGGGTGGCCGTGAGTGCCGTGGAGTTGTTGAGCCCGTGAGTTACTGTTGGTGTGTCTTGGGAGGCCGTGAGTGCCTGTGAATGATTTGGATTATTGAGTCCGTGTTTTACTGTTGGTGTGTTGAGTCGGTCTGTTACTGTTGGTTGAACCTTGCTTGTGATTGTGATTGCGGATCCCGGTAGGTTGCAAGCATTCGTTGGCTGGCCTGACCAATTTTGATTCCCGGTAGGTTGCAAGCATTCTTGGGCTGGCCTGACTAAGTTTGAATCCCGGCAGGTTGCAAGCATTCTTGGGTTGGCCTGACCAAGTTGAGTATCAACAGGTTGTAAGCATTATTTGGCTAGCCTGATCCGAGTTTGAGTATCAACAGGTTGTAAGCATTCGTTGGCTAGCCTGATCCGTGGTCGAGTATCAACAGGTTGTAAGCATTCTTTGGCTAGCCTGATCCGTGTTCGTGTGAGTGGGGGAGGTTACTGAGTAGTTGGTATGCGATACTTTGTGATATTGTTTGGTGTGCGATCCTTTGTGATCTTGGGTGTTGCGTGGTGGTCTCTTGAGTCTTTGGAGGAGGTCGTCAATCGTTGTGTCGGGTCTATTTTACGTGTCAAGTGTCGAGTCATTCGAGGAAGGTCACCGTGGGTGTGTGTCAGTCGGAGTACTTGAGTTGGGGACAGTGATCCCCGGTGTTGAGTTTGTTGTTGGTGTTACCGGCATTGTCTGCTAATTATGCCGTAGTCAGTCTGTTATCTGTGGTGGTGAGCGAACGCTCACCCCTAGCTGCTTTTCCTACAGGTACCGGTCGCAGGTTGGACTAGGTGAGCTTCTGAAGCTTGAAGAGCTAGGAGCGGGATTCTGGGTTTTACTTTTGAGTCTAGTGACGGATACCTTGTTTTGTCCACTTGTTGGGACTGATTTTGAGTTGTAAATATTATTTTGTTGAACAAATGGTGATTTTAAAGTGTTTATTCACAACAGGTTTCAAACGGTTTTATTACTTTAAATGTTCACGTCCCTAGTTCGGTTTTACTAAAATTGGGGCGTGACACCTTGGTTACTTGTATGGAATCCACAGAAAAACCAAGTGAAGAGACTCCGACAAGTAGCTTCTTTAGTTAGGAAAATGCTATAATAAGCTCCGATCAAGTTGTAGATACATTTTGTTATCATAATAATAAGTCATTCACTAATCAAGATTGAGATTCCCTAGACTCATTCAGGAAGGAAAATTGGATTTACATTTAGATTTCTGTTGTTGAATTGCAATTGCTGTGATCCTGGACCATGTACATTTCTCAGACATCTATGATGTGTTAAGTGCAAGAAATGGTTAGCTAGACAGCTTAGTGAGTGAGAGAATGGTGGACACCATGAGCTTGTAGTCTATTGGTTTTGTAAGATACGCATCCATGCCCACCTCCAAGCACTTGGCCTCATCTGATGACATTGCGTGGGCTGTCAGTGCAACAATGGGTATGTGCACACTTGTTCCTGCTTCTGATTTCCTTATCGCTTTAGTCGCTTCATAACCATCCATTTTCGGCATCTGTTTTACAACATTCATATTTTAAAGTCATATAGCAAATTAACATGATATATATAAATGCCTTAGCTTTGTTCATTTGTGTTTCTTACCTGACAATCCATCAAGACCAAATCATATGCAGGGGAATTGGAGTCGGAGATTTCTGAACTGTTAAGAGCTTCTACAGCCTGATGTCCGTCTCCCACGGCGATGACTGTAGCCCCCATCTTTTCCAGCATTATTGTTGCCACTCTTTGCAGCACAGGTGTATCTTCAGCAAGCAGTATCCGAACCCCTTCAAGAGACTTGTGCTTATTCATACCTTTTTTTAGTTCCTTTGATCTTCCTACTCCTGAATTTGATGCTTGTTGGCTTCCCATTTTCGGTTCGATGTCATGTGAGTTGCGCTTCAACCCCTCTGTCCTTGAAGAATTTTCTGTTTTATATGCATGATTGAGCTCAACTAAGCCATTTCCACGAGGTCCTCCAATTCTCTCTCTTTGTTTGTCCTCTATATGAAATGCAGCAACAGAGTTAGGACTACCAACTTCAGACTTATCTGAATCATCAGAGCTGGCAACACCGAGATGAACAGGGTCAATCTCAAGGCACTCATGTGTATTCAAGCCATTCCGGGTTTCCTCCTCAACTTCAACATCCCTCATCTTTATGACAGCTTCCAAAATATGTAGCATTTTGGCTTTATATAGTGGCTTATTAACCATCAGTAGATGCCCTTTCCTCCGAAGCTCCATCTTTATGGCATTAGGCGTGTCGTGGTTTAGCATCCACGCGAACTTTACCTTCTCATAGAAATTGTCGAGGAAATTGAGTTGATCCTTCCAGATGACTGTGCTCAAGTCGAGCAGCCCTATATCGATGACTATGATAAACACTGGATTCTCCATGTTGTGTATGCTTAGTGCTTGAGCTTTCAAAGCAGCACTTGTTGAATACTTTGTGTCACAGCTGATATTTGGGGATGAACTTCTGGCTTGGAAAAGTTCCCTGAGGATATGTGTCAGTTCATTCCACTCTGATGCTTCAGAAGTCACCACTCCTTTTTTCTGTAACCACTGGGCTGTAATGAGCCTACCCTTTATACCGTGCAGAGCAAGCAACACCTGCAATCACATTTCAATTGTGTTTCAAAAGTGTTTATTAACTTCACAATCTTGTAATGCGTGTGACTTTAACATTCTCCTTCACGTGTATGCAGGGCACACAAACAGGGAGGAAACACAACCATGTCACAAGCCTGATACCAAACCAAGCTCAGATACCATGAAAAGTTTCATTTATTTTGCTACAAATAGCAGCTCAAACTTTAAGGTCAGTTTTGTTACTATAACATGAAGGTTTAGTTGGATTTAGAATTACTATAACATGAAGGAGATACTCCAATGCAAGCCAAACAAGTACTGCTAGTTTGGTTTTGATGTGAAAATCCTGAGTTAATTAGAGGTTTCAATCTTCTCAGCGTATGATAATTGGTGAACTTAAGCCACATAATCATAACATGTGCTTTTGTCGAGAAGAGGATAGTTTTACTCACCACTAACTTATGCTTTGCAAAATCCACTTGGCAATGATGCTCTGTACAATTAACTGGCGTATTGAGAAGTAGGTACAACTGCATTAGAGTTCCTTGGCCATTCTTCTTTAAAACCTTGATCTCTCCACCCATTTTGTTAACCTGTCATCATAAGATGGGTTTATTCTCGACAAACATTTAAAAGAATGTACTAATGTACTGCAGATTTGTGTTCGTGTGCAGCTGATACACGCCGTGTAACGAATGCAACTATAAGCTTAGTGAAGATACTCACCAAGGTTCTTACAATGCATAGGCCAAGACCAGTGCCACCATGCCTGAAAATTACAGAGCATTTCAGGATAACTCTATATTTCATAAGTGAGTTTTGAATGGTGAGGTTGTTGAAACCACTTACGTTCGTGTTGTAGAGGGATCAGCTTGCTCAAAGCTTTCAAAAACAGACTCCCATTTGCTTTGATCAATTCCTATCAAGCAAACCATTAAATGCTTGCCAGAAAGAAAGCGAGCGTGTATGCTTCTCATAGCAACATAACATGTAAAGGTGGTTTCAGAAAGTAGTAAGGTAAGGTAGGTACGTACCACAGCCAGTGTCATCAACTTCAAACCAGAGAGCCACTCTGTTGTCTTTCTTACTAGCTCTCTTGGCATGACTCCCTTGACGTTTCAGCAGCGTAGAACGCGCCTTCTTTGAATCCAGGGATAACTTATCATTGTCATTTAGACCTCTTGAGTGCTCGCACCATCCTCGCAGAATAATGTGACCAGCTGTATGTAAGCCATTTGGAACAGTAATTAGATGCCATGAAATGCATGATCTCCTCTTAAGTAACTTGTATGCTTGCACAGTTGTGTTTTTTTATCAGAACTTGCACAGTTGTGTTGATACTTGATACATGGATCAACGTGCACATTACTTGATAAGGCAAGCTAAGCCTGGAAGAAGTCGAAACAGAAATAACTTCACTTACATGTTGTGAATTTGATCGAATTGCTGATCAAATTTGCAAATATTTGAACAACTCTACCAGAGTCTCCACGAACTACTTTTGGCATATCATCTGGAGTGAAATGATGAATAAACCGAAGTTAGCACCAGAAACTGAGAAATATAAGCAGATGATTGGTCTGCAAAAATTTAGAGTGGTACCAGATAGATCTAATACAGTTTCCACATTATGGTTAATGCACTGCACAGAGAACATATCCATGAGTCCTTCAAGTTCACGTCCCAAGTCAAAGTCAGCTTCTTCCAACACCAATTTTCCAGATTCGACCTGTACAAATTATTGAAAGAGAGAATATGAGCTCTTGGGCAGAATAAAACCACACTTCTCTTAACAGAGTTTTCACACTCAAAACTCACAATATACGCAAAGCTATGATGTGAACCTCATTCGACATGAAGCCTTACTCTTCATGTCTCAGATATGGTGTGGGATCTATTTTGTCTGGTTTTCTCACTCATAAATTGTGTTAAAAGCATCATTTTACCATAACCAGTATGATATTGTTTTAGATGCCAGTAAAAAAACATATACATGCATGTATAACTCACCTTACTAAGGTCCAGTATGTTGTTAAGAAGCCGGAGAAGAGCTGTTGAGCACTTGCGAATCTGCGTAACTGTTGAGTATTGTTCATTTGTAAGACAATCATCACATATAAGAATGTCCAGCAACCCAATCACAGCAGCCATAGGTGTCCTCAATTCATGGCTGCAATGCACAAAAATTATTGTTTTCTACTTAAATTCTTGATCTCGGGTGCTCTAAATTATCAGTACATTCTGTGAATTGGCTTCACCTCATGTTTGCTAGGAATTGGCTTTTGTAGTTGCTTGATGCCTCAGCCCTCCTTCTAGCTTCAAGATGGCTTATCAATTCGGCTCTTAGATTCATTTCCTTTGATACTCCATTTGTCAGTACAAATATGCAGACACATCCAATAACTAGGATGCATAAAGACGCAGATATCAGTATGATCAATGTTTTCAAAGCTCTCTCATCTACTTTCCCCATTATATATCTTCTTGGAAGGATTATCACTCCCACCTGTGAAATATGTAACTCATTTCAGTTAATCACTAAACCTTGTCAAGTTCTACATGATATAGTATTAGTCCCCATTAATTCAATGGTAAGTAAGAGGCTTGGAACAGTTAAAACTTACCATAGGAAGTCTCTCTAGATTTAGAAAAAATGAGTCGATATAATAGTGCTCGTGACCAAGCTTTGCTTTCTCTACGTGAACATCGTGAAATTTGTTTCCATAGACTCTTTGCAGCCACTGGGCTCCCTCTCGAATCACGCCATCCTCAGAATCAACAGCCATCATAAGTTTGGGCCCCTTAGTTGAGTTGGTCAGGAGAGGAGTATTCGTTGAAGTGGCAAGCAAGTAACCCTCTTGAGAGGTCAAGTAGATATGTCCACTATGAAATTCAACAAGTTCTTTCATCAGCTGCCCTACACTATAGAGTGCAGTGGTAACACCAACCACAGCCACTATACTTCTGTTGTAAGGATCCCAAACAGGCAATGCCGCTGAAAGCAATGGTGAATCAGTGTACTTACTCACTGCCACATGCCATGAAGCTACACCATCAGGTACTTGTGAAATGCCTGCTATGTTGATCAGATCATCTGGAGGGATTGGCCTTGGCTTTCCAATCTTCTCACCAGTAACAGGATCAAGAGGCTCACGGTACCAAATTGCAGAAAGATTACCATGTACTGATTGATCGTTCCACCCCTGAGGTCTTGTTGAGAGCAGCTTAGCATCATAAGAAGCAGGGGCACTTATTGAATAATTCACCAGATCAGAATAGATGTAGAATGTGTTGTTACTCCTATGGTCTCTGTGGAAAGCCTGGACAAACCCGTTTCGGTAGTTTATAGTAATTGCATTGAGAGCCTTACGACTTGCAAATAGTGCCCAAGTTACTTCCTTCATCGTTTCATACAGCTGCTAAAAGGTTCAGAAAGATACTGAATAAAAATGCATCCAAAAGAGGGACAAATGACTGGGATAAATGAAGTTCAGAAAATCAACCTCTACTTGTTCTGCTTGATCGACGGCCTTGCTATACCGTTTGAATACGAACTCTGACAACTTAACCTGTGCCGTAGTTATCTCAACAGTGGAATTCAAGATGTTCCACATTCGCAATATGGGACGTTGTAGAAGTTCGTAGCGAAGACCATATGCTAAGGTGTTCAATGATTTCGTTGTATAGACCCTTGTAAAATGCCATGTTAATATGGTTAACAGACCAATTAAAATTGCTAGCATCACCTGCACAAGTCATTAAGACAAAACAACTCACATAATCTCTCATGTTCAAATTAATAGAGAAAAGTCTCCAGCAGAAGTAAACAGCAAGACTGAATGGGTTGATCTGAAACTGCTAAATCATCATAATTGCTGCTCTACCATAAATGGGTTGATCTGAAACTGCTAAATTAGACTACTCTCTACCACCAACACAGTAGCTACAGTTTCAAAAATTGGTCCACACCCAACAGAGTCCACCATCATCAAACATGAACAAACACAAGAAACTGATTTGTTCCTGCTTGTATACACAATCTAATGGTCCATAGCATCATATTACTCACCCTGACAGAAAATAAAAATCCAAACTTTCTACTACCACTAAACTAAGTAACAGTTGGAGAGACAAAGGAAGAAGTTGACCAACCATGATTGCTAGGCGAGCGACGAAGACGCTGTAATAGGAAGAAAGGCAATGGGTGCTTGCATACTGGAACTCCTCCTGCTCCACATCCCTGTGAAAAATCCTGCGGCCACGAGGAGCCCTGTACCTCCTCCATGGAACCACAAAGCTAGAAACTGTATGAAAAACTTTGGTCAGAGGTGATCCAAAACCCATTGGGTGAAGCTGGAAGGGATCAAGATTCAATTTTTCAGATGGGTATCACATGTTACACTCTGTGAGGAATTTTTACAAACAGGTGGTGTGCAAGAACAAGTGTGAGGGAGATTGGTGGGTGGGTGGAGAGTGATTCTGATTAAAAATGGTGTACTAGACTTCTTGTGTCATCTTCCACTTTTTTCCTTCAAGGGCAATATGGCATATGCACATATATATCAATATCACATCTCTGCTTCTGCTTCCAACTTTTTGTTGTTTTTTCAAGTGGAGATGGCTGCTTGTGCTTGTGGCTGTTTTTTTATTCTTCACCCACAAACTCAAATCTTCTCCACCCTTTTTCCTATTTCTTGTGTTTGATACCACTCTCTGCCTTTTTGTCCAGCAGGGCTATGCTGGGGTGACCTAACCGTGGGAATCGGAGTGATCAACACTTACATATATACCAGTTATTAACATGTTTGAGAGTGTGGCGTAACGTTGGTGCTCGTTTTCTTTCGATTTGGCTTCGCTCTTTGTTTTTGGCCTTGTGGCTTCTGTTAGTTCTTTCTCTCTTTCCGTTCCTGTACCGTGAATTTTACTGATAAAAAAAATATATTTACGAGTTCTTAAAGGAGGAGCAAAAATAAGAGAAAAAGGACAATTATACCAAGAAAAAACATGGTAGTATTCAGCTACATTTGAGTGTTTGCTGATTCCAACTAGTCCAAAGGTACAGTGTCCTTTGGATGACCCTCCACCTATTTATTATATATAAACTTGTGGTTCCAAAACCATGACACAAGTATAAGATATTATTTACTTTTCCTATAGTTATTTAATTCAACTTCCGTTATCTCTACCTAATTTAGTTATTTTTATTTGATTTTCGAAAGATCGATATAAAAAAAAAGAAGGATTCATATATAGTAACTGTCCTGATCTTAACTTTAATTTATTTCATTATCTATGGAGTTTATAGTACCCCAAAGGTGTAAACAAATCAAAAGATGACAGAGGTTGAGTAACAAATACTTTACTTCAGAAACCATGGTATCTAAGTTTCATGTAAGAAAATGTTTGAAAAATAATTTGGTGTCTACTTATAAAAATATTTAGATAAGTCAAGATATATCATATTTAAACTTTATTGTATTTGAAGTCTGATATGTCACTGATCTACCTTAACATGTATAGTTTTTATATAATATATAAATCATTTTAATCCTATCTATATGCAAAAAAAATGTGTTAGAATAACAAATACATAAAAGTAAATATATGAATATGTACATCTCATGATAAACAAATAGACTTTCATCTATATGGACAGATTTTAACTCAAAGGGATAGAGATGAAGAGATAAAAGAAATAGAAGTTTAAGTGGTAAGTGGTTGGTTTAAAAGCTTAAGTTTGAATGGGAAAGAGGGTAATGGAGAGTGCAATGTGCATGCTTCCTCCTCTAGTATGCAACTTTTGTGCCCCACTTCACTCACTCCATCACCTTTCTATGACCAAAACAAACACTATGTAGCTATAAAGGTTTGAATAGTTTAGTGCCATTAAGCCTCCACATAATCCCCTTCTTATTGCACACCCCAAATTAAAAAAGATCACAATCTCATCATTTGTTCTATACAGTGGCGGATCCATCTTTTCTGACGAGGGGGGTACCAAATTTTTTCGATGATAATACATATCGTTAAACATATTTAAGAGGATACAATTAGGAAATTGAGAAAAACTAGAGGGGTATTTTAGAAATTGTCAAAGATTAAGAAACAAAATTTCAAAATAAAAACTTAAATTTTATAAATAATTAAACTCAATATATTAAATAAAAAAATTCAAACTAATTAGAATTAGAATTTTTTAAAGTAGAAGTACCAAAAATTAAAAAATATAATTAAGAAAATACAAAAACATCATAAACCTATTACACGCTTGAAATCTATTAAATAATTACTCATTAGTTCTACTTGTAATTAGAAAGAAAAAAAGGAAATATAAGTATGGTGAAAAAAAATATTAATTACTAATAATATTCTATTAAACAGTTATTTTTTTTGGATAAAAATTGAGCAGTTGCGTTCAAGGTTGTAAAAAACGTTAGGCGCTAGTCGGGTGGGAAGGGGTCCTAGGCGCTAGGCGGGGATTAATCGGGGATTAATCGGATTATTATTTTATTATTTTTTATTATATATTATCAAAATTTATATTATACTATATAAAAATATTAATAATATCGAACATTAAATATATTAAAAAACATAAATAGTCTACTAAACTAAAGTATTATACATGTCTTAAAAGAATATCAATAAGTATGACCATCAACTAGCATAATTTTATGGCTTCACTTGGTTTGTAGGACGTTAGAAACTGTTTTTTTAACTACGAATCCGACCCGACGTCTGATCGACCCGCTCAATTAATCGGTCAGGCGGTAATTAATCGGCCGAATCGGGGATTAATCGGTGAAATTGCGCCAAAACGGCCTGGAGCGCCCTAGTAGAATAAATCGGATCCCCGCCTAGATGCCTCCAGGCGGGGATTTTTACAACATTGGTTGTGTTATTATTTGGATGAGTATTGAACAGTTACTTATTACTACTTCTAATTGAAAAAAAATGGAAAGATAAAAGGATGATAAATTAAAGAAGTTCAAGGGGGGCCAATGAGACAATTAAGTGAATTAACTAAAAAACAATTATGTAAACATTAACCACAGGTCCCCCCCCCCCCCCCCCCCCCCGGACCCTGAGTAGATCCGCCTTTGGTTCTATATACACAATCCCTTTCCCATTTAGTGCCCATGGCTGCTACACTCATTGTAGGGTTTTCTTAGAGTATATAATTAAATAAGTAAGTTACATGAGCCACTGTCCGTCACACCAAGTTCCATATTGTATCGACTGTTCAAAAACGTATATTATCAAGGTTTTTCTATGAATTTTAATATCGACACCTTGTTTAGGGATTTATGTATTTAAGGAATCGATTCCTATTATTTTAACATAGTCTACGTTGTGGAAAGTTTCTGATACCGGTTCCTCATATAATTTCAATTAATATACTTAATTTTGCGTTTTTGTTGTACTATTTAAATAATGTTTGTAGAGTGAAATAGTGCAAAACTATTATTGAAATAGTTAAATATTTTTTATAATTTGAATGCCACATGCCATGTTCCTGTTGATTGAAAATGAGAAGAATCAAAATGTTTACAGTGTGATTCCTCATAAGGAATCGAGAACAGCTTATACCAAGAACTTGAATTAGAATTGTAGGAGTAATTTAGTTATTGAACTTGCGATCTCAAGATCCAAGCAAATCTAGGTCTCTAGCTTGGAACTACATTTCCTCTCTAGGCCTTCGATTGATTGATTGTCAGGTTTTGGATCCTTGGTTTTGGATCAATATTATTTTTGTAATGTAAATAGGTGTCTGACAATTGATTGAATCAAAAAATGGTATTAGTTTTTTCTAAAAATTATTTCATGTTCGATTTTGATTAAAGTTTGCGGGCCACACGGACTGTACCCGATCCACCCGCATATTTTGCGGATAAAATCCGCCAAATATCCATTTGTCATGAACTGGTCGTGGAATACAAAAATTCAAATCTACATCGCACGGACGGATGAAAATCTCCTCCCCACGGACAAATATCCCCCACAAACACCCCTAATTGCAATTAAAAGTCTTCATCTCGCACTATTATTATAAATAGGATCCCTTATTGTATTCTCATTCATATAACAAAATAAACAATAGTGCACTCCCTCCCTAAAATTGACAGGGGGTGTGGCCATTCTGCAAAAAACTCTCTCTAAAAAAACGTAAACCCTACTGCTCCTTGTTGTGCCGCCACCCCCTCACCCCGCCGGTGACGTCCTTGGTTTCGACCATGGAAGTTGCCGGCGGCGCCTCTTCTTCCCCCCTTCCCCTTTATTCGCCTTCTCCTTTGTTCCGGTGGTCCGGGGCTTTGGTCCGGCGTTTTCTTCTCGAGGCTCGTCATCCCGGGGACTTGCTCCGGTTGCCGGCCTCCTTCAGATCTGGGCTAGTCTCACCGGATCTGTGCTCGCTTTGCTTCAGGCCTTCGTTTTGAAGCTCCTTCAGGTTCCTCAGCCCGATATTGCTTGCCGGAGCTCTCCTTTTGGCTCGCCGGCTTGCGTTTGCTGAAGCTCGTATCCTTGGCTCCGACGCCTGTTGCTGCTCGCCAAACACGCCCCTCTGACAGACCTGGTCGGAGTCCTTGACGTTCTGGGTGGTTTGGTCGGAGTAGCTCAGACGTGGTTGCTCGGCTCCGGCGACGGTGGCTGGTTCGTGGGCTGATTTTATCTCTCTTCCTGTTGCTGCTCGGTTGAGGTTCGCCGGAGTTGCCCGATGCTGCTAGCTGGAGCTCTGTCCTTGGATCCGATGCCTGTTGCTGCTCGTCAAGCGTGCCTCTCTGACAGACCTGGTCGGAGTCCTTGCCGTGTTCTGGGTGGTTTGGTCGGAGTAGCACAGATGTGGTTGTTCGGCTCCGGCAACGGTGGCTGGTTCGTGGGCTGGTTTGCAGGTTCGCCGGTGTTGCTGGGTACTGCAACAGTCGAGGTTGACGGCTCGTTTTGGAAGCTTCTGCGGGTCGGGTAGGGTTTTGGCCGACCGGGCCGGGTTGGTTCGACAGTTTGTATCGCGGGCTGGGCCTGTTTGGGCCTGCTCGGGTGCTGCTCCTTAGGTTCGGGAAGGAAGATCTGGGTCGGACTGGTGGTTCGGGTCGAACTGTTGGCTCTTTTGGGTTCGGGTCGAGCACATTCGAGTTCGGGTCGTGGTTGGCTTTTCTCACCATATCTTTTTCGGGGTGCTGCAGACCGTTGTGGGACGATTTTGCTCTTTCTTGCGGAGAGGATTATCGCGGTTTCGGCTTCACTCCGTGTGTGGTGCTGGGTCCTCCATTGGTGCTCTTGTGATGATGCTCGATCTTCCTTTTGTTCGTTGTCTTTCAGTTTCAGTCGTGGGACAGGCTTCTTCGCAGAGGATTCCTATGGTGCTGGGAGATTCTCGTTCGAATGGAGACTGGGGTTTGCTGCTTTTGCACCTCCTTAGATCAACTTTTCGGCTCCCGAGGTCGTAGGACTCGGGCTTCTGCTGGTGGAAAGCTGAATTGTGGATCTTCGCAGCCTCCCTTATTCAGGTAGAAATACTAGCCCTCCTCGTTAGCCCCTTCTTCGGTGTAGGCCAAAAGTGGGTGAGGAGGGCAGAGTAAGGGTCAAGGACTGTGTAGATTCTTTGATCTACTCCTTTGTGCTTCTCACTCTTCCCCTTCCTTGTTTGACTTTCCTTCTCTTTCCCCTTCAAGCATTCCTTTTCTTTAGACTTCGCTCCTTCTCGACCATACTGTGGATCGAGCTCGCTGGAACTGTTGTTTCTCCGGCGAGTCCTTTGGGCTTGTTCAGCCTCCTTTGAAGTCTTTGGGTTTAGGTTTGCTTGTTGAAGGGGGTCTGGTGGGTTTCCATCGAACTTTACTCTGTCGGGTATGGTGTTGGCCTCCGGCGTAGTAGTGGCTCCCCCTCGTTGGAAGCACTATTGAGTTGAGAGTTTGGAAGCTTAAACTTGGATAAGGTTGGGTGATTTCTGGTTGTTGGACTTCCTTTGGTATTCAAGTTGGTATTCAAGTTTTAGTCCTTATTTTGATATCCTTTGGTGTTCTTGTTGATTTCCTTATCTGACTGGATGTCTGGTTGTATTTCCTTTGGTTAGTCTGAGGATCCTTTGAGATTGCTCCTTTGGTTGTATTCAAACTTTGTTCTTCTTTCTAAAGAACAATTTTAATCTAAATTTGCTTTGCCGATCAAAAAAAAAACAAAAAAAACATTTTATCAGTTATATACAAACACCAATAATAAGAGAAAGTAATAAATACACGATAGTAAAATACAAATTACAAACGATGGGACAGACAAACCAAAAACATCATATGTTTATTATTATATTAGAAAATAGGACATTATTCTAGTATAAGTGTGTAGTATTATATTGCGACGTATAAACCTTAGAGAGAAGACTTGGCAACGGCTTGGTCCTCACCTCTATTGTCGTTTGGTTTGTGTGGATGAGTACTTAAGCGGCTTGTGGTTCTTGTTTTACCATGTTTACTTTCAGTGTGATCTTAATAGTATGGGTGCTATGGTGTTGGTGCGTTTTGAAGGGCTTACAACTATTGATCGATGATTATATGCTCCGGGGACAAATGGGCTTGCTCCTTAGTGGTGAGGGGTACAACACCAAACGGACGAGGACCCATGGTTTGATCCGGGATGGTTAGAGTGGTCATGTGGCGGAGACACGAACGACCCATCCGTGGGTTATGGGGTTGTTGACGGCAGGCCATGGCAACGGCGCGGGGCGACGTGAGGCTTCTCCAGATAGGTTTGTCATGACGGCCCCGGTCTCGATATCGGCTGGGATGATGAGGTGTTCGAAGGGTCGGCGTATCTTGGGCAGCCAAGACAACGACAGTAGCAGTTGCGGAGGAAATAGTGGAGGCAGCGGGAGTAGTCGTGTCACGCCCCGAATTCAGTATAACCGAACCCGGAACGGGAACGATGAAGCAAGTAAAACAAAGTCTCAAATAGTTTAATAAACCGCTTTTAAAGCACCACTTGTATTAATCAAACAATATTTTACAAACTGAGTTTTAATTTAAAAAAAAACGAAAGAACACTAAAACATGAGTGTACGTCGCTAGACAACCCCGACAGCCCAGACTCTCGCTCCTAGCTCTTCAAGCCTCGAGAGATCCTCCTAGTCCGCCTCGCAAACGGTACATGTAGGAAAAGCAGCAAGGGGTGAGCGTTTCGCTCACCACCACGGACACCAGACTGACTACGGCATACAGCAGAAATGTCGGGAACACCGGCAACAAACAATAACATAGGGGACTACCACCCCAAATCACATATTAAACCCGACTGTCACACAAATCACTGCCAATTTCCCCAACCATCTAAAACCCGTGCACGTAAAGGAGACCCCAAATCAGAGACCGAACAACCATCCCATTAGTCGCACCGACAAGGTAAAGCACAACCCTCACACGATCCTATGTGCATTTACTTGTAACTTTCCGCAACCAAACCAGTATTCGCTACTCGTCCCTACCTCAGAGGCTTGCGGGAAAGTAGTAAAGGGGATGAGCGTTCCGCTCACCTCCACGGATACCCGTTCGATTATGGCATACTACTAAAACATCAACAACTTACCAATCTAAACAGGGCAAACAACTACCTCAAAACCTGATACCAAACCGTCACAACTGCTCACGATATCAATACCTCAAATACTCGCTCACGAAGGGAAACCTCGAATGGGGATCATATTCTCCACTAAGTAAAACATTATTGCTCACCATATCAACACCCCAATTACCTGATCACGTAGGGGAAACCTCAAAACGGGGATCACGTTCTCAACTAAGCAAAACACTATTGCTCACAACATCAATACCCCAACTACCCAATCACATAGGGGAAACCTCAAACAACCCACTCACGTGAGGGAAACCTCAAACCACCCATTCACGTGAGGGAAACCTCAAACAACCCGTTCACGTGAGGGAAACCTCAAACCACCCGTTCACGTGAGGGAAACCTCGAACCACCCGTTCACGTGAGGGAAACCTCGAACAACCCGTTCACGTGGGGGAAACCTAGTTCGTACTGCGCCGCAGCGCATCAACCCTAACCCCTCTCCGTGGTGAGACCCTCACATAGAGGCACTGTATCACCACCGTAGGTTATTGATGAGTCTCAAACCCAAGACCTCACCCTTTAACACAGAACTTACGACCTTTACTAACAAACACAATCGTGAACAAAGTCACGCAATATCAACACACACAATGCACGCAAGATCAAGGCCGGCCTTGAGAATTTGGAGCCCCAAACGACTCACTTTTTTGAGCCCCTTAATCTCAATTTTTTTTACCGAAACCATATAATTTTGAACTCATATATATAGCTTCAAGTTATTAATGGTATGCCTATAATTTTCATTTGTATTGCAGGAGACATTAAGTTTAAGCAGAACAAATTTTTGCCTCCTAAAAGACGAATTATCACTGCAAACCCGGATATCAACCGTGTATGTAAATTGTAATCATATATACATATATTATATATACGTATACATAAGTGAAATATACTTATATACATATACATATACATGTATATAGTAAATTAGTTTTACAATAAAATCGTGAATCAAAAATCAGAGAATTACACTCAAACAATATTGAATCAAAAAACTTGAATCTGATATAAACTTGCTGCAAGTTACTTGCTGTCTCATGATTCACATCAAAAAAATATTATATAAACTATATAAACTGGTTGTCACATGATTCACATCAAAAAATATATTGAATCAGTGTCTGATATAAAAAAAATTAGAAACATACCTGTTTGTTCGGCAAGGGAGGTCCGACCGTGATTGTGTGTGTGTGTTCGACAAGGGAGGTCCGGCGGGAGGTATGGCGAGGAAGGTCGGCGCGGCTGGTCCGGCGTGTAAGGTGGGCGCAGGAGGTCCGGCGACGGCGAGGAAGGTGTGTCTCTGACTCTCTGTCTCTGATCGTTAACCAATTGGAATGGGAATGGGGAAGAGGAAGGGACGCGTTTCAGCGTTTGGTTTGGAATAGCCGAGTACTACTCGTGCGTTTGGGCTTTTGTATTAAAACCAATTGTAAAACACTAAAACCGTTTCTGTATTTGGGCTTTTTTATAGCCTCAAAAAAAAATCTTGAGCCCCAAGTCATTGCTTGGGCTGCTTGGCCTCAGGGCCGGCACTACGCAAGATCACAAAGGATCAACACACATACTGCACAACCACAAGCCTCAGCACTTTACCGATCGCGCGTCGGAAGGTACGACACACCTCACGGGGACCACAGCCCTCGGCACTTTACCGATCGCGCATCAGAAGGTACGACACACCTCACGGGCATAACTCAAGCCTCAGCACTTTACCAATCGCGCGCCGGAAGGTACGACACACCTCACGGGGACCACAGCCCTCGGCACTTTACCCGTCGCGCATCGGAAGGTACGACACACCTCTCGGGCACAGCTCAAGCCTCAGCACTTTACCAATCACGCGCCGGAAGGTACGACACACCTCACGGGGAACACAGCCCTCGGCACTTTACCGGTCGCGCATCGGAAGGTATGTAAGACCCGCTTCCGGTCGAACCGGTGACTCCGGAAGTCACGCGGGACTTTTCCGGAACCCAAACGATTTAGCCATTATCACGGTTGGCTTCAGGGGAGAAAACCCTTTCGTTTGAGTATAATATTGGATAAAGTCAATTTTGGTCAAAACGAGACTTTTTATCGACTAAAGCGTTATTTTAAAAGTGCTGGAAATTATTTTGGAAAGTTAAATGACCTAGGTGGACACTTGTCTTCTTTTGGTTGAAAGAGAGAAAAGGGATAGTCATAGTCCCTTTTACCCTCCCAAAAGCTACTACAAGGGAATCTAGCTCAAGGGCATTTAGGTCTTTGCTACATCTAGGTATTATATGTAATTGGAGAAGCAAAATCTTCTTATTTGCATTGGTGTAGCCGAAATTTGGAGAGGAAGCAAGGGAGAAGAGCTCCCATGGAAGCTTGAAGGAAAATCAAAGAAGAAGGAGCCATTTGGAGTCTTCCTCTAGCCATCCACCCTCAAAAGTACTAGCATCTTCTTCATCTCCACATCCTAGAGGTAATGGAACTCTCTAATCCTCATTTCTCTTCATCTATTTTCATGGGTTTTGGGTGAAAGTTGCTAGATGATGTTGGGTTTGAGTAGAAATGATGGGAGATGGTGTTGATGAAGAGCTTGGTTAAGTTTTTGTTGAGAAATCACTAGTTGTTGGAGATTTTGAAGTGGGTTTGATTTGATGAATCATTGGAAACTTGTTTGTGTGTTGATTCCTACCATGGGTAGAGGAGTATTGAAGGATTTGGACTGTTTTGGGGGTTGGAAAGGGTAAATTTCTGGGTTTGATGGTGGTTTTTCGGAGTTTTGGAGCTGGAGGTTGAAGAAGGGCGAAACTGCCCTGGTGCCCCACGGATCCGTGACGGCACTCGTCACGGCTCCGTGACGGTAACCGTGCGGGTTAACGTCACGGATCCGTGACCAGGTCCGTGACAGACCAGGGTGAGGGTTTCTTGGGGGTTTTTCGAAGGTTTTGCATCTTGGTTTTGAGCTGAACTTTGGAAGGGTTTTGAGGATCTTTCTTGCTGTTTAAGTGGAGTCTAATTAGCGTTTCTTTGTGTCCAAGACTTTGGGGATTGATCTAGAGAAGCAAGGATCACGCCGGGACCCGAGGGAAGAGCGACGTGGTGATCGCCGGACTTCATCAAAGCGTTGAAGAGGAGGACCTTGAGGTAGGGAAAGCCTTAACCTCTCGTTTACGATGTTTAGTGTGCATGCTAGGTTAATAAAATTGGACAAGGTCCTAGAAATGCATATAGGATGCGAATAGCTAGCTTAATCGTCTTTCAATTACTAATAACCGGAGTGTCTAGTGGTGACCGATTAAGATGCCAATCACTAGTGTAATTCGCTTTCAATACTTGGGATATGATTGTCTGGTAGAGGAGCCTTGGCAAAGCCCTCGGATTAGTTGCGTGTTAGGATCACATGCTTGGTTGTTGATTGCTTAGTGGATAGGCTAAAGAGTCTAATGAAACTAGTGGAATTGTATGTTTGAATGCTCTTTTGAAGGCTTTATGATTGGTTGTTTAAACTCGTACTTGCTCGTTGATTGTATCCGATTGATTACTTGATTTACTTGAATGGTTGTTTGGAGCATCGAGTATGACTGGTTGTACCGAGCGGTGCAATCAGGTGATCGATGCCCCGATGGTTCGAAACTGGTAAGTGAACGGTAAGTTGGCATTGTGTGATTGGTGTGACGTGATTTAGTGATTTGTGTGCTGTGTGCTATGGGGAATTAGTGATGTGTGAGCTCTGTGTGTTAGTGGATTAGTAGTGGTTGGATTGGATGGCGTCGAGTTTCGGTTGAGCGTGTTACTAAGTTGTTATTGGATCATGGTTGATACGGTATGGCACCTACACCGTCGAGGAGTCCGGTGTAGGGTGAGATCGGGATTATGGTTGTTACGGTATGGTACCTACACCGTTGAGGAGTCCGGTGTAGGATAATATATTGGTTATTTGGTGAATTGCCCAAGTGTATGCTCCCTATGAGAGTAATACCTTGGTTCCCGAGGACATAAAATCCTTTGGAGACGTTTCTGAGAATCCCGACGATAAGCGCCCCGAAGGGTTGTTTCCGGTCGCCTCAATGTTATGCGTCTCCTCTGGATTTGAGGGAAAATCCGAGAGGACACATCATGTGGATCGGAGGGTGGAGACTTCATGTGCCACGGCATTGACTAGTTTACTTTTTTCCCGGGTTTGTTAAGTTATATTCTGTTGACTTTATGGTTGATCTTGTTGGAGTTAAGGTTTACCCTGTTTTGTGTTTTCCCTACTGAGCGTAAGCTCACCCCTGTGAGTTCATTGTTGTGTTTACAGGTTTGATTGAGGAGTAGAGGCTCGGGAGCTTCTCACTGTGGGTGTCAGTAGAGACTTCACTTTCGTTTCTTTTTGTTTAAGAACAGATTTTGTAGAGGTTTATTATTACACCCCTAGAGGGTTACTTACTTTTGCATCGAATTTTATGGATTGAGTTACTTTTTGGAGTTCTCGTGAACCTATTGTCGAATTGTTATCTCTTTTATTCATATTCTACTAGTCATGCCTCGAGTCCGGGCAAGAACTGGATTTGGGGCGTGACAAGCTACGACACACCTCTCGGGCACATCTCATCCAGGTATCACCAGAACAATCACAATCACAACCAAATATCACACAATACTCCGCAAATAGCGAAATTAACATCACGACTAACTACCACTCAGCAAGTCAGTCAACAACAAACGGGCTCAATACCCCACAGGCACACATAGCCACACACAAACACAATCAGTTCACTCAACCTACGGGCACAACCAGGTGCCCACATGTGATTCCTATCGCTCGGTCAGTTTACTTAACCTACAGCACCACCAAGTGCCACATGCATTTCTATTGTTCGATACGTTCACTTATCCTACGACACCACCAAGTGTCACATGCATTTCTATTGTTCGATGAGTTCACTTATCCTACGACACCACCAAGTGTCACATGCATTTCTATTGTTCGATAAGTTCACTTATCCTACGACACCACCAAGTGTCACATGCATTTCTACTAATAACTTTCCCTAGTCAAGGCCGATATCCGGCTACTTTTCCCTACCTCTTGAAGCGTGTCAAATCCGATGCTCGCGCTCCGGCAATGCTCCAGATTACCCGCTTAGCCTCCTCTTTCCACGGTCGGCGACACGGTCTACAATGATCACAATTAACACACTTTTTAAATAAGCAGGTGGAACCCGAATTTAATGAACTTAACGCTCAAACGCAACCCCGACAATGCCGATCACTCCCAAACTTTCCGATTACTCGACATTGTCAACAAAGGGTCCGGAAAAGTCCGATTCGCCCGGCTCGGCGAATCTGCTCGGGATCGGTAAACGCCCTTCCGGGGCTCCGAAAATTCTCATTTTCGTTTCTACGATCTTAAAATAATTCGCGTGTTCCAACGCAATCGACGGAACTAAATTCTGACGTCCGAGCGATTTAATTCGAGTTTAAAGTTTCTGAACCCGATAATTCCAATTTTCCCAATTTAATTCCATAATTTTATACGGGTTTAAGTTATCGACTCGGGGATCGTCCAAGACCACCCAAACACGAAAAACCCGACACCCGAACACGTGGGCCCCACCCGGCCACACCGGAGAACGCTCATTTTCGCCCCAAAATGTTCCTAACGACCTCTAAACCTCAACCGTTCATCATTTAATCAATTCGAAACGAACACTTAGAAATCAAACACGTTGAAACGAGGAAAATTCGGGTTCTTACCGTAGGCAACGATGAGGGGATGACGATTATGCAAGAACAAACCCGATCCAACGGTCGGATCGTCGTCGATCTTCAAAAATCCCAAGCTTCTCCTTATTTTCTCTCCTTCCCTTTCTCTCTCTTATTTCTCTCTCCTCTTCTCTCCTTTTTTCCTGTTTTGGCCGAGACTCACTCCTTCTTTCCTTTTTAATTTGATTCAAACACTAACACATAGCAAAACGACTAAAATACCCCTCCTTTCTCTTTTGTCATTTCTTTAAAGTCAAGGGCACAATTGTCCTTTCAACTCTAAACCACCACTTTCATGACAAGTGTCATGTGGGTCCCACTAGTTTGAAAAATATTCGCGAAATTTGGCCGTTTCGGACCCCGTACGGGCCCATTTTCTAAGAATTTATGAAATTTCGCGTGCTACAAGGAAACGGTCCAACTAAGACCACTGTAACGACGAATAAGCTTTTTTGATCCAAATCGGGCCTCGAACGGACCAAAACGTTGCTCGGTTGACTTTTTCGGCAAAAAGTCAACTTTTCCCGAACTGGTCAAAAAGTTGCCCTGAGTCACCCAGAACTCACTTTGGTCGATGTCGGGGTCAACTTAAGTCCGATATGACCCTCGGGGTCAATCTTAGGTTCATTTAGGTGTCTGTCCCAAAATTTGAAATTTTTCCGTTTTTCCGCCAATTGACCGGCGTTGACCAGGAGCGGTCCTTACAAGTCGGCTGGTGTTTCGATACATAATTATCGTCTGCTGACTGTAGAGTGGACAAGTACCGTAGGGACCTTGTTCTCAGTCGGCGACAGAATGTATTTATCTACTGTTAGTGCTCGGATGATATATGGTCTGATGTGAATCCCGAGCACTAGCTCAAAGGGGTCTGCGGGTTCCAATGGATTGGCAGTCCAACCGGCGAGGGGCAGAATGAAATCTCGCTTCAATCAATGAGGACTTTGTGGTCTAATTGGGGGTCTGCTAGTAATACCGCCTTACTGGACGTAGGGTGGCATCGGTTCCACCAAGTACTGGTGCGACATTCTCCTACCATACCAGGAACCAATAACTTTACGTTTTTAAAGGCCCTCGTTATTATCAGGGGGACGACATCAACTAGTTTCTCAGGAGGATGCAAAGTCCAATTTAGTCATCTCAGTCCCTGGTTACAGGACTGTCCACACCTTCACTCTCGTACTTCAACAACTGTTTTGGTGGTGTCAACCGCTAACGTAGTATACTCCTGGAGCACTTTCCAGAGTTTCGATGTCAATCGTCTAGAAAGGGGCCCACTCTATTCAAGCTTCTCGTTTAGATTCGTTGTATCGATTTCTTCGGAAGTTATTGTAGTATCATCTTTAGACAGCCTAGTGAAGCATTTCGGCCAATAAATTTTTACTTTTACTGTATGTTTCCTTTTTCTCTTGATGTTAGGGCTTGTTTTTCATGATGTTATTTCTCTGATCTCTAATATATAGCTTCGTTTTTTTCTCCAAAGAAAATAAAAGAAAAAGATAAGTGTGCAGTTGTGCAAGAGATGGAGTCAATTCAGTGTCCGTGTTACAAAAGGGATCACCTTTAAAACTAGAAATGCTAGCTTGATTCTGCAACTAATCTTTTTTGGTCGGGTATTAAAAGGGCCGTGGCCATGGTTAAGTTGAACAAGTGGTGTGGTGTTGTGGTCGTGGGCGCTCCAATAATACAAGGTGTGAAAGAGCCAATGTTGTTGGGCTCCACCAAGTAGTCGTACACACTACACAATCAGATTGATAAGCTTAGGACCCGCTTGCATTTGCATATATAGAAATGTGTTTGAAAAATGAAGGAATGGAAAGCAGAGCAAAAAGGGCACACAAGGAACCAAATAAAGCATTGTGATTCAGTCCCATAATTACAAAATCATGCCAACTTATCTTCGTTTTGATTGAAAAAGGACAAAGGTATATCATGATTCATGTCATAGGTCGGTTCGATTAGCTTCTTCCAAGTGTAGCGGGCAAATTGAGTACAAGCAAGGTCGATGTGCCAAAACAAACCAAAGGGTTCAAAATATCTGTATACCATATATGACCGTATAGAATAGCCATGACTCCTTTCTCATCTTTCTTGATAGGATAAGAGAAACCAAACACAATATTGTTTGAGAACTGGGAAAAACAATCTAACAATAGAGCTGTATTTTTTCTAGTAACAAATGTGTACTGGTTGAGTTTGTGGTCCCGATAAAATTGAGTGTTTTCTACAAGTATGGATAAGGATTTGGGGTGTTTTGAGTGAAGGTTGGAAACTAATATGGTAAGATGGTTTTTTGAGCTTTATAGTTGTCCAATTTAAGTTTTAGACCTATTTTTGTTTTTCTCTCAAACTCCTTGTTGGGTCGTTTATGTTCGAGCTTCATGGTTGGAAAATCGGATTTTCAGATAGTTTTTCATATCTCTGTTAAACCCCTTGTTGGGTTGGTATTATGCTTCATGGTTGTAAAATCTAGGCCCTAAATGCTTCGACCCTCTGTTTGAGTCTGGTTCAAGTTTTAAGGTACCAGTGTAGGAATGCTCGTATTTCTGTTGTGAAGCCGAAACAAGTTCGATGCTCATGTTTGTAAGGGGTTGCCCGTGCCTCTATCTTTAATTCTCTTAAAGATAAGTTTAAATATATAATCAAAATACAGTATTGTAATCCCAACATTATCAGTTCTCAACATTAATTGTGAACAGAATGTTCACATCTTCAGCCATGGAATTTGAGACCTATCAGTTTCACAAAGCACCAACCACAGTTATTTCAGCTTCTAAATGCAATCAAAATTACGACAAGTTTTCATACATTTTACTTCCAAAACCAAGAGATGACAGCAAGGATGCATGAATTGCACATGTAATTAATTAGACAGTTCAGCTTTTGATTTATCATCACCAAATAATACATTTGAAACATTGCATACTCCTTGTTTCTAAAGGGTTCCTACAGTGCTATCAAGATGAATAAAACAATAAATATGCACCCCCATACAGGAGGCCACTGTAGGATCTTACACACCTGCAAGCAAAACCAATTATCCAAGTTAAAAAGGAAAACGTACTGGTTAATCCCTAAAATTTGGTAACAAGTCGTTCATATGGGAAATGAAACCTGACATTTACAACACTCCCCGTAATCATCACTTTTCTTCACCTTTAGGTGTCTTCTCTTCATTTTGTTTCTCCTGCTGATGGAAAATTGCACTACAATCAGGCCTCAGGGTTAAAATGTGTTTATGAAAGATTGGGCATGAATACCGACAAAACTCTCGCAATGAAAACACACACCACCAACGTACCATTCAACCAATTTTCACAAACAGACTATATCTAATACTATTTCAGCTTTGGCAAAAATGTAACGTAATGCTAGAATTATGCCACGAAATTTCTTACATTCCCTCTTATCCTCCCATGTGCTACTAATTAAGAATATCGAGGATAATAGTGGTATTTCATACATAATTTACTCCTTGAAAGGGGTAAGTAGGCACTCTTTTGGGGTCACCCAAATTAGAGAAGCATACTCATTTTGGATGGCAAGAGTACACCTCATCAGTTATTACTTGATACATTATTGCATGTCTGTCACCACAAACACAGCCTTTCACCAATCACTTGTCAACATCAATCCTATCCTCCAAAAGCTGTGTCACGACATCCAAAGTCCGCTCTCTTTTCAAAAGAAGGTTCTCCAACTATATTACTGGGTTAACACAGTATTTACCAGTACTTCTCAACAATCATTGTACATGACTACTTATCTATAGTCATAAAACTCGTGGTTGAGACTCAATATCATAAGATGCAAGAAGGTACATTTTCAATGTTGACCATGTGCCTACTTGACTATCTGCATGAAATAGAACTAAACATCCTGCTCAAGATTGCAAAGATAAAGAAAATATGAACCCAGCTAAAGTGATGATAAAAAAAATCACCTCTTTAGTTTTGAAAGATTGATGTTCAATGGAAATGGAAGTCAAGGGAACAGCTAATAATGACAAGTTTATTATATCTCTTGATATGGCATAACAGACATACTGCATGTTGTAAATGAGCATACACAATAAAGTAAACTTGTTTTGGTTAGAAGTCAGAACTTTTAATTAATAAACTTGTTCACATATATAATCTTTAAGTTGTTCTTGTTAGGAGTTCAAATGTGAGTACATATCCCACTTAAGGTAATCAAAGGGTTGATATACAGCTTGGACCCAAGACCTTCTATACTAGTCTTTTGGGTCAGGATGGTGTCCAATATGTAGCTAATGGGCTTTCTTGGTAGCTCCTCATTGGTAAGGCCTGCCATCCCTAACAAGTGGTATTAAAGCCTGGTTGCACAGATCTTATCGGGTCGGGCAAGCCAACAGATCCCAGAAGTCGTGGTGGATAGAGCCGATAGGCCAATAGAACCATAACCACTAGTGGATCAGACTAGTATGCCAGATGGGTCAGCGGGTGAGCATGTAAGGCCATTTAGGCTTAGGAGTGAGTAGATCGATGTGGAGGGGGTTCAATGTGAAGAGAGAGATTCTTAGGAATCCACATGTGAGTCCAGGTACCACGTTAGGAAATAAGGGGATAAGGAAGAGTTGATACACAACTTGGACCCATGTATTAAACTAGTCGTTTGGGCTAGTGGGGTTTCTAATGTGTATATCACGGGCTTCCTTGAGTGGATCCTCTTTGTAAGGAAATGATTCTCCCAACAGTTACGACCTTCATTTTAATTTTTTTACATGTTTTCCATTATGGATGGCCTATTTGGTCAAGGCGAGCACTATCTCATATGAGATCCAAAGTTCAAATCCTAGTGGGTCACCTACTTTATTGCCTATAAAAAATTAATTCTACATGTTTACCACTCAACCCCCTTTAATGAAGTAGAAAACAAAGAAGGACATCTACTCTACAATATAAGAAGCTTAATAGTGCTTGATTTTCAAATCCAAATGAGCGTGCACCGATGAACTCAATAAAAAAGTAGGATGAAAATTTTAATATCGCTCAACTGAACCACAGTAGTATATAGCCCTGGCAGAGGCACTATGGCAGACCAAATGTATGCAAATGCACAGATTTGAAACTAAGTTTATTTCACGGCTGAAATAGCAAGCGAGATACCAAATATAACTTGAGGTATAAAGCAGCCGAGGACAATATTTTCATGGGATAATTGTCCAAACCTACCCTAAAGTTTCGTCCACAAACGAGTTGATGCACAAAGTTTCGTCCACGTTGTGTGCCTACCCTGAAGTTTTGTCCACGACTTTTTTAGTTTTGACGTAATAGGGATGTTCAAAATGATGGTCTAGGGCCTCTGGGAAGTGCTTCCCGGATTGAATAGAAGCGTGGGCAAAACTTCAATGCACCCACAAAAGCGTGGGCAAAACTTCAATGCACCCACAAAAGCGTGGACAAAATTTCAGGGTAGCCACACAGCGTGGACAAAACTTTGTGCATCAACTCATTTGTGGACGAAACTTTAGGGTAGTTTTGGACAATTATCCCTATTTTCATTATATTTGTAACTACTCACCTCAGACTGGTTTTGCATTGAAGCAAGTAGATCTTTTACTGATGGGTCATTTGGATCAACCCCAGGAAGCTGCAACAACAAAGGAATTGTCATTACATGCATAACTACAAAAGAAAATTTTCATATCATTTTTTCGTTGGGTGGGAAATATGAAGAACAGTAACAGTTAGTTGAACAGACTTACCGATGCAAGGATAGAAGACACAAAAGACTGGTCAGCCAACAACTTACTCATGTCTGCCTGCCCAGTCGACTCTTTTGCACTTTCCTGCACTGACAGTTGAAGAGCTGCAAGCAACAACAGCTAAAGATTTTATGTAGGATATATGGTAGAAAAAATAACTGTAACAGTAAGGCGACTGACTTTATGCTTGGGCAAAACAAAAACAAATTGATATTCTAGATCCCAAATACATTTAGAACAAACATAGAATATAAAAACTATCAATTAATATTTTCAGTAATTCTCTCCGGACTGTTAGTAACTGACATACAGAGAAGATTCAGGGGAATTTCTGACCATCATTTCCAAAAAGAAACTAACTTGGACAGGTTCAGAATAGAATAGTCCTGAATGTTTAGGGGAGGTGTTACTCAGCAGGGATATAGCTGCAGATTCTGAAATAATCCCAGGTATTGACTACCTCTGCAAACTTGAAAATTGCTATGATAAGTAACAGATCTCACCTAGAGCCAATTCGGGATCATCTGCAGTTGCTTCTGGCATATCTGTATCTCTCACGGTCTGGCTAGAAGCTGGTTCATCCATTGACATTACAAGGGCCTGCTGTAGCAATGCATTATCATCATCCTGTTCCAAATATAGGTTAGATTGCAAAGGAAAAACTATCCTCATCATGGGAATCATACGTAGTAACTAGAATGCAAAAATCATGGAATGATGCAAAGTTATGAATAGTGGCCAAAATTTTCGAAAAATATCATGGCTTTCCTAAACCTAGTTGTACAAATTTTTAATACAGCATAATATTCAAATAATCCAATCATACAAAACCTCAAATTAACATGTTACTGAAGAGTGGCATCAATGTTGACAAAAAGATACACTTAGAAAAGAGACCCAGAAACAACTAACAGCATAATATTAATACTGTTTTAAAAAATAGGCACGCCCCTATCCCGGAAAGTGGAGCAATGACTGCATTGCATAACCTTCACATGATGAACTGAGAAATACAGATTCTGATTTCCTAATCCCCTCATCAATTATGTAATTGAAGATGTACAAAATTATATTATATAGGTATGGTAAGGGTTTGATATCTCACTAGTCAACTTGTGAATCTCTAACTTTTATCACCTCCTTGTACAGGTACATGGGCATCATCCGTCACCGATGATGCACGGATACTCTAGTCTTCCTCAACGTACATATCAGATACCCGTATCAGACGTCGATCATTTACAGATATGCATCAGATACTCGATTTACACGTCCCCCAAAATATGTATATAAAAAAAAAACTATGTTTCCCTACATTAAAAAAGAAACTAAGTTTTTAGGCAAACACATGTCTGAACCCCTCAAACGCATTTATGAATATAGTGAAGCACAAAAGATTTTCATACATTTAGTTTCCATATCCTGCAAGTCTATGTATTTGCAAAACCCCGTTTCTCACTCTTCCATGCTCTCATATCCTCTAAGTCAATCTTGCAAGTGTATAACATTAGTTGATTTTTATTTTGAACTTCTTAATGATATGAAGATTAGCCTTTACCATGTAAAAGCTAGATGAGTTTGGATAGATAATATGCATTAGTTTTTTACATAACGTACCATGTCTTAAATTTCACAAAATTTACGTGTTGCTGTGTCAATATTGACAGTCACATAGGGTAACAAATATTGGAGTACTTCCTTGTTCACCTCAAGAAAATAGATCCAGACATGATCAAATCCGGAGGTTATATATAGGTGAGACTTCCTACTATTTCCATTTCCCTCATTGGTTTATTATTCATCAGGGGAATAATAAAAAAACATTTCAAGCAATGAGATCACATGCTTGAATAGGTATGTGGACATTACCATAGTAACATTGGGTAAGAAGTATTGGGATACTTCCTTGTTGGCCTCAAGAAGAGTGATCAACAATGCAGTCAAATGGTCATATAAAAGTGAGAGACGAGATTATGCACATGTTAAGCACAAGGCATAAAAGCAAGAGAGATTGGAGGTTTTAGATGTGCAAATTGGCACCAACCATTAAATGAATCCTATTGTCAGGTTCAGAAACTGCAGCACAGGCAGACTCAGTCATTATCACATCTTGGGAACTAGATGGCTGTTCTCCTTTTTCTTGTTTGGGTGCCTCCTCTGCAGACTTCTTGGCAGCTGCTTCTTGCCTGGCTCTCTCCTCCTCCATTGAAACTCTCAGAGCAAGGGCCAGTTCAGGATCTAGGTTGGGATCGACACCAAAATCATAACCAGAGGCACCACCAGCTGCAGCTGCAGCTGCCGCTGCAGCAAAACCACTCCCACCTTCCCCATCCCCAGTGAAGATAGGAGTACTGCCATTGAACAAGGAAAATATATAACCTAAAAATAATACTGTGGTAATACCATAAAAAAAAAAAGATAAGATGAATTCAAAGCACTATACCTTATAAGAGCATCAGAAAGAGCATTTGAACCAGAAGGAACATGAACAATATGGCTGCTGTCGTTATTGTTTACAGCAGCAAGAAGTGCTTCCAGTTTCTCGGGCTTTCCATCATCTTCCTCGCCAAAATCAACAATATCAAGGGACACACTGTTCTTCTTTAACTTCCTTCCGATCAACTCCAGTGCCTTCTTGTCATGTTTGATAGGACTAAGGACATAGCATGGAAAATGAAATTGTAAGACTAAATAATAAGATGAAAATCCACAACAAAGCATGGCAACACGGTGACTGTTAAAAGACACCTTCCAGCAAAGACAATAATTCGCTGATGCTGTTTTTTGTTTTGGCGATGCTTGAGAGCCAGCTGAGCCACCTGAATCCCGGCTGCTAGATTCATCTCACCACCGATGTCTAAACCTAAACTAAGGAAAAAGAATGTCAAGATATTCATCATAAATACTATGATAGAAGAAAATGCGTAACATTTTGTCATACTAGATCATTCCAACATCAAGACAAGCTGTTAGTAAAAATAAAAAACACACCAACAAAGCGAAGATATATCTGAAGTATAAATTAATAAAACAGAGTATAGGCATCAAATGAAGCAAAATTCAACACGCTTCATATACAGGGTTCCAATTTTGAAGCATCAAAATGAAATAAGAGCTTCAGAAAATAAGGTTCAAGAACTAACCATGCATACAAGCCAATATCTTGCCAAGATCACAAGTAGGAGTAACCAAAACACGGACCCCCTTGCCTGCCATTGTCAGAACCCCCACTGTATTCTCCGGATTAGACTGGAAAAAAATACATGCAAATATATCACTGAGAACTGAATCCTTACATCAACAGCAGAAAATTCAATAATATAACATTCAAATTCTCTACTCTTCCCTAAATTTTCTCGGGAAAAGGTGAGAAAAGAAAACCTGAGTTTTGGCACCGCAAATGAGATTGACGGCATCAGCTTGAGCTTGAAACCTATTTGGGGAGTAATCTCCGTTCCGCATCCACTCCGAATTGTCGATACAGATCATAGTCGCCTACACAAATTGAACTCATTAATTGATTAAGAAGTAGAAAAGGAACCCTAGTTGTGATGCATCGTGAGAAAGAGACAGGAAGTCATAAGGAGGATCAGATGAGGTATAGAGCAAACCTCGAGCACCATGGCTGAAGGATGGAGAAGAAGGATCCAGAGAGTTGCAGGAAGATTGTGTTTTTGAGAACAGAGAGAATGGACTTTGTGGATTTCTTGCTGAAGAGGCTTTTTGCTGTCCTTTTTTTTTTCTATTCGTTTCTTTTGTACAATTGCCTCGTCATTAAATAAAGCAAACGGGCCTTTCTACTGGGCCTTGATGGGTATAGGTCTGGGCCGACAAAATATTCTTCCGTTGGTACCAACTCATACATCTTCAAATAAAGAAAATCATACTTATTTTACCAAATTTGTGTTACTAGTAATCTAGTTACTAAATTGGAGTAATTCCTTCGAATTATCCATACAAATTAGACACGGTAACTTTATCAGCACGTTTTCTTTTATTTTAATTTTTAGATAACACACACCCTTGTCAATTCCAGACAGGGGAAGAACAAGCCGCCTTAGCAATCCAATGAGCTGCTTTGTTCGCTGTCCGTTTTACAAAATCGAGTTGCACGCACTCGAGTCTAGCTAATAGGGAAATACAATCAGTGACGATTATCCCTAAAGGAGAAGACGATTTTCTTACTTTGTTGATCATATCCACTATGACCTTACGATCACTTCTGACACTAGTCCGTTGTCCTGGTCGTTGTAGCAGCCATGTCAAAGCGTCTCTAATAGCATATGACTCCAACAGCCCCGGATTTTATGGTCCATGGAACGAGGATGATCGAGCCCGTGTGAGTCGTCCCATATCATCCCTACATACCCATCCCGTCAGATGCCGCAAATAACGCTCTATCCGTGTTTATGGCCCATGTTCCTTGGTGTGGATATGTCCATGTCGTGTCTGCTTCTGTGTGTGTTTGTCGAGGGACTGACCTTGCTTGCGCTTTCCTATTTCTGGCTTCCAACCATCCCGTTTGCAAGAAGAATGTCGTCTGATAGATGGCGACGACGTCTGTGGGTATTCTCCCAAACTACTTTGTTTCTGGCTTTCCAGATTTCTCATAGTATACATCTCACCATTCCACCACATGCTGGGGGAGTTGAGTTGTAGGGTAGCTTTCAGCCATCTTGTGATGTCTGTAGACTCTTGAGGAAACTTCAAGCCAGATTTTGCCCAACATTCTGCTGCTACAGGGCATTGGACTAGTAGATGAAGCTCTGATTCTTCATCTCCTTTGCAGACAGGGAAACATGCTTCCACTTCCACGTACCAATGCTGAAGATTTGGCGTTACTTGTAGACATCCCGAACATGTTCTCCATAGAAAAGAACGCACCTTTGGCATCGCTTCCAATGCCCAAATGGAGTTCCATATATCCGTCTGACTGTTAAAAATTGCTTGTCCCTGTTGGCTCAGAACGTATGCGGGCTTGACGGAGTAGTGCCCCAGATGCTCCCTCGCCCAATACCACGAGTACGTGGTGGCGGTCCTACTCGTAGGTACCGCAAGAATGGCTCGGTAATCATCCTCGCTGAATAGATCACGGATCACGTTTGTGTTCCATTGTCTCGCGTTAGGCCTCATGAGTCCAGAAACATTTAGGTGCTCGAGTTCTGGCCCCACCGTCTTCACCCTTGGATCTACCCATGTCAGCTACGAATGTCGAAGAAAAGACGTTGTTGTCCCTGGACCAATCGAGCGCCTTGCTCCTTTTTTGATCAAATCATGAGCGGATAGTATACTTTGCCATACATAGCTCTGATTTGGCTTCCTTACCGCCTCCAAAGTTGAGGACTCCGGATAGTATCCAGCTTTTAGTACTCTTGCCACCAAGCTAAACTCATATGTCATAAGTTTCCATAGTTGTTTCCCTAGTAGAGCCGTATTGAAGTCTTGTAGATTTTTGAAACCCAATCCTTCTTCCTCCTTCGGTCTTGACATGGTCGTCCATGATTGTCATATAATGCCTTTACCACCGGGACCAGATGATTTCCACCAGAATCGACCTAGAGCTACGTTCATCTTTTCCAATATCCTTTGTGGGAGCCTCATCACACCCATAGTGTATGTCGGGATTTCTTGTAGGACTGACTTAACCAACACTTCCTTTCCTGCCCTATTTAGGAGTTTGCCATCCCATTTCTGAATTCTACGTAGTACTTTGTTCAGGATAAACTGCAACCCCTGTTTTCTGTTACGGCTCATCATGTTTGGGATTCCCATATAGGGGGATGGTTGTTGGAATTCCCAGTATCTGTACCCCCTCTTCTCTCATGTCTTCCTTTGTATTGGTACTAAAGAACATAGATGACTTTTGCTGATTCACTACTTGGCCAGACACTTCCTCAAACATCTGAAGAAGACCTCGAATTCTCTCCATTTCCATGAGGGTCGCTTTACAGTAGACATAGCAGCCATCTGCAAAGAACAGACGGGTATGCGAGGGAGCCCGTGGAGCAACCCACACCCCATGTATGTTTCCTCGACTTTCTTCCTCTTGTAGGAGTCGGGAAAATCCTTCCATGCAGAAGAGGAATAGATATGGTGATAGTGGTTCACCTTGTCTAATTCCTCTCTTTGGTTGGACAAAACCTTCCGACCCCCCCCCCCCCCCCCACAATGTTATACGTGACTGAGTAAGTGCATCTTCTGATTAGAGATATCCATTCCTCCCCAAAACCGAATCCTCGCATAATGTCCCATAGAAAACCCCATTCCACTTTGTCGTAGGTTTTGCTCATGTCTAGATTCAAGGTCATCCACCCCTCTCGACCTTGTCTCTTATTTTTCATGAAGTGTAGGGTTTCATAGGACAAAATAATATTGTCTTGAATCGACCGCTTAGGCACAAAAGCTCCCTGGGAGGACGATATAATCCCATCCAACATTCCCTTGAGACAGTTTGCTGCCACCTTTGACACTACTTTGAACACTACATTGCATAATGCAATAGGTCGTAGGTCTTTCAGGGACTTCGAGCACTCCACCTTCGGGATCAGGACCAAGGTTGTCTTATTCATATCTTGTGGTATCTCCTCTCCCGCAAATATTCTCCTTACCCAGTTAATGACATCCGCACCCACTGTACTCCAATACTTATGGTAAAAAAACAGGTTGAGCTCATCCGGTCCTGGCGACTTGTTAGGGCCCATCAAAAATGTAGCATCCCTCACCTCCTCCGACGTTACATCTTCCATTAGGGACATGTTCTAAGTAGCTGATATTTGTTGCTGAAAACGTGGAAAACTCTATCCATCTCCCCTTGATTTCCTAGACAGAGTTTTATAGAACTCTAGTATATGGTCCCCCAATCCTGTTTCCCAGGTTAGGATTGTCCCTGAATCATCCTGAAGTTCTGTGACTTTATTGATATTCTTTTTCTAAGATGCTGACGCCTGAAATTTTTTTGTGTTTTGGTCGCTCTTAGTAAGTCAGCGCTGTTTTGCTCTCTGCCTCCAAAATTTCCCTTTTCTGTCTAGCGTCGTCTCATAGAGATTTTGTAATGCTCTACGTCTTCGGATACTCAGACGGTCCGATCTACCATTTAACCACAGGATATCTCGTTCGTATCTACCTATTTTCCTAGATAGCGCGTTGTACACCCCCTTTCCCCGAACTTCCAACGCTTCCCCCGTTTCCTTCGTCTTCAGGACTATATAAAGATCCTCGGGGGCACCCCACCATGACTGGATCACATGAACACATTCAGGATCTTCCGCCCAGATGTTTTCAATACGAAATTGTCGAGAGCCAATCAGTTCCACCCGACGGTCCGAATCCAGCAGAATTGGCAGGTGATATGACGTTGATATACCAAGATTGGCCAAATGTGTCTCTGGCCACATATGTCTAAGGGTAGGGGACATCAAAGCTCTGTCTAGTTGCACCGCCATACTCGTTGCTGGCTCACTCCCACTGTGCCAGGTGAAGCCATACTCTTGAAGGGATACATCATGCACATCAAGGTCCTGCAACGCTCCTCGAAAGCCATCAATCAAGCTATCAGCAACACATTATCACCATTCATTATTCACCAAAAAGAACTTGAAAGTCCGTTAATTTTAGCTAATGACGTCAATGTTAGAAAATGTCTAATTTGTCCTTTCATTTTCGTATAATTTTCAAATAATACAATTTTCTCTCTATCGTTCTAAACATGTCTTCCCATCATTATATTATGTGTCTTTCGTGGTTCTTGTTGTTTTGTTAAGCCCCAAAAAGAGAATAGCATAAACTCAAGTTGTTATTGTTTTTTTTTTATCATCGAAGCAAATTGAGATTAAACCTCTTTTGAGGGGAAAGGGAGTTACATGGTTTGAGTTGTAATTGAGAGATACAATAGAAGCAAGGAAAGAACGACAATGGCTAAGACATATTGAAGAAGCACACAAGATCGAAGAAGCACACAAGATCAGCAAGAGTTATAGGGTTGAATCAATTGAAGCTCTTGGAAGATGAGGCTTGTCTTCGCCAAGGGATTACACTGGTTCATTGCATTGGTTCAGTACTATGGGCATTTGAGCATTACAACAGTGGATTGCCTTGCAAGCAAGGATGAATTGTGGTGCATTTGCTTGTGATACAAGAAAACCAGAAAACCTCAAACTTAATAGTGTGGATTAGTGTAGGAGGCCATGGTGATGAAGGTTGTGCCGGTTGTAGCTTTCCAATGGAGTGGCCTTGAAGAAAAAAGAGGGTTTGTCAGGGAGCCCTTGAGTCCATGTCTGAGAAGGTCCATTCTTGAAGATACAGCAAGGTATTGAGTAAAGTAATAGCTCCTTGGGATGATAGGAGCATGCAATGAGGATGACTCTGAAATTGAACAGATGGCTTGCTAGAGAGGCCTTGAGTCCCAGATTGAGTTGATCCAATCCTATAATTGCAGCAATATGTTGAAGGAAATGGCTGCTCAGATCTTCAGAAAGAGTCATGCAGATGAACCGCAAAAAAAAAGGCCACGAGAGCCAAAAGTGACAGGAAAAAAACAAAACACTTACCTAGAGAAGGGCTACCCACACTCAGGAAAAAACTGAAAGAGGGAAATAGTAAAAGAAAGCACACCTACACACCAGGCCAGAGAAAAAAGGCCAAGACAAAAACAAAAACCGGAAGCTAAGACCTTACCAAACTAAACCAAACCCAAACCCTCCCCCAAACCTAGAGAAACACCCAGGGCCATTTGCTTGCGAGTCAAGTAACCTGCAGATACCAGATTATACATGGGAAGGAAGAAGAATGCATCATGAATAAGGAGATACCGGCCAAGTATTAAAAGAGAAGAAGAGGCCCTTGTCTTTGAAGGAAGATCATTCCCAAGAATATGACTGATTCACTATTTTGAGAAAGATCTCAGAAGGTGAAGGGGATAATGCATTGAAGAGTGCATAATTTATGGCCAGTCATATTTGCCAGCAAGTCAACTGAACTATCTTTTTCCATGGTTTCTTATATTTAATGTGTTGCTTAGATGACCAGCATGAAATAACATCATTTACTGAGCTAGGAATTACCCATGGTATTCCCCACCAGACCATAATTTTGTTCCAAACAAGCCATGCCTTAGGAAAATGCAGAATGGCATGAGCTCTTGATTCAAATTCCCAATTGCATATATGGCAAGTGAGATCATGCAAAGACATGGACATTCCTCTAGTTTCTAGAAAGCATTTAGAAGGAATGAAATTAAGATAGGCCAGCCAGCAAAAAGTTGTGATTTTAGGAGGAATAGAAACTATCCAAAAATCCTTTGTCCAATGAAAAAAAAACTAAGGCTTGAGAACCTTAAAGTTGCAATATATAATATAGCTTCTTTACTGTAAAGCCTTTAGCATCCCAAACCCAACATATGGTATCTTGATTTGTGTTAAGGTGAACCCCATGAAGAATAGTAGCAAGACTTTTCCATTCATTTGCAGCTCTACCTCTTGGAGTGGACCTGAAATTGAGGAACCATTCAGCACCATTCCAGGCTTCTGATACCATGATTCTTTTTTATTGGGAACTGAGGAAAATACCATTGCAAAAAGGGCAAAAAATGAGAGACCCTTGATACGGTCTTCGAGAGATTGCGACGAGCAAACTAGTTGTCCCTCTCACTCCAGAGAATGGATTGAGACCTTGGAGAGGATGAGGCTTTTCTCTGGTCGTTCACGGCTAAGATCGATCATATCCATTGGGAATCCCCGATGCTCGGTGGACCCTCGGTCGCAACGGCGAAGCTACATTGACTCTTGGAGATCTGATTGCAACGACGTTGACGTGCATTAAACCTGCAACAAAGGAAGGTCGCGTCGTCGGATTAAGTTTGACTCCGACCGGAGCCACCGCCGAGCGCGTACGGTCCGTGTCTGTTTGTCCTTGTTCAAGCCTCCCTTTCTCGGCCATACTCCAACTTTCCCTTGTGTGAGTCCTCAATTGGTTGTTGTTGGACCGTCTCTTGGTCTTGTTCCTCCTAAAACCATGGTGGCTACTCTATCAATGGTGGATTCATGACGTTTGGACATCTCTATCGGTTGACACCTGGAAGGTTTTGCGGCCTTACTTATTCTCCTTCTCGGATAGTATGCAATGAGTTTTGTTTGGGAGTCGGCTCCTTTGGGTCGACACTATTGGCCTCCCTATCGTATGTTGGAATCTGGAATACATTGCAGAGGTTGCTGGGAAGTTTGGTGTGCTTATTCCCATTCATCCTTGCTCTTTGGTGGCATCTCAATAGTTGAGGGCAGTAGCCTTGGTACACGTGATGGATGTTACGGTGGGTAGACAGGTGACTGTATCTCATGTACTGGGCTTCTGTGTTGATATGATCCTTGAGCCAGTCCATGTGGATTTTTTTTGTACCTCACTCAGTTTGGGACGGTAGAGACACAAACAACGTCTGACCAAAGGAATAGCTCGTCGGCTCTTATCTCTGAAGCAAGCCTCAACACCCTTCAACCTCCTTCCTTACTGGGTGGCCCCCTTCTTCAATCGAGCAAGTATTCCTCGGACAACCAATTTGTTGATGTTGGGAGCAGAAATAAAGCAGACAAGTTGGAAAATATGGCCTCGGACACTAGGGACTCAAACAAGGCCTTTGTTATGGATTTGTATGATGGTCTAGACCAGACTCTCTTCCCTATCTCAAATCGTCCCTTCTGCCCCTTCAGATCGACTTTGGTGATATCCTTCCTCAACCGGATGCCTTTTCAAAAAAAATCTTGTCGTTGATTGATGGTTGCACTGTGGAGGGCATTGATCACCTTCTGCCAAGATTTGCAGAACGCTTGGGGTTCCGCTATAAAGGTTAGACTGAAGAATGCTTCAAGAAAATTGAAGTGGCTCTAAATCCACATCATAATAGCGGGGTTCCTAGCCCCATCAGAATCACTTGAATGTAATTCTTTTTTTGACTAAAAGTTGCAGCTTTTTATTAGATTTTAGAAGTGACAATACACTGAAGTGCATCAGGTAGAGGCCCTGACCACTGAAGAAAAGTTGTGGAATAGTCTCCCTTGATAACCAGTAAGAGGCCCTGTTCACAATCCTTTTTACAAATTGAAGGGAAATCCCCTTATTGTGAGAAAGCATCAGACGAATATCCCAGATTAGTGTCACAACCGAGGATGGGGGTGGATCCCCGTGCCGGATCATGTTGATGAGAGCCTGAGCATCAGATTGGATAATTATGGGTCTTGTATTCAAAGTGTCGTTGCCAAAGCGCAAGCTTCCACCATGAGCGGCGACCAACCCCCTGGAAATAAGCCATTCGATGCGAGGAATACCCTACCCTTCGCATCCTGAGCTATCAAACCTCAAGCCGACTAATTTGTATCCTGAAATATAGCCCCATCCATGTTTATGATTATAGAGCCCAGGGGTGGACGAGTCCATTTAGCTAGCCAGTGCCTGGGTGGTTGGCGAGGCTTTGGTATAGCGGCACATGCATCATGCCACGCCAGAATGTGAGCTTTATCCACCGGGATGACCTTTAAAGCCACCGGTAATATATCCCTCCATTTCAGTTCATTCCTCGCCATCCAAATTCCCACAAGACTGAGAGGGTATCTGCCACCTATATGCGTGAGCCAGTGGTATCAACCCCCTCCCACCAACTCATAAAACCCGAGGAAGAAGCAGGGAGAGGAGGGCCCCCAAACTGCGCACAACACACTTTTGCAAAACCGCATTCCAAGAACAGGTGATCCACCGTTTCCGACGCCCTCCTACAAATACCACATGTTGAAGCAATAGGGAGGAACCGCTTGTTCAAATTAACTGAAACCTGCAATGTATCCGTAAGGCACCTCCATAGAAAGATTCAGAGCCGATCTGGTACAGAATGTCCCATATAGAGGTCCAAGTGACCATAGCCATGTTTTGGCGAGCTATATGCTGCTCCGCTGCTAAGACCGAATATCCTGTCTTTGTCGTAAATGAGCACATCCTCTCAGACGTCCAGTATCATATATCCTTGGGACGTAGAGCCGAAATCGGAATATGAAGGATACGATTCGTCTCATCCGCATCAAACAACTGTGCAATTAAGGTAGCATCCTACGTTCGAGTTCCTAGAACCATAAGACCTACTACACGGGCCCCCACCAAAATGGGATAACTAGAGGTTACCTCCGGTTCAGGACCCAACAACCACAGTGTCCCTTTGATCATGGTATCATATCCATCCCCGATACGAAGGCCCTACTTGTTCACATTTTGAGTGGAAAGTATACTAGCCCATGTAAAACTGGGATTAGCTCCCATCTTTGCACTAAGGAAGTCAGTCATAGGTAAATACCTCGCCTTTAAGACACAGGCAATCAGAGATTGGGGCCTATGGATCAGGCTCCATGCATGTTTCCCCAAGAGAGCGGTATTAACATCTCTCAGATGTCGGAAGGCCGTCCCACCTGCCTCTTTAGGCATACACAGCTTATCCCAATCTTGTCATATAATTGGTCGGGTCGATTTACCTCCCCACCAAAATCTCTCCAAGGCAACGTAAATACGATCTATTATCTTGTTGGGTACCCGAAAGACGGACATTACATATACCAAAAGTGAAGTAAGAATCGAGCGCATCATAACCTCCCGGCCTACTGGTGACAGAAGCTTACTATCCCAAGAGTGAATGCGCTTAGTAATCCGATCACCCAAATTAAGCCATCGCATCATTTATATTCCTCCCAATCATGTTACGGACCCCAGATACATAGATGATTCAAATGCTACTCGGACGCCCTTGATCCTACCTTCATCTTGTGCTTTCTGAAGAAGTGATGACAGGCCCTCCATACATAGGAGGAATAAATACGGAGACAGGGGATCCCCCTGACGGAGTCCGCGTGAAAGGGTAAACTGAGGGGTCTCTCCGCCGGACGACACCGTGTACCTAACAGTTTTCATGCAGCAGGACACCAACGTAATACAATCCTGCATAAAGCCCATACGGGCCATGATGGTTAACAAGTAATTCCACTCCACTCTATCGTATGCCTTGCTCATATCCAATTTAAGAGCCATAAAACCGAAGTTACCTTGACGTTTTCTGCGGAGGAAATGAATGATCTCAAAACCCACCAAGATGTTATCTTGAATACAGCGGCCTGGAATAAAAGCCCCTTGGGTCTCAAAGATAACCTTGTGAAGGAGAGGTTGAAGCCGGATGGAGAAGACCTTAGATAGAATACGAAAATTCACGTACAGATGGCGATGAGGCACAAATCTGTCACCACATTCGGGTCCGTTTTCTTAGGTATCAACACAATAGATGTATCATTTAATCTAGGGTTAGAACCCCTCGTTGCCACAACCTCCTGAAAAAACCGGATGACCTCCTCAGAGACAACCGACCAATAATATTGATAAAATCGTGGGTTGAGGCCATCCGGTCCCGGGGACTTATCTGGCCCTATATGAAACACCGCTAGACGCACCTCTTCCTTTGAGCATGGGGCCAATAAGAGACCATTTTCAACTGCCAGGATACTCGGTGTCAAGGGTAATCAGAACACTCCCAGGTCCGGCTGCCCGCTCATAAAAAGCTGGCCAAAACAGTCCATAATTAACTCCCTCATCCCAGTATCTCACGTCATGAGGTACCCTGTTGCATCCTTCAAAGCCATCACGACATTTACCCGACGACAATAGGAACATACCGCTTGAAAGAATTTATTGTTCTCATCCCCTTCAGCCAGCCAATGTTGCTTTGCTCTTTGTTGTCAGAACGCTTCTTGCTCCCCCAACGCACGTTCATACTGAATTTGGATTGCTTCACGTCTATGCACTCCCGGCCGATCGGTCCTCCCATTCAACTCCGCAATACGACGTTGGCACCACTTAATATGATTAATATTCTTCCGGAAGTGATACATACCCTAGTTATCCAGATTGGTCCCCGCCGTACGAATAACCTATGCAATTGGAATTGTCGAATGTTTATCCCAATGTTCTTGTACCACTTTCCCACAATCAGGGTCCCTTACCTATTGGGATTGAAATCTGAACTCGGAGGGCCTCGTTGAGGAACTTTACGGGCAAGAGACAGAAGGATTAGCCAGTGATTAGAGGTCGTCTTGCCTGTATTACGAAAATCAAGGTCCGAAAGAGAATAATAAAGCGAGCTAGATATCAAAGCTCTATCCAATCGAGCATGTATTTGCCTGGCGTGGTTCCGTCCCCGGAACCATGTATACTGGTGACCAGTCATCGGCATATCAACTAACTGCAAATCATCTATAAGAGAGCAAAAATCGTCAATGAGGCTTATAGGGTAGTGACCTCCTGTTGTCTCATATGGTTCTAATATCCCGTTAAAGTCTCCAATAAGAATTCAATTTGGGTGAGTAGGGGTATGCAAACGTCGTATCTTCTCCCATGTTTTGAAACGATGATCCCGACGAGCCTCCCCGTAGATACCCGTTAGGCGCAAATCCGCATGGCCAGGAGCCGAGACTTCCACATCAATGAAATTTATATCGGATTCATGATAACTTACAACGAGTCCCATGACCCTGAACAGAGCTAACCCTTGACTAGACTCTGAATATGGAACGCAGATAAAATCCTGAAAGCCCAACGATCTGTAGAGTAGCGCGTAATTATGAGCAGAGAGCAATGTCTCGGAAAGAAACAATGGGTGAGGTTGATGATCCCTTAGTATATGGTGCAGATGTTGTTTGTGTAATCGGGATCCCATCCCTTGATAGTTTCAAGCCAGTACCCAAAGATCTGGTTTTTCTGGGGCCGATGGAATAGTATTTGACCCTGGGTCTCAATTAACTTGTGAACCCAAGACAGAGGTGGTCGCAATTTGCGAATCAGGCAAAAGGGCCACTGGGGAGGGCGATGGCGACCCTGATGGAGGCGAGGCCGGCGACAAGGGGGTACTCGTATCCAACCGTTGTGATTGGATTGCGTCTAAACCTGGGTCGGAAAAGGGTAGAGGAGAGGCGAGAGCAAGCTCAACTGGGGAGAGAGGAGGCTGACCGGGACTAAGCCGGGAGTTTGGAACACGCCTAGGGCGACAGCACCGCGAGGAGGGAGAAGCCCTAGCAGACATAGACCAAGAACCTTGACTTTTCTTGAAGGTAATTCTTTAATCTTGTTGCTTTTGATGTTAGAGCTTTAATTCTGACCTGTTTTTTTTTTATAGTTTTTTTTGTTTTGTATCGTTTGTTTTGTTCATAAATTTCCTCTCTAATAAAAATAAATAAAGATTACATATCCAATGAACCAGAGTCGGTTCGAAGTGCTGCCGCAGCTAGGCCCCGATTTATATAAAGACAATATATTTTAGACATTTATTTTTAAATAGAGAAAGAGTAGTGTTTCTTAACAGAAGATAGATGAGCTAAAAATGTACTCTCTTGTACGAATGAGATTTGGTTGTCAACTGAACCAAAATCCATCTAAAGATGATTTACCAAGTCATGCATGTCTACCAAAGAAACTGGCAAAGCCAGAAGCAGTCTTCAACCTTTTGTTAAAGGTAAGAGTATCCAGTTTTTATGGCTCCACAAAGTCCTTTCTAGGACCTTCAACATAAAACCTTCAACTTGTGATCTTCCCTTTCCCGTGGTGTCTCACTTTGGCCTCGCCCTGCATGTTTACGCAAGTTCAGCCCTTCCATGACTCTATAGAATTTTTGTCCTCCAGCGGTTGAGAGTCTATCCAATGATACAGAAGATCTTAATGTTGGTGCCTGAGGGGAACTATGGCCCTGTCTGGACTTCATTCTCTTTTTCCAGTCTGAGAGTGAATCTCTTACCCTTTCAGAAACTATGGCTCTCCTGAAGCTGGAGCCCATCTGCAAATAACTATCACATGCTTATGTATCAAAGATTGTGAGAGAACAAACATGACAACAATAACAAAAAGGCCAGAACAGACCTGTGTGACTACAACATAGAGCGGGAACGTGATAAAGCTACCACAGAACTGGGATATGACACTGCAACAAACAATGAGAGGTTGCTAATATGAGACTTGGAAGAGATATATATAAATAATAATGAGATAGAATCGTATGATAGAGATGATACCCAAATGTCAAACGAATCACAAGGAAGTGACGATTTTTCATGAAACATGAAGAATCCTTGATTTCCCACTGGAAACATTACCATAATCACATGTATCAATTAACTTGCGTCTTAGAAACCAGAAAAGTGGGTATATGATTATGACATTTAGGGATTGCAAGTAAAAGAAAAAGCAACATTACTGAGACCAATCTCAGATATTGCAACACTGGTACAGAAAAGTTCTTACCAAAGACCAGAGGAAACTTGCCATTTCTAATGCATTCTGTAAAACACAATCACCAAGAATTAAGAAGAGTTGGGTTTTAAATACAACTTCAAAGCAACAAAGAATGTATAATTACTCAGCTTACTTGGAAAGATACCAGTTGTATTAACCGCAAAAGCAATCTTGGCCTCTTAAACCAGAATAGCTCATCCCTAAGCTTGAACTGATGGGAATCATTCAATTGGCATTTATGCATGATTTCAACAGCCAACTTCACAACCACCCGGCGCAGTTTAGTACCCATCAGTAGGATAATCTTATACAACCAACAGAGGAAATAATATAAGTGCACTGTGGCTATTGAAATAAAAATAGAGCCATGAAGAAGAGCACAATGATAGGAACTTACAATAGTGGGAAGGAAGGAGAGATAAAAGTAGATTGTGGTTCCTGAACAAAAGTTACAGATCATACACTAGGAAGCTAGGCCATTTAAATGCTTGAATTATCATGTTAGCAATATGATTAAGATGTAGACAACTATTTTTTGGTTTCGGCAAAAGATAACTTTGTACATAAGAGATGACATTGTCCTGTTCCAATGACTGTATGATGGCCTGAAAGCCTTATAACTGTCAATCTACATGATTTGGTCCTATGGGCTTTAAGGTTGTAGCCATGGGTAGTATATATATGTGGTCTTGTAGACTTGTACAATACTTTATTCATTGAGACTGGTATCGTATCAGAGCCTTTGTGCTCTCTCTCGTCTAGTTCTTATTCCAGTTCCGTTGTCTTCGTCTCTGATTTCTAGGTTTTAATTTCTGAAGACCCAAATCAGTTCATTGTATCTCGCGGACCTAGGTGAGATTTTTTGTTGCTTTGGGAGGCTACACTTTGCTGCTTGAAAGGTTGAAGTCGTAATAGAACCCATTCGCCCACCTCAAAATGAACTTTGTGGTGGGTCTTATCATAAGAAGCCTTGATAGCCGCTTGTAACAAGCGGTTGTAGAGTTCGGCTAAATAATTGTCTCTATCACAAAGCTCATGATTGACAACTTCAATGCGGGCAGCACTAGGGCAATAAGCAACAAGGCGAGGGTGGCTTCCTCCCATACACGACTTCAAACGGGCAGGTGGGCGAATGGATTGTAAATAATACCAGTGTTATACATATTATGAGTGCACAAAACATATTGAGGTGGATTGTCACTTCATCAGACAAATTGTTATTGATCGATCAACCCACATCAATCTGAGGGGGTGTCAGTCAAGATGATTTAGCCCTATTAGCTTTAGAGTTCAAGCCCGGTTTATATTGTAACTCTAATCCATGTAGCCATGAGTAGTATATAATCTTGCAGGATACTTTGTCATTGAAATACAAAGTAAATTCCTGCCAATAACACCTCTGTCGGTGATGATAGCTCTCGTTTTCTTCACTGCCTTTCTAAACCATAATGTGTATGACAATGAATCCAATCAATTTAAGGAGTCATTAAAAAAGTCAATAGATAGGTATCCCCCCATATACACACACACAAAAAAAAAAACAAGTGTTAACTTTGGCATGAAAAATACCATGAAAATCTAGAAGGATGCATGATATGGCATATATCCAGAGAAGTCCACTGCACAGAAGTAACTTTAGGTTAGCCAATAATGAAATGCTTAAAGTTTTTCCTTCTAAATAATACCACCTAAATATCACCCTTAACTAATCCATATGCCAGTTCTCCTGGATGAACAAGATTGACCAACATTTGTGTAATACAAACTCATCCTTGCATGAAATCAAGATAAAAACTAGTTTCTAGAGAAAGTAACAAACATATTTGGGTACTTTTATATGTGTTTGATCTACCACTGCAAACAGGATATAGAAATGCATCTTATTAGTTAGATCACACTAAAGTGACGTTAACCTTTTAGTCAGTAAAGGGGTACCTGATGCCAAGGATATGGCAAAACTCTTCCTCCATGTTTCTTAGTATATAACTAAGGAAGTCATAATTCAGAGGAAGTTGATGACTCTGGAAAAAAAATACAAGTATATGAGTCACAAACCAATAGTTAGAATATGCAACTTACTTAGTGAATTTCCAAATCTATTAATGACATACAAATAATTGGAAGTAGTTTCTGACAACCCAGAATAACGAGTGTCACGATTCGGGTGTCAAGCCAAGTACCTAGAGATTTGGGTACCAAGTCACATTACCCAAGAGAATTACATGATGATCATAGTACCCACTGTCTACAAGTCATGCCACACCATAAGGTAGGCTGCTAGTGGATCACATATACCATGTCAGCTCTCTGACACAAACTTCAACCAATTAGGTCGGTGCCACTTAGTAACTGTTGTTCTGTGTATATATAGGTAAAGGGATTTTGAACTCTCATGTTACATTCTTGCAGTTACTTTCTGATTTCATCTCTCCGAAGCCTTATTCTCACGCCGTACGACATACACACAACTACTAGCAGTACACAATAAGTTAAGACATTACATTACTCACTTAGCCTTAGATCTGATGTATGATAGTATTGTTGAATCATTAATGGAGACTTCTATCATGAATGAAGGAAAAAATATGAACAATCTCCAAGAGTTGACTCATGACGTTTCCACAAGCTACTCTATGTATTGTGGTCATACTTCATCAATTAGCATCCCATACCATTAGTTGAGTTGCTTTATAATATTAATAGGTAGAGTTCTTCAACTATAAATAAGTGGGTTTGGTCCTCAAACCTTCCAGTCTAATTTAGAAAAACTCGCACCACCATTGAGAAGTTGTTAGAGGTTTGGAAGTGCCAAAACTTACAGGCATTCTCAAATTTTGTGGTTATGGCAGAGGCATGTAATTCCATGGGTGTAATTTCACAAGTGATGAACTTATATTGAGTTATTTGAAGTATGTTTAGTCCGAATAAAAATCGTAATGCCCAAGAGGGTGAACTGGTAACACTCCTCTTTCACATCAACCTATAGACATAAGACTTTAACTTAGACTGGATTAAACTTACAGTAATAAATCCCAAGCGCAAAGCCATATAATCTGCTTCGGTTATAGAACTCCAGAACTGCCGGATGAAACAAAGCTGCAAATATATTTGTTTAATTTGGAATTACTCAAATACCAGCAGTCAGGGTTATCATAGAAAACAAAGACTTGCTACGTTATACAGAAGGGAAGATACATGTAAATATTATCTAGGAAAGGACATTTAATTTTTAAGATTGCTTTTTTACCGTTATAAGAAATTTGAAGGCAGGTAAATGTTACTAAATATAGCGATGAAACAAAATCACCCACAACATTTTAAACTAGGCAAAGATACAATATGTGGTAATACCAGCCAAACAAGAACGCTGTGTTGGCTCCATGGGTGGGATGTATGATCAGAAATGAAAGTAGTTAAGTGTCTCATCTTCGCATTTCTTGACACATCTGCATGTGGTAAACCTAAGTTATGAAATTAACTCGAGGAGGTTAAAAACAAAACTGTATCCATTGCCAGCAAATTAACAAAGAATTCAACGAGACGAACAAAATGCACACCTCCAACATCGTTATCACCGATTTCTTTTGAATGGTTTTCCCATGATCTCCAGCTATAGATCTGTAAGAATACATAAATTATTAGTGCTTCACCAACGAGATGAATCTAGGAAGCTTCAAAGGAGAAGTTTACTTTAAATGGGTCCACCAACCTTAACCAATGCCAAGGCAACAGTAGCAAAGCTATAAAAAATATGGGTTACGCCAAGAACAAATATCAAACGGTGAAGCTGCTCAAGAGTTTCTCTTGAAGCAAAACGCTCTTTACCCTGAAAGACAAATTAGAGTTCATACAAACAGCAAGAATAAAAAAGGTATCCAAGTAAAAGGAAAATTCTAGGTAGCATGTCCATGAACGATATCACGGTAACAACATCATTGAATTTGAAAGTTGGCATATACCAATTGGAATAGAAGCACATCATAATAACATCAAAATGTACCAGCATTAAAGAACAACTATGCAAACATCCAAAACATGGGAAAAGGGGAAAGCTACCTTGGGACAAGTAAAACCCTCCTTGAGCACCCGCACCGAATCATTCAAGTGAACAACGCCATTGATGGAAAAGCGTTGTGTCCATTTAAGCTTAAGCTTATCATCGGAGGTAACGCAAGGATGGAATTTGCTGCTGAAGGCTGATGAATTAACACAAATTGTGGACATAAACTCAGTCCAATGACCCATCAGCAGCGATAGAAACCCAAATAACATTAATTCTGCTCACACAGGCAAATCATCAAACACCTAAGCTACAATAAAAATAATTCATTGTCCACCATCTATAGAACCAATTTAAATTGCCCACCATCTTTAACCTTTTCCAGAGCAGCGAGGAGGGCATTCCTCTTCGTCTTCTCTAACCACTGCTTAAGAAGGAAAAATAAATGAAACCCAAACAAACAATCAAGCAATCAATCAACATATTGAGATTTGATTCAATAAGGTCTTCTTACCGCTGCCAATTTTTCCAACGAATGCTCAATCATTAAGCTGATTAAGATCATCACAGTGACGACGGTGGCAACCGCCCATGTCGGGGTCTCGAACAAGGTCCGTGCTTCTCCTTCCGCCATTTTTGAGCAGAGCCCACGAGCCCTTTTTCACATCTGCCTCTGGATGGAAGGTCAGCGGCAGAGAGTTCAATTTGGGGAATGAAGGAGATGAATTGGGAACGTACGATGAAAAAATCGGAGAAGACATGCATGGCATTGGTGTGCATGCTATTACGAACCAGATATACGAAACATTTGCCATTAGATGCTGCTTGAGAGACATGCCCATTTTTGTCTCTTCCTTTCTCTTTCAACGATGAGTTTGAATATGATTACATATACGTTCTAGACCCGATTGTTTTGACATGCATTTTTTTTATCAATATAGGAATACTATTATTTAAATGTCGACAATAATAATGCTTTGGAGTGACTCCGGGATATAACCCCACACCATTTTCAGACATGGGAAGAACAAGTCGTCCTGAAAAGCTAATGAGTTGCTTTGTTCGCTGTCCGTTTTACAAAGTCGAGTTGCACGCACTCGAGTTTAGTTAATAGGGAACTACAATCGTAAACGACTATCCCTAGTGGGGAAGAGGGTTTCTCCCATTTTGTGATCATATCCACTATGACCTTGCAATCACTTCTGACACTTGCGTGTTGTCCAAGCTTCCGCAACCGTCATGTCAATGCATCTCTGACAGCGTAGGCCTCTACTAGACTTGGGTTCTGGGGTCCATGGAACGTAGATGATCGAGCCCGGGTGATTCGCCCTGTGTCATCTCTACACACCCACCTTGTCCCCATTTGTCTTGTCGCCGCAAACAGAGCGCCATCTGTCGTTGCTCTTGCTTTCCAGTGTTTGGCTTCCACTCATCCCGTATGTAGGGAAAACGACGTTTGATAAATGGTGGTTGATGTCTGTGGGGCATTCTCCCAGACCACCTTGTTTTTGGCTTTCCATATTTCTCATAGTATGCACCCTACCATTCCCCCGCATGCAAGGGGGTTTAACTGTAGGATGGTCCTCAACCATTATGTGATGTTAGTAACAGCCTGGGGAAGCATCAGATCGGATTTCGTCCAACACTCTGCCGCCACCGGACATTCGACTAATAGGTGAAGCTCCGATTCCTCCTCACCTTGGCAAACAGGACAATTTGCTTCCAGTGCTACGAACCGTCTGCGGAGGTTGGGTGCTACCTAGAGACATCCCGAACATGTTCGCCATAGAAAAGTATGCACCTTTGGTAGTACTTCCTCCCCAAATCGAGGACCAGATATCCGTTTGATTGTTAACTGTTGCCTGATTATGATGGATCATATTGTATGCTGATTTTACGGAGTATTCACCCAAGTGTTTCCCTGCCCAATACCACGAATATATCGACGTTGTTTGACATGCATTTTATTTATGCAACCTAAGACCATGCTCCGACCCACAATTTGCAACCCGTTATTTAGTGGGTCGGAATTACGAGTTGCACACTATGATGTGCGGTTTTTGTGGTTCTGACCCATTAAATAGTGGGTCAGGATCGCGGTTCGCGACATGCGAACCACTAAATCGGGTTATTGGCTTGCGGGTCATAGGTCGCACACCAACCAATCAACTGCTTACATATGTCTTCTTTGGTGTAAAAAAAATCCAACCGTTTAAGAAACGGTCAAATTTTATTTATTTTTAAAATAAAATATATTTGAATTATAAACAACAAAAATCAAATTTTCCCCGCCTATAAATACCCTCAATTTCATTCATCAAAGCACCAATAAATCTCATATTTCTCTCAATTTTTTTCTCTACTTTCACTCTCAACTTTCTTTGTCACAAATTCCGATCGAAAATGTCCGACAAAGAAACTCAAGGTTCGTCTTTACCGGAGGCTGGAACTAGAATGATCTTCACTTCAACCCCGATCAGCTAGGCAGCTTCTAGAGCGTGTTGAACATCAACATGGCCAACAACCCGTTCATGCAACTTGGTTACAACCCAAGCGCTTTCAACCCGTATATGCAACCTGGTTACAACCCAGGTGCATTCATACCTGGTACTTTCAAACTCTCGACTTTAATTTCGTTTACTATTATTTTTATGTGAAGTATTATTTTTTTTATTATAAATATTGTTAAATGAATTTCAATCCAGGTCAATTCAACCCCCCACTTTTCAACCTCGGTCCAAACTATTACCGTTATAACGAGTCTGGTGGAACCCAACAACATGTCGTTGACAACAGCAACACCCGCATGTCGTCTATGTCAACCTTTGTCGGTTCGTCCCAAGAAAGAAAGGGTGCCAAATGTTAGAAGAAAATTAATCGTTGAGGCGGAGAGGCAACTTATAAATGTTTAGCTCCGCACAACCAAAGACTCAATTTAGGGCAACTCTCAAGATGGTACGTCCTCCTGGTGGACAATTGAGAACGCGTATAACGCATAACACATAATACAACCCAAAACACATTTGACAAGACAAATTTTATAGAGAAAAAAGCTTTGTCACTCGTCGATTGATCGGTAATACGCTCCAAACTAGTCCCGTATGTGTTCAACAAGGTCCTCTTGGAGTTGTCGGTGGGTGAGATCATTTGTCACATTGAGTTGAGCGGTCAACCGTTGTTGGTAAGACAATGGCCTTCCTTGGTGCCATCGTTCTGGTGGTGTTTAATCTGGTATTTCCGGAGGGGGTCGTAATACAAGTCCTCATCTCCTGCTTCATACCGATAAAGTTCATCCTCTACAATCATGTTGTGTGGAATGATACAAGTGTGCATGATATCAGCCAAAGTCATCGTGCTCCAAACACGAGCGGGTCGAGCACCCATACGCTAGCATTCGTATCGCGTCAGTGCAACGTCATCCAAGCGTCCAACAGCATTCCGCTTCTGAACAAAGTAATCGTCATGCTCCGCTATCTTGTTCATAACACGTTGAAAAAGTGGTCGGCACATACGAGATTGACGCATAAACATATCGGGCTCATACGTGGGATTCTCGACAAAATAATCATGCATCAGTCGGTGGTGGGCTTCGAGACGACCTTTGTTAAACTATCGCCGGAAAGGTTCCGCACTTTCGATCCTTTGTCTTAGTGTGTCGAGCCTTGGGATTGCTATCTCTATAATTCTGTCAGTCTTTCGTCGGATTCGTTGCTCTATTGTACGAATGTTGGCTTCCAGTTCCTCTATTGATGAAGCCTCGTTGTTGGACATTTTTTTATCGAAATTTATGAGAGAAATTTAGGATTTTAAGAGAAAAACATGAGAGAAATGTTAGTGATTTAAGTATATTTATAGATGAGAAAATTTTGATTAGTTTAGATTAAATAAGATTTTTTGTATTAAAAAAAATCTACCCGTTTATGACCATTGGGGCCACCAGTCATTTTTTCCACTGAGGCGCCATATGGCAGGTAGCCACTGGCTGGGGCACGACTCATGGGTTACGATCCACAAAAATGAGTCGCGAGTCGGGACTCATGGTTCCGACCCACGAAAGTGAGTCGCGAGTCGGGACTCACGGTTCCGACCCACGGACGATGTACATGCTCTTAGTCTTACATTGACAAGACTTGAATACATACATCACTTGGTAAAAGACACGTCCACATTCACCTATCAAAGTTTAATAGCCTTTCTTCAATCCTTTGAAGCCCAATATGCACAAAAAGGTTTCCACACACGACTATCCTATGAACATCTTACTCATGATCATATATCATTGTAGTAGTACAGAACCAATTTGCTATTTACATTGCTGTTTGACATATTTAACAAGTGTCATAGAACTGTATTACATATTAACAATAAGGGGCAGTAGAATAGCATCCTAATTTACTTCATGACAAGAGCAGGAGCAACAAGTCTGCTGAGTTCCATCAACATCATGTTAGATACCAATCTCTATCTACATCCATTGTCTGGTTCTAATGCCAGCCTGCTCTCTTGATCTGAAAGACAAATATCACAATTTGCTCAGGATATATCTCACACTGTACAGGCTAAACCAATTTATATATGACTCCGTTCGAAATTCAAGGCAAAAAGTTCAGTTGTAAACCCTCTACAGCTGCCCAAAAGCATACAGTATTCATATATTCTGGGATATGCTAGTTGCTACATCTTTATGAATTATTTTATCCTCCATACCATGTAAAGGGTTCTCTGAACCACATAACTTGTAACAACATAGTTCTCATACTGAAACAAAAGTATGGGGATTGTTCCTTTCCTCATATACCAGAAGGTAATTTTACTTTCTTCTTTGTTAAGCCTAGAGTGCATTTTGAAATTTTGTTTTCAACTCTGTTTCATCCCCTTATTGTCACAAATAAAACTATGAGATGTAATCTTTCAAGTGCCAAGCTGACCATGTAAGAAACTGGTATCTAATATCATTTATTTGTAAAATTATCAACAACAATGACACACAGTTCTCGATACATAATTTATCACAGCAGTTAACAATTGGCACCTTAATTCAGTGCTCTACTGAGAAGATTTCGTGAACTACCCATTGAACTACTTACACAAAAGTCCTTCGTCTATGGTATGGCTTAGGGCTGAGCAGAAATCCGACCATCACCGGAAACCGACCGTCTCCGGTCGTCCCCGTCACCGGAATACCCAAAACCGGTCTTATCCGGGTCAAAGATGGTTTGAAAGTCACTGAATCGGAGGTCAACGGGCGGTCAACGGTTTGGGTGAGCCAAACCGGTGGTGACCAAAAAAACCGGTCTTACCCGGTCAAGGCCTGTCCACTGGGCCTAGGCGTAAAGGCCCAGACACTTCCTTGGCCCAGATTCGCCTGACCTGGTTCAGACGCTTTTGTTCAACTTTTTGTGTTGTACAACAAAAACGGTTTCTTAGACAGTGTTGTGTAAGACGATGTTTTATATGATTATGAGGTATTAGTTATAGTAATTGTTGTGTTTTGTTTGAATGTTTGAAGTCTCTAAACTGAAATCATTTTTATAATAGGCAGGTTTATGAATTAAGTTGAATCGTGTGAAATTAAGTTTGAATTGTAGGAATTAAGTTGAATGTTTATTTCAGTAGGCCCAATAAGAAGCCCATTGGGCCTGGGTTGGTTGGTTATAACCGTCTCCGGTCGGTAGTGAGGTCGGGCGGTTATCAGCCTTTCTTTTAGCGACCGGTGATGGGGATGGGTATGGTTTTCATGTAACCGGGAAAAACGGTTTGGATAATGGGTTTGGGATTTTGGACGGGTACCGACCGATGCTCACCCCTAGTATGGCTAGGCAATGTAATGAGCAGTTAACACATGTTCAATAAAACTATCCACTCCATTTGAGATTGCCATGCACATTTTCCACATATTACATCCAGAACTTTGGCCTCTCAAACTCTATCATGACTGTGAACAACCAAGTGACTGTTAAGCAAAAGGGGCAATTAATGATAACATGCGTACAAGACATTTTCGGGCACAATGAGATCACTCTAATGTATGTGGTAAATTACACAGCATATGGAGAACATGATATCCCAATCAAAGCAACTTGATTCAAATAAACAATGAATTTGTGGTAATTGTAGTAAATGATGAAATTTAGATTAAAATGAAATCATTTAGTTGTCCCGACTTTACCTTCCATTTTAGGTAAATTAATTTCTTTACAGTTTAAGCCTCGGGTCACAGCCCAAATATGCTATGTGCCACAGCTAAAAGCTCACTGAGATAGATATTTAACAAACTCAAACCCAGCACTCAAAAATCAAAATTAAGAATGGCCTCTGTTTACTTACCTCAGCATAAGCAATTTTTGTTCTTAAATCATGTTTGCACACCGGGCAGGATGTCCCCCATTTAGTCAGCCAAGAGTCCACACAGCCTGAATGAAATTCTACAGATAGAGAGTGAGTTGATCAGCTGATTTATAGATTAACTCTTTATGACAGAACAGGAAAGTAGAATTTTAATTTAAGGTTGAAACATCAGCTTTGAATGATGCTAAGTTGCTAACCAACAATATAGTGTGGCATATTTTTCCATTCTGGTGAAATACGGATACCTGTTAACCGTCCATATTTCAAAGCCTCAACATATTTTCAATTGTGCCATGTACCTCCACCATGATAAACACAGTGAAATTGTCTCTCTTAAGTCTGAATTTAACGTGCCCTCAGAGTTTCTCTATGGGGGCAAGACTTGCTTCAAATTGTGCTCTATGGCAGTAAATTATGGAGAAAAACGCTTGCAACCAGAGTTCATGTTAGTGCCCAGAGGAAGAAAGGTGTCACTACTGAATAAGCAGAGGCCAAAAGTGACACACTACATGCCTGCAGTGCTGAGCACCAACATTTAAGAGGGACATAAGAGGTAAGTATCTTACTCGAGCATTAACCATGAGGGAGTGAAGAAGCATAAGTGAAACTATAAGTGGCTTCCATAAGACTTACAGGTAGGTAGTCTTTCTTTCATACTTAGTAAGAGTGGAAACTAGAATATTAATTATATAAGCAACGTCTTAACTCTTACCATGTTGGCAGGGAAGGACTTTAAGAGTTTCCCCGTCTCTGTAATCTTCAAGGCAAATGGCACATGTTTCTCCAGTGTGGCAATCACTTAGGCGAGAAGAGCTGAACGAGAAGCTGGGAAGAGCTTCGACCATCTTAATATCCAGAGATTGTGACTGACGATTTGTTCCCCATCCATAAAACCAATGTCTAGGAGCTAAGAAGGGTGCTAATATGGCTAATACTACAAGAAGAGAAATTAAAGAAATAGCGAACACAGTCCAAGCCGTCTCTTGATGAGATGGGTAGATGCAACATTCAGCTTCTCCTAAAGCATGCTCCTTTAGAATCTCACCGGATGTCCTTGAGACAAAGACAGCATGGATTGAAATGCCCTCAGGATTTACCATCACTACAAACAAGTGGTGGGAGTTAGAACAAAAACACAAAATTATGCAATACTTCAAATTAATTTCTGAAAATCATCTCTCTATCCCTATCTGTCAATAAAAGTTATCTTCCTATAAGCATATTCCTTCATATTAACACACAAAAAAGGCCAACATAACTAGTGAAGTTTGTCAAAGCCATTGTACCAGAAAGCAAGCAATATCAAATAGGACTCCCTTTGTCCCAAAATTAAGGGTTCCATTTGACTATTTGTGAGAGTTCAGAATCCAATTTTTAGGGTTTGACTTTCTAACATTTACCTTAATGATTTACCATGTCCCCTCTATTCAAGTTGTTATATGTAACTTATGAGGAGATATCATTGGAAATTCAAGGGTTAATTAACAAAAAAAATGAGATACCTATTTTGTTACACGTTTCAGGAAAGTGTGATGCTTATTTTGGGTCGTAGGGAGTACTTACTAAGAAAAAGAAATCTCAACATAATTCAGCAACAATGACAACTTACAACAATTGGTACACAACAATATTAATGAAATGAGAACTCACTATAAACCAAATTGCCCTTCTCCCTATCATCAAAGATAATGGCCGCCTGGAACCCACCATTTTGAGCATTTCGGACTTTATCCTCGAAAGAACAGCGACCCCTAACTATCAAAGCAAACCTTGAGGTCCTGTTGTGTGAAAAACCATTATGGAGCTGAGAGCAAGCATCCAGAGGATCAGCTAAGTGCAGAGCTCCACAGCTACCAGAGCTGTTAACCCCTACAGCTACAAAAAAAGCACCAAAACCGACCACTCAATTTATTTCCAAAATTAACTATTCCAACTTGAAATCCTAACCAGCTCAGTACACAAGAGAACCCAACAAAAAAGTATATAAAATCATTGTCCTGAAGTACAATTCTGGAGCTGACATATTTACATATCCACAGAAGGAATCTATAGTTCGAATTCAGTAGCTTTTCCCTTTCGAGTACCCAAATGGAAAACAGTGAGAGGTTCAAAATATATATCAAGCACAAAATCCTTGCATTTCTGCGCACAATCTCGGAAACCAAACAGTAGAGGGAGGAGGGAAAATGAAGCTGGTACCGAATTTGGCGGGAATGTCGTTGAAGACGAAGAAAAAGGGTTTGAGCACAACGGAAGCTGATGATAGTGGGATGGCGAAGCAGACGAGCAACAAGGACCCGAACGTGGACTCCCTCATCTTCGATCTCTCTCGACGGTGCAGATTTCGGTGAGTGGGAGTGAGACCGAAAGCTTTGGATTGGTAGCTACCCAACTGCAGAGAAGACGACGATCCTCTAACCCGGTGCGTTTTGGCACAGTGTACAAATAAAACGACGCCCTTACCCCTGTCTCGTCCTTTTAAAACAATATTCTATTACGATACACATTAATATTCACGTTACTCGTCATCTTACAAATAAGTTGGTTAACAATTTTACTCCAAGATTACATTTTAAGAGCATGAGAGTCCTAAACGCCGATCAGCGGCTGCGATAAAACTCTAAAATATCGATCAAAATATTGATCATATTTTATTTCAACAACGATTTTACGTAGCAATTATTTGTAGATTAACGTTGCAAACTATAATTTTTTTATTATTGACGTTAATATCAGCGTAGGTATTAAACCGAAGGAGTATTGAGTGATTTTATTCTGGGAAATCGTTGAATGAAACGCCGAGTAAACATCATCGACTACTCTTGCTCTAGGTATTATAAATCTGTTGTCCGTTTGGGTGGAATCTAACTATACAATGCTCACTACCGGCCTTCACTTTAGGTGCTTAGGGGTTCTTCTATATCTTTTTTTTATAAGCTATGCAATTTTATTACAACCCTTAGTTTTAAGGTGAAACAAAAGGGTTAAAAGGTGCAAATCATTGCAACCTCCTCCAAATGCAAAAAAACGGACCTTAATAGGCCCACCCAACACCGACGAATCAATACTAAACCAAACTAAAAAAAACACCCACTCAAAGTAAATAGAAAGGAAAGCAACCAAACGCATCTGTTTCCCCGAGCCGACCTACAGAACCCAAGCACCCTATCCACACCCTTCTCCAACAACCTGTAACGCAAAAAACAACTAACATCAACTCATTTGGCTAATAATCAAGCACAAAGATTTGCCTTTCAATCCACGAAACCCCACTCCCTCTTTAAAACAACCCGAACTCCATAAAACATTGAAGGAATTATACATCACCATAACTAGGATCTCATCAGTCGTAGGTAACAACTCATGATACATAGCTGAATTTCGAGCTAACCATAACTGCCAGAACACCACAAAACCCACATTCATCCACTGCACTCTCCACCGTCTCCTCCCAAAGCCTTACCAAATACCCAAAACTTGACGAACATATGTAAGCATAACCCAATCCACCCCAGACCACTGGTACACCTTCATCCAAACCGTTCAGGAATTAATACAATGGAGTAATAAATGATTAACGTCCTCAAAGTGGGACTAACAGAGGCAACACATCATCTGATTAAGAGAAATTCACACACCACGATCCTCTGAAAAACATGGTTGGTATAGCATGATGAGCTGCTAACCAGATAAAAGCACATATTTTAGAGGGTAAATGAGATATCCATAAACACATGGCCCATTCAAACTCTCTTTCCACACCATCCTCTATTAACAAACAATACACACTACTCACCTTATACCCCTTAGCCATTGGAACTCAAACCAAAACATCAGGAACATCTGAACGTATATCAACGCCCTCTAAGAGCTCCTCCAACAACATTATCTCTGTCCATTCCCATCCCCTATGCGCCCTCCTAAACTCCAAGGTCCAATGACCCGCATGCCACAAACCCTCTATCAGAAACTGCTTCTGAACAGACAAATGAAATAACCTCTGAAACTTGTATCGCAAGGCACAACCCCCAATCCAATGATTCTGCCAAAAATGTATTTGATCGCCTACACCCAACTTCTAATGCATTGCTTGATTACCAAATAAGCTCCTAAAGCGTGAATCCTCACCCCAAAGCCAAGATGTGACCAAAAAGATAAGAGCTACCAGATTTGTCTAATTTCAACAAATCTCATTTAGATTCATCTCACCCAAACTTATAGCAGATAACCTTCTTCCAAAGCGAATCTTTTTCTACTGCAAATCTCCACCACCACCGAGATAACAAACTCATGTTCATCTCTTTCAACCTCCTCAACCCCAAACCACCCTCCTCTTTACTTCTGCAGACCTTTGCCCAACTCAGCTTGCAAAAAACCTTGCCATTCTCCCTTGTGCGCCACAAAAAGGTTCCTTGCCATTTCTCCAAACACAAGATAACATGTTTTGGCGCACTAAATAATGACATATAAAAAAGAGGAAGTATGGGCAATGTAGATTTAATTAAGACAATCCTTCCCACAAGCGATAAATACTTCGCTTGTCATAAAGCCAAGGAATGTTTGAACTTTGCAACAATCGGATCTCAGGTCCGAATCAATCTCGGGTTTGCTCCCAACTGAAAGTCGAGATAAGGAATTGGAAAACTACCCACGACACGCCCTAAAACGTCCATCACTGATGTTCGACACAAAGTATTTGCATTTAATAAAACAGTTGTAGACTTCGCAAAATTAATTTTCACGCTAGAGCTTAACAGAAAATTGTGCAATAAATAAAGGATAGCAACCAAACCTGAGGCATCCCCTTTCAAGAATAACATGGTGTCATCCACGAACTGCAAATGTGAAACTATGGGTCCATCATCTCCAATACTAACCCCTTTAAAATCTCTATCAGAAAGGTCATAGTCTAATAGTTTGTGCAACCCTTCCCCTACAAGAAGAAACAAGAATGGTGATAAAGGGAAACCTTGCCTTACTCCTCCATGAATGTCAAAATCCTTAGTAGGGCTACCATTCAGCAAAACAGAAAGAGTGGCTTTAAAACAATAGCTCATTCACTACAGCCAATGAGACCCGAAACCCATTGCTCTCATCACAAATATCATATAATCCCAATTAAGCTTATCGTAAGCCTTTTCAAAATCTAATTTCAGAAGAACCACTTCCTCCTTCCTTTGCTTCACCAAGTGAATTAATTCAGAAGCCACCAATACTCCAGCCATTAACTATCTACCTGATACAAAGCCGCTTTGAACATCACTCACCAAGTTAGGTGATACTCTTTTCAACCTTTTAGAGAGCATTTAGGCAAGAAATTTATAAGGTACAGTAACCAAACTAATTGGCCAAAAGTCGTTCATCTCAACCGGACTCAAATTCTTTGGGATCAAAGCCACAAAGGTTGCATTTAGACCCTTACCAATAAAACCCGAGTTATGAAACTCATTCATGAACACCATTAGATCATACTTTACGACTTCCCATGCCACTTGAAATAATTTCAAAGTGAACCCATCGAGTCTTGGTGCTTTCTCTCCAAAACAACTATTCACTTGCATAATATCGTCTACCTCGTTTGCATCGTCTTCTATCATGGCTTCACTTCCCAAGATGCTCTTGTCCTTTCCCGTGAAACCCACGACCCCTTGACCAATCCATATCATCCTCTCCCCTTATAAACGACCACACTCACCTTCTAGTACCCCTTGTAAATCCCTTCCACACGCTAGCCTCAACCTCAGAACCCAAGGAGAGCTATGCAATGACCGATAGTCTGACCTCGCTCCAAATTAGATTGAGCTCGGTCTCACTGGCCACCGATGATGACCTACTTATCGAAGTTCCAACGAAGCTTGTCGATAGGGGTATTGATTATCTCCGCTTAGCTCTCACGGGTCGTCTCTTGCCATCCTGATTGTGTAATCTCAAAGCCCTGATCGGTATGATGTCGATGTTTGGAGATCACGAGGTATGTGGTCAATGAATTGGGAAACGGTGTTCGACTTCTTCTTCTCGTCGCATGTCACCAAGGATAAGTTTCAGGAGGGGGAACCTTGGTCCTTCTAAAGAGCTTCGTTCATCTAGCTTGATATGCCTCCACAGGCCCTCATCTTCTCCATCCGGTTCGGAAACATGTACATGTAGGCACATGCGTCAAACATCCTCATCGACGTCATGACTATTGTAACTTGCAATATTATTGGGGGGTGTTAAGAGGTTGCGTCTTTATGGAAAATGACAAATATGCTTGGTGTTGGGGACCAACCCTCATAGTTCATTTCTAGATGGACGTCAAACGACTGCTCATTTTGTTCTTGTGTCTCAAATTCAAGGACCATCCTCAACCCATCTTGGTTTCCCTACAGAAGAAAAGGTGGCCACTATTTTGTTTTATTTGTGGTCGGATCAACCAAGAAGACCATGGATGTCCAAAGGCGGAACCAAATGGTGGTCAGGAGCAACTTGCTCAAGTGGGAAGGTATTTGCAGATGGATTGAGATTATGGTATAATATCAAGGCCTCTCCCGCAACCATCTCTACTAGTCCTCAAATGCACAATCGTGACCCGACTGCCCTATCTACTGGAGACTCCAACTGTAACCATGTACTAAGCCTCATTGTAGCACAACCTTCATATTAAGGCCCTAACATATGAGTGGAGAGAAGCACACATAGTTCTAGCCGTTGGAAGTGAAGACTGGTGAGTTTTTGGCATAATGCTCAAACCCCAAGGAAGGTGGCTTAAATCCGCGAGGATGTTGTTTTGATCAAGGGTGGATTGAAGATTATGGCGAGTTGATTCGGTGAGGCCCCTGGTTCGTTCAACACTGGTTCGATAAGGCAATGTATTGGTAATAAAGGTATTGTGGGTGCATCTCGTATGAGTGTTGGTTCGAGCTTCGTTTTCGGATCCTAAAGAGCAGGCGTTCCTCGTGTTTCTATTGGTGAGGTAACCAATATCACGAGGAAAGGTCGTAGATCAAGGTCTGACGTGAGGGCGATGGATGTGGCTTCTATTCTACAAGAGGATGAAGTCTTCATTTGCAACTTGCCCTTTGAAACCAAGTTTAACTAAGTCCGAAATGTTTTCAGATCTTTTGGTGAATTTGTTTTCCCCTTTGTTTCGTACCAACCAAATCGCAAGGGTCAATACTTCGGCTTTGTAATATTCTGATCGCTAAAAGCGATAGTTCATACCACAGCCAGCCTCAATGGCTTTAAAATTAATAGTTGTATATTTTTCGTTTCCCTTACTCGAGGTCGGAAAGTCGGTTTGATGAAAAAGCAAAACTTCCATGTCAATTAGAGCATTGGTCAAGTAAAACAGAGCTCCATTGAGCCTGTTGTAGGGGATAAGCCGATTGTTGGGGGAGGGTTGTTGATGCTCATTTAGTTGAGTCATCGGCTAAAGCGAAGATTGCAAGTATTCTGAGATATCAGGTACATATATCGTGTCCTCAGGCTTGTTTGGTTGTGTTCGACTTCTCGCAGTGGCATCATTTGGCGGCAATTCATCTTCTTCACTTCGGATTTGTTTTGAGATATCCCCATGCAGAATATCATTTCAATATGATTCGAATTTGAATTTGGTAATCCTTGATCCCCCGATTATTGCATCTAAATCACAGGCAGGGTTGTGCCTGTTGTTGAGGACTTAGTTGAGCCTTCTATTCAGGGTTGTGCCCTTCCATCCGGTGTGGCTCTTAATTCAGAGAAAAAGGATTGTGAACATGTTGTGTCGCGATTTGATAGACCTCAAGCGGAGGGGTGTCTTCAAAAGAAAGTGTGTGAGGTTTTGGTGACTTCAGAGGAACTAATCAGAACGATTGAGTTTTCGGGAGGTATAGTTGATCCGGGTGGCGGTCAGCCAAACGGGTCTCATCAATTGGGAAGTCCTTGGAAGGATACCATCCTCAAACCCTCAAAGCGTAAGGTTCGACCTCCAAATCATCTTTCAACGACCCGTATAGCGGGGCCCCGCTATTTTTATATTACCTTGTCAAAAACTAATGTTGTGCCAATTAGGCCCTCTAGCGTATGGACATAGGTTTCAAGTTCTCTAATTTCTCCAAACCTGGTTTCCAAGGAGAAAGTTTTTGAAGATCCTAATTTGACCTCGGAAGGGGAAGTTTGGTACGAAGACGAGGAATGATTTCATCATTTGTACTTGTTTGGTTTTTAGGACATGTCCTTTGCTTCAAGGTTTAGCCTTTTTAGCTCTGTTGCGGGAGTTAATTGCAATCGTATTCTTGGTATTTTTTGACCTTTACACTATTTGTTTCTTTGGAAAGAGCGTTGATGTGAACGTAAAATGCACTTATTCTAGATGTTTTACGCCACATTTCTAAGCTTTCCAGTCCCGAGATTATGTGATTTAATGTATTTTTTTCTCTATTTATGTAATTGGTCTTTTTTCAGGGGTATTTAGGAGTTTGATGTGAAATAAGAAGTTTTAGAGTTAAATGGAGCAAAAATTAGATTAAGGAATTTTGAAGTCTGACTGATCTTGTGAAGGGCATAACTTTTGCATATGATCTCAGATTTTCGCCCGTAAGATATCAAATCGAAGATAATTCAAATATCTACAACTTTGATGAAGGAAGCGCCACAATAAAAAATAAATGTTGGCCACAAGACGTGAACGCGCGTAGATCAACGTTTTTCAAGTCCTTTTCCCCTATTTTGCCCTTAGTTTTAACACCGTATAAATGGAAAATTAGGGCTTGATACTTGGAATCACGAAATTGGGAAGAGAAAACACACTTTGGAGAGAGATTTTGGAGATTTGGGGAGAGTGATTGAAGATCAAACTAGAGATACAAACTCATTATCGAAGGTTTTTCATAGTTTAGATTATACCTTGATAGTTGTATTACTTTTATCGGTCAATATGATTATCAGTGTTTTTATCAGTTCCTTGTGTTCTTATTTCATCGCTATGAACTAAAACTCTCTTGATCTAGGACTAGCGGAATGATGTGATGAACTGATTTACTGTGTTTAGGTTGTACAATTGTCAAACTAATATCTAGTTTATTGTTTATCTAATTTTATTCGTAATACTTTGTCACCTTGATCACGTGATAACTAATTCAATCGTGTTAACCAAAAATTTATAAATGAGGTTAATATGAGGAAATTAGAATTATGTAGCTCGGATTTCAATCTAGACTAGAATATGGTTAGAGTGACGCGAGTACAATAACTATAGGAGTAAATCCCAAAAGTTATAGGAATTCATAAATTGTAATGCTTTGTACCGTTCTACACCTAGATTAGAGATAATTAGGTGGACTGAGTATATGGGGGTCCTAATATGATTGAGAGATGGTTATGAATACATTGAAATAATTATCGTTGCCGTTAAAATAGTATTAGTTGAGAATGTAAATCGAATCCCGATAAGTTGTTCATCATATTCGAATCCCGCTAATATCCTAGATCGCCTTTTATCTATGTTTTACAAACCACTTTTTTTTATCAACAAGACAAATTTAAATTAAATGCTCTATGAAGTATAGAGCAAGTGATGAAAGTAGTACAATGAACTGAGCATTCTCGAGGGAACCTCTAACCACAAACCTCAACAACCTGAGGAAAAGAACAACCAAACTACAACCTCACCATCCTGAGGAACTGACACCCAAACTACAACTGAAAGGATTACAACTTGAAACAACCCACACACAACAGAAGTACAACCAAGAAACACCAGAACAGACTCACAAACAACTAAAACCACATCAGGATATCAACCACCAAGAAGTACAAAGGGGAGAGTCTTCCAACAACAAGCCAAGAACCAGTCGAAAACTGAAACCCAACCTTGTAAGAGTAGAGCAACTCCCTGCTCAAAAGAACTGTCATCCCTCAGAAGAGAAGATGGCAGCCTCTATAAAGTCGGCGTCCAACCCCGCTATCGGCTGGAGCAAACCTTAATTAACCTACAAACCCTAGCACATAGCATCCGAAGAGGACAAACATTGTCCATGAACCTCGCCGGCGGTCAACACCAAGGCTGGCGAGTCCGTTCCAAACCGGATCGAGATGAAGTGGAGCATTGAAGCATAGGGTTGCAAGGAAAAAAAGGGGGGAGAAGACTAAACAGAAAAAGGAAGGGAAATAGCTTACCTCAGCCGAGCCTACCGAACCTCCGGTGTTCGAAAGGACAAACGCTCCCGGTCCTTTAAACGAGACTGGCCTACCCCGAGAATCGTCCAAAATGGTGAGAACCTGGTATTTCTACCGGGAACGAGGGTGTAGCGGAGCTCAGAAGCCGAGGAACGAATCGAGAACGGCGAAGCTATGGAGACCGTAGATCTGGCTCGGAGAAGCCCAGATCTAGCAGGGAGAAGGAAAGGGAGGCTTAGACCACCACGATTGAGAGAGGCCTGGATCTGAACCGCAAATATCCACACCCGAAGTGTCACGCCCCAAATTCAGTAGAACCGAACCCGAAACGCGAACTTTTAAAACAATAAAACATTTTTAAACCTTTTAAATAATTCACTTTAAAACCACCATTTACTTAACCAAAATAATTATTTACAACTCAAAAGTACGTCCCAACAAGTGGACAAAATACAAGGTATATGTCGCTAGACTCAAAAGTAAACCCGGACTCCCGCTCCTAGCTCTTCAAGCTTCGGAAGCTCACCTAGTCCATCCCGCGACCAGTACCTGTAGGAAAAGCAGCTAGGGGTGAGCGTTCGCTCACCACCACGGATAACAGACTGACTAGGGCATACTTAGCAGACAATGCCGGTAACACCAACAACAACCCGACTGACACACACAAACAGTTACTTTCCTCAACCGACTCAACACTCGGACCCATAATGTAGACCCGACACAACGATTGACGACTTCGTCCGAAGACACGACAGATAACCACGCAACACCCAAGATCACTAAGGATCGCACACCAAACAAGATCACAAAGGATCGCACTCCAACTGCTCAGTAACCCCCACGCCCTTTATCGATCCCTGTCATGCCAAGCGGTCGACCTGTCGCACTTTTCCTGACACAAAGTCGGATCAGGCTGTCGACCTGTCACCCCTATCCACGCACGCGCGGCCAAGACCCCTTTCCTCACGGGCGGGCCCCCTACCCCGTCTGAACATGCAGACGCGTGCGATCACAGGACCCCCGTTATTATGAAGCGGGCCCCCAACCTCAGGTAACAACAATCACAATCACAAACAAGGTTCAACAAACAGCAACAACACCGGTTTGACACTCCACAGGCACTCATGGCCACCCAAGACACCAACGGTAAAACACGGGTTCAACAACCCCACGGGCACTCAAGGCCACCCAAAACACCAAAAGTAAAGACACGGGTTCAACAACCCCACGGGCACTCATGGCCACCCAAGACACCAACAGTAAGGACACGGGCTCTCATGGCCACCCAAGACACAGCAGTAAAATACGGGCTCTCATGGCCACCCAAGACACAGCAGTAAAATACGGGCTCTCATGGCCACTCAAGACACAACAGTAAAATACGGGCTCTCATGGCCACCCAAGACACAACAGTAATATACGGGCTCTCATGGCCACCCAAGACACAAACATTAAAGTACGGGCTCTCATGGCCACCCAAGACACAAATTAAACAATCAACCTCCGGGCATAACCAAATGCCTCTAGTAATTCTAATATCAAAAGTTCACTGCTCCTACGACACTACTAAGTGTCACATGCATTTCTATTGTTCGATACGCTCCCGTATCATCGAGACCACCCGGTGTCGCCTGCCTTTCTAATATTCGATAAACTTACTTAACCCACGACACCCAAGTGTCACATGCATTTCTACTGTTAAATTTCCCTAGTCAGGGCTGAGATCCGGCTACATTTCCCTACCTCGTAATGCGTTCCCACAAGTTCACAACCAAGCTCCGGCGTGCACACGATCACTCGCCTAGCTTTCCCTTTCTGCAGTCCTCAGCACGATCTAACAAGATCACAATTAAAACACTTTCTAAGTTTGCAGACAAAGCTGAATTTTAATGAATTTGACGCCCAAACTCAACCCCGACAATGTCGATCACTCCCAAACTTCCCAATTACTCGACATTGTCGATAATGGGCCCGGAAAGGCCCGTTTCGCCCGACCCGACGAATCTGCCCGGGATTGGAAAACGTCCTTCCGGGGCTCCGAAAATTCCCGTTTTCGTTTCTACGGTCTTAGAATAATTCAAGGGTTCCAACGCAATCGACGGAATCAGTTTCCGACTCCCGAGAAATTTAATTCGCGTTTAAAGTTTCTAAACCCGTCAATTACAACTTTTACAATTTAATTCCATAATTCAATCCGGATGTGAATTATCGACTCGGGGATCATACAAGACCACCCGAACACGAAAAACCCGAGGCCCGACCAAGTGGGCCCCACACTGCCACAACGAAAAATGTTCCTTTTCGCCCCAAAGCGTTCCTAACGAACCCCACACCTTAACTCAACCATAATAAAACCATTTAAACTCAAACCCTAAAATTCAAACGTACCAAAACGAAAATCGGTTAGGTGCTCACCGTAGAGAATGTCTATGTGAGCTCGATTCTTTTATCGTTGAGACGATCCGCCGGTTGGATCGTCGGGAAATCACAAAACTCCAACCATTTCTTCTCCTTTTCTCTTTTCTCCTTCTCTTTCTTCTCTCCACTTTCTCTCTCCAAAAACCTCTCCCTTTTTCACAAAGTGGTCGAACACACCAAGTTTTCCCCTTTTTGTTTTGTTTTAAAAATCCAATATAATACTTAATTACAAAACTAACACTATATAGTCTTCTCTTGTCTTGTCCAATATACCTAACACCACCACATTGGTGACATGTGGCAAGTGGGTCCCACACCTTTTTGGAAAATATCTTTTAGATATTTTCCAATCAAATTCGCGAAATTCGTCCGTTTCGGGCCCTGAATGGGCACTTTTTCCTAGAAATTACGAAACTTCGCGGGCTACAAGGAAACGGCTCAACTAAGACTGCTGCGACGACGGCTAAGCTTTTTGGATCCAAAACGGACCTCGAACGGACCAAAACGCCGCTCGGTTGACTTTTCCAGCAAAAAGTCAACCTTTCCCAAATTGGTCAGAAAGTTGCCCTGAGTCCCCCGGAACTCACTTTGGTCGATATCGGGGTCAACTTAAGTTCGGTATGACCCTCGGGTCAAATTTAGGTTCATTTAAGCGTCTGTCCAAAAATTTTAAATTTTCCTGTTTTTTGCAGATTGGACTAGCGTTGACCGGGAGTGGTTCTTACACGAAGCGGCATAGAAGGTGTCCCACTTCCGGATCTGAAGAAGACACCTCTATCGAAGAAGAAAAAAGCCACATGAGCTTCGCCGGAGGGAGGAAAGAAAGGAAAAAGGGATGGCTACGGTGAGAAAAGGCCAGATCCGCGACGATCCTCTCCAGGGACGAAGAGGAAGGTCGACCCACGACCAGATCTGACCTATTCCGGCACGAGGGGAAACGGGGGAGATTGGGAAAGCAGTACGGAGGGGAGAAGGAGTGACAGAGGAGGGCGACGAGGTGAGGTTCACCGCCAGTGACCTCCAAGGAGGAGGAGATCACCGGCGGTGTGCAAGGGAGGAGGAGCGACGGGCCTGAGCAGTAGGGTTTCGAACGTCTAGAGAGAAGGCAGAGAGCCTCTCTCTCTAGACTTTTTTCTCTACATGATTACAAACCACTTGTGACATTGTTTATTTATTGTCTATTCATTTACATTATTTCATAATTGCATCGAAACATTATTTCTAAAACAAAACCAAACATACTTTGAGAAGTAGCTTGACAAACAGATTAACTAATTAAAGTGCTTGTCTAATTTCTTCCTTGGGTATAATAACTCGGACTCAACCATGAATACTACTTGACGACCGGTATGCTTGTCGTGTCATTCTGAGAGTTAATTCTCAAGGTGTCAAATTAATGGCGCCGTTGCCAGGGAACAACTAAGGCAACTCTGATATATTCATAGTTCGTGTGTAGACTATTTCATTTCTTTTATATATATTTGTTTAGTTGATTCATTGCATTATAACTTGTATGGAGAATTGGTATTGTGATACTGTGTATTGTGATTTTTGTGGAACTTATCATTATAACTACAATTGTGAGTATTTGGTGCATTCAAGTTCATATAGTAAATATTGGGAGGACGCTTCCATTTTTGATCTAAGTTATCAAGTTGAAGCACAATTGACAAATGAGAAGATGTCGCAAATTGAAGAAGCTTTTCTCGGTTTCATGCAACATGAATTGGACCATGATAAGGAAATACAAGAAGAAAGAATTAAGAAAGAAATGGACCGTGAGAAGGAAGAAGCAGAGAGAATGGACCATGAGAAGGAAGAAGCGGAGAAAATAAGAAAAGCAAAAGCAAGGAATAGACTATTCCAACAACAAATGCATTATTTCATGAAAGTGGTAAATGAGAGAGTTTTACACGATCGAGCAATTCACTTTGAGGAAGATCATTCCGAGCACTTATGTGACAAATAGATCAAGAAACTCATGATTCAACCATGAGTTTAGAGGTAAGTGTGGAATGTGAGGTATCAAGTTTTTATTCCTCTTGTACAATATCTATTCCATCTCCATGTAGTTTTGATGCTTTGAATTCTGTAGATGTCAATAATGATTATAAAGTTGTAGAAAGTAGTTGACAAAATCTTGTTGAGCCAAATATTCCCATAGTATCCATAGAGTTGGTTAACAGATGTATTAGTTATCCAAGAGGTACTATGGAATATGCACTCAAGAGAGGAGTTGTATTTGAATCTCCCATTGATTTTATTTTGCTAGACATCGAGCATGATGTCAAAATTTCCTTTAGTGTGGGAGATTAATTTTTAGATGCTAACAAATCAACTCTCTCTATTCGACCAATCCCATTGGTTTTTAAATTTGACGTTGAGCATAGAGTTTTTAATATGAAGTGTAAATTCTTGTGACGTATTTGCTAGTCATCATTCTCCGTTTGTGAGATTTTACTCTATTGTAGTAGATGCTCTTGACCCTTGTTGTCATGAGAATTTTTTGCTTCATGGAATTCATACTCCTATCAATTTATGCCAAGATGAGAAAAATCATAATTATTTTGTTCATGCAAGCTTGATGAAGTTAGCATTGAGTTTGAAACTTTTACAGAACTCAAGGAAAAGAATCTTATGCTACATTGTATTTCTTTTCTCGTGTTTGCACTCACATTTAAGGAAAATGATGCAATGGAAGTATGATATTTGTGTGAGGCCTCTTGATTGAGCCTCCTTCTCGTCGAGCTAACGAAGCTAAACACATGCTCTTGTTGGGAGGCTAATGCAGTCACATCTTAACACTAAAAGTGCCATATTTAGGGGATTTTATGAGTAAAATTAGCCCCGTTTCAATCTCATTATCCTATATTTTACGTGTTTTCAGTTTGGCTCTTAGTTATTAGTCCTTGGAGCGGAATAGGACAAAAAATCCACCAAAAAAGAAGAATTCTAAAGCATTTCTCTGATACGGACTAGGAGCCGGAGCTGGCATGGAGCCCGTCATGGACCCTCATGCGGAGCCGGTATAGAAACGACGACAAATTGCTGAAAATTGAGCCAAGGCTCTCTGCTCGCACGCAGGCAATGACCCGGAGCCGTGATGGAGCCCGTCACGGACCCGCATGCAGAGCCGACACACTGCCCGCGACGCGCGCAAAGGCCTAAAATTACCCTCTTCGTTTCAGTTTCATTTCAAACTCATTTTTGGGCCTTTATAACTGAAGAATTAGGTTAGAATGGGGCTATCTTATACTTGGGCTAAGCGAGGAGGAGGGATAGTTGAGAGCTAGGAGAAAAGGAGATTAAATGCATTTAAGAACATCATTGTAATCAGAATTGGGTATTGTGATCTCTACACTTTTTTTTATTATGAAGCTTGCTTGTTTGTGTTCATTAATGGCTTCTTATTCTTCCTCTTCCATAAGTAACTAAACCCCTATAATGTAGGGTTATGGGGGATTAGAGATTTGTTCTCCAATATGTTGAATTCCATATGAATGTGAATGATTGGATCTAATTTAGGGTTTATATTTGATTTGTTTGTAATGCTCTATCTCCCGCGTAGGCTTGATAGTTGATGGGAATTGGAATCCAACACTCGGGAGATGCTGGTTTCAATTGGTCTAAAATCAAATATAAATTGGGTTTAAATCTTGATTAGGGGTTGTTAGGTTAACACAATTGCAATAGCCACAGATTATTATCGAAAGTTAGAAATTATCAAGGAACTTAGTGCTTTGGGCCTTCCTACACCTTTGATTCGGGAGAACTAGATGGTTAGATTTCATTAGGATCCGAAAAAACAGGAGAAGTTATGACTAGTTTAGAGATAGTTCGTTGCCCCTTAAAATTAGACAACTTCACATCACTATCGGTATTTAGTATATTGGAACGGTCTCTCAGAACCCATACCTTAGATTACTACTTTATCTGATTTGAACTCATTCTTGTTTCGCTTGTGTACTTGCTCACATTTAATTTACTGTTCACATTTTACATGTTTTAACACCAAAAACATATTTTAAACGGAATAGCTTATTAACGGCTTTAAATAGGATTTGTTTGGCTTGTGCTCTTTTGCGTTCGATAACTCAAAACGTAAAATCCCGAAATACTACTTGATGATCGGCACGTTTGTCGTGCCATATGTTGTGCTAAAACCGCAGGGCGTCAATTAATGGCGCCGTTGTCAGGGAGAAATTGAGCCAACCTTTTCTATTAAGTTGTGTTACGACTATTTCACTTATTTATCTATCTTTTGATTTTTTTTACATTCCGTTCTCATCTTGTGCTTGTTGTTAAAGTTAATTTATGTTTACAAGATCTAAATCCACTCCAAGAGATTCGGTTAGTGATACAAATCTAAGAGAAGTAGGAGAGTTAAAGAAGAAAGTCGGTAAGAGAAGTAGCAACTCAGATACAATGGAAAATTAGGGAGCTGAAGCCACTAGGCAGAATGCACGAGTGGGGCAGCCGAATAACCAGGTGATGTAGCGAGAGCCCCTACTGGAACCTGTAGTAGTTGAAGGGCCACCAAGATACCTCTGTAATTATGGCACACCTCATACCAACAACCTACATCAGAGCATTCAAGCACCAGCAGTGGAAGCTCACCATTTCGAGATTAAAACTTATCTCATTAATTTACTTATGCAAAACCAATTTAACGGGAATCCAGCTACGAATCCCAATCTTATCGCGTATGTAACTAAATTTCTCTCTATTTGTTCTACTTTCAGGTATAGTAGAGTGACAGAAGATGTAGTTAGACTAAGACTCTTCGAGTTTACCTTAAAAGAGAACGCAGCATAATGGATCACAAACCTGCCTCACCATACTATTACAACATGGGCCGATCTAGCATGAAGGTTTCTAGCTAGTTTTTTTCTAGCCGAGGAAGACTAGGGAATTCAGATCCAAGATCCAGAATTTTGCTCAATCAAATTTCTAGTCATTGGCAGAAGCTTGAGAGAGATATCAATAACTGATGAGGATGTGTCCTCATCATGGAAAAGAGTTGTGGTTGCAGCTGCAGACATTCTACCAAGGGTTGAACAGGGCAAGTCAAGAAGAGATGAACGCCGCATATGGTGGCTCGTTCGCCAAGCACACTCTTGAGAAATGCCAAGAGATTCTAGAAACTATCATGGCCAATGATGCTTGGCATTATGAAAGAGGACCTGAAGGTTCTTCAATCAATTCAGTCAGCTCATCTGGAGAGATAAATCAAGTCATGAAGCAATTAAAAGAAATGAGGTTGATGATTGCTGGCATGCAGGGAAAAGCACCACAACCTGATCCACTGAATTGTGTAATAGGGATGCAAGGATCTCATGCTAAGGAGGCTAACTAGGTGAACCATAACAACAAACAAGAGAGGAAGTATGACCCTTACTCCAACACTTATAGTGAGGGTTGGAAAGATCTCCCTGAGTTCAAATGGGGAGGAGACTAGAATCTGCGAAACCAAAATCCAACACCTCCTAGGTTCAATCAAAGACCTTAGAATCAGGACAACCAGTAGAGAAATCCTCGACAGAATCAAGGTAATCAAAGACATGACCCAACTGATTTAATGTCGAGAATGATGCAACAATAGGAGGAGAAGGACAAGAGAACGATGCAACAACAGAAGGAGAAAGACAAGAAAGTAATGCAAATGTTAGAGGAAAAGGGCAAGAAGATAATGCAGTTACTTAGGAAACAAGTTGAGTCAGATAACATATAGAGAGCAATACAGATTCAGCTGGGACATGTCGTCACCGTAGTAAACGTCAAACCTCCAGGATCTCTACCTAGTGACACGGTGAACAATCCAAGAGAAAGCGTGAATGCCATTATGTTGAGAAGTGGAAAAGAGCTTGAAAATTCAAGACAAGAAAAGTCCACGGAAGTTGATCTGCCAAAGACCAAAGAGCTCGCTACAAATAAAAACGGTCAAGAGACAAAGGCCAACATGCATGCCACAGTGTGAAGGTAAGGGAATCCAAGGTTGACTCAGAGACTTGGACTCCACCTTCTCCCTCATTTCCTTCAGTAATTAAGAAAAATAAGCCAGATAGTCAATATGATAAATTTTTTAATGTGTTTAGGAGGCTTGACATTAACATTACTTTTCTTGAAGCTATAACTCAAATGCCTAAAATCGCTCAATTCTTGAAAAAAGTTATTAGCTGGCAAGAGGAAATTATTAGATGGAGAGATTGTGAATTTGACTGAGGAATGTTCTGCCATATTATTAAATAAGTTACCCCCTAAACTGAAGGATCCTAATAGTTTCACCATTCCATGTGAGATAGGTAAAGTTTCATTTGATAAATCCTTATGTGATCTAGGAGCGAGTGTAAATCCTACGCCATTTTCAGTATTTAAGAATCTAGGACTTGGGGATGAATCAACACCATCTTCGATTACTCTACAGTTAGCAGACATGTCAACTAAATACCCTAGGGCAATTGTTGAAGATGTGTTAGTAAAGGTAGGAGAATTTATCTATCCTGTTGCTTTTGTAGTTCTAGACATGTAAGAGAATCATGCGACTCCCCTTATTTTGGGGAGACCGTTTTTGCCACAACAAGGACTTTAATTGATGTGGAGAATGGATCAATAATATTTAGTACGGTGAGCAACAAGAAGAATTACATATGAAAGGAAGGAATGGAATCAAAAAGAGGACCATTGTCCTTGTCACGCCCCAAATCCGGTTTTGACCGGACTCGAGACGTGACTTAAGGAAGAGACAAGTATAACAGTAAAATATCATAAAACAATAAAATCCTCCAGCTTTAATTCAATCCAAATGTCTCAAGTAATACGTATAATAAATCCCTTAACAAAAGGTTCATAAACTCATAGTAAATTCGTTAACCAAGGTTCATGACCAACAAAAATATGACCAAACGTCTCTAAAGAAATAGCACCCAGACCATAGAAGCTCCCGAGCCTCGAGTCCACTACTCATCACGCAAACCTGTAAAACAGTCATAAACAGATAGGGGTGAGCTTACACTCAGTAGGGAAAATGCATAACCAGGCATCCTTTTAGTTTGCAAATAGGATTTCACAATTCTAGTTCGAATCTCAAATACGAAGAACTGCGAATGCATTGAAATACAGGAGTAAAACGAGTATTTATCACTTTCAAGAGTCAACAATAATCATAGGAAAATAAGGGTATCAATGCACTTCTCAAATAATCAATAAAGGATAGGGCGTTCAATTTATGCCGTGGGACATGAAGTCACCACCCTCCGATCCACAATGCTCGTTGTGTCATGTCGGATTTTCCCTCGGTCTAGAGGAGACGCATGACATCACAAAGACGTATAGCGTCGAGAATACCGGTAACAACCCCTGAGGGCGCTTATCGTCGGGATTCTCGGAAACGTCTCCAAAGGGCCATATGTCATAGGGAACCAAGGTAATGCTCCCGCAGGACGCATACACTCGGGTGAAACAACAAGTAATCAATCCCCGTAGGGTCCAGTAACCAATGCCCCGCAGGGTCCAATAATGAATGCCCTGCAGGGTCCCATAATCAATGCCCGCAGGCTCAATAACCAACGCCCCGCAGGGTCCATAACCATTGCCCGCAGGCTCAATAACCAATGCCCCGCAGAGGTCCATAACCATTGCCCGCATGCTCAATAACCAACGCCCCGCAGGGTCCATAACCATTGCCCGCAGGCTCAATAACCAATGTCAGAAATACACACGTTCATCAATACACACCACACGGGATTCATACCCACAATTACACTTACCATCATACTTACCAATCACACTTCATCGGTCTATCATTCACCCGATCAGGCCCCGCCCGTCCACTTGGCGGATTAGGCTGTCGCCTAAGGCCTCCCATGCGAACTAGGCCTCAGATTTTAAAAAACAATGGACCTATCTGTAAAGCCCATAAAAACATCGGTCAACTACATGATTTAAGCTCTACAACCCTACTTCCCAAGCGCGTAGCTGTAAGGTGAATTCCCCCCAAAAAGCCAATGTTATTGCTGTTCTTGCCAACAAATATTTTCTTCCTAAAACCATCGTTATTTCTTCCTTGCCAATCTACTACCCTAAATATGGCGAAACTTAAGGTCTGCATATTGTGTTGTGATCAGCCCGAGATTTCTATCTGACACTTGATGAGGCTTGTTTTGCTAAAGGTTTCATGAATCTTAATGCCTATTCATGTATTATTTGTATTGTCTGGATTTTTGTAGCCAACAGGTAACCATATTTCTTGTCCTGTTAATATTTGACTCCTCTTGAAAGTATAATGATATATTATGATGAAAAACTAATAAATATTAGCTAGTATACATGCTTGTTAAGTGGGTTGTGTGCACCTATTATTCTGATACACATATATACACACACGAACTTAATGAGCTGGTGGCATTTTGAGATGCCAAGCATCATCAAAGACTCTTGTATCAATCTTATAGGGGTAGAACAAGAATGGCCTTGCATGTAAAGACAAGGACATAGCACATGCGTTATTGGATGAAGATTGTGTTTAGTGGTAAATTTTAAGGAGGATTATAGTGTATTTTGATGTTTATTTATATTAGGCCTTATAATTATCATGATAGTTTTGAGTTAGTAGGACTGAGAAAATTAATCTATGCTTGGTCTTTTTTTTATCAATGAAAAACACTAATTTTATTCCACTCGATAAAATCCCGAGGGAATTACAAAAGGGGAAGAATATAGAGAAGAGAGAGACGAGACAAAGGAGGGCAAAAAGCCGCCGGGGCTTAGGGAGGATTTCTGACGAAATTCCTTCTAGGTTGTATTTTCTTGTTCTATTCTTTTATCAAAACCAAAGTATTCACCTCATTCTCAATCTTCTTTCTCGGTAAGTTCTTTAGTGATTTAGATAACTCATATAAGATTGTTATATAAACTTGCTAAACTTAAAAAGACAAGTTTAATTGTTAAATTTAAACTGTTTTTTTGTTATGTCATTTTTAAGTGCAATTCAAGCAAAAAGACTCATTTGTTTATACAAAATAAATCTTGTATTTATTCATAATTTTTTTGGTATATTATAATTTTAGTAAAATAAATAATATATTATCAAAAGGCCACTTTTAAATTTTTTGCCTAAGGCCTCCGGATCCAAAGGGTCGGCCCTGCACCCGATCATGTACCATTTAGCACAAACAATTACACTCAATGTTCATACAATCATTCGAGCATTCAAGCATGCATACAATCAATCAAGCATTCAATCTAGTTTCATTAGACTCTTGATTATCATAATGACTAGCAAACAATGCATGTGAAGCTAACACAACTAATCCGAGGGCTCATCACGACCTCTCTACCAGTAAATCAATTCCCAAGTATTGAAAGCGAGCTACATTAGTGATTTTCGTCCTAAGCATGCTTACTGGACACATCCGGTTATTAATAATTGAAAGACATTTATTCTAGTTTCTTCGCATCCTATATGCAATTCTCGGACCTTTCCAATTTTATTAACCTAATAGGCATACTAAGCGTTATTTAAATGAGAAGTTAAGACTTTCCTTACCTTGTGGTCTTCCTCTAATAATACTCTACTGTAAAGTGCGATTAGCCTCTCCTCCGTTCTTCACACGGGTTCCGGAGTGGTATTCGTCCCTCTAGCTCGGTTTCAAGGCCTTCCCTCCTTTCGAGCTCGGTCTCACGGTTTTGGACCACAATAATACCAAAATTAGTAACCCAACGGAGTGCTCCCTAACCCAAAAAATACAGAACAGTCCTCAAGTAGAAGAAACAGTGTCAAAGAAATGATCTAGGAATCGAGATGGACTCAAAAGGAAGGGTTTTGGGTCTGGAAATCTGATCCGGAAGGTGGTCCGGACCGTGTCACAGGCCGTGCCGGAACCTAGCATGGACCGTATCATAGACCGGCCCGGTAACCAGCACGGACCGTCCGACGCACCGGCACGGAGTCTGACACGGACCGTGTAAGGTACCGTGCCGGACTCACGTCCGTTCCGCGCCGTGCACCGTGCCGGTACCTGGCCCGTTCCGTGCGGCCTGCCGTGCTGGCACATGGCCCGGTCCGGGTCACGTTCCGTGCCAGACCTGACCAGAGCCTTCCCCTTCTTCCCCAGCTCGGATTCCACGAAAATCACTCCATAAACTCCATTTTCAGCTCCAAACAACTCCAAAATAATCATCAAAAGTCTCCAATCAACAATACCCTCAATGGGTTCATCAAAACTTCAACCAAAACACAATCCAAACAACCTAGCTTCACTAATTCTTCTCTAACAACAATCAAAATAGCTAGTTCTTCAACTTCAAGCCAAATACCCACAAAACCCAAAACTTTTGAGTGGGTGAAATGGAAAGTTAAGAGCATCCATACCTCTATGAAGATGAGATGATGAAGATGGAGGGAAAATGGAGAAGAAATGGCCAAGAACAAATCCCAAAATGCTAGTTTTCCTCTCTTTCTTCTTCCTCAAGAAATGAGCTCCTCTCCCTTCTCTTCATATGGTGAAATACGACTACTACAATAAATGATGAGCTGAGTTGTGTGCTCATGTTGCTTTAAATGACCTATTGTGTCAATTTACATGAAGGCCCTTAATGTCTTATCCCTTAAAAGGTTAGTTAGGAGGGTATAAGGGTCAATTGAAGTCCCTTTTTCATCCTCCAAGCCAAGAGTCCTAAGTGTCATGTGGGGTCACTTTCATTTAATTAAATTTCCAGCCTTCCAAGAATATATCGGAAAATAACCGATAAAAAGCCCAAGTTTGACCGAAAGTTGACTTAACCAATATTACAGTCAAACTGAAGGAAACGGCCCAACTAAGCTAACCGTGATGACGACTAAGCTTTTTGTGCCCCGGAAAGGTCCTGAATTACTTCCTGAGTCATCAGTTGACTTTTCCGGCCGAAAGTCAAACTTGTCTAGAATTCACCGGTTCGACCGGGGGCGGTTCTTACAATCTACCCCCTTAAAAGAATTTCGTCCTCGAAATTAAAAACAAAGTACCTCAATGGTCGAACAGGTGGGGGTACCTCTCCCGGATCTCATCCTCTCGCTCCCAGGTCGAGTCTGCTCCTTGGTGCTTCCATTGCACTCGTACCAAAGGGATAATAGTCTTCCGTAAGACCTTTTCTCCCGTATCCACAATCCTGACGGGCTGCTCCTCATAAGAGACATTATCGGCCACCTCGTTGTCTGCCCACTCGATAACTTGGGAGGGATCTGCTGTGTACTTCCGCAATTGGGACACATGGAAAACGTTATGCACGTTCCCAAGTTGCGGTGGCAATGCTAACCGATAAGCTACGACTCCAACTCTATCAAAGATCTCAAAGGGTCCAATGAATCGTGGTGACAGCTTGCCTCCGCCGCGGTTGAACCGCAATAGGCCCTTCTTCGGGCTCACCCTCAGAAATACATGGTCTCCGACCGAGAACTCAAGCGGCCTGCGACGTTTGTCTGCATAGCACTTCTGGCGACTCTGTGCGGTCTTCAACCGCTCTCTAATCAATGAGACCTTCTCGGTCGTCTCTCTGACCATATCTGGCCCAAGTAAACTCCGGCCCCCTACCTGAGCCCAACACACAGGTGACCTACACAGTCTGCCGTACAAAGCCTCAAATGGTGCCATCCCAATGTTGGGCTGATAACTGTTGTTGTAAGCGAACTCTGCTAAAGGTAGGTGATCCTCCCATGATCCCCGAAAGTCCAGCACACAAGCTCGAAGCATGTCCTCTAAAATTTGTATGGTGCTCTCTGACTGTCCATCTGTCTGTGGGTGATAAGCTGTACTAAGCAGCACTTCAGTCCCCAACGCCTTCTGCAGGCTCTCCCAAAATCTGGATGTGAAGCGAGGATCCCTATCAGATACAACTGACACCGGTACTCCATGATGGCGAATAATCTCTCGAACGTATAACCGGCTCAACACATCAACAGTGTCGGTCATCCGCATGGCTAAAAAGTGTGCCGACTTGGTCAGTCGGTCGACCACTACCCAAATAGCATCGTGCCCCTTAGGCGACCTCGGCAATCCACATACAAAATCCATGGTAACGTGCTCACACTTCCACTCAGAGATCGGTAAAGGCTGTAGTAAGCCGGCGGGACGCCGATGCTCGGCCTTCACCTGCTGACAGGTGAGGCACCTCGAAACAAAATCTGCGACTGCTTTACGCATCCCGCTCCACCAGAACTATCGTCGGATGTCTCTATACATCTTAGAGCCACCAGGGTGCACAGGAAGACGGGAGTGATGACACTCTCTCAACACAATGTCCCTACAGCCTTGCGGTACAAACAACCGTCCTCTATAACGGAGACTCTGATCAGTACCCAACTCCCACCCCTCGATCTCAACACCGTCTACCAGTCTCTCACGAATCCCTTCCGTCTCGACATCCTCGGCATGTGCCTCCAACACCCGAGCAACCAACGTGAGCTGAGCCACTAATGCACACAAAGCCATACCATCTGTGACCCCCTCTAGCTCAAGTCTGAAGGAGCTCAACTCCTCCAGCATGTCCCACTCTCGGAAAGCCATATTGGCAACGCAATGAGTTGACTTCCTGCTCAAGGCATCGGCAACAACATTCGCCTTGACCGGATGATAGAGCAGCTCGAAGTTGTACTCCTCAAGTAACTCCATCCATCGCCTTTGGCGCATGTTTAGGTCGCGCTGGGAGAAAATATACTTGAGGCTCTTGTGATCCGAGAACACCTTGAAACGCTCACCGTACAGATAGTGTCTCCAGCTCTTCAGAGCTAATACCACTGCTGCCAGCTCTAGATCATGGGTTGGGTAGTTGCGCTCATGTACCTTCAACTGTCTCGAGCCATAAGCAACTACCTTCCCGGACTACATCAACACACAACCCAGTCCCTCGCCTGAGGCGTCACAGTACACATCATAAGCTACTCCTCGCTCCGGGACAATCAACACTAGAGCGGTAGTCAATCGATCCTTTAGCTCGGTAAAGGAGTGCTCACACTCATCAGTCCATAGGAACTCTACTCCCTTGCGGGTCAGTGTTGTCATAGGCGCTGCTAGACGCGAGAAGTCCTGCACAAATCGTCGATAATATCCTGCCAATCCCAGAAAGCTACGGATCTCAAACACATTCTTGGGCCTTGCCCACTTTGAAACTACATGGACCTTCGCTGGGTCGACTAGGATACCATCTCGGGACACAACATGTCCGAGGAATTTCACCTCTGCGAGCCAGAACTCGCACTTCTCCAGGTTCCCGTACAGCTGGTGAGTACGTAGCAAGGTCAATACTATCCTCAAGTTCTCCTCATGTGCCTCCTTACTAGGCGATTAAATCAAGATGTCGTCAGCAAGACTACGACAAACTGGTCCAGGTACGGTCTAAAAATGCCATTCATCAAATCCATGAAGGCTGCTGGCGCGTTCTTCAATCCGAACGACATCACTAGAAACTCAAAGTGTTTGTACCGTGTCCGGAATGCGGTCTTCTCCACATCCTCCTTTCGGACCCTCAACTGGTATTAGCCTGATCTCAGATCAATCTTGGAGAAGCATGTCGCTCCCCTCAGTTGATCGAACAGATCAACGATCCTCGGTATCGGATAGCGGTTCTTCACTTTAACCCGGTTCAACTTCCGGTAATCGATGCACATCCTCAATGCGCGACCCTTCTTCTTCACGAAGGGGCGGGTGCTCCCCACGGAGAAAGACTAGGGCGGATGAAACACTTCTCCTACAGCTCTTCGAGTTGTCGCTTCAACTCGACTAACTCAGCTGGTGAAAACCGATATGGAGTCATCGAGATCGGCGCTGTACCTGGGATTAAGTCGATCCGGAACTCTATCTCGCGCGCTGGCGGTAAGCCTGATAGCTCTTCCGGGAACACATCCGGGAACTCACACACTACTCTCGGTAGGTCTCTGCTACCCTGCACGATCTCCGTCTCAACTCCCGTAGTCAAGGCGGACAGAAGGACTCCGCTCTTACTACCCAAAACACAAGTAATGACTCGGTCGCCTGACCTCACTGTCACCTGACGTCGATAGCAATCGATCGTCGCTCGATATCTCGCGAGCCAGTCCATGCCTAGAATCACATCAAAAGCAGTCATATCAAGGACGAGTAGGTCACCAGTAAAGGGGCAATCCGCGACCCTAATCGCGCAATCCCGACAAATGGTCCTCAACACTACCTCTCCAGTAATAGGGGTATCCAAACAAAGGGGTCGACTCAACGTCTCCAACCGCAAACCCAAAGAAATAGAAAAAGAAGAAGAGATGAAGGAATGGGAAGCTCCCATGCCATATAGAAAAGATGCCCACGAATTATACAGTAAACACGTACCCTGAGTGGTCTCATGGCCGGCGTACGGTCCCTCAACTCTGGCATCCGTAACTCCATAGACTCGGCCTTGCCGTGTCGGTGGTCCTCCACTCGGTGGTGGTGGAAGTGCCACCTGCTGTACCGCCCTCGGCTGGTGTCTCTGAACTGCTGCTCCCGCCGCCTGACGCGGAGCTCTCTGATGTTGTGCCTGACGTTGTCGGCCAGGAGGTGCCTGACGAGCCTGAGCCTGTTGAGGTCTTGGCGCGAGCGCTCCTCCAACTCGATCAGGACAAACATGGGCAAGGTGCCCCTGTCGGCCACACTGGTAGCATGCCCTCTCATCAACCCGTTGTCTATCTCCGAACCTCTGTGGATAATCAATCTATCGCTCTGCAGGTCCGCTGCCCCTCAGACAGTCTCGGGCCAGGTGGCCATGCTACCCACACAGAGGACATAGTTGTGCCACCGGGGCGGGTCCAACTGATGCTACAGCCCCTACCCGGCGCATGCCTCCAGACTGAAACTGAGGCTGAAAGGATCTAGAAACTCTCTGTCTGCGCTGATCGCGCCTCTCAGACTGTCACAGGAAGCCACTCGGCCTCGGACTGATCTCCCGCACTCTGGCGGTCTCTCTGAAGTGCCTCTCTATGGCTAAAGCCTGATCCAGGACTGTAGAGTACACATCGGTCCTGAAGGCGATGACCCTGTCAGCAATCGACGGGATGAGCCCGTTCTCGAATCCCCTGCAATGACTCTCCTCAGTCTGCAACAGCTCCGGTGCGAAGCGGGCTAAGGAAATAAATCTCACTGCATACTGAGAGACGCTCAGTCCTCTCTGACGCAGTTCCAGGAACTGTTGGCGTCTGTCATCTCGAATGGATCGAGGGAAGTACTGCTCCAAGAATAGCCTACTGAATAACTGATAGTCATCCCCAACACTAGTCCGCACTGACTGCCACCAATAGTAGGCCTCTCCCTTGAGCTGAAAGGTAGCGAAGGATACTCTCAGATGTCCCTCAGATACTCCAGAGGTATCGAAGTTGCGGGTAACCCGCTCCAACCATCCTCATGCTGCCTCGAGGTCTGCTCCCCTGGAGTAGACCGGTGTGCCGAGTCTACGAAAATTCCTGAAGGCCTGGGCCGTGAAGCTGTCAAGCTGGCCTGGCCTCTCACTAGTGACTGTTGCGGTAGTAGGCACGAGCTCTGGTGCCGGTGCTGCAGTCCCGTGCTGCGTGCTCATGGCTGCCAGCACTGCACGAACCACCTCCTCTAGAGGGGTCGTCTGAGTCGGCTCAGCGACTGGAGAAGTCCTGGGTGGTAACTCTGATGGTCCACCCTCAAAACTTTGGTGCTCTTTGAAAGCAGCACCCTGGGCGTCAGCTGCCCTTGCCTGCTCAGGGGCAGGTGTCTGACTCGGGCCCCCAGCTGGGCGGCTTCTAGTACCCCTCGGAACGTATAAACAAGGCATGTCGTCTACCCGCCTGCACGGATAACGCACATGTTCAGTTCCCAAATTAGAACAACGGTTTGATCAAACACAAGGACGTTCATGCGCGTCCCACAAGGGTCGTACAACACCAAACAGCACTCAGGGATTGTTACCGGTAGCCCGATGTATGTGCCTCCTCTGGATCGAGGGAAAATCCGATATGACACAAAGAGTATTGTGAATCGGAGGGTGGTGACTTCAGGTCCCACGTCATTATTCTACTTGTCCCGATGACATATGGTCTTTTGGTGACATTTCCGGAGATTCCGACGTTATGTACCCTTTGATGGATACTTCCGATAATCCGATGTATGTGTCTCCTCTAGGCCGAGGGAAAATCCGATATGACACAAAGAATATTGTGGATCGGAGGGTGGTGACTTCATGTCTCACGACATTACTTAAACGCTCTATACTCTATTGATTGTTAATATGACCAAACGTCTCTAAAGAAATAGCACCCAGACCATAGAAGCTCCCGAGCCTCGAGTCCACTACTCATCACGCAAACCTGTAAAATAGTCATAAACAGATAGGGGTGAGCTTACACTCAGTAGGGAAAATGCATAACCAGGCATCCTTTTAGTTTGCAAATAGGATTTCACAATTCTAGTTCGAATCTTAAATACGAAGAACTGCGAATGCATTGAAATACAGGAGTAAAACGAGTATTTATCACTTTCAAGAGTCAACAATAATCATAGGCAAATAAGGGTATCAATGCACTTCTCAAATAATCAATAAAGGATAGGGCGTTCAATTTATGCCGTGGGACATGAAGTCACCACCCTCCGATCCACAATGCTCGTTGTGTCATGTCGGATTTTCCCTCGGTCCAGAGGAGACGCATGACATCACAAAGACGTATAACGTCGAGAATACCGGTAACAACCCCTGAGGGCGCTTATCGTTGGGATTCTCGGAAACGTCTCCAAAGGGCCATATGTCATAGGGAACCAAGGTAATGCTCCCGCAGGACGCATACACTCGGGTGAAACAACAATTAATTAATCCCCGCAGGGTAAACGATCCAATTGCCCCGCATGGTCCACTAACCAATGCCCCGCATGGTCCAATAATCAATGCCCCGCATGGTCCCATAATCAATGCCCGTAGGCTCAATACCAATGCCCCGCAGGGTCTATAACCATTTCCCGCAGGCTCAATAACCAATGCCCTGCAGGGTCCATAACCATTGCCCGCATGCTCAATAACCAACGCCCCGCAGGGTCCATAACCATTGCCCGCAGGCTCAATAACCAATGCCCCGCAGGTTCCATAACCGTTGCCCGCATGCTCAATAACCAATCTCAGAAATACACACGTTCATCAATACACACCACACGAGATTCATACCCACAATTACACTTACTATCATACTTACCAATCGCACTCCATCGGTCTATCATTCACCCGATCATGTACCATTTAGCACAAACAATTACACTCAATGTTCATACAATCATTCGAGCATTCAAGCATGCATTCAATCAATCAAGCATTCAAGCATGCATTTAATCTAGTTTCATTAGACTCTTGATTATCCTAATGACTAGCAAACAATGCATGTGAAGCTAACACAATTAATCCGAGGGCTCATCACGGCCTCTCTACCAGTAAATTAATTCCCAAGTATTGAAAGCGAGCTACATTAGTGATTTCCGTCCTAAGCATGCTTACTGGACACATCCGGTTATTAATAATTGAAAGACATTTATTCTAGTTATTCGCATCCTATATGCAATTCTCGGACCTTTCCAATTTCATTAACCTAATAGGCATACTAAGCGTTATTTAAATGAGAAGTTAAGACTTTCCCTACCTTGAAGTCTTCCTATAATAATACTCTGTTGTAAAGTGCGATTAGCCTCTCCTCCGTTCTTCACACGGGTTCCGGAGTGGTCTTCGTCCCTCTAGCTCAGTTCCAAGGTCTTCCCTCCTTTCGAGCTCGGTCTCACGGTCTTGGACCACAATAATACCAAAATTAGTAACCCAACGAAGTGCTCCTCAACCCAAAAGATACAAAACAGTCCTCAAGTAGAAGAAACAATGTCAAAGAAATGATCTGGGAATCGAGATGGACTCAAAAGGAAGGGTTTTGGGTCTGGAAATCTGATCCGGAAGGCGGTCCGGACCGTGTCACAGGCCGTGCCGGAACCTGGCACGGACCGTATCACAGACCGGCCTGGTAACCAGCACGGACCGTGCGACAACCCGGAGCGGAGTCTGACACAGACCGTGTGAGGTACTGTGCCGGACTCACGTCCGTTCCGCGCCGCGCACCGTGCCGGTACTGGCCCGTTCCATGCGGCCTGCCGTGCCGGCACATGGCCCGGTCCGGGTCACATTCCGTGCCACACCTGACCAGAGCCTTCCCTCTTCTTCCCCAGCTCGGAGTCCACGAAAACACTCCACAAACTCCATTTTCAGCTCCAAACAACTCCAAAATAATCATCAAAATTCTCCAATCAACAATACCCTCAATGGGTTCGTCAAAACTTCAACCAAAACACAAGTAATGACTCGGTCGCCTGACCTCACTATCACCTAACGTCGATACCTTATATGCGAGGTTGTTGAACACATAGATAAATATGAGTTGGTAGCCCACTTAGAAAGTTCACATGGTTCTAAGCTACAAGCCCTTCTAATTCACATTCGAGTTGAGAATCCTCCCTAATAATTTGAAGTTTGTTTATTTGAATGATGATGACTTATACCCTATTGTTGTATCATCTGATTTATCTAATGACAGGGAGGAAGAATTATTGCAGGCACTTAAGTAGAAAAGTAAGACTCTGGGTGACACTTTAAATTATATTCGATGTTTCAATCCATCGTATTGCATGTGCATGGTCCTTGCAGAGAATGACTTGAGCTTGGTAGTGAACCTGTTGAAAAAACCCAAGTAGATAAGTAAAGGCGTCTTGGCAAGGGAGAGCCTTGCGGCACACTCCAATGAGCCTTGAGTATGCTCATTTGGTGTGGAGTGTTCGGGGCTATAGAGTGCCTATAGCTAGAGGAGCCAAGATTCTGGGCGTTGGGCGGAAAAAGCCGCATTCGAGTCGAGCCAATGACGTTAGACAAAATCGCTTCTCGAGAGGAAACCCAAGGTTATTTGTGTTTATTTTTCGTATTTTCATAAACTGATAGGATGTATTTGGGTGCAGGAAAGTCAGTGCAAGAGTGGGAGCTCAGGAAAAATTAACTAAACTCGTTGTTTTGAAGCGGGCCACGTCAAGAATCCGTTATGAAGCCCAACACGGGCTTGTGCCCGGTATCCGGTAGGAAGCAGGAAGAGCAATCATGGTTTGAAAAAAAGTATTTGTTTTGATGTGGGGTAGGTGTCGGCCTTGTGATGAAGCCCGACACGGTCTTGTGACCGGAGTCGTGATGATGTCTGTGATCGTGCACCAGGGTCAGTTCGTAGCTCATCCCAAGATCAAGCTCGGGCCCATTCTAGCCCTAGCCCACTCCCGAAGCTCAAACCTCAACACCTTATCCCTTCTGACCACCCTCTTGACCACCCACAATAAGTGGCCCGCTATGCACCCATGTATATATGTGTGTTTTATGCTTTCCCATCATTGATTTTATACATGCCGCATGGTTTCTGGTTTGGGAAGCATAATTTGTGTTTTTATTTCCCGTGCATTTGATGTTTTTTGTGTTTGATTCTATGTCTAGCATTCGCTCTACCGATCAATGGCTTTTGGAGCGGTGCTTGGGTGGCTTTTGTGGCCACCCCTTTCGTCGAGCTAACGACGTTAAACAAATACACTCGTTGGGAGGAAACCCAACACATGGCGTGGAGAGCAAGATCAGTTCAGTAGAGCAAATTATGGCGTCGAACCTCCTAGAGGTGCTCTCGGGTGAAGAGTTGTCCATCCATCCATGCACGAGGATCCCCGTAGTCAGTGCGGTCACATAACGGTTCTTCGAGGGGCAGTATCTCTTCCCTTCATATTTTACCATGTCTATTGTTATCTACTTCCTTTTATGCTATCTGGTGGGCCTTGAGTTCCCGAATTGTCGTACTGATAGATTTTGCATATAAGGTTGTGTGGATAGTATATCTGCTGACTATGAGCGTGAGGGTTTTTCTTGGTTATCATTTATCATGTGAATGTGTAAATATGTGTTTAGATTGTACATATGTGTTTAGAGTCGCACCGGGGACAATGCTCAGTTTTAAAGTGTGTGGTGGGGTATGCCTTACATTGCATTGTGTTTTTTTCGTGTGCTCATGCATCATTTTGTGTTATAAATTTTTGAAAAATCTAAAAATCAAAAATTGAAAAAATCAAAAAAAATATTTCCTGGTGATATGTTGAGTCTAGTGTGTATGTTCTTGAGGTTTCAATGATTGAATTAACGCAAATGCTTAATCTCTTGCATAAATCAAAGTTGTATATGGGCGTAAATGAATCAAATAAGTAGTGAAAACACATGCATACGTTTAGCTCTTCCACTTGTGTTTGAGTGTTTGCTAGAACTAGTGTTGTATTCCTTTGATTCTTGTGCATGGTAACTTGAGTCTAGAACTACATGCATGACCCATTCGAGGCAAAATAAGAATAAGGAACATGGTTGTTTAGGAAAATGATTTTAGACCATCTATGGACCACTTGAACTAAAAATTGTCCACCATTACAATGATTTAATCTCTTAGTCACCCCATTTGAGCCTAAGCCTTTCATTTCTAAACCCGACACTATAATCCTACGTGCCTTTCGTTTCATGTATATATCCTCATTATTGTTTGAACCTATATCTCGTGGCTTAGGTGCTTCCTTGAGAGTGATTATCTTTTGGGATGCTGAGTGAGCCAGAGAGAGAAGAAAAAATGATGAGTAAATTGATATGTCATTGGTTTGTATGGAGAAAAAAATTAGTATAGTCTTACCCCATAGAAAAAAGAAATGAAAAAAAAAGGACAAGTAAACAAATTGATGTCCCTAGTTTTGATTATACTTTGATAGTTGTATTACTTTTATCGGTCAATATTTAGAAAGTTAAGGTGTCTCACAAATAAATATGATACTTAAGTGTAACTATTTGAAAATTGTACATACAGAAGAGTAGTCTCTTGATATTTTCCCTTAAACTTTTAATACCATTTGTGACAACGGTTTAAAATTTGGTTATGGGTGGTGAATTGCGAATTACGAGTTCTTTACTCTAATTATAATTATATGAAAACGTGTCAATGTAAGTATAATCTATGTTTTCAACTTTTTTTTTTAGCATATATGAGAACTTTTATTTAATGGAAAACTTAAACATACATAAATAGGTAAACACTGGAAAGGAATAGAGTAAGACCTAGTTTTAATCTGTAGACATCGACTGCTAACTCTATAAGAAAATGTTTGGTTATACTAGGAATAGTGGGTGGGAGGTCAGTGCCTCGGTTGCATTGGTAGACTAGAGTGCCACGAAGTTCGTTTCATACCTCGATCTGAAAATGCTCGAGATATCTGCTAAGGAGCGGTTTAAGGGATACCGAGCATCTAGAGAGAACACCAGGAAACAGGGGAATCATAATGACGGATTTACACCGACCTTGGTATGACGAGATGTGCGTCCCCACTAACACCTTGGAGTGTCAGACTCTTAATCCAACGGATATGGTTGGTGCACCGAGTTTGCACCTGCATAAGGGTCCTGATCAAGCGGAATGGGATGTAGCATCCTTTCACGAAGTGGTGGAGGCGGCGTAGGATGTAGCGCATGCGGTATAAGTGGATACCATCAAGGTAGTAGGCGGGCTCGCGATGGAGGCACTGTAGGAGGCGGAGGCGGCGCAAGTGGTAGACGGGGTCATGGAAGAGGAATTGGACGGGCTCGTGGAGGAGGCTCTAGTGGCGGTGGAGGAGCTGATGGAGGTTAAGGTGGTAGCTCAGGAGGCCGATGTCACGCCCCAAATTCAGCGAACCGAACTCGGGACGCGAACATTTAAAAACATTAAAAAAAACACTTGAACCTGTTTTGAATAAAAGCTTTGACATTTCCATTTACTTCTCAAAATAATAGTATTTACAATACAAAAACGTCCCAACAAGTGGACAAGGTACAAAATCCGTCACTAGACTCAACAAAAGTAAAGACCAGACTCCGCTCCGAGCTCCACAAGCTTCAAGAGCTCACCTAGTCCGTCCGGTGATCAATACCTGTAGGAAAAGCAGCTAGGGGTGAGCGTTCGCTCACCTCCACGGATAACAGACTGACTATGGCATAATTAGTAGATAAAACCAGTAACACCAAAACCAAACCAACGCCAAAACCAACACCAAAACCAACACCAACTCAAGCACTCAACTGAACCACAACCCATTACCTTCCACAACAGACTCAACCTCAAACTTGTAAAGTAAAACCGACACAACCAACAATGACCTTCCCCTAAAGACACGAACACGGACAAGGCTAGCCGAAGAATGCTCAGAACCTGCCGAGCCTCGTACACGGATCAGGCCAGCCGAAGAATGCTCGTAACCTGCCGGGACCCGGTCACGGATCAGGCTAGCCGAAGAATGCTCATAACCTTTCGGGATCCGGACACGGAACAGGCTAGCCGAAGAATGCTCAGAACCTATCGAGGCTCGAGTTTGGTCAGGCCAGCCAGAGAATGCTCGTAACCTGCCAAAATCCACACCACTCCCCGACACACAGTCGGGTCGGGCAAACACAACCACAAACACAAGAAAGTTCAACAAACAGGCACTCAGGACCACTCAAGACACCTCAACAGTCAAGACTCGGGTTCAACAACCCCACGGGCCATCATGGCCTCCCAAGACACAACCAACAATACACGGGCTCTCATGGCCACCCAAACACCAAATTAAATAACACGGCTCTCATGGCCGCCCAGACACCAAATTAAATAACACAGGCTCTCATGGCCACCCAAACACCAAATTAAATAACACGGGCTCTCATGGCCACCCAAGACAGAAATTAAACAGTCAACCTCCGGGCATGGTCATATGCCTCCAGTAATTCTAATATCGCTAAGTTCTCTATTCCTATGACACTACTAAGTGTCACATGCCTTTCCAATAATTACTAAGTTCCCGTAACATGCTTTTCTAATATTTAAATAAACCTAAACAACCCACGACACCCCGGTGTCACATGCAGTTCTACTGTTAACTTTCCCTAATCAGGGCCGAGATCCGGCTACTTTTCCCTACCTCGTAAATAAATCCAAAAGCGCTCCAACAAAACCCGAAGTAGACCCAGTCACTCGCCGAGCTTCCCTTTGCCTCGGTCCGCAGCACGATCTAAAAGAACACAATTTTAAAGCACTTTTAAACTATTACGAAAAACCCGAAAACTGATAAACTTAACGCCCAAACGTAACCCCGATAAAGTCGATCACTCCCAAACTTCCCAATTACTCGACATTGTCTATAAAGGACCCTTAAAGGCCCGATTCGCCCGACATGGCGAATCTGCCCGGGTTTCGCTAATTGCCTTCCGGGGCTCCAAAAGCCCCCGTTTTCGTTTCTACGGTCTTAGAATATTTCAAGGAACCCAACGCACTTAACGGAATCGAATTCCGACTTCCGAGTCAATTAATTAACGTTTAAAGTTTCTAAAACCCGTTAATTACAACTTCTCCAATTTAATTCCAATTTTCGATTCGGTTTAGGGTAAATGGTCCGGGGAACGTTTTAAACCACCCGAACATTAAAACCTGAGCAACCGAGCACGTGGGCCCCACCCAAGAGGCTTGGCCGTGCCCTAGGGTTCAAGGGGAGGGGCTCGGCTTCCATGTGGTGGCTGCTGCCACCTCCGGCTAGCCACCACATGGCCGGCCGCCCACCACCCACGGTGGCCGGAGCTCCTCCCGAGCCTCCGGTCACCGGAAAACGTCATTCTTCTCCTCCAACCACCTCCAAAACGTCTCCAACTAACCCCCAAACTCATTACAACCCTAACCCTTAGTTTATACTCAAACCCTAGCTTTCAAGAAAATAATCGAAATGACGATCGGTTTAATGCTTACTCGAAAGGAAGACGAGGGGAAGAGGTTTGCTCTTTGCTTTGTATCGGTCCAATGGTTGAATACCAAACCCTAGCTCCATTTCCTTTCTTCTCTCTTCTTCTTCTTCTTCTTCTCCTTCTCTCTCTAAACCCTCTCTTCTTCTTTCTAATTTAAATCAACTAACAACTAACTCCTTTTTTTCTCTCTTTTAACCCCTATATTCGGCCATCACTCTCCTCCACACCTTCCCCCCCCCCAAAACTAACACCACCAATTAGTTGACAAGTGTTAAGGTGGGTCCCACACCTTTTGGAAAATATCTAGTTGATATTTTCCAATTAGTTTCGCGAAAATCGGACGTTTCGGGTCCCGAACGGGCACTTTTTCCAAGAAATTACGAAACTTGGCGGGCTACAAGGAAACGGCTCAACTAAGACCGTTGCGACGACGGCTAAGCTTTTTGGATCCAAAACGGTTCTCGAATGGACCAAAACGTCGCTCGGTTGACTTTTCCAGCGAAAAGTCAACATTTCCCAAATTGATCAGAAAGTTGCCCTGAGTCCCCCGGAACTCATTTTTGTCGATAACAGGGTCAAATTAAGTCCGGTATGACCCTCGGGGTCAATTTAGGTTAAGTTTACTATCTGTCTTAAAATTTTTAAATTTTCCTGTTTTTCGCAGGTTTGACTGACGTTGACCAGAAGTGGTTATTACAGTCTACCCCCCTTAAAGGAATTTCGTCCACGAAATTGAAAACAGACGTACCTCGGGAGTCGAATAGACCGGGATACGCTGTCTCTCAGCTGATGGGCCGCGAAGGACACTCTCCGACGGCCATCCTCGACACCCGATGTGTCCAGGTCTCGAGTGACCTGCTCTAGCCATCGCTCGGCTAGGTCGGGATTCGGCTCCCCGACAAAAATAGGTATCCCGAGCTTCAGGAAATCTAGTAGCGCTCGAGAGGTATGATCCTCTGTCTGAGCGGCCCTCACCGGGACCGTGGCTGCCTCTGGTGCTGGCGAAGCCGACTCTCGGCTGGCAATGACCGCCACCAAACTCTGGACGGTCCTAGTCAGCTCATCCAGGGCAGTCATCACTGGAGGGTCCGCGACTGGCGGAACACTGGGGGTGCCTGTAGACGGCCCCGCATCACTTCTCCTGTCCTCTCTGACAGGAGTGCCCTGCACCTCCGCGTACTCGGCGAGCTCAACGGTTGGCACCCTCCCCGGTGCCCCTGCAGACCGTCCCTGCCGGCCTCGCGTGGGTGTCTGACCCCGTGTTCCTGCTGCTCGTCCGCGTCTACCGCGAGCCATAATCAGTATCCTCTGCACGGATACACGCAAACGTTCAGTTTGCGACTCAAATAAAGACGATAGTTCAAAAACACTAACGTTCACCCGCTCAAGCTAAACATACTTTAAATATTAGCATTTGTAAACGAGACCTCAACGAGACCGCACCGATGTGCACCAAACAAGCGACGACAAACCGACCCACAAAACGAAGCAACGACCACCAAAAGTTTGAAAACTGCTCGCTGGACCAGGCTGGTACAAGACCCGGGCCGTGCCACACTCTGGGCCGGTAACCAGGCCGGACCACGCTTCAAACCGGGCCGGCACACAGGACCGGCCGCGCCCCAAACCGGGCCGAACCCCGAGCCCTGCCGGGCCACAAACCGTGCCAGCGACCAATCCCTGCCGGACGGCTTACCGGGCCGGCATCGGCCCTTGCCGACTGCCTTCCGGGCCGGCGTCCAGTCCTTGCCGGACTGCTCTCCGGGCCGGCGTCCAGCCCGTGCCGGACTGTCCTCTGGGCCGGCAACCGAGCCTTGCCGGACCACGTTCCGGGCCGGTAGCCAGCTCCTGCCGTGCCCCGTTCCGGGCCGGCAGCCAACTACTGCCATTCCCCTTACCGGATCACACCAGCGACTCCGAACTCCTAACGATGAAGAAACCGCCCTACTTACACCCGCTGTGTCTACCCTAGGACAATCGTAAACCTACCGGCTAATAACGATCCGTCCACTTGTACGTCGCAGACAACGACCACCCTAAACATAACACTGTAGGGCAACTAAAAACCGACCTCAATCAAAACATCAACCGACAAGGTCAAACAACAACAACCACAACACAACGACCCCCGCTCACCGGGCCAACCAGAGTCAAACATACGCCCCCCAGGGCCTATCAAGTTCACAACGCGCCAACAGGGCCAACAATTTTAAAACCTTCACCCTTTCATTTTAAAACTTCGTTCCTTGACATCACGTAGTTACAACCCGGTCTAGGCGTCCCCAAACCACGTTGTACCGACTTGACATAAACACCGTCACGTTCGACTACAGGAGCGCTCCTGAGTCGACCCGGGACAGTTTAAAAACAGTTCACGCAATCACACACAATTAGTATGCCAGCAACAAAATACTGTAACATACGCACAGAACAAAAACAAGACTCAGGACATGACGGGTCTACACTGACTCGACTCTCCCACCTAATTGACGGACAGTCCGAGTTTTGAAACCTCGAGCTCTGATACCAAGCTGTCACACCCCAAATTCAGCGAACCGAACTCGGGACGCGAACATTTAAAAACATAAAAAAAACACTTGAACCTGTTTTGAATAAAAGCTTTGACATTTCCATTTACTTCTCAAAATAATAGTATTTACAATACAAAAACGTCCCAACAAGTGGACAAGGTACAAAATCCGTCACTAGACTCAACAAAAGTAAAGACCAGACTCCGCTCCGAGCTCCACAAGCTTAAAGAGCTCACCTAGTCCGTCCGGTGATCAGTACCTGTAGGAAAAGCAGCTAGGGGTGAGCCTTCGCTCACCTCCACGGATAACAGACTGACTATGGCATAATTAGTAGATAAAGCCAGTAACACCAAAACCAAACCAACGCCAAAACCAACACCAACTCAAGCACTCAACTGAACCACAACCCATTACCTTCCACAACAGACTCAACCTCAAACTTGTAAAGTAAAACCGACACAACCAACAATGACCTTCCCCCAAAGACACGAACACGGATCAGGCTAGCCGAAGAATGCTCAGAACCTGCCGAGCCTCGTACACGGATCAGGCCAGCCGAAGAATGCTCTCAACCTGCCGGGACCCGGTCACGGATCAGGCTAGCCGAAGAATGCTCATAACCTTTCGGGATCCGAACACGGAACAGGCTAGCCGAAGAATGCTCAGAAACTGTCGAGTCTCGAGTTTGGTCAGGCCAGCCAGAGAATGCTCGTAACCTGCCAAAATCCACACCACTCCACGACACACAGTCTGGTCGGGAAAACACAACCACAAACACAAGCAAGTTCAACAAACAGGCACTCAGGGCCACTCAAGACACCTCAACAGTCAAGACTCGGGTTCAACAACCCCACGGGCCATCATGGCCTCCCAAGACACAACCAACAATACACGGGCTCTCATGGCCACCCAAACACCAAATTAAATAACACGGCTCTCATGGCCGCCCAGACACCAAATTAAATAACACAGGCTCTCATGGCCACCCAAACACCAAATTAAATAACACGGGCTCTCATGGCCACCCAAGACAGAAATTAAACAGTCAACCTCCGGGCATGGTCATATGCCTCCAGTAATTCTAATATCGCTAAGTTCTCTATTCCTATGACACTACTAAGTGTCACATTCCTTTCCAATAATTACTAAGTTCCCGTAACATGCTTTTCTAATATTTAAATAAACCTAAACAACCCACGACACCCCGGTGTCACATGCAGTTCTACTGTTAACTTTCCCTAATCAGGGCCGAGATCCGGCTACTTTTCCCTACCTCGTAAATAAATCCAAAAGCGCTCCAACAAAACCCGAAGTAGACCCAGTCACTCGCCGAGCTTCCCTTTGCCTCGGTCCGCAGCACGATCTAAAAGAACACAATTTTAAAGCACTTTTAAACTATTACGAAAAACCCGAAAACTGATAAACTTAACGCCCAAACGTAACCCCAATAAAGTCGACCACTCCCAAACTTCCCAATTACTCGACATTGTCTATAAAGGACCCTTAAAGGCCCGATTCGCCCGACATGGCGAATCTGCCCGGGTTTCGCTAATTGCCTTCCGGGGCTCCAAAAGCCCCCGTTTTCGTTTCTACGGTCTTAGAATATTTCAAGGAACCCAACGCACTTAACGGAATCGAATTCCGACTTCCGAGTCAATTAATTAACGTTTAAAGTTTCTAAAACCCGTTAATTACAACTTCTCCAATTTAATTCCAATTTTCGATTCGGTTTAGGGTAAATGGTCCGGGGAACGTTTTAAACCACCCGAACATTAAAACCCGAGCAACCAAGCACGTGGGCCCCACCCAAGAGGCTTGGCCGTACCCAAGAGGCTTGGCCGTTAGTTTCCCGAAAATCGGACGTTTCGGGCCCCGAACGGGCACTTTTCCCAAGAAATTACGAAACTTGGCGGGCTACAAGGAAACGGCTCAACTAAGACCGCTGCGACGACGGCTAAGCTTTTTGGATCCAAAACGGTCCTCGAATGGACCAAACCGTCGCTCGGTTGACTTTTCCAGCGAAAAGTCAACATTTCCCAAATTGATCAGAAAGATGCCCTGAGTCCCGCGGAACTCATTTTTGTCGATAACGGGGTCAAATTAAGTCCGGTATGACCCTCGGGGTCAATTTAGGTTAAGTTTACTGTCTGTCTTATAAATTTTAAATTTTCCTGTTTTTCGCAGGTTTGACTGACGTTGACCAGAAGTGGTTATTACAGCCGAGGTGGTAACATTGGTGGCGGTCTGATAGGATGGTTGGTCTCGGGGAACGAGATCGCCTGGAAGGTAACAGGTGGATCGGAACCGATCGTCACATCGGAGGGGTTGGTGTTGTCGGGTGTATTGAGGCGGGGGAGCTCTGTGGGAACCATGAAAGATGGTGGAGGAGAAGACGCGGACAGAGATGATGGATCCAAATGACGAAGCAGTGAAGACTGTGGGTTAGCATGGTGGTAGTGAGAAACAGGGTGGAGGAGGAAAAGTGGAGGTGATCGGAAAACTGCCTAAGGCCGGCTGCCAAATTGCAAAGAGAGAGAGAGAGACTCATTTGAGAGACGATTTTTTTCTTTATTTTTTGGTTTTATTTCACTCCTTATCTATGTAAAGACCGCTCCGGTTGAGTCTATTAATATTTAAATTTATAAGTTCGGAACGTCGTTGGTTAGAAAAAGAATCGAATTTCGTGCACAATTCAAGAGAAAAAGAAAAAAAAGGGATCAGGCCTGGACCAGGCCCAGCGCGCAGGCCCAAGCCAAGCCAGCGCGACCCGGCCCGTTCCTCTCTTTGGGCCGTGAGGCCCAACGGTGCGCCAAAAGCCCATTTCAGACCTGGCACGCGCTATTTAAGCCCCAAATTAGGGTTCTGAACCCATTTCTTCCCTTCCCTCACGCCGCCTCTCTCTCTCTCCTCTCGTGACCCTCTCTCTCCCCTCTCAGACGTCTCTCCCTCTCCTATCAACGCCCAAGCTCGCCTCCCTCACCCTTCTTCTTCTTCTTCTTCTTCTTCTTCCCCAACGCTTCGTCCGAGCTTCGGCACCGTCGCCGTCTCCGTTGCCGCGCGTTGCGGCTGCGTCGAAACCACCCCGGTGTCGTGAGTCGCCGGCACCGTCGCATGGCCACTCGGGGAGCCTCTCCGTTCCAGAGCCGACCCAGCGTTGTCGCGCTCGCCAGATCTGAGACGAGAACCAGCTACGCCGTCCAGATCTGAGGCGAGAAGACTCGCCGTGCTCCGCCGCTCCCAAGGCTGCAACCGCCTCCCAGCCACCCTTTCTTCCCCAGTGAGCCTCTCGGCGTGCCCTTGAGGCCTTGGTCGCCGACGTCTCCGCCGGTGGTCGGTCAGAAATCAGACCCGAACCCTCTCTTCTTCTTTTTTCCCTATTCCCCCGAGCACTGTTTAGATCAGGACGGATTTGAAACAAAAATTAAAGAAAATAACAGAAAAGAAAATAAAACGAAAAAAACATAATTAAATAAAAGGGTTTTATTGGACCGCTGAACTTATCCGAGGGACGTTAGAACCATCGGACTAATAAATCGGAATTGGGACTGAGTTGACGACCTAAAATTTTGAGTACGGGATTAAAAGCGCGAACGCCGAATTGGACACCTCGGGAATCATGCCTCGGGGATCCGTGCATTAGAAACCGTGCCTCAGGATTCGTGCATCGGGAACCGTGCTTCGGGGCTCGGGTGCTTGAACCTGATTCGTCGTATAATCCCTCTTTTGTCCCATTCGAATTTGAAAGGCAACTTGTTGAATTTAAATTGGATTGTACATAACTTTGGAGCCGTTGTTAATTATAGCTCTCCGTGTTAGTTTAGAGTCCAGCTTCGATCGTGGAGGAGACCGGAGGTAGCGCGCCAGGACGTTAGTAGCTAGGAAACGTAGTTGTTTGTTCTTCTTGAGGTAGGGAAAGTAGCGAATACCGCTTTAATTACGGAAAGTTACTAGTATGCATGTTAGGTAATAATAATAATCGGAAAGGTCCCAGTTGGCATATAGGATGTGCTTCACTAGAATAACCGCTTTCAATTATTAAATAACCCGACGAGTCTTAGTAACATGTGGGATGTGATTCACTAGAATACCTGCTTTCAATAATTGGGAAATTGCCGTGCTGGTAGAATGGCCATGTCGAGCCTTAGGGTTGCGTGCTGATTGAGATGCATGATGCGTGTTATAACTGTTGTGGGAGTGTCTAAATAAGATTGTACTCGGTGTAGCATGTTGTGACTGTGTGTGGGCATGTGTGTCGTGTTTGATATGATGTGAACCTTTGGTTGTGATATGATCGGGTGAGTGATAGACCGATTGTGTGTTATGGTGAGTTGGCCGGTGGGTATACCGAGGTCAACTATAGCATTGTGATGCGTGTTATACTCTTGATGTGTGTTCCAAGAGGAGGCGTAACCTGTGTGATGCCTACATCGCGGGATAGTTCTGGTGCATGTTATTGACGCCAAGGATGGCGTGATAGATATACCCCGATTCTCCGTGACGGGAAGGCGTACAACCGAGGTATGTGTCGGTCCAGTATGCGTGAGGCCCTGATTCTACGTGACAGGAAGACGTCCGACTGAGGGATTTCCGGTCTGGGATGTTACCCCGATTCTACGTGACGGGAAGATGTCGGGACTGATGCTTCGTGTTCCGGTACGACATAAATAGAATGGGTTGTGATAGCCGGAGACGTTGGAAATGGTTGTACTAAGTTTTGTGTGGGTCTGTTGTGTGTGCTGTTTGACTTTATGCGTTGTTTTAAGTGTGATTATGGTCTTGCGAGAGTGTTTAGTGACTCGAGATGCTGTTATACCTGAATTCTATGTTTTGACGTGCGAGTTCGCACGTGTGGTCGGTTGTGAGATAACCGTGAGCGTTGTCCTTGAGAATCGTTAGGTGATGAGTACCAAGAGCAAAAGTGAGATAAGTGTTTGTTTTCGATTCTTTTGAGTTGATTTACGGGTTGTACCCGAGTGAAGGTCAGGCGTTGCCTTGGGTTGCTTGTGTTTGGTGGTTAGTTATGCTTTGCTAGTATGCCCTAATTGGACGGTTACTCGTGGTATTGAGATGATGTTCATAGCCTTAACTACTTTTCCTACTGGGTGAAAGCTCACCCCCTTACCTTGTTGTGTTTCAGGTCTTGAGCGGGACTCATTCTAACTGGATGCTCGATGCTTGTGAGCTTACGAGGGCCCTAGGCTAGATTGTTTAGCGACGTACTGTTTACCTTTTCATACTCTTTTGTTACGTACTTTTTACCGAGCTGTTGACTCGTGTCATTACTTGGAGATTTAAAACTGCTATCTGAAACCCTTTTTATTATTAAATTACTTTAATTATCTTTGATTTAAGTTCACGTCTCGAGTGCGGTCAAAATCGGATTTGATGTGTGACAATCTATGTTTTCAACTTAATTTGTGAAATATTTTTAATAAACTATAAATTTATAAAATCGGTGACTAAAAAATTCGTAGGTGCATATTTCATGATCACGTCTTTACAAAACATTCGTATAGAACGAATGATGCTGGTTGGAACCAATCTCATGATTTTATCTAGAGAATCTATGGTGCAATCATGTGTTAGCATCTGAAGAGTAGCGACACATTTTTGGTGTGGAATGAACCTTACCACATTAAGAGCATCACACTTTTGAACAAAAAGAGTCGTGATGATCCACTATAATAGCCACAATGTCAAGTAACAAAGGCTGACCCATCTAGAAGCGACATCGTATAGTTCTTGCCGTAAATATGCCTCTAAAAAAGTAGTCCTTAATGAGTCGCTTATGACCATTTAAGTGATTTTAAACTAGTTTCCTCCGAGAGTGTGCAATAAGTGCAGATTTGCACTCCTCATCTATCGTTTTTTTTATCAGCAAAGCAAATTTAGATTAAAAACCTCTTTCGAGATGAAAGAGGAGGTAAATACACAAAAAAAAAACCAATTAGGAAGGCATATATACCCTCTTAATTAAGATTGAAAAAAGAAACCAAAGCTTTCTTGCATAACAAGTTACCTAAGGCAAGATAAAAAGGATGACTTAACCTCCAAGTAACCTATGGAAAGGCAAAAAGGATTTGAATCTACCCAAGAGAAGGAAACTTGGCCTCCAAGAAACCCAAGGCAATTCAAAAAAAGAGCTATCCCAAGGAAATAGAGTCATAAACCATGCTTAAAGTGTAACCAATTGGATATGTAACTAGTCTTGAATGAATTCCCCAAGTACTTTTGTATCAGTTTATCAGTGTAGATATAGCTTGTTCAAGGTAGAATTGCAGCCCCGTAGTCGAACAGGTCTAATGGGAATTGAAGGAGTTTGATCTTAGTCTTGAATTGGATGATCGGATCACCAAACCAGAGAAGATTGAAGTCTGAAACATGATGAGCATCTGAACTTCACCACCAGCAGGAGGCTCTTCTTCTTTGCTTCTGAGAATGATTTAAGTCTTCAGGACGCATGGTAATGACAGCACCATCAGGAACCAGAGGAGCCTGCAAAAAAGAAACACTCAACCTAACAAAGCTCTACCCACACTAAGGAGAAGAAAAAGAGAAAAGAAGCACACACACCAACATAAACCAAACCAAGCAAGAGAAGCCTTACCAAACTCACAACAGTACCCAATCCCACCCAAACCCTCCCCCACCCAAAACCCAGTAATAAAAACCAAACCAAAGGAACCAAGTATCCAAGCAGTAGTGAGTAACCCAATTCAAGAGGTAAGGGAGATTGAGGTACAGGAACCAGGAGCAGAGATCCATGAATTGAATGAGAAGAATGTACCTCCAGTTTTGAATTTTGCCCATTCCCAAGAATAGGATTGGTGCAGCACCCTCTGAAAGATGTCCTCAGCCTCTAGCTTTATATTCTCAAATAATGATCCATTTCTTGCAAGCCATATTTGCCAACACCCAAAATGAATTATCTTAGTCCAACAACTTTTATGTTTAGACCTTACAAGAGAAGACCAGGAGGTAAAAAGTGCTTTTGTAGAGCTTGGAATAACTACTGAAATCCCCCACCATTTAAAAATCAGACCCCAAACCTCCCAAGCTTTTTGGCAGTGTAAAATAGTATGTATGGCATCTTCTAGATCATTGCAGCAAACTGGACATAATAGGCCTTGTAATGTAAGATCCATCCCTCTTGAATCAAGAAAGCACTTGGTTGGGATTGCTTGCATGCATGCTAGCCAACATAAGGCAGTTATTTTAGGGGGTTTCTACAAAGGTTTTGTCCAAGAGGCATTAATTGTAGAAGCTGAGGAATTAATGTCTATGAGAGTGTAAAGTTTCTTTACTAAGAAGCCATGTTGATCTCCTGACCAGCCCAAAAGATCCCCCTGTAGAGAAATAGTGACTCCAGCCAAAATAGATTGTAGGGCAACCCAGTCTGATTCAGCCCTGCCTCTAGGGGAATTTCTAAAATGAAGCTCCCACTCTCCATTATCCCAAGCTTCAGATATTAGAAGCCTTTTGGTTTGAGATAGCTGATAAAGTCTTGGAAATAAGTATTTGAGTGCTAAATCCCCCCACCAAATGTCTTTCCAGAAAAAAAAAACCTCTTACCATTTCCCAATTTCCAAGTGAGTCCATGTACTCCAAATAAGTTTGTAAAAAGTGGATCAACATTGAGAGCAAGTATATGTGCCATAAAGCTTGAGCTCCCAATTTCTGAGAAAGTTGACAAGTCCCACTTTGAGATATCCCAACCATATTTAGCACAGATGATCCTTTTCCAAAGAGAGTCCTTTTCCAAGGAAAATCTCCACCACCATTTTGCTAATAGAGCAATGTTCGTGTTAGCAAGCTTCTTAATCCCCAGTCCTCCTGCTGATTTTACTCTGCAGATCTTATCCCAACCCACTTTGCAGAATGCCTTAGCCACTGAGCTTTCATGCCAAAGAAATCTCCTCTGCCATGATTCCATTTGCTTGATTACACCTTTTGGAGCTTTGATTATTGAGAAGAAATAAAGAGGCAAGACACTTAAGGTTGATTTGATGAGTGTGATCCTCCCTCCCAAGGATAAAATTTTGGCTTGCCATAGTCCTAATGTTGCCTTGAATTTTTTGATAATTGGATCCCAGGTTTTTACTCTTTTTGGATTGGCTCCTAATGGAAATCCTAGATAAATTGTAGGAAGGCTTCCCATTGAGCATTGTAATATTTCTGCCAAATCACTAATCTCTTCTTTTGCAAGGTTGAAAGGGATGGCCACTGATTTTTCATAGTTTACTGATAGGCTTGAAGCCATTTTGAACATTGTAAGTGCAAACTTGAGTCCCAAGGCATTGGACTTTGTGGCTTTGAAAAAGAACATTGAATCATCTGCAAACTGAAGGTCTGATATGATGGGGCCTGTATTGTTGAACTGTATTCCAGAAATATGTCCTTGTAGAACTGAAGCTTTGATGATCTGATTGAGTCCTTCTGCTATTAATACAAAGAGAAGAGGAGATAGAGCACATCCTTGCCTCAAGCCTCTTGTCATTTGGAAATCTTTGCTTGGAGAGCCATTGATGAGGACTGAGATGTATGCTCTTAGACAAGAAATGATCCACAATTTCCATTTGACTCCAAAATTCATCCTTGTTAAAATTTGCATGATGAAGCTCCAACTGACCTTATCAAAGGCTTTTTCAAAGTCAGCCTTGAATATCATGGCCTTTTGTTTTGTGGACTGAAGCTCACTCACCACTTCAGATGCTATTAAAATTCCATCCACAATTTGTCTATCTTTGATGAAACCAGTTTGCTCTTCTCCTATTAGAAAGCCAATGACTTGCTTGAATCTGGTTGAGAGTAACTTGGATAAAATTTTGTAAGGCCCACCCATCAAGCTAATAGGCCTGTAATCCTCAAAAGTGAGAGGAGCTATATTTTTTGGTATCAAGGCCAAGAATGAGGAGTTTAGCCCTTTTCCCAGCTGCCCAGTCTCATGGAAGCAACATAGAAAGCTCATTAAATCTGGTTTTATGATTTTCCAACACACTTGGAAGAACTTTAATGTATAACCATCTGGCCATGTGGCTTTATCTGCATTGCATGCCAATACTGCTTGTAATGTTTCCTCCTCAGTGAATGGCATTTCCAGCCAAGCACTTTGTTTAGCTGTCAAAGAAGAGAAGGGGAGGTCATCTAATGTGACATCAGTAGGTTTTGTTGCTTTGAATTTGTTTGAGAAGTGGTCTACTGCAGCAATTTTTATCTGTGTAGGACTAGTCAATATCTCCTCCTTGAATATAATATTTGTGAACTTGTTGTTGACTCCCTTGTAATTTGCCAATCTATGGAAAAACTTTGTGCCCTTATCCCCTTCATCTAGCCATTTTTTTTCTGGCCTTTTGACTCCACAATTTAGACAGTTGCTTGTATTTAACAATCAAAGAAGCTTTCAGAGCACCTCTCTTTGAACATTCTGAGGCAGTTAGAGGCCTGAGCTCAATTAAAGAGTCTAGATCATCTATATCTTTAGTCAATAAAGTAATTTGCGTCTCTATATGACCAAAGATGTCTTTGTTCCAAGCCTTTAGATCTTGTTTGAGCAATTTTAATTTCATCCACAAGACATAATAAGGTTGACTTGATATTGAATAAGAGTTCCAGAAGCCTTGCACTGCTTGAAGGAACCTTGGATCTTCTGTCCACACATTTAAGAATTTAAAAGGCCTAGGCCACCAATCAATAGCATTATCAAAGAGCAGAACAAGTATGTGATCTGAAATAGTTCTTGGCAAGCATAGTTGAGAGAGAGTGTTGAATAAAGATAAGAATTCATGAGAAATGAGAAACCTATCAAGTCTTGAAGCTCTAGACTGAGGACCAAACCAAGTGTATTTCCCTCCTTTGAGTGGCAAATCAATGAGTCCATTGTTGCTGATAAAATTCTAGAGACATAGCATATCAGAGCCTCCAGTCCTTTGAGAAGATCTTTCAAGAGGTGAAAATGTTGCATTGAAGTCACCCCCTAATAATATGAGGTGATCAGATGGTAGAGCTGAGATTATAGTTTCTAACTTTTCCCAAAGTTCTTTTCTTTTAGCCGAGGAGCTAGAGGAAACATAGATGTTGATAATGCAGCAAGAAGAGCCTGAATGAGTCAATTTTCCTAACCATATCAGAGCTCCTTTAATATCATAAGATCTGGACATTGAAAAATCTCTAGTCTTCCATATAGAGATTAGGCCTCCTTTTGTGTCTGATGCATTCATGAAGCAGTGATCCCAACCTCCTCTCAGATTGCAGGATCTAAGAAAATTTGTAGGCATAACATCCAGCTTTGACTCCTGTAGAAGGATGAATGTAGGAGCTTGTTTGTGTATCAAGTCACTGAGACACCTCCTCTTTTGGGAGGAGGATATTCCTCTCACATTCCTCTCATCTGTCGGCTTAGTTATAAAGTTGTGACTGATTTCGTCCATTAATGCTTGTATGTATTGTTCTACTAGATCGACTCCAAGGCGAAAAATATGGTTATTTTTGCGAGGAAAAAATTAGGAGAATAACGTGGATGAGTGAGAAACAAATGACACGGTTTGATATGAGTTGTGTATTTATAAAAAAAAATGAAAAGTTAACCGTTATACCCTCATTTGATTATTATTCTTTTTAAATCCCTTACAAAATAACTATTGTGACCAAAAACTGTTTTTTTTTGAAAAAACTATAACGTGTGAGAATTCTATTAGTGCAATGCTGGAGCTGGCCAACTTCATCTCTCCTTGCTAGGTCGCCGCTCGAATCAACATACCCAATATCGATTTTGACCTCAAAATGAATCATTATCTAAGAGTACTCATAGTGGGGGTGGGTTTCACTGAGATGAATCTGATATAGTTTGGGGTCGAGTCATTTTCGATACACAATAAGAGTTGACTCTATCGTGTCGATTTAAAGTAGAATCGTTAGATACCACAAAGAGAAAGGCTAAAAAAAAGAGAAGAATAAGGATTTAAGGGTAATTATATTGAACTACCCAAACCTATATACATTTTTGGGATACCTACACTCACCTAAAAATGTAATGATTGCATACCCAAACTTATTGAGTTGTAACGAAATCCAATTTTCGATCCATTTCTATTAATTTTGTTTTTTGTAAAATGAAGAAATTATCCCAAAAACCAAACAATATTACACAACCCTGTGGCCACTTCGCGTGCGCCTCTGCCCGCACCGTAGCGCGTGTAAATCATGCGCGCAGTGCGCAAGGCACTAGCATCCTGTGATTTTTAAGGTATTAACACTCGTATGATTGGGGATTTATGCTTCTTATAATCCTAATCTCTAGCTTATAGCTGATGGCAGAACCTGCTCTCTCTCTTTTTCTTCTTTTTGCTTTACCTTGATCTCCTTGTTTGAACAATATTGCAACATAGTTGCAGGTCCTGTAGATTCAACCAGGGATGAAACAGTTAAGAAGGTAGTTAAGAGGAGGGGGAGACGAAGCGTGTCCGGTGGTAAGTTTGCTCCTGTTCCGACATACCGTCCGACCAAGAAGCAGAGTTGGAAAGTTCGCACAAAGTGTGGCTCTGTTCCAGTTTTGACGGAGGCTTCACTGCCTGTTAATCTCAGCTCTGATCTAGAGGTTCAGTCACCACAGGTTGCTTCCATCGTTCCTGCCTCTGTTCCGGCAATCAAACTAAAGTCGAAATTCAGAGCATCACAAGCTCTTTGTACAGAGGTTCTCACAAACCAGATTTTTGTTTGTAATCTCCCACCGGAGACCTCGGTAGATTGGGTGCATAATTTCTTCAGTTCATATGGAGATATTCAGACCTGCTCTGTTCCTCGTCGGCTAAACAAAGGTGGACGACATTTTGGTTTCATCACTTTCTCCGATGACTCTGCAGCGTCTCAAGTAGTGGCGAGTTTGAACGGGTATAAATTCAATGGGTATCAGCTTCTCGTGGCGTTGGCTCGGCCTCCATCCCCTCAGATTCGTAGTGCAGACCCCGGAATGGCAGTAAATCCGGTTTGCAGCATTGGAGGGAAACGGAGCATCACTCAACCGAACGCTCTTCTGGTAGGAAGTCGCGACCCTGAGTTTGCGTTCTCACCTGTGATGGATGAGTCGAACTCGCCGGTGCTTCTTTCGCCGTTGGATCGTTTGCCGGTGATGGATGCAAGGAGTCCGGGTATGGTGGCTCCTCGGTCGCACTCCGGCGAAACCATTCCTTGTTCGTCGGATGCAAAATCAGTTGATATCTATCCAGATCAGCGATCTTCGGGATTGATTTCAAATTTGATTTCCTCAACTGATTTTCAGGAAACGATCGCCTTGGATGCGATTCGATTGCTGCGAAATTCACGCAATTCACGTGGAGAAGAAGACCGGTTGGCTTTGGACTCTGTTGTTGGGCTGTGCTCCCAACAGGAAGATGGGCCTTCGGATGGGATGTATGTTCACCCCAGTTTGAGCATCACTAACTCAAACCATGGGCTCAAAATTAGGCCCATGGAAGCCTATTTTTCTGGGCCTGAGGTTGGTTTGGACGCTTCTGCAGATGCTCAAGTTTCTCTGACTCCCTCCCTTAATCTTCTCTCAGGTTTCGAGCAAGACGTTCCGGTATGGTCGCCTGAAATAGTTAAGAAGGGTAAAGGGAAAAGGCAGAAGAAACCTCAGCAGACTTTTAGAGTTTCAACTCGCTCACTTGGTATGAGTGATAATGAGATTCTAGAGGCTCAGCGTCGAAACGAGGTTTGGAGACATTTTGTCGCTACAGGGACTACACTGAAGACAGAGACTGCGAAATCTTCGTAGCTCCAGTTTTTTTTTGTAGTCTTTTGTTTCAGGCCGATGTACCCTTTCCTTGATGTTCTTATCGTTTCTGTTTGTAGGAGATCCTCTCACCTTTATGGTAGAGTGTCTGTGCAGGTTATTTGGGATAGCCTTTTGGGCGGTCTCTCTCTTTCCCCCCTTCTTGGGGTGAAAAGATTAATAAATTCATCATCTAAAAAAAAACACTCTTATATATAACCTATTAGCACCTGTGTATGTAAACTATCAGTATAATTGCATATAAGGGATCAACACTGTTTTGCATATAAGGTATTAGCATTGTGCTACTTAAACTATCAGCCTCGTGCTATGTAAGATATTAGCACTGGGCGCGCAGTACAATTGCATGTAAGGTATCAGCACTATATGGTATTAGTATCGTGCTATGTAAACTATCAGCACTGGGCGCGTAAAACAAATGCATGTAAGGTATCAGCACTATAATGTATTAGCACCGTGCTATGTAAACTATCAGCATTGACGCGCGCACCAGCAACAGAGGCGCCCACGTGTCAGCATCTTGCGCGCTCTGATGACGTCAGCACGTGCGCATCCTGTGGTTGAGAATCGTTTGTAGTTTGCACAATAAGGTGCGATTTTTTTTATTTAATTGCCCAGGTGTCAGCATCTGGTGCGCTCTGTTGACGTCATTTTTGGAGGATCCTATGGCCCAAATTTATTTGTAGTTTGCACAATAAGCCCCTATTTGTACTTGATACCAGTTATATATATATATATATAGGGTGACTATCCAGTAAAAACCATCCTTATTGTGCAAACTACGAACCAATCTAAGCCACAGAATGCGGTCAAAGTGACGTCAGCAGAGCGCGCGCGATGCTGACACGTGGCAGATTCGCGCGCGCCTCTGCCCGCGCGCGTGAGCGTGTTGACCACGCGCGCGCACGGTACTAATAGTTTGGCGCGCATAGTGCTAATAGTTTAGCACAGTGCCAACCTATTAGCACTGTGCGCCCAAACTATTAGCACTATGCGCGCCACGTGTCAGCACTGTGCGCGCGCACCAGCAGCGCGCGCGCCCACGTGTCAGCACCTGGTAAGTTCGTAGTTTGCACAATAAGGGGTGGTTTGTACCTGATACCAATCCTATATATATATATTCAAAATTTAGGTTTTATTCCATCTTGGAGAATAAAATTTTCTTGAAATAACAATATGTTTTAGGAAATAATTTTTTTTAATCTTAATTAGCACTATTTTTCATTTATCTTATCTTTAATTAAAATTATAAAAAAAATCATTTAATTATTTTTTTACAAGAAGTCGTAAGAGTAATACTCAACTCAATCTGACCTCGTCCCTCTCTCGTCGATCATGGACCTCTCTCTCGTCGTCGATCCGATCAATTCCATACGATTTTCAAAATTCGTCTCCATCAACCCTTCGTCCGATCAGTACTCCAATGCCTTCACCAACTTCCAGATCTCCGTCGATATTTACAATTCCATCACTCGTCCTCCGACGAATAAAAATCCTAATAAGGCGGCTAGACGCTCGTTGCTCAAGGGGAAGCAACACGTTAAGAAGAAATCTTCAAATGATGACTCTAGCGAAGACTCAGGAGGAAGTGAAGATTCTGGATCTTTCGGTGGACATGGCGGTGATGGTAGAGCTCGGGCGCGGCAGAGAAGAGGGTGAGGCATGGTGGTGGAACCAAAACCCACAGATCTGTCATCGCAAACTCAACTTTGTTGGGGGGTTAAGGCGGGAGGAAGGATAGAGAGATGAGACCTTGAGGTTGTGGGGACGATGGAGGGGGCAGAGTTGTAGAGATCGAGACCGTGCATTGCGACCGATGTCGACTTGAGGATCTCTCTGGAGTACTCATGTAGTTATATAAATTGATCTTCAAGAGAGGATGAGAAAATTGATCTGGAGCCAACGCATCCTCTATAATCTTCTCTGGTTCTAAATTTAAACACAAAACAAGTAGAAAGAACAGGTAATGACGACACCGAAAAATGAGAGACTAAGTTAGATTTATGGTTTTCAGATCAATGTTGGGCTAGTTACATAAGGTTACGTTAGTTTTTTTTTAACAAATAAGGAGACTTTTATTAATTATGGAAAATGACCATAAATAGGAAATATGTAGAAAATAAAAGAGAAAAGCTAAATTCTAGTTTGTAGACAATAAAATCTAACTCTATAACAGATTGTCCGATTATACCAGGAGTAGAGTTGGTGAGGCTAGTGTCTCAATAGAACGGGTAAACGATAACCTGACGATGGTTGGCATTACCTGTCTCGATCTGAAAGTGTCTGCAGTAAGAGATGCGAGGTGGTTCAGGAGGTATCAGGCACCTAAGAAGTAACCAAAAAATGGGTGAAGCATGGGGTTGGTTATGCACCGAGTTTCGTTTCCTGTCTTGATCCAAAAATGCTCGGGGTATCTGATACCAAACGATTGAAGTGATACCCAATTCAGAGAAAACATCATAAAATGCAGGGAATAGAATGTCGGATGAAACTGACCTCGATAGGACGAGGTGTGCGTCCCCACACACACCTCGAGGTCTTCAGAGTCTCAATCCAGCGGATTGGGTTGGGGTGCCGAGTAGGCACAGTTGGCCAATAGGGGCGACTACACTGATGGCTGCCGAAGCGGTGGCTCAGGATTCGAAGGAGACAACTTTGGTGATGGCATGTGGATCGACATGGACCATGACTTGGAGGATAATGGCATTCGATCCGAGGGCGGAGGTGGCGCATGAGACGGAAGCGGTGTTGGAGGCGGAGACGGTACACGAGGTGGAAGGGAAGACCAAGTGACCTTCTGCCTGGATCGCTTGGATCTTATGAGCATTGTTGTTGGGGCCGAGGGGCATGACTCGAGGTGTGTCCGCGTGGCGGGAGCACTGGATTGAAAGCCATGGTAGACGGAGGGATCGAGGAAGTTTGTTTGGATGGAAAGCCTATGAAGGATCAAGGATCGGTGATACTCCTATTGGATGGAAAGAAGCTTTTTAATGGAGGTGGTTTCTATAGGTGGAGAAGAGAGGTCACGATGGTAGCGGAAGAAGCTTGCGGCGGCTAGGTTTTTAAAGAAAAGAGAGAGCACATCTCTTGATGTCTCGCAATTTTTTTTTCTATAAGGTTACATTAGTTAGATGGTGTTATGCTAACTTTATTTTATTTACTAAAAAGTAAAATAACTAGTAAATTAAAAGAAAAAAAATTGATTTTTATAAAATAAAAATGTGATTTTTATAAACTAAAACTGATTTTCTAAAATAAAAATCTGATTTAAAATTTTTTTAAAAAATAAAAATTTGATTAATAAGTATTTAAATATCGTTCATTTTTAAAATTACAACACTAGGGGCAATTTTGACATTTCAAAAAAATGAACACTAAACAAATGAAAAAATAAATGAAATAATGGATCTCGTCATAAATTGGTAAGTTAGGATAGATAATTGTTACTTTTTTAGACGAGGGTAGGTATCGAAAAAATGTGTATAGGTTTGGGCAACCTAGTGTAATTAACCTAAATATTTATTGTTGAATCTCCAACTCTCTTCATATTCATTTATATCTAGAAAAAACTAACTTCTAGAGAGAGAGAGAGACTCTAACCTCTCTCTAGAAAACCCTAAATTTCTTTGCTCGAACGCTGTCGTTCTGATTTCCTTTCCTCTGCCGATGAATCTCATGGTCTCCTTGACCATGAAGGTTGCTAGTGGCGGCATCCCTCTTCCCTTTCATCACCCTTCTTTGCTTTCTTACTCATCGCTCTTTCTCCGGGCATACCCGGTGGTGGGTCCTTTTCTCCGATGACGGCGACTTCCTCAGATCCGACCGTGGGACGTCTTTCCCCTCCTCTCCGAAGTGAATTGATGCAGATCTGGTGACTTCCTCCGTGCTCATGCTGAAGAAGACTCTGCGCCTTTCTTCGCTGGTGGTAGATCTGGCCTTCTCTAGGTCAGATCTACGACTTCCGCTGCTCCGCTGTCCTCTAACGTGACGTCTCGCTCACACTCATGTTGTTGGAGGGCATATTCGACAGTCTCCACAACCTCCTCGTGCTTAGGTAGAAATACTGGTCCTCTTTTTGTCCCTTTTCTTGGTGTAGGTCGAAAGTGGCTTTGGAGGACTGAGTAGGGATTCAGGTTTGTCTCTGGATCATCGTTATGCTCAAGTGAGGTACTATATCTTCCCCTTCTATGTTTGGTTCTCCAACTCCCTCCCTTTCATGCAAGCTTATTCGAGTGGACTTCTCTTCTTCTCGACTACGGGTGTGGCTCGAGCTCATCGATTCAAGGCGTTGATCGCCAGCGAGATCTTAGGACTTGTTCAGCCTACCTTTGAAGCCTCACGTTTTAGGTTTATATGTTCACAAGGGGTTCTAGTGGATCTCCACCAGAATTTTCTCTATCGATAGTGGTGTGGGCCGCCGGCATAATATTGGCTACCTTTTCTCTATTGAGACTTGGTAGTATTATTGAGTTGGGAGTTTTGCAGATCCAACTTGGTTTGGGGCATTTAGTTCTGGTTGCTGGTTTTGCAACTGGATACTTTCCATCTCTATGCTTCATGGTTGTAATACTTTGGTAGCTTAGACTATTTTTTCAAATTTTTGGGCTTCATGTTGGTCATATTCGGGTTCAAGACTCTGATTTGTAATTTTCAGTTTCTTGGGGTGTATCCTCTGTCTCGTTGGTTGTTTAGTCTTGGTTTTTTTGGTGGTTTATGTCATAGACCTTTAATGGTGATCTTGTTTTTGTTTTTTCTCTTAGTTCTATGGTGCTTGTGTATTCTTAGGGATTTTGAAGTCTGTAGCTGGACTGATTTGGTGTTGTAATCTCTTTCTCCTCGTGAGAGGTTCTTTTAATATATTCTTTACTGATAAAAAAAGAAGAAGAAAGAATTCCGAGTTAATCAACTTTTATACGAGAGACTATGCTCTAAGGGCACCCACAGTAGGGTCAGATTTGTTGACGTCAATTCAGTGAAATTTAGGATCAGATTTTTTGTTCACCCACAATTGTGATCGGATTTGAAGGATCGTTTCTGACCAAAACTAACAGATGGCAGGAGAATAAACACCGAGGGAGGAGAGATAAAATAAGAAGAGAGAAGAAGAAAAAGGAGATAGAGAGAGAGAGCAAAGAGAGTCGACGTTGAAAGATTTGCCCATCGTTGAGAGAAAAGCAGAAAGAGAAGTGAAAACGTCATTTTTTACCGAATCGACAAACGTCATTTTTTACCGAATCGACAATAGTTTCGACTCGTCCTGTGGGTGGGTGCCCTAAGAGTTGGCACGAACAAACCTCAGAAACGGAACAATGCGTTTCAAGAGAGAAAGAACATTGGGCCTCTAGGTTTCAGTGGAGGTGCTGCGGAGTGTCGTCGTCGCTACATTGCAACCTGAACTGAATTCCGTTGTATCTTTTCTTCCTGTTCGTCGTCTCCAACTCACCTCATTGGAGGTACAAAGGAGTCGCAATTGCTCATCTCCTTGTTTACTGTGACAAACTTTGCTCCCAGTGTGCAGAGCAACCACTGCATCAGGGCATTTGAATTCGTGTTCAATGGAGGAGACTCCTAAATTGCCCTTGCCCGAAGCTTTTCTCGATTTCCTCCAGGAGAACGGCTTGGACCCTTCTATTTACACTGCCGCTGATTCAACCCCCCGTTACATAAGGTACCATCTTCAGTTTTTTGACATGATCCTATGCGTTGCCTGTTTGTGGTTCTGGGTTTCTATTTTCTGCTCATTTCCTTTCAATTTTTATTCCAGTGATCCTTACCGAGTTGATTGGTTTTTTTTGTACTTATTTTCGAAGATTGAAACCCGGGAGTGAAGCTCGTCTTCAGGAGATTGAAGGTGATATGAAGTGCAAGCTTGAAGCAGTGAGTTGGTTGCCTGGTTTTTATTCTCTCTCACCAGATATTCAGATTGCTAGCTGCAAGGCTTACCAGGAAGGGAAGGTGAGGGCTTGAACAGTTTATAGAACATTGCACTATTGTGCTTGTAGTGAAAATGTCTCTTATTTTTCTGTTTACATTCTATTTGTTTATTTTTATGGAACCTCTGGTGGCTTTTTGTTGGGATTATCATGAATTATACATGTGTTGTCCATATGGGTTGCCTTTGTCACTTCCTGATATGTGCTTGATGGTTGAGGCTATCCATATGAGTGCTACCCTTAATGTTTGACCCGATTTTATGTTTTTGTTTTATATTGTATAGTTGGTTAATTATGGTCTTGTAATAGCAATTCTTTCTGTTTTCTTCGGTTATGCCCTGCAGATATATGGAATTGATGCTGCTTCTGGTGCAGCTGTTTCAGCTTTAAACATTTCCCCAGGAGATCACATCCTTGATCTATGTGCTGCCCCTGGTTAGTATCTATCTGCTCTTTTGTATACATTTTTGGCCAGTTTATCTCTTAGGTCTTGTCATACTTATACATATTACTTTCGCCATTCCAAAATAAGCATCCACTATTCCATTTTGGTAGAAGTTTTGAATAAGTTATGTAATGATGGACTTCTCCACCCATGTGCTTTAACAAACTTTAGGAGGTTAAGTTATCTTTGTAATAAAGTGACACTTAAACACAACTAAGTTACCATAACGGAAAGTGGACACTCGTTTTGGAACAATTTTTTTTATAGAGAAAGTGTACAGTTATTTTGAAAGGAAGGATGTATGAGCATTTAGCTGGAAGTCAATTGTCAAGCGGCGTCCTTAAGGTGTTTGTGACATTTTGAGTGGTTAAACATTGCGGGAGTGTTGAATAGGACTGAGTCTTCAGCTGTTATATGATCTTAATGTTCGAGTCTCACATCAAAAAGATGTTGGTCCATTCACCACTTAATAAACATCGCATGCTTTCCACCTATCATCTTGATCTTTCAGGTGGATTAGGATTTAATGTGGTATGCAAGCTTGGTGTTGAATCTAAACGTATCCTCATGGGCCAAAGGCCCATCTGTTGCTCCATGTGTAAAGTCCCACATAACGTGGATCCTTTCGATCCAGCCTGCATGTGAGGAGTGTAAGAGTCCCACGTCCAAAAGACATGAATCCATTCACCCCTTAATAAACATCTTTGGGCTGGGTGTTAACACTTACTATATTTAACCATGGTGCTCAAGCTTTTGGGCATTTGATGATATACTGCCCTGTTAAGCATATAAAAAAATTATGGAAGCATAATTTGGGGGTGGAGGCACTATAGATGTTTCAGTGCTAGGTAATCGTTTTGAAAAGGCTTATAGACTTACTGCACATTAATTCCTGGCTAAACTGTGAATCCCTTTAATACTTTCGCCATGAAGTGAAGTTAAGTGATAACACTAACAAGTATGCCTTACAGAAGATGATGTAGTTGAGGGTTACATTGTCTTGTGACATACTCCATTTAATACAATGAAGTTTGACCCAACAGTTTTGTTATCTTTGATGAAGCCATATTTGGCACATCATTTATGGCATCTCTGTTAACAAAATGCTCACATGACGCTAAGTGTTGCTCATCCTTTTATTTTCAGGTGCCAAGCTTTGTATGATATCAGAGCTTCTTGGTGATTCAGGTTCTGTAACTGGTGTTGATGTTGCAAGACATCGTTTAGCTGCTTGTAGAACAATGCTACAAAAATATGGATTGGGTGATCGTTGCAGACTATTTGTTGCTGATGGAACAACATTTTCCTTCACTCCAATGAGGGCTCATTCAGATTCTAAATCATGTAATCCAGCTGGAAAAATTGTTTTGGTACATTTATTCAGAGCTTCAAATTTAGTGCTGCTTTACCATTTAGAAATCTATTTATAATATTCTATATCATTTGGTGTATCATCAATTGGTCTAGCCCTAACTAGTTGAATCTGCAGCTGAAGAAAAGATGGATTTGTTCAAGGAATGGACATCCAGGAGACCATGGAAAGAAAGGAAAAGAGCAACTAAATCACGTGTGTCATCACAATTAGCCCCCCTGGTTCAAGATCCAGAACTTATCTTTTATGGGCGAAATTCTGGAGTCGTTGGGTTCAGTAAAAGTGAAATATTTCGAATTGGGTCTGACAATGAATTATTGAACTTTGGATATGATAAGGTAAATTGCACTGTAATGATTTTTCCCCATCCCACATTTGTATTTTCAAGTTATTTGTCTTCATTCTCAGTGAAGCCTAATGACTGGTTGGAATCAAGTGTAGGTTCTTGTGGATGCAGAGTGCACTCATGATGGATCTATAAAACATATTCAAAAGTTTGAACAGTGGGGTTGGAAAACCCTTCAACGTCGTGTGCTAGATGCAGATAGAACTGATAGCTTGGCAGTTCTTCAGGTAGTTTATTGTTGTTGTTGTCACTCAATAACAGGAGCTTTCATCTCCTTGCCGTTTTAGGAACTTAACCATTCACGTATCTTGTTCAATTGAATTCTGACATCATGTACTCATGTTTATACACAGTCGTTTTTCTGAGGGTTAAACATTTTTTTTAACTTGCAGTTAAAACTACTAAGCAATGGTTTTAGATTGTTAAAAGTTGGAGGAATTCTTATCTACAGCACTTGCAGGTGCCTATCACTCCCATCGCCATAGAATTGACGACGTACACATTGCCATGCGTGATGTATTTCTGCATTTTAACTTTCATATTTTCTATTGCTAAGCTTGACAGTTGCTCAAAATGAAGATGTAGTGGAGCAGTTTCTCAAGAAGAATGCATCTGCTGGTAAGATCACTGGGCTTTGAAATCCTAGCGTGTAGACCTTGTTGCTTAAGCAGTATTTCAAGTGCTCGCAATTGTAATCCCATGCCAACACCTAATTTTCAGGGGTTCAGAACCCACTGATTTAGCTAATGAATAAAAAGTGAAATTCATGGAAAACTAACCAACTTGAGAAAGCTTTCTCATAATTTTTTTCTCGCTTTAATATAGTATCGTTGCAAAAACATATTCTTGAGAAAGTAAAGGTATTTTTGTCATTTATTGTCAAAATAGAGTAAAATGAGGAAATTTGAAAGTTCAGTGTAGTTACGCGAGAAAGATACTAAGGTCAGTGTATTTTTGTGAGATTATCCCTTTAGTATATTCTGTTGGCATTCCCATCAAATTCATATTCTGTAGATGTTAGGTGAAAGTCATCAGAACCACCTTTTTCAAACATAACCTAAATCTCTATTGTTGATTAAATGGATAATTGCAAAAAAGGGCCGTGTGATTGATACCTTCTGCAAGTTGGTACCTTGTACTAAAAAGTGTTGCAAGTTAGTACTTAGTACCGTGTGGTTTGATATTTTTGCACTGCTAGTTATGTTTAATGGAAAAGGGATAAGTTTGGTACATGCATGAGACATGACTTCCCGATTTTTTGAAAATACCAATTTTGCCCTTCAATTATAAAAATAAAAAATTGAAGTATTAAATTCTGTTATTTGTATGGGGTAAAATTCTCTTTTCCTTCATTTTTTAAAATCGTTACTAATGGTGCCAAAGTTTCAAACCACATGTACCAACTCGCAACACTTTTAGTATAAGTATCAACTTGCAAAATGTGTCAATCACACGACCATTTGTTTTTCTTTTTTGCAATTATCCCTTGATTAAAAAAGAGAGTAATTTTTCAGTAGAAGTTAGGTGGAAATCAGTTGAACCACATTTTTCAAGCATATTATACCCTCAATCTTCCTGTTCTTTATTTTTTTTCCCAAGAGTAGTAGCTATATGGTATATATTTGGATTTTGCAGAGCTGCTTGAGATTGATGCCGCCAAAAATTGGCCTTGCAAGAGCGGTCAAATACCAGGAACCTTGCGCTTTGACCCATTGGCTTCGCAAACCAGTGGACTTTTTGTAGGAAAATTTACCAAATTGGCCATTTAATCCCAGATGAAGTGAGTGGAAAGCATGTTTTTAGGTACTTGGGTAGGGGAGAAGTGTTCCTGATGATATTCAAGGAAAGAAAGTTTGTTTGCATCAGAATAACGTAACTTGTTTGTTGGTTTGTTTATTTGTTTGAGGAGGATTTCAAGCCCGTCTACTTTGGCTTGCCTCAAAGTAGATTTCGATGGTTAAACACACACTTGTATTTTATAAAATGAATATTGTTTGTATTAGTGCAAAGATAATTATATATCAGAATATTGTTTGAACTCGTCAAATACATGATTTTAGACCACCAGTTCTGCTTATTCTCAACATATTACTATTACTATTTTTGGTCAGCAAGGTTTATAGAAATTCATCAGTTAACAGAAAATAGGAAATTGAGAAGCTGCACAGGTACAGTCAAAATACAAGTGGGATCGGCAAATTTGCAACGAAAATACAAAAATAACTTCTACTAATACAATGACTTAGAGACTAGTCAAATGAAGCCTAACAAGTTACAGCCACAGTAGCAACTACGGGCGAGGATTCATGTTTGTATCCAAAAGGGGATCTCTGCCATTGTGTTTAGTAGAAGTTTCTTTCTTTCATGTTTCTTGCCATGATGGTCACATATGGAGAGGACTGGATCTTTCAAAGGTCTTTTCACAAATAATTGCCACTCCATTGAAGACGGAGTTGTTTCGAACCAACCTGAGTTCCCAAACTGTTATTTCTGCAATACATATCCGTAACTTTTTTGTCCATCTAGGAACCAATGTAAACCAAGAGGGGAACAAACTCTGGAGATCACCGGGAACTATCCGAAGAATGCCCCACCAAGACAATATCATACCCCATAATTTCCAACGCTTATTGCAGTGTATTCCTGGATGAAAGATAATATCAGGTTTTCTTCTTTAACTTTCACATTCACCATTGTCCTCTTCTGTAAAGAGCGTCCTCTGAGAGGATGTTGAGGCTCAACACTACAGATTAGGAGTGGCCTGAATGCCATTTGAGGAAAGAGGATCAGGTTCCTCTTCTTGATCAGTTCCACTTCCTTGGCCTTCCTCAAGATCTTCCTCTGAGTTAAGGTCGTCTAGAACTTGATTCAATGATTCCAAATGTTCCCTGAGAAGGTCATCTTTTCCTTTAGTGTTGAAATACACCTTATGGTAGTAATTGAGAGCCACATTGTTATCGAGATGATTGGGTCCATAAGTCTTTAGGGCAATAGAGTGATCACTTGTAAGATTCACTGAATCTGATGGGGTGGACATAACCTGACTCTTTCTTGTTTTCCTGCCTTCTTTCCTTTCCATTTTTTTGGGAGTTTAGATAAGGTATTTTCTGAATCAGCACTTCCACTCCCCATGTCCAGATTGGGAACCTTGGAATTCAAGCCATCATTAATAGCTGCCTCTCCGGTTACTTCATACCTTTTGGATCTTGGTTTCCACCTAGGCCGCGTTTGATAGAAGCACTATCATTAATGTCATTAACAGGACTTTCAGTGAGACACGAGACAGTAGAAACGGACCGCTGGCTTTTCTCCGGTGATATTGTCATGGCCATTGCCTTCACCAACGGCACCTTAGGCCTCAAGTTACCGTTTGAATTCAAATAACGCCACTTATCTAAACACAGCGTTTCAACTAAGCAGCAACGGCAACACCAGCGAGCTCCACGTGTTTTAATCTCTTTGGTCCGTGACAAAAAACGGTTACCACTGTTCATCGTCTTCCTCAAGTGGTCCCGAGTTGTTGCAGCGCGATCGTGGGCAAGGACAATGTAAAGACCTGATAATTTAATAGTTTAAATTACGGTTTTAAAACGGCGGGGTTGGAAAACGGATCGAAATTTTGGAGCAAGTGCGAAGGTAAAAGAAAATAAAAAAGAAGAAGAAGAAGAAAGGTTTGAGTTTGGGCCAGCCCAGGCTCGGGCTTGGGCCGAGCCAAGCGAAGCCTACGCTTCAGCGCGCAGGCCCAAACCCACGCACGAACAAAACCCCTCAACGCGTCGTTTCAGCGTCATTCGCGTGCACGCTTCCCGATCCTTCCTCTACCTCTCGTCTCTCGCTCTCTCTCTCGCACGAACCAGAGCCGCCGTCGACCCAACTCCGACCCTTCTTCCCCGTCTTCTTCTTCTTCCTTCGCTCACGACTGAGTCTCGATCCTCCTCGCCACAAAAAACCCAGAAAGACCCTCCAATTTACCCTTCGTCCTCCTTGACTCCAACCAGACCAACGCCGCCGTAACCCAGAGCTCCGCCGCGCCTGTAACAGGCGAAATCTCCGTCGGTGAGCCTTACCCCGACCTCGATTCGTCCTCCCCATCCTCTTCTTCCCCGAGAATCGCTCCCTCGCGAGCGTTTGGTGGCCGAGCTCGACTGGAGAGGGTCGCCGTGTCACGCCCCAATTTCAGTAAACCGAACTCAGGACGCGAACGTTTAAAACAATAAAACATTTTGAAACCTTTTACATAAATCACTTTAAAATCACCATTTGTTCATCAAAAATAATCATTTACAACTTAAAGCTACGTCCCAACAAATGGACAAAAGCAAGGTATACGTCGCTAGACTCAAAAGTAAACCCAGAAACCCGCTCCTAGCTCTTCAAGCTTCAGAAGCTCACCTAGTCCAACCTGCGACCGGTACCTGTAGGAAAAGCAGCTAGGGGTGAGTGTTCGCTCACCACCACGGATAACAGACTGACTACGGCATACTTAGTAGACAGTGCCGGTAACACCAACAACAACTCAACACCGGGGACTACTATCCCCAAACTCAAGTAACCCGACTGACACACACACACTGTTACTTTCCTCAACCGACTCAACTCTCGGACACATAATGTAGACCTGACACAACGATTGACGACCTCCTCCAAAGACACGACAGACAACCACGCAACACCCAAGATCACAAAGGATCGCACACCAAACAAGATCACAAAGGATCGCACGCCAGCTGCTCAGTAACCCATCTCTCTCTCGCCCTTTACCGATCCCAGTCAGGTCAGGCGGTCGACCTGTCGCGCAACTTCTCCCGATCTCAGTCGGAAGGCTAGCCCACAACCTCTCCCCTACACCCGATCTCAGTCGGGTGACTAGCCACACCCACGCAAACCACGAAACTTCTCCCGACACACAGCAGGGAGGCTAGCCCACAACCTCTCCCCTACCCCCGACCTCTATCGGGAGGCTAGCCACACCACCAACCTCGCAATCCTTCTCCCGATCCCAGTCGGGAGGCTAGCCCACAACCTCTCCGCTTCCCCCGATCCCTATCGGGAGGCTAGCCACACCACACAACTTCCCCAACACAAAGTCGGGTTTCCAACCTCAGGTAACCACAATCACAATCACAAGCAAAGTTCAACAAACAACAACAACACAGGTTCAACACTCCACAGGCACTCATGGCCACCCAAGACACCAACAGTAAACCACAGACTCAACAACCCCACGGGCACTCACGGCCTCCCAAGACACACCAACAGTAACTCACGGGTTCAACAACCCCACAGGCACGCACGGCCTCCCAAGACACACCAACAGTAACTCACGGGCTCAACAACCCCACGGGCACTCACGGCCTCCCAAGACACACCAACAGTAACTCACGGGCTCAACGACCCCACGGGCACTCACGGCCTCCCAAGACACACCAACAGTAACTCACGGGCTCAACAACCCCACGGGCACTCATGGCCACCCAAGACACAACCGTAATACGGGCTCTCATGGCCACCCAAGACACAACCGTAATACGGGCTCTCATGGCCACCCAAGACACAACAGTAATACGGGCTCTCATGGCCACCCAAGACACAACAATAAAGTACGGGCTCTCATGGCCACCCAAGACACAAATTACACAATCAACCTCCGGGCATAACCAATGCCTCCAGCAGTTCTAATATCAACATTTTCACAATCAACCTCCGGGCATGGTCATACGCCTCCAGTAATTCTAATATCAACAGTTTCACAATCAACCTCCGGGCATGGTCATATGCCTCCAGTAATTCTAATATCGATAAGTTCACTGCTCCTACGACACTACTAAGTGTCACATGCATTTCTAATGTTCGCTACGTTCCCGTATCATACTACACTACCCGGTGTCACCTGCCTTCCTAATATTCGATAAAGCTACTTAACCCACGACACCCTAGTGTCACATGCAATTCTACTGTTAACTTTCCCTACTCAGGGCCGAGATCCGGCTACTTTTCCCTACCTCGTATGCTTTCTCCAAAAGCGCACAAATAAGCTCCGGTGTGATCTCGGTCACTCGCCTAGCTTTCCCTTTCCTCTGACAGCGGCACGATCTAAAAAGAACACAATTTTAAACGCTTTTAAGCTTGCAGGCATAAGCTGAATTTTAATAAACTTGACGCCCAAAAGTAACCCCGACAATGTCGATCACTCCCAAACTCCCCAATTACTCGACATTGTCGATATTGGACCCGGAAAAGCCCGATTCGCCCGACATGGCGAATCTGCCCGGGTTTTGGAAACGCCTTCCGGGGCTCCGAAAATTCCCGTTTTCGTTTCTACGGTCTTAGAATAATTCAAGGGTTCCTAGGCACTCGATAGAACCGAATTCCGACTTCCGAGTCATTTAATTAGCGTTTCAAGTTTCTAAACCCGTCAATTACAACTTTCACAATTTAATTCCAAATTTCGATCCGGGTGTGGATTAACGACTTGGGGATCGTCCTAAACCACCCGAACACGAAAGCCCGAGACCCGAGCATGTTGGCCCCACACGGCCATAATGGGAAAATTTCCTTTTTGCCCCAAAACGTTCCTAAGGAACCCCAAACCTCAACCATTCATCTTTAAACCAATTCTAACCAACCCAACCATATTTGAATCATTTAAACTCAAACCCTAAAATTCAAACGTACCAAAACGAAAATCGGTTAGGTGCTCACCGTAGAGAATGTCGATGTGAGCTCGATTCTTTTATCGTTGAGACGATCCAACTGTTTGATGCTCGTGAATAGTGGCAAAACCCCCAACCCTCTTCTCTTTTCTCTCCCTTTCTTCTCTCTTATTTTCTCTCTCTAGAAATTATCATCTTTTCTAATTTTTGAAGTAATGGTCGAGCACACCCTACACTTCTTCCTTTTTTTATTTGTTTCACACACACTAATTTGTCCAAATTACCAAACTACCACCAAAGTCTCATCTTTTGTTTTGTTCAAGAAACCTAACACCACCACATTGGTGACATGTGGCAAGTGGGTCCCATCCCTTTTTGGAAAAATATCTTCCAGATATTTTCCAGTCAGATTCGCGAAATTCGGCCGTCTCGGGCCCCGAACGGGCACTTTTTCGAAGAAATTACGAAACTTCACGGGCTACAAGGAAACGGCTCAACTAAGACCGCTGCGACGACGGCTAAGCTTTTTGGATCCAAAACGGTCCTCGAATGGACCAAAACATCGCTCGGTTGACTTTTTCAGCGAAAACTCAACATTTCCCAAATTGGTCAGAAAGTTGCCCTGAGTCCCCCGGAACTCACTTTGGTCGATAACGGGGTCAACTTAAGTTCGATATGACCCTCAGGGTCAAATTTAGGTCCATTTAAGCGTTTGTCCAAATTTTTTAAATTTTCCCGTTTTTCGCAGATCTAACTGGCGTTGACCGGGAGTGGTTATTACACGCCGGAACCCTCGAACTCCAAATCTGAGATCTACTCGCCGGTGAGTTCTTCACGGCGTCGGATCTGGTCTGAGAGGTTCGGATTCCACCCCAACCACCACTTCGTCGCCTCTCCCGAGTTCCTGACGCCCCTCGCCGCCGTGAAGAACGTCTCGAGCTTCCCGACGCCGCCGTCGTCACCGGAGCCGAGCTGGAGGAACGCCTGAAACCCTAGCCGTGTCACTGACGGGCTTGGGCTTGGGCCAGTGTCGAGGACAAGCCTTGGGCCTTGGACAGGCCTGGGCCTGGGACAAGGCTTGGGCCAGACCTAGGACTCGGGTCTGGACTCGAGATGGACCTCGGGCCTGGACCTGGTTTTGGCCTGGGGCCTGGACCGGATCTGAGTTCGGGTCCGGACTCGGGTTAGGTCCGGGTCTGGGTCGGGCTCGGGTCAGGTCTGGGTCTGAGGTTGGACCGGGTCGGATACGGGTCGGATTTGGGTTCGGATCTCGGACTCGGGTCGGATCCGGGTCAGACCAGTTTAATTAACTAAATAATTAATCAATTGGACTTAAAATCAGATAAATTCAAGGACTATCGGACTTCTAAAGGACTTTGGGACAAACTACTGGACTTAACTTAATAATTTGAGGACCGTTACGGTTTGGACCGGGACTGATGACCGTCCCTTTTGTTTTAAAACCAGGCCTTTACCCCGAGTACGGAGAAGACCGGAGTTGGCCATGACGTCAGCAGCTCGGCGACCCAGATAGAGACTGAGGTAGGGATTACCTTGAAACCCGCTTATTTCGGATGTACTAGAATGCATATAGGGAAACCTAATAACCGGTTAAAGAACTAGTATGCCTGTAGGATGTGAATAACTAGCGTAGACGTATAAACTGTGAACATTTACGATTACTGTCTTGGGAAATTTGCCGTGCTGGTAGAATCGGGCCATGTCGCGCCCGTAGGAATTGCGTGCTGAATGTATCTACTTGTGTGCTCTTTGATGCTTGAACGGTTAATAAATAACGAACATGAAAACGAGTAGAGTTGAAATTCGTGATGCATACTAGTGATTTGATTGGCTTTTTCCCGTTTATCTGATATGTTAATTTGGGGATGTTGGGGAACGAATACCGGTTAAGCCGGTGGGGTTACCACGTGGAGAGTGGTGTCGGTAAGTGATGGTAAGTACGTGATCGTTGTGTGAGTTTGATTGTGATTGTGGTTGTGATTGTGATTGTGAGTGCTTTGGTTATTCGAGAAAGGTGGTTTCCCCTACCTTCTGACCTCGAGTCGGTAAAACGCTGTGTCCCGCGAAGAGGTGGTTTCCCTACCTTCCAACTAGCATTCGGTAAAACGATGTGTTGTGCCGCGATGAGGTTGTTCCGTGATGCCGCGATGAGGTTGTACCGCGAAGAGGCTGGGCCTATGTTCCGCGATGAGGTTGTACCGCGAAGAGGTTGGGTTTGTGTTCCGCGATGAGGTCGACCGCCTCTCTCGACTTTGTGTTGGGGAAAGTTTCGTGTTTTTGTGTGAATTGGTTGTGTTAATGTTATCTTGGTTTTGATTGAGCTTTGCTGTGTTTTGAGTGTTGCGGTGCCTGTGACTGTGGTGGTTTCTTTGGTTCGCTCCTTCAGTGTTGCATTGGTTTATTGACTATTGTCGAGTTAAGGTTGGAGATTGTTGGTCCGGTGGGTGACCGGGTAAACTGAGTATTGTTTTAAAATGGTTAAGTATCGCATCGATTTTATCAACCCTTGTACTAAACTTTAAAATTTAAACCTTGAGATTGCGTTCTTTGTAAATCTGTAAAGAGGTGGTTTTCGTGGTTTTTCCTACTGAGCGTCAAGCTCATCCCTTACCGTGTTTTCTACAAGTATTATCTTTGATTTGGAGTAGAGGACATCGCAGAGCATGGGGCTAGCGTGGGTCCGGGATTCGTTTTTACTTTATGTTTTTAGAGACGTATTGTTATTTGACTCTTGTATCGGACTAAGCTGGGACTCAGGATTTGAACTCATGTTGATTTCTATTTCACTCATTTTCAGACTTTATTGCTTTTAAATTTCTGTTATTCAAATTTCACTAAGTCACGTCTCGGGTCCGGTCAATACCGGATTTGGGGCGTGACAGACAAGGCCAGCCAGCTCACCTGTGAGCTGTGTTGATATGAATAGCTAACGACGAGCTAGGGTTTTCTGTTGATTTTTTTTTTCCATTTCTTAGTTCTTAGCAAAGTAGAAAAAGTCCGATTAACGACGTCTTTGTAAAGAATCGTTGCTGCAATTTCAATCATTTCTACTTTTGCTTGAATTTATCTTCTCAATTCCTAGTTCTACAGTTAATAGTTGTATTAGAGACACTTTCCTCGCACCTGTGGTTCTTATGGACGAAAATCAGACCCAGATTGAGTCTCAGCATCAACCTTCTATGGAGGAACTTCGAGCTGAAGTGGAGGTGATGCGAAAGAGCCTAAAGTACTTGCTGGTTCAACAAGCAACACCTGTAGCCCATATTTCTTCTTTTCTGTGCTATGATGGCAACGGGAACTTGATTCATAACCCTGGGGGTTGAGGTAAATCCATTGCTTCTCCTTCCTTGGCTCCTCCTGTTATGCATACTATGGCTGCATCTGAGATAGTTCACCCACAATACACCACGATACACTTTCCTCCATTGGTCACAAATCCTAGAGGAGTTCATACCTTTAACCACAGGAATCTCTCCTTGGACCACCAACAAATTCCAGCTCCACTTCACTTCTCACCACTACCACCATATGCTTATCACAACCTTCAGCACAACCACCAACAACTACATCCTCACCACTCTCATACTCCACCACATGCTCATACACCAAATCCCTATATTCGAACTCACCATCCTCCAAATTCACACACCCAACACCAACAGTGTCAAGCTCCTCATAACCAGAATGGGGGCCACAATTATAGAAGCTCTAGTATCCAATTTCCACATTTTGATGGCTCAGATGTGCGAGGATGGCTGAGAAAGGCTACTCTTTTCTTTTCCTATTTTGATACACTTGATGATCAGAAGGTCAGATTAACATCAATTCACTTTTCTAGACCTGCTGAATTTTGGTATGTTGAGTACTCTTTGGGTAGAGACATCATATGGTGGGATCAATTTTTCTATGATGTGAACTGGAAATTTTAGTCTTTTGGGCATGAGGACATGCACATAGAGTTCAAGAACTTGCAACAATTTGGATCTGTGGCTGACTATGAAACTGCTTTCAGTGAACTTAAGGTGTTGATGATGATTAGGAACCCTCATGCAACAAATGATTACTACATTTCTAATTTCATTGGGGGTTTGAAACCCACATTAAGGGTTAGTGTTCAGTTGTTGGGGCCAAGAACTTTGAACCATGCTATGTATTTAGCTAGGCATCAAGAATACAAGATGAAGCTGCTGCAGAATCAATTTCAGCGTAGAGTGGCTCAGGGCCCATAATTTAGATCCAGACAGCAATATGTTACATATCCACCAAGCTTTGCTGGTTCTGAGCCAGCAACCCCAAGAGCCTCACCAGCTCCTTCTACACCACATTCTCCAAGGACAACTCAATTTCTCAAGGCAAATCCACAGACCTTTGATGACAGATTTAAGAAGGGGTTATGTTTTACTTGCCCTGCCAGCGGTATACAAAGGACCATGTGTGTCCTAACAAAAAGAGGTTATTTATGATTGTCAGACTTGATGAGGAGGTTGACTTAGCTCAGTCACTTGAACAACTATTAGAAGAGGTTCTTGAAGGACTTATGATTATTGAATTGCATGAGCTTAACTTGTGCTCTTTCTCTACTGCTGAATTATTTTTTTCCAACAAGAAGCCTGACCAGTCTTCTATCAGACTTCCTGGAGTATGTTCTAACATCACAATGTCTATCCTTATTGATTCTGGGGCTACTCAATCATTCATGGATGATCTCACTGATAATAGGTTAGGCATTACATTATATCCTTCTAGTCCTGTATTGGTTAAAATGGGGAACAACAAAAGATATGTCTGTAGAACTAAATGTTTGATTAATTGGCACATGGCTACAACTACATTTACATGGGGGTGTGTTTCTACAACGTCGATCTCAACTTTCTTAATTGTGGGTTCTCAGCGTGTTTCAGTTCCTCATCAATTTGGTTTTGGTGTGTCTGTGATTGCGATCAACTGCAAATTCAGGCAACAACGAATACCAACCAATGCCTCGTAAGAGGTTCCAAGACGTCAAATCACGGAACCTCTCTAGCCGGAGGAATAATGGGGATCCTCTACCCTTTCTTCCCCTTTGTTCGGAGTTACTTGCCTTATACAAGGAATACTGCTTCATTGTTGCCGGCTTGTCGAGTGAGGTGCATAAGATTGGGAAAAGGGACCGAAAGAAGGCTGGGAGTGTGCAGTCTATCACGCCCCAAATCCGGTTTTGGCCGGACTCGAGACGTGAACTAAAACAATACTAAGTTTAGATGAAAGTAAAGCCAAATCAAGTCTTAATTTATAATTTAAAATTCTAAATAGCGCCGCGAGTCACAGCTCGGTAAAAACAACGGTAAAACAGTTCAAATGACAATGGTACGTCTCTAGACTACTAGCCTTGGACCCTCGCAAGCTCCCAAACGTCGAGTATCCAACTAGTACACAACCCGCTCAGGACCTGAAAAACAACAAGAGAAGGTGGTGAGCTTTCGCTCAGTAGGAAAAGTAGTTAAGGTTATAAGCAAGCGCTCACCACCATGGGTAACCGCCCAATTAGGGCATACTAGTACGACACACAACTAATTTACAAATTAAACAATTACTCCAAGACAACGCTTGACCTTCACTCAGGCACGACCCTCAAATCAAACCCACAATGAATCGAACACAATACACTCTTCTCTACTTTGCTCTTGATACTCCTCACCTAACAATTCTCAATGGACAATGCCCAAGGTTATCTCGCAACCGCACATACGTGCGAACTCGTACAACAACACAGAAATCAGGTATTACAGCACCTCAAGTCACCAAACACTCACACAAGACCAAAATCACACTTAGAACAACGCACAAAGCCAAACAGCACGCACAACACACACAACAGACACACACAAAACGCAGTACAACCATTCCAACAGCTCCGGCTATCACATCCCGTTCCATTTATGTCGTACCGGATCACGAAGCCTCGGTCCCGACATCTTCCCGTCACGTAGACTCGGGGTAACATCCCAGACTGGAAATCCCTCAGTCGGACGTCTTCATGTCACGTAGACTCAGGGCCTCACGTACAATGGACCAGCACATACCTCGGTCGCAAGTCCTCCCGTCACAGAGACTCGGGATATCAATCACCGGATAAACTAATTCTTGACTCTTAAACTTATCGACACCAAGTCACACAGCGTGCATCTCAAACAATAACAAGCAATTCAATAAACACACAACCTAAGGCTTGACATGGCCAATCTACCAGCACGACAATTTCCCAAGTATTGAAAGCGGCTAACACTATTGAATCACATCCTACATGTTACTAAGATTCGTCCGGTTATTATATAACATAAACGACCGTTCCAGTTTTATTATTACCTAGCATGCATACTAGTAACTTTCCGCAATTAAACGGGTATCCGCTACGTTCCCTACCTCAACCGAAGAACAACACCTACGTCTCCTAGCTGCTGACGTCCTGGCCTAACTCTGGTCTTCTCGGGCGAAGTCCAAGATTGATTTTAACAGGCAAAACTTACAATCAGTTCCGGTACAGTCCAAATTAAATTCAACAAGTTGCCTTTTAAACTCGAACGGGCTAAAAGCGGGATTATACGACGAATCGGGTTCGAGCACCGAGCCCCAAACACAGAACCCGGTACACGTTTCCCGAGGAATGGATCCCGAGGTACGGGTTCCGAGACACATTCCCGTGGTCAGGTTCCGAGGCACGAATCCTGAGGCATGGGTTTCGAGGCACGATTCCCGATGTATCTAATTCAGCGTTTCCGCTTTTGTTCCCGTTCTAAGTCCGATTAACTGTCCGTTTTAAACGTTCCACGTTCAACAGATTCGATCCGAAGTCCAAATTACAATTCTTTTTACTTAAAACTGTTTTTGAGTCTCCTTTTTAATTTAAATCAGTTTTTGTTTTTAAAACATTTTTAAATCCTTTTTCTATTATTTCGTTAATTAATTTTCCCTTCTTAGTTTCGTTCAAACAGATCCAGAAGGTTCAAGAAGAAGGAAAAAGCAGAGGAAAAGGCTCGGGAAGAAAATCAAAAGGGAAGGAGAAGCTTTGGTCAGAATCTGACTGACCACCGGCGTGACAATACCGACCGAAGCCTCACGGTGGTCGTGGTTCTCACCGTAGGGAAAAAGATGGCGGCGGGCGGTGGTTGCGGCCGTGGGAGCGGCGGGGCATGACGAGGTCTCGCTCGCCTCAGATCTGGACGAACTCGACGGTTCCATCCCGGATCTGATGAGCGCGCCGTCGAGCTCCTCGGCTCTGGACGTGAACGGCGACGGCGAGTAGACGGGAGCTCCGGCCTTGAGGAAACGAGCGATACGGCCGACGGGGAATTGGAGGCCGTCCTTGCTACTACCGGGGACGGCGGCGAGAAGAAGGAGAGAGAGGGAGAGTGGGTCAGAGATGGAGGTCGGTGGTGGTGCGAGGGAAGGACGGAGAGAGAGGTCGGGATCGAGAACGTCGGCGGCGGCTCGGACTGAACAGAGAAGAGAGAGAGAGGGAGTGGTCAGAATTGAGAAGAGGGAGGCGAGAGGTCGGGACGGCTGCGTTGAAGAAGAAGAAGGCACGAAATGAGGTTTAAGAACCCTAAAACGTGCTTAAATAGCACGGGTCGGCTTAAACGGACCTTGGCGTAGTTGGGCCGCACGGCCCAAAGTGAGAGGAGAGGCTGGGTCGGGGCGGGCCTGCTCGGCCGGGTCTGCAGATCGGGTCGGGTTCAACCCGGTCCAACCCTTTTTTTTGCAAAAGTTAACAAACTTTGATCTGTTTTCCAACCACGACAATACGAAACGATTAAATTAAAAACTTAGCCTTTTTAACCGGAGCGGTCTTTACACAATCTCTTCCGAAAAAGGCCACACTGGTATTCGGAGTCCAGTCGAAAACAGCCAGAAGGCCGGTGGCTTGCGAGTTCGAAGCAGGCTCTGTTTTACATCCAGCAAAACAGAGCACGACCAAGTCTCCGATAGGTTTGGAAGCGACCGGAGTTTCGAAGGTCAGCGATACCTCGGCTCCTGTTTCACGTTCTGGAGAGATCCCGGTGGCCATTGATGGTGATTTGGGTGAAGGAACGTCCAGCCAAGGAAAATAGAGTATGTATTCTCTCTCCGACGATGCAGCTTCAACGACAGTACGGAAGGTTTTTATCCACAAACTTCCTTATAACACTTCACCGGAGCTTGTTCGGAGTACCTTGGCGACATTCAGAGAGGTGAGCTCCGTCAACATCGTTAAGAGGCCAAAAAATGGCCGGTTTTTTGGTTTGGCTGACTTTGTCTCTCCGTTGTCGGCGACGAGAGCTATTGAAGCTCTTAATGGTTTCAATTATAAAGGATACAAACTCCTAGTGGCCTTTGTTTGCCCAACCAAAGTTGCAGTCGCCGCAGATCCGTCGGAGAAGAAGCTTGAACCGCTAGAGAAGAAGGACGAGCAAGTTAAACCGAATCCCGTGATTCCCGCTCCCGAGTTAATCTCGAATCCTGGTTTGACTTTTGTACGTGATTTGCGGACTGAGCGCGATTCTCGGACCGTTCGTTAAGTGCGGCGTGAGGTTAGTGTAGATGACGTTGATTATGGGCGTGCTGCACGCGTTGTTGATGGTGGGTTGAAGACTGGGCCGGCCCAAGTTGATCAGTCCACTGATTTTGGACCTTGTGTTGATGATGGGCCTTATGGAAGTCAGTCCACTACTGGGGACGATAGTAGTCCGTGGAAGGAGGCGCTTCTTAGCAATCGAAACACTCCTACTGTCAAACCGAAACGTGTCCGCCGAAAGAAGGGACAGTCAAAGTTGACTGCACCTCCAGTGGTTATTTATCGGACGAGAGCTAAAACCTCTGCGCATAAAGGCAAAACAGGAAGTTTTGTTGTTAATATTGCTAAGAAAGACAGTTCGGGCGACTGGAGTTTTTGCAAGAAAGTTGGGAAAAAGGCTGTCGACCTTGGTTCTTTGGCGCTCGTCCAGTTTTCTTCAGACGTCTCGCCTAAGGATGTTGTCGAGGATGGTGTAGTCGATAATTTTTCCAAACTAGAAGCAATAACTTCTATTTCGGCTTCCAATCGTTTTTGTTGCTTGGATCAGGGTAAGATACAGGCACATAGGGGCGGTTGACGTTTTTTTCTCTCTTGTTGCTTGCTTACTTTGGTCTGTCTTCGCTGTTGCTTTTTATAGCTGTTATGGTCTGAGGAAAATGTCCGTTTTGGGATCCTTTTCCTGCTTTAATCTACTTTTCAGTAGAATACTTGCTTAATAAAGTTAATCGCTTATCAAAAAAACATTTACATGGGAGTTTTTAGTCATGCCTCTTGGTGGTTATGATGTTGTTTTTGGGGTAGATTGGCTTAGAACTGTCTCCCTCATCACCTTGGACCATGATGCTAGGTCTGTCTTAATTAATCACAAGGGTACCCTAATCACACTTGTGGAATATGTGCCCCCTCCATCTGAATTGTTGATGAATTACCTGAGCTGTTAAGCAACTTGAAGTAGGGACAAAATCTTTATTTGAGTCTTCTGTATGACTTGGATGTCAAGGAATCTCCACTTGAGGAGAGAGATGATCTTCAATCTATTTTAAAGAACTTTAAGGAGGTTTTTGTGGTACCAACAACACTTCCCCAAGGAGGGAATTTGATCATGTTATTTCTCTTTATTATTTGGCTCTATCCCTCCTTCAATCAGACCACACAAGCATAGTTATCAGCAGAAGGATATTATTGAGTAACTAGTGGGTGAAATGCTTGATTCAGGTATTATTACCAGAAGCAACAGTCCATTTTCATTTCCTGTCCTCCTAGTAAAGAAAAAGAATGGTACATGGAGGATGTGCATTGATTATAGGAGGTTGAATGATTTAACTATAAAAGACAAGTTCCCCATCCCAACTATAGATGAATTGTTGGATGAACTACATGGTAGCACAGTGTTTTCAAAAATTGACCTGAGGTCTGGCTATCATCAGATCAGGTTAAAGTAAGGTGAAGAATACAAGACTGCATTCAGGACACACTTTGGCCATTTCCAGTTTAGAGTGATGTCCTTTGGCCTTACTAATACCCCTGCAAGCTTCCAAGCTCTTATGATAGAGGTATTAAAGGATTATCTTATAAAATTTGTACTACTATTCTTTGATGACATCCTGGTTTATAGTAAAACTTGGGAGGAGCATTTGGTTCATTTACAATTGGTTTTTCAAAAATTGAAAGAAAGCAACCTTTATGCAAAAAGCTCTAAATGTGAATTTGGAACTTCAAGTGTGGAATATTTGGGACATGTTATTTCTGGGGAGGGTGTTTCTACAGACCCTGAGAAGATTAAGGCTATGCTTGCTTGGCCTGCACCAAAGAATTTGAAGGCCTTGAGGGGATTTTTGGGGTTGATAGGTTACTACATAAAGTTTTTCAAAAACTATGGGGTCCTGGATAAGCCCCTATCTAACCTCTTGAAAAAGAATTCCTTCACTTGTTCTAAAGAGGCACATGCTAGTTTTGATGGCCTCAAAGAGGAAATGAGCTCAACACCAATACTCCAACTGCCTGAAAGCAGTTTACAATTGAGACTGATGCTTCTGATTCTGGTATTGGTGGTGTCCTTATGCAAGAGGGTCACCCAATAGCCTATATGAGCAAGTCCTTAGGAGTTAGAAGCAAAGGGTACTCCACTTATGAGAAGGAACTTTTGGCAATGATTGCTTGCATTCAGAAATGGAGACATTACTTCTCTCCAAACCACTTTGTCATAAAAACTGATCAGCAAAGTTTGAAATATCTTTTGGAGCAAAAATTAACAACATCGTTTCAACAGAAATGGTTTGCTAAACTGATGGGGCTCTCTTACATCATTGAGTACAAGAAAGGGAAGGAGAATACAGTGGCAGATGCCCTATCTAGAGTTGATCATGTAGACTATGATGAAATGACAACCATCTTACCTGCTTGGATTTATGATGTGGTGCTCAGTTATGAAGCTGATGATCAAGTGGGGGAATTGCTCAGACAACTGGCATTGGACAGACTCATTGCCTGATTACAAGTTAAGGCAAGGTATGCTGATATTTAAAGACAAAGTCTATCCGAGGAAGGGAAATGATGCTAGGAGTAAGGTCTTGCAGTTCATACATGACTTTGGCATTGGAGGGAATTCTGGGATAAATGCTACTCTTCATAGGATCAAATCCTATTTCTATTGGCCTCAGATGACTAAGGATATAACTGCTTTTGTACAACAGTGTCACACCTACCAAAAATACAAGGTTGAGACTATCTCCTATCCAGGTTTTCTTCAACCTTTACCTATACAAATTGTGCCCTGGTCTATTATCTCCATGCATTTTATTAAGGGTTTTCCTGTATCTGATGGGATGGACTGCATCTGGGTTATAGTTGAGTGACTGTCCAAATTTGCACACTTCATTGCTTTGAAGCACCCTTATACATCTCTCTCATTGGCCCATACCTTCTTTGAAACTGTCTTTAAGCTCCATGTCCTCCCTGAAACCATTGTCTCAGACAGAGATAAGAACTTTATCAGCACATTTTGGTTGGAGTTATTCAAGAGAGTGGGGGCTAATTGAAACTCTCTACAACCTATCACCCACAAACTGATGGCCAGACAGAGAGAGTCAACCAGTGCCTAGAGAATTACCTTAGGTCCATGACACATGATGCCCCAAAGAAGTGGATTAAATGGCTCTCTATTGCTGAGTATTGGTACAATACCTCATTTCACACCTCTATTCTGATGACCCCATTTCAAGCCTTATATGGATATGCTCCTCCATTGTTTGGGTTGTCTGATTGCATTTCTAAGGTTGAGGTAGTGGAGTCTTTGTTGATAATAGGACCGGTCAATTCAAAATCCTGCAAGATAACCTCCAACTAACTCAAAACCGCATGAAGCATTTTGCTGATAAAAAGAGAATTGGGAGGGTGTTCTTGGTAGGAGATTGGGTATATATGAGATTGCAGTCTAATAGACAATCCTCTATGGCTTTGAGGAAGAATATGAAGATCTCTGTCATGTTCTATGGGCCTTTCCAAATCATAGAAAAAAAAAGGGAGTTGTTGCTTACAAATTAAGGTTGCCTCCTTATTCTAAGATTCATCATGTCTTTTATGTTTCTTTATTGAAATGGCAACTGGGCCACAAGAACAGGCTGCATCCATCACTGCCTGACATTACTGAAGGCCTATTAAAGCTCTATCCTCATCTTCGTTTTGACACAAGGATTATCAAGAGAAGCAACATACATGTGGTCCAATTTCTAATCCAATGGGAACGTTCTACTGAGCAAGATGCTACTTGGGAGGATGCCACTGTCATTCGCTCCTAGTTTCCTGATTGGTTTCACACTCTAAAGGCTTGAGGATAAGCCTGTCCTCATGGGGGAGACACTGCATGGTCATTGCCTTCACCAACGGTACCTTAGGCCTCAAGTTAACGTTTGAATTCAAATAACGTCACTTATCTAAACGCAGCATTTCAACTAAGCAGCAACGGCAACACCAGCGAGCTCCACGTGTTTTAATCTCCTTGGTCTGTGAAAAAAAATGGTTGCCGCTGTTCATCGTCTTCCTCAAGTGGTCCCGAGTTGCAGCAGCGCGATCGTGGGCAAAGACAAGGCCATCCAGCTCACCTGTGAGCTGTGTTGATATAAATAGATAACGATGAGCTAGGGTTCTCTGTTAAATGTTTTTCCATTTCTTAGTTCTTAGCACAGTAGAAAAAGACCGATTAACGATGTCTCTGTAAAGAATCGTTGATGCAATTTCAATCATTTCTACTTTTGCTCGAATTTATCTTCTCAATTCCTAGTTCTACACTTAACATGCAGACTCCGACCAATATCTGAGAGTGATTGAGAATTATCTTGGTAAACATGAATTGAAGGAATTGCATTCTGATCGATTTCCACCACTAAGACCTCCAAACAATATTCATCAAGATTCAGGTCGATCGTGGATTGAATTAGACCAGCTTTTGCACAGTGGATCAACACTATAGCTCTGTGGAAATTGAAACGTGAGAGTCTCAGGATGAACAAAGAGAACAATACCAAATCTTTCTGCAATGGCTTCGACCGATTCTTTATACCAGCCCTTGATGGGGATCCTTTGAATGCTGACCCATTTAAAAAAAACATCCTGTATTCAAGACCTCTCCTTCACTCACCATTTTTCCTTGAAGAGATCATTGGCACAGCTAATCATCATGACTTTATTGCTCAATTCTCTCACTTCGAGATCTAGTACTCCTTTGTCATTGATTTCCGATTGGATTGAGGAAGCTTTTTGGTTGAACAAGTTGATCCCCTAACCAGGCAGTTGCTGCCTGTGATCAAAGTTGGGTCGACCAGACTGTCGACAGTGAACTTAGAGCATGTACAACGGCTGAATCGAACCCGAACCACGACCGACAATTTGAGATTTAGCGGTTTGTGGTCGCGGGTCACGAGTTGAGGAACACGTTTTCTGCTGCCACGAACCGCTAAATCGCGGGTCGTGGTCGCGGCCTGCGACTCGCGCATCACTATTTTGGGTTGCTTGTTCGCTGGTCGCGTGCCAGTTAATGAGGCGGCGACACGTGACCAAGTCGAGAAAAAAGTTCTGATCATTGCCAACAATCGGTAACGGTAACTTTTTTCAAAAAAATAATACAAAATACTCACAAATTCCATCTATAAATACACCCTCTCTCATTTTCTAATACCACCAACAATATTCTCTCAACTTTCTCTCTCAAAATAAAAAAATTATGTCTAACGCGGACTGTCCATTGTATGAGGAGTTCGCAGCCCAAATGCGTTTAGTGGAAGAATGACTTCGGCGAAGGGCTGAGAGAGCCATATAGAGAAATGCCAAGGATCAACGCACTAAGGTAGAGGATCGAACGTGGGGAACCTTCCCTACGACAAATTAACAGAGGTCGTCTCGAAACCCACGACCGCCTAATGAAGGATTATTTTGCTGATCCGACCACGTATGTGCCCGATATGTTTAGGCGTCAATTCCGTATGTGCCGACCACTTTTTCAACGAGTGATGGATAAGGTAGCGGAGCATGACAGTTACTTCGTTCAGAAAAGGGACGCTGTAGGACGTTTGGGGTTATCAACACACCAAAAATGCAACGTCGCGATACAGATGCTTGTGTATGGGTGCTCGACCGATTCGTTGGACGAATCCCTACGAGTTGGGGTAAGTACCATACTCGAATGTGTATGCCACTTTTGCAAGGCCGTTGTTGAGGTATTCGCGGCTTGGTACGAGCGTACACCAACACCGGAGGACTTGAACCGATTACTCGAATCGGTGTACAACCGAGGGTTCCTCGGCATAGTTGGGAGTGAAAGAATTTCCCACATGGCCGGTGAGATCACCACGATTATGATGGAAGTTGTAGCGTCCTATGATTTATGGATTTGACATTCCTTTTTCGGGATGGCTGGCTCGAACAACGACATCAACGTCCTCAACAATAGCCACTTATTCCACGATACTTTTCATGGCCGTGACTTTTCCGTGGAGTACGAGATCAACGAATTTCGTTATGACCGACCTTATTATTTGGTGGACGACATTTACCCATCATGGAGTCGGTTTGTGAAGTCTATTCGCCATCCATATACTCGTAAACATAAGTTGTTTGCTAAAGTTCAAGAAGGTTGCCGGAAAGATATTGAACGGGGTTTGAGAGTCCTCCAAGCACGGTGACACATCATTTCCCATCATGTTCGTGTTTGGAGCAAGTATACTTTGCTTGATATCATGCACACTTGTATCATTCTACACAACATGATTGTAGAGGATGAACGCGACCGGTACGAAGCAGGAGATGAAAAGGTGTTGTACGACCCCCTCCAGAAATGCCAGGTTGGACACCACTGGAACGCTGGCACCAAGGAGGGCCCTTATAATACCAAAAACGCTTGACTGCTCGACTCAGTGTCACAAATGATCGGACCCACCGAAAACTACAAGATGACCTTATTGAGCACATATGGGGTCGGTTTGGAACGTATTACCATTCCGACGACGAGTAGGAAATCTTTTTATATGCAACCCTTGTGTACTTGATGGTATTATTCGGGGATGAATAAAATATTATTAATTATTTTTTTCAAATTTATTTCAATTTTATATAACATTTACTATTTCAATAAATAATTTAATAAATTCGACAAAATATCAATGCAACATCCAGTCAGCATCCACTCACAAGATGAGTTCCAACCCAACCCCCTACTTGGTTCTCACCATTGTGGAACACAGTTATATTTAGGGGTTGGGAACCATTATTTTGTACAGTCAGCATACGAGCCCCTAACCCAAGCCGTTGCGTTGTACATGCTCTTAGGACAAACTCTCTTCTTAGATAACCAGTTTATTAGGTCTTCAGGCACTTGCTCCTACTCTGACACCAATGGGACTCCCGTCTTCTTGGATTTGTTACGTTTTTTTATCAAAGAGAAATAAATATATTAACTAAGCAAACAGTACAAAGTGAAAGAAATCCAAAAAGTAGAGACGCAAGCAACAACACAAGACGATAGCGCTCAGGTGACCCTAATGGGGCTAGTAGCCCCGCCACTATAATGAGGACTAAGGTCGCCTCGATCTTCTTAAAGCCCTCATCGGTCGAACCCCTATAACGTACTCCTAAACTTTCCGTGAACCTATCCACAATGTGGGTAATACTCTCCCATGAGCGTCCATCAATTAGGGGTGAGGAGAACCCCGTAAAGACATCAGGTTGAGGGAGAACATCTCCAAAGTCAATTTGAAGTGGCGACTAGGACCGATCTGAGAGAGGAACCAAGGAACCATCGAGCCTTTTGTACAAGCCTATGGCTGAAGTCATGTCCAACTTGTCAGCATTCGAGACCTGATCTGCCCACCTATTAGGGGTGTCCATGGGCTGGGCCCGGCCCCGTGGCCAAAATTTTTGAACCGACCCGGAGTGACCGGGTTCAAAAAATTTAACCCACTCCCGGCCCTGGGTCCAAAAAAGGACCTTTGAACCCGCCAGTCCAGATTATGGGTCGGTTCACCAGGTTGGACTGTGAAGACCGCTTCGGTAAAAAGGTTAATTTAATTAAATTGTAATCGTTCAGAATGTCGAGGTTGAAATCTAAATCGGTTTTGGTAAAGGCGAGACTGAAATTCGATTTAATTCTTTAGTCGTGTAAAAAAAACATATGTATAGGGTGTTGGGCTGGACCGGGCAGAACCGGCCCAAGTGGCTGACCTGGCCCAGGCTCCTGACCCGGCCCACGCCAGGGGTTTAAAGGCCTGGTTTTTAGGGTTCGGCGTCAGAACCCCTCTCCCTCTTCGTTTTCGCGCAGCCACACCTCCCGAACCCTCTCTCCTCCTTCACATTTCCCCTTCGTCTTCCCCGACCTCCCAACCCCGTCCTCTCTCTCCCTTCCACTTCTCAGTCCAGCCGAGCCCGTCGCCGGCCGTCTTCGCCCCTCACCCTCGTTCTCGCCGCCCTTCGCTCCCACTCGTCTTCTCCGATCTGGAGAGGACCGACCGCGACCGCCATCGCCACCACCGAGCCCCCTCTTCCTTTTCCGTCTCCGACCCGATCTCCCTCATCCCGAGCTCGCTTCGAACTCGCAAGCGAGGAAACAGCCACCGAGCCCCTCGGTCTTTTCCGACCACCACAGATCCCCAGCCGACCTGGTGCCTTTGAGAACGCCGCCCTCTCCTTCGTCTTCTCCTCTCTTCGCTGTCGCCATGAACGACCGGAGCCAGGTCGCCGGCGCGTTCGACAGATCCGGGACAGAGTCACCATGGCTGTCCAGATCTGAGGCGAGGAAGGTCCCCGCCGTGCTCCCCACCTCTACGGCTGCAAACCCGAGGCGTCCCACCGTCCTTTTCCTACGGTGAGGCCCCGGCCGGCGCCGCCCTCGCTGGTGGCCGGTCGGTTCGAAAACCGAAACTTTATTTCCTTTTTTCGAACTTCTGTTGAATCGGCTCGTGTGGAAACAAGAACGGGGATCTGGTTGTTTGGAGTTGATTTTGAAACCACAAATCGTTGAATCTAATTTGTTAAACGGGATTTGGGGACGGTTGTTCAAAAACTGAACTAAATTCATTTTGGGGTCAAAAGATCGGAACAGAAACAGATTTGAAATAAAAAGGAATTTAATTTGAAACAAAAACCGTTATGTTTTGAAAAAAGGTTGTTAATCGGAATTGGTAACGAATCTGGAACGTTGGGACTTTTGAAAAACCTGACTGTTAATCGGACTGTGAACGAGACAAAAACGGGAGTGTCGGATCGGACCTTGGGACTCGTGCCTCGGGACCTATGCATCGAGAAACGTGCACCGAGTTCTGTGCTCGGGGTTCGAGTGCTCGAACCCGATTCGTCGTCATCCCGCTTTTAGCCCGCTCGAGTTTAAAAGACAATTGTCGGATTTAAACTGGACTAATCGTAATCTTTAACTTAACGGTGGAACCGTTATTAATTTGTGACTTCGTGTTAAATTTAGAGTGCGGCTTCGATCGAAGAGAAAACCGGAGTTACACCCAGACGCGGAGTTCGCCCTGAAAGACGGCGTTGGCCCGGTCATCAACAGCTAGGAGACGCTGCTGTGGTTTCGTCGCGAGGTAGGGAAAAGTAGCCGGATCTCGGCCCTGACTAGGGAAAGTTAATTGTAGAATTGCATGTGACACCGTGGTGTCGTGGGTTATTTTTAGGTTATCGGATATTAGAAAAGCATGATACGGGATTGTAGCGAATACGAGAAATCATGTGTCACTTAGTAGTGTCGTAGGAACCGGGAACTTAGCGATATTAGAATTACTGGAGGAATATGACCATGCCCGGAGGTTGATTGAGAAACTGTTGATATTAGGACTGTTGGAGGCTTGGGTTAAGCTGGAGGTTGATTGTTTATTTTGGTGTCTTGGGTGGCCTTGAGAGCCCGTGCTATTATTGTTGAGTCTTTGGTGGCCATGAGAGCCCGTGTATTACTGTTGTGTCTTGGGTGGCCATGAGAGCCCGTGTACTAAGGTTGGTGTGTTTGGCTGGCCTGACCGAGTTAGAGTCTCGGGGGGTTGCAAGCATTCTTTGGCTGGCTTACGAGTTAGAGTCTCGGTAAGTTGCGAGCGTGTATTATTGTTGGTGTTTTGGGTGGCCATGAGTGCCCGTGGGGTTGTTGAACCCGTGTCTTTACCTTTGGTGTTTTGGGTGGCCATGAGTGCCCGTGGGGTTGCGAACCCGTGTTTTACTGTTGGTGTGTCTTGGGAGGCCGTGAGTGCCTGTGGGGCTGTTGAGTCCGTGTTTTACTATTGGAGTGTCTTGGGAGGCCGTGAGTGCCTGTGGGGCTGTTGAGTCCGAGTTTTACTGTCGTTGTGTCGGGTCTACTTTACGTGTCAAAGTGTTGAGTTGGTCAAAGAAGGTAACAGTGGGTGTATGTTCAGTCAGGGTACTTGGGTTGGGGACAGTGTTCCCCGGTGTTGACCTTGTTATTGGTGTTACCGGCATTGTCTGCTAATTATGCCGTAGTCAGTCTGTTATCCGTGGTGGTGAGCGAACGCTCACCCCTAGCTGCTTTTCCTACAGGTACCGATCGCAGGTTGGACTAGGTGAGCTTCTGAATCTTGAAGAGCTAGGAGCGGGATTTCTGGGTTTATTTTGAGTCTAGCGACGGATACCATACTTTTGTCCACTTGTTGGGACGTGTTTTAAGTTGTAAATATTATTTTTGTTGAACAATTGGAGTTTTGAAAGTGAATTATAGAAATGGTTTCAAAGGTGTTCATCATTTTAAAACTTTCGCGTCCCGAGTTCAGTTTACTGAAATTGGGGCGTGACAGCTTGGTATTAGAGCTCGAGGTTTCACGCCTCGGACTGTCCGTCAATTAGGTGAGGAGGGTCGAGTTACTGAAATTGGGGCGTGTCTCGAGTCTTGTTTTGTTTGTGCGTATGTTGCACTATTTTGTTGTTGGCATACTGATTGTGTGTGGTTGCATGAACTATTTTTAAACTGTCGCGACTCAACTCAGGGGCGCCCCTGTAGTCGAGCATGACGATGTTGATGTCAGGTGGGTACAATGTAGTTCGGGGACGCCTGGACCGGATTGTAACTACACGATGTCAAGAAATGAGATTTTTAATGAAGTGGAGAAAGTTTTTAATTTGGTTGGCCCTGTGGGCGTGTGTGACTTTTGTTGGCCCTGTGGGCGTGTGTGATTTTGGTTGGCCTTGTGGGCGTGTTTGATTTTGATTGGCCCTGAGGGCGTGTTTGATTTTGGTTGGCCCGTTGGGCGTAGTTCGTTGTTGGTTGGCCCGGTGGGCGAATGTTGTTGTATTGTTGTTACTCGGCCGTATTGGCTTGTGTTTGAGGTCGGTCTTGAGTTGCTGTAACTATGTTATGTGTTTGGTGGTCGTTGTCTACGACGTACTTGTGTACGGGTCGCTATTAGCCGGGAAAGTTACGAGTACCCTAGGGTAGACATAGCGAGTGTAAGTAGTGCGAAATCATCACCGCTAGGAAATCGGGGTCACTGGTTTGGCCTGGAAGGTGAAATGGGCAGGACGGAGTACCGGCCCGGTAGGTGAGACGGCAGGCTTCGAACGCCGGCCCGGTAAGGGGCCCGGCAGGCTTCGAACGTCGGCCCGGTAAAGGGGCCCGGCAGGGTTTGGACGCCGGCCCGGTAAGTGGCCCGGCAGGGTTTGGACGCCGGCCTGGTAAGAGGCCCGGCACGGTACGGTTTCCGGCCCGGTAAGGGGCACGGCATGGGTTAGGTGCCGGCCCGGTAGGGGGCACGGCAGGGCCTTGGTCCTGGCCCGGTATGGGGTACGGCCTGGCTTGGTTACCGGCCCGGAAGGTGGCACGGCCCGGGTCGTGTGCCGGATCAGTCCCGCCGGTTAGCTTCAAAAAGAAAATTTGGTTTGTTGTGCTTTTAGGTTTGTGGTTGTGTGACTCGGTTCACGTACGTGCGGTTTGAGCGTTGGTTTTACGTGATTGTGTTCGCGGTTGTGGGTTATAGAGGCCGTAGGCCTGGTGTACGGTTGGGTTGTTGTTGAGTTTTTTTCTTCCGCTTACGTACTATTATAATTAAGGCATTAATAACGTGAGCAGTGCTGTTTTACTGGTTTGAGGACGTGTTTCCCGTGTCGAGGTTTATCTTACGTAAGCGAGTACTTGAGGTGATGTTGGCGTGAGCAGTGTGACGTTTGGCATCCGGTTTTGATGTAGTGGTTTGCCCTGGTTAGATCGGTAAGTCTTTAGTGCGTTACTAGTATGCCATAATCGAACGGGTGTCCGTGGAGGCGAGCATAACGCTCATCCCCTTTACTACTTTTCCCGCAAGGGACGAGTAGCGAACACTGGTTTGGTTGCGGAAAGTTACAAGTAAATGCCTAGAGGACCGTGTGAGGGTTGCACTAGACCTTATCGGGGTGACTAATGGAGTGGGTGTTCGTTTTCCGATTTGGGCATCAGTTTCATTGGATGCCGGGATATCACACTCGTTTGTTCGTCGAGTTGTGCTAAGAGGTTGGGGCTGAGTTTAGAGCCGTTGAGTCCACCCCTGCGTCGGGACACGCCGGTTGGTGGTGGGGTGGTGTTAACTAGGGCTATCGCGCCTGCGAAGTTAGAGAATCGAGCTGATACATGAGGTTCGAGAGAGGGCTCAAGAGCCCTGATGCTGGATCGAGTCCTCACCCCGAGGATTGGGTATGCCGGCGTTGGTAGGCGCGACGATGGTAGTGGAGCGAGGTTCTAGAGAGACTGCGAGGATCCGTGGGGATCGGCAGCGACTGATCTTGTGCGTGTATCCGTGGAAAGGATACTTACGAAATGAAAACCTTTGACGTAAACTTGGGAATGGATTGGCTGGCGAAGTACCGAGCCAATATTGACCGCCTTAGGCGACGAGTGACAGTGTCAGCAGGCAACACGAAGGTGTCGTGTGTGCTGGGTAGTAATAGCGGGGTTCTTCTGTCGGCTTTGTCCGCAGTGGAGGAAGTATCGGTTGTGCAGAGCCGAGAGTTACCGCGAGTGGTGTGTGAGTTCCCCGAGATCTTTCCTGAGGAGTTGATCGGGTTGCCACCAGTTCGTGAAGTGGAGTTCAGGATTGACCTGGTGCCGGGAATGGCAGCGATATCGATGGCCCCTTACAGGTTCGCGCCAGCCGATTTGACCGAGCTGAAGAGTCAGCTCGAGGAACTTCGGGAGAAGGGGTTTATTCGTCCGAGCACATCGCCGTGGGGAGCGCCAGCACTCTTCGTGAAGGAGAAGAGTGGAGAGCTTCGGATGTGCATGGACTACCGGAAACTGAACCGGGTTACGGTGAATGACCGATACCTGATGCCGAAAATTGACGACTTGTTCGACCAGTTGAGAGGGTCGACGTATTTCTCGAAGATCGACCTGCGATCCGGATACGACCAGTTGCGAGTCCGAGAGGGGGACGTCGCAAGGATTGCATTCCGGACATGCTATGAGCATTACGAGTTCTGGGTGACGACGTTGGACTGCCGAACGAACCTGCAGCTTTCATGGATCTGATGAATAGTATATTCCGGCCGTTCTTAAATCAGTTTGTGGTGGTGTTTGTAGACGACAAAGATCCGGGAGAGAGTTGCCGGCGGTGCTGACGCCAAGGGCTGGGATCGTTGGGCTAATTGGGAGTTACGGTATCGCGGAGGTTTGTACATACCGCGTGACGGCGGAGGCGACGAGCTGCGAGAGTCGCAGCATTCGTGTCTAACAGTGCACGTGAATGGCACTAAGGGGAGCGCGACATCAGGTGGCATGTCTAGTGGAGCGGGATGCGAAGAGCGGTCGTGGGACTAGTATCATGGTGCCTCACTCGTCGGCAGGTGAGAGTCGAACATCAGCGTCCCGCTGGTTTACTGCAACCACTACGGGTTGCATGATGGAAATGGGGACACGTCACAATGGATTTCGTGAGCGGTCAGCCGAGTTCGCCTACAACAACAGCTTTTAGGCCAGTATCATGATGGCACCGTTCGAAGCATTGTATGGTAGACCGTGTCGATCGCCCGTGTGCTGGGCAGAAGTGAGAAATAAGAGGTTACTGGGTCTAGGACTGGACCGAGAGACAGCTGAGTCGGTCGTGCCGAAGCATGAGCGGTTGAAGACCGCGCATAGTCAGCAGGAGCTATGCTGACCGACAGCGCCGACCTCTCGAGTCAGCAGTCGGTGATCATGTATCCCTGGAGGTGAGTCCGAAAGGTGGACTAATGCGTTTCAACCGCGGCGGAGGCGGGTTAGCCCGCGGTGTGTCGGGCCTTTCGAGGTCTTGAGTACGTCATTGAGTGGGCAGATGTCGAGGTAACGGGTGATGTCTTGTACGAGGACAAACCGGTTTGGGAAATGGATCCACGAGAGCAGGTCCTGCGCGGAAGGGTTATCCGCTTAGAACGGGTGTAGTGTCGACACCACGAGGCTGAGTCGACTTGGGGTACTTCTGTTTTAAATTTCGTGGACGAAATTCTTTTACGAGGGGAAGATTGTGAAGACCGCTTCGGTAAAAAGGTTAATTTAATTAAATTATAATCATTCGGAACGTCGAGGTTGAAATCTAAATCGGTTTTGGTAAAGGCGAGACTGAAATTCGATTTAATTCTTTAGTCGAGTAAAGAAAAAAAAAATTATATATATATATAGGGTGTTGGGCTGGACCGGGTAGAACCGGCCCAAGTTGCTGACCCGACCCAGGCTCCTGACCCGGCCCACGCCAGGGGTTTAAAGGCCTGGTTTTTAGGGTTCGGCGTCAGAACCCCTTTCCCTCTTCGTTTTCGCGAAGCCACACCTCCCGAACCCTCTCTCCTCCTTCACCTTTCCCTTTCGTCTTCCCCGACCTCTCTCTCCCTTCCACTTCTCAGTCCAGCCGAGCCCGTCGCCGGCCGTCTTCGCCCCTCACCCTCGTTCTCGCCGCCCTTCGCTCCCACTCGTCTTCTCCGATCTGGAGAGGACCGGCTGTGACCGCCATCGCCACCACCGAGCCCCCTCTTCCTTCTCCGTTTCCGACCCGATCTCCCTCGTCCCGAGCTCGCTTCGAACTCGCCGGCGAGGAAACAGCCACCGAGCCCCTCGGTCTTTTCCGACCACCACAGATCCCCAGCCGACCTGGTGCCTTCGAGCTCGCTGCCCTCTCCTTCGTCTTCTCCTCTCTTCGTCGTCGCCGTGAACGACCGGAGCCAGGTCGCCGGCGCGTTCGACAGATCCGGGACAGAGTCACCATGGCTGTCCGGATCTGAGGCGAGGAAGGTCCCCGCCGTGCTCCCCACCTCCACGGCTGCAAACCCGACGCGTCCCACCGTCCTTTTCCTACGGTGAGGCCCCGACGGGCGCCGCCCTCGCTGGTGGCCGGTCGGTTATAAACAGAACCTTTATTTCCTTTTTTCGAACTTCTGTTGAATCGGCTCGTGTGGAAACAAGAACGGGGATCTGGTTGTTTGGAGTGATTTTGAAACCACAAATCGTTGAATCTAATTTGTTAAACGGGATTTGGGGACGGTTGTTCAAAAACTGAACTAAATTCATTTTGGGCTCAAAAGATCGGAACAGAAACAGATATGAAATAAAAAGGAATTTAATTTGAAACAAAAACCGTTCTGTTTTGAAAAAAGGTTGTTAATCGGAATTGGGAACGAATCTGGAACGTTGGGACTTTTGAAAAACCGGACTATTAATCGGACTTTGAACGAGACAAAAACGGGAGTGTCGGATCGGACCTTGGGACTCGTGCCTCGGGACCTATGCCTCGAGAAACGTGCACCGAGTTCTGTGCTCGGGACTCGAGTGCTCGAACCCGATTCGTCGTGATCCCGCTTTTAGCCCGCTCAAGTTTAAAAGACAACTGTCGGATTTAAAATGGACTAATCGAAATCTTTAACTTAACGGTGGAACCGTTATTAATTTGTGACTTCGTGTTAAATTTAGAGTGCGGCTTCGATCGAAGAGAAAACCGGAGTTACACCCAGACGCGGAGTTCGCCCTGGAAGATGGCGTTGGCCCGGTCGTCAGCAGCTAGGAGACGCTGCTGCGGTTTCGTCGCGAGGTAGGGAAAAGTAGCCGGATCTCGGCCCTGACTAGGGAAAGTTAACTGTAGAATTGCATGTGACACCGTGGTGTCGTGGGTTATTTTTAGGTTATCGAATATTAGAAAAGCATGATACGGGATTGTAGCGAATACGAGAAAGCATGTGACACTTAGTAGTGTCGTAGGAACCGGGAACTTAGCGATATTAGAATTACTGGAGGCATATGACCATGCCCGGAGGTTGATTGAGAAACTGTTGATATTAAGACTGTTGGAGGCTTGGGTTAAGCTGGAGGTTGATTGTTTATTTTGGTGTCTTGGGTGGCCTTGAGAGCCCGTGCTATTATTGTTGAGTCTTTGGTGGCCATGAGAGCCCGTGTATTACTGTTGTGTCTTGGGTGGCCATGAGAGCCCGTGTACTAAGGTTGGTGTCTTTGGCTGGCCTGACCGAGTTAGAGTCTCGGGGGGTTGCAAGCATTCTTTGGCTGGCTTACGAGTTAGAGTCTCGGTAAGTTGCGAGCGTGTATTATTGTTCGTGTTTTGGGTGGCCATGAGTGCCCGTGGGGTTGTTGAACCCGTGTCTTTACCTTTGGTGTTTTGGGTGGCCATGAGTGCCCGTGGGGTTGCGAACCCGTGTTTTACTGTTGGTGTGTCTTGGGAGGCCGTGAGTGCATGTGGGGCTGTTGAGTCCGTGTTTTACTATTGGAGTGTCTTGGGAGGCCGTGAGTGCCTGTGGGGCTGTTGAGTCCGAGTTTAACTGTTGGTGTCTTGGTGGCCATGAGTGCCTGTGAGTGTTGAACCTGTGTTGTTACTGGCTGTTGAACTTGCTTGTGATTGTGATTGTGATTGTGATTGTGATTGTGATTGTGGTTACCTGAGGTTGGGGGCCCGCTTCATGAAACGGGGGTCCACGAGCACACGCGTCTGCATGTTCAGACGGGGTAGGGGCCCGCCCGCCAATAAAGGGGTCCTGGCCGCGCGTGTGTGTTTTGGGTTTGTGAGCATTCTTTGGCTGGCTTACGAGTTAGAGTCTCGGTAAGTTGCAAGCATTCTTTGGCTGGCTTACGAGTTAGAGTCTCGGTAAGTTGCAAGCATTCTTCGGCTGGCTTACGAGTTAGAGTCTCGGTAAGTTGCAAGCATTCTGGGGCTGGCCTGACCGAGTTCGAGTCTCGGGACGGTGCAAGCGTTCTTGGCAGCTGGTTTGCGATCCTTTGTGATCCTGTTTGGTGTGCGATCCTTTGTGATCTTGTTTGGTGTTGCGTAGCTTTCTTTTGAGTCTTTGGAAGAGGTCGTGGTCGTTGTGTCGGGTCTACTTTACGTGTCAAAGTGTTGAGTTGGTCAAAGAAGGTAACAGTGGGTGTCAAAGCCGGAGGTTGATTGTTTATTTTGGTGTCTTGGGTGGCCTTGAGAGCCCGTGCTATTATTGTTGAGTCTTGGGTGGCCATGAGAGCCCGTGTATTACTGTTGTGTCTTGGGTGGCCATGAGAGCCCGTGTACTAAGGTTGGTGTGTTTGGCTGGCCTGACCGAGTTAGAGTCTCGGGGGGTTGCAAGCATTCTTTGGCTGGCTTACGAGTTAGAGTCTCGGTAAGTTGCGAGCGTGTATTATTGTTGGTGTTTTGGGTGGCCATGAGTGCCCGTGGGGTTGTTGAACCCGTGTCTTTACCTTTGGTGTTTTGGGTGGCCATGAGTGCCCGTGGGGTTGCGAACCCGTGTTTTACTGTTGGTGTGTCTTGGGAGGCCGTGAGTGCCTGTGGGGCTGTTGAGTCCGTGTTTTACTATTGGAGTGTCTTGGGAGGCCGTGAGTGCCTGTGGGGCTGTTGAGTCCGAGTTTTACTGTTGGTGTCTTGGTGGCCATGAGTACATGTGAGTGTTGAACCTGTGTTGTTACTGGCTGTTGAACTTTCTTGTGATTATGATTGTGATTGTGATTGTGGTTACCTGAGGTTGGGGGCCCGCTTCATGAAACGGGGGTCCACGAGCACACGCGTCTGCATGTTCAGACGGGGTAGGGGGCCCGCCCGCCAATAAAGGGGTCCTGGCCGCGCGTGTGTGGTTTGGGTTTGTGAGCATTCTTTGGCTGGCTTACGAGTTAGAGTCTCGGTAAGTTGCAAGCATTCTTTGGCTGGTTTACGAGTTAAAGTCTCGGTAAGTTGCAAGCATTCTTCGGCTGGCTTACGAGTTAGAGTCTCGGTAAGTTGCAAGCATTCTGGGGCTGGCCTGACCGAGTTAGAGTCTCGGGAGGGTGCAAGCGTTCTTGGCAGTTGGTTTGCGATCCTTTGTGATCCTGTTTGGTGTGCGATCCTTTGTGATCTTGTTTGGTGTTGCATAGCTTTCTTTTGAGTCCTAGGAAGAGGTCGTGGTCGTTGTGTCGGGTCTACTTTACGTGTCAAAGTGTTGAGTTGGTCAAAGAAGGTAACAGTGGGTGTATGTTCAGTCAGGGTACTTGGGTTGGGGACAGTGGTCCCCGGTGTTGACCTTGTTATTGGTGTTACCGGCATTGTCTGCTAATTATGCCGTAGTCAGTCTGTTATCCGTGGTGGTGAGCGAACGCTCACCCCTAGCTGCTTTTCCTACAGGTACCGATCGCAGGTTGGACTAGGTGAGCTTCTGAAGCTTGAAGAGCTAGGAGCGGGATTTCTGGGTTTATTTTGAGTCTAGCGACGGATACCATACTTTTGTCCACTTGTTGGGACGTGTTTTAAGTTGTAAATATTATTTTTGTTGAACAATTGGAGTTTTTAAAGTGAATTATAGAAATGGTTTCAAAGGTGTTTATCATTTTAAAACGTTCGCGTCCCGAGTTCGGTTTACTGAAATTGGGGCGTGACATGGACCAACCCATCCGAATTTAATAACAATTGATAACATTAACCGTAAGTAGTAGTACATATACTTTCGAATATTTTTTTCATTATCCAAAAAATTATTAAAAAGTCATTAAAGAGTGCTTATAAGCTCTCAATTTGGTCACTTCTTAATGATGGAAAAACTTATACAATGTTTAAACTTTATCAAAGGTTCAAGGATTACAATCGTCAAATAGGGAGTTCAAGTTGACCCAAAACAGATTACGATTACAAAAGATGAGCTCAACACAAAACTACGACATATTGTATTACAAAATTGGTAATCATCTTCAAAATCTCATTAATCAATCTTTATCTTTATATGCAAAAGTAATTAAAATTGTAAGAGTGTGCCTTAGGCCTTGGACTTGTACCATATCCGGGTGGTCCGGGTTATGTAGGAAACCATGTCACGAATCCGCTACCCGGACCGCTCACTTCGGGTTTGGTATTTTTGAACCCGGGCCCGTCCCCGTAGGCCATGGGGACAAATCCACTGGGAACGGGTGTGATGGGTTGACCGGGTGGATTGGGTTATGGGTTAATTTTGGACACCCCTACCACCTATCCAACTTGTTTCCTGTAGAACCCAAAGATCCCTAAAAAACAAGCAAAGCGACATCCCCGGGGAGTGTCCGCGCAGCTAGAGAAAAAGAACAAACATCTAGTGAAGCTGGACAAGGGGAGGATGTCATGACTACTTCCAGAGGCCGGGGATGAAGCCGAATAATGAGGGACCACTTCTCTTGTAAGTCTTGGGCTATGAACCAAGCATCTTAGTTAGAGGGAGGTAAGACAAGGTATCCACTTGAACAAGCTCAAGAAGCACTTCAACATAAATGTCTGTGCCCCTAGTAGTGATCACTCTACTACCAACTGTGACATCCAGCACATGAATAAGAGCCAACGTCCTAGGCACCTAGGTTGCTGACAATGAGAAAGGGTGAATGAAAACCAACGAACCAAACTTCCCAGCAATCTCTTTTATGGATTCCCTGTTCCAGCACACTACGAGAAGGCCGATGATGTCGACCCAGTGGAACCGTCCCCCGGACAAAAATCATTGTGCACAGGATGAGAAGAAGAAAAACCAACGACACAACAACTTCCATTCGTCAGTAAAAATGGTTGTCCAAATAACCTGGTCCTCACAAGGCACCAAAAAGGCGCACTCTCCTAAGTCAAAGAGGTCCACCCCAAAAGGCCTACCAACGTAAGGCTTATACTAGTGGCACAGACCGAGAAAGAAGTTATAGTAATGCCAATCACATTGAACATTGACAACTTCTTAAAACGAGGAGTAAACGATAGGGTACATGACTCCGACCAGAGCTGAGCAAGGACAATGTCTCTATAAGGGATACGCGATAAAGCTACCTTGATGCCAGGTCTAAACAAATGTGTCCCACAGGGCAAAACAACAACATTACCCGTCCCTGAATGTTTTCTTACCATTTCACGCTCTTGAGAAACAAACAAGGTCAAACCTTCTAGTTTGGAGCCATTAAACATCTCAATCGTCCTTCTTTGACAGAATTTGATGCCAAAGGTCACGAAACAAAAGAATGTCTTTTACTTTGACAGAATTTGATGCCAAAGGTCGGGAAATTGGGGATTTGAATGTCTTTTACTTTGACCGTTGTGTTGAGAATTGAAGCCAACCAGACTTTTCTGAGCTCTCAAGGATGTTGAGGAAAATGATCTTTTGCGGATGAAGAGTAGTCCTATCACTCTTCCTTCTTACTTCACCAAGAAGTCCCTCGGTGAAAGTTCTCCTTTCTTTCTCAGCTAGCACTTGTTTGAAAGATATGACTACCGACCTTAATGATTTCCATAAGTCGTTCTCTCATTTTTCGAAGAAGACTTTTTTCCCGTCCAAGAGATTGGAGTCTCCATATGCTTTGAGATTCTGTTTGATTGCGGATTCAGATTCTGATAGGTCGTCTTCCTCTCCGAGTTCCCCTTATTCCCTCTCTTCCTCCATTTTTAGGAACTCATAAAACGGTCAATCGATGGAAGTTGAAAGGTCTCCCTTTAGATCTTACATGTGTTGATATGGATCCAATTTCTAGGTTGCCGATCAATCCAAACTTCCACTTTCCAAATCCAAGCTCGGCCATGAGCACTAGATAGAGGATTATCAAAAGGAATTCTACACATATTATTCATTTAGCACTAGAAAGACATACATTCACATGTATTATCTCATGTATCCCTAAAAATAGGAAAGTCTAAATGTTGTAAGCAACAATGATGAATTGAAATGAAAGGGAAGCAACTAATTACAAAATCTTGATCAAATTATTTTCTCATCGTCTCAAACCTCACTCACTAGTTTTCTTATTCTGATCCGTCATTATCAGCTTTTCCACCAATAAGATCTTACATGGAATTAAAAAGAGAGAGAATAAGGCTATCAGAGCATTCACAGTGGGGTTGACACAATTCGTCCATTTTGCCTCAAAAGATAAAAATGTGGGTCGAATCCCCGAGAGTGGCTAAAATCCGCGTCTACTATGAGCTGAAATCAATGAGTCGGATGGGGGCACCAAAGCATGCACAATCCTTGCTCCACATAAGAATAGTTGATGGTTGGGCATGAGATCATATGTCGTAGTCGCCTCGCTTGATCCCGCTCCCAAGATGAAAAGTGGTGACGGCTAAAGACAAGGAGACGCGAGCTTCTAGCTCCAAGTATGTGCTGGTGCTATGGGAAGAAGATCCTGTTTCGGGATCAATTCGGTGGTCCTAATGGGGCAAAACTTGGTGGGACGGAGGGATCTGATGTCGGATGGGCCAAAGCATGGGTTCCACTCTCAGGCGGTGGTCTTCGGTGATTGAAGGGTCTTGAAGGGGCGAGGTCCGACCAGTCTATACGGATCCATGTTCTTAGATTGGATGATGTTGACGATATATGAGCAAAAAGTGGAACTCCTGAACCACTTGGGCATTGGCATGGTTCCTCTAGGGGCATTCCACTCCCACATGACCTATGCATCCACAATGAAAGCATAAGTCTGGTAGTCTCACATATTGGAGTTAAAGACAGACTTATGTTTTATGACCCAAGATTAGGACTAAGGTCGTCCTTCGGAGCGGAGTTGTAAGTTCCTTCAAGAAGCGGACCTTAGGGTGCCCCGCTAGGGAAGGCCTGCTTGATCCGTGCGGATGTTCACAAAGCCACCCAAGGCCTCCCCTATCTAAAGGCATGTTTCAACTCTAAGACCATCCCATGGGATGTATCAAATAAAGGCCCAAATTAGAATCCTAGAGAATGGAAAGTGGTCGGGTTAATGCCTGACACGAGATCCTCCAAGATCAGGGGTCCATACTTGAAGGACCAAGGTTCTCCTCTTCATTCCTATATTTTTCCACTTGAAAGGTGAAGTAGAATCCAAATATACTCCAATCAAGGTCCTTAATGACTAAGCCCTCGTGGTACCAGACCTTGGTTATTAGTCCTTTCATATGGGTCCGATCACAATTCCGAGTCGTGAATAGGTGCCCCAAGAGAACAAATGTCGTGTGGGTACGAGTACGATCAACCATCAGGTCCCTTCGAGTACAAATTACCATATCCTATTTTTCATCCATTTTAAGGTCGTCGAAGCCCTCTTGAAGAGCCAAGAATGTCTTTAGTGGAGGACAGGATCCCGTTTCAGGTGTGCAGTCGGTGAGAGGATCGACTAGATTAAATATGGTGGTAAGAGGATCCCGAAGTGCTCTTTGACTCTTGGTTTGGGTCGGCCAGTCTGAAGTCGGCAATGAGGGGGACCTAGCGCTCTAGTCTGTCGAATTTAATTCCAATGGACCAGAGATGCCCATTGTCGGATAGAAAACGCCAACCACAATCTTCGGATATGGAGGCTCAAGGCCGACAGGGGCGAGGCAGTCCTATTGATGGTCGAGCAAGATTTTAGAGAGGGCCACGTCAGAGCAATAGGGGAAGCTGGAGGCGCTGCTCCCAATCGTGGTCGTGATCCATCTACGAGAGGCTTTTCGTTAGGAGCGTAAGGATTGGTTGGATCGGAGAGGAGGAGAAGTGGTGCACGAAATCACAAGGAGTGGCTTAAGTAGGAGAGGAGAGGCTCATTTTGGCTTCGGTCTTGGACTAAGGGGATTATTGAATACATTAGGGCTAGTCGAAGGCATGCTTCATGGTGTCTTGGGGTGCATATTCGCGTGGGAGACAACAGGCTAATCGAGGAGAGTCTTCGTGGGTGGTTTCAGATGCCTCAACGTGAGGAGGGGAGGTGGGGGACATAGATGTGAAGCGGAGGTGATGTGGGCGGTGCACATAGAGAGAGGAAGACGAGAGAAACCCTACAAGCGAAAAATGTATAATATCTTTTTATTTTCGTACGTTATTTAGGATTTATTTATTGATGATGATGTAATTCAGTATGGGAAATTCGAGAAAGTATACTCCATAATAACATGGGTTCGATTTCTCTGCTAGTATAATTTAGAATCATAAATATATGATTTTCATACTTTTTAGGACGCAAATACCCCTTCGGGAAAAATACTACAACGACTCAATAAAAATAAAAAAAATAAAAAATTAGGACGCCATTAAAGCCTCTCCTCCCCTCTCATTCTCTTCTTTTTGTTCTTTGTTGATCTCCTTGTATGGCGATTACTGCTCAATAATGATAATATCTGCTAACAGTCCATCTTCTAGAGACAACAAGAGGGGTATGGATTCCGTTGTGAGGGAGGCCTCTTCTGGTTCGATTTCCTCAGCCAAAGGCAAAAGTAAGCATTATGTTCATGGTAAGAGAGGGTTGCAGTTTGGTTCCGGTGCAGGGAAGCAATAACGGAATTGACTTTTTCTGAACGTTGTTGCAAAGGATGCAGCAAATGTTGTTCCAGTCAGGCCGGATGATGGGCAGGTCAACCAGCCTAAAGTAGGTGTTCCTAACTTCCTGCTCACCCTGAGACACAGAGTGCAGTGGCCACTAGAGTGGCTGAGAAAGTCATTCCCGTAGAATCTGTTCAACTACAGTAACTGATCCCACAACAAAACGCAATTCATGTGATTTTCAATGAGATATTCATTTGTAATTTACCGTATGGTGCAAAGGAGGATTGGGTTGTTAATTCTTTCGGACCGTTTGGTGAGATCTCTTACTGCTCTGTTTTGAAGCGTCCAAACAGGATAAGTAAAATTTTCGGGTTTGTCACCTTCTCGTTGTCGGTAGCTACATCCATGACTGTTAAAACTTTCAATGGTTTTAAGTTCAACAGTCACGTATTGTTTGTTGCTCTAGCGCCTCCTCATTATTTAGTGGGGGTCGTTTTTTTGGAGCAGAACTCTCTCTAGATTACTCCTTGCAACGACTTTCAGCGGTAAACACAATACTCAGATTGGTTCCGAGGGTCAGCTTGTTGAGGTTTTTATTCCGGCGACTGTCCCGGACATCGATGAATCATTTTCGATTCGATTGTCTCGGGAATCCCGTCATTTTGATTTTCGAATCCTCCCTAATTCGAGGGATTGTAAGATTGTAACAAGATATTTGGTCGGCGCGTCATATTTGGTAAATCACGATTGTGATTCTGTTCTTACATAGTCTCGTGTTGGGGAAGACGACTTCAACGTAAAGGGAATTATCGTTCCAGGTTTAGTAGATGAACGAGCAAACCGTTTGCTCTATAATAACCAAGATATGACTCTTATAATTCTTGATGAGGTTAAGGAGTTTGACTTGGAATATGTAGGGGTCCCGTCATTTTGCAGCTGCAAAGTTCTCCTCCGAACACATGACCTTATTATTTTAAAATTTTGACAGACTCAAGGAGACAATATGATTCGATTAGGTGTCTTCTTTGATGACGAAGCTCGGGCTTTGTCTAAAAGTGTTGTCGGTGTTTCCGATGTGCTTTGTAAGCATGATGTGATCAAGAGAGATGTAGTCCTACAAAGGTTATTCGAAGTCATTATAAATGTGAGAAGAGTTTTGAGAGGCAAAAAACCTTCTCAATGGGAAAAACTTGTGGAAACCCTGTTTCCTAACTTAGTTTTAGCTTTGTTTTCACTTTTCTAACTACAACTTACCTTTCCTGACAATTCTAAACTGCGAACTACCACATTTTTACATGGACTAACGAAATCCGCCCGTTTTGACGCTTGATGAGTGGGGATGTGTCACGCCCCAAATCCGGTTTTGGCCGGACTCGAGACGTGAACAAAAAAAAATAGTAAAAGAGGCAAATTTTAAATAAAATGAAACTCCAAAATAGTTCAAAACTAGCCATTCCGATAACAAGAGTCAAATGCTCGAAATCCAAAATAAAAAGTTGGTACGAAAGGGAATACGTCTCTAGACAATCCAAGACTAGGACTCTCGCTAAGCTCCCAAGCATCGAGACGTCCCTCAATCCAACTCACGATCAAAACCTGTAGGAACAGTAATGAAGGGGATGAACGTTTCGCTCAGTAGGAAAAAGTAGTAAATGGGATGAGCATTTCGCTCATCACCACGGATTACTAATCAAGTAATGACAACTACAGAAATCAAATAGGAAAACACCCAATCACAATCACAATCATAACCAACCTCACGTAACCATAGCCTCGCTTATTCACGCTACTTACCCAATAGCCACACTTAACTTGTGAAACCAACCCTGCTCAACAATCATCGATTGTTCGATATTCACACTCAAACCATATCTCAAATGAATCACCGAGTAAATACACACAGTAAAAAAATAGCAACACACATAATACATCATTAACAAATACACACAGTAAGTGTCCAATAATACGCCGGATCATACATCACGACTCAACATATCATACCGGAACACACAGCGTCGGCCTACATATCATCCCGGAGCACACAACATTTGGGTACAAAGTATATCAGAACACACAACATCGGTCTGGATATCATACCGGAACACCTAGCATCGGGTACAACGTACGACGGAACACACAGCCTCGGCCTAGATATCTTACCGGAACACACAACATCGGCGTAGATATCATACCGGACACCTAGCATCGGGGTACACGTACGCCGAAACACACAACCTCGACTAGATATCTTACCGGGACACACACATACATCGCCTCAAACATGTCACAAGGCAATAGTTCAACAATAACATTCACACAGGTACAACACAACCATCACACAATCCTACGGGCACGACATGGCCCGCAAGTGATTCCACATTTTAAACGACTACGCTAGTTATTCACATCCTACATGCAATTCTACAAATATTCTGGTTACTCATATCCTATATGCAATTCTAGTAACTTTCCGCATTTTAACCGGTATTCGCTACTTTTCCGTACCTCAACTGCAATCCAACTCGAACAACCACGAACCGCCTAATAACCTCCTCCACCGCGATCGGGAACAACGTCTAAGATCACAAAGTAACACAAGATTTAATAAAAATCCAAGGGTGATTTAAAGAGAAAACACTCAACCTAACCCCCAATGCGATCGGTTATAGATAACCTTCCTAATTACTCGATAAAACTAAAATGGACTTGGAAAGGTCCATTTCTGCTCCATCACGGCGTGGGTCACGGAACCTTGACGGGCTCCGTCACGGTTTGGGTCACGGAGCCGTGACGTGCACCGTCACGGTTGACATCACGGAGTCGTGACGTGCGCTATCACGGTTGATGTCACGGAGCCGTGACGTGCGCCGTCACGGTCTCCGTCACGGATCCGTGACGGGTCTGGGCAGTTTCCTCCTTCTTCTTCCCTCAACTTCGTCCCAACGAATCCAAAACTCCATTGTTAAGCTCCAAAACCTCAAAATTCGGCCTCAACAACCCCAAAACTCCAAGACCCAAGGTTGGGTTTCATCAAATTAACAAAACTCAATCCATTTCCACTAATATCCTCCACTTTCCACCATAATTCATCAATTCAACAAGGAAAACCTCCAAACCCACAATACCCAAGCTTAAATCATGAATTCTCAACAAAACCCATGACTCATAGTTCATCAAAAGAGGAGTTAGTTGAATGCTTACCTTAGGAAAAGAGAATGGGATGGAAACTATGGAAGAAATGAAGAATTTTGGTGGTGGACTCAAGCAAAAAGACCCGTTTTCTTCTCTTCTTCTCCTTCTTCAATAGTGGAGCTCTCCCTCTCTCTCTAGTGATTTTCTACCAAGGGAGGAAAATATGAGCTGATTTTAATCCCATGTGACCTTTAACCAAAACGAGAAAAGTCCAATTGCCCTTTTGCCCCTTTTTCTTTTTTTGCCCAAAAGTGGGGTCAAATAGGTCTTCTCTCCTATTTCTCCTCCTCCAAGGACTTGTGGACATGTGTCCATGTGGGGTCCATCTCCACTCACAAAAATCCCAACCCAATTTAATTAATCCGATAAAACCCCATTTCGACCCCGTTTGACCCGAATTTGACTTTTTCGCAAAAACACTTATTTGAAAGGAAATGACCCAACTAAGCTAACCGTAACGACGGCTAAGATTTTTGGGTCCCGGATAGGTCCCGAATGACTCCCGGGGTCGTTGGTTGACTTTTTCGATGAAAAGTCAACTCTTCCCGATTTCCTCCGGTTCGACTGGTGTTGACCGGGGGCGGTTCTTACAGGATGACTAGGTGGAAAAACCCTCTTTTTACGTGCATCAGTACATGATCATCAAGCAATATATTTGACGGTTAAGTACTTGTCGAACCCACAGGGAGTAGAGGTATCACTAGTATTTTGCTAAAACCTAAGGACATGGGCTGTCACTTCCACATCCCCGAAAGGGAAAATAAAGAGCATAAAAGTAAATGGTTGTTTTAAATTTTATGCGAAATCTAAATCTATATACACGCTACCACCTAAGACGCATAACTTTTGATTCACACAAAGAGTCGGTCACAGGTACAAGTAAATATGACTTCCAATTAAAGCGTGGTTTGGTTACCGGTGGTGAAATAAAATAATGCTTTCCTTATGATCTTAGAACACTTAAGTTCCTATGTATACGGTATCACAAAATCAACCACATACTAGTCACGGGGAGAGGGCACAAGACCATTGCCCGGACCGATATGCGAACCACCAACCATCGGAAAGCAATAAAATAAGGTGTATTTCTTTGATCTTGAGCGAAGCATGATCAATCCTCGAACGAGAGATAACCAAAACGAATGCATGTCACTCTCGCTACCAACTACCACAAGTAGAGATAGCTACACCACTCGGCGAATCGACTCAGCTACGCCTAGTTCACTTCCTAATTCTCGAATTCCATCAACAAGAAGAACACCGAAAATCAAGTAGAACTAAATAGAGTATCGAATCACGATACTCTGGTACTACACAAGCATGAGAAGACTCTAAATAAGTTGTCGAATCTACTTAGCTACGCATAGTTCAATGAACCCGACGACCAATATATCGATCATCAAGGAGAACTAAATAGAGCAACGAATCACGAAGCTCTGGTAATACACAAGCGTAAGTAAACTCTAAATCAATAAACAAATCTACTTAGCTACGCCTAGTTCACTTCTTGAAAACTGAACACCACCGATCGAGTTGGTTTCGGTAATCAAGTCGAACTACATAGAACATCAAATCAACGATATTATGGTAATACACAAGCATAAGAAAATTCTATAAACATGCTATCTCGACTCACACTAGATCGAATCATGGATTGCTCCAAACATCAATCTACATAGCGCACACAACAATTAGGGAAAATCCTCAAATAGTTCGGTAGACATGAAACACACAAGAGCATCGAGAAAACACACCCTAGCATATTTCTATCTCGTCAATAGGAAATCGAGACATAAACATATCAGAAATCCTAGATAAGTTCACTAAATGGCTAAAGTTTTCATTTTTACGAACTCTAGCCTAAAACTTGATATACATCCGAGAGACGAAATAGCTAGCACATGAAATCGGGTTCAAAAACATGACAAATCAAACTCATAGCACAAAAATCATGCATAAACATCGAGTAGCTTAAATATAGATGAACACCCATACAAGCAATTGGATGCTAATTAAGCTCAAAAACCCCAAATCATGCCAAAATTACCACCAATCTCAAATTAACCATAAACCCATGCATCAATTTAAAGGAAATCAACATTTACACAACACCCATGACCAAATATTGGAATCCAAGGTCATGGAATCTAAATCCTACTCAAGCATACCAAAAAACCCGAGCTATACATAGAGAAGAGTAGAGATTAGAACCGGGATTGGGTGGAGAAACCCATTGAAAACTCCTCTAGCTTGCAAACACACAATCTCCAACTCCCCAAAGCTTCAACACATGAAAATGGAGAAGTTGGAGATGGTGGGAGGCTCATGGATGCTTGAAACCTCCTTAGATCGTCTTAGTTATGGCTTTAGATGGTAGAAAATGCTCCCAGGATGAAGAATACTCGAGAACACTTGAAGAACAAGAGAGAGAAGAAGGAGAAAATAAAAATAAGCTTGAATTTGATCTTTGTAGAATAAAGATCTGATATGTCCCAAGTTCTCACGGGCTAAAATATATAAGGAGAAAAAAAGAAATAAAAGAAAAAATGTCTGCTTCAGAAACACGCGAGAAGGGCTTGGAATTGTGGCTGCTGACCGAAATGATGGGTAGAGCAATGTTGACCTCCGATCACCCTTGTTCTTGCGCCAATAATTTTCTTTTTTCTTGGCATACAAAACAAGACCAATCATGAATATATTTTGAAACACTAGAAAAATATCGACCAATAACGATAATTTGTGCAATTATTACTATATGCTAAAAATATAAAAACGAGGCATAAATAAGATAAAAATGTAGGGTGAAATGGTCTAATTAGGTATGACACATTTACGCTCATCAACGTTGTCGTCTGGAATTCGGACATGGTTGGTCACGTGCACAGTAACATTTTCCTAAATGGCATATTTTCCCTCATATTGGCTGACCTTTCGTGACAATTCCTAAGGGTGAACTATCCATTTTATACACGGGCAAGGAATTACGAGCATGTTTTTCGTGTTCTTGTCTGCAACACGGCCGGATTAGAACGAGTCTCGCCGGAGAACTCATTAAATATTGGGAAGATGATGAAAGGGGTTTGAGTACACAAGTTGTGATTCAAGTGTGTCTTTGAATCACAGATGAAGATTAAAATTAAGGGTTTCGGTACACGGGTTGCGATTTAGGGGGGGGAGCTTTAGTCCGGTGAATTTGATGATGGTTCATCCATTAAGTAATATGTGAGGACAATGGAGATCTACACATATTGTTTTATTTATTTATTTGAAAATAAGATTAATATGAGATGAGAGACAGGTGAAGTCGATGAAGATTAGGGATAAAGACAGAGAGTGGTTCATCCATTTTGTTTTTTGATTTATGTAATTTTATGTTTTATTAAAATACAATTTGATATTTTTTATTAAATAAGAAATTGTGAAAAAATTATTTAATCCATAAAAATAAAGTATACTTTTATATATTCATTGGCAGTAAGACTGTGGGTTTGACCTCAAACTCGAAATTGTATGAAAGGGCTTCCAAGACAACGATGGACAAAGGAGAAGGATGTTCTCCCCTTCTCCTCATTTTGTTCTTTGTTGTTAACCCTGTATGAGTCTTATGCCTCAATTGTTGGAGACGTGGTTGATTCTGCAGTAAGGAAGTCTCGGTCGTCTTGGTTTCATACTCCAAGCAATGGTGAGTCTATTGGAGTTGCTGGACGCACACGCAGACGATCCAAGGTTGCTGCTATTTCGGGTAAGGTACCTACTCCTTCAGGGACTACCAAGACAGGGGCGAATGCTAATGCAGGCGCTGGTTTTGTACAAGTTGAGCCAAAGAGTCATGGGATTGGAACATGGACAACTATCTTCTTATATAATCTCCTTTGGGGCACCACTTTGGAGTGGGTTCGGAATTCTTTGGAGGCTTTCGGAGAGGTGAAGACTGTAAACGTCGTTAAGAAGCTGAATCGTAAAGGGCGACGTTTCGGGTTTGCAGAATTCACGACTCCGACATCAGCGTTACAGGCTATTGATACGCTGAATGGTTTCAGGTTAAATGGCCATATCCTGTTCATCTCACTAGCTCGACCTGGCACAGGTTGTGGAACAGCTCCGGCGGCAGGAGATTCAAGCTCAAAACAGAGCATACTGGAGACGCCAAAAGCTCCAGTGTCTGGATCTCCGGCTTCGAATGGGATTGGTGTTCGGTGGCAGAGTGTTGATTGGAATCAGGCCATTGATCGGTGACAGACTGGTTCGTCGAAGGTCTCGTCTGACTTTCCGACTCAGATGGCGAACATCTTGGTTTCGAATTCAATTTTGAATTCTCGTCCAGCTGGGGATCCTACAATCTCGGAGGAGATAGATGCTACTCTTGGGGATTCTGATCCCGTATTTGTTTCACCCGTTAGCGTCGCGATTCCTGGATTTACAAAAACGTTCGACGCGCAAGTTTTGGAGAAGAAGCTGGACGGTGATAGCATTGGGCCAGTTGCTGGGCCTCACGATGGGCCTCAGTCTTTAGGACCCACCTTAGTGTCTCCTTATCCAGCAAAGGGTGACTTACAGGAGAAGAAGCGTGATTGTTTTGAAGGTGGGCCAGCTTTGGGCCTTGTCGCCTCCGAAAAGTCTCAGTTGTGGGCCCAAGATGATCCTACTTTGGTCGATGTTTTTAACCGAATTGGGACCGATTTGGGCCCTCCCCGGGATGGTAAACCGATTTTGGAAGCTGGGTTCCAAGTGGACGGACATAGGGATTTGGTTGTTGGTTTTCAAGGCAGTCCGTGGAAGGACGCTTTGTCTAAACGCACAAAGGGTGAACCAAAAAAACAAGGTCGTCCTAATAAGGCTCAGTCAAAAAACAAAACAATTGTTCCTCCAGTTGTGTTTTATCAAACTAGAGCCACGACCTCTAATGGAGTTGGAAGCAAAGCAGGAAGCTTTCAAGTTGATATCGCAACAAAGAATAGCTCGGGTGAATGGAGTTATCGTTCAAAAGTTGGGAAAAGGGCTGCTAACCTTGGACCTGTGCTGCTCAAGCAGATCCACCCGCATCTTATGCTGAAGGATGTCTGGGATAGTAAGGAGGTTTCCCCTGTCTCGCAGAAAAAGCTATGAGTCCTGTTCCGGTTTCTAACTCGTTTTCCTGCTTGGACCCGAGTAGGATGTAGTTTAGGAGTTTTGTTGTTTGCTCCTGTACTGTTTTTATGTTTTTGTTTTAGAGGCTTGCAGGCCTTGTTGCTCTTTTGAGCCTGTTTCAGTTTTCAGACGATCCCTTTCTAAGGTCGATCTCCTGCCTTGTTTTTCCTATCTTAGGAAAGCAAAGGTTCAATAAATTTTTCGCTTATCAAAAAAAAACTTTTATACATTTAAAATAAAATAAAAATCAGATCCGATATTTTTTTATTAAAGAAGAAATTTTGAAAAAAAACAATATTTAATCCATAAACGTAATAGTTCGTAGTTGGGAATTGTCACGAAAAGTCAGCTATTATGAGTTAGATTGAAGGGCATTTTAGATATTTTACACAAAAAACTAAAAATTCTGTTAATTTTGACGGATTTCGTTAGTCCGTGTAAAAACGTGATAATTTGAAGTTAAGAATTATCACGAAAGGTAAGTCGTAGTTAGGAAGTAAATACACAACTAAGACTAAGTTAGGAAACAAGGTTACCCCAAGAAACTTTTTAGCAACTAAAAGGTCATCAACTTGAGATCACTAGTGACAATCTGCATATGAGAATGGAAAAGTTAAGCATGCGAAAACAATGGGTGAAGTATCATGTTGAAGTTGAGAAAAATAATGCTCAAGTAATTGATAAGAGTGGGTTTATCCTTTACTACAGATTTTTTTTCCAGTCAAAGTCTTCACATTCAACTCTTATTATGGCACATGGTGTTGCTTGTAGTGGATTAATGTTGTTTCGACAAGCTCTGAGGATGTTTGAGTTGGTACAACGAGCTGATAAGCTGTTTGTAAGAAAGAAGGTTGCAATGCAAAATTTAAAGGTAATGATGTGTTTCAAGAGGTGAAGAAGCATATTAAAGAAGCTAACTTGGTGGACATGGGTTGTCTAAACTCTGGAGAAGAAGCTCAACAATCAAGCTTTAGGACACGCTTGTTTTACGTGGAATGGATTGTCACGATTGAGAGTAAGTCTAAACGAGAAATGTGGAATAGATGTGATGCGACATTGTTTGGAAGAAAGACCAAAAGCTTATTACAATGTCGTTTGGGTTAGTTGGGTGAGATGCGTCATTTGAGCTCAACACAGGAACGATGTCGTTTCAGCTAGGTCAGTGCTTCTTCTCCACACAGCTAGTTCACGCATAAAGGAAGGGAAAATCCATTTTATCAGCATGAATGACCATCTGAGTAATTTCTTAACTTAGCATAACTAGCATATCAGTAACTCTGTAGTTGTAGTAATTTATTGCATTTAGTAGCGATAGTGGTAGAAAAAAGCTCGCTAAGAGCTGTCGTCTCTCTAAATCAAAATTCCATTTCAATCAATGTCTCTGCTGAGTTATTTTACCTTATTTGGGCATTAAGGGTTTGCGATTCACAGGTAGAATAATTACACTTTGTTAAATCCCATTTGTAAGAACCGCCCCCGGTCGAACCAGTGATTTCTGGCGAAAGTTGACTTTTTGCCGGAAAAGTCAACCAATGACTCCGGGAGTCATTCAGAACCTTTCCGGAGCCCAAAACTCCTAGTCGTCGTTACGGTTAGCTTAATTGGGCCGTTTCCTTTCAAACGATTATAATTGTGAAAAAGTCAACTATCGGTCAATTTTGGGTCAAACTTCGCTTAATTAAGGACTAAAATAAATTGAACCTTTTGTGTTGGATTTTCTTAAGAAGAGAGGTGGTCCCCACATGGGCAAGTGTCCATAGTGGCTTGGGTGAGAAGAAACAAGGTGGAAAGGACCCTTTTACCCCCAAACTTGAACTTCAGAGGCTTTTAGGCAAAGGAGGCAGTTGGGTAATTACCAAAGTGGGTTTTAAGGGTTTTTGGAACAACAATTTCAGCCACTCTACACCTCTTGGCCGAAATTGGAGAGAGAGAAAGGAAGAGAAGAGCTATGGAAGCTTGAGGAGGAAGAAAGGAGAAAAAGGATTGGTCTTGAACTCATTTTCTACCCAAATCTTCCCAAAAACACTAGTTTCTTCTTCTATCTTCCATTCCAAAGGTAAATATCTAATCCTTTTTCGTTTTTGTTGATTCTGGTTCATGGGTTTTGAGGAAAAAGGATGAACATGGTTGAGTTTTGAGGTGTTGAGTGTTGGATGATGATTTATGGAGAGAAAAAGCTGTTAGATGATGGATTTTAATTGGTTTGTTGTGGTTTTGACGAAGACCCATCATGGGTTTTGAAGTAGAGACGTGTTAGGGTCTGATTTGGAGGTTTGAGAAGGTCAAAAATGGAGTTTTTGGGTTGATTTTCGTGAAAACCGAAGCTGGAGGAAGAAGAAGACGGAACAATGTCAGACCCGTCACGGATCCGTGATGGGGACCGTGACGGAGGACGTCACGGCTCCGTGAGGGAGACCGTGACGGCACCAGTCATGGCTCCGTGAGGAGAACTGTGACGGTGCAGACCACGAGTCTGTGACCCGAACTGTGACAGACCTGAGTTGGGCCTTTTGGGCCCACTTTGTTGGATTTCGAGTATTTGAGACGGTTATCTATAACCGAGTTCTTTTGGGGTAATTAGGAATGCTTTCCTCTTTAAACCATTTGTGAATTACTCTTGATTCGAGTATTTAATTATGATCCAAGACTTTGGACCCGAGCTTGACGGAGGAGGAAACTTTCGGACCTCGTGAAGTGACAAGGAGGAAGCTAGCCAGGTCGTCCGCTGCTGGATTGGATTGCTTTTGAGGTAGGGAAGAGTAGTAAATTTCCGCTTTTGATTTAAAGAATGCTAATAGTATGCATATAGGATAATAATAATCGGAAGCGTCTTAGTTTGCATATAGGATGTGATTCACTAGAATAACCGCTTTCAATTATGGGAATTGTCGTGCTGTAGAATGGCCATGTCGAGCCTTAGGATTCCGTGTTGGTTGTGTTTGATTATGGTTGTTCGTCCTTAAATTTCAATGCGTAATATACTCTTAGTTAAGTTAAGAATCATAGTATGCCTTATGAATTATGATGAATGCAATATGAATGTTTGTTTCGTGATATGATTGGTTGAATGAATGAGATGAATGTGATGTGATTGTTGTCTTGTGATATGATCGGGTGAATGATAGACCGATACGGTGTTCTTGGTAAGTTGGTACGATAAGTTCAGTGAAGTCTGGTTGTGTGGCATTGCGTGTTGTGACTTATACCCCGGGTGACGGGAAGATACCCGACCGAAGTGTGTGCCGGTCCGGTATGTGTGCATTGAGATTTGCCCCGATGTGTGTTCCGGGAAGACATCTAGACCGATGGACATTCCGGCGTGATGTAGTGTTTCACTCCGATGTTGTGTGTCCGGGAAGACATCTGGACCGATGAGTATTCCGGTATGATGTATTTGCTTCACCCCGATGTTGTGTGATCGGGAAGACATCTAGACCGAGGGTGTATTCCGGTATGATGTATTGGTTGAGTTGTGCGTGATGTTCGGATTGTGCCGAGTGCTTGTCTTATGTTATGTGTTATCGAATCCAAGTAACGTCCGTGGTGGTCTTAGTAGTATAATGTCCGGTCGCTCGTTTGGTTATTTAAATTGGTGCTATATCATTCTTGTGAGTTCCTGTCGGTTTCTATTTATATTCTCAACATTAGTAAGAATTATTGACCGATTATTTCTGACAACGGAGCGGGAGTCCTTTCCTTTACTACTTTTTCCTACAGAGCATAAGCACACCCCCTCTGTTTTGACTGTTTTACAGGTTTCGTTGGTGAGTAGGCTTTTAGGACGTCTCAGGGCTCGGGAGCTCCTCGAGGGTTCGGGTGGTTACTGTAGTAGAGACGTATTTTCCATTTTTTGCACTAAACTGTATTAGACATTGTCTTACTTGGTTATATTTTGAGCTTTTGACTCATAGCATCGGATTTGAATTATGTTTTACTCGGAGTTTTACATTATTAAATTTTATTTTTATTATTAATTATTATTATTTTAGTTCACGGTCAAAACCGGATTTGGGGCGTGACACCATTCCTACTTTCCTCTCTCATGTTTAGTAACTTAACAAAGCAAAATCAAAGTTAGCCAGAAAGCTGAGGTTGATGTTGGAGGGTAGAACCAGAGAAGTTGAGGGCAGCTTGTGGGAAGGATCGCCGGAGATGTTTTCCAATTTGTCAACATTGCTCCACCCATCACCGAAGATGTATTAGTCCAGTTTGATTTCTAGGTTTGAGGGCTCTTATTTCTATCAACAATTCAATGTACATAAGGAATAAAGGATTTGAAATTGTAGTTAATGAAATCCTCTAGACTGATAAAGCTCCAGCCTGCTCTTGGCCTCCAGCAACAGTGCCTCGTGCTGGTTCATGCACCATCTCTTCTCCAAGGCACACTTATTATCGCCTTGGAGTGGTCCACGTGAAGGTAGTTCTCTCCACACGCAAGCCTCCCTTGAGATCTCGGCCTCCCTTGAGCTCCGACTCCGCCTCCGCTTTCGACTACAGCTTTGCAGGCGGGCGAGTTGGGTTTGAATGCCGACCTTCTCAAATCAGTGTCCAGATTTGCCATTGCAGTGATCTCCATCAACGCCATGGCCGAGATGAACTGGACGTCTTCAGCTCCTTTCTCCAAGAGAAGAGCGAAGCAGAGTAATGCCCGGGCGAGGTACCGGAGGGCTCTGGCAGCCATTGCCTTCATATTGGCCTTGATGCTTGAGAGGCTGCGGCTGTGCTGGTGCTTTGGCTTCATTGCCATTGTGGTGGTGACCACATTGTGCATCCTCTGCTGATTCCCGCTGGGATGAGCAATTCCTCTGCCCAGCTTCGTCCTCGTTAGCATCGACAAGATAGACGGCGTGGATTGATGTGGGATTGTTGTGGGTGGTGGTGATGGAGTATGTGATGTGTTCCGAGAAGGCGAATTGTGTTGTGGTGGGCGAAAAGATCCTGGCACTTGGGGTTATTCCGGGCGAGCTCCGACACGGCCCAAGCCACCACGGCCTGAACCTTCATGGGTCCTTCTTTCAGGATTTTCGCCAACACCGAGCACGCGCCGCCGTGGATCATGTGCTCCACGCGGCCCTCTTTGAGCAGTTTCAGCAGGGGACCGATGATGAGGGTCCCGTACCGATCGTTGCCGCGGGCGAGCGAGACCAGCGAAGCGGCGGCGTCGGATCGGTCCTCGTGTGGAGAATCGCTATTTGCTCCCAAATGAGGCAGAGGATGGGAGGGAGTTGTCGAGGAGGGAGGACATTTTGGCGGGGATGATGGTGAAAACGCGCTTCAGGAGGCCGTTGGCGCGGCACTTGAGGACCAGCGACAGGGCTTTCTCCAGGTGTCGTCGATGATGCGCTCGTAAAGGTCGGAGCTGGCCCTGGCGGCCTGACGGAGGAGCCCGCCGAGCTTCTCCGTCTTCGATTTCAGGTCGCCTGAAGGAAGGACTCGCCTCGTCGGCAGCCTTGACGACCTGGTCGGCTAGCTGGATCGGCTTTGCCAGGATTTGCTTCACGATGTCCGCCATAACAAGAAAGATTGAGCTCCAGAGGATGCTTCAATGGTGGACTCGACAACTCGACTCAAACGCGTTTTCTTCTCTCGGTGTCTCTGCTGCTTGTGATTATATTACAACCCAGCAGCAACTATTTATGTTATCAGAAAAAATATACTTTTGTTTTATCAAAACTTGTTGGCGACTGATAAGTGATAACACTGACTTGTATTTAAGAAAAAGAAAATAAATAAATTATCATGAATGTAAAATTAGAACATACCTATTATTACATGGAGTTTCCGTACAGCCATAAGTTAGACAAAAGGTGATTCTTTTTTTATTAAAGAAAAATAAATGCCTTAAAAACATAAGTGTGGATTTTAGGATAGAAACTCCACACCAGAAACGAAGTCCAACAAAAATCGGTCTAAAAGGAACCATCTTCTTAAGAGCACGAACCTACTCCTAAGCACATGAAACAAGTAAGACCAATCAACCCTGTCGAATGTCTTCTCAAAGTCCAACTTCACCATAGTAGTTAGTTGGCGAGAACGACGCACAAGCCCCAGAACCTCCATAGCAACAAGGACACTATCCGATAACTGTCTCCCCTGGATACACGCGGACTGAGTGCTGCTAATAAGGTCTCCAATCACCCTCCTCAGACGTCACGACAAGATCTTGTCCAAGATCTTATAAATGGTTGTAGTAAGGCTAATAGGACGATACTCCGAGAAGGTCCTAGGAGAAGGGACCTTCGGGATGAGAAAAATAAAGCTTGAGTTCACTCCTCGAACAAGCTGAAATGAGGCGTGAAAGAAGTGAAGAAAGCGTAAGAAGTCGGCCAGAATGATCGGTCACGCTACCCGGGAGAAGACAAGATTAAAGCCATCTACCCCTGTGCCTTGTCCTTAGAACAAGAAGACAAGGCCTCCAAAACCTCAACCTCGGTAAAAGGAGACTCCAACAATCTTGAGTCCTCATCGTTTAAACTGGCTAACGATAAAGCGAGTAAGGTATAACGGGTCGACTGCTCGGAGAAGAAACGAGCGAGGAGTGACCCCTACATGATCAAAATACTCTGTACCATACTCTTACCCCAAAAGGTGATCTAATATATATCTTAGTTAAGGTTCACGAATTTTCAAATAAGATATTAATTAAATGAAATAAAAAGAGCCAATATAAAAAAACGACAACCTCACTTTCTTGTTTATAAACTCTAAAATATCGAAGACATTTGATTTTGAAGAAAAGACAAGCTAACATAAGAAATTGTAAAGCTAAAGTCAACTGAGGAAATCTGTATAAGATGATGCCTAAACGCTCTTGATCCCATGGTGAGGACTCGTTTCTCATAAGGTGCATGATCGAACGGGAAAATCATTAGAAGGAAAGGGTGATTCTTGCTCGATTCAGGGAGGCCTCCCTCCTTAAAGCCCTAAATCTCTGTTAATTAATCATGGCATTTGGCTAGGCTACTTACCAACTCTCGCTTTATCCTTACGTGGTTCTTCTGCAGATGCCCTCTTATGACCCGTTCCCTAGTCAGGGTAGTCACTAATGAGTGTTTGTCCCTTTCCACAAGGTCATTCCTCCATCCAGGGTAAGGGACAACTCGATCCTAAGTCGTCTCCTCCCACCTACTTGTGTGTTAGAGAAGATGTTTGGGGTTACCAGGGGTCCCAACCCTGGATGTGCCGATTTGGTAGGTAAGATGTTCGGGGTCACCTAGGCGAAGCCGAGAGGGCACGGTGGAGATTTAGGCGACACCTTCACCTAGTCGTTGCAAAATTATGACCCAGCTTGTTAGTCTTCTCTTCAACCAAGGATTTGTCAAAGCAGGGAATCCCCGGTGTTTCCTGATCACAACCCTCGACTGCATGGCCTATTCGACCATAGTTGAAGTAGAATACAAGTAGTCTCTCATAGGTTAGAGTAACCCTTATCGGGTGCGTAATTTCCCAAAAACAGAGGATCATTGATCTTTGTAGTAATCGATGCAGAGGCATCCAGAAACGGACCCGGACCGTTCCACCCAACATAACCCTCATTGGTCACACGGAACCTACACACTCACCTAATTTGTTACTAGTGCGTGTTCCCAAAGCTCGGGTCATAACCATAGGTGGCAGACCCCTTGCCTACACCCATAGCTAGATCATATCCAACGTGGGTAGTTCGACCCCAAGTGGGACAATAATATCCCCTAGAATCAGTGTTGCCTCGTCAAAACACAACGGTTTACTTTGACGAAACCAATTCTTTGTTGTCTACGATCCAAAAATGAACCAAAGGTCCCCGTTTCCAATTCCTTGATCACTAAGCCTGAGGTCGATCGACCCCAAGCCTTTTTTATCACCTTCAGCATATTTTCCTTCTTCTACAACCGACACATGAGCAGCCCGTTGACCGCACAAAATGACGATGTGCAAGGACCTCTAGGGAAATCAGGGTGAACAGGACCTCGATCACGACATCCTCGTCCACGGTAAGAGAGCACGTAGACAGTTCATCATGGAGGTCTTCTACAAATGGTAGCAGAGTGCCCGTGAGGAGGGGCGACATCAATGCTGGGATTGACTGGATCGATAGGCTGGCGAAGGATCCGGACGAGGTCAAGCCATGGATAAGGGTCAAAATCTGGAGGAGGTATCACATACATAGAACGAAAGAGGATGCCCCATCACCTGTTCTAGGGGATCAAGGCCACCCCCAAACATGATCAGGAGGCAGCATTCCATCGACGGTAGAAGGAATGATGTCGATGATCATTTCATAGCAAGGGTCCTTCGGTCATGCTTCCACTTGGGTTGGATCGAGTTGTGCTCCCCATCAGAGACGCCAGTAAGGTACGAACTGCCATGAAAGTGGTTGTGGATAGTCCGTGAGTAAGGAGTATAGGCTTGGACATTGTAGGCGATGAGGAGGAGAAAGGGAAGTTGGCTTACAGACCAATTAAGGAGGCGAAATTGGTTTGGGTTAGGGAACACACTGAGACTTCTTGGGCTTAATAAAAGCCAAAGACGGGCATAAAGGCATGATAGCAAAGGCTTCCATAAATGGCGGGGAGGCCGAGACAATCACAGAATTCACAAGAAGAAAAAGAACAAAAGAGTTGATCGGCGCTATAATATTAAAAACTAAGTCCAATGACTAGGGCTAGAGAGTGTCTTTAGACTCGATTTACATTTATTTTAGTTATATAAGATGCAGTTTTTTATTATTATGTATCTTGATTCAATGAAAAAAATTAGAATCTTCTATTAACGTCAATTGAATAATTTAAGTATTTAAATGTCATTATAAAAATAAAGGGATTAATAGAAAATCTTAAAATTTTGAATCTTGGGACTTTAAATTTTAAATAAATTCAGAGTAATCATACAAAAAAAAAAACTCTTATTTTAATGTGATAAATAAGGTGACTAGATCATATATGATTTTCCATGGTTTCTCAGTAACCAAACAGAGGGCATCACAATAAAACCTAATCAATAACTATGTTAGAAGAGCAAGCGAAAGAAACTCTCTCTAGCTACAGTGTTACTCGTTGAATACGCTACAGTAGGTTCGTTCTGTTCTTGAAGATCTTCTTCCTCCTCTTTCCACACGGTGTTGTGTCCATGATGGCGCCACCCATAGCCATCGGACCACCGTCCATCTCTTCTAAACCTTTCACTTCATCTTCTTCCCACTCAACACTGCCTCAAACCCAATCCTCTGCTTCAAAACCCTCCTTCCTCTGTTTTTGCTTACAGACAATTGTAGCTCGTCCAAGTGCAGGTATATCTGCCTTCCCAGCAGCTCAAGAACGTTTGTTCTCTGCTGGTGTTTGAGTATTACAACTTACTCTTGCAAATATGCTCTCTGTGGATGAACTCTGTGGACTACGAGTTCAAGGCTCTCCGATCAATGAACAAGGCTCGTCCTCAATTGGCCCTCCTCCGGGATTTGAAACAATTCAAAAGAAGCCTGGCAAGAAAAGATTGATCCCCCTTCAGCTTACTACTCAGACTCGGATAGAACCCAGGAATACTCGACAGGTGGTACAACAAAATTACTGAATGGGAAGAAGATGTTTTATGACAAGTTCTTCAAACCACTTGATTCGGGTTCAGACTCAATTCCAGACAATAGTGTGGCAAAAGGATCTACTCACAGACAGAGTAGATGGAGATCCAAACCATATACTAATGATGTTGTTACAAGAGCCAGGCCGGGAAATCAAAAACTTTATGTAGCTTTTGTCCACAACATTCCCAAATTTGCAACATGCTCATGGCTTACTCAAATCTTTTCAACTATCAGAGGCATTTCCAAGGCACATGTAGCCATCAATCCAACTGCTAAAGGAAAGTTCTTTGGCTTCCGTCATTTCCTCAGACCTGAAAATCTTAAAGAAGCAATAACACGTTTTAATGGAGCCATTTTTGATGGTTATAAACTTCTGGTGACTGAAGCAAGACCCAGAAATTCCACTCAAACTACTAGACAAAGTAGTGATGAATCTGCATCGTTTGGGAGAGCTGGAGGGTACAATGAGGTTGGTTTTAGAGGGTCAGTTGTTGCTTATCAGTTGGAGTTCGTTCAGAGAGGACATTTAGCTGTAACCCACAGCTCTCACAATGCTTCCTCAATCATGAGAGATTTAGCTCTTGAAGGTATCTCTGAGGTACAAATCAAAGGGCTAGGAAACAAAGTTGTTTTGGTTAGTTGTCCAGATGAGTTATATGATAGAGAATTCAAAAAAAAAGAAGGAATTTGGCTCCATAACTGGCTCACATTTTTGCCTTCATCAAATAGAGGAATCTGTGGCCATTTCAGCTGGGTGGGAATCAAAGGGGTGCCTTATCAGGGTTGGTGCCAAGAAACCTTTGATGTTTGCATAAGGCAATTTGGGTCCTTGGTGTTTACCCATCCTCAGACCAAGGCTGGAGACACTGCCTATGTGTTAATACACTCCTACAGGCATCAGAATATCCAAAAGGAAGTACACATTCAGCTTGGAAATCAAATTTGCAGGGTTTGGGTTTCAACTTTACAGGTTCATCAGGTTCCTCATATCTTAGGTGAAGATTTTTATGAGAATGATAGTTCATCTGAAGATCCGTGTCCACAAATATCTCCTACAATCTCGAGCATCCCTCCATTAGCCCATGGACCCGTATCTGATTTTCATTCTCCATCACAGCACAACAATATACCTACAGTTGCTCCCTCCAACTCAATACCTGATGAACATGCTTCACCTCCTGCTGGGGAAAATTTGAATCATCCAGATTCGAGTTTTAGTGGGAAAAATGTTCTTGATACTTTCCATGATGAAGATGGGACAGTTCCTCTCTGCCTGGATCTTCCTCCCACAACTGTTGAAGGGACAGAATTAGTTATATTAACTAAAGAATGTCTGCCTTCCCCATCTTGTCCTCAAGGTTTAATAGCCACCAACCAAGGAATGAATCTGGTTTCCTTACAACCCAATACATCTTGTCCTCAGTTACCTTTAAAGGAGGATAGTACTCTTGTGGTCCCGCAACGTTTAATTCATAACCCTTTCCAAAGTGCTACAGCTGCAACAAAAGAAGCAATAAATCCTTGGACAGCTGCTGAGGTTGAATTCATCTCTGACTCTTTTCCTTCGTTGGAAACAATCAAGGGTTTGGATGGTCTCAATAGTGGCTTTCCATCACTATCTCCACCACAACTGTCAATTCTGGATAGTTTGCCATCTGTGCAAGACAAGATTACAGAATCAGCCTCCAATATGGGACTTGGTCCTTCTCAACAGCAAAATATCCCTCCCACCTCGATCAAGAGGAAAAAAAAAAGAAGAAGAAGGGCAACATTTCTACTCCTCACTGTTATGAAACCAAGTCCAAAACAACTGAAGATCCTAAAGAGCTGAGAAGCCTCAAAAGACCAGTTTTGAACCAAAAGTGTCTCTTTGAAGCTAAAAAGGTTTTGCAGTTTGGCAAAGCTATTGGGCTACAACCCAAATGTAATGAAAATATAATACTACTCCATTTAAGTTCTCTGGAAGAAAGAGATATCAAGGAAGGAGGGGCTTTAGAGGCTGATACAGATGAGGACTATGTTGATTTAGATGTTGATGAGGTGCAGATGGTTGTAGGTGTTTCTCAGGCTGGCCCCCTGGCTCCCTTACCTCCATTGAACTAAAAGCATTATGAAAGTCCTCTCCTGGAACATTAGAGGACTTTCCTCCTCTCAAAAGAAGAGTTCTTTGGGTGACTTGATCCGCAAGCAAGCTCCTCAGTTTGTTCTCATTCAAGAATCAAAATTGGAGAAGGTTACCGCTTCCTCTTTTCTGAGAAGCTGTGGGCTTGGATGGGGTTGGGAGTTGGTTTTTGTGCCTGCTATAGGCTCTGCAGGTGGCATAATATCTTGTTGGAAGAAAAATGAGTTCACTCTCCAGGATTCAAAACCCTTAGATGGAGCCTTGATCTGGAGGGGCACTATCATTTCTCTTAATAGAAAGGTCTGTTTAATAAATGTCTATGCTCCAACTTCAGTAGCTGAAAGAAGAGTGCTTTGGAGAAAAATTCTTCCTGAATTAAGCTTATTAGAGCTTGACACCCTAGCTCTGGTGGGAGGAGATTTTAATGCCACTATTACTAATACTGAAAGAGCTAATCAATTGTCTCATGAATCTTGAAGAACTTCCTTTGCAAACTTTATCAACCAGGCTGATCTAATTGATCTCCCTCTCTATGGAGGCAAGTACACCTGGTTTGGGCCAGGGTCCAAGGCTTCAAGGCTTGAAAGATTTCTAGTCTCTTCTGACTTCTTGGCCTGCTATCCTCTCCTCACTCAGTCTTGTCTTCCTAGAAGCTTATCAGATCACAAACCCATCACATGTTCAAATCCAATTACACAATGGGGGCCAAAACCTTTTAAGTTCCTCAATATATGGATTGAAGATCACAGATTTTACAAAGTTGTGGAAAATTTCTGGAATTCTTATTATGTGAGTGGTTTACCACATTTCATACTCTGGCAAAAGCTAAAGTTGCTAAGAGAAGATCTTAAGACCTGGAATGTTGAGGTTTTTGGGATACTAGAAACTAATATCTCAGATCTCAAGATCAAAATTGACAAGTTAGATGCTTTAATTGAAGCTAGACAATTATCTCAGCAGGAGTGTTCTCAAAGAGGAGCCTGGAGAGCTGAGTTGATCACAAAAACTAAACTCCTTGCAAAGCTGTGGTGCCAAAAGGCCAAGAAAAAGTGGATCAATGAGGCAGACAAAGGCTCCAAATATTATCACAGGATAGCTAATTTCAATGGAGCTCATCAGAAAATCACACAAATTTGGTTTCAAGAAGAATTATTATCTGACCCTCTCAAAATCAAGAATGTTGCAGGCTTACACTTTAGCTCTAGGTTTCAAGACTCTCTTCCTCCAACCATGGACTTTGATCACCTCAACTTCTCCACCATCTCTCCTGAGGATGCTCAAAGACTTGAGACACCTTTTTCTGAGGAGGAGATTCTCAAAGCAATAATGGCATGTGCTGGCGATCAGGCAACTGGACCAGATGGATTCACCCTAAAAAAATTTCAGGTCTGTTGGCCAATTCTAAGGTTGGATCTCCTCAATTTCTTCTCACACTTTCACTATTCAGGCCACCTTGGAAAAGGCTTAAACTCCTCCTTCATAACCTTAATCCCCAAATGTACGTCTCCCTCATCTTTCAATGATTTTAGACCCATTAGTCTTATGGGGGGGCCTTATAAAATTCTGTCCAAGCTTTTATCAACTAGACTCAAAGCAGTGGTGGGAAAGCTAGTGGGGTTTGAACAAACTGGTTTTATTTTGGGGAGGCAAATATTGGATGGAATCCCGGTAGCTTCTGAAGTGGTAGATCATGTCAAAAAATCAAAGCTAAAGGCAATAATGTTTAAGGCTGATTTTGAGAAAGCCTTTGATAAAGTTAGTTGGAGCTTTATTTTGGAAATTCTTGCCAGAATGGGGTTTGGTTTTTTATTGAAATTGTGGATGATTTCCTGCATGAGAGCTTCAGTTTCAGTGCTCATCAATGGTTCTCCAAGCTATGATTTTGTCATGAAGAGAGGTCTGAGACAGGGCTGTGCACTTTCTCCTCTCTTATTTGCTATTATTTCTGAAGCTTTGAATCAGTTAATGAAGGCTGGGTCATTTGGCAACCTCTTTTCTGGTATTCACACTGGCAATCAAGGGCCTACAATTTCTCACCTACAATATGCAGATGATACTATTTTCTTCTTGGAAGCCTCCTCTCAGGGAGCTGAAAATCTGAAGGGAGCACTCTCAATGTTCTACCTCATTTCTGGTCTTAAAGTTAATTTTGGCAAGTCCACCCTCATCACTTTTAATATCTCCAATGAAGATACCCTACAATTGGCAGATATTCTGGGCTGCTCTATTGATACTTTGCCTCTAACATACTTGGGGTTCTCCTTGGGAGCCAATCCAAGGAAAGTCAGCACTTGGAAACCTGTGATAGAAAAATTTAAAAAGGCTCTTGGACTTTGGCAAGAAAAGCTCCTCTCATTTGGAGGGAGATTAACCCTCTTAAAATCTACTTTGGGTGCCTTACCTCTATATTTCTTCTCTCTGTTGAAAGCTCCAAAGGCTGTAATCAAAATTTTTGAAAGCTGGCAAAGAAGATTTCTTTGGCATGGTTCATCAATAGTAAGAGCCTTTTGCAAAGTTAAGTGGCTTATTGTCTGCAAATCCAAAGAGCAAGGGGGGTGAAAAGACTATCTGATATGAATTTGGCTCTTTTAGCAAAAAGGTGGTGGAGATTTGCTACTGAGGAGAAGGCCTTGTGGAGATTAGTCTTATGTGCCAAAGCTGGTTGGGATAGTAAAGATTGGGACCTTTCCAATTGTGCAGAGTTGGGCACTTCCAGCCTCTTCAATCAAATAATGCAGCTTTTCAATGATCCAAGATTTGTGGACATCATTGGCTCAAAAACCTTTTTATGGACTTTAGGCAGAGGCAATCAAATACACTCTTGGACTGATGTTTGGTGGGGAGACACCTCTCTGAAACTGCTCTTTCCTAGAATTTATCTTCTTGCAAACTCTAAGAAAGACTTGATAGAGGATCTTTGGAATGATGTGGACTGGAATTTAAATCTCAGAAGAGATCCTAGGGGAGGAGGATGAATGGGGCATGTTAATTTCCATACTTAATCTGGTTTCCCCCTCAGTTGAAGATGATCTATTGCAATGGTCCCATGATGCTAGAGGCTTCTCTGTGAAAAGGATGTACTCCTTACTTGCTCCTCAAGGTACATCAATACCAGCTTGGTCTAAAATTCTTTGGTCCCCTGGAGTTCCCCCAAAGATAGTGGCTTTTTGTTGGCTAGCTTGCCTTGAGGCCATACCCTCAAGATGCTTCCTTGATTCTAGAGGTATGGCCTTCTCCCTAGATGACATAATCTGCCCCTCTTGCTCTTGGGATTTTGAAGATGCTGCTCATATAATTCTCCACTGTAAAGTGGCTTGGGAGGTTTGAAGTCTCTTACTGGGTTGGTGGGGTTACTCTTGGGCAATGCCTGGGGATATTCAAGCCTTGTTCTGCTCCTGGTCTCTTATTTCCCTTACTCCTCATAGAAAAGTTTGGGAAAAGTTATTAAAACTGGCCTGTTGGCAAATTTGGTTAGCAAGGAATGACAGAATTTTCAATGGTGTGTTTACTTCTTCAGACTCAATCCTCAACAAAATTCAAAGCCATCTTTATTCTTGGGAAGTTGCTTCTTCAGCTTATTTGGTTAACTTCTCCTTGAGTCCTGGATTTCTGACCCTTTGACTTGTCTTTCTCTGAGGCTTAAAAAGCCTTCTTCTGGTTTGGGTGTGAGGGGAAGGGATTGAGGGTGGTTTGGGTACTGTGGTAAGGGTGTCTCTTTGGGGGCTTTGGTGTTCTGTTTGAGTGGGGGTCTCTCTTCTCTCCCTTTGTCTTGAGTGTGGTTGTCTTTTGTCAGTCTTTTGCCTAGTTACCTTCCTGGGCTGGTTTGTTTGTCTGTGTTTTTTGCTTGTTTCTGCAGGTTCTGGTCTATACTCCTGCTGGTTTATTAGTAGTTGCAAGGCCCTGCTTATTTCTTTGGTGTTAGCATCTTGGATGATCATTGCTGCAGATTACATCTTGGCTCCTGCTGCCTTGTTTTGGAGACTATTGCCTTATTACTGCAACACTCTTCCTCAATTATCAGTTTCAATATCATCATTCTCCTCATCCTGGGCACCTGCATAATAACACCTTCAATATCCTACTGCCTTGATCATTTACTTACCAAAGGTGCAGCTGGTGTCTTTGGCCTCTCAACACTTTTGGTCTGCAATTTACAATTGGATCTCCTACTGCAATGCTGCAGCTGGTGTCTTTGGCCTCTCAACATTTTTTGTCTGCAAATTACAATTGGATCCCCTACTGCAATGCTTTTACCTCACAACTTCAAGATCATTTGCAAACTCAAAATTCAGCTCCTACAACTTTGAATGCATTACTCATAGGATCTTCAATCTGGACAGCTGCATTTTTAGCTTTGTCCTCTTTTTTCAGTTTCCCACCCTTATGTTTGTTGGGTGGTTGTTTGGTTTATTTTCCCTCTTCTCTTGATGTTCTTCCTTTGTAACTAAAGGTTGTTGTCCTCCCTTTTCAACTTTTGAAAAGGGAGAGATATAATATAATGCTTTGCTTATCAAAAAAAAATGTAGATACAATGTCAAATGTAGAAGTAATTTTATATGATGAACTGGGTCCACTCAGGTTGGGTTTCTTGATATGCACCCACCCTAATGTGCTTTTTCTTTATGATAACAAGTGTTTTCTAGTTATCATCATTATATAATTGATAGTTGCATTAAGAATTCACGTATATAAGAACATTTAGTTTACTTAATTTGCCCAAAGAAGTATATAATAACGAAATTGAGGTACGTGGGAGAAAATGGGAGGAAAAAAATGTAGATCCATATTATATCTCTTTAACGATTCCACCTTCTTTGTTTTTTTTTTTTCTGCGACAGTAGCAACCATGAATGACTTCCCTTATAAACGTGCATTCCATCGTACATCTTCTCCGAGTGAGCCGATAATGATGTATTCGGTGAGGGAACCATCTTGTCCTCGTCTCTTTCGTGTAGGGCATTGCGGCAGGGTGCATTTGTAGGGTGTCACCATGGATCGTCAATGCGACGCATGGCGGTGACTAATCCTTGACCTGAGGTGGCTCAAGTAGGTCATACAATAGCGGCAGCACAAGTTCTTCCGCTGAACCTCGGGGTCACGGGGCCTGTGGAATCGAAGGTCAGGGATGCATGGGACGATCGGAGGCTTTGAGATGTCGATGTCGGGAGCGTCGTCGAGTCTTGGTGTAGGAGACTGGATGCTCCTTTTTGCAAGACCCCGATGGGAGCCGAGCATGGCTTGTTGTCGGGGATCTGTGGTGGTCATCATGAGTTGTTATCATCGAAGGCTGATGATGCTCGGGTGAACGAGTTTGAAGATGTAGGGGTTCAGCCCTCAGGTATGAAGGAGTTGGGCATCCAGATGAGTTGCCTTTTTATCCGGGAGGTTGTGGTACCTGCGAAAGAGATATGTGGGAGAGATATGGACTTTGCTCACGCGGTGACAGTAGAGATGGAAAAAAATACGAACTCGTCAGGTATTCAAAATTTTAATCTGATCGAGTAATGTACAAGTTAGGTAAATTTTAACCTTGTCCCAAAAGGGACCCTATTGTCAGGCTTCGATGTCCATATGGCCTCCCCACATCCGTCCTCTTGGAAAAGTTTGGGACGAACTTCTAGGAAAAGTAGAGAGTATAAAGGGACCTTCCTGGTTAAGGACCTCTACCTATCATCCCATATGAGGTCATGACGGGAGATCCCCTCCCATGTGAGTGTGAAACTAGAGATGAATGCGCGTTTCTAACGAGAAATTTCTTTACTGGTCTTGACAATCCAACCTTTCTACTCACCATTTTCCCTTTTCCTTTACGGTTCATTGGGCTAGGTTGAGGAAACGGTAGAGTCTCCAATCCATCTCATGGAGCCATAGTCTCTCACCTTGTGCATTATAATGTAGGATGGCCCCCCTTGAAGATCTCGGTTCGTCCCTAGGGCCTCGTAGTCGTGACCAGCAAGGGTCCTAATAGCTCGGGGTCAATAAGGGTCTTCATCGAGAGTTCTCTCACCCTTGTACTCGTGTGAAAGGCTGTGGCCATATGGCTAACACCTATACAGCCGAAACAATGATCTGGTAGATATTCATAAGTTCATTGTGTTGGGTCTCGAGGTAGGGTTGGAGATGAACCAACTCGCAGCGGAAAATCAATGAAAACCAAGAGACAATTAGAACCATGAAACAACTAACAAAGAATGGATTAACAAGAGAAAAATTCAGCACTAGTTCTTACCAAAACAAGAACACCGGTTAACGAATGATTGTCTTGAGTCTCCAAGACGCCTACGTATCCACATGGGAATCAAAGCCACGTAGTTCTTCTCTTTGAGGACTCAAGAACACAAAAATGGAGGAGGAAACTAGCCAAACCCGAAATGGCCATGGAAGAGGGAGAGAAAATGTGTTTCCTATTCTTGTCTTGTGTTTGTTATGTTGAAAAAAGATGACTTAAACATAACAAAACCCATACTTGTCCAACTAAAGGCATGGGACAAGTATGGTGTCAAGTAAGGTGTAAATAGGACAAAGTATGGCAAGACAAGATTGGGTTAGGTGGTGAATCACCAACACCTTAATCCTTGTCTTGCTTACTTAGTACTAATTAATCAAGACTTGATTAATTAGTTCCATGGGCCTTGGTTGCATAGGCCTTTCATGGGCCTCTTGGAACATGGCCCGTGACCATTTCCAACGAGGTCCCGTGATTCGCTCATCGCCTCCATGCCTTCCATACCGGAAATGTCCAACATTATCCGACGCGATCAATCCCAAGACTCCAAGCCTTGTCTCGATCCGTAAAGTCCTATTCACTTACGGGCACATGACCCAAAACCCAGTTTCGGTCATGTCCCGAGACAACTCCCTTTTGGCCATTCTCCATAAATGTGTCAATGAGTTTCATCCTCCGGTGTGACCCTTAGGTTTATGCATGTCAATAGATCAACGTAAAATCCCATTTTACTTGATCCTATTTAAGTGGCAACTAACGAGACTTTAGTATTGCCTGACACTACATAACGAATCGACCCTGTCGATTCTAACCTTTCCGTCGTCCCTGTCATTATCCTTTTATCTCCGATATCCTGATTGAGATAAGGCATAGAGCCGTCATCCTTATTATTCTCAATCACCGTTCCTTGATATGTGAGATGACTGAAGATATGATACCCAGTATCATGTGCATGGCCATGCTATTCTTCCAGTCACTCTCGATCAAGTGGCCGAGAACCGATATCTTTCCCATACCTTAGTATGAGGGATAAATCCCTTAGCCGTCTTTCGTGTCACTCATGTAGCCCGTCCCCAAGCCAATCCTGGCCATTATGGAAGCCCTGTTACGGACAACGTTAGGCTCAGGTCAAACTCAGTTGTTGACTACATAGCGATCACAAAGACTCCTTGGTCTAAGGATACATGACAAGCTACAACACTGAATATGTTCATGACTTAATCTATGGCACATAGTCAGGGCGGGTCATCCAATATCATGTCCCACATGATATCTATGATCAGACTCCGGAATCCCATTCCAATGACTAACAGAACGTAAGCCATAAAGAGCCATCTTTCATACTAGTCGCTTCTAGTGAAGCTTTGTTGACTAGGGACCCATCGAGTGTGATCTATCTCGATCTATGGTTCTATTCGCATGGTGGGCATAGATCAGAGCACACATCGATATATTACTCCAACACATAAGTAATATAAAGCCGCTTTAATTTTATTGCTAACGATGATATATGTAAAACCCGTTTCGCTTCAAAAGGGTATTAAATTGCAATCCGGAAACCCTAAGGTAAGTTTTTGAAACAAGTGCAAAAAAAAAAAAAAGGGGTCGGACCGGACCCGACCAGCAGACCCGGCCCAAACCACCGACCCGGCCCAAGTCCACCCTATATAAGGTGGCATTAGGGTTCAGAAACCCTAATACCCTTTCCCCCTCTCCACGCCGCCCCTCTCCTCTCCGAACCCGATCCTCTCCCTTCCATTTCTCCGGCGACCTCCATCTTCTCCGGCGACCATTCCAGCTTCGAGCCCCTCCATCTCCGGCCCTCTCCCTTTCTTTCCCTCTCCGTCCGGCCACCACCAAGCCGCAGCCGACCCTCCCTCTTCCGTCCCCGTCTTCTTCGTTCTCCCACCTCCGACCTACCATTCACCGCCGTCATCTCCTCTCGTCCGGACTACGCAGACCACCACCGTCCCTCCCGATTCCGGCCGTCCCGAGCCCGAGCTCGGCCACCACCGTCCCTCTCGATTCCGGCCATCCCGAGCCCGAGCTCGGCCACCACCGTCCCTCTCGATTCCGGCCGTCCCGAGCCCGAGCTCGGCCGTCTCCGACCACGGTCTCCCTCTCAGAACGGAGCCGAGCCTTCGAACCCCATCTCGCCGCTGACGTCCACCTTCCTCGCCTCCGTCCAGATCTGAGGGGAAACCCTCAGCCGCGCCCCGTCGCGCCCAAAACCACCACCACCAGCGTTCCCTCCGCCGTGCTCCACCACCTCATCTTCCACGGTGAGGTTCTCACCACGAGGTTTGGTCGCCGGCGGCGTCTCCGTCGGTGGTCGGCCGGTTTCGAACCCGAGCCCCTCGTTTAATGTTTCCCGTGCTGTTAAATTCGAGCCAATGTGGATATGTTGAGAAAATCCATATCTGTTAAACCTGTTAATGAAATCGTTTGATTTTTGGTTAAACTGTAAGTGAAATCGATTAATATTTGATTAAACCTGCTTATGAAATCGATAAATATTTGGAACGGTTTTTGAATTAAAAAGGAAAATATGTTAAATTAAAATCAGTTTTTGGATCTGGACAAATTCGTTGAAGCATAAAACTAACGAGAAATTATAGGTTAAAAGGGAAAAGTAATTAAAAACGACTTAGATCCGTTAAATGAGAAAACGAAGTTGTTTTAAACGGAAAGAAAATCAAAGTTTAATTAAAAAGGAAGTCGGTTTCGAGTTCTTAAGAAAATGCTAAGACTAGATCTGGTTAAATCAAACAGGTTATTAAAACGGTAGTCGGTTAAGATTAAACTTGAGTTAAGTTTGGTTTTAACTGGGTTTTGGATCAACTCGAGTTCGGTGCACGGGTGCTCGAACTCGATCCGTTGTGATCCCGCTTTTATCCCGCTCGAGTGTGAAAGACGACTGTCGGATTTAAACAGGACTAATCGTACCCTTTAAACTAACCTGGAAACCGCCTCTAATTGTAGCTTTCGTGTTATCTTTAGCGTCCGGTTTCGATCGAAGTGAAGCTCGGAGGTAGCGAGCCAGAGCGTCAGCAGCTAGGAAGCGTAGCGGTTGCTCTTCAGTTGAGGTAGGGAAAAGTAGCCGGATCTCGGCCCTGACTAGGGAAAGTTAACAGTAGAAATGCATGTGACACTGGGGTGTCGTGGGTTTGTTTAGGTTATCGAATATTAGAAAAGCATGATACGGGATTGTAGCGTTTATTGGAAATGCATGTTACGGGAACTTGGCAATTAGTGGAAAAGCATGTGACACTTAGTAGTGTCGTAGGAGCAAAGGACTTAGCGTTAACTGTTTACTGGAGGCATATGACCATGCCCGGAGGTTGTTTGTGAAACTAGCGATCTTAGGACTGTTGGAGGCATCGATTATGCCGGAGGTTGTTGCGTGTTAGTTGTTGGTGTTTTGGGTGGCCTTGAGTGCCCGTGTTATTTACTGTTGAGTTTGGGTGGCCTTGAGAGCCCGTATTTAATTGTTGGTGTCTTGGGTGGCCATGAGAGCCCGTGTCTTACTGTTGATGTCTTGAGTGGCAGTGAGTGTTGTGGGGTTGTTGAACCCGAGTCTTGACTATTGGTGGTTTTGAATGGCCGCGAGTGCCCGTGAGATGGTTGACCCGTGAGTCACTGTTGGTGTATTTTGGGAGGCCGTGAGTGCCTGTGGGGGCTGTTGAGTCCGCGTTTTAGTGTTAGTATCTTGGGTGGCCATGAGTGCCTTTGGAGTGTTGAACCTGTGTTATTGCTGTTGGTTGAATTGTGATTGTGATTGTGATTGTGGTTACCTGAGGTTGTGGGCCCGCTTCATTAAACGGGGGTCCTCGATCACACGCGTCTGCACGTTCAGACGAGGTAGGGGGCCCGCCTGTCAGTAAAGGTGTCCTGGCCGCGCGTGTGTGGTTCGGTGGTTGTGAGTGTGATAGGTTGACAGTCTGATCCGACTTTGTGTCGAGGAAATGCGACAGGTCGACCGCCTGACCACGTCTATGATCGGTAAAGGGCGTGAGGGAGGTTACTGAGCAGCTGGTTTGCGATCCTTTGTGATCTTGTTTGGTGTGCGATCCTTTGTGATCTTGTTTGGTGTTGCGTAGTTCCTTTGAGTCTTTGGAAGTCTTCGTGATCGTTGGGTCGTGTCTACTTACGTGTTTGAGTGTCGAGTCGTTCGAGGGAGGTCACCGTGGGTGTTGGTCAGTTAGAGTACTTGGGTTGGGGACAGTGATCCCCGGGGGTTGAGTTTGTTGTTGGCGTCACCGGCATTGTCTGCTAATTATGCCGTAGTCAGTCTGTTATCCGTGGTGGTGAGCGAACGCTCACCCCTAGCTGCTTTTCCTACAGGTACTGTTCGTGGGACGGACTAGGTGAGCTCTCGAAGCTTGTGGAGCTAGGAGCGGAGTCCGGGTTTTTACTTTTTAGTCTAGCGACGGATACCTCGCCTTTTGTCCGCTTGTGGGACGTTTATTTTGAGTTGTAATTATCGTTTTGTTGAACTAAACTGTTATTGTAAAGTGTTTTAATGGAAATGTTTCCAAAGTGTTTTCTTATTCTAAACGTTCGCGTCCCGAGTTCGGTTTACTGAAATTGGGGCGTGACAATATATACATTTGGACATTTAGGATTGAACTACGAGCACTAAGACTAACACATTGGAATAGAGATCTTACCTCAGGTTCTTAAATCCCCAATAACAACTGAGGCTGGAGTAGAAGACAAGAATCAATGTTGATTCAGATCCATATAAAGTCCCATAATATTATGATGTCTGCATCATTATCAACTACCAAGCATGTGCCCACGTTCCCCTTAATTGGAAGCAAACTCCTTGATTCTAGGCGTCCAGCGGGATGGTGATCTGAACCCACACCGATAAATATGTGAACTTGATTTCCCTAAGGTACATGTGCGGTCTCAGATCCACAAACAGTATAACTGAGCACTGGAAGGTCCACGGTTACCCCTGTCAGCACTCATACCCTCTTCTTAGCCATGCAAAAAGGGGCACCATTACTCCATCCTCTAGAGGCCTACCCATCACATATAACATCTTCCAAAGATCCACTAGCCAATCAACCAATTACTACCAATAAAAATTCTTTTTTATCATGACCCGAGCAGTCACTGTGCATGCAAAATTAAGCCCCCACCTACATATCTCTGTTGGAGATAATACGACCTCCCTACTTACTAGATTCCCCATGTGAATATCGAGTTCATCTACTCCCGTCAGCCTGATACTCGGTGGGCCTAAGGATCCGTCATATTTTCCAGAGTATCCTTGAGAAGGTGTGTCTTGAGGATTCTGAACTAGGTCCGCAATCTTTCCTTACACCTCCTCTTGCCTACTGTGATCATGGCCATCATTTTCCTGCGGCGCCAACTGTCGTCCGAGCCTTCTAGGGTTGTCTTCGATCCCCCGCGAAGGTATGGCTATCACTCATCCGTCCCGAGGCCCTAACCTCCGAGAACAGTTTCATGGTGGTAACCGCAGACCCCTCACTTGTCCTACTAGTTGTCATTGGGCGAGGCAAGGGTTCTTACCACCCCTATAACTATTTTTTGACGCTTAATTGGAGAGTGTGGAGTCCAATAATCCTCTGTCCAGGAAGTCCTCCACTGAACGTCTCCCCCATCCCAAAATGGACCCCATTGTCAGGTCTCGATGTCCATCCGGCCTCCCCATGTCCGCCCTCTTGGAAAATTTTGGGACGAACTCTTGGAACAAGCTGAGACTCTAGAGTGATCCTTCCCAGTTAAGGATATCCACCTATCATCTCATATGAGGTTCTGTCACGGGAGATTCCCTCATATGTGAGCGTGAAACTAAACTTGAACATAGATTCCTGATGGGAAATTTCTTTACTGGTCTTGACGTTCCAGCCTTTTTCTCGCCATTTTCTCTTTCCCTCTACAGTCCACTGGGCTCGGTTGAGGAAGCGGTCAATTCTCCAATCCATATCATGGATACATAGTTACACCTTTTGCATCAAGATGCAGGTGCCCCCTTTGAAGATCTCGGTTCGTCCCTAGGGCCTCGCGCTCATGACCAATAAGGGTCTTAATTGCTCGGGGGTCAATAGGGGTTTTCATCGAGATTCCTCTCATCCCCTGTACTCGCAAGAAACGTCGTGGCCATATGTCCGACACAGATAAAACCAAAACAATGATCTGGTAAGTATTCATAAGTCTAATAGAACAGACATTTTACCTCAGATTTTGAAAGCCGAAATCACAACTGAAGTTGGAGTAGAAGCCATGCGTCAACGCGGATTCGGATCCACATAAAGTCCCCTCAGCTCATTATGTATGCATCATTATCAACAACCAAGCATGTGCCCACGCCCCCCTTAACCGGAAGAAAACTCCTTGATTCTCGGCGCCCACCGGGAGGATGATGATCTGAACCCACACAGATAAATATGTGAACTGGATGTCCTTAGGGCGTATGTGTTGTCTCACATCAGCAAATATTACAAGTGAGCGTCGAAAGGTCCACGGTTACCCATATCAACACTCGTGCTCTCTTTCTAACCGTGCGGAAAAGGAGCACCATTAGTCCATCCTTTAGAGGCCTACCCACCACATATGGCATCTTCTAAAGCTCCGCTGGCCAATCAACCAAAGACTGCCAATAAAAATTCTTGTTTGTAATTACCCGAGAAGCCATTACGATGCAAAATTGAGCCCCCACCTACATATCGCTTTTGGAGGTAATACAACCTCCCTGATTACTAAATTCCCCATTCGAATATTGAGTTCATCCACTCACGCCAACCTGATACTCGGCGGGCCTAAGGACTTGACCCGGTTGTCAGCATATCCTTGAGAAGGCCTCTCTTGAGGATCCGAACCTGGTCCAGCATCTTTCCTTGCACCTCTTCCTACCCAAATATTCTCATGATCGTCATTCGCCTCTGGCAGCAAGTGACGCCCGAGCCGTCTAGGGTTTTCTCCGACCCCCCACGAAGTTCTGGCTATCACACATCTGTCCCGAGGCCATATCCTTCGAGAACGCTTCCATCTCACCCTCCTGTTCTTGATCTCCCGAGGGTCCTTCACTTTCGGACCGTGGGAGCCACCCCCACCCATTCCATGCATTCCAATGATCGGCCCTCTCGAGGCCGGGACAACCGGTGCCATCATAGCCCCAAGGTGGATCAACGACCCCCGATGCATCTGATCCAATCGTGCGCCTCTCGGACAATCCCTACTATGTTGTCTGCAGTACAAGTGCACCCTGACATAGACTCGGCGGATCCAAAGGGGTATAGGGTATGCCATGGCATACCTTAACATAATATAATTTGATTTAGTGGTAAGTGTGTTTGAATTTTGCCATGCCACCCAGGTTCGAATCATGGAGAGGCTAAGTTTTGCTGATTTTTTTTGTTAATTCTTATTGGACTTATTATTACTTTTGGGCCTTGAAAGATCTGCACCATTGTAATTAAAAGGGCTTAAATTTTCAGATTGCCACTTATAAATGAATATGAAAGGTTAAAAATATAGAGGAGAAATCTGGTGAGAACCATGTTTTAACGTAGGAACCGCGAGAACCAATCTACGTCATCTATTTTAAGAATGGATGGATGAGATGCAATTGAGTAGTTGACTTGTTGACTGCAAAAAAAATAGCACTTTTTAGTAAGTGGTAAGGGCTTTTTAGTATAACTATCATATTATTTTTTTTTAACCAATTCACTAATTTAATTTTTCCCACTTCGTTTGAACTCCGATTGGCTTCAAACTTGCGCCATTAGTTTTGTTTTTTAAGGACTTTCAATCAAGATCAGTCATGAATATATTTTGAAGCACGAAAAAAAAATTATTTCGGGGTAGATTTTTTTTAAAAAAAATCTCGGTAATTTTTATCAACACGTTGCTCTGGATTTATCAACACTTTTAAATTGGTTTTAGCAACACTTTACACTGGTTTTATCACCTCATTTTCCAAAATTGATGATGATTTTATCACCTCATCGCGTGCTTTTTATGAACACTAGTTTTATCAACACTAAATACTAGGTTTATCATTCAAATTACGTGTGTTTTATCACCCCCATCACATGTTTTTTTGAAGCACGAAAAAAAAATTTCGGGGCTGGTTTTTAAAGGAATTATATATGGGTAATTTTTATCAACACTTTGCTCTGGGTTTATCAACACTTTACCCTGTTTTTATCAACACTTTACAATGGTTTTATCACCCCATTCTCCAAAACTGATCATGATTTTTATCATCTCATCACATGTTTTTTATGAACACTAGTTTTATCAACACTAAACACTAGATTTATCATTGAATTACGTGTTTTTATCACCCCATCACAAGTTTTTTTTATCAACGTTAAACTCTAGTGTATCACACTTATTATCAAAATTGAAAATGGTTTTTATCACCTCATTACATGTTTTTTATCAACATTTAGCATTAGTTTGGTACTCCGATATAAAACATTTATTAGTGAAGATTTATCAACGCTCAACATTATTTTTATCACCTTGATATAAATTTTTATTTTCGTGCTTCAAAATATATTCATGAATGATCTTGATTTAAATCCCTTGAAAAAATAAAAATATTGGCGCAAGTTTGAATTTAATCGGAGTTCAAACGAAACGGGAAATATTAAATTAGTGAATTGGTGAAAAAAATGGACACTTGTCCACATGGCACCATGCTATTACAATTATACCCTTGCTTGTGTCAGAATGAATGAAATAGGTGTGTATGAGGGTTGAATTTGGGTGATGATGTGACATTTTGATGAGTGTTGGATCATAGGTGATAGTGGCTAGGATTGGTTCTCACGGTTCCTATGTTAAGAGTGGTTCTCAATAGATTTCTCCTCAAAAAAAAAATATATTAATATATAAAGAAGAAGAAACCTTTCAACTTCTCCTTATACAAGCCAGTAAGTCACGCAAATATTTCCCCCCTATTTTCTATTCAACACATCCCCTCTTTCCTCCTTTCTCTCAGTAACTATCATCTTGTTTTGGTTTTCTCATATTGGATTGGGACTCATCACTCAAGTACTCAACTCTTATTCAGGTATTTTTTTTTGTTATTGGATTGATCATAATAGAACTTAGTCATATACTCATATTCTGGTATTCATATGGAAAAAATTTCGCTGCCCTAATATAGTTTTACTTGAACTTTTGTTAAGAAAATTAATATTGTAAATATAAGTATGCTTAGAATGTTTGGTTTTTAACAAAAGTTAGTAAATAATTTAATTGAGTAATGAGTTAACTATTAAAATAAGAATTAGTATTTTTAACGATGTTAGCATATCTTAATTGAACTTTTGTATATTTAGTGTATTATTTTTCATGACTGTCATGCTAATAATGTATATAATTTTAGGATGAGAAAGTTTTTCCCGTCAATACCGAGATTTAAGGAGCCAATTTCAACAATTGAAGAGACTCATGAACTTATTTCTTCAAGTGAGAGCCAACCCGAATTACCACCACAATCACCAAATAAGCGCTTTAAGAAGGGGGAAAATGTAGAGTCCGATCCTGCGAAAAGAACTCAAATAATTGAGTATCATCCAAATGATCAAGATGAGGTGAGAAGAGCTTACCTTCTAAAAGGTCCATATCAACCCATTTTAACTGGGTATCCAATTACAACAATTAGGGAAAGGAGACGTTCGTTTCAAAAAGCTAGCTTTGTCATTGCTTGTGGCTACTGCAAGTGTTGAGCGTGTGTTTTCCGGTATGAATTTTGTGAAAACAGAGTTAAGAAACAAAATGTCTAATGCATGGCTGAATGATTGTTTAGTGACTTTTGTAGAAAAAGATGTGTTTAGCACAATCGATGACGTAGATATCATTAAGCGATTCCAATCTATGAATAGGAGGAGAATGCACTTCCATTGGGAGTAGAATTTGATATTTACATTTGAATTGTAATTTGAAATATTAATATATTTGATCATCCAATAGTCGTATATTTTGTTATCGTTGATAGATTTATTTATTTATATTTAATAATTATCTTCGACATACCCTAAGATAAATTTTTGGATCCGCCTCTGCTTGCCTAGCCATTTTTTCTTGAAGCATGAGAGATTAATGGAGCCGGTAGTCGCTGTGAAAAACATATCTGCTCTGCTCGGGATAGAAGAAAAGGTTGGTACTGCTACGGAGGACAAGTTGTCGATACCCGTTTTCCCCGCTAAAGGAGAAGATGAAGCTTCCATGCTATAAACCCTATTTTTACTCACGGAGAAAAAAGAGTCTAGTAGAGTTAAAGATATAAATTAAGAATGCTTTTAACCGAAATTAAATTGCAACTTCAAAATAAGAGCCACGAAATGAAATACATGAAGTTGCCATTGAGATTATTGTTATCGATCACGAAATTGAGTTTCTCCATCCATTATTGTTGTTGTAAAGTAGTTGTCACATTGATTCTCTCACGAGGCAATCAAATGATAGTTAGAAACACCCAGTATTTCCTTCTATTTGTATATTCAAGTGGTGCCATGCATTTTTTTTAGTCAGCAAAATTAATGTTTTAAATCCTCATCTTTGAAGTAAAAGACGAGGATAAGGGAAGCAAACCCTCGAGACAAACATAAAAACAAGAGTTTTCCAAAAAATAAAAGAGGTTACTCCATGTCCTAACCCCTTACTACACTTAATTGTCAAATCCAAACCATATACTATTGAAATTGTCAAATAGTAACGAATTTCAAAACTGAATTATTAAAAACCAAAAAGTATTGTTTAAATTGACTGTTTCTGTGAACAGTGAATCACATGCGTCTCACGTGAATCATTTTATAATGGAGCTTGGGCAAGCTGAGGTCACGAAGAGATAAAATTCGAAACTCGGACACAAAGAGATGAAGTTTGAAGACCTGAGATGAAGTTTGAAGACCTGAGATGAAGAAATGAGGTCACGAAGAGATGAAGTTAGGACAAGTTAACGTCCGAGGGAAGAACATATTTGAGGGTAAACTCGACTTTTCACTTGGCCAAGGTAACGTCCGTTTAAAATTAGAAATAGTTGGCAATTTCAGTTATTAATTGACCGTTACTACATAGCAATTTCAATAATATAGGGTTTGGATTTAACAATTTCTGAAAGTTGTGTGTTAGGACATGGAGTGACCCAAAAAGAAAACATAATACTTGTGTTACAAGCAAACAGGAAGACTTGGAGAAGCAACACCTAAATGCTGCAGAATGAACTCAAACTAAGGAGCCTCAAAACCAAACTAGGGCTTGAAAAAGAGAGGGTAGTGTAGTGATATGCTGCCCAACAACGGAAACCCTTTATCCAAAAAAACTTAACCCAACATACTACAATTAAGACACCAGATTTATTTTCCTCCTCCTAAAGCAAAGCTGAGGGTAGTGACATCCATGTTTTCTATGCTCGGAGATAACAAAATAATAGATAAAACACCTAATATTGAGGATTGATTTAAGGTGGAGGCAACAAGATTACACACGAAACAACAATCGTGTTAGTGATGTTTCATATTCAACTCATGTTAGTGATGTTTGACGTCCGACACAACAATACGATAGACGAACCACCAAATAATGGTTGATTTACATATTTACATATTCCAGGTTGATTTGTTCATTGAAGTCGTGTTATTTTTTTTGGCTAAAATGGTGCAATTTTATTTATAGCATTCTTCGACATAGGAGTGCGTCAGGAAAAACTTCATGACCACAAAATAAAAGAGTCAGAACATTGTAAGGAAACCCAATAGGTTCCTTGACATCAGACTCTAAGACGGATGAACCGGTACAACCGGTGTTGAGAGTGCCATAAAGGCATACTGGAAGTAAAACTATTCTAGGTTGAGACCACTTATTACTGCTCAAGTTGTAGCCAAAAATGCTGGATTCGCTGTATAGAACGAACCTGCAATCACTGATCTCGGGTGGAGGCAGAACTCTTCTCAGGGACCCCTTCAGATGCTAGTCCATGGAGCAATGGATTCCTTTCATTCCTCTGAGCGGGGTTGCTCAAACGTCCTTGGTTGGTTTTCCCGGGGATCCATAGGGGCGCCCCTTTTTAGTCCTCCAGCAGTTGTGTACTCTTTATCTTTATGCCCAAGTAGAGGAATGCTCGGGGCTGTGGTGTTGGTAGGGGTACGACCGATTACCAAGTTCTTCAAGCCTGGACTACCGTCTCCAGGTCGAATGTTTGGCCCCGATCATTGACCCTTAGGTATAGTGCTCGGAGATACAATTGGTCCCCTTCCCCGAGGAGAGGGGACCTTAGGCATAGTGCTTGCAGTTATCGCTTGTCCCTAGTCCGTTGCATAGGTCTTTGTCTGGTGATCCTTCTGGTATTTAAGGAGCGAATCACTATACCGGAGAGTAGATTTGACCTCCTTCTGACAATCATGCAGCATATGGCCTAGCCTCCCACAATTGTAGCATAAGACCGGGAGCTTTGTGTAAGTGAGTGAGGCAGTGATTGGGTCCCGAAATTCTGGGATCGGCGTAGGGGCCGATCCACCTTGTTCCAGTAGCGGAGCCGAACTATCCCTACCCAGCAGAACCCCCATTTGTCACAGGGGACAGACATGTAGAGACCTAGTGTCACGCCCCAAATCCGGTTCTTGCCCGGACTCGAGATGTGACTTGAGTAAAAACGATTTTCAACATTATTTAACCATCAACAATTTCATAAATCCTTCAAATAAGTCTCAAATCAGAATAACTCAGTTTTAAACATAAATAAAACCCTCCAGGGGTGTAATAATAATCCTCCAACATGGTTTGTTCAAAAACCGAAGTAAAAACATAAACGAAATCTCTAATAAGACACCCACACCAAGAAGCTCTCGAGCCTCTACTTCTCAATCAAGCCTGTAATCACAACAATAAACTCATAGGGGTGAGCTTGCGCTCAGCAGGGAAAATACATAACAAGATAGACTTTATACTCAATAATTTCATCGGCAAAGTCAACAAGATAAATCTTAACAGTCACGGGCAATAGGTAATCCAATCAATGCCTTGGCACATGAAGTCACCACCCTCCGATCCACATATGATGTGTCCTCTCGGATTTTCCCTCAAGTCCAGAGGAGACGCGTTTCATTGAGGCTACCGGAAACAGCCCCCTGAGGGCGCTTATCATCGGGATTCTCATAAACGTCTTCAAGGGACTATATGTCCTCGGGAACCAAGGTATTACTCCAGTAGGAAGCATACACTTGGGCAAATCAATAATAATCAAATAGTAATGAGTAACACACTCAAGCGAAACACGAAGCAATCCATTCCCGACGAACACCATCCCACTACCACACATAGTTCATGAATCACCGTTTCACCACAACACACAGCACACGAATCACATAACCACCACACACGATTCACATAACCACAACACATGAATCACATAACCACAACTTACCGTTTACTTACCAGTTATAACCCTTCGGTCCATCGATCACCTGATTGCACCGCTCGGTACAACCAGTCATACTCGATGCTCCAATCAACCATTTAAGGAAACAAGCAATCATTCAAATACATTCAACAGTCAAGCACGAGTTCAATCAACCAAACATGAAAGCCTTCAATCGAACATTCAAGCATGCAATTCATCTAATTCCATTAGACTCTTTAGCCTATCCACTAAGCAACCAAACAACCAAGCATGTGACCCTAACACACAACTAATCCGAGGGCTTTGCCAAGGCCACTCTACCAGTAAAACAATTCCCAAGTATTGAAAGCGAGTTACGCTAGTGATTGGCATCCTAAGCATGCATTACTAGACACTTCCGGTTATTAGAAATGTAAAGACAATTATTCTAGTTATTCGCATCTTATAGGCATTTCTAGGACCTTTCCGATTTTATTATCCTAACATGCATACTAAGCATTTAAACGAGAAGTTAAGACTTTCCCTACCTCGTGGTCTTCCTCTCATCACTCTTATGATAAGCTCGGTGGTCACCACTCCGTTCTTCACACGGGTTCCGGCGTGATCTTCGCTCCTCTAGCTCGGTCCAAGTCTTCGCTCTCGGGCGAAGTCCCGTCTAGGTTTGACAATTAAAACGTCCAGTCAAAACCAGAAATTGTCCAAAGGTCCACTGATTTAACCAAAAAATATCCGTTCAAAATCTCACCTTGAATTCGTTAAACCGGTTAATTAAATCTGATTTTAAAACAGTTTCCTTTACAGTCCGGTTGACCCGGATCCGAACCCGAACCCGGTCCAGACCCGGTCCTGAAGTCCAACTGGGCCCAAGGCCCGAGTCCACAATGGGCCAAGGCCCGTCTTCTGTTCTGTCTGGCCCGAGGCCCAACGTCCGACTTGGAGGCCCAAGCTTCACAGATCTGGTCTGAGTGAAGGGTGGCTTGGGTCGGCTCCGGCGAGGATTCCGACGGCGGACGACGGACGGCGGTGGGAAGGGCTCGAGTGGGTTCTCGCCTCTGGTGACGGCGTCAGGGAGCTCCGGCGAGTAGGGGACGTCGTCAGGGCACCTGGACGGACTCATCTGTCCAGATCCGTTCACCGGGAACGCTCGCCGGAGTTAAAACTCCAGATCTGGAGCTCGAAAGTTCCGGCGACGTCTTCCAGTGACGGCCGACCCTCAAAACGCGCTCGGAGGTCTCGATTCTCCGGTAGATGACGATGAGGGAGGTGAGACGGGTGAGAGAGGACCTTCCCGGTGCAGGGAGTAGGTGCGGCGAGGTTCGATTTAACGGCGTCGGCTCGAATTGAAGCGAAGAGGGTGGCGAGGGTTTTCTCAGGGTTCTCGGGTGCGGGGAAGGTGGAGAAGAAGCCTCAACGTCGCTCCGGTTAGTAGGAGAGGACGTGAACGACGCTGGTGCGTCTGGCCGTCGAGAGAGAGGACGGCGAGGTCCAGCGGCAGGTTCGCGAAGAGACGCGAAGCGAGAGAGAACGCGTAGACGCGTCTCGGTTTTTGTGCACCAGAAGTGAGCTAAAGCGGCGCAGATCAGGGTTTTGTTCGATAGGGTTACGACTGGGCCGGTTTCCTTGGGCCGGAGGCGTGCGAGTTGGGCCACAACAAGGCTCAGCCCAAGTCTAAGTTGTGCTGACCCAAAATCACTTCCCTCTCTCCTTTTTTTTTTTTATTTTTCTCTTTCAAATAAAGCTTGTTGCAAAATCAAACCCAAACGTTTCAATAATCGACTCGTTCCTCAACTCAACGACGTCTCTTACGATAAATTATCGAACTACAATTTCAGGTCTTTACACCTAGAGCCCTGCCCACTGACTCACCAGTCGCCTTCGTTCGGACCGCATGTGTGAGGCCATGCACGTGAACCTAGAGTTGGAGCCGATCCAGAGCAGTTGGTTCCCTAGCCATCGGGTCTAGGCCGGATAGGAGGAGTGGACTGACGGTGACGTGTCATTCCTGGCGGGGTGGTAAGGCACGCCGGAATCAGAGGGATCCAATCCGCATTAGGGAGGCCAGTCGCTCGGATTCTAGCTAGCTCCACCTCCTCATCGGTCATGGGAGCCTTTCCTTTCTGAGGGTCTTGGTGGAGTGGGCTTGGACTAGGTGGGACCGGGCTGGGCTGGATGGGCCGGTTAGGAATAGAAAACCTAGGTGGGCCCTGGCCCCGATAGAGGCCGACGCTTGTTGTGCAAGTCACGGCTGTGAGAGACAGTGCTCCCGCCATCGAGGGCGGTTTTTCTCTCCACAGGCTGGTCGACCGTGGTTTCGCCACCACGAGAGGGGGGATTTCCACGGGATTTGGTGGCTCCTTGACGGGCACAGGCAAGAGAGGTCGTGGTTGTTCGTCCTTACCACCAAGGGGTCCCGCCGAAAGCTGCGTGGTCACCGGAGCAGTGGTTTTCAACTTAACCGGCATCCCTCGGCGTGGTTTCATTCCTGACGTTCAGGAGCCTGCCAAAAACGGAACGGCCGCCAGGAGGAGAGTTTTGTCAGTATGTTATGTTGGTGAAGGAGTGGGAAAGTGTAGTGGTGGCGATGGAGGGGCGAGTAATTTCAGTTGTGGGGATGGAGAGGAGAGGGAGGGTAGGGTAGTCAGCTGCGGCGTCGACCCTTTGAAGGGGAAAGGACGTCGGTTGAAGGACATGGCGGCGGCACCTTGATCGAGGCATGCATGTCAGGTGACGGGACGGGATCGGCTTGGCCAGGCGGCATTACAACGGTGGACAGAGGTAGGGACGGTTAGCTCCATAGGCTAGGGTTTCTTTCTCCGGAGAGAAACTTCTCCACAAGCGAGAGGATAATTTTTTTATTGCTAATATATTTGAAGTCGGATTCAATGTATATCTATGAACAATATGTAATTTTACAAGGGTTAATTGTTGAAACTTACCCTTATGTATTGGTCACGAACACTATGCTACCCTCCTTTTCAAAATGATATTTGCGCTACCTTATCTATTGGTCACGCGATTACGTTAGGAAAAATAGACGGTAAAATGCCGTTTTTCCATTCCGTTAGTCATATGACCTTAAGTGTCATATAATGGATGGTAAAATGACGTTTTTTTCCTTCATTATTTGAATTTTATACATTTTATAAGGAACATTATCATTGCACCCTCGTTGTTGTTCCTTATGAAATATATAGAGGTCAAATACTTAAGGGAAAAAACGTCATTTTACCATCCATTATATGACACTTGAGGTCGTATGACTAACGGAATGGAAAAAACGGCATTTTACCGTCTATTTTTCCTAACGTAATCGCGTGACCAATAGATAAGGTAGCGCAAATATCATTTTGAAAAGGAGGGTAGCATAGTGTTCGTGACCAATACATAAGGGTAAGTTTCAACAATTAACCCATTTTACAATAAAGTCATCCGATTTTCCATATTTTAAACGAGATAAGGCTATCCACAGTAGGGTCCCATCGTCGTCGAATCGGGGAAATCGCTTTTTCCCGTCGATTTGTCGAATCAAAGTCTGTTGTCACGTTGATTCATCGAATTTGCTTAAGACGTTCTATGAATCTGCCGACTCGCAGGGTTGTCGAATAGACCGACTCGGTGTTGACCACAAGAATCACCGAGTGCCACATGGTGACGTTTCAGCAAGTAGACACGGAAAAGGAGCGGCGATTCTGCCACATTGTATGGGTTAGTAGAATCGGTTGACCAGAATTTTTTTTTAATGAAAATAAAATGTAATGGGATTGTTATAAATACATTGCACCCCAACGCAACAAATCCCACAAATTATCTCTCAACTATCTCTGAAATCGTCCAAATTCTCTCTATATTTTTTGTGACCCTGTCTTGTGTTCATGAGTTCATCGAGTAGTGAGGAGAATGATGTCGGTGAATTAGACTATGCAATGTTGCGTGCAAGGACCCGAGAAGCGGAGGAAGAGATGTTGGAGGCAATACGGGGAAAAGTTAGGGAGGCCGAGGCAGGAATGAAGGATATTGTCCGGGGCAAGCAGAAAATGAAATGTATTTACAAAGATCGAAGTGATGCTCAAGACCGGCTTATCTTCGACTACTTTGCAACTACCCCGTTGTACGATGCTAAAACGTTTCTACGACGTTTTAGAATGACGAAATTCGTGTTCTTGAAAAGCGTAGACAGGGTGTCAGAGTAATATGCGTACTTTATCCAAAAAGTGGACTATCGTAGGCGACCGGGTTTCTCAGCCATTCAAAAGTGTACAGTAGCATTACAGATGTTGTGTTACGACTCTTCGGGCCGATAGTTTGAACGAGTATTTGAATATGGCGTCGGATGAACGGGTTTCTGAACCTCTAGTTTTCATCCGGTCCGGTTGCTCAGGGGTTGTCTGCGTGGGGTGGTTTTTCTAGGTTCTTGGGTATTTTGTCTATGTGGGTTTGACGTTATAGTATTGTTGAGTTTTTTCGGGAAATAATAAAAATTTCTTTTATATTATTTTATTCAATTTCTATTCACATTCATCTCATAATAGACCAAATCGGTCTATTCCCACTGCAACACCAACAACAACAATCCTCCAAATCGGGTCGAATTAGACCTTAAAATTCTTAATTAAGGCCTAAATAGACCGGGATTAGACCGATTAGGTCTAAGGCCGTACAGAATGGGATTAGACCGATTAGGTCTAATTCTAGTCTAATTGGACGAAAAGTAAAGAAAAGGTGGGTCTGATTCGTGGGAAAAGTGGGCCGAAAGTATATTTAAATTATTTGGGCCACATGGCGACTCTCCATAGGAGAATCGTGACTTAGACCCGTATAGACGATCGACAAATCCATCAATTTTCTTCGCAGTCGAATCAACATAACTGTAGGATTTGGGATGTTTTCTCAAAAAAGGTGCCGAATCGACGCCCCTTTTCGACGCATAGAAGCCTCTACTGTGGAAGGTCTAAGAGAAACCTAAACATTTCCTTGTAGAAGGTCTAAGAGCAATCTAAACATTTCCTTCCGGGGAAAAAGTGTAGTATTTTTTTTTTTATCAGCAAACGAAAATTTATTAATTCAAGCCTTTAAGACGAAGGAACAAGAACAAGGGAAAAACCCTCAAGAGGAGACGGAGCTGACAAGAAGGTGGTGCAACTTATATAGGCGAAGGCCGGGTCTAACAAAGCATATACCCAGATTTATCAAAATTGAAGCACGGAAAGGGAATCCCCAATAAAAGGGAAAAACACCAAAGCAAACAAAAGAAAGGGAACATCACGAAAAACCGACAGCCTAGGTCTGAAACCTATACACCAAGTCGGGAAAACCCAAAGACAAGGTCTAGAAACCACAAAATACAAAAAATGGCCTAAAACCGAGACTTTCCGACCAATAAGCATCGAGGTTAAAACTAAGGAAAATCCAACAACGACTATCCAGCACTCCCGGAAGCCCAAGAACCGCCAAAACCTAAGTGAAATCCCTGAATCACCAGCGCCTCCCACCCGTCCAAGAATAGAGGAGGAAGCGACCGACACGTCGACGACCAACACCAAAAAACCGACAGAAACAGGTCTGGTGATTAGGACACCATCGGAACCGCTAAGGCCTTTAAATCGCACCCCACCTTGGTTTTCAAAGGAAGCCAATAGGGTAAGAAGACTCGTCGAAGGCCAACACCTAACAAACCTATGAGACCCCGACCGACAAGCGGACGAGAGAGGAGAAAACCAAATAAAGAATCGATTCAGAAGGAAAGCAGTGACACCACACAGATAAGAAAGCAGTAAAATGACTACGGGAAGCACACCACAAAGAAGTCGTTGTCTCGACCATCGTCGACAAAGGAGGCTGGAGAAAACGAACAAAGCAGCTCGATATCGAATTCACTACAGAAGTTGAACGGTTCACCCGAGAGACGATGAATATCGCCTACAAGAAGTCGGAGAAACCGAACAGATCCACAACAAATCTAGTATAGAACTTGGATGTCTCACCGGAGACGAAAAAAGACAGAGGCGAAACAACTTCAGCAGCACACGCTCCACGAGTTCACGAAGCAAACCCAAAGAGAGCGGACGTATGAAGAAGGCTGGAACAGAGGGCTTCCCGGAATGAGACCTCCACTAGACGAGCTCTCCACTAAATGAGACACCACATGGCTGGAGAAACCAAGTCGACCAAAGCTTCACCGGGACGAGCAACTGGCCGGAGAAGACTCCCTGCACACAACCCGAGACGTCAGAATAGAGGCATGCACGACCAGATTTGGAGCTGCGAAGGTCGGAGGAGAAGTGTCAAGACGACACTGGCCGGAGGGGAGGCCCAAGGACGAGAAGATGTCTTAAACATCCGAGGATTGGACACGATGGATCCAACGATCTTGAAAGTAGGATATCGGAGACAGGACGAGGAGAGGCACACTGTTGCCTGAAGCAAGCTGCAAAATCGATCTTCAACGCTCGAGAAGAAGGACGAGCGACGAACACCGAGCAAGGCTCGCCAACGAGGAGCCCGAGATCCGTCGAGTAGGGCCGTAGCGGCGACCAAGAAAACAGGGTGCAACATCGAACAAAAGAGAAGACAGGTAGAAGAGGGGTAAAGGGAGAGGGTGACAGGGAGAAGGGACCACCACCGACGATATGCTTGGCCGGAGCCTGAACCTTCGCTGGTAGGGGTAGGAAGGAAGACGGCGACAATAAAGCTTAGGTTAGGGTTGGTTGTCGTAAAGGCTTTAACAATTTAACTATTAGTTAAGGAAAAAAGAGTAGTATAGACAGCCCTTGCTTGACTTAATAGGTATACCTATCAAAGAACACAGATCTTGTCCCATTAGATCTACATTAAACTTAACATTTTTACCCATTATGATAAGAAGATAACATCTCCAATGGAAACAAATAATGTGATTGTTCACTATTCATTTCATTTTAAGCCAATTCTAGTTACCATTTATTGCTTCAAGAACAAGGAATGGCAATTATACCAATTTGGAAGATGGTCATATTCATTGTTCATCGTCCGTGGACCATCTTAATTATTCAATCTTAATTATGACCTATACAACAACAACAACAAAAATGGAAAACTTATGACCTTAATTATCATGATTCATTGTAGCATCCTATTATTAATTTGATTAATAGTTGTTGTCTTGATCTGAAATTGATAGAAAAAAAAGGGTGGTTAATGGTGGATGCTTGTATGCATATTCTTGTCCTCACTTTTGGCTCGTCTTGAGTGGTGCATCTTTTGCGGAAGCAACCTTCTTGGATACGCTTCATACATATATATGTATCATCTAGCAATGTCGTGATTTAGGTAAATTGCATGCCATATGATTTGAGTTTGATGAACTTACTGAGATTACAGAATCACCGATATACCTCCACAATTATAAGAATTGTATGTTTTATATTTTAACAGTATAACAACATATTAACACGAGATCTTCACAACAAATATATCGCCTATTTCTTATTTTAATTATAACTCCCTTTCTTATACATTATTTATCATTGGATATCAATTAATTGTTGAGGAAGTGACTCATGATAATTGATATACCCTTTCAAATAGGTAAAAAGGCCAACCCCAGATAATATATAGACAGATTGAGTACTTAAAATTTGAATGTATGCAGTGGCGGATCTAGGTTTTTCAACGAGGGGACACCATTTTTTTTGCAATAATAATTGACGTAATAATAATACTGAACAATATTAAAATTTTAATATCGTATAGAAAGATAATAACTAATACTTGTTATAAAATATGACGTAGAAGTTTCAGATTTTTAAAATGTTGTAAAACACTTTCGTTGATAATAAAATAAAATAAAGTAAAAATATCAACGTGCACGATTTTTTTTTTACGAAAAACGTATACGATATTCATTGGCCTCTAACTCGATTTCTTTTTATTGTTGAAAATTATGGAGTCATATTTTTTTTTGAAGTCTCTCTTCATGATTGTAATAATTTTCAACATTGCTAAATTCAAATTAAAAATAGTCTCAGACCTAAACAATAACTAAACTCACATTAATAATAGTCTTCAATTTTAAAAAAATGGTTGAAATTAACCTTTTACACAAATTAAGAAACTTAAATACTATAAAATTATAAAATAATTACGAAAAAAAACAGAATATAAAAAACTGAAATTTAAAAACTATTTAATATAAAGACATAAAATTTAAAAGTCTGAAAAATTCTCTCAAAAAAAAGTCTGAAAAAATATAATACAAATAAAATATAAGAATAGGATAAAGAAAGAAATTAGATACTAATATTTTTTTTACCAAAAGTTGAAGGCGGGCAATTATTTTTTTTTTTGATCTGCAATTTTTTGATTTATTAAAACCAAGTTTTCGAAAAGAAAACCAAGGTCAAGGGATTATCCCTCCAAAATAAATACAATTTTTCAAACAAACAACTATCCACCAATGGTTACTTGTTTGTGAAGCTACCCAACCAACCTTTGAAATAAGAAACTTGCCCCCTAAGGCAAGTAAGAACAATACTACCAGCCAAGCCACCAAATGATGCTATCTAAAATCCCTTTCCAAAACCAGTTGCTATGAACTTTGGCATAAATCACCCTTGACATCACCTTGTTAGCCACTAGGAGAGGACAACGAGCCATTGCAAAATTACCCCCTCCCTTACATGACAGCAGTCTTGTTGCATTTCAAAAACCTGCCCCAATTAACACCAGAAGCCAATACTGTGTTGCTGAATAAGACCAGATCCTTCACTTCTGCAAAAAAGATCCCCCAAAGCCCTTAATTGGCTAGCAAAGGAGAACATAAAAACCTAGAACCTGACTCGGATCAAGACCAAACACTCACCTAAAACTAATTCCCCACTCAAAAACAGAGAATTAAAGAAAGGCAGATAATACACAACAAATGCCAGAAGATGTCAGAACCCACACTCAGAAGCAGATACAAAAAATCCCCAGAGAACACTCAGCCTAGCCTTACCAATGTACTAATCCGCCTACAAGAAACAGTGTTGTAACAATGCAACGATGATCACATGAAAATTAATGGATCATGTCGAATTCTCTCCGCTACTTGAAAACAAATATGTTCGTAGAAGGCGACAATGTGCATGAAATTAACAAATATGCATGTGATGTGAACAATTCAGAAGCTAGTGTTCATGTTGAAGTCATCACAATGAAATTCGGGGACTTACGTCCAAATGTTATTGCCATGCACTACGTACTGCCAAATGGGATAGCAGAATCGCGGAAAGTTCCCTCTGTTGCATGTCGACTGTTTTCATCTTGTTTCTTCCTCCTCCAATGATATATATCAATTGTTTAAATTTAGTTCTGTAACCATATAATATGTACATAAGTCACCAACATGTACTTTGAGCCAATTGAGGATAGAATAAATAAAATGTATCGACAAAAACGACTCTTGAGTTCAAATCTCAATACACACAAGATATCACCTACAATAAATGATAAAAGAATAATGGAAAACAATTCATTTATATACACAAAGTGCACAATGTTGTTTGGTCGACAGATTAGAGTTGTTGTGTGTCCCTTGGCATACCCCAACGACATATCTTAATTCAGGCTGGACAATACAAGTTTGTTAGTTTAACTGGTCAAACACTTGAATTTAGACCTTGGGATGTAGGTAATCTCTATACTGATACCACACTTGTATATATCTTCTTAACGTTTATTGGATTTTTTTCTTTCCAATTCTTATTGAGCATTTCTCGAGGTGGGAGTCACAAAAAATGAATAGCTCTCTTTTATATTACAAACACGATTGACGATCATGTATGTCGGTGATGACTTTTATCAACGGAATTACTTTCAATACCGACCGACGACCGATCAAGTCAATTAGTTGTGATTGCTTCTTTGTACTATAGTTTAATTAATCGTTTTAAGCTAAAACATATAATATTCGACCTTTATAACTAAAAAATATCCTTGTTAAGGTATGGTTTTATTTTACGTTTATATCTAAGTTTACTTATTTTTTATTTCATTCAATACTTCAATGAATGAAGGTGTATGTATTTTATATATAAAAAAGTACATGTATTTTTGGTAGCCGATCTAAGTCGAACTTCTCTCTTAACCTTGTCGTCATGAATGGGACAAGTATATTTTGTTCAAATAGGCTTGTTTGGTATCTACTAATCAATAAATATTCTAACAATTTCTTTTTCAAGACCAATTTTGGTTTCCATACAGATACAACGAGGGGTAATATTGTAAAACTTTGTCATGAAATTTGTACGTGCTTTTTACAAATACTATAGAGGAATTTTTTTCAAAATTATTTGATTTAATAAAATCAAAAGATACAATGTGTGACAAAACATTCGAAATAAGCATTCCACACAAAAAATCTAAGGCCCATATAAAAACATTTTTAAGAAAAAAATGTTTGCTTCTCTCTTGATAACTTTATCAATGGATCGAACCGAAAAACCCGTAGGGGCTGCGCTCTTTCTGTGAAGCCCCTCCCTACCTATGAATGAGTTCAACAATACCCTTGCTAGGGTTTTCTTTTTTCATCCTTTTTTGCCGCCGTTCCACCTCTGCAGGTCGCCGCCGCTCGTTCAACCCGTCCCACGGCCTCTTCCTCGTCTCGCGCTACCGATCCTGCGTCGCCAGATCGGTCCCGTCCTCGAGCCAGTAGCCACTGTGGCCCTCCTACCGCCGTTCTCCGGGATACGGGCTCCATGCGCCGTCCTCCATCTGCAGTGGCCTACCGCCCCAGGGCCACCCCTCGCCGGCATTGGTCCGCTCCCTAGATGGATCTGGGATCCGGGAGGAGGGACGATAGGTTGGGACCTATTTCCCCGGCACCCGAAATCGGGACTCTCGACCCCGAACAAACTTTTGCAGCCGGGAGGTCTCGGGGAATCGCACTAAAGGCTAATTCCCTAGTTGGTTTCACTGTTTTAGGTCGAATAATCTTTTGGCTAGATAGGTTTAGGACTCTGGTTCATTATCTTTTTGTAACGTTGGATCGAAGAACTCTTGAGTTTGGATATGCGAGTCAAAGCAGACTTTATGTATGGATCCATGTCCGGGACTATTATGTCCTCTCTTGTAAGCTTGACATGTTACCGTAATATAATACCTCTTTCCGTTTCAAAAAAAAAACTTTATCAATGAGTTTTTTTTTTTTTTGAAAATAATATCTCCTAACTATTTTATGTAATTTGGTATATGCCTGACCCGGTAATGACAAGAAAAATAATTTACCGGTAATTACAAACCGTGTTTAGTTGACCGTATGTGTTTACAACTCTCATTTAACAAGGACATGATGATAAACCATAGCCAGTAGTAACATAAATTAAGCACGTATATAGATAGGCCATATCTGGCAGCACAGAGTAGAGACCAATAATGGAGTTGTGTGGGGGTTCTTGAACCTTCTTATAATGTCCTGATGGATGGGAATATACGTGTGTATATTCTGTCACATAAAAACACAAAAGGCAGAGATGTAGATGAGTTAAAATGATGAGTAAGAGAGAGATAAGCTATCACATGCATGTGCAAGATAGTTCATGTTGTGATAAGGTATATATGGCACTGACCTTGAAACAGCTACAGTAGTCACTGTTACTCAACAGTGAACTCTATCGGAATAGTACCCTTCTTCCTCACGGTGTAGTGTCTACGATGGGTCAACGATACCCATCGGACCACCGTTGAGATCCATCCTCTTTCTACCCTTCTTTTAAGCTACAGCTTCCTCCCTCTTTCTTCGCTTCCGATCTCTTCCTGCATCTCTTGGTTGTTCCTCTGTTCTCTAGTGTTATGGGTTCGTCGTCGGCAACGGGGCCTCCACCGGGGTTTGAAAATATACCTGGTCCGGTACCTGGAAGGAGGCTGGATTCAGTGATCATTTCCACTCAAAATCGGTTCGAACCGTTAGCAGGACATCGAGAAGGGACGGAGACACTTTACAAATTGTTTGTCTAAAATTTACCTCCCAGAACTTCAAGCCAATGGCTCCAGAATCTGTTCCTGGAGTGTGGAGAGATTGTGAAGGTTGCGACTCCGACCAATCCAAATAATCGAGGCAAGTGGTTTGGCTTTGTGACTTTTACGTCTGAGGAAGCAAGGGAGAAAGGATTAGAGATTTTCAATGGTTATCTACTAAAGGGTTACAAATTGTTTGTTGCCAACGCGTGGGAAAGAAGACCTGAAACTCATAGGGTTTGGAACAATCTCAATTGGAAGCCAAAGGGTTCTATGTCTGAGAACAGAGCTCGGGGAAGGATTCATCTGGACCAAGAAGTTGAGCTCAGTTATCCTAAAGGAAAAGTGGTCGATGAATACAAAATGTGGCTGGACAAGGGACATATTGCAGTGTTAAACAAAAACTATCCACTAGAGATGATCATGGAAGACTTTCGTGCTGACAGAGATAGAGAGATATGTACCAAATCCTTGGGAAATAGGGTGGTCCTCTTATACTTTCCACAAGAACAGGTGGAAAAGGATGCATTGAAAGAAGATGCTCGGTGGCTGAGGAGCTGGATGACTGTTTTGGAGGATCGAACTCATCTGTGTAGGAGAGGAGGCAAATTCACTTGGGTTGCTTTACATGGCATCCGTATTTTGGGCTGGGGACCTGAGACTTTCAATGCAGTATGTGAAGATCTAGGGACAGTGGTATGGATTCATCCACAAACCTTGAGTGGTTCTTCATTGGAGGTGGGTTTTATATTATTACATTCACAAGAGTACCCTAGGGTTTATAAGGAAACAGGGCTCATACTTGAGGACCAGACATACAATGTCATGGTCAGCTCTGTGGAATGTCATTTGGTACCACAAGTTGTTTTTGTGCCTCAAGATCTCTCTACTTCTGACTCTTCTAGTTCAGACAACGATCCCTCTCAGTATTCACGTGAAAAGGAAGTCTTGGGTACTCATTCTAAGACTGAACTTGGTACTGAACCTTGTACTGAAGGGATTTTAAGAGCCTATAGGGAGGTGGAGGAGTTATTAACCTCAACCAATCCCTTGGAGGTTAATGGACTGGGGGGAGGGATTAATGAGGTGGGGGCAGAACAAGTATCCACAGAAACTACCACAGACACCCCATGTCTTACTCTGAAGGTAACCCTCAATACTGAGACTCCATTATTGACCCCATCTGCATACAAAGATTCATTAATGGTCCCTGATTCCATGGGTGAAGAAAATTCAAACACCCTGCTCACTGTTCCAGCCAACTGTTCAGATCTAGTCACTAATGTTCCATTTGTGGGAATTGAATCAATTCCTACAGCTACTCTCCTCCTGGCTGAGGGGACAGATATGGAAATACAAGGACACAAGGGTACATTGGGTTTGGGGTACATTAATGAGATGGAAAGTTCTCCTTCTTATGCTACAGTTTTGGGCCCCAGACCACAGTCCACTTTGGCTAATTCAAGGGTTTTGGAGGGAATTGAGGTTTCAAACTCCTTTTTAACTCCTAATCTGGTTTTAAACAATTCTTCTGCCAGCAAGGCTTCAGTGAACAGGAAAAAGGGTAAGGGAGGTGAAGTAGTGGCATATAATACAAGATCAAAGGCTAAAACAATTATTGCTAAACTCAGACCTATAACAAAGAAGAAGACTGACTCTGCCAGACAAAAATTCGACCAAGGAGGGCCTGGAACATTAGAGTATTGCAAGGCACTGGGATTGAAGGCTTACTTGTCAGATGAGCTAGTTGTTGAACAATTTGATAACCTTGATCATGAGGTCAATCGAGCTGTGGAGCTTGACACTACTACTGAAGATGAATACTGTGATTTAGAAGATTTGGAGGAGGGGGAATTTGAGGTGGGGAGGTCTAATACCCCTCTCAGACTTTCTGAACCATGAGGGTGCTGTCTTGGAACATTCATGGGGCTACTTCTAAACAAAAAAGAAGAGCCATTCGAAACGTGTGTTCCAAGCAACTGGTAGCTATGGTTCTAATTCAGGAGACCAAGCTATCTCATTTACCAGTGTATTATATTTCATCTTGTAGCCTCAGTTCTTCTTGGGAAGGCATCTGCAGTCCATCTGTGGGGAATTCTGGAGGACTCTTCACTATGTGGGACAAAGGGGTCTTTGAGATGCATCAAAACTTCTGTGATGACCATGTCATTTACTGGACTGGTTGCTATTTGCCTCTGAATCTACCTATATCTGTGTTAAATATCTATGCTCCAGGTTCAGTCAGTGTTAGGACAGGGCTTTGGAGTGAGGTGGGTGAAGTGATCTCATCATTACAACAAAACCTAGTAGTGGCAGGTGATTTCAATTCCATACTGGACCCTGGGGAAAAGACTGGAAATAATTTTTCTTCTACAAGTTTGAGACAATTCAGGTGTTTTGTGGAAGATCAGGGCCTTGTGGATTTTCCATTGGGAGGGGGAAAGTATACTTGGTTAAATTCTAGGAACATGGCATCAAGGATTGATAGGTTCCTGGTTTCAGCTTCAGTAGTAGCAGCTTTCAGTAATATCACTCAATGTTGCCTCCCTAGATTAATTTCTGATCATAAGCCTATTATTTTATACAACCCTGTGGTAGATTGGGGGCCTAGGCCTTTCAAATTTATAAATGCATGGGTCAGCCATCCACTCTTCTTGCAACATACAAAACAGCATTGGGATGGTATTAGTATAAATGGTTCTCCCTCCTATAAACTGTGGTTCAAACTGAAGTCCCTAAAGACTTTCTATAGGACTTGGAACATCAAAGTGTTTGGTTGGTTGGACATTCAGATAGAAGGGATCAAAAATCAAATTGGGGCCCTGGATATTTTATTTGAAGATAGAGGGCTCAGCTCAGAAGAGATCTCTCAAAGGGATTTGTTGAATGCAAGACTCATTCTCAGTCTCAAAACACAGGAAAAAATTTGGTGTCAGAAGGCTAGACAAAAATGGTCCATTGATGGGGATAGGTGTTCCAAATACTACCATATAGTGGCCAAAATTAATCAAGCTAGATTGAAAATTACTAGTATTGAAGTTGATGAACAACTTTTTCAGGAGCCATATCAGATCAAACAAGCTGCAAATGAACATTTTGCTCAAAGGTTCCAAGGGTCTTCAGCTGTGTACTTGGACCTTTCATCTTTACCTTTTCAATCCATTACTACCCTGCAGGCTAATCAATTGGAACTCCCTTTTTCTGAATCAGAAGTTTTGGTAGCCATCAAAGCCTGCAATGGGGATAAATCCCCTGGCCCTGATGGCTTCACATTATTATTCTACCAAACCTGCTGGGAGGTTCTTAAAGGGGATATTATGGCAGTTTTTGAACATTTTCACAAGGGAGGACAGCTGGGGAAAAGATTGAACTCTTCTTTCATCACACTTATTCCAAAAAATAATGCTCCAGTGGGTTTTGATGATTTCAGGCCCATCAGTCTTGTACACAGCATCTACAAATTGGTGTCCAAAGTACTAGCTGCAAGACTCAAGCCACACATGAAAGGTTTAGTACATGATACACAAACTGGCTTTATTGCAGGGAGGCAGATTATGGATGGGGTTCTAATTGCAACTGAACTCATTCACTACATCAAAAAGGTGGGCAAAGAGGTAATTGTATTAAAACTTGATTTTGAGAAAGCATATGATCACATACATCGGAAAGCACTACTAAATGTATTGAAGATTATGGGTTTTGGACCTATTTGGAGAGGTTGGATATCTGTGTGTTTGGAGGCTTGGACCTCAGTACTGATAAATGGATCCCCATCTGCTGACTTCCCACTCAAAAGAGGTCTAAGACAAGGATGCTCCCTTTCCCCTCTATTATTTGCTTTGGTAGCTGAGAGCCTACACCAACTTATGGTTAAAGGGTCTAGTTTAGATATGTTCACAGGTGTTCAATGCTGTGAACAAGGGCCAGAGATCACCCACCTCCAATTTGCTGATGATACCCTTATTTTTATACAAGCTGGGACACAACAAGCCATCAACTTGAAGCACACTCTCTTATGTTTCCAAAAAGCTACTGGTTTGAAGATCAACTTCAACAAATCAAAAGTTCTGCTATTGAATCCTTGCCATATGTCAATTGAAGAGGTTACTGAGATCTTAGGGTGCAGTGCAATGCAGCTACCCTTTGATTATTTGGGCTTCAGTTTGGGAGCCAATCCCAGGAGAGCAAAAACTTGGGAGCCAGTGATCAACAAATTCAAAACCAATCTCAGTCTCTGGCAAGCCAAAAATAAATCCTTGGGGGGAAGGATAACTCTTATTAAATCCTCACTCACCTCACTTCCATTATATTACATGTCTTTATTTAAAGCCCCCAAAGGTGTCATAAAGGAGATGGAGAAATGGCAGAAACAATTTCTTTGGAGTGGAAAACTGAACAAAAAATCTTTACACAAAGTGAAGTGGGACAATATCTGCAAACCCAAGAAGGCAGGAGGACTGGGAATTCTGAAACTGGAGATATTGAACATGGCCTTATTGGCCAAGTGGTGGTGGAGGTTTGCTCTAGAACATGATTCATTATGGAAAAGGCTACTATGTTCTAAATTTGGTTGGGACCCTTCAGCTTGGGATTTATCAAAATTCATGCTAGGTATTGAACAAAGTTTCTTGAGGCATGTTGGATCTTTATTGAATTCTCAGAGATTTGCAGATGCTTTTGGGGCTGTGGGACTGCATTGGACTGTTAATTCTGGGAGATCAACACTTTTTTGGGATGATTTATGGGTCACTAATGTGCCTCTGAAAGTATTATTCCAAAGACTTTACCATCTAAGCTACCAGAAGAGGACTTTGGTTTCACAGGTTTGGCTAGATGGGGATTGAGTCTTAATTTTCAAAAGGGAACTGAGAGGTTGGGAAGAAGATATTTTTGAATTATTAAGTGACAAAATCAATGCTCTGGCCCCTTTAAATGCTGAGGATGACAAGGTGGATTGGGTGGTAGATAACAAAGGATTCTCAGTTCATAAAATGTACCAATATCTTGACAATGCTGCTGAGGAGGATCTAATATGGCCTGCACTTCTTTGGGAAGCAAAAGTTCCACCTAAAATAACTGCTTTTGTCTGGTTGATATGCCTACAAGTTGTACCTACAAAGTGTTTCCTTCTCAGTAGAGGAATCTATTCCACAAATATTTGGTGTCCTCTTTGCAATGAGGAACCAGAGGAATTGGACCATCTTTTCTTGGGCTGCATTTTCTCTTGGTCTATTTGGACACTGATCTTGGAGTGGTGGGGGATCAAGACAGCTTGTCCAGATCAGATCAAGCAATGGTTTATTTCTTGGAAGACCCTTGGACCCTTTCCCTCTCAGTCTCCTTGGAGATTTGTAGTATTTTTCACTATTTGGAGAATCTGGCTATGCAGAAACAATTTGGTCTTCAACCAGGTCCTATTCAGCTCTGAACAAGTGTTACAACAGGTACAAAATGATGTTTTCCAGCTGGTTTGGGCTTTTTCTAAGGGAAGAGCTTTTTACTCTTTCATGGATTGGATAAATAAGCCTGGGGACTGTATCATAAGGAAGAAGAACTAATGTTGGGAGGATACCTAGGATTGTCTTGGAGTATTGGCTCTTAGGGGCACTGGTTAGGTTTCAAACTGGGTTAGGGGAGGGTTTGGGATGGGAGGGTTGGGGTGAGTTTAGTACATTGGAAAGGCTAGGCTGAGTGTTCTCTGGGGTTTATTTTGAATCTGGTTTTGAGTGTGGGTTCTGACTTTTTTCTGGCATTTGTTGTGCATTATCAGCCTTTCTTTAATTCTCTGTTCTTGAGTGGGGAATTAGTTTTAGGTGAGTGTTTGGTCTTGATCAGAGACTGGTTATAGGTATTTTTGTTTCCCTTGCTAGCCTTTTATGGCCTTTGGGGTTTTTTTGCAGATGTGAAGGAACTGGTTTACTGCAACAACACAGTATTGCCTTCTGATGGGAATTGGGACAGGTTTTTGAAAGAAACAGGACTGCTGTCATGTAGGGGAGGGGGTTTTTTGCAATGGTTTTGTTGTCCTCTCCCAGTGGCTAACAAGGTGATGTCAAGGGTGATTTTTGACAAAGTTCATAGCAACTGGTTTTGGAAGGGAATTAGATAGCATGTATTGGTGGATTGGCTGGTACTTTTGATGTTTCTTACTTGCCTTGGGGGGCAAGTTTCTGTTTTCAAAGGTTGGTTGGGTAGCTTCACCAACAAGTAACCTTTGGTGGATAGGGTTTTGTTTGAAAAATTGTATTTGTTTTGGAGGGATAATCCCTTGACTTTGATTTTCTTTTCGAAAATTTGGTTTTAATAAATCAAAAAATTGCAGATCAAAAATAAAAGATAAGGTATATATGGAGAGGCCACTGACCTTACTTGTGTACATGTACATTGCTACTACGACGTCATGTGAAAAGTAATAATAATTCAATAATGATGGTGATGGGGATGCGGACAAAGAAAGTGTTTGGCTTCTTGTTTTGTTTTGTTGCCGTACTGATACTGGAAACTGTTCAATAATAGAACCTTCACTCTCACAATGGAATTAGAATCAAAAGGACGGAAGATGATTGGTGGCCCCCTTCCATATATATCATAATTGGTATAATACAATTGAAAAAACAGATGTCAACATGAACATAAATATGCTATGTGCTTGAACTCCGTATGATTGAGAATATCACTTTGTGCTGAGAAACCCACCATCATGAAGATAGGATTAATACTCCTCTCTACAATTTTCAGGATGTAAGAATGTATTGGGTAAAGGTTTAACTCCTTGTTCATGATCTTAAAACCAATAATCGATTCACCTCGATGTGTCGAGATTTTGGGCCAAATAACTTGATGGAAGACCTGGTAAGATCTTGACAAAATTGTTGACAACAAGACTTAATCCAATAATCGATCAATTAGTGAGCGATGTTAGTTGGTCTGGCTTTATCAGTGCTAGACATATTATGGATAGTATTCTTATAACTATAATGATTTTGAGTTATGCTCCACCGATGGTAGAATCATCTGTCGGTACGAATTTGGGACCTCACCGACGGATACACTATCCGTTGCAAAAATGACTAACTTTGTCCACGGGTGAAGTTAACGCCGGATAATTAAGAATTTCAATTTGTCGATAGGGTTTAGAACTTCAATCACAAATATAACATACGTCGGCGAGGGAACAAACCATATCAACAGATATAATAACCGCAAGAGAAGTTAATGTATATGTCAGTGATGGTAGAAACCATCATCGGTGGTTGGTGTCTCTGTCAGTGAAGTTATATAGTTACCTAAAAAATGAAAACCAATTTACTCCAAATCTTAGTTTTCACGACCCTTATACCTGCGAACCATGTCTCTCCCAATCGCTTGTCACCGACAGAGGTCCAAAACCACTCCGTTCAGCGAGGTGATCTCGGAAGTTTTGTGGTTTTAGGAGCTGTATTGAAGGTGTTGAGCCGCGTGAGTGCTCTACACAAAGGGACCTCGGTTCCGGGCTCGAGTCATTCACGTGGGAAGAAGGATCGGGCCGGGAAGAAGCGTAGGAAGAAGGTTCCGATGGAAAAGTTGTCGCTGGAAGCAAGGGTTCCTCCGGCCTCAAAGGTTTTAGGCATAAGTAATCATGGGTCCAAGGGTGTTTTGGCTTCTCATGGTGCTTCGAAAACTCCTGTAGTTGGGAAGAAGGTAGCTCTGACATCGGAGTTGACACAGCCGGTTCCAACTGTTGTTCCACGGGTTCTGAACGACTCTCCGGCTGAACAAGAGGAGCGTCCACTCTGTTCGTAGGGTCGGAACGTAATTGGTGCGAAGGTGTTCATCTCAAATCTTCCATATGAATCCTCTGAAACATGGGTAAAAAACGTTTTCAGCCCTTTCGGATCAATCGTCTTAGTTCAGGTCATGAAACGTCCGAATCTTAGAGGTCGTTATTTCGGATTTATTGAATATTCATCGCCGCAGAAGCTCAACAAGCAGTTCAATCTATGAACGGGTTTAAGCTGAACGGACATATCCTACTTGTCGCTATTGCTAGGCCGGAGAAGAATACGAACACCAATCCATTGGCTTCGTCTATCCCAACAGTGAGATCGGGAGCAGGAGGTTGTCTCCGGAAGCCGGCGATGGGCTGTTCAGAATCCCCCGTATCTCATTGGAGAATTTCACGGGCAGTTTTTCGATTTCTTTTTCGAAACCAGATTGCGAAATCTCAGTTTTGAATTTGAATCCAACGATTCAACCCTCCAACCGCGTGAGTCAACCTGTATCTGACGAACATGTTCCTGTAATTCAGGCGTTGCCTTCTTCGGTTGGACCAGACGTGCTTGTGAGTGGGCCTGTTGGGCCCATTGCAGATGTTGGATCTACCGAACAGGTTTTGGCTGTAAGTGATGGACTGGTTGTGAAGCAAAACGGGCCTGTTTTTTAGCCTGACGCAGCTACTGTATCAGCACAACTGGTTGTGGGTGAAGATGGCGTTGATGCCAATTTGGTTGGTATCAATTCCCTTGTGAGTTCTGTGCAGGGCCAATGTTTGGTTCCTGTTTCGTCCAAGGGTCTGAAGGTGAATATGGCTCAAAGGGAAAGTCAAGAGGGTGTTGGGTCGCTTGTGGGTCAAGTAACCCAAGTCCAGACTTCTCCTTTAGGATCAGATGTCGGCTCAGGTAGTATGGATACAGAGAAGAGCATTTCGTCCGGGGATCAGTCCGGTCCATGGAAGGATGTCCTCCTTAAGTCCCCGAAACGCTTGACCCGGGATCCTCCATATATGTCGAATTATAAGGTGTTTGGCGTGAAGCTTCCACCCATTGAGAACGTGTCCCAAAAAGTACTGCAATCGATCGATGGGTGGGTGGAGGAAGCCATTGCGGATAAGGCCCGTAAGGGACGACCTAGGTCCGGTTTGGTACCTCGTCCTCATATTACTAGGTCTAAGACCCGAGCCCTCAATCAGAAGGCGTCCAACGTTCCGTCCTCAGATAGCGAATGGTTGAGGAAGATTAGAGGAAGCTGTTTCTGACTGGATGATTCTGGTCGTTTTTTGTTAAGGGATTGTTCCCTGTTTTCTCTTATGGAGATTTTTGTAATCGTGGTTACGTGTTTTTTTGGCTTCTCCTTCTTGGAGAATGACCATCGAATAAAAATTTTAGCGCTTATCAAAAAAAAATTTACTCCAAATCTTCTGCATCAGTTTTGTTTTTTCCTTATACAAAACTTAAACTACCAATCAAGTCAGCTTACTTGCAACTCATATACACTTTAAATTAAGAAATATAATTATAGTTAAAAGTATGTTCTCGAAACTTAGTCAAATACATATATAAGTTATATTAAAAGACAACCCGACTAAAACTTAGAAAAACAAGACCCAATCATAGTCTAAAATAACCAACTAAAACTTAATTATAACTAGAAGCACCACACATAGGACGTATAACTTCCTCATATTGTTCTTTTTCTTACATTCGGACAAATCTATGGAACCACACATGCTCATCTACAAGCCTAGGTTTGGGAATATCATCGGGTTGAGAAAACTAACCAGGTTTGGCCGTTGGGGTTTCTTGGTGTGGGTTCATCTCATTTGAAGTACAACATGATTTCGTCAAAATCAGAATCGTCCAGCTTTATTGATTCTAGTTTATTCTACACCTAATATATAGATTAACCAATCTTGTTGGTACAATTTGTTTGTCAATTTTGAATTTATAAAGTATAATTATTATTTTTTAGAAGAACAGAACTATTATTACTGGAAAATAGAGTAAATCGATGAGCACATAGTTGCACCTATCTTACATGTCATAAGACAATAAACTAACATATTGTAAGAACATGAAAATAAACTTTACTCTAGATATAGGGGCGGTTGAAATGGTCATCTGCGGTAGCATCCTGAGATACCGATACATCATACTTCTACCAAAAGGCACTGGTCGAGCCAACCAAGTGAGTGGGGAATACTGGTGGACTGACATCTCCCCCGGCAAGTCAGCGTGCGTCGTCCTCCCTTGACTAATAATTTTAGGGCTCCTGAACGCGGGATTGCTGACACCGGACTGGTAGGGAAGACAGTTGTCGACTGGAGATGGAACCATCGCCATCTAGCAGCCAGGAAGGGGTTACAGCCGACCAACCCCTTCTTGGGATTCCTCAGACTCATTCGTGGAGGTGGGGGTGTTTGTGACCCCCCGCCGCCGCTACGTGTGAACCTCCATCTGACGCCGTTGAACCCTCTGATTCCTCCGGCTCCTCCTCTTTATCCTGTCTTTTCTTCCCAGACAAAGACGACCCGCCTCCTCTGCCAGCCACGCTGAAGGAATGTCCTCAATCCCTGTCTCATAGGACCTAGCTCTCCCCTATCCTTGCTCCTGGTGGGGGGTGGCGTTCGTGGATCCCAGGTACCCCTCTTGCTCCCTCCATTCAGGTAGGCCCAGTTAGTCCCTAGCGCCGTCTTCCCATGTTTCGCCTTCTCTAGGGCGGACCTCGGGTAACCTGGGGCACGTAGGGAATGTCCCCTGATTCCTCAATCTATAGGACATGCCGGGAACAAATGTCCAGCGCATCTGCACCCAAAGCAATGATCTGGTAGGTGCTCATATGAGATCTGGAGAAGAGTTTGTACCTGTGATTCCGACAGCCGGAACCATATCTGACTCTGAAGAGGGACATGGATGCCAGCCCGGATCCTAACGTTCATGAAGTCTCCCCAGCAGTAGCCCGACCTACCCACATCGACCGCCTGACATACTCCAAGAGCATTCCCCACTTTGAAGCCCACCTCCTTGTTCCACGCACCCACCGACAAATTGGACACTTTTGCCCAAACCGAGAAGTGGTCGAAACTAAGGTCTCCCACCTGCATGTGGGCCCTGAGATCTATAAATAGCACTATTGACTCCCAAAATGCCCATAGCTCTCCTGCCAGAACTCTCGCCCTTTCCTTGGCTGATCTGAAAAAGAATGCCACCAAGCCTCCTTCTAGTGGCTCCAGGTCCGTGAAAGCAGCACCGCCCCCCATCGCCCCGACCGCCGCCTCTTCCTGCAGCCCATCCTCCGATCCCGTCTCCTGTGGTTCGAGTTCCACACCACCCTCCACACGCGAATCCCATTCCCCCACATCCATCCATCCCATGTCGCCCCCGCTCACCTCCACGCCCGGCTCCTCAAGCCACACCGAAAGGTCGCCGGAAATACTAGACAGTTTGACCGCCGAATATGCCGTAGCTTGCGCAGAGAAACACAAAACCTAACCCCAGCAGAGAGAGAGGGGCTGTGACAAATACTTTTAGGTGTTTTCATGAAGTATAATTATATTAAACTTAAACAATTATCCATACATTAAGATGTACAAATAATCTAACTTATTAAATTAATTAATATTACTTTTTTTTTAAAGTAATTAATTAATATTACTTAGAGATGCCATTCATAATTTTTGCAAAAGAACATCCATAAAACAAAATGTTTCCTCCCAACTGTATGGAAATAGTTATGTGAGAAATGTTATTTTTAGCATATTTTTCTTTTTGTATCAAATTGTTTTATCGTGTATGACCAAGGATTCTGAAAAGCTATCGAGAAACAATTTACTCACTATATTACCCTTTACAATCACTGAAAAGCTATAATGTCAATGACATTCTGACAAGAATAATACATAAGCTTAACACTCACATGTATTGTTGAACTCGATTTAGAAAAAGAAAGCCTACATTGCCGAACTTAGTGTTGATGCCCAACGTGGGAGATGCCGGGATGAGAGGGTTGTCCCAATCAAGGGGCCAAGAACTCCTACCCCAATTGTCAAGGCCTATCCTTCAAGGTCACCCGTGATGGCACCAACAAAATGTTGTTCCTAGAGATTGGCAATTTGGCCAGTAGCCCAATTTTAAGAGGAAAAAAACAGAGATAAAATGACATTTAATGTCATTATCTCTGCAACATGAATAATATCAGCTGATAAGCATGATTCACATCTAACTATGCAAGAGAGCCTCATGGAAATAAATTTTCTCTTATGACAAAGTAACTTACAACAACAATATCGATACAATTTTCATTTTGGAAAAGGAAAAATATATAAAACACTATAATTGCACATCAGTAAACATAAAGGCAAATGTCAAAAAATAATGTGTGCAATACTATAACTTGATCTTGGCTCAAATTCTATGTTGAATGAGTCATATACCTCTACAACTCACACTAAGGGTTATGGATTATGCACTAAGGGTGATATTAGTGTACTGTAAGATTCAAGGCCAACAGAACACGCATACATCATTAGTGTACAACATTACTTGGACAAATGAAACTATTTCCTTTGAAACACATTTCACCACAGATCACTCCTAATTGTTACTGGAAGTAACCTAGTTGGGTTGATATGATGTCGTCAACTGAAAGTCGTTTCTTTATAATATGAAAAACTTATAGGAATTGTGAGAATTAAAAATGCAAGAACAAAGTGTAAGACATAGAGAAACATTTCCTTCTCTTCTACAACATAGATACATCAACAACTATATAAAGACAGTTAGATTATCCGAGATAAGTTATGGATCTACTATTTCACTTACAGTCAAGTATTTATACATCTTTAAACTTATAGATTTAATGAATAATTTTATCCTCTATAATTTACATAAATAGTGCTTCATATAAAAACATAAAAAAGAAAAGAATGTTATTCATACAAGAGATAACTTTTTAAAGGGTAAAAATTACTTTTAGCTTTGAGCACACACATCAAATGTAAATATCAACACACAAAGAAGAGTAAACACAGTGCAAAGTAGTACCAGATATCAAAGCAGTTTCGTATTCTGGATCAAGAGTCAGATAAGGAGCACTCTAGTCTGCCCATACTCCATAGCGTTACAAAAACACCATTTGAAGAATAATCACTCCATTTGTCCTTTCTCAACTCACAACACAACACCATCACCACCCTAGTCTACGCTAAACTCCTCTCCCCCTCCAATCGTTTTGTCTTTCCTCGCTTATTCTTTATGTCCTTACACTTTCTTCAACAAAATTAGTAAAAGTTAAAATCATGCAGTGCATTGTAGTAAGTAACTTGTTATTTCCTTTCTGGTTCTTTGATTTTGCAACTTGTTGGAAACATTTTTCAAAATAAAGTATAACATCAGAGAGTGACTCCTGCAAATTACTGGGGTGGAGACAACAATTTGAGCACCCAAAACAATGTTTCTAAAATTTAAACACCCACATCGACACAATTTTTTTTAACAAAAAACTAAAATTCTTCTTCTATGATCCTATCATGAGAGAACTCTGACTTATGCAAAGTTACAACCTGAAATTGCTAAATTTAAAGTTAAATAGAGAGGATGAAACATCTCATGACCTCATGACCATGCATTTTGATCATCAAATAGAATTCAGATGACTAATTTGAGTTTATTCTATTTTCTAAAACAACAACATTAGCGTGAAAATAAGTAAAACAAATCTTACAATTCAAATAAAATGAGATTACCTGAGTGCTAAAGAGATGAAACAAATTGGTTATTTGATCTAGTACTATTGCTGTCGCTTTCATTACTTGTTCTCAACCATTCTGGTACCAATGCAGGCTCATTTTTTTTCCATGGCTGTGACCAAACATGATCATGTGAACAAAAAGCAGATAAGAGATCTTGTTAACTTGGTCCCTAAAAGAAATGAGTTTATGCACAAAACAAAACCAATCCAATATCTAATGGTTTCACCTACAGTATTTTTAAATCAACGGATAAAGCACAATGCCTTGAAACCTTCACCTCACACTCCATAGTAAAAAAAAAAATATATCACTTATTGTTGCAAGTTCGATACATCAACCATACTAAGGTGTTCACAGCATATGTGGGATAGGTAAATCAAGAAAAAAAGATGCACCTTGTATAAATCAAGTAAAGAAAGAAAAAAACATAAAAAGGTCATTATAGATTGATACGTCGCCTATTAAGAGCTTTGCATTCCTGAAGCAAACTAAAGCATAAAGAAGCTGAAAGACCAAAACTTAGAAATCGAAACAACCAGAGAAGAGCTAAAGATTAAAATGAAGCGTACCTGATTGCTCTGGCTACTACGATTATGACCCAAAGCATATCGTAGTTGTTCTCATCTGCCTGATTAGGTGTAAACTATAGTACACCAACAAACTTATTCTCAGAGAGTAAATATTAACATATGATGAAAGTTATCGACAATAATATTTGCAGATAAACCACAAAACAGAGCATAATCAGATAATTGAAAGAAACTTAAGTCAAAACACATACAGATTGAACCATATGTATGTGCAAATAGGCATTGTCTACATACTTTTGTGATTCCAAGATTGGAAGGCAGGCCACAATGAGTTTATAGTATATCTCAATAAGTTCATATGCTGATAGTGTCCTCTCTTCCCTGACTACATGTTCAACCTGAAACACAAAAACACAAAACACATTGAAACAGTTTTATGAACCTAATCATCTTGGGTCAACATCTTTTGAATAAAAATGACAGTTGGAATATGAATAACACTTAAAAATTACCAGTAATTGAAGTTGAAAGGATCAACAACAGAACCACGTACCCTGAACATGGTGGTCCGGTCCTGACCAAACAGGAGCAATGAGCTAGCTCCTTCTTCAGGTGCTTCAACATAGCTTCCTTCCTGTTCTGTCGTGGCTTCGTCCGTGAAGCAACAAGATTCAATGTCGTCTTGCTGCCAAACCCAGAAATAAAAATAAAAATTTATCATATGTGTAGCCAAATTTATTCAACCCATGAATACCAACCAAGCAGTAAACCCAAATCAACCGTAAAAAAATTTCCATTTCATCGGCTTAAAGCTTCTATGGAGCATTATTTCATATGATCCCAAACGAAGCTGCTTCAGAATCTTCGGAAAATCAATTGGGTTTTTGGGATCGTACAATGAAGAATCGGGGAAGAAGGGTAAGGAGAATAATTATAATCAGGCAAAGTAACACAGAGATTAAATATTACACGCATAAATACACAAAATCATAGAGAAAGAAATCCATAAATATAATCAGAAATAGAATTTGTATGTAACATGATAAAAATCTATTCAAACAGGCCGTGAATGGGAGAGATTGAACAAACCATATGTCAAGAGTATGAAGAGCTCTTGAACTTACGAAACAAACAAGGAACTTAGATTAATATAAAGATGGAGCCCAAGGCTCTTACAATGCTTCAACGTCTCTCTTACAGAGATTCAGCTACAGCTATCCAAGATTACCATTTCTATGCTACAACTATAGAGACCGATTTGCATACCCTTCCCAATGACTAGAACTACTATATATAGAACGTCAGCATCATGCGATGTGTGCTCTCGACAACTACTGCAGTGTTCTGTTTCCTCCTCAGGTCCTGCAACTCACACAAGACAAACGGAGAAGACGACGAACCCTATTGACTTCATCAGCTCTTCTCCAGCGTACACGTGTACCGCTCAAAATGGATATCGACTTCTATTCGCAGGTAAAACGCAGCGTTTCACTTGAGAGAACTTAAGTGAAACGGTGCGTTTCTATCGTCTTCAACATTGAGAAGCTTGTCACGCACGTTATCGTGACAATGCCACTCCCTTCAACAGGCTTGTCCTCAAGCCTGAATACGAGCAATCCACTCCGGAAACTCCCCACGAATGAACGTGGCGTCCTCCCATGTAGCATCCTCCGAGGCCGAGCGCTCCACTGGATCAAATACTGGACCACGACAGTGTTGTTGCGTCTGATAGTCCGAGTGTCCAAAATGGCCGCCGGATGGAGCTTCAGACGACCATCTTCAGTTGTCTCAGGCAGAGAGGCTACCAAACGATTCTTGTGGCCAAGTTGCTTTTTGAGCAGAGAGACATGGAACATGGGATGAATCTTTGACTCCTGCGGAAGACGAAGGCGATAAGCTACTCCCCCAATTTCTCTATCACCTGAAATGGACCGTAATATCGAGCATCGACCTTCATGGATTTGCGGAGGTTGGGAGAATTTTGACGATGAGGCTGGAGTTTCAAATAAACCCAGTCACCGACATCGAAGGTGCGTTCTGATCTATTCTTATCCACCTGAGACTTCATGCGATGTTGAGCCTTGCGAAGGTTCTCCTACATGACCCGTGACAGTTCCTCCCTTGTGCGAACGAATTGTTCCACTGCTGGGACAGTAGAAGGCTCTCCTGACATGCCAAACAGAGGCGGGGCGTAACCGTATAGAGCTTCGAACAGAGACAGACCCAGCGAGGAATGGAAGCTTGAATTATACCAGAACTCTGCGAGAGTCAACGATTGAGCCCACTTCTTCGGAGTTTGGTGGTTCATTGCGCGGAGGAAGTTCTCCAAACACTGGTTAACTCGCTCCGTTTGACCATCCGTTTGTGGGTGATAGGATGTCGAAAGCTTGAGGTCCACTCCTACTCGCTTGAAGAGGTCCGACCAGAATTTGCTTAGAAATAGGCGATCACGGTCTAAAACGATATCTTGAGGGAGGCCATGGAGCTTGAAGACCGTGTCGATGAATAATTTACCTAGTGTTGCTGCTATGTACGGGTGCTTTAGGGGAAAGAAATGGGCATATTTGGAGTGACGATCCACTATTACCCAAATCGCATTGAACCCGTCCGACGTCGGCAACCCTTCGATAAAATCCATGGAGATTTGAGTCCAAGGTTGAGAAGGAATTGCGAGCGGTTGCAGCAGGCCTGGAGAAGCAATAGTCTCTGCCTTGACGCGTTGGCACGTATCACATTCTGAAACGAACTTCTGTATATCTTTGGCCATGTGAGCCCAGAAAAAGTATCGTTGGATGCGTTTGGTAGTCGCAAGGACACCAGAATGACCACCGAGGCCAGAGTCGTGGAGGAACGACATGATCTTCTGGCGCGCGCCATTACTTCGGCCTAGACAGATTTTCCCATTTATTAGAAGCATCTCATGCCTAGTAGATTGGCTTGGTAGCAAATCTGGTTTCAGAGCCAATTGTAAGAACAATTCATTAATCTCCTCACCCCCCTCATAACTCTCGAGTACCTCAGTCATCCATACCAGAAGGAGCTATGACAATTCGGTCAATGACTCCAAAGGCAACCTCGACAGAGCATCTGCGACCTTGTTTTCCCGTCCCTTCTTGTATTCGATCGTGTAATCCAAGCCCATTAGCTTTGATAACCACATTTGCTAATAAGCTATGCCCAAACGTTGTTCAAGTAGATATTTCAAACTTTGCTAATCTGTGCGGATGATGAACGGCGATTGAGAGATGTAGTGGTGCCATTTTTGAATGCAGACCACGATCGCCATTAGTTCCTTCTCGTATGTACTCAGAGCACGGTTGCGATCACCCAACGCTTTGCTCATGTAAGCTATAGGGCGTCCTTCTTGCAGCAGAATACCACCAATGCCCGAATCCGATGCGTCAGCTTCTATAATAAACGGTTTGGAGAAGTCTGGGAGCGCCAAAACTGGAGTGGTCGACATTGTTTCCTTCAATTTGTCAAAACTCTCTTGAGCCTGTGGGGACCAGAAGAATGTGTTGGTCTTGAGAAGGTTGGATAGAGGTCGAGCAATGGAACTGTAACCATTGACGAACTTTCTGTAGTAGCCCGTGAGGCCCAAAAAGCCCCTCAAAGCTTTGAGTGAATCCGGCGTCGGCCACTTCAGCATCGCCTGGATTTTCTCTGGGTCTGTGGATACGCCCTCACCAGTAATGATATGGCCCAAATAAGCAATTCTCTCTTGCGCAAAGTCGCACTTTGAAAGTTTAGCGTAGAGGCTCTGTTCTCTCAGCGTTTGCAGAATCGTGTGGAGATGGAGCAAGTGATCGCTCCAGGTTGGGCTATAGACCAAAATATCGTCGAAGAAGACCAAGGCAAAGCGTCTCAAGTATGGGTTGAGCACTTGGTTCATCAGCGCCTGAAAACTCTCCGGCGCGTTCGTTAAACCAAACGGCATGACGCGAAATTCATAGTGGCCGTTGTGAGTTCTGAACGCCGTCTTGAATTCCTCGCCCTCCTCCAAGTGAATCTGATGGTAACCCGAACGGAGATCGATTTTAGAGAAGTATTTCATGCCCTGAAATTCATCGAGCAACTCGTCGATCGTAGGGATTGGAAACTTGTCTTTGATCGTTTGGTCGTTGAGCTGTCTGTAATCGACGCACATACGTCATGATCCGTCTTTCTTTTTCACCAGGATGACAGGAAATGAGTATGGGCTTCTGCTTTCATGAATAACGCCCAAAGCTAATAACTCATCCACCATCTTTTCTATGGCGTTCTTCTGTTGGAAACTTTGGCGGTAGGGTCTGATAGAAGGCGGAGTCGCACCTGGGACCAACAGAATCCTATGATCATGGACTCATCTAGGGGGGGGGGGGAAGACGGTTCTGAAAAAACGTCTTCGAATTCTGAAAGTAACTACTACAACTCAAATTGTTGGATAGGGAGCACGGCATCGCTATCCAAAGCAAAAAATAGCCCAGATACAAGGATTCGCCTTGTTTCAGCTCATTGAGCACCTGTTGAGGCGAGATGACTGCGTATGGAGTGTTTGATGGACATTCCTGAAGTACCAGAGATCTGTGTTGATGTTGAATCGTGGTTGAGCGAGCTTCATAATCCAACAAAATTGGGTTTACAGTCTTGAGCCAATCCACGCCGAGCACGATATCAAAGGACCCCAAGGGCATAACCAGGAATTCCCAAGCGAACATGTTATCATTCATGACCTACTCAACCAAACACCTAGAGGAGCATACATAAGATTTACCATTTCCCAATCGGACCAAGATGGACGATGTTGGCATGATTTGCAGGCCCAAATGCTTCGCGGTGAGAGTGTCGAGGAAAGACTTCGAGGCTCCAGAATCGACCAGAATCGAAATTGGTTTCCTCTGAATCAGGCCACCAATACGTATTGATTTCGAGTCCATCGGAGACTCCGATGTGCAAAGGAATTCCAATTGCAGGTGACAGAGGTCCTGCTCTTCGATCTCGCCCGAGAGTAACCCTTCTGGTAAGTCTTGGTGGACTGGTTGTGGCATGTCGGGTTGTAGTTGCTCTTCAGGAGCAGAGTCCTTGTCGTCCTCTTCCAAGAGCACGTATAACCTCTGTTTGTTCGGACAGACATGGTCCCTGCTATATTTCGCTAGGCATGTGAAGCAGAGACCCTTTGCACGCTTTTCTTCAATCGGCATTGGAACAAAGCGTTGAGGTTGTTTGGTGGTTGGTGATGGTGGTGCGGGGAGTAGTGGGATTGTTTGGGGCTGAGGAAGATATTGTTGACGAGGGCGTGTGTACTGTTGAAATGGAGGTCTGGCTGTTGTCTGTTGGTATTGTCGGAGACGGTAATCCTCGTGGCGAGCCAAATACACGGCGTGCATGAGCGAACGAGGACCGAATAGTTGGACATCAGGCCGGATCCGAGACTTTAAACCCCCAATAAAATTTGATATGAAGAACTCCTTCGTCAGATTTGGGTAGCGCGTAGCCACCAACACTTTCAGTTCCAAGAACTTGATCTCGTACTCCTGAACCGAGCCATTTTGTTGGAGTTGCTTGAGTTCGATCAAGACATCTTCGCGTCCAGTGTCTCAAATTTCCACACTAAATCTTAGCAAAACTGATCCCACCAAATGACCTCTTTTCCAATGAGATACTCTGTGAACCAATACTCTGCCGGGCCCGTAAGATGTATCGAAGCCAAACGCACCTTTTGGTCCTCCGGAATGTCGTAAAACGAAAAGTAAAGCGTTTCTTTTTGAATCCATCCTCTAATGTCTGAATCGTCGTTAGGAAATGATAACGACGGTGCTCGGAAGTTTAATGGTTGGGGAGGTTGCTGGGGGTTGTATTGGTTCATTTGAGGACGTGGTGGAGGATGGTTTACCTGAGGGTTGTGTGGTAACGATGGCTGAGGCATGTTTGGGACAAACGTTGGTGGAAGTGGGCCGTGAGAAGAGGAGCTGTGGTCTTAAGGGATAGGGCGACGGATGAAGGTGTTTTGTGGTGTATGTTGTTCTTGCAACGGTGGAGTGACAGTGTTGTGGTTGAAAAAAAAATTCTTGCCCAAGACCAAAGGGAACAGGATTTGCAGTAGATGGGTTTGCTATCATACAAGAGGCTATCGATTTACCTCTGTCAATGTCTTGCCCTCCGTCTGGAGGTTGAGTAGGTGCTCTTGGAGGACCGATTTGTAGTCACTCCAGTAATGACTCCATGCCTCGCCGGAGTCCTTACATCTCAGATCTGCTGCGTTCCCCCATGGCTCTAAGGTTGGCGACCTCGACTCTGAGCTCATTGACGCCTGATTGAGTTGCACATTCGTCGATGGCTTCGTTGGACGCCAGATTGGCTCTGATACCACTGTCAAGAGTATGAAGAGCTCTTGAGCTTATGAAACAAACAAGGAACTTAGATTAATATAAAGATGGAGCCCAAGGCTCTTACAATGCTTCAAAATGCTTCAACGTCTCTCTTACAGAGATTCAGCTACAACTACATAGACCAATTTGCATACCCTTCCCAATGACTAGAACTACTATATATAGAACGACAGCAGCATGCGATGTGTGCTCTCGACAACTACTGCAGTGCTCTGTTTCCTCCTCAGGTCCTGCAACTCGCACAAGACAAACGGAGAAGACGACGAACCTTGTTGACTTCAGCAGCTCTTCTCCAGCGTACACGTGTACCGCTCAAAATGGATATCGACTTCTATTCGCAGGTAAAACGCAGTGTTTCACTTGAGAGAACTTAAGTGGAACGGTGCGTTTCTATCGTCTTCAACATTGAGAAGCTTGTCACGCACGTCATCGTGACACCATAATAGAGCACTCAGGAATTTGAGTTCTTACCTGATTGGGGTTTGACTCGATGCGAAGACCCTAATGTTGGCAGGTTGAAGGAGAAGGGAAATGGTTTTATATAGGCCGCAATTGTAAGTGATTCTCGTATCTCGTAAGGAAGAATGAGCAAGTAACTGCAATTGAAGACCTAGAGCGACACAGTCAAAGACGCCATCAAGATGGAGTAACGGCAATTGATTTCAAACCACACCCGATACAATTGAATTGAAGATGTAGAATCATCAATACTGTAGTGGGAATTGAAGAAGAAGAATCATGAATCATGAATACTGTAACGGAAAGAGGAAAAGGGGCTAACGTGAGGATTTATTGCGCGAGAACGCGGTCGCGGATGAGGCTCGATTGAGCGAGAACACAGAGAAGGTGCGGTACTGAACAGTGAACAATGCCACGTATGTTCCACAGCAGCCCAGCCCCAACGTTTTTATAGATATATATGATATATGATGTATGATTGTTCTTAAATTTTTCAAGTAACTTACGTCATTAATGCTCGTAGAATGAGAGTAAAGTCAACTTAACACGTCGTGCACTGAAGATTGACCATATAACCGCTTAGAAGACTTTCTCTCAGTTTGTAGCTGAGTATGATAAGAACAAGCATCCCGTGTAACTCATCAACGTGTACGATTGCACGTATGATGTTATGACTGATCTCCATAAGTCGAAAATGATACATGTTTCCATTTGTTATGTTTTGAACTTTAATTTGGAATCATTTTATATTTTATTAGGTAATGATGCACTAACCAAGATGATTTATGGTGATTAAATTAATTTACTATAATCATTATTTATTAGTTTAGGAATTAAGATTTTTTTTCTTCTATAATTGAAATTGCACATATATTGTTTTGAGCTTAATGAGTTTAACGCATATGAGAATGTAAGTTAATATCGTTTTTACTTGTGATCAGAATATTATTAAGGGAAAGCCTAGGGAGACCTATAGGATTGGATTGTCGAACCCGACTTTACCTAAAGATGTGGACACCTCGCTTTGGGCAGGATACACGATGATGACTAGGTACTCCCTCAAATCTATTCTTGGGTTTAGGAGAGGGTTACACCAACAGGTTTTGGGTGGTGAGAAGAAGAAGAAGAAGAAGAAGAAGAAGAAGAAGAAGAAGAAGAAGAAGAAGAAGAAGAAGAAGAAGAAGAAGAAGAAGAAGAAGAAGAAGAAGAGAGCGTCCCAAAGGCCTAGGCCCCAGATTCACTTGTTCTAGCATATGAGTGTATACCATAGATGAGATTGAAGAAAGGCTAACTCAAGCGGTGATCTCATTAGAAGAGCGGATGACTGCATGGACTACGACCCGTGACCAATAATGAGAATAAGGTATGAAGAAGAAGAAGACTATCTTTCTTGCCCAATCCCAATCTCAATCGAAAGTTCTCCCCAAGACCCTTGTAAACCTAGACCTTAGTTACATTATGTGATGTATAACTTTATGTTAATAGTTTCAATACTTCTTTTGATACACTTTTTTTTATCAGCGAAAGCATATTGATTGAATAAAGCCTCTTCTGAGGAAGAAAAGGAACAAGCACAAAAACAAACAACCTAGCTATAGATTGAGGAGAGCAAAAGAGAACAGAAAAACCAAGAGAGACAATAAGTAAAGGAGTGCAATATTGAGATGGATGTTGATGATGTTGTTGATGAGTGAATGTTGATATGTGGAAATTTGTTGCTGCGAAAAGTCTGTAATCTTTCAAACAGGGAAGGGTGATGGTCATCTGAGGATCAGTTCTAAGAGAGCTGTTGCTTGAGCCGCAAGTAAGTGAGGGTTTGAATTGAGAAAAAAGGTTGTTCAAGATAAAGCTCGGGAATGAAGCAGCCACAGTGGAGACTTGTGGATTGCTCTTCAGTGATGCTGAGAGGTGATTGAAACTTGAGAATGTTGGTGAGGGAAGGGAATTCTGACGAAGTGCTCTAGGATGCTGATTGAAGTATTTGTGCTTTAGGATGTTTAATTATGATGCCGCTGATATATCTGAATGTGCAAAGGTCGAGCTATGAGGTTAGTCTCAAATTGTGCAAAGAACGAGCTCTGAGGTGAATTGAGCTTATGAATGTTAAGCTTGATGCAATGATGATGAGCAAGGCTTGAACAATGTTGAGGATGAGATTTATATGTAGTGATTCCATCTGGATTCATCGGGTCTCTGCAAGAGAAGGCAACAAAGCCTGCAAGAGAGAACAAAAACACTCAAAACTAAAAAAGCTACCCACTCACAGAGAGAGGCCAAGAGAAAAGACAACCCCCACACAAAGAACAGAACACTCAAGGCCAGAGAGGCCAGCACCCCCAAAACAAAGACCTAGCCTCACCAGTACTAAAACCCAACAAAAAACAAAGACCACCCCAAACCCTCCCCAAACCCAATGAAGATCAGGCCAAGCCAGTTGAGGATAAAGGCCAGATCTTACTGATTAAACTCCATCCTTGGATTGTTGATCCAGTCCTGCAGAGTAAAATGGTAGGTAGTTTTGAAATTAGCACATTCCCAGCTGAAGCTCTTGTTGAGAATTCTATTGATAATGGTTTCTGAAGGCTCATCAATGTGGTTGAAGATCAAAGTATTTCTGGCAAGCCAAATTTGCCAAAGAGTGATTTGTAATATTCCTCCCCAGCATCTTTTAAACTTTGAGGGAAGAAGCTTATGCCAAGAACTGCAAAGGTGTTTAACTGAAGCAGGACAAACCCAAGTCAAACCCCACCAACTTAGGACCAAATTCCAGGTCTTCCAGGCCTTATGACAGTGTAGGAGTAAGTGAGCTCCATCTTCCAGATCCCAAGAGTAATGAGGACAGAGCAATTCTTGTAGTGTGAGGGTCATACATCTTCCTTCCAGGAAGCATTTAGAGGGGATTGCTTCTAAACACTCAAGCCAGGAGAATGCTGAGATTTTTGGAGGAATACAAGAAATCCAAATATGAGAGGTCTAGTCTGATTGGGAGTTTGAAGTAGTTTGAGATGCAAGTAAATCATAGAATCTTCCCACAGTGAAGCCTTTTCTATCAGCGTTCCAAATAAGGATGTCATCAGTTATGGAGGGTTGTATTGAACTTAGGATTGCTGAGAGGGCTCCCCATTCTTATAGTTCTCTTCCTCTGGGAGCTCTTCTGAATAAGAGGTCCCAGGCATTGCCATCCCATAGAGCATCAATGGTCAAATTTTTTGAACCAGATAAAACAAATAACCTGGGAAAAAAAGATTTGAAATCCAAGTCTTCCCACCATAGTTCCTTCCAAAAATGGATTCTATTTCCTCTTCCAAGTTTCCAGGTCAAGCCTTTTGTGCCAAGCATGTCAGCGAATCTAGAGTCCTGCAAGAGTGTTGTAAGGTGTGATGTAAAACTAGGCATACCAATCTCTGAGAATTTTGAGAGATCCCATTCTGAGTAGTTCCATCCTAGTTTGGCACAGATGGTTTGTTTCCAGAGAGAATCCTCTTCCAAGGAAAACCTTCACCACCATTTGGCCAATAAAGCTAGGTTCATGATTTTCAAACTTCTGATACCCAAACCCCCATCTCTTTTTTTTACAGATTTGACCAAGCTACTTTGCAGAAAACTTTGGATGATGGCTCTCCATGCCAGAGAAATCTTCTTTGGTGTCTCTCCATATTTAATATAACTGCTTTTGGTGCCTTGAGGAGGGAGAAATGATACAGAGGTAGAGCACTGAGTGTGGACTTGATGAGTGTGATTCTTCCACCAAATGACAACAGCTAGGCTTGCCAGAGACCAAGACTTTTTTTGAACTTTTGAATGATTGGCTCCCAGGTTATTATTCTCTTATAATTTGCTCCCAGTGAAAATCCAAGATAGGAAATTGGTAGTTTTTCTACTGAGCAATTTAAAATGTGAGAGAACTGATCAGTTTCCTGTTAAGAGATATTGAAGCTTATCATACTTGATTTTTTGTAGTTGACTTTGAGACATGTTACTAGTCTGAATAGGGTGAGTGCATTCTTCATATTAGTTATCCCCTCAGCATTTCCTTTGATAAAAATGATAGTGTCATCAGCAAATTGGAGGTGCGATATAACCAGACCATTAGTTCCAATCTTGATTCATTGGAATTGATTATGGAAGAGACCAGCTTTTAGAATTTGGTTTAGACCCTCAGCAACCAAGGCAAAGAGGAGAGGTGAGAGGGCACAGCCCTGTCTTAGGCCTTTATGAACTTGAAAATCTGAAGTGGGGGATCCATTGATAAGCACAGATACATGAGCTTTAAAACAGGAGATCATCCAAAGTCTCCAAAGAGCTCCAAATCTCATTCTTGCTAGTAGTTTCATGATAAACATCCAGTGTATTTTTTCAAAAGCTTTCTCAAAATATTCCTTGAAAAGAATAGCTTTGCACTTGTCTTTCTTGATTGTATGTACTACCTCATTAGCTACTAGAACACCATCTAGTATTTGCCTTCCAGAAATGAAGCCTGTTTGCTCAAACCCAACCAAGTAATTGATAACACCTTTGAGCCTAATGGAGAGAAGCTTGGAGATGATTTTATAAGGACCTCTCATGAGACTGATGGGTATGTAGTCATCAAAGGATAAAGGTTACTCACATTTGGTTATAAGTGTTAGGAAGGAGGAGTTAATTCCTTTTCCCAGATGGGCAGACATGTGAAAATGGTTGATGAAGCTGATTAAGTCTTGCTTTATAATTGGCCAACATACTTGGAAGAACTTGAGTGTATATCCATCAGGGCCAGAGGCTTTGTCACCTGAGCATGTCATTATAGCCTTTAGGATTTCTGCTTCAGAGAAGGGGAGCTCCAAATCTTGAGCTTGCTGCTGAGAAATGGTGTTAAAATGCAGATGGTCTATGTTGGTTTGATGTAATGTGGGTTCTGCAAATCTTTTGCTGAAATGAGTGACTGTATGAGCGTTGATTAAATTGGGATCTTGGAGTAAAACATCTTCAACTAGGACCCGAGTAATTTGCTTTCTTGCTCCTTGAAAATTAGCCAGCCTATGGAAATACTTGGACCCCTTGTCTCGTTCATGGAAATATTTTATCCTGGCCTTTTGACTCCATAGCTTGGCAAGGAGCTTTATTTTTTCAATTAGCTCAGCCTTAAGAGCTCCTCTGAAGTTATACTCAGCAGTGGTGAGTGGCCTATCTTCAACCAGGCAATCCATTTGGTTCAACTGTTGTCTGAGAGTGTTTACTTGGGAGTCAATATTTCCAAAAACTTGTAGGTTTCCTTCTTTGAGTTTTGCTTTTAACATCTTGAGCTTCTTCCATAGAATAATGTGTGGAGGGCCAGTTGCTTGAAAAGAAGCCCATAAATCCTGAACAGCCTTGTACAACCTACCATCTTCAAGCCAGAAATTAAGGAATTTGAAGGTCCTTGGCCCCCAATCCAGTTGTTCATCATATAGTATTAAAGCCATGTGGTCTAAGATGCATCTGGGAAGACATTTTTTTGTGATAGATGATTGAAGTTGGCTAGGAAGTCAGCAGAGATGAGGAATCTATCAATTCTAGAGGCAGTAGATCCAGGTCCAAACCAGGTAATTTTACCTCCATGCAATGGTAGATCAATCAGATCAAGAGTATCTATCAACTCCTGAAAGTTAACCATATCTGAATTAGAAGCCCTTGCATTGGATCTTTCTTCAGGAGCTAGCACTGCATTAAAACCACTGCCAAGCAGTAGCATTGGAATGGGATTTAGTGAGGATAATTCACATATGAGTTCTTGCCATAGGGCTCTTCTTCTTCTTTAGTGCAGGGGCCATATATATTTGTAATACAGCAAAGAGAGCCATTTTGTTTGAAAGTACCAAGCCAGATCATTGCTCCATTTATTTTCTTGATACTGATAACTTGAAAGGCACTTGATTTCCAACACATGATGAGGCCACCAGAGAGACCAAAAGCAGGAATATAGTCCATTTCCCACCCCCAATGCATACCACAAGACCTGAGAAAACAAGGAAATGGTTTGAGTAGCTTCGATTCTTGAATGAGGATCATGGCTGGTTGTTGCTTGCGGATCACGTCACCTAAGGTCCTCCTCTTTTGTGAGGAGGCTAGCCCTCTCAAATTCCATGAAGCTTCATTAGATTTATGCAGAAGAGAGTGGTGTGAAGCAATTCCTCACAACCAAGTCACAGATTGGATCTGAATCTTTGGAGAGGTGTATTGCGTCAAGGTGTTCCTCAGTGTTAGTAATCATGTCATCATCTAGAGAGGTTATCTGCTGAAGTAGTAGTTCCTCACTGCAATCTGCAGAGACCCCAATGATCTTGCCAAAATCTCAAACCCCATTTGCTTCCTTTAATTGAGCTTTGGAGATGAAGGTTTTATTTTTTGTTCCTCCTTCTTTGATTTTTGATCTGGTGGGATAGTTGTCACTACTGATTTGTTCCAAACCAAGCAACTGAGAAGTAGGGGACAGAAATGCAGAGGAGTTTTGTATGGGCTGAGAAACATTGAATGAATCAGTTTTCAATGTAGGATGCAAGTTATTCTAAGGAGATAGCAAGCTCTTCTGAGTAGAGAGGGTTTTTTGGGAGGCCCCTAGCATTAAATTCTGACTTGAGGTTGATGAGATTGCTTCTTTGGTTGTGTCATTGACTTGTAATTGGGAAGGTTGTTGTGTAACTGAACCGGTCAGCAATTGAATTGGATCTGCTCTGGTATGGCCGAGCAGTAGAGGTGCTTGAGTGCTCAGAGATTATGTGGCAAAAGAGTCAGAGATGATTTTGTTGAGGAGAGAATTTGATTGTTCTACAAGTATGGGGTTTGGTGTAGTATTGAATGGAGGGGGTTGGTGGTCTTGCAGTGTTTCTGGCACTACACTATGAGAACAAATATTTGGGGTAGTTAATGCAGTATCAACAAAGAAACAATGATCAGCAATAACATTCTCTCCAACCACTCTCTCCTGGTTGTCTGAGAGAATTTGGGTGTGGGATGGTTGTATAAAAATAGGTCCATTATCTGATGGTTCTCTCAAGTTGGATGAAGTATTTTGATCTTCCTCTTCAGGGAAAGGAGAAGCAAGTGAGTCTGAACCAGCAGGGCTAGAGCTTGGAGAAAACTGTGGACTTGGGATTAAAGGCACCTCAGAGAAATTAATAGAGTTAACATAGATTGAAAATGATTTGGATCCCAGGAAAAAGTTGGTCATAGAAGAGATATGCATAAAGTTGCTAGTATGTATAAGAACAAAGGCCAAACTGAGATCCATACCAATACTTGTGACTAGGTGAGAGCAAACATAGGTTCCAAACTCACATATTGCAGCTGAGAAACATTCTTCACACCAACCTTGGAAGGATATCCCTTGAATAGAGACCCAAGTGAATCTTCCTCCAAGTGAACAGAGATGATTCTTGGAAGGCAAGATTGTAAGCCAGTGATTCAACCAAACTCCATCATTGATCAATAATTCATTTTCCATTAGAGGTTCATGGCAATGCAGAAGTAATAGACTGTTCCCCAGAGCTTTGATTTCCAAGTCACAGATCCCTTCCATGACAAGATCCCTCCTAATTTCTTCTGCATTGTGATTACCAAGAGCCAAAGCTAAGTGTGACTTCTTCAGAAGAGTGGCTTGATTAGTCACCATGAGCCTTGCACTCTTGGGGGCTGCAGCACAAGTTCAAGGGAAGGAGTGGGTAGTGTAGGTTTTGGATGTTGCTTGTGGGGTTTCTGAAGAGGCTTGCTCCTTGCCTGAGTCACATAGAGTTGATAGCCATTTATGGAGTATCCACTGAAGAGGAAGATTGCCTCTCTCATTTGTGTCTGACTATGGAAGTAGCAAAAGCCAAAATACTTTCCAAGAATGCTTTTTTTTGTAGCAATGTGAGTCCAGGCTACTCCACCTACTTCAGAGAAGAGATTCAAGAGCCAGTCCTAAGTGGCTTTGGGTGGGATGTTGTGGACATAGATTGCAAACTCAGTATGTTGATTGCCCTTTTTTCCAACCCCTGTAACTGCAGAGTCCAAGGCTTTGCTTTGAAATGGAAGAGAGGGTTTAGAGTGTAAGGGTGGGGGAGATGGAGTAGAGTCAGTATCCGAAGTAACATGTCTGAAGAACTTGTCATAAAACATTCTTTGGCCATCAATGAGCTTTGTGTGACCGCCTGGACTGTATTGCTTAGTTCTGCCAGAGGAAGATGGTGAGTGATCTGCTACTCTTCTACTCTGTCTTTGTTTCGTCTTAATAGATTTCTTCTGCACATGCTCAAAGCCAAGAGGAGGGCCGATGGAGGAGGAGGTGTCTTGTTTATTGAGGACCTGAGAGGTTTAGGGAGCTGGTTCAAGAGACCGAAGGGCATGGGGAGCAATATCAAAACCCCCACAGAGTTCTTGAAGGGTGAGTTGGGTGCCTCCAAGAGATGCAGTAGCAGGAGGAAGTCTTGATTCAACTGGAGCAGCAAAGATCGGGGGGTTTGAGGTCAGGTGAGGATTTGGAGGACGAGGAGGTAAGATGAGTTGGCGAGGGTGATTGAAAGCTGAAGAACTAGGATGGAGAATGGGATGCAGATGAGATGAACGAGCTTCTTCATCAAGACTCAACCTAGAGAGAGTTTTCATTCCTTTTATGTCTTCTTGTAAACATACATCCGAAGGTTTTTTTGATACACTTGTGTGATGTTTGATACAATTTTATAACATTCTGGAAAATATGTGAGTTTTACTTCGATGAACTATGAAATGTAATAACAAGTGAAAGGGCACAAGCAGATTGTGCCCTATTTTTTACGATTCTGTCTAGCCTAAAGACACGCTATATTTTCAATGTAGTGCCTCTTAAGTTTTTATTAATGAGATGCTATATTAAAAATACAGTGCATCTTAAGTTTTTACTAACATGACGTTGGTCACCCATCTCCCACAATGATACCTAATAGTCTTAATTATAACTAAAGAGACGTTATTTTAAATATAGCGTTTATCGCATTTAATGCGACGCTACCCTAATGTGCTATCGTCTCTCAAACTTTTGAGGGACATAAATCTAAAAAGAAGTTGTCTTTTAGACTAGTGATGCACTGTCAACCAGCTAAAATGTCAAATAAAATAACTTATATATGTTGGTTGTCAAACCAAAAACAGGCACGACTTAGGTTTACTTGAACGACGTATGGTTTGTATATGCTGCAGCACATGCTTATAACCGCCTCATCGATGCCCTTATTCCACCAGTTCCATACTGAGTCCAGCCTTCCACCGAGTGATTATGGGTCTTGGTCTCATGCTCTTCACGTGCCAGGTCTTAATAACTTTAACACATCTCACGTGTGCGTGGATCTCACGCTCTTACTTTTAGATTTTAGTTTTGGATTCGAGCCCTAGTCTTGGAGTCAGGGTATCAGTAGATATGCATCCGTTCTTAGTACACGTGTCATTCTCATATAAGCCACCAATGCATGCATTCTCAATTATATGACTTCACTTGCTACCCTCACATTGTGTTTCATTCAATCCGACCTCACAACTATTAACTGACCACCAAATCCACCAAAAGTATATCTCGTTTATCAACCATATTAACTTGAGCAAGTGGTTATATATATTATGTCTAGGAACCACCAACTCATTAGAATTTTCATTAGACTTAATACTAATTAGGTTAAAACAAAGTTCTAAAAATTGTTAGGCGCTATTCGAGCGGTTAAGGCCTTTTGGGGAATAATCGGGGATTAAACGGAGATTAATCGAGGATTTACTCAATTAATCGGGTCGATCAACAAAGAAATGGGGCCTAGAGGGAACCTAGTCGGGATTTTTAGAACATTGGGTTAAAACACTCTTCTTCAACTACTCTCTTATGTTTTTGCCTAGCCCTGTAATGATACTGGTAAATTTCAACCTTTCTTTCTCTCTTTAAATCTATCATCACCTCCTTCTAGCTTAAAAATCAATCAAGGAACTAGCAACAAATTAACATTCTCTTTTTTAGAGCATCCGCATCAGGGGATATGGGCGAGGCCGGGGCGGGGGCAGAAAGGGAAAGGGTTCGGGGTTCGCTCGGTGTGGGGAGGGGGCGTGCGGGGCGCGGGGGAGGAGGCTGTGGGTGAGGGTGAGGGGGGCAGAGGCGCGGGGCCAAAATCACCCCCGCTGCCTCGCGCCTCTCTGCTGCCCGGTGGCAGCTCGCCACGTGTCTAGTCCCCAAAAAAATGACTGTTGCTGGTAGCAACGGTTTAATCCAAACGACTACTTTTTTTAAAACAAAATACAATAAACAAATCATTTTTCTCCTACTATAAATACCTCTCACCCATTTCATCAAATCCACAACACCATTCCTAAAATGTCTCTCTACATTTCATCTCCAATTCTCTACATTTCATTTCCAAATGTCGCCAAAAAAATGTCCGACGACGAACGTCTAACAAGGGAGGAGATGAAAGCCGAACGCCGCGAGGTTGAAGCCGAACTTCGTGCTTGGGATCGAGGACTTCGGCGTAGAACCAAGAGAATGATATAGAGAGCAACGCCATAATTCGATAGATTGAGGCGACGGATCGAAACAAGAGAAGGTTCCCAGACAGAGAGTAACAAAAGGCGTGAGCAAGGCCACGATGACTGATGAGGGATTATTTTGTCGAGAGCCCGATCTATATCCCCAAATTTTTTAGGCGACGTTTTTGTTTGTCCAGACCATTATTTTTACGGGTTATGGAAGCGGTTAAGTCTCACGACAGCTACTTTGTTCTGGGTCGTGACGCTACATGACAGTTGGGGTTATCAACGCACCAGAAATGCACCGCCGCGATACGAATGTTGGTGTATGAGTGCTCTTCCGATTCATTGGACGACACACTACATATGGGGGAAAGTACTATACTCAAATGAGTGGAAGAATTGCCTAGTCGCATTGCAAGGATCTCATGAATGTGGAGATCACGGGAATCCAACAATTATGCTGGAAGCAGTTGCGTCTCGTGATACGTGGATTTGGCATGCATTTTTCGGCATGGGTGGCACGAACAACGACATTAACGTCCTCAACGCCGGCCACTTATTCGATGAAGCTTTCCGTGGTCGTGACATGGTCGTGGATTTCGAGATCAACGGGCATCGCTACAACAAGCCGTATTATTTAGTTGACGGCATTTAGCCTCAATGGGGTCGGTTCGTCAAGTCGATTCGCCATCCATGTACCCGCAAACAGAAGTTGTTTTCCAAATGCCAAGAAAGTGCCCGTAAAGATATTAAACGGACCTTTGGCGTCCTCCAACCACGGTGGCACATAATTTCAAGGCCCACTCGGATCTGGGATAAATCGACTTTGGCTGATATGATGCATTGTTGTATCATTCTACATAATATCATCATGGAGGACGAACGCGAACGATATGAAGCAGGGGATAACGATTTGTTTTCCGAGGCCCCTCTGGAATTACCTTAGGGTTTGGCACCACCTCAAGCATGGAATCGATCAAGGACCTTGTCGTACCACCAGGAACTCCAAGCGCGAATTAGTGTCATCAATGATGCGACTCATCGACAACTTCAAGAAGACTTTATGGAGCACATATGGAATCGGTCGGGCGGGACTTACAACTCTGACGATTCAGACGACTGATAATTCATTGGTTTAATGTTATGTATTTTTTTTAGTTATGTATTTTTTTTAGTTATGTATTTTTTTTAAGTTATGTACTTTTTAAATTTTATATTTTATTAATGAAATTTTATTTCTATTTATGAATTTTATTTTTATTTTATTTAGTAGTTGTTGTTTTTTATCGGCAAATTATTATAGATGAATCAGTTCTACAAATTGTAGAAAAGATCAAGAGACTATTACAATCTCTCAAGCAAAACAATAAACCCGAACTCACCAACATACCCATCGACCATAAAACTTCCTTGGAAATAAGTGTTCCAAGTCTTACCCAAGTAATTTAAACTAACTTAACTAACTTGACATGTTGTCACAATCCTTTAGATGCCAAAACCCACCCTCGTAACACAACTATAAAAACAATAACCCATTCCTAACCCTCAAAAGTTTTCTTCCAAGCCAAGTCTTTACTTCTTTTCTTTCTTCTTTTTTGCTTCTTGAACTGTCAACCAGAACTGCTGCAAACCATTATGAGAGGCTACTTCCACAAATTTGTTGCAGCAAGATCAACTGCAACCATCATATGCCCCCTTCCTGCCAAGAAACAACCAGCAGCGCCATATCCATCTCAGTCATAGAAAACAATGGCACAACCAAGGTGACAGGTTCTTGTAAAACCTGTAAACAAAAGGTTGTCGTCCTATAGGTACTAAAAAATGGAACAAGTAAAAGAGCAAACCAGAGTTTTCCACTGCAATTCCAACACTAATGAAACCAAAGAGTCACAAAAACCAGGACTCAAAAGACAGAAGAAAAAAAACCCTCAAAACACCACCTAAACTCTACCCACACACAAGAAAGAAGAGTATTAATCAAGGGAAGAAAGGTGAGTAGCAGAACAAACCCCACACACAAAAGTACCTAAGAACTAATCCCAACAACACTCTACTACCTCTCCAAAATAAACCTAGTACCTTACTCCCAAGCCACCCTTAAAACCACCCATGCCCCCCCCCCCCCCCCCCCAAGAAAATACCAAAATCTTCAATACAGAATCCCCCCGAACACTAGAAAATTCAAAGCAGGGCTGGGGCAACCTTTCTTCTGATGCAGGCAGTAGGATCAGCTCTCCAAAGGGAAAAGGAGAAAGGATTGTATTTGTTAAATAGACTCCATTCTAGGTTAAAGCTGTAACTTTGAATTTTGTTGAAAATCTCTGTAGGAGAAGAGAGTTTGTTATTGAAAACCACCTCATTCCTATCAAGCCAGATATGCCACAAAGTGATGAAACATATAATTCTCCATTGAGCTGTAGAGTCAGAGGGGCAGAGAAATTCCCAAGAGTATATGAAGTTGATAATTTCATTGCAAAATACTCCTTTGAAGCCCCACCAACTTAATATTTCAGTCCACACAAGCCAGGCTCTTCAACAAGAAAGGAGGAGGTGATTGATCTCCTCAAAATCATAGTTACACATAGGACATATAGTGTCTTCCAGTTGAAGATTTAGACCTCTACTGTCCAAAAAAAGCCTGGTGGGAATAGCTTTATGGCAGGCCAACCAGGCAAATGCTGATATCTTTGGAGGGAGAATAGGAGACCACAAATACTTAGCCCAATTCTGGTCCTGCAGAGTTTCATCAGTCAAAAATTTGTACATTCTCTTGACTTTAAAGCATGCACTGTGTAATTTCCACACCACTTTGTCTTGTCCCGAGTCTTGTAGAGTAAAGACATTGAGAAGCTCTGATAATTCTCTAAATTGTCCAATCTCCCAACCTCTTAATTTCCTCCTGAAATGCAGTAGCCACTCACCATTATTCCAAAAGAACACCACCTTGTTGTTTTTGTGTATGGAGAGGTGAAAGAGTCTCTGAAATCTACACTTGATGGGTACATCTAATAGCCAAATATCCCCCCAGAAGCTCACCCTTATTCCATTGACCACAAACCATTCCAACCCTGAGAACCCCACTGCACTACTGAATTTGTGTTCACTGAGAAGTGTCTGAACATGGCCTAAGAAATTTTGACTAGAGGTTAATTTGATAGTGGATAAATTCCAATCTTCAGGGTTCCATCCATACTTGGCACAGAGAAATTTTTTTCATAGGGAGTCAGTATCAATAGCAAATCTCCACCACCATTTGACTAAAAGTGCAGAATTCATTATATAGAGGGTTTTTTATCCCCAAATTCCACCTGACTTTATGAAGTACCTTATTTGTGTTAGATCCATTCCACAAAAGTTTCCTCTGCCACATCTCCATCTCCTTGAGGACCTTCTTAGGAACTCTGAACAAAGACATGTAGTAAAGGGGAAGAGAGGAAAGTGTTGATTTTATAAGTGTCACCCTACCCCCAAAGTTGAGTAGCTTGGTCTACCAGAGGCTTAATTTTTTCTTGAACTTGTCAATAATTGGTTGCCAAGTAGAGTATCTCCTAGGATTAGCCCCTAGCTTGAAGCCCAAGTAATCAAGTGGTAAGTCTGCAGTTTCACATCCTAAAATAGAAGAGGCTTCAACAACAGTGTAAGTTGAAGGATTGAGGAGTACCACCTTGGATTTATGATAATTTATCTTTAGACCAGAGGCTAATTGGAAAGCTTCGAGAGAAGATTTAATATTGTGTAGGTGATTCTTCTTATCCTTTATGATTATCAAAGTGTCATCTGCAAATTGTAGGTGTGAGATGACAAGACCTTGAGCTCCACAGGTGATGCCTTCAAAATTCCCTGCTATGATCCTTTGTTCAAGTATTTGATGAAGGCCCTCAGCTGCCAGTGCAAAGAGTAGGGGAGAAAGAGAGCAGTCTTGTCTCAAACCTCTTGTGAGTTCAAAATCAGATGAAGGGGAGCCATTGACCAACACAGAAGACCAAGCCTGAAAGCAAGACTTCATCCAACTCCTCCAAGTAGTACCAAAGCCCATGATGTTTAAAACCTGGTAAAAATATCCCCAATCAAGAAAATCATAAGATTTCTCAAAATCTACCTTGAGAATTATGACTTCTTCTTTTGTGGCTTTGATGGAGTGGATCATCTCAGTAGCAATTAGAACCCCATCTAAAATTTGTCTCCCTAATATGAAACCTGATTATACATCATTTACTAATTCATCCATGACAGTCTTCAGCCTAGCAGCTAGCAACTTTGAAATAATTTTATACAAAGAACCTACTAAACTGATAGGTTTGTATTCCTCAAAGGTTTGAGGGTTTGATACTTTTGGGGATCAGAGGAAAAATGAAGAAGTAATACCCTTCCCCAATAGACCAGTCTCAAAGAAGTGATGACAAAAAAGGGATACATTTGACTGAAGAAAATCCCAACAGGTTTGGAAGAATTTTAATGTGTAATCATCTGGCCATGTTGCTTTCTCTCCATTACAGTCAATAACTACACTATAAATCTCTGCTTCACTGAAAGATCTTTCAAGGAAAAGTGTCTTTGCTGATGATAAGGATTTGAAAGGTAGTAGAGAGAGATCAAGGACAACAGAAGATGATTTTTGGAATCTAGCAGCAAAATGTTCTTTAGCTGCTACTTTTATCTCAGATGGATTGGACAATAGATTACTCCCAACCCAAATTTGATTGATCTTCTTCCTCTGACTAGCAAGATTGGCCAACAGATGATAATATTTGGAACATCTATCCCCTTCTTTTAACCACTTGTGCCTAGATTTCTGTCTCCAAACTTTTGAGAGAGATTTGTGTTTTTGAATAAGAATTGCCCCCAAATAAGCCCATGTACTTCTTTCAGAATCAGTTAAACTTCTGCTATCTAATACCCCATCTAAATCATTTATTTCCTTCTTGAGCTGCTCTATTTCTTTCTCAAGGAAGTCAAAGACATTGATATTCCAGTCTTTCAAGAAAACCTTTAGCAATTTCAGCTTCTGCCAAATAGTGTAATGTGGTGCCCCAGAAATATCAATCTCCAACCAAAACTTCTTTACTGCTGGAAAAAACAAAGGATGATCCAGCCAAGCATTGAGGAACTTAAATGGCCTAGGACCCCAATCAACCAAGGGATCAGAGAGAAGGATTGGTCTATGATCAGATATGTCACGCCCCAAATCCGGTTTTGACCGGACTCGAGACGTGAACTTAAAATAATAAATATATACGGTAAAATTACGAAAGATAAAATTTCAAAAGTAATAATAAATCAATTGACAAAGTTAACAGTTCCCAAAACCCATTATACAAAATTCGGTTCAAAAACAAACGCACGTCTCTAGACCTACTAGCCTAGGACCCTCGCCAGCTCCCAAGCTCAACTGTGTCCTGCTAGCACAAATCCCCTCAACACCTGAAAATCGACAATGTAAGGGGTGAGCTTTCGCCCAGTAGAGAAAGTATTTAAGGTAACGAACATCGGCTCACCACCATGAGTAACCGTCCAATTAGGGCATACTAGTACAACACGTCTAACTACCGACCGGGGTTCATAGCCAAATTTACAATACTCTCAACGATAACTTTCACACAAGAAAACATTAACCAAACAGCAACATATCAAACACAGAAGCCATCAGCACACACATCCCGTACTACAATCCCTGAACTCCGCCGACTGTACACAGCCCGACATCATCATATCAATACGGTAAGTCAAGTATCCATCGGACTACCTCTCGATCCAGAGGAGGCGCATAACGTCACAAAGACGTATAACGTCGAGAATGCCGAAAACATCCTTATGAGGACGCATTCGTCGGGACTCTCGGAAACGTCTCCAAAGGACCCTAGATCATCGAGGCTGAAACATGGCACCCAGTGCCCATCACGACCCGTAAGCCCAACACGACCCGTAGGCCCAACCACGACCCATAGGCCCACTATGATATGATTTGGCCCATCGGCTTCGAGCCGTCGGCCCTATGCAATATGATATGATGTGGCCCGTCGGCTCCGACCCGTCGGCCCTATGCAAGATGATATGATGTGGCCCGTCGGCCCTATGCAACACGACCCGCAGGCCCAACACGACCCGTAGGCCCCAACCATATTATGGCCCGTCGGCCCCAAACACGACCCGTAGGCCCCAAACACGACCCGTAGGCCCAATCTCAACCGGAATACCATCCTCAAGGAATACACAACAAAATAACAATTACGCATCGAAATGCCACATATCAAACACGGCTCACCAAGCCCAACAGTCTTACCACAAATACACGGCACGTCGGTCTATCACTCACCCGTCCATATCACGACCAAGGATTCTCATCACAACAAACACGACACACATGCCCACACACAATCACAATCATGCAGCACCGAGCAATAATCTTATTGAACTCTTAAGCACACTCAAACCGTCACGTACTTACCATCACTTACCGACCCCACGTTCAACGTGGTAACCCCACCGGCTTAACCGGTATCAAATCCCCAACTGTCCCACAGTTCAACAAATCAATTAACAGGAAATAACCACACAGGTCATCAGCATGCATCACTAGTTCAATCCAATCCGTTTTCATGTTCATTATTTAATATTCGTTCAAACAACACAAGCACACTAGCAGAAGCACTCAGCAAACAATCCTACGGGCACGTCATGGCCCGAAACTACCAGCACAACAACTCCCAAGACAGAAAACGTAAATGTTCACAGTTCATACGTCTGCGCTAGTTGTTTGCATCCTACATGCCAAACTACGATCTTTCCGATTTTATTATTATTACCTAGCATGCATACTAGTAACTTTCCCTAATTAAACCGGTATTCGCTACTTTCCCTACCTCAAGACGATACCACAGCAGCGTCTCCTAGCTGCTGACGACCGGGCCAACACCGTCTTCTAGGGCGAAGTCCGCGTTTGGGCTTAACTCCGGTCTTCTCTTCGCTCGAAGCCAGACTCTACTTTACATAGAAAGTTACAATTAAAACCGGTTTCACAAATTGATTTAAAAGGTTATAAGACGGTTTCGATTTAAATCCAAAAGTTGTCTTTTAGACTCGAGCGGGCTAAAAGCAAGATTACGGAAAATCGGGTTCGAGCACCCGAGCTCCGAGCACAGAACCCGGTGCACGTTTCCCGAGGTATGGGTTTCGATGCACGGTTCCCGAGGTACTGATTCCCGTTCCACTTTTGTCCCGTTTTCAGTTCGTTTTACAGTCTGGTTTAAAAGTCCAGGTCCCAAATTCGTGCACCGTTCAAAACCGTCTTAAAACGAAACTGATTTTAATTTCTTTTATTTTAAAGTCAAATCTGTTAATTCCTTAACTTTTGTTTCAACAAGTTTTGTTTCACGGATCGTTCAGATCCAAAAAAACACGGCCAGAAATAAAAAGAGGAGGAAGGCCCGGTCAGATTCCGACCATCGGCGGTGACGAACCCGGCCGGGAGCTCAGGGATTTGCTCACCGTAGTGTAAAAGGGACGGCGGCGGAAGGCTGAGCACGGCGGTCTCTCGCCCATCTCAGATATGCACGAGCCCGACGATTGGGCTCGGTTTACACGCGGTGAAGCAGAAAAAAGGAGAAGAGGAGCTAGAGAGTTCGGCGAGGGGCGCCGGCGACGGCTCGGCTGACGGAGAAGGCGCGAGGCAGGTCGGGGACGAGGGTGAGGGCGGCGGCCTTGACTGAAACGACGAGGAAGGAGAGAAGGGAGGGCGAGAGAGCTCGGGGACGAAGGTCGTGTCCTAGGCGCACCTGGTCGTCGCCGGCGAGCTCGAACGGAGGGGGAGATGGGACGACCGGAAGCTCGGTCACGGGTACACGACGCCGGCGAGGTTTCAGCTGGAGGAGAAGAGTGGGGGAGATGGGTGAAGGTTGGAGAAGGAGGGAGAATACGGAGGCGTGAAGAGAGAGTGACGGCGAGTGGAACTCGGGATCGAGAGGTGAGGGTTTCTGAGAGGGAGGCGTGCGCGCATCGAAGAGGGAAGGGGAAATCTGACGTTGAAACCCTAAAACAAGGGTTAAGTAGTCGGGCTTGGTACTGGGCCTCTAACGGGCCTGAGAAGCTGGCCCAAAAAGGGGCTGGGTTGGGTTGGCCCAAAACGGGGCTGGATCGGGTTGGCCTGACTCGGGCCGGTTCCACAGGTCGGGTCAGGTCCCCCTGACCCGGCTCTTTACCCCTTTTTTATCATTATTTTTTTTAAGTTTCTTTTCTTTTACGATTGTGGTTTGCTCCAAAACTTTATCTCGTTTTCCAACCACATCGTTCCATTCGAATAAAATTAACATTTTAAAAAATATTTATACTGAGGCGGTCTTCACAAGATATGCCTCTACAAAGTCCAATCTGAGTCAAATTTTTGAATTCTGCAATGCCTTGGGGCCCAAGCAAAAATCTGTCTAACCTTGATGCTCTTGAGAATGGTCCAAACCAAGTAAACTTTGCCCCACTGAGTGGAAGATCAATGAGAGGGGCCTCATTAAGAAGTAGTGTGAAGTGTCTACTAGCTGAGAAAAGCTGATTAAACCTGTTCTTTCAGATGGGAAGAGTGTAGTGTTGAAATCCCCAGCACAGGTATAATAATTCCCCAAGAACTGAATTTCCTGAATAATATTAAGCCATAGCACTTTCCTAGCTCTCCCACCACATGGTGCATAAATATTAATAATAGAGATATGAGTCCCTCATTCTGAGGCAAAACCAGACCAGATAATTCCATGATCAATAATTTTGGTGTCTTGCATCTAAAAGAGTACTTATTCCACAAAGTGAAAATGCCTCCTGATGATCCCATAGCATCCAAGTGTACCTCTTCCCATTCCCAACTCAATCCCACAGACCTCAAGAAAAAAGATGGAAACTGTTGAAGCTTTGTTTCTTGTAACAATACAACACCTGGAGAAAATTTGACAATAATATCCTTTAGTGCCCTCTGCTTTTGCTCAGAGGAGGCTCTTCTCATGTTCCATGAGAGGATCTTCATAAAGCTTTAATGTAAAAGATTTCTGGACTAAGATTTTATCTCATCCAGGCACACCTCTTCTTTCTCAAGGTCCAAAAAGTCATCACTGGAATCAGCTTCTAGATTCACCCTTCGATTGATCTCTGCCTCAAGATTATCAAATTGATCAATCACCAAATGGTCTTCAACCAGTGCCTTAATTCCTATTGACTTACAGTAATCCCAGGGGCTCTTTTGTTCTTCAACCAGTGCAATTTACACAGTCAGCATTTCTGAAAATCATGCCCCTCATACTTGTCCCTCTGATGTACAACACACTCTTTTTTTATGGAGCAGGGGGGATGAACCCTGCTCAGTCAGCAGAGGGTTCTGCCTCAGGGTTCAAGGTTCATCCCCCCACTGATGCGGATGCTCTTACTAACATTATTTTGTTGTTCTCTTTTCTCACAAGTTAACCACCGTGACTAAACCTTTTCTTTAGTCCCTCCTTGGATATGCTCTTATTAGTTTTTGTTTTGTTTTTTTATAAACAGTCCTTAATTAGTATTTAAAAAATAACATTTGGCATATTTAGTTTTAAAGATTTATATGTATACATAGTACATCATCTCATATTATCTATGTATTAGTATTTTTATTGTTATACAAAATCAAGTAAATTAAAATACGTTGACTTTTTTTTTATCAGCTGTAGTTTTATTAGAGGTCCAAATCTTTGAAATAAAGATAAGGCCAAGAGTTTAGGATAACAACTCTCAAGTAACCAAAACAAGTCATCAAAGACTCTACCTAGAACCAAAACCAAGAAGGAGAAGGATCATTTTTTATCCACATAAACCTACCCAAGGTCACAACCTAACAATGTTCCTACAAATGCAGCCCTATACAACTTAGAAGAGCTACCCCAAAATGCAAAGTAAGTCCCCAGTTTCAAACCCCTACTAACCATTCTTGCACCTTCAGAATCAACAATTCAATCCCCCCTACATCCAATATAGAACCTGGTCTGTCTCATCCTAGCCCCAGGATCAACTTAGCAACACCTTGGAGCAAAGTCTCCAATAGCAACAAACCAGATCTTCTAGTCTGTCCTCCATTTACACCAAAACTTTACCTGAACATAAATTACTACTCATCTAGCACAACAGAAGAAAACTGCTGCTTACTCCATCTGCAGACTAATGCAATTGTCTCAAAAAAACCAAACCAAGCAAATAGGACTTGAGTATCACTCAAAACACTCAAAAATCTAAAAAAATATATGAGCCCACACTCACTAAGCAAATAACAACAAGACTAGTAAGTAACCCTCACTCAAAAACTTTGATGTTTAAAACTCCAAACACTTAGGACAATATCCTTACCAAAGTCACTATCCACTCCCCTGTAACCACCCCCTTCACCACCCCAGACACTGTACTGAAATCAATCCAAACAGGTAAGACATCTCAGGATGCAGAACCCTCAAAAGGACTTAAAAATTCCCAAATTCTTCCTACCTGAACTGCAATCCTCAAAAGGACAACTCCACAGTCCCAACCCTTACACCTTAATTCTCAGACAACTCTTTGGTGCTCTGATCCAAGATTGATATGTAAAAGGTTTGAACTTGTTGAATTTTGACCATTCCAGATTGAAAGTATAGCTCTGGATTTTTTCTAAAATTATCAGATGAGACACCAGCACTTGGTTAAAAACCAGATCATTCCTAACCAGCCATATGTGCCAAAGGGTTACAAATATTGTTGTTCTCCATTGTTTTGCTGAGGGGGCAGGACTGATGTATGCCCAAGCATAAATAAACCCCAAAAAATTCCCCACCATGACATTACTAAAGCCCCACCAATCAAGTACAGCACTCCAGGTCAACCAAGATCTATGACAAGTGAGAAGTAGGTGGTTTAATTCTTCAAAGTCCAAACCACAAAAAGGGAAGAGGGAATCCTGCAGATCAAAATGTATTCCTCTCCCATCCAAAAATAGTTTGGTAGGAATTGCTTTATGGCAAGCCAGCCAGAAAAAAGCAGAGATTTTAGGAGGGAGATTAGGAGACCATAGCAATTTTGCCCAGGGTTTTGTCTGTGGGCCAATGTCCTCCAAATGCCTGTACATTCTTCTAACTTTAAAACCAGCTTCATGCAATTTCCACACAACCTTGTATGCACCTGAATCCTGTAGAGTAAAAAGATTGAGTTGATCAGATAATAAATTGAACTGGCCAAGTTCCCAGCCTCTTAACTGTCTTCTGAAATTCAAAAACCAATTCTCATTATTCCAATAGTATACCACCTTCTGTTTCTTATGTATAGCTAAGTGGAAGAGTCTCTGAAATCTCACTTTTAAAGGCACTTCAAGTAGCCAAATGTCTCCCCAAAATTCTACCCTTTCTCCATTATTAACAAACCATTCAAGGCCAGAAAACCCAACTGTACTACTGAATTTTTTATCTGCAAGAAGAGACTGAACATGACTTAGAAAGTTCTGATTTCCAGCAATCTTCAACTGTGAGAGGTCCCAATCATCTTTGCTCCACCCATACTTGGCACAAATGAATTTCTTCCATAAAGAGTTTGTCTCCAAAGCAAATCTCCTCCACCATTTAGCCAAGAGAGCATTGTGCATCACAAAAAGACTTTTTATCCCCAAGCCTCCCCTCTCTTTAGAAGTGCAAATCTTTCCCCACTTTACCTTATGTAGTACTTTTTTTGTAAATGTTCCATTCCACAAGAACCTTCTTTATCATTTCTCCATCTCTTGTATTACCTTCTTGGGAGCTTTAAATAGAGACATGTAAAATAGAGGAAGAGAAGAGAGAGATGACTTGATCAGTGTAATCCTCCCCCCAAAATTCAGAGTTTTGGATTACCATAGGTTCAATTTCCTTTTGAATTTTGCTATAATTGGTAGCCAAGTATTATATCTTCTAGGATTTGATCCCAACTGAAACCCTAGATAATCTAGAGGTAGGTTGGAGATTTCACAGCCAAGGGTTTGTGAAACCATTGTTTGATTCAAAGAGGTAGGATTTACCAAAATTCCTTTAGACTTACTGAAATCCACTTTCAAACCAGAGGCAAGCTGGAAAGCCATAAGTTAGGTTTTTAAGTAATGCAGATGAGACTCTTTTGCTTTAAGGATGATGAGGGTGTCATCAGCAAATTGAAGATGGGAGATCATAGGACCTGACTTGCCACAGGTTATACCTTCCAAATTTCCATCAGAGATCCCTTGTTCCAAAATCAAATGTAGGCCTTCAGCAGTAATTGCAAATAATAAAGGAGAGAGTGAACAACCTTTTCTCAATCCTCTTGTGAGATTAAAATCATCAGAAGGAGAGCCATTTATCAATACTGAACCCCAAGCTCTAAAACAAGATGACATCCAATTCCTCCAAACAGATCCAAACCCCATAATTTTTAGCACATTATTCAGATAATTCCAATCCAAGTGATCATAAGCCTTCTCAAAATCAGCTTTGAACAGGATAACTTCTTCTTTAGAGGCTTTCACTGAATGTAACACTTATGTGGCAATTAGTATCCCATCTAGTATTTGTCTTCCTGTTATAAAACCAGTCTGAACATCACTCACTAATTGATCCATTACAGTCTTCAATCTAGCAGCCAAAATTTTGGAAATGTTCTTATAAACAGCACCCACCAAACTTATAGGTTTGTACTCATTGAAAGAGGTAGGATTAGTCACTTTTGGTATGAGTGTAAAGAAATAAGAATTGATGCCCTTGCCCAATAAACCAGTAGCATGAAAATGATGCCAGAAATTTATAATGTCATGTTGCAGGAAACCCCACCCTTTCTAAAAAAACTTCAAAGTATACCCATTAGGACCAGAAGCCTTGTCCCCATCACAAACCATTACTGCAAAATGAATTTCTTCTATGGAAAAGGGTCTTTCCAAAAACACTGCCTTAGCTTGAGATATGCAACTGAAAGGAAGGTTGGCAACATTCAAAATTACTGATTCAACTTTTTGAAACTTTGAGCCAAAATGTGCAGCTGCTGCAAGCTTTATGTCAGTAGGAGAAGTAAAAATCTGGCCTCCCTCAGTAATTTGTAGAATCTTTCTATTAGCAGCAGAAAAGTTTACCCACAGATGATAATACTTTGTGTTTCTCTCCCCTTATTTGATCCATTTCAATCTAGATTTTTGGCACCAAACCTTGGCCAAGGATTTTAGTTTCTGAATTAATAAAGCATTGTACTGAGCTCTCAAAGCCCTCTCAGCTTCTGTGAGATCCCTTAATTCCACAATCCCATCCAACTCATTTATCTTGCCTTAAAGTAAGTCAATGCTTGACTCCAAATGACCAAAGACCTCCACATTCCACTGCTTAAGAAAAACCTTAAGCTTCTTCAACTTCAGCCAGATTAATACATGGGGCTCACCCACCTCCACCAAGTCCTTCCAAAAATTGGCAACATCTGTCAGGAAAGAAGGATGATCCAACCAAACAGTCAAGAATTTAAAGGGTCTGGGGCCCCAATCAATAAAAGGATCAGCTAACACCACAAGTTTATGATCTGAGATGGATCTGGCAATACAAGTCTGAGATAAATTTTGAAAGTTGTCCATTACTTGGGGTGCAAGTAAGAACCTATCCAGTCTAGAGGCAATGGAGTTTGTCCCAAACCAAGTGTACTTCCCTCCAGAAAGTGGCAAATCTAACAAAGAGGCTTCCAAGATGAATCTCTTGAAACTCCTAATAGATGACAAGGATTGAGAACTCCCAGATTTTTCACATTGTTGTAAAATAGCATTAAAATCACCTGCACAAATGTAGAAGAGCCCTAACTGTGAGATTTCTTCAATAAGATTATTCCAAAGAGTCCTTATGTCCCTATCATTACATGGAGCATAAACATTAATAATTGATATGGTGATCTTCCATTCCTCAGAGTAGCCAGTCCATATCAAAGCATGCTGAATAGGTTTGATGTGATGAAGCTTAAATAAATATGTATTCCAGCAAGAACATATTCCCCCAGAGAGCCCTAGAGAATTAATGGCTACCACCTCCCAAGCCACCGATAATCCAACTGACTTCAAGAAATAAATAGGAAGTTTTTGTAACTTCGTCTCTTGTAGTAAAATAAAACCAGGTTTTTGCTTCAATAACAAAACTCTTAATGTCTTCTGTTTCTGCACAAAAGCAGCTCCTCTCATATTCCATGAGAGGATCTTCATACTTGGATTAATTACTTGTAAAGGCTCTGGCTTGAGACTCTATCTCATCCAGACAAAACTCACCTTCCCCCTCAAGATCAATAAAATCATCCCCAGAATCTGCCTCCAAATTAACCCTTTGATTGATCTCAACTTCAAGGTTGTCAAACTGATCTATAACAAGATCATCAGCTACAAATGCTTTTAACCCAATTGCCTTGCAATATTCCCAAGGGCTTTTAATAGGTTTTGTAGTAGGTGTAGCTAGATGAGCCTTTTTCTTCTTCTTATCAGTTAAAGCAATCAATGGTGTCTTCTTCCCTCTCCTTGATCTTGTATCATACACATAGGATACTTGTGGTTTTTTTGGTCTTCTCTTAGAGTTCTGATGTTTTGTAAGTGGAGAAGAAAACTGTGAGTTTGTATGTTTTGCTCCAGGTGATGAAAAAATCAACTGTTGAGTTTGTATTCCCTCCAAAACCCCTCCAATCTCAGAACCTAGGTTGGATGGTGGTCCCAAAGAAGAATGTCTGTCAACAACTCTTACCATCACATTAATACCTTCCCCTTTCTCATTAATAACTTATGTATGAACATTTCCCAAAGCTGGAACAGTAACCTGTCCTGAGATCTCACATGGGATTTCAATATCCAAAGGACTAAACCTGTTGGATAAGAGAATATGTTGTTCTTCTTCCACCTGCAAATCTTCATGTGAATGAAAATGGGAATTTGCAGATTGATCATCAGAGGAATGTTTGTTGGTAGTCATTAAAGCAGAGGAAAGATAAGTGTCTTTGATCACAACAGAAGAAAATAACTCCTCATTGTCTTTTTCTACACCTTCAGTTTCCACTGTTTCCATCACAAGAGACCCAGTCATAACTTCTTCTTCCAAAACAAGATCAACTGAATTCCTTAAAGAAGAAAGGGAATGAAAGTCAGTACCTTGAAGCCCCACTACAGAATGTGATAAATCTTTGACACAACCCTTCTCGACCTCATCTTTCTCAGAACCTGAGGAACTAGGAACCAAGAAAGTGACCTTTTTTGATTTCTCAGGACCAGGATCCACAGGACTCACATCCTTCTGCAAAGAAACCTCCAAAGATTGTAGGGGAGTGGAGAATTGACTCGAGATAGAATCTTCTCCACCAGAAGAAGAAGAAAAGGAGGTGTAGGAAGGGGGAGGATCCCATTGAGGTAGCAAATTTTTATCAAAAGAGGCTATCAAAGTTTGGAAATTGGTTTTTTTCAGTTCTAAACTTGTGTGTTTACTGAAAGCACTTAACCAACTAGCATGTATCAAAACAAAAGGTTGATCAAGATGGAAGCCCTTGACAGATTGAGGGTGTGTATACATTAAATCTTCTACCCCTAGTAGTGCTCTCTCCAAAGTCTCTTCACACCAACCATGGAAATGTATACCTTTGATTGAAACTCATTGTAACCTCCCATTTTTCTCACACCACCTTTGACTATTAGATAACAATATCACCTAGTTGTCCAACCACTTTGAGTTTTCATTGATCATTAATCTCTCAAATTCTTCATCTGGAAAGGTCAGCAGTACACATCTCACTCCCAAGTCTCTAACCTCAATGTCTCCTTCTTGAGCCATCTCTCTAGCTATACTTTGAGCACTCATATTTCTCCAAGAAATAGCCAGCTGTGATGTCTTCAATTTTTCCTCATAAGCAGTGACCACAGATCCTTTTTTTGGGGTAGGGATCTTTTCCAGAGGCACTCTAGATTTGGGTTCAAAAGCCTTTTCCCCATAACTAAGCTCCTTTTCCTTCCAGAATTACAAGTTCGTCGAATCCAAGTGGTTTGTGACACTCTTTCTCCAGGCTTTGGTAATGAATACTTTAAAACCACATAAGTGCCAACCATTAAAATCCTGAATCACCTTCCTTAATCCTTCCTCCAGTTTGAATCTAATGAAGGCAAAGTGTCTACCTCTTATATTTGGTGTTGTTGGAGCTTCAATAGCTAATATAGTTCTTGCCTCCTTGAACTGTCACTCAAGCCAAAGAGAAGATGATGGTGGAGGAATGTTGCTAATAAAAGCCCAATGTTCAGTGTCTCCCAGCTTCACATTATCCCAACCTCTGTCCCCTTGTCCTTGCACTTGAGGCCCTAATCTTCTTCTCCATTTCTTGCCAAAGTCAGTATTTTCATCTAAGAACAAACCTCTTCTATGCCTGTTTCTTTGTTTCAGTGGCTCTTCCTCTTCAAGAGTTCTCCCTACATCTTCAAACCCAGGTGGTGGCCCTGACTCTGTTCTTGAGGAAGAAGCTTCTTCCGGACACTTGTTCTTCTTGGTTTTGGAATTTAAAAGCCTAACCGACCCGTCTGGATTTGTTGTGAAGAACATTTTCTCACTATCAAACACGTTTGTGCAATGAAAGCGCTCCTTAATGTATTGCCTATCTTCTGAGGAGGTTGGTGTGCTATGCTTCACAGGTGAAGGAGGGATCTGAGACAAGGGTGAGAGTCTTGAATCAAGATCTAGTGGCGCAAGCACTCAAGCCATTGAATGTGTCGAGAACAAAATGTTCCTCAAAGATCAAAATCTGGAAAAAGAGTAAACTAGAGGTCTGTAGCGACAGAGAAGCTCCCAGACCAAATCAACAGTAGAACACGGATGTAGATCTTCAAGAGAGTACTACTCTGCAGCACTAAAGAAGCTCCCAGAGCATCACAATGAAGAACTTCTTGAAGAACTCGAAGAACAATGAAGAACACAAGAAGAAACTGATGAAGATTCTACAGTACCATTACTGTAGCACTAGAGACAATCATTTGTTCACTGCCTTATGAAGGTATAAACCTAACTGCAAGCTGAGTACATGGGAGAATAGGGACTAAGTTCAACCTATGGAAACGAAAGAGACAAATAGACTTGAGGTTTGGAAAATAAATACGTTGACTGGGTATCAATCGGATTCACTTAAAGATATGGTACTCACACATGAGATGACAGGCTTTCAGCCCTTGAATGAAACAAAAGCTCAATTAATTAAGTCCAGTTTTGTTGGAAAGGCCAATGGAGTCTCCATGAGGAGTCCATGTTTTGTTTACGAATCTATAATACAATGTATTCAAATATAAGCTTTGCTCTGGTATTCAAGTGTGCATATGAACATCATGCAAAAATAGAGCATTATAACAGCTTCTCTTCCTCGCATGATCTTCACAACAAAACTTACTCCATAAATTATACAAAAGGAGACCAGCTCTATGGTACACTGACATAATATGCACAAAGATGATTTCTAAATCTGATAGCGAATTTATTTTATACAAGTTATAGGACACAAGTGATTACTTTCCATGTAGTTAGCATTACCTCGAGCAGTCCTCCCCTGTGTTGCCATACCCGACCTCCAACATGGATCTTTCTCCAAGTAGATTCTTAGGATGGTGCCATAAAAATGTAACAAAGTCTTGAGAATTTGCTGCTTCATCTACATCTTCTGACCTCAAGTGATGCTTGCAGTCCTCAACAGCCTACGGAATTCTGATAGGCTTACTTTTCCGTCTTTGTCAATGTCAACCTCTTCCAAAAGTGGCTCAACTGAACCTTTTAGCCCCGTGTGCTACAATAACACCACCAACCAATCAAAGATATTCAACTAAACAAGCATTAACATGCCCAAATATGACATTCCAAAATCAGTTATCCTTGTGTGTGTTAGGAGTGGTACTCTTACCATTCTAAGTTCATCTGGTGTTATATACCCATTTTTATCCAAATCAATTTTCTCAAAAGCAGCTCGGGACAGCTGCTGCCACTGATGCTCCTCCATTTGATGTACGTGTAAAGTAGCTGCAACAAACTCTGTGAAATCCACAAGCCCATCTGTGTTACTGTCAATCTGCACCAAACAAATAACCCTTTAGGGTGTGAAAAGGAAACCCATTTGTAAATGCAGATATATTAACCATGCTTACCGCTTCAAGAATCTCCCGGACACCTGATTCCTTCACCTTCCAGGGAAGATCTTTGGCCAGGGCCTGCATCAACAATAGCTTCTCATCAGGCCAAAGAAAAACAGGGTATGAAACACAATCCATGTAATATATATCCATATCCTATCTCGCCTGTCTCATTTCTTCAAGACTTATAGAACCATTTTTATCCACATCGATTGCATCAAACTGATCACGGAGATCAGCCAGCTCATCTTCATTAAGCGTACTAGCTAAAGCCTGCAAGATAATTAAGGCAGTCAAATAAGCAGGTCTTGATTTTATATCTTTAAAAACAAAGGAGTTTTACCCTTAAAGCAAACTGCTTCAGGCGACTGTATTTCACAAACTGCCGCATGTTACTTAAAACAGATATATCAATAGGGATCTCTGATGCTTCCCCTCCTTCCCTTACCCAAGGATGTGCTGTACAGTAAACAAACTAATCAGGAAAAAACATTATCATCTAAAAGAGAACCCAACATGCAGTTTTTACATACATAGGGCCTGAGCAGCAGTGAGTCTTGCCCGAGGATCCTTAACCAATAACTTTTTCACAAAATCTTTAGCGCCACTGCTAATGGATGGCCATGGTTTGCGTTTGAAATCAGGTTTGTTTCTCAATACCTGTAGATATTAGATTCGTATTAGTAAACCAAAAAGACACGGATTAGTAACAAGCAAGGCGCATAATCAAATGAGATCATTTCATAAATGCACATTACACATAAACAAAACAAACTTATGCCATATATACAGGAAATTAACAAGCCAATAGTGCAGCTCACCTCCTTAAATATACCATCCTCAGTCTTGTCCCAGAAAGGGCGCCTCCCGCATAACAAAATGTAAGTGATCACGCCGATACTCCAAACATCAGATTCAGGACCAGACTTGCGCTTCAAAACTTCAGGAGCAACATAGTAAGCACTGCCAACAATGTCATGAAACTTCTTCCCTGCATGAACGACTCACTTCATGTGTAAGTGTAAAGGTTGGTGGAAATAAATCAGCCAATAAAACAATTTTAGTAAAACGCCACAAAAAAACCTAAATGAACAGAGAAAACACATAAAATTATTAGAATCTAGTAATTAACTTAAGAAATAGTGTAGTTTATTTACAGAAATAGAGTTTCTCACCAGGTCTAATGAAGTCTGACAAACCAAAATCTGTAGCCTTCAGAGGGGAATCCAACTTGTTTGACTTGAATAGAAAATTCTGGGTGCAAAATATAAATGCTTCAGAAGCCACATCAATGGCACGTGAGAGCCTTTTAAGTTCAAGATGCTGATAAAATATTACCTCTGGTTTCATGTCACGGTGTACCAGTCCATGTAAATGACACTCAGCTGCAACTTTGAGCATCTGCCGTACAATTACTGCTGCATCTTTCTCACTATAACGGCTGTCCTTCCTGCCAGAGAAACCAAATTCAGATATGAGTACAATATTGAGGTAAACAAATGCGCTTAGACAAGTGATATAATGGATCAATTTTTTGGATGCCATCCAAAAATGTGAACATATGAGAATAGCAATAAATACTGCCAACAAAATTAAAACACTCTCATAAATACAGAGACTTACTGAGATAGTATCCGATCTAGCAATTCACCACCCTCACATAACCTGGCCAGAAAAAAAAAATGTTATAAAACCACAGATTAAAATTCTGAAGAATGTTGAAAAGGGAATGAGAGATTGAAAATGGTGCATAAAAAATATGTTATTCTGGATAATTAAACCTAATCTGCATGTAAATGAAAAAAAAATAGATGAGAAGGAACTGGAGCACGAGGCATCTAAAAACAGCAGAAGCATATGATGTTACAAAAGAGTCCAGCAAGAGAAACTTACTCCATAACTATATAGACGTAAGAATCATCTTCAAATGCATTGTGAAACTGCACCACATTTTCATGGCCGGTGAGGGCTTGCAAAATCTTTACTTCTCTCTTCACATCCTCAACTGCAATAGGAAGAACCATCTGCAACCAAATTGAACTTGTTTCAGAACATTACCAAAAAAAAAGTACAAAAATAAAAGGAAATATATTGCTGAAAGCATAAATATCTTATTCCATCACAAAAACATTCATCCAACTGTGCATATTACCATGTGGATGTATAAACTGAACTACAAAGTACATAACTACAAATCACTGAGAAAGGAAACATTACAATCAGCAACTACCTAACAAGCTTGACATGGGAGATCATTGAAAACTAAGCTAATAACAGGAAAAGTGAATTTTCAGATTCATGAAAGACTTAGGGAACCATGGAGGAAAAAGACAAACTGTTCACTCCATATATTAAAACTACAATTACTGTCACTCTTGATACCATAGTAAGAAAAATGCATTCCTTTGCTACTAAAGGTCATTCCACATTTCAGAGAATTCCTGTTGCCTCTAGTCCTTCCATAAAAAATATAATTGAAATTTGACAGTTAAAGGCCTATATGAAAGTTTCACTAAATGTAAAAACAAATCTGTAAAAGGACCAAAAAGAAAAAGGAGGTGAGTTATCCTATTGAATAGGGAATCCCTTGAGTCCAATTATCAGAGATCCAAGCAGTTATTGAAAATCCCACAGGTACATATACATCATAGCTTGAAATTAATGCTTCCAGTAATAAAAATTTTATTGGCTATCATATAAATAGTGACAAAGTATCAAGTCCATCAAATCAAGCACATGAATATAGCCCCAAACTACCAACCAACACAAGATGGAATAGGGTAAGTGGGGGGAATCTTATTGTAAAAAGGAAAGGTTCCTGAATGATTCCAGATCAACCACCATTGACAGAAACCAGAATCCACAATAAGAATCTTCATAACCCAATCAGAGAAATCTTCCAGAACCATCTATTAAATCTCTCCTTCAAAAGCATCATTAACAAGACAACACCGTGATTGAAATAAAAACCGCTCATGCTCCCAGAAATCAACAAATACAGACAAACAGAATTACAAGATCCAATAACAACAAAAACCATAAAACCTTCAAAATCAGGTAATCGACCCAGAAATGCCAAAACCCAGTTCACTAATCGCATAGAACGATACCTTACTCTTGTCAATTTTCTTGACCGCTACGCGATCCCCAGTAGCCTTATCGGTAGCAACATAGGTATATCCAAATTGGCCATGACCCAGCAATTTCCCAATAGAGTAATGCATGCCAAAATCCTTAGCGTACCCAAAATCCGTGCGCTTGCCGCAGGGTACGACGCCGGTCGGCAGCTTGGAATTGCGCTTGCCTTGCGGTCGGGGCTGGCGGTTCTTCTTCTGGGTCGCATTCGTTTTGTGCTCTACTTGATGTTTACTAGGCGGAATAGCTGTTTCTGTTTGTGGGTCGGTGATCAATTTGCGGTGGTGCTTGACGCCGCCGTTATTGTGGCTGCTGTTGCTGTTCGACCCACAGACTTTGCCGGAAGAAAAGCAGGAACCTATGATCCTGTAGAAGAACATTTTGCAAGGATCAAATATTGAATTGATAGTAGATGATCATACATGTGTAAATACTTTCTAGGAGAGAAACCAGAGGTGGGGTTGGAGCAGGTAGGAAGGAGGAAGAAGAGATAAAGGGAGAGGTGGGTTTATTTTGGGTCAAGAAAGAGACTTGCATTGATCGAAGAGAATAAAGGAAGGCCCAGACCCAGACCCAAGGAGATGACAACAATCAATTTCTCATTAGAAATGTCACGTTTATATTTTGGACGGAAGAGTTGAATAAGGGTTGTCACAGAGTTGCAGGTTTTAGATGAAAGTTATCATGTATGTCTAGACCTCAAGTTTATGTTGTAAAATATAAGTCGGCGAGTTTTTAATGAATGGTCCCTACAGCAATACTGAAAAAAATCAATAGACTTCTCTATAAAAACGTATTTTAATAAATACATTAGTTCCGTCAATAGTTTATGAAAGAACGGAAATAAGTTGTGATTGTAGACATCCACTTACGGGTAAGATCCGAAACAAGAAATACAAAGGAAGTTTTTTTTTTGATAGGCGATTTTTTATTAGTACAGGAACCCAACAGGAAACCTGTCAAAAGATCTGTAAAAAAGGCTACAATGAAACCAAAAACAGGAAACACAAGGAAACTAAATAATCAAAAACATGAACCGCAGAAGCTTCAGATCTGAACCAAATCGCAGAGCTGAAGCTTCATCGATGGACTGCGATTCGAGAACGATGAGAGGGGGATGAGGTGGAAGAGGGAGGAGGAGGCGGCGGTGAGAGGGGGTGGCCGGCGACGATGGCGGAGGTGGAAGATGGGTGAACAGTAAAAGAAAAAAATATATTTTTATTGTTTTGAAAACATTTTTTATTTTTAAAAATCTGAATTTATATTTTTAATATAAATAAAATTAATTTAAAAAAATGATTTTTGATATATAAAACTGTTTTAATAACAAATTTATTTTTATAAAAAACTGATTTTTATGTATTTTTAAAATTAAAATCTGATTTTTTTTTTAAATAAAATTTGAATTTATAAAAAAACTGATTTTATTTTAATGAAGGGTATTATTGTCATTTCACTTATTTTCAACTTCTGAGCCAATGGCATGAGATGAAAATTTGAGTAATAGTTAGGGGTATTTTGAACATTTTACCCGTCTAGGTATGAAAGTGAAATTAAAAGTTTGGTTAAGGTATGAAACTGATAAAAATTTATGTCAGGGTATCAAACTGAAATTAAATGTTTGCCAGGGTGGTAAAATGAAATTTTCCCTATACCAAACTGTAAAAGTTTGGACCATCGTCCATAATGTACAATAATAATAATAAAAAAATGCATGTTCTTATTCATCATCTTTCTCACCTGCATCATCATTGATGTCTTTATCATCATCTTCTTCGTCTTTTACATGTTTGCGTCTTCCTCTCTTTTGTCGTCTTGTTCTCAGCATCAGTATGTTCCCCCAAATACTCATCAAGATGTCTGGTCTCCTTGTCTTCTTCTTCTTCTTCTTCTTCTTCTTCTTCTTCTTCTTCTTCTTCTTCTCAGTAGTAGTCTGCTCCTTCAACCATTTATCAAGATCTACGATCTTCTCGTCTTCTGACCATAAATCATCGGTATTTTTATCCTCAGTATTGTACTTCTACTTTGAAATGATCGTATCATCATCATCATCACATAGATCACTCAAAAAAATAGTCTGAGAGTTAGAATGAGAAGAGAAGATTTCTTCGCTTTCGAAGAAGCATGGCTTTGAGGACGGAGGAGTATATGTAAGTGGTCCTCATGAACACGACATTGGTTTAGTAAAGACAGAGTTGGAACACAAGCTCGAGAAGAAGAAGAAGAAGAAGAATAACAATAAGAACAAGGTAATACAAGAGTCATGGTAGTTGGTCTGTTTTCGATTATTTACAAGAGGGTCGTATAAATTGAGCATTCATTTCGAATTTCCACGTGTGTAAATTAGCCGGGTGGACTAAATAATAAAATAACTCGAACATGAATAACAAAAAAACAAAAACAAAACAGTTGAACAATATCACATTAAACCTCATCCCATTTTTACTATATCCACTAAACAATATATAGTACACACCCTAAGCATACCATTAAATATTTTCTAAAGTTATCCCTACAAAGAATGCTTTATACATCTCCATCATCGTCATATATTCGTCGACGACTTTTGAAGTTTTTCAAGCTGATATATGCACAGTTCAAATAAAACAGCTTACACATAAGCGTGACTTGAGCGTACAACAGCGTGATTGACATGTAATAAGGAAGGGCTGGCCTATGGAACTACGGGTCAAGAGAAACAGAATGAGACCACCACCACCACACACGATTCTGTTCTCCATCTCCATTATCGTTTAGGATCTCGGGAGTTTAACTTGAGATGTAGTTTAACTTGACATATGTCCAATAACTTAGATTGAGTGTCTTCCCAGAACAATTTTTGTCAATTGGGCATGCATCTTCTACAACCACATCACATAGTAAGCCATTGATCGATGGTCACAAAGGAGAGAGTATTACCCACACTGTGGCGTGATTTGCGGAAAGCTTGGGGGTCTGCTATAGAGGTTCGGCAGAGGAAGGCTTCAAGAAAATTGAAGTAACGTTGAGTCCTCATTATAGTAGCCAAGTTTCTAGCCCCGTCGGGGTCACCTGAGTGTAATCCTCTTTTATTGCTTTTGCTAGGTGTGCTTTAGTCCAACCTCATTTTTCTCGAGTGATTGGATTCTCTACTTTGTATTGTTTTCTTCGTTTATAATATTTATTTCTCTATGATAAAAAAAACATAGTAAACAATTCTAGTATCGATAGGTTTGACTAGAATCCTGACGACGAAGAGGTGGGGATTGGGAACTGACGGATGGGGTTTTCCTAAACCATTGCTCAATTCTCAGCTACAACACCGACAGTCCTCGATTCTTCCCGAGGACTGTCGAACTGAAGATGATATCGCAACACTACTTCCCCAATATGAAGTAATGAAGCGTTTGATATTGGGTTGTAGGGAATATGAGGATATGAATGGTGTAAGTGTGTTATAACCCTGCGTGATCGATCGCGTTATGGGATAGGATACGGGCTCGTTAGAAGGGAACCCGAAGACCTTTTTATACAAGCTCATGATTATCGAGGGAACTCGAGGACCTCGTAGAAGAGACCAAAGTATTTTATTAATTCTCAAGTCTACTTTATTCAATATAACCCCTTGGTATATATAGCCAAGGAGATTACTTGTTCACCAAGTCCTACTATAATTCTAATTACCAAAACTTACTCAACTTACCAAAATCTAATACAACTCATTAATTAAAAGGAAATACTCTCAAACTAGGACATTAATTAAAAAAGGAAATATAAACCAATATTCAGCCCAACCCTAGCCGGCCATACCCTTGTGGGGTGCTTATCCCACTCCGTTACGGTCCGTAAGGCCCATAACATCACTCCCCCCTTACACATGGCGCTTGTCCTCAAGCGCATTAGATGGATTGATGTCCTTTGTATTCACGGTGGCAGCTACGGACTCGTCCTCAATCAAGTTCAGAAACTTTTTCAGTATAAGCCTCTCTCTGCTAATTACTTCCCAAAGTGCCATGACACCAATATGTGTTCCAACAAGAAGCATTGTTGGCTCTTCTGATATTGAAGAGTGCCTTGGTCTCTTCAGTGCATGCTTAGAATCCTTCTGTTGATTCATCGGTGTTGTGTCGGAGTAAGAATTGATCCGGACAGCCAACTCTCCTACTGAACTGTCCTCCTGACAAGGCTTTGCTTGGCATTGGAGTTGCGCTCCGGAGCTGGTGGTGGTGGTTGCCGGACCTGGTGGTGGTTGTTGCCGGCCAGCCGGGGCTGAGATCGCCTCTTGCGGAGGTGCGGACAGCGCACGAACCTGCAACGCACGAACCTGCAACGCACGAACCTGCAGCGCCAATTCCTCTAGCTCCCGCTGATCAGCTTCATATCTTGCTAGGAACGACATGAATTGCTGCTGGAGAGAGGGGTCGGAGTCCATAACGCACGGCTCTAATACCAATATGTTATAACCCTGCGTGATCGATTGCGTTATGGGATAGGATACGGGCTCGTTAGAAGGGAACCCGAAGACCTTTTGATACAAGCTCATGATTATCGAGGGAACTCGAGGACCTCGTAGGAGAGACCAAAGTATTTTCTTAATTCTCAAGTCTATTTTATTCAATATAACCCCTTGGTATATATAGCCAAGGAGATTACTTGTTCACCAAGTCCTACTACAATTCTAATTACCAAAACTTACTCAACTTACCAAAATCTAATACAACTCATTAATTAAAAGGAAATACTCTCAAACTAGGACATTAATTAAAAAAGGAAATATAAACCAATATTCAGCCCAACCCTAGCCGGCCATACCCTTGTGGGGTGCTTATCCCACTCCGTTACGGTCCGTAAGGCCCATAACAAAGTGGTGTGTTATATAGGACTAAAAGTATTAACGAGACTAGATTTTGCACCGAAAAAGATCATTATGTCGCACGTGGAATCGGTTATATGATCGATAAGGTCACACGTCGGTTGGTTTATGACGGATTCGACATAGATGTGATGTATCATAGCATTGATTAAGCATCGTTGTTAATGTGTACTTGTATATGATATAGTTATTTAAAATATTATGTAGTAAATCCTAATAATGCATAAATGTATTTTCCCTCAACTAGTTAAGTCACACATTCTATTTCCCTCTCAAACGATAAAAGGGTTGAGTAACTAAGAAATTATTAACTAGAGTCTTTTTCTATGCATACATATCCCTCAGTTGTGTTAGCCTTTTCAATCTACTTACATAAACCTACGTCTGAAATGTTTACACAATGATTAGTCTTATCATGAAGGATTATAAGCTTAGCACTACACCTGGCACATGGACCGACATTTCATTCATCACGATCAACCACTTTAAAGATATATCGCAATATCTTCTAAAAAAATTTATTTGGTTGTATGATATTATTAAATAGATTGCAAAACGCATTCTAGAACGAAATATTACATCAGTCATAAACGTAAAAAGAAAAACGCATCATTTTATGAAATGCCACGTCTGATTGTACTTGATTCATTCGGATGTTGACCTTTTGGAACTTTGGCATAATCCTCCGCATAGAAAGAATTCTATCCATGTGTTTCCCACGTTGTGTTATCCTCTTTATTACGTTTTTCAGCGTTTCCATATCTTCGACGTAATTGGGGGAGTCCATTATCTCTAGTTTCGTGTTATGAATAGAATAGAAGAAGTATAAGTAATGTTAGGGTTTTGTGTGTATGATTTATAGAGGATGATGTCATTACACTTATAGCAACCCCGAGGGTCCCAACTGTTTGTCTTCTTAATGTCTACCGCGTAATTTGTTATTATGAATAAATATAACATTTCAATCAATTTATCAACATACTTTCCAAAAGATAAAAGTTAATGACAATGGATATCATATGTTGGAAACAAATGTGTTTTTAAATTTTATAAATATTAATGTTATGGCATATAGTCTTACAATTTTTCACAGTTATTATGTTTATTCATATTCATCATGCGTCTTCGGATTAAAGAGTCATGTTATGAGATTTTTCCCTATATTTTCTGTTTCAATGTAGACCACAATTGTACGCAATTATGTTTATACCGTCAATAAATTTTAAGGAAAATGTCAATATAATACCCTACCAAACATTTACTTTAAAAATGATACCCTGACAAAAAAAATTCGCAGTTTCATATCCAAACCAAACATTTACCAACACTTTCATACCTAATCGTCATATTTCAGTTAACTTTTCATCCAAAATAAGTAAAATGACCATAATACCCTAACCTACAAGGTGCACGCCTGCGCACGACGTGCAGTGAATGTGTGAGGTGCACACCGAGCGCACGACGAGCAAGTTCGACAAAGAGCGCTGGAAATCGAGTTCACGTCCGGCGCACGACATGCGTGCGGCGTACGTTTTTTACTTGTATTTTTCCTGAATCTATCCTTATTTTTATGACAGTATAAATACAAAATTAGGGCTTTAAAAATGTTATCACGTTTTCAGAGAGAAAAATACACTGGGGGGGAGGGGGGGGGGGAGCAAAAGAGGAGATTTAGAGATTGAGAATTTTGTATGAGATTACGAATCGAAGTAGTTCATCATTCTCATTCTTAACTAGTATTTATATCGAACTTATCATTTAATTATCATGAACTAAATATCCTTGATCTAGGGCATAGGGGTATGATATGAATGAATAAGTTATCGGGTTTCGATTAGATTTGTTAAACTAACATCTAGGATAGTGTTTATGTAATTCTGTTCGTAATGCTACATTGTTTTGATCACGTAATTGTATGATTTAATCTTGTTAACCACCAATTGAGAAATAAGGTTAAGAAGAGGAAATGGGAATTAAATAGCTCGGATTTAAATCTAGACTGGAATATAGTTAGACTAACACGAGTGCAATAACTACAAGATTATAACGCTTTGTACCGTTCTACACCTAGATTAGAGATATTTATTTAGCCTGAGTATAATAGGGTTCTAATACGATCGAGAGATGATTAGTATTAGTTGGAGAGATTTCTCGTTGCCTCTAGACTACTGTTAGTTGCAAGCAATGTTCTAAAAATCCTTATTAAGCGCCGCCGCCTAGGCGCCCGCCTGGGCCCCATGTTGTGCCTAGCCGACCCGACTTGGCGCCTAAGCGCCTAAAACAATTTTGTATATTATAGTGACTAAATTACAATAATTTGATGGTTGTTCAGAGTTGTCCAGTGTTGGCGATATTATGAGTTGTGCTTCTAAGTTGTTTGGTGTTATTTTTTTAGGTATTTTAAATATTTTTTACCATTTTGAATTTAAGGAAGTTCATATTTTGTTTCTATATATAGTAATATACCTATTAAAAATTAAAAAAAAAATACAAATCCGATTAGTCCCCGATTAATCCCCGTCTAGTCCCCGAAGGCCATAGCCGCCCGATTAGCGCCTAACGACTTTTAGAATCTTGGTTGCAAGTGTAAAATAATACCCGATAAGTTATTTTTCATGTTATTACTCCGTCATTGTCCTACATCGCCTTTAATCTCTGATTTACAATTCACTTGGGACATTGTGTTCTTATTCTCTACCCATTTACATTGTTTTATATTGAATTGAATTATTATTTTCAAAAACCAACCAATAATTAATCTAGGAATAGTTTGCGCGAATTAATTAATTAAAGTGTTTGTCTAATTACTCTTTTACGTACGGTAATTCGGACTAAATCTTGAATATTACTTGATGACCGGTACGCTTGTCGTACGGACTACCCTAATCATCAGGTGTTGAACGAAGGAGCAGGGGTAAACCGTAATTGAAGAACTAATCGTCCCCCACAACATCAGTTGTAGAGATTTTGTTCCAATAGGGTATGATTTCTTTTCCATCCAGCTCCATTTTCAATCTCATATTAGGATGGAAAGGAAATTAGTAACAACATCTACTTTCTTCACAAGGGGGCGTGATTTCCTGGAAGAAGAAAAAAAAGTCAATTGGTCTGGTCAACGATTGATCGCATGCGTAGGGCAACTGAGTAGGTAATGACGCATAGCTTCCATGCACGGAAGAGAAACTATGCATAACTGGAATGTGCAGCTCATAGCGTTAGATTCTTCTTCCTTTTCGCGGGACTGTTGCATTTCCTGTCTGTGTCGGAGGTGCTTCTTTGAGGTCAACAAAAAGGTTTGTGGGCTCCCTCTCTCGCCAAGCTTGAAAATCTTAACATTTGTTCGCCGAGGAAGAACGAAGGCCCTTTTATGGAAGGAGTTCCTCAGAACCGTAGCCGGTAAGCTTGGGAGACGTCGTCGCTGTGGGTGAGGAGAGCCACTATGCCACAACCATCCGTCCAATTTGCCCCCTGCGTCCTCAGTGCACGCTTCTGCCCTTCAGCTAATTACAATCGCTTATCTCTCAACTAACTGTTTGTAAAGAATGTTTAATATATAACTCAGCTGAACTCATATATTTGAAAGAATATTGGCATCTAGATACTAAATTTTTCCATTTCTTTACTACGGGTTAATATATTTGTAAAGAATACTGAATATGTAATACTACATTTAAGCATTTTTGTCAGGACGGATTCAGGGAATCACCCTATGGATGGGGATCATGAAATTTGACCTGTGGGCATCCATAGTAAAAACTTGTTTGAAGAAAAGGATCTTGCTCCCCAACCCAAACCCTCCTTGCTTTCTGCAACTGATGGTTTCACAATTTCCATTCCTAACAGATACAAGTTGGATCTTATACTCAAACTTCATTTAGCAGCATAATGATGATATACAGATGCCAGTTCAATAAATTATAGATATTAGCATCTAATAATTCGCAGACACCTACCAAAGTGCTTGAAGAGTAGCAATATGTATTGTTACAAACACACAACTAATTCTCCAAGTCAAACTGGCGGCCTGATTGATTCAAACTTAGCAGCACTTATTCTATATGTACTCCCATTCCCATCATTAAAACCAAGGATGCCAAGTTGGATCCATCATGCACAAATTCCTAGGCGTCAAGGCAGCCTCAACCAATTCCGCCACACCCCTTTGAACCGATTGGGGTTGGTCCATGGCATTTTCTTCCTGCAAACCAACACAAACACAATCCCGAAGATGATTCTAGATAAGTGTTGGCACAGATGAACTAATAATAATCTACTGAAAATATAGATTTCATTTTCTTATTTATAAGTATTAGTCTTGCTCTTTCCAATTGAGCTTGAAGAACTCCAAAGGATCGACATTTGTTCAAACTTGTCTACAGAACAGTCTAGATCATTGGTAATGCTTTGAACTATATATATATAAAGGAAAGTGTTTCAAAATCAAGCGGAAAGGAGAAAATTGCATAACTGACAACTAACCTCTTCAGAGAAGGATTGTGGGGCTATTCCATTTATCCGCCCAATGACATGCTCAACATTGGTGGTGACCTTAAGCTTGAAGTCTATGGGATTCATGCTACTCCCTCCAGCAGAGGAGCCCAGGGGCATCCCGAGAGGTCTCCTCCAAGACCAAGACAAGAGTTCATCTCGGAAAAACATGGCCAGTTGATGCCATAAATGCTGACTTTGCTGCAATACACAGGTCAACAACATTAATAAAATGACCATTTTGAAGCATTCCAGTTAATGAATGAAACTCTCTTTTTTCTATAAGCTGTTAATGAGCGAAACTCACTTTAGGAGAAACAACAGCCTGTGCAGCAGAACCCATTGCAGACACTATAAGCCCTTCAACTCCAAAATGGGAGAAAAACGCTTGCAAGTTCCTCGTCAAACGGAAAGGAACCGGTTCATTGAACTCTATCATTCCATTCGCATCATATGCAGGATGAAAATCAGTCTGAAATATTTTCCCAGTGTTCTTGGCAAATAGAATCTTATTAGGGGACCTTCCTCCAATCTGTAGCATGTATGACATGAAACTAGAAAGCGCCAACTGGATGGCAAACTGCTTTTTGAAAGCCCACATATGATTGCCACTAAGGAGAGTCTTGTACATGTACTGGGACAATATGCTGTCTGTCACAACATTTTTGGTTATGTCATTGTAAGCCTGGAGGCGAAGATCAACAACAGCTTCTGGAGAGATTTGGCCAGATATAGCTTGGTTTAACTGCTCTTTGAAATAGGTGATGGGTAGATCTGCCTCTCGATCATTTCTTGCACAGTGATTCTCGTACACCTCAAGGAAGGTGCTGTACATTAAATCGTCTTCTACCATGCGGACCTGAATTCAAGCAACAATAGGACAATGTTATAAAAAGGTTTTTAAGCACACTACCACATCTTGGACACGATACTATATGAATGATAAAACTTCACTTTTGGAGAAAAATCTAGTTAATGAAATTCGTATGGCAGAGGTTATCATCACCTGAGACCAAACAGGAATTATAATGGGGGTGTGAATGCATATGTGACGGCGTCTAGATTCCTTGTGCTTATCAAACATTTGGTTCATCACGCGGAAAAGCTGCAATATCCGTTCATCACTTCTAGCATTGGGGGTCAAAGATGTCTGCACAATAAAATGGCGCTGAGAGCCATCAGAGCCGATTAAAGTCAATCGACGGAAACTGCTTCCATGCCTTCGCACAATGGGAATATCAGCTCCAACCCGGTCCAACTTCACTGTATGGTCAGGTGCAATTTCCTGCAAGGTTTGGTTACACTTTTTATAACAGCAGAGAAAGAGTGGAAAACTAAAAATAAAAGTAACTATTATGCCAGGTTAGGCTTACTTGCCTGTTTTTCATTATGAATACACATGGGATACAGCATCGAAAGGAATAAATTTTGCTAACAGGAGTTACCTGATCACTAAAATACTGTCCTGGAACCTCCACATCAACAACATGGAAGTCACGCAACACTTTGCTTTCCTCTTCCAGCTTCAACACAGCTGGAAACCTGTCCTCTACATTGCTCTGAAGAACATTTTTCCAATGTTTCAACCTCTCAGTCAGTTCAGAAAGGGTTGCTGGGAAAGTAGTAGTGCTTTCAGGATCAAGATCACGCTCAAAATCATGTTTGTATTCTCTCACAAAATCAACATGCTTGTTGACAGCATCTGCGGAGAAGCAGGCTCTGCAAACCCCCGAGAGCTCCTTCTTTAGAGATTGAGGCACCTCTGCTGTTGTAGCAGTTGGGTACTTATAGCAGCGGTGGAGAAGAGCATTAACCACTGCAAGAAGTCTTTCCTCTGGAAGAGTAACAAACCTTGATCCAATTTCTGTGAGAAGAATCTGCAGAAACATAAAAGGAACATCAGGAAGTATGCCAATGGCTTTCTTTTTCCTACCATGTAGAAAAAACAGGACACATCATCTGGTTTAGTAGAGCAACAGGCAAGAGAAGAGTACAAGAAAATCTTATCAGCAAGCATAACTGTTTTCTTCTACATCCAATGGCTTGCTTTTTTCACTGAGAATTATTAAACCAAAACTATTTTCTATCATGGCAAGATCAGGAAAAATATAGTGAAAACTTTAAGTCTATTAGAAAAACAAAGAGAAAAACTATTAGTGGAAAGTAATAAGTTCTTTAAAACAAAATTCCTAACAACTCCCTTCACTCCGAAGTGTCCTATTTGATATTTAGGGGAGTTACCAAATTGTTCCCTTTTGAATTGGTCACGTGCAGAAAATTACCCTTTTGAAAGAAAAAAATGTGTGATACGCTGCCTTATCTCTTGTGCACAGTACTCTAATATCACGTTTAAATTTTCAAAACTATACCTTCATATCTTTGAATAATGATTTTTAAAAATCAGATTAGAAAACGAAAAAATAGATTTAAAAAAATTAAAATTTTGATAGAAAATATTTGCTAAAAACTGAATTAATTTTTTAAAAATATTTATGAAGAATTGAAATAAAACTGAATATTAGTTTTGAAAAATTCAAATTACAAAATATGAATTATTATTTTAAAATGTTTATTTACAAAACTAAAATAAAATAAAAATGGTCTGGCCATCTTCCTTGAGGCAACGGTGATGACTTAGTTGCAGATCTAGGGCAGGCGGCGACGACAATCCAGGTCATGAGGTAATAAGTAACTGAAATTGGCAATCCATGACATAGTTCCTTAAAAGGAAGTGTACACTTAGTTTGGAACATCCAAGGTCAGGAAGCAGAACACTTAATCTGTAATGAGGGAGTAATATATTTTGTCCCTTTTCTTCCATTCAACCTAGCAAAGGTCTGGAATGGAGGCAGTGTGAACATTAATAAATAAACAAACAAAAGCACTAATGGTTATCAGTGTTCACAAATTAACAAGACACAACTAGAGTCATTAATAAAAGGGTAACCCCCATAACACATCCCCTTTCCACCTTTATTAACACAAACTAACTGTATAGGTCTTTGTTTGCAAAAACAGTCACCTTTCATTTATTTAGCCAAAACAACGTTTTCCATTCAATCGGACTAACACATAAGTTTTTTTTGCAAACACTAACCCTCACCTTTGTTTTTAGGGGGGTGTTTTAGAGAAAAACTTCGCAAAAGGCTGAAGATTAGTTCTTGCAAAAACTGAAAGTGTCAGTAGGATTCAATGAAAGCCGATGTTTTGTGTGAACAAACAAGAAGTGTCTGTTTTTGCAATCAAATGACCTTTATTGTTAGTTTGTCTTAGTAAAGGTCGAAAGGGGGGTGCATTATTGAGATTTCCCCTTGACAAAATAAGAATGGCTGAGTTATTATCATCACCTCAAGTTCACTAGCCAAATTAGTATGCTTGCTTCTAAGAGCCTCCATGATATCCTTTGCGGCATCAAAAGCACTGGCAGCAGAAGCTGCAAGACTCAAAGCACCACTCCGCCTCAATGTATTTTGACCACCTTCATTCGTATTTGAAGTACTTTGTTGGAGAGGTTGGTCATTCCCTGTATGAACAGTACCTTCGACAGTATTGGACCTTTCAGATTCTTGCCCATGAGAGGTCCCACCGTCATGTGATCCCAACCCAGCACTAGATTGAGTGCCTTGATGGACTTGATTGTCTGTGCCTAAGGCACCACCATGACTTTGAGCTCTTGCATTTCCGTCAGCCAAGCCAAGACCACCACCACCAGAAACATTCTGCTGCATCCTTTGCTGAGCCATTGCAATTCTATTATTAAGTTCAGATTTGTTTGCAACATCACGGCGCTCGAGCAAATATGTCCTCAACCAGTAATATAGAGCCTGGCATTTTTGAAGACAAAGTAACAAGGTTATTAATGAAAGCAACAATTCCATATTATGACATCTACTAAAATCTACGCAGCAAGAAGAATAAATTAATAAAAGGCAGGATATATTCAGAACTAATAAATTTACATCAAGTTTACCTGCGGATACACAGTGGCAATTTTTAACAATACAAGTTTGCAATGAGGTGCTTCAGTTCGCTGCAAGGATAGTAATAGCTGAGGAATCCAAGCAAGCCAAACCCAATGGGGTATTTGATCCATGTACTTGTCAAATGCCCTACCCACAGGCTCATTAGAAGTATCAAAGCTCAGAAGATATAGGACGCGAGCAAGGTGACTTCTGGAGTTAGAAATGCCATATTTGATACCTTGAAGAAAACAGCTGACTGCATATTCTAACCAAATTTCATCGTGTGAATCCTTGTAAGCCTGTCAAAAACACAGACAATTAGCATAAAGTCAAGTTATTAATGATAGATAGAATAAAAAACTGATAATAGTTATCACCATGTCACAATAATTGCCCCAGCTTATCCATCCTTTAGGCAAATTCTTGAAGAGGCTGATAGCATTGGAATAAGCAAGGTTTGCACCCTCAGAGTCATTTAGCTTCAACAAGAAATCCCCCTTGAGGCGATAAATTTCTGCCTTGTGTTTCACTGGAAAATATTCCAGATTAGTGCTGTTGATCAAATTAATGCCGCTTGTTAGCTCTCCCTTCATTTCCAGATAAGCCTTTGCCTGTTCTCTTATTTTCACAAAGGCCTCCTGAAAACATATAACATGAAAGCTCATGAGATATCCAGACTTTGTATGAAAGAATTAAAGAATTCACTTAAGTAGGCAGAGAGGGATGTAAGCACAAGAAGAAAATCCCTACAATATTGTAAAGAGACAGACCTTTGCTACCTTAAAGATCAAAGTATCAGCCAAAACATGATAGTTATTTGTCATACCTGTACTTCCATGGTGGAATGGCCATACATCTTTTCAAGTATGGAAACGCAAACGTCATAAAGTCCCTGCTTACGAGAAATGTGAGCAAGCTTATTGACATTCCATGCTTTGTCACGATAACCAAGATGGTGAAGTTGTGGATTTGTGGTACCAAAATCCTTAAATGCATCTATAACAGCATTATACATTTCATTCCTCCATTGAAGCAAATCACACCAAACAGACATATTGTCCCACTCATTTGGAGTTCTAAGTCTCCATGTTTCGAGTATATCCTTAAGATCCGCAAATAGATTTCCATGTACACCGACTGAATTTCCAGAAAGTTTGTTCCCATTGGAAATATCCAGAAGAATTCTGGCAGATTCTTGAACTTCAACTAGCTGTTGGAATTGCTGTAATAGAGGGATTCTAGCATGGACAGACATCTCAGGTAATTGCCACCACTGCTCTAAAGCAAGATCCACACCTTTTCCCACAATGTTTTCAGCATCACCTACACCATTTGTATTTTTATCATGCAAGGCAAAGAAGGCTTGAACCAAACGAAGCTTCGGAGTCTCTTCCACTTGAGCCTTGGGAATCACATGATCCTTCATATATGCCCAATCTGGCAATTTCCAAAGTGTGTCAAGTAGTATCTCATAATTATCTATACTCTTTCCGAAGTCAACCAATGCATCCCACTGACTAAGTTGAGTAGCACAATGAATCCACTGTTCTTCCCAGAGGCACATTTCAGCTTTCGGTACAACATTGCTATATGTGCCTTGTGTTGCTTTAACCATAGCTTGGTAGAAAAGGCTTTGTGCACGTTGCCAATAACCATGCTGAACTAGAGAAAGCCCAGCCCTTGTTTCTGCAGTAGTGGACCTTTTCTTCCATAAACCACACCTCATATCTTCTTCATTGAGTAAACGATAAAGCTCAGCCAAGGACTCAGCACACTTTGTTTCATTCATGAACAACATGACATGACTTTCGAGCAAAGCCAATGAGATATGCCAGGCATTGTAAGTTTTTCCGATATACTTAATTAGCTCACTTGGCATCCGAGGTTGAGGGTGGCTTAACTGAAGTCCTTCAAGAAGTGCTTGCACAACATTTGGTCTGCTCCCTTGCTGTTTCTTATGGTAATCTTTTGACAAGAGAGTAATCATTGGTTTAGCCAGAGCTACTTGTTCTTCTTTATGCAAGGTCACCCAGACAATAGGAAATACTAGCACCCACAAATGATAAGCAACATTTGGATCAGTATGTGCCAATTCTCTCAATGGAATAACAAGATCAGCCACCTAGAAAAGAAGCAAAAGGTCAATAAGGTCAAATCTAATATACAAATTTCATAGCATATTACAAATATAATTCTGCATCAAAATTATAAATCATTCTTTCAAAAAGATATACCTGAAGTTTGCTAGTCTCATTCAGAAACTGGGCATGTTTCAAAACAAGGCTATCAAATGAAAGGGGGGCATCTTCAGGTCCATCAGGAATGTCCGTAAGTTGATGCTGCATCCCAGAACTATCTGAAATGGAACCTGAAAACACAAGAGGGGGCACTCTAGCTGAATTTGAAGCAAGTGTAATCGGTTTATTTTCCACCAAGGTTGCGAGAAGAAGATCAATGCCTTGCTTGAGCCAGAATACATCACTCAAAGCTTCCCAGTCCTGAATCTGTATTATGTACTGCAGCCGAGTGAACAATGTTTTGCCAAGAGATTCGTGATAAAGTGAAAAGAAATTCTTCCTAATTTCGGGATCACTAGCTCGAACACCAAGCATAAATTGCCTCTCCACCTTGAGAAACACCTCTTGACGTAGAGCCAGGGGATATCTGCAAGTCAATCAATCAATAATATGCCTATTCTGATGAAAGCAAAATCCAAGAGAGCTTCATAGATATGGTACTTACTTGTTTGAATCAGCACAGATTCCATAAAGAAGCTGAAGATACTTCTTATCCCACTCTTCCAGAGAACTCGGGGGAAAGTTCTGCTTATCAACTTGTGAAAGCTTCTGAAGAAAAGAGACTATTTCCTTGGGTGTGAGAAAAGCACTCGACATGGCAGGTGTGCCAGGCTTCCCGACATCGTCTTCTATCCACCCTTTAATGACATCAAGAATGCAAAGGAGAACACTAGCATCAGTACCCTTCTCCGAGAGCAAACCATTCAAAATTTGAGTGACGGATCGCTTGCACTCAGCTACAAGCATGACCTTTTCACTGATAAGTTTCAAGACAGATTTTAAATTAGAGATAACTGCTCCAGCATCAGCACCGTGACGAGAAGTGACTGCAGAATCCGAATCAATTCTCTGACCCTGGAAGGATATGTTTGCTTAATGTAATTTGAATAAATATCACATGTAGGAACCATATAAATAACTATAGGCAAAGAAAAACATAGACAACTACATGACATAGTCTAAAAATCAAAAAGACAAGCGGGGGGAAATAGGGAATAGGCCTTTAGCTGAAGTTCCAATCTAAATTGCATGTCCAATTGTTAACAAGGATGAATACCTTGACCGAAATATAAACATGAGGCCAACTCCACACCCTAAATATTATGGATTAAAGTACATATTAAAGGCATGAATAGATGGATGACACTTTGCAGCCTATTTCATTTAAAAGAAGAATAGACCCAACTAGTGCACCTATATTAAGTAGCATGGTATTAACGTAAAATGGGGTCTTACTCCACTGTAGAAATGGTGTAACCAAAATTATCACCTGAATACCCTGTAGCAATTCATTATATGGGCAAAAAGTGGATGAAATACTTCATGCGGGCAAAGGGTGTTAAACATTCATCCCACTCCACGCGCTAAAAAGCAGTATTTTAATTCCAACAGTGAAGAAAAAGGATGTACCATCGTGCACTTAACTTTGAACACTAAGTTCACAAGTACAAAGACAACAGTGTGCAATAATTATAAAGCACCAACTTTGGCATGTTACTGAAATAGGTATTAAAATTCATATAACAGGAATAACTATAACATCAAAAGTCAAATGAAACAGTATTAATAAGTACAAATAAATTACAGAACTATAGACGAACATTATAGCAATGTTCTCGTAAAACAATCAGTACTGCGTATGAGCACTACACTATTGAGGGGTAAAATAATATATTGGCAGAATATTTCCCTTTTAATTGAAAAATAAACATCTTAATAATTGACACCATTTAATACAGTTCAGAGAGAGAGAGAGAAGATATAAGAATAGAAATATATAGAGGCATACTTGTCTCACGTGAGAACCAGCTGATGCTCCCATATCCCGTGCCAGGCGTTGAAGGATACGAACCAAAATAAATGGATCAATAAAGTTCTTATGAACCTCTGTCAAAGTTTTGATGACAAGAAGCACAAAACTAATTGCATTTGCAGCACTATCTTCACCAGAAGTCTGAGGAGCTGTGACGGTATTGATGTGCTTCTGTATCAACTCATCAACCTTCTGATACAGCAACTTCACATCTTGTGGTGTCTCTGCTCCTTCGATGGGAAAAGCGATAAATACCATCTTCAAAAGTGAGCACAATGATTTTCCCGTATCCAACATTTTATATTTGAAACAAGGCTCAAGAATCTACAGAAGAAATTAATATAATTAACACTGATTAGCAACTCATTGAACATAAATATAATACAATAAATAAATAAAACTACACTATAGAAACAGGCATACTTGAGAAATCTGGCTAATGTTATTTCGAATGAACAAATGTGGCTGCTTCTCCAAAACTTTGTTCATCACATCCAAGCCCTGTGCAAGAGCAGTGGATGGATCCTTTGATTGGGATGGTTGAATATTGCTCAACAGCTTTTCTAGATAATTAAACTTGACATTAGCATTTGGCCACACCTCCAGAGCATGTGATAACAACTCCAAAGCTTGTTTGTACATAGTACTAGCTTCTTTATCCTTAGGCTCTATTACCAAGGCAACCTGTTTCAAAAATAAACAAGCAAATCGATAACTCGGCACATAAACAAAGATTCGGATTGAGTTAAGGACAAATGTACGAATAAATGATAGTGGAACTTAAACCGAGCCTTACTCTAATGAGAAAGTTGATAATCATTTCTTCCATAGCAGCATTGGGCTTGAATTCTTCGTCAGGTTGTCCAGCAGATCCAGGGGTTTCTATATTAGGGATAGATGAGGCACCACCAGGGGACATGATACAGAGGGATTGAAGGCCAGGTTCAACCTTCACTCGTTTACTTGGATCTTCAAGAAGCATAGATCCATCAGTAGATCGCTTAGAATCAGAAGCAGAAGGGCCAGGGTTAAACCCATCACCGGTCTGGCTAGGGGCATCACCATCAGTCACTACTTTCATTTCATTTTGCCTTTGCCTTTCCCAACCAACCACTAACCCAGCAAGTTCAATAGCTAGACGCCTGTTTTCTATAGTCGTATTATATGGCAAACCTAGGCGACTGAGAGAATTCACCATCTGAGGCACAAACTGTGCTCGGCAGCTGTAGAAGAGATCTGAATGGCGAACAATGAGCTGGAAAATGTGGATCAAATTAGGAATTGAATGACCTTCCTCGACCAGAATTTTTTTGGTATACCGTATCCAAATTGGCATTCGACAATCCCCTAGAGGCAACCTTCGTGGTAGTGCAGGCATCAGTATATCCAGCGCCTGCTTGACCAACATCTTGTTTTCTGGCTGGCAAGTTCTAAGTAGCGCAACAAAAACCTGCATCCTCATAATAAACATCAGAAGAGGTTTTATTATTGCACAGAAACAAAATGGTAGAATCACAAATGTCTTTATTCATATCAAACCATGATTTAGACATTGCTCTGTAACACTCAATTACTGTTGATCCCATAGGAAGAAGCAAAGGTAGGTATACCAGATGGTAAACGCACACAAAAATAGCAAGTAATCCAACAACTGTTACCAGACCTAATTCATTTAGAATCTAACTGGATAGTACTAGCAAAGCACTAGCCAAAAGTTTAACCACAAAATAAGATTTGAGTCCACCAATTCCAATCGTTCATGAATAATCACATTGAAAAGTTCTTGGACTTTACTACCCTAGACACATGTCCCACACTATTTACTTGTAATACCAAACAAATAGACATACCTGGAGTATGATTTTCTCTGGGGCCTGATAGGCCTCCAAGAAGTGACAAACATTTACAAAGGCCCACTGTTTACTTGCACTGTCCTCGCGTTTCAAATGATTCCATCCAAACTTGATAAGTTCTTTTCTATGATGAACAAGGTCACTCTGAAGATACTTGAGAAGTAAAGTTGCAAGCTGCAAAAGTTCTATCCTCAATGGTTCATCATATTCAGCAGAAACCTGTCAAAGTTCAGACAAATTTACTACTACAGTCGAAACACTTCGCAGGCCAACAAGGTGGAGAACAAAAAGCAGGACATCACCTCTTCGGGAGGATCAAGAAGTTTATCAACAATTGTTTTAATTATAGCAGGATCAACCACGTCCCAGCTTTGTCCATTTTGAAACGCATGAGCCAGCATCGGAAGAATGAGAATTTGCATAACCACCACCAAATGGTCATGGCCAAGTTGTTTCAACTGGAAGAGATTCAAAAAGTGTAAAAGAAGCGTCATTTTCATACTTGGTGGGTACCCTTCTGCAACCTGAAATGAAGCACAGTAATTAGTGGCACATATAACGAGTAAATTGACAAATAAAAGAATATTCAAAACTGCCAGAATGTGGTGTATCAAAGCAGTACCTCAATGATGTAAAATTCCTTCAAGAAGGTATAATCAATGCGAGTGTGATACAGGAAGATGGAGAGAATGTCAAAAAGAACTTTCACTTCACTTTTCTCATGCCGTAAATAGTTTAAAAAGCACTTAACAAGCCATTTGCTTTCTTTCACCTGTGATTCAGTTTTTGTCGTCAAAAGACAATATAATATACCAACAGACTAAAAGCTAATATATAATACACGGATTATTTTTTGAAGTATAGATACAGGCAAACCACGGCAGACTTTTATCTCAAACACTGTTCAGATAATAAGACATAAAAGAAACCAACCAGAACTTTAGATTAAAATGATTCCATAAAATAATGCTAGTGAACATTTGAAAATAGATACTAAGGTATAAAGCTACAGCACGAAATAAAAAATCATAACTCTAAAATATATGTAGAATTTAAAATCAAATTACATGTCAGGTTGGGCTCCACAACAAAATTATTAGTACTCATATTGTTCTGGATCAATAAACTGGGGCTAAATATGTGATAGGTTTTGACCTAATGGCAAACTCATAAAAGAAACTGATAGAGGTACTCAAAAGTGTTATGGTTACAATGCATGAGACATTTCATAAAAAATGATGGGATAATTGTCCAAAACTACCCTAAAGTTTCGTCCACAAACGAGTTGATGCACAAAGTTTCGTCCACGCTTGTGTGGCTACCCTGAAGTTTTGTCCACGAATTTTTTAGTTTTGATGTAATAGGGATGTTCATAATGATGGTTTGGGGCCTTTGGGCAGTGCTTCCCGGATTGAATAGAAGCGTGGACAAAACTTCAGGGTAGCCACACAGCGTGGACAAAACTTTGTGCATCAACTCGTTTGTGGACGAAACTTTAGGGTAGTTTTGGACAATTATCCGAAAAATGATTGATAGACTCACATTTTTCAGTCAAACTATTTTTACCTAATATCATCTTTTCGCTATCAAAATGAATTAAAAAAAGGTAAAAGTCGAGCCCAACACTAACAAGACTGATCTTTCAATCCCTCAAATGTAGTCCAGTATTTGAAATTCTACATGGTCACAGGGCATGTTAATTTGGGCCAACGACCCATTTATGTTTCCTCCCTTTGTGATCTCAAGTCCATTTGCAGAAGTAAATTATCTACGGTGGCCTGTTTGTATTTGCTCATCATTTATCACATGTCCTTGCACGTAGGAAAAAAATGCATGTATAAGAGTGGAAGTTTTGAAAATTGAGACCATGTCGAGCACACAATAAAAAATCCAAACCAAGGCTTATACATGAGGAAATATTAAAATATTAAATTCTCACATTACTCATAGGGGTAAAAAAAAGGAACCGTTATACAAGGTTGTACGAACACAGAGAAGAAAGTTACAACAAAAAAACCATCAATGTTCCTATACGTACTTTTAAACATACCCAAAAGCAATCTACAGCAAATTAAAAGAAAAAAATCATTATAGGAAGCACCCCCAGCCATTTCTACTTCATAAAATTAGCTAGGGATTATGAATGGGACATGCAAGCAATGAAAAGGGTTGGGTGGGGTAGGTCCCGCCATTAAAAGTCTAAAATGTAAACCTAAAAGAGAGAAACTTCAGTGAAACATGGAAGAGGAGAGAATATGAACAGGTGGCGGAGGAGGAGGTTGCCGCAATACTGCTCGACAACGATCCGTCGGCAGTTGCGGAGGAGTTGGGGAGGAACCGAAGGGAGCACATCTGTTTGGTTTTAAGCTTATGTCTATGTTAAATTTCTGCACTTTTAAAAAAAATGATACTAACCAACCCACCTTGAAACACCCGGCCCCCCTTAATCCGACTTGACCCGCCTAGATGGCTATGCTTATTTGGATCGCCCAATTACATAAAATCGGGCCGGTGTTGTAAAAATCGGCGCCTAGGCGGGCGCATGGCCGCATTTTTCCAACACTGCCTTTGTATAAAGTCGAAAACCAAAGCAACCTAATGAAGTTTCCTTTGCATGGACGCCCAATCCCTATTGTAGCCCAAACTATAAAAAAAAATACAAACTAGCCTTCTCGTTTCATGCTATTTTAATGGACATACGTTTTGGCTAAGTGAATGAGAAGCAATAGACACATTTTATTTTATTTTTCTTGTATTTACAGAAAATTTAGGAGTTACTTGAAAACAACTTACTTGCACCAAGTCTAGTTCTTGTTCATTGCACAGTCGGGAGATTCTTGCAGGTGACTTCCAAACAAGTACCAAAGTGTCAAACACAACACGATTACTCTGCAACCATCCAGGGATTAGCTTGACCAAAGTTTTAACAAGAGAAAGTCCTTGGAAATAAGCATCTGAAGATGAAGGAGGGGTTGCTGGAGGTGGGTTAGAACTCTCGGGAGGAGGAACAAGGCCTTCGTCCCCCACTGAAGCTGCAGGAGGAGTTGACGTTACAGAAGCATCAGAAGTAGGCAAAAATTCAGGAAAGGCACGAGTAAGTATCTTCTGTGGTGATTTTGCAAGCTCGTCTCTTAAAGGCTGCCCAGCATCTGATCTTATTATATACATAAACCTGCATTCAATCAGAATAAGCTCAGAAAAGTAATTGCCACATATCTAACTTGTAGGACAATAATCCTGAAATAACAACTTCACCAAGCATCTTGACCTTACCGCCTGAAATATCGAGGTTCATTTAATCGTGTAAGAAAATAATCAACAGCATGTGTTGCATATCGATTTAAGAACTTTGTGAGTGGGAGACGATATGGACTGTTAATCTCACTATACACTTGCCCAGGGCAAAGAGCCCCTTCCATATCAATAGTTAATGTTACTAACTCATCAAGGAACTTGGATGCAGCCTGGGGAAGAAGGTGGAAAAGCTCGATAATGGCTGCCAAAAAAACGGAAAATTTTGAGTTGATGTCAACTTTTGTCTTTTATACCACTTTGGTGTGTGTAGTACATGTATGAGCAACTCCAAATGCATGCAAGGAAAAACAAACTGCATTACCTGCTGCAATTTTGGGTTCTTCGCCAGCCTTCCACGCCTTCTGACTTTGTGCTAGTTTTTCTGGTTCCAACCACTTCTTTAGGTGATCTAACAACTTTCCCCCCAAGGTAACATTAAACCAATTTGACAAAAGTTCAAGCAGGCGAGCCAAGCCTTGCAGAAGCGGCATGCTGAGATTTTTTGTATGAGCCAAATTGACTAATATAGGTCTGAGACTGCTCTGTAAAAGTTCTTTGGGCATTCTTTGTTGACTGATTACCTATATAGTATTCCGTTAAGAGAAGAATAAGCTCCACATAATGATATGTCAAACACAGTTCAATATAAATTAAAAAAATAGCTGATAATAGAAAATTGTAGCTGATGACTGGCAATCTTGGATGGACAATCATATAATCAAAACAAAACCTAGATAAGAAGGAAAACAAACCTGTCGCAGGCCTTCCTTTGCAACAGCAACAATTTCTGGTGTCTTACAAGTCAAAGACTTGAAAAACATGGAAATGATCTTCGCACGCAACTCAGTATGATTAGGAGTTTTAAAATCTGCCCATGCCATTGTCGTACAGAGTAGCTCAATGCAAGCTGTTCGAAGTTTATTTAGTGATGTGGCAACTTTAGGGTTCATAAACTTCACAACCCAAACAGTTTCATCAGCTTCAGCAATTTGCAGTGCCTCTTGCAGGAAATTAACTAATTCTTGAGTTAACTTGAGAAGAGGAGGCCTCAAGGCCAGGCAAAAATTCAAAGCAGTGACCGTACCGACCTACATTCCATCTATTAATTTAGCAAAGGGAAGAGAAACTTTTTCTAAATAACTAGCTATGTGATTTACCTGTTGATCAACTGTCTTTGATCGGAGCGGCCGCATAATTAGAGGCTGAAGCATTGGTTGATACAAAGGATCTAGAAGCTCAGATACCTCACTACCAGTCCTACTAGCCAAAAGTGACAAACACGACTGCACATTCTTTCTCACAATAATAGATGCATTAGGATTAAACAACTCTGATGCAAGAAACTCGATGACTCCTTGAAAGCTTTGCCTGCGGGGTTCACTATTAGCTTCATCAACATTATTTACCACACGAAGAACTTGTGTAAGTACTTGACTTGTCTCTTCTTGCTCTTTGTTAGCATATATGGGAAGTCGTTTAAGAACATAGATCAGACCACGGACTATTCTTACTTGGAAATGGCACAAGGTCTCAACAGTAACCTTTCCAACCAAAGCACCAAGTCCCATAACACCTCCCATCTGTGCTTGCCAAGTACTTCCATAGCAGCAATGTAAAAGGCGGGGTAAAAGCTGCTCAAAAACAGGGATTCGAACACTAGGCGGTGGTGAATAAACAGGGTTCATTGATGGACTAGAGACAATCATAGGAGTACCTGGACCTCCTCTTGACGTCAGGGCATCAGCGTGTTTAGAGCGTGCAAGAAACAGAAGTGTTTCAGCAAACACGTTTAAAGCATTGAGAGCTGCTTTAGCATGGAGCCTGTTTTCATCTGCTAGCACATCTACCAACGCATCTAAAAATATTAGAAGGTCCAACTCTTTCAGATTAGAACTAGTGTTGTGCTTTGGCCTTGAACTGACACTAACACTTGGTGAAACTATAGAACCTCCAAGTGTAGCAGTTCCAATTGATGTATTACTTGAGGATTGATCAATATGGAATGCCATAGCAAAATGTCGGCAAACATTAACCATAAAATCATCCTTGGGGTCATGAAGATCCGGTTCAGCACTGGCGGCAATAATGGTCATCAACAAAATCTTGAAAACAGACTTCTCTGCCATAAGTTGGGTTTTCGTCTTTACACCAAAGTCTGCCTGCAGTATGCACCAAGAAATTGATGAGGTGGCAAAGTATATAATGAATTAGGAAAGGGATAAAACAAAAGTGCAGAATTACGATATTAATAACAATCCTATTGCAATATTCCATCCTCCCAAAAGAATAGACCTAAAACCAAAATGTCATTGGAAGACTGTTTTACACTCTAAATCAGGGGTCCTAATATCACAATGCTTCTATTGAAATAATTACAAGTATAATCCACAGCACAGGAAAATTCAAATAGAACTTAATCATGCATGAAGTGAAATAACCTAAAAATTGCCACACGTCCAACAATTAAAGTAATATAGGACAGAAGCTTCATATCCAGCCATAGCCAAAGGCAAATGAAATAACAGAATCACAGACAGGAGTCCATGAACTATTTATATTTATGATACAACATGCTTAGAAAATAATACTTATGACACAATAAAGTGATATCACAGGGGCCTTCGAAACTCTAAGGATGCATCTTGTTGTAGTACCCTTGTGGCAATTTCAAAAAAGATGTAATCACTAGTAATGAACCAACCTTTATGTCCGAAATCTCGGACCTGCAAAAAGATGAATCCACTGTAGAAACTAACAGATTTGACAACTTCTTAGGTGTGTATGCTTCATCGGTAACATTCCCTGGTAAGTTTAGTTGAGAGGATAAGCAAACACGAAGGAACTTGAGAGCCTGTTTCCGGTAGAATGCATCCATGCCTGGAGTTTTGTGCATTACAGCTGATACTGCAAGATTTATACATCGATCCAGAGGTACCAAAAATGTGGTAGAGGGCTCAAATGTGAGAATCAAGCGAAGCCCATGCTCTGGGTTCTCCTTACACTCAAGTGCAAGGGGCTCTTTGAGAAAGCGTCTATTACGACCACCTAACTTACCAAGAAGTTGTAAAGACTTCCCGCCCCAAGGATAAGGTGCAGGCCTCAGGTGAGACCACAAAGCAAGAATCACCTCCGACATAACATTGGCCATACTAGGTTCCAAGAAATCCGGATTCAGACTATCTACCCAAAATTCAAGTGTTCTTAAACCCAAACTAACTAGGTCATCATTCCCCTTCAGACACATCACTAGAGGCTTCATTAAACGGGGAAGATATGGCAACAACGAACTTAAACGTGCAGGCAATGTCAAGCAAAGTTCCAATAGAAGATCCCTCATGTCTTCACCCGTTGGACCTTCAAGCATGGCCAGTAACATATTTAGGCAGGGCTGCAAGGTTGGAATGAGGTCCCGTAGAAGCAGCTCGAATTTGCATCCTGCAAGAGCTCGGAACATGGTGCGCAGAAGTTGCATATAACCCAGCGGCCTTTCCACTTCAGAAGCATTTTTCATGCACACATCCATTATAATAGGAACATGAGGTTGTAAAATGCGTTCAAAATCTGCAGGAGCCTTTGGAACAGCACCAAATATAAACCGGAAAAGATGCAAGACCAGTTTTGCTGCAGGTGAATCTGGATGTTTCAAAGCATCAAGTTTGTTGCTTACGAGGAAATTAACTAGTACATCCGCAAATGGGCGATACACTTTAGCTGCTTGCAAAAGAGTAGAAAATATGTGTACAAGTTGAGTGTTATTGATCATGCACTCAAAAAGCTCAGGCATGCACAATGAGAACATGTCCATGAGATCTCGAGGCTCCATGATAGCCAAAATCTGAGAAAAAAGATGAACCATTTCCCTCTCCTCATCCTTTTCCTTGAAGAGGGCCAGGCAGTGCACACCACTTCGCAAAACTCCACAGGCTTTCCATACCTATCAAAAATACATTTAGACCATGATGATATTCTCAGAAACCTATACCAAATTACACCAAGTACCTCATCTTCCCTCAACCCTTTGAATGCTTGAGATGCTGTTGGACTAGAAGATGATGAAACTAGCACTTGATGCATTCCTTGTGTGGATGGAGAAACCTAAACATTTGGAAACATGGCAAAAGAGAATATTAGTCATATTTGACCCATATCTACATGTAAAAGACAATCAAATTAGATAAAATGGAAACCTGTGATCTGGGCACATGTGCATGAGTGATGCTCCAAATGATAGTCTTCATTCCTAACAATCCATAGAAAAATATGTTTTCGTATAAGAACCACTTCGACCAATTATGGAAAATACAATTCAGAAGCATTGTATCAGTACAATAAGATCAGCAGCATGCATGACACTTCACATATTTAACTTCAACAGAATGTATATATATATATATATATATGAGTGTGTGTTGTATGTGTATTTATAAAGGGGGGAAACATTACCCATCACCAAGGTCTTAATCAGATGCTTGCAATCACTGACCTCCTTTGAATGTTCCACTGGGACCTGCAAATTCAAAACTGCCTGCACCAGATGGCATATGAGATTAAATACCACAACAGTGTTTAGTAAGTAAAATCAAATGGATATAAAAAGGCTACATGGCAATGCAGAAATGACTGAAAAGATTACCCATTACTACCATTTACATCAAGCAATTCATATTGAAGGAAAATCTTTTTTTCTGGAGCAACACAATCCGATGGAAGTTGCATTAATTTGACATCATCATGTGCAAATATTTAAAGCCAGTCAAACTGTATTTTATACACCAACACTGTACAAAATACAACCAGCATAAAATTCAAAGCTAACACATAGGCAGTAAATGCAAATGATATAGTAACAGATGACACCACATTCATAATGTACCTTAATCATATAATTTTAAACCATTCAGATCTGTCTTTATATTAATTTGACAAAGTTTGATTGCAAAGATATAACATTCAGATGTCTGCTATAATGCAACACATGTCCTTGCAGGTACAAAACAATGTGTTTATGTTTAATGCAATGATCAATTAAGCTTCAGAAGAAAGAAACCAAAGTTTATTCCACTGTAAATCGATTTGATAAGGCCAAATATGCTTCTAAAATATCTAAGCAACTGTAAGAGGTAACCACAATTAGTAACCGGATTCCATATTCCTTCAAAATAAATACCATTGGATTCAAACAAGCTAATACATACTGGAGAGTATTTAGCCATGTTGGAATATGAATTAATGATGAATAGTTGAAGAGTCTACTATTAATTAGGTAGTTAGGAGGTGAAGAGTTTACCATTAATGAGGTAGTTAGATGTTAGCGTAACTCTCTCTAAATAGAGAGCTACTCTCGCTCTTTGTATTAAGTTATCATCAATATATTCCCTACATTTCCTAGTTTTACAAGCCAAAACAAATAATAATAACCCCAATCGATGAAAACTTAACTAGTCTGTGCTGATATGAGAAAATTATCAATAGAAAACAGGTTAAAGTTGGCAACTAACAAGCTTGTAGCGATTAGAACTTGAGATGACACGGTGAATTGCATACATATCAAATTAGGTTATCCAACTTTTTATAATACACTTATTCATCTAATAATATAGAGAAACGTCATGCTGAACAGACAACTCGGGCGATTCAAACATGACAAAAGATACAATAGGAAAAGCCAAGTATCCAAGTAATCCTAAAAAAAGTTGGCTTACCTGTACAGGAAGTTCAAGCTTTGATCTTAGAGTAGATCGATCTTTTCCATCCTCACCCTCTTCAAGTAACTATAACCATTGAAGCATCAAAATAAATAAGGGAACCGAATAAAATAGGGGGGGAATGGCAGGTTAAAGCAGACAATAGAGAAGATAAATATCAGAAAACTATTATCATTGAATTCCAGGAACCTAGGTTAACATTCCTAACTTTGCAAATATGTCCCTAATACTCTAACATATCAACTCCATGCCATCAGCTCCAAAGCTTCATGGCACTGGAAAGAGCTAAGAAACTGAAGACAGGGTTTAAGGAGGGCATCCAGGGGAGGAAGTGGAAAATGAGCAAAAATGGGAAATACAAAATTAAGTCAGGGTATCAACAGATTGCTGTGGAACATCAAAGGAAATGTATTACTCAGCTGGTGTGGCAGAAATTCAACATCCCTATTCAGCCTTTTATTATCTTGATAAAGGAGCATGATAGGGTATTACAAGAAATAGGCTGGTGAAAATGCAGTTTGAAGTCCTTAATCAAAGAACAGCCTTAGGTGATGAAGCTCGAGTCCAGGGGCCACCTGTTCTTTGAATATGAGTTTGAAAAGCAAGCTGGTATGCTTGATAAGGGAGAATAGCATGAAACAATTCTGAGAAGGTTTCAGGTTTGGAGTAGAACAATCTTGCATATTTGGAGGCAATGAAAGATAAGGAAATGAGTTTTATGGGATGATGTTGAAGTGTCCTACATTAACCTCTTGATAAGCATCTTGAGACCTTACCCATCTGATAAGAGTATTTTTGGACCCCAGATAGAGTTAAAGAGTGAGCGTAGAATGTGAGATATGGATGTTTATTGAAAATAAGTCCAAGTTTTTATATCATACCAAGAGGAGGAAAACAAAAGGTTTGTGATTGGAATCATCCCTTATTTGAGCGTAAAATAGAAAATAAGCAATCTTATTCCCATTCCTGTGTAATAGAATATCCAAATGCAACCTAAACATGCAGACAATAGGAGAGAATTGAAGGAAAGCTCAAAATCAGGATGTACCAATGGATGTATGGAACTGCTAAAGTATTAATGAACTAATAAAAATATCTCATTATCAGTGTTGAATGTCAACCAGAGTACAAAAAGGAAGATAAATATCATAAGACACAAGATGAGGGTCAAATCAAATCATAGTGAAGCAGAAAAGAATGTATAAAAAATAAATAAAGAAAAATTGACATTACAGATCATGCATCACTACACTATCATGTATAAAGCTTGTCAATATTAGCACAAGAAATGCCAGATACGAGACTTAACACATAAAGAACCCAATTATAGAAGTTAAGGTAGACTACCTGAGGAATGGTGCGCTTAAAAGTGCTAAATTTCCCAACAAAGGCATCCAGTATTCGCCCCTATAGAAAACATAAAATAAGCAATTGGCTCCTATCAGAAAACCACAAACCCACGATAAAAGCATCAGTAAAAGCCAAACCAATAAAATCCGAGCTTCATCCATAGAAGGCTGGTCAACACCCTTCTCAAAAATTGGTTCCACCTATATCTCAACAAAATGATTTTGCAAACATGGTTAGTACTTCATGTACACAGACTGAACATTTAAGTAAGCTGTACACAGACAGAAAGATAAAGCTTAAATATATCCTTAATAAAACATAGCATACACACCAGATTCAACATCAACCGAGCACAAGTGGTATGAATGTTGAGAGACAGCGAAGCATCGTGCATATTACTTGAGAACAAGTAGATAATCCGTGATAGCTGCAGCATAACAGAAGTATGAGTAAATAGAAAGAAAATAAGATATAACAGGAATAACAATAAAGTTTGTATGAGCATCAATGAAAAGAATTATGATAATGATAAAACTATAAATGATGATTGGAATGTCAATGCTGAAAAATCATAGGTGGCAAAACGGGGTTCAGATTTCAGATTTTTTTCTCTGTTTATCTTCTTTAAAACGACCTACCAGCTGTAATATAGAGATTCCATCGAATAAAACTAGTCTTCTTCAATAGTTATTGTACTTCAGATGGCCTTTAGTTTTTTTCTCAGTTTATCTTCCTCTTTAAGACAAAGTATCTCTGATAGTTTGAATACTACAAGGTACATCTGCAAACATACCAACGGCTGATAACCCTACAGTTTATCTGTTTATGTCATCACATTCAATCAACTGTTGAGAAGAAAATAACCACGCGATGCATCAAAACTTGAATTCATGTACCATACAACGAATGAAAACAATTAAACATAGTTAACAGGCTATAAAATAAAAATAATAGCGAAATAATATCACCGCCATGGAAGTTCATATCTTAATTACACACAGGTGAAAGGAATACCGATTTAAATCATAGTCTGTGAAGGGAGGTAAATAGTAAAAGCAGATAACACATCAAAATCTAAAAAGTTAAGCACGACCTGTGACAAGGAAAGATCTCCACGAACATGATGAACAATTTCTGCCAGTAGACTATAAGCTAATGGCCTCAATGTCTCAAAGCACGCCCGGCCAGTTCCAACTAGAACACTGTTACAATTTAAGAAACTGTCATTAAATTGTGTAGTGCATATAGATGAAGTTTAGAAACTTGTTAAAGCACAAAACAAGGATTCAACATCAAACACAACTATTACAGGCAAGAATGACAAGATCACAAGGCAATAACTGTAGGAACCTCAAAATATTAATAAAAACAGAGACAGCAAAACCCTTTCGCGAGCAAGTGTTAGAATGTGAGTGATACAAGCATGAAAACATGTGCACACTCAAAGGTACAAAGAGGAAGCATAAGAAGAAAAGATAGTTAGTGAGTGACGGATGTATTAGGAATGGTGTGGGAGAATGTTGAATATGTAGTTGAAGTTGTCCAGCATCGGAAAAATGTGCATTAAATGACCTCTTGATATACTAGTTGGGCCCTCCACTTAACAACTTAAGCTTTTGGGTTGGAGAAAGTTTCACATGGTTGGAATTGAGCAAGGCTGCATTTGAGGGATTCGAGTTTCTTCCACCATTAAATGTTGGTCCCTGTGCAAGGTCCATTATGTTGTCCAGCTTGCACGTGAGGGGGGATGTTGAAGTTGTCTCGTACAGGAAGAATGTGCAGTAAATGACACATTGATGTACTAGTTGGGCCCTCCTCGACTCACCTAGTACCTTATAATTTTGCTTTGATTTGTTCAGGAACTAACATAGAGCACATTCTTCTGCTTCAGGTAAGAGGGTAAAGCAGTGGAGAGGATCAAAGCTGAATCATCTAGGTTTGGGGAACAATTTGCAGCCTCTTTGTATCTAATGATACTCTTGCAAATGTTGTGATAGCATTGGTGGTACAGATGGGATTAAGGTATAGCGGCAGCAGACTGCTAAAGCACAGTGGCGGATCTACAATGACAATTGGTCAAGGGATGACAAGAATGCCATGGAAGCAGCCAACTTTGTGGAGTAATTCAATGTCTAATTATGGAATTACAAGGAAATAAAAAGGGTGTTACTGTGTAATCATATTGGTAAAACCAGATATCCTTTTGTGATTATATATTTATAATCACCAGAATTAGAAGCTAGGGGTACTCAACTGGTTTTCCATTTTATAATATGATTACAGGCAACAGATTATCATCAATTATTGTGTTTAGCAAACTAGTAACTTAAAAGTCATGATTTGTTGAGTATAATCTAGTCCATACACCCCCTTAATACAATAATAAATGAACAATTGAAATGATAGGATTATTACTATAGCTCTATTCTCATAACAACTTGAAAATAAATATCTTTTGACAAGTCCTGGATGCAGATTGTTCTGGTCTAAGGCATTACCTCTCTTCCAATAGCGTGTCAATCAAAGGAAATAAACCCCTCTTGAAATCAGTCCCAAGAACATGTTTTAAGGCCACTAGCAGTTCCTGCATAGAGCAAGTGTAAGTCTCATTAATAAATGGTAATTATGAAAGAAAAAAAATCATATCCTACATTAAGAAAGGAATCCAAAGACAATAGGATATTTAACCTTTCTGATGGACACAGAATCAGAACATGTAACAAGCAGATTTACAATGCTTTTACAAATACTTTCTTCATGTGGCCTGATATATTCAGCAAAGCTCTTTAACAGGTATGTCAAAAAAGAAACTGTCTGCATTAAAGGAGGAAACAAAAATAATACACGGTTAGGATGGAACATTTATTTCAACATGTACCGAAGTTGTATAGAACATCAAAAAAAAACTTCACTTTAGGTTTTTGTACTAATTACAGGCGCAGTTAATAACAAAAGTGTAAACCAGTGTCGATTTGCTGATCTCTTTGCAGATAGAAAAAATGAATCCTACAAAGCATTTTATATCTCTTTTACATACTGGTATCACAAAATTTAATGGCCGGCCAGCAGCCAAACTAGTTTTCATATCAATGATCGGTATTGATATTCAAACAATTCCAATGTAACCTTATCCACAGTAAGATTCTACTTCGAAGACATTTTGATTTTTTGCAGACGGCACTACAGTTTAAAAGAACAATGACATAACAAAAAAGAAAGACTTACCTTGACCTGTGCACCCTTTAGTTCAACAAAATGATTCTTCAAATGGGCAGGAACCTTTTCAGGACCTGGGACAGATATGGCAGCAACCATCAGGGGCAACAAGTGAGGAATATTTGTCTGAACAAGCCGGCTGTACAATTGGAACAGAAACATGACCACGAGTGGAGTCTCCGTGACTATCTTGAAGGAACGGGTACTAGGGTTAAGCTGTCCACCAGCAACATACCCAGGAGTAATTGACTGATCCAAAGAAGTATCCATAGGTTTAACATCTTCTATGGGTGTCGCCCCATTTTCAAAGAAATGGCTAACAGTCAATCGGAAATTCTGATAAATCTTGCAAACGAAGTCCAAAAAAGGCTGAACTTCGTTTTCAAGTGTTGGTCTGAAGTTTCTCAAAAGATCAAAGATAATCCGAATACAAATTAAGCCATTCTCCTCATTGTCTGTGGTGAGCACTTGCATTGCCACCTTCAAGAGGTCTGGAACAAAAGGGCGGAGTACTTCACTGTGAGGAAGGCGATTGAGGATCTCGACAATGATGTTCCTAAGCTTGTGCTCAGTATTGTCAATAAACTGTGGTTTTGTAATCTGCATAATAACCACAGAGAATGCCCGAAAATAGCATTTTAAGAAATTCAAGTATTCTGCTGTGTGGGCAATCTCAAGACTGTCCCGAACTTCCATGGCCATTTGAAGCCTAGCAGGAATTGCTGTTTCAGAACATTGAACAAAAAATAATAAAATTAATGAAACTTGACAAATCAAATCGAGAAACATAGACCTTTAATTTCCTATTTATAACATTTTAAAAAATATATACACTAATTGAACTGAGTTAAAAACAAATTGAAGTTCATTAGCATATTTGCATGATGAGCATTAATATCTTTTAGGTTAGGTTGAAAGATGAGGAAAACTCAACTAAAAAAATATAACTTCTCTGGAAGAGAATTTTTTCCATTCCCCATACATAAACAATTTGTTAGACATTTTAATGGAGAGGAGATCATAACTAGTTCGACCTCACTTCAAACTGAAAAGATGAAGAAACGGAAAGAGTTCTTACGGAGATCAGGCTCGACGAGATGGCGGGAGTGCTGCTCGAAATTCTGAATGGGACTCATGGCGTCGTACTATCAAAAACCCTAGCTGTACTCTATCGCCGGGAAAACGAAATGCCGACGTAAACAACTGAATTTGGAGAATGAATGGAGTTTCTAGGGTTTCAGAGCAAAATGCTTATGTTCTTCTTCCTCCTCCGCGGTAGAGAGAGCTACTCTGAGTCTGAACTATTGATGCTTCTTCTACAGTGGCTCGAAGGTAGACTGAGACTGAAATTCTGATTGCGCGCTCTAGGGTTTCTGAAGTCGGAGATGATTCTCGATTTCAAAACGGAGGAAAATATGAATCTCTTGCCCCTACGAGTCTATGTCTCCATTGTTTGCTGTTTCTATTTCTCAGTTCCTCGAGAGAACTCAAGGAATATAGAGTTGCGATTTTGCTAGTAGTTGGAACTACGCAGTGTTTTATTTAGACCATGAGAAGGACCTATGCTGACGTAGACTCGTTTATGTGTATGATTAAGTGAATTTGGGTAATTTGTTTAAGAAGTTATAGGAGCTTGGATATGTTTTAAGGTTAGTTTAGTCTAATTCAAAAAATATGTTTTTTTATATTTTTGGGACAGATTCATACTAACTTTTTAGGAGAATTTGTTCCATAGGAGCTTGGATTTGTTTTAAGGTTAGTTTAGTCTAACTCAAAATATATGTGTTTTATATTTTGGGGACAGATTCATTCAAACTTTTTATAACATAATCGAACTTTTTATTGAGTTTTGGATTCCATAAGACCTTCCACATTGGAAGTTGAAAGAATCATCGAAAATGGTGAAAAAAGGGAATTGGTGACGTTTCGGCTCTGATATTTTCTCTCCTGGCGAATCGACATCCTCCGAGCCTGTAGATTCATCGATCGTCGTTTCTCTCCTCCGATTCACTCTTCTCACCTCCCTCAACGAATTTGCTCCTTACACGTATGATTTTGGTCAGATTCGACCTCGGTAATCAGCACCATTGTGGGTAGCCTAATACTCTGTTGTGTATTGGACGAAAGGTCATGTCCTCTTGTCCTAGTATTACAAGAGGACGGATATAGATCAGGCGTTCCAGACAAACCAATGAGTTGTCTTTTCGATGACCTCGTTACAACTACGTGTTTGAAATCCTCGATTAGATGGATTAGGATTTGGGCGTCTTGAATAATTGTCCCTAATGGCAAGAGATGTGGGGGTGACTAGTTGACGAGATGGATGTCAACCTGAGCGTCGTTCTTAGGGACTACCTTTGTCCAACTCCAGTCATGGGGATCCAAACAGCATCAATTACCCAATTTTGAGCCTTCACGATTTAATCGGTGTTTGAACGACAAATGATGCCCCACCCGATTGTCAGGTATTCCAAAATACTACCATATCCACACTGATAGTAATATACTCAACTGGAGGAAGAGTCTGTCGAACAACAATGGTAGTGGACGCCAGCGTGATCAATGGGGCGAAGAGGTTATCGATTGTGTCTGTCCTTACTTCTAATAGAGGATATTCCCTTTTGCAGTCGCTTCAACCCCTGGGACTAAGGATGACAATAGGGCGGGTTTCGTGATACCCGTCTCCACCTCAATTGCGCCTTACCCCGACATTGCCCCGCCTCGATATTTCCCCGCTCAGGTCGGGGAATCCCTAACCTGCCCTGTTGACTAAAACAAATATGTTTCGAAAAAAATTCAAAATTAAAATAAATCAAAATTTGTCAACTATAATAAATATTAGTCCATATTTAATATAGACCCAATTTTTTACTAGATTATTATGATTGAATAAGCCCACTAATCCTTACTAATGTAATAGGAGGATTAATGCCAGCGTGGCACTGTTCCTCTCTCGCACATCATCTCCACTGAATCCCCTTCGGCTTCTCTCCATTAACACTATGCTTTCTTTTTCTCTTCCGCCGAACCGTTTCAATCTCTGTGGCCATTCATTCTCATTTAATTTTCCAATGTAATGACTCCTCCTTACCTTCCAGAACTCATCCCTCTCCTTCAAAATCGATCAAACCTTCTCCTTTTATCATGCTCTGAACGCCCATTGAAACAGACTGAGAGAGACCATGCTTTCGTTCCTCTCCGTCGCGATCGTCTTCTCCTTGCTCCTGGGATGCGTGGCTTTGGTCGAATCATGGAGGCAAATTTGATACACAACGGTCTCTGCTTCCACTACTTTCCGATTGGGTTGCTGTCGAAGGGCTCAAAGAGTTTCTCGATCGACGACGATGGGCCTTTGCTTTTTGATGTTCCATTCTTATTTTTAGGTTTATCAGAACCCCTTTTTCCCAATTAGGTTTCTGTCGATGCTTTACTTGACCTAACATCTTTATCATGTGCAATATCTTCTAATTTCATGCTCACATCTATATTTTAATCCAAGACATTGCAACCAATCCGTCTAAGAGCCACAAGAGAAGTTGGCTGGTCACTGGTCGTGCATATTAACATTGTGCCAGGAGCCACATGGAAAGTTGTAGTTGCTGCTTGATACAAGCCAGATACTAACCTTTTAACTTCCTGTCTATTTGATTAATTTTGTGTATGTTGATTTGGTTACTATTTCGGCGCAGGAGCTATTTTTGTGGTTTTCTGTGAAGACGATTCGGGTGGACGTTTCTGATTACATTTGTCAATTTTTGGCCGACTTTTTTTTTAGTGATTTGGGGTTACATTTTATTGTTGTTCTTAAATGTTTGAATTGTAGGTTTAGGTTTGGTGGCTACGTATTGTGCGGATTTGTTCGTTTGAGGTGAGTGCTCCTAACTTTATTTGACCTTTTGAATTCAATAGGCTAAATGATTTGGAATTGTGTTTTAAGTTATCCAAAATTGAGTCATACTCAGATGGGTGCAATGAGGTCTTTTTAGTTTTTGATGTTGGCTGAAGGGGGTTTATAGAAAATTATTATGTCTTCACCGGTGAGTTTTGATTGATTGTTTATGTGGGTTTGATACATTTGATGATTTTTACCAGTGGGACATTAAGAGGTTGATTAATTGTTTATGGGGGATCAATACATTTAGTGATTTTTGCTGCTGAGTTAGTTAGATTCATGTTTTTGACGAAGTTAATGTTTTGTGAAGATCTACAGAATCAATCTTTACAAGGTCTCCTTTCTCCATCTGTTATAATTATTGTTGCTGTTGTTGGATTCTGTTTGCTTTCCCAGACAATTTTAGGACATAATAGAAAATGGGGAAATTGGTGAATGTTTTGATCTGGGTTTTTCTTACTATGTTCCAGAGAATTAGGGAATAGGATAAAGGTTAAGCACTATGTCTTGGCTTATGATTTTTTACTACGAATTCTAGCAAAATGTAGGAGACATTGTATATTTGAGTATTTGTTTTATTCTTTGGCTCAATCTTATCTCTGAGAAACAAAAATAAGTTTTTGTACCTAATAGCTCTAAATTTACATCTATTTGCTTTTCATATTGTTTCCTTGATGACAAACTGGAGATTTAGTTTGTTGAATGTGGATCATGGGGTGTTTGGAGTCTAAACAGTCTGTTGGTTTCTTTTATTGCAGAGTGGTCGACATGACAAGGCCTGGGGAATAGCTCACAAAGATGGTTAGTCTTTTGGTTTCTTATTTGCAATTAGGTTTCATTACTCAGGAGCACTGAAAGCTTTAGCTTTGATATCACTTCACTGGCTTTTGTTCATATTTAAACAGATATTTTTGGTGAATACCTTGCATGTATATCTGGTTTTTAGATTAATATTTTATGCAGGTACTGTTTTTTCATCAATCAGTAGTCATAAATATGAGTATTAGCAATATGTGTTATTTTTGGAAAATTTCTCTTCTGTATGATTGTGTTAAAGGAACTAAATAGTCAGACTGTACTTTAATGTATTGTAAATGTGTATTTTTCATGTACCTGCAACTTTGGCGGTTTTCTTCTATGTTATACTTAAACTCCTGCTCCCTTCAACTTGTTCTTGCCCATAAGCTCTTTTTACTGTCTTTGTACTTACATTCACAACATTGGAAGACCTTTACCTAAGTCTTCATGCTCTATCTACCCTTTCTACTGTCCCTACCAATCAGCCAACTTATGTCCCATAGATGAACTCAGTGAGTCCACCGTTCCAATCAGAAGAAACTAATAAACCTAAGGTGACTGAAAGTTTGACAAGATTTTACTTGTATGATGTTTTCATCTTTGGACAAGACTTTACTTTGTATGATGTGTTCACCTTTGTTCCTAGGTTCAAGCTGCGTTTTTTAATGAAGGTTCTTCCTGTGTAATGTGTATACATTGTTCTTCAAAAGACGAAACCTGCTAATGTATACCGGTAGGTATTTCTCTACCAGATGGTTATTAAATCTCAATCATTTGTGGACTATCTCTCTTATGGCTTTTGTGTAAGAGCTTTTTTAGATTCATGTTTTTTGGTACACGTAATAGATTTATGTTAGCAATGAAATAAGTTAGGCTTACGAGAATGAAATCATTAAACATTTATTTTTTTGTTAAAACTGCTACATATTTGGTACTGGAGAGACTTCTCGAATGGCCAGAGAACAGGGAGTGACTGTAAATGCAAGTAAGTGATTAGGAGATATTGTGGTTCTTCAATTTTAAAATGTCGAATTAAAGACAAATTGTGGCTAGATGATTATAAATAATTTTTCTTTTTGGAAGTTGTATGCTACAAATGTTTTGTCTACTTTTTCCTGCTATAATTCCTGATGTTGTGAGGCACGCTTGAATTTGTAGTTGTGCAAAGTTTGGGTGGTGGAGAATGTTGAAGTAAAAAGGTTTAGGTGTCTGATTAAGTAATATGATATTAATGTCATGTTTGCTTAGGAAATGATGTAGTGAGGGTAGTTTAGTTTTACCACATGAATGTGCATATGATTTATTCTCCCATCTTTTAAGTAGCATGTATTACTTTAATTGTGCTACAGGCTCACTTGTGATAAATGATTTATGGAATTGAACTTCAAGTGTCTATTGCAGGTATGGAAGGGAGCAGACAGAGCAGAGATCTATGTGGTTAGTTGTCTCAAGTGACAAAGGCAGTATTCATGTTTTCAGCATTAAAGTTACTCCAGATTTTGGGTTCCTACAGGCCCATCTCTTTCTTTCATTCGGGGTATGCTGCTTTCGGTTTGACATTATCTAGGGGTTTGTTAGTAATTTTCTGCGGTTGAAGAGTTTTATTTACTTTGTATCAATGAACTGAAGCCCCTTTCCAATTGAATTGATGGAGGATTTTACATAAACTAATCTATTCTGGTTCACTAATGTAATTTAACTTCTATCCCACTTAATATATGTTTTCTTATCAAAGTTTAATTTTACCACTCTGATGAATTATGTGGCAGGCTTTCTGACACTAGCTCTGTTTATTTGAACTTCAGTGGTATACAAGGTTGTATTTTTGGCATTACAAATATGATACTGGTGAGTCTTCAACCCATGATTTACAGAGATGTTCTTTAAACATTCATAAACTATTATATATTCCAGATGGCATGATTTGTTGTTTAAATGGTTGTGGTTCTAACTGGGTATCTATTCAAGTTACACAGGTCAAGCGAAGGAGAGAAACACTGTATACTTCTCTTCTCCTTCAGGTTCTATAATACTATTAAGAAATCAAACTCTGATAAATTTTGCAGCCATTTTCATTAGTAGTCATTATTCATATGCAATCTACTTATTTAGATAGTTGATGGATATATCCTTTTTTCAGGATGAAGCAATTGGTGGTTTGACAAGTGGGCTTGGGGCAGATTGTCAGCAAGTGTCGTTTGTCTGGCAAATTAGAAACCAACAAATAATTATTGAAGTGGAGGTAATTGCTTAGTTGAGTGGAAGAAAATGTAAAAAATAAAAGTGTTCAAGCAATTTTGTTATCTGTTTTATCAACTAATGTATGCAGCAGTAAATTGTTTATTCATATCAACGGGTATGTATTTCAACTTATATGTTCTGTGTGAGGCAATGAATGTTTTGTTTAACTACAATATTACTTCAACAGTTCACAAATCAAATAGGGACTGAAAAAGAGACTTGCATCGTCATGCATATTCATTATCATAAAACATGTCAGTTTACCTGTTAGAGATTGATACGTCTTCGAGCACAACCTATGAAAAAAATCAGCAAAAAAGACTTGCACCATCCGTTAAATGTAGTTATGTCATTACTGATTTTTTTAACTCACTATGGATTTTCAACGCCATACACGTAATCTCTGGTTTGGCCAACTTGACAGGTTTGGACAATGTTCGCCTCTATCAACTATACATTATAAGTGATTTCTCACACCATACCATTACGTCGTTACGATTATTCTGATACCCCTATCAACTACAGTTGACACTGCATGGTCGTTTGGCGCCCCAACATGCATATGTGAAGGATGTAGTGTCATGACGTGGTCCCAAGAATGCACCCGCAAACATGGTTCTGAAAAGGAACATGTATTTATGCTATGTTGCTTTGCAGGTCGTGTTCGACTACCTCTCATCCCACAACCTCTTGATCTACTTGATTCCCTACTTCAACCAGGATCTGATCCGTGCGGCCCAATCTTTCGTAATGAGATACGCACTATAAATGCAATGTTCGCTATGACTTCATTTGGAGCACAAGTAGATAACTCTGTCAACAACGGCAATGCTCCTTATGTCTCATTACCACATGCCCATATTAGACTCACCCTCATCAAAGCAGCCCATATATTTTGTGTATACACCAGCCCGTTTGACACAGTTGCTCTAAACATGGACCCTCCACCAATGGGTTACGGCCTTACCACTAACCCATTAACACTAATAGGCCACACACACAACACATCATCTCACCCACTCTAAATATTATGTTCATACCACATAATTTCCGACCTATTTACATATTAATCTAAACCAACCTCCACAATTGGCTAATTCAAACTATTACTGTAGTACAAATCTAATTTATGCACCCGTTTTAATCACCGTCTCCAATTCCATGTACAACAAACACACTGTCTCTCTACTACACAAATATCACACGTTATTCCTCACGTCATGCACCGCGCATCGCGCGGTGCCACCTACCTAGTAATGTTTAAGGAAAGAATGTGAAGTAAATTAATTAAAGGCTCTCCACATACCTCCATGTGAGGTCTCTCTCTATCCTATTTAGGGTCGTCGCCGCCGCCGTCTACCACCACCCTCGTCGTTCGTCCTCTACCTCCTTCATCACTACCATCACATCCTCAGCCGTCCTCTCTACAGATCCACCGTCCCCAGCCGCGTCTCCGCCTGCGATAGGTACTGCCTCCATCTCCCCGAGCTCTTTGACACGGTCATCTGCATCTGCAGAACCGCTGCCGCCATCCCTTCAGCAAGATCGGCCATTTCTGCCTAACTGATGCCGGATCTCCCCATCCACCGCCCCCACAGGCTGAAAATGATCCTCCCTGATCAGATCCAACCCCATGCAGAGGTTTTACATGGCCTTGAAGTCTCCGTCCAGCGAGACAACAACCCCGCCGAAGGTCCACCGCCGTTGCTTGGTCCGGAGCCAGTCCCTCCTCGACTGTCGTCTCGCCATGTAGATCTGAAGGACAAGTCGGGCGCGCCCCTGGCTGTAGGCGTGCCTCCAGATCCACCAGGGCCATTTCCGACCTACGTCGGGCACATTTCAACGGCGAGGGAGGTCCACCGGGATCTGATAGCCCTCCCTCGGCCACCCCCTTCTCCGGTGGTGACTCGATATCTCCCGCCGTCGGAGCGTGTACCGGTCCCAAGGCTCGACTGCCCGGTCATCGGAAGTCCGTCGGGGTCGTCATCTGACCGTATATCCCCGGTCCCGGACTGGGAGGATGAGGACGACGAGGTTGTGGTATCGGAAGAAGGAGTCCCACTGTTCACCACCGTGTCTTACCAGTTCTCCCTTGCTGCGAAGGTCGCGGGGGATCGAACCTACAACCAGCACATCGTTTGTGCGATGATGCTGCGAAATGGAAAGTAACGAGGATTAAGGTGGAGTTTCTGTCCCCGGAGGTCACGGGATACCACTTCCCGCCCGCCAAAGCAATGGAAGACATCCGTCATAGGGGTCCCTAGAGCTTTAAGGAATTTCCCCTCCTCCTCGAACCGCTTAGGCAATTCGACCGAGCAGACGAGATTAATTTCAACCATGTGGAGCTTGGGGTCCGGGCGCTGAATATCCCGAGAGGAGCCAGGAATCACTACATTCGCGGTCTCATTGCAGGCACCGTGGGCACGCAAGTCATGTCAGCCCCAATCCCGACGGCTCGACGGGAGGATATGCATCTTTGGCTAAGGGTTCGGATGGAGCTGGCTCGACCCCTACGGCGCAGAATCCGCCTCTGGTTCCCAGGTACTGATACTCCTGTTGTGATTGATCTACAATACGAGAGAGTGGTAGATTTTTGTCGCAAGTGCGGAATGCTGACACACAGGATCTCGGGCTGCCCGACCCTACTACCGGGAATTGGTCGGGTGGAGATTCGATATGACCACTATATTCTGGTCCCGAGGGATCTGGAAGTGGACCGGTTGTTGCGTACGGTTTGGAATGCACCCCCTTTGGCGTCACACCCGACAATAAGTTATCTCTTGAGTGATTTATCCCTGAACCCTCTGATTCGGTCCAGGGAAATAAATCACTATGGGCGTAGAATCATCTGATGCAGGCATCCTAAAGCCTGACTACCTGGCTAAGGTTAACCAAGAAGGGTTAACCAATACAATGCAGGGGGTGGCTGTGGAGTACCCACACCGCCACCCAAGTCCACAAAGCCTGACTACCTGGCTAACGTCCACCCTGCTACTGACACTGTGATCCGAGCTGGCCCCGGTTATACTGCAATGCCGGGGGACGAGAAGGAGGAAGTTCCCCTAGGACATAAGGGAGACCCTTATGAGGGCTTAGGGAAAGGCGGGCCCAGTCGAGGCAAAGGAAAGATGACCACTCTGAAGACTAGAAGTGATTCGTTGTATGCACGCCCGCCGGAGACAAAGAATCAGAGGGGAGATCCGACTTCCCAACAGCAGCCCTGGTATCCGCCCTTCCAGGGGGAGGGAAGAGCAGATAAAGCGAAGGCACAGAGGCCTCCGATGGAGGAATGATCTGCCCCAGCAGGGGTGGGTGGAGTCGGCCCCAGACTATACCTACAGACCCGGGACAGCCACTGCTGGGAGGTCCCGGGCAGCCTGCATTATCAGCACCTATTATTTACTTATTCTATTATTGCTTGTGTTTTTGTTGGGATACTTTATTTTCTGCGGATTTTGGAACTTGATATTTTTTGCCTCGTTATGTTGGAACGATGGTAGGGAGTTGTCTTGAGTTTGTGCCCACGATTTCAAGTGGGCTATTATTATGGGTCCATGGGCGTCGGGCTTGCTACGGTCGGCCCAGACAAATATCTGGAACCCGAGGCGGTCACGCCTCATCCTGTTTGATTACCTTTTGGTATTAATGAAAGTCTCCGGTTACCCGTTTCAAAAAAAATAATGTTTAAGGAAAGAATAAGAATGCTTCGTTTTATAGAAAGGGTAAATTACAAATACCTACCTTGAATTTGTAGCGTTTAGATGATATCTGTGCTAAAGTTTTTTTAACTGATACGTACACAGATGTTTAGTTATATAACAAATAGCCCAAGTCGTCAGCTAAAATGATGAAAATACCCTCAACTACACTTCAATCATTATTTAAAAAATCACTTTTGTTATATATATAGAGGTGAAATCGGCTACAAACCACTATTAACCTAAGAACCGTGAGAATCAATCTTAGCCACACACACCTAAGATCCAACATTCACCATGATGCCACGTCATCACCCCAATTCCACCCAAATTCACGTCACTTTCATTCTTTCTCACACAAGCAAGGGCATAATTGTAATAGCACGGTGTCATGTAGACAAGTGTCCATTTTTTTCTTCACCAATTCACTAATTTAATATTTCCCGAGTCGTTTGAACTCCGATTAGCTTCAAACTTGCGCCAATATTTTTATTTTTTCAAAGGCTTTAAATCAAGATCAATCATGAATATATTTTGAAGCACGAAAATAAAAAGGTATATCGGGATGATAAAAATAATGTTGAGTGTTGATAAATCTTCACTAATAAATGTTTTATATCGGAGGTATCAAACTAGTGCTAAATGTTGATAAAAACATGTACTGAAGTGATTAAAAACAAATAATAAGGTGATAAAAACCATGTTCAATTTTGATAATAAGTGTGATACCCTAGAGTTTAGCGTTGATAAAAAAACATGTGAAAGGGTGATAAAAACACATGTAATTTAATGATAAACATCGTGTTTAGTATTGATAAAACTAGTGTTCATAAAAACACGTGATGAGGTGATAAAAATCATGTTCTTTGTTTGAAAATGAGGTGATAAAACTAGTGTTCAGTGTTGATAAAACCAGTGTAAAGTGTTGATAAAACCAATGTAAAGTGTTGATAAAAATTACCCAGATTTTTTTTTAAATCAGCCCCGAAATAATTCTTTTTTTCGTGCTTCAAAAAAAACATGTGATAGGGTGATAAAACACACGTAATTTAATGATAAACCTAGTGTTTGGTGTTGATAAAACTAGTGTTCATAAAAAGCACGTGATGATGTGATAAAATCATGATCAGTTTTGGAAATGAGGCGACAAAACCAGTGTAAAGTGTTTATAAAATCAGAGTAAAAGTGTTGATAAAACCATAGAAAAGTGTTGATAAAAATTACTCATATATAATTTGTTTTAAATCAACCCCGAAATAATTCTTTTTTTCGTGCTTCAAAAAAAAACATGTGATGGGGGTGATAAAACACACGCTCTTCTTGGGCCTCTCTCAAGGTGGGGGTCAAAATGTTTGGGTGCTCCCTTACTTCTACATAAGTATAGGTTGAAACCAAATATTTCTTGATAAATATACATAAAGCTCGTTGAGGCACTTCAATATCAAGACAGTCAAACTGCTCGAGAACCAAAGGGCCGAGATCAATTGCCTTTTTCCCGACCTTCTTACAATAACTCCAATCTCCGAAGCTGCCCTTCAACTTCTTTGCTATATCCACAATAAAAGTCCCCGAACTAGCACCAGTACCGGCAGAACCCGACCTAGCTCTAGTTTGGTAATAAAAAAAACCGTTGGGAAAGCAACCTCTTTCGCCTTTCCTCCATTTTTCTTAGGTCTGCCACGACCTATTTTCACAGCAACTGGAGTAGCCGAAGCCTCAACCTCAACCGAACCCTACACCTCCAACTCCTTGCTCAGTTGCATGCGTGAATCTCTCAGCTCCGAGACACCCTGCAAATGCGATATTGTCTGGTCTTGCAGGTTCTGCGAAGCACAACCCTCAAGCGAACGTCTCTGCACAGCCTCTTCCCGAGTGGGAGAGTCCATCCCGTCTTCACCTCTTTTTTGACTATCCCCAAAGAGACGCGAGAACGGTGTAATTTCAGGTCCACAACCCTCCTTTCCCAATGGGCTTGGAGTTCGGCCGAACTCATAATCACATGCCCCGTCCAAACCCATGTTTCTTCCTGCACTACGATCTTCAGAAGCAGAAGACACAGGTACGGAAGAGCTGGCAGCACTAACATATCTAAAAGCCACATCTTTAGAAGAGATAGGCTTCAACAAAACTGGGAAGGAACCATCACCCAGTTCTAACACCACTTCCAACGCACTTGGTTGCACCCGATGACAGTGTACCAAGGAAAAAGCCCTCCTAAACGAGTCTCCCGCATCAGTCATGTCTACTGCATTGATAACATCTCTAAGCACACCTGCTAGTGCCCTGAAATTCTTGGCAGTCCAACCATGAAAAGGGACTCCGGTAATTTCAAACCAACTAAACACACCCGCTTTCAACAAAACCTTTGCACAAGTATCAACTGAATCAAACCAAGTCGAGAGCCAAGACACCCCTTGGTCCTTCAAAGAATTCGCAAAAGCAAGGCCAGGACATGAAATTAGAAAAAACTATGTTCCCAAACCCTCTAATTTCATTGTCACGAATCCCTTCCCTACCAATCGCTTCCTGAATGTTAGAAACAGTGTATTCATTACGAGCTACACCCAGCAATCCAGACTCAACCAGTCTTTTAAAATGGGGCACAACAGAACCAACACAAGTCTTCCTAATCACCTCCACACCTGCAACCTTCTTCTCGTCATTTGATCTGTTAAACCGCCTGGCGTTAAGAATAATTTTAACTTTCAAATCATGCGCAACCAATAGACGATGCCCCATGGCAATAGTCCCGTGGCACTTGGCAACAATCATCTCAGCATCTCCCCTTGATTTTGCATACACAAAACCGAAAAACTTACCCTTCGCATTTGCTCTACGCACAACGTTGGCTTTTACCACTTTTCCAGTGCAATTGTAGTAGTCTCGTAACCATTCATCATCAATACCGAAAGGTAAATTGAAAACAAATATTTTATGAACCTGGATTTTTGCAGGGATTGGTTCCTCCTTTTCTGATCGCCCAACATTACGATCGAAAGCTCCCACTGCATCATCGCGCTCAAACACTCCTTTATCACGATCACCCCCTACAACAGTGATCTTCTCCTTCACCGCAAACCTAACACCCTCAACATCCTCTTGCAAACAATCCATTATAGCCCTCCGATCGCACCTCGGCAACGTCCTTGCATTCAAACCTACAAACGCCTTCGCCAAATCAACGACACTCGGGAAAGCCACCTCCCTCCCTTCTATCAGCACGTCGCTATACAAGGGTGTCACCGCCGAACCCCCTGAGATCGTGGAAGCCAGCGACTGAGCCCTTGCCCCAACGCTCGTCCCTCTCTCGCTCATATTTTTTTATCAATGTAATTAAAATAAAATTTCTATAAAAAAGAATTCAAAAAAAGTTATTAAATATATAAACTAATAAAACTAATTAAATATAGAAAATACAATATTTTAAATACAAAATATTTAAAACAATTTTCGAAAAGAATTAATAAAAAAATAGAAAAAAAATTTTTTATTCAAAATTAATAAAAGTTTAAAATTTTGATCAAAATTAATATAACAATTTATATTTGTAAAAGTATTAATAACTTTTAAATAATTAATGATATTATTAATAATGAATTAAAATGTTAATTAAAGTAAATCTATAATTGAGGGTATAATGGTTTTTTTACTCTTAAGTCAAAAGTGAACTGAAATACCAAAGGGTAAAATGGTCATTTCACTTTGGTGTGTTAGTTTTTTAACCCCATTAGCTCAAAATGTTCGTGGACAGAATATTTGGGTACCAAATTGGAATAAAAATTCATAAGGGTACCATATCGTTCGTGGACGAAACATTTGGATACCAAATCGTAAATAACCCTTTTTTAATCTCATTATCAACATATTTTACTGCATGTTGCCTACTATAAAAATATGCACTAACATGCTCAAAAATTCTTCATGAAACCCAAGTTAGCTCCATAATACTTCTCTCTACACAACTTCCCTCCACACCAAAGACCATGTCTTATAATGATGAAACCGACAACTTCTTTGATGACTCATCGTGGGGGGGGGGGGGGGGGGTAGCAATTACTTGGTACAAGTATGAGCACCCAACTATACCCAACCCTAATCCTTTTGACCTCGAGTCCGAGTACCAATTTTTGTCACCAACTACGGAATTTTCAGATGATGAGAAGCCAAAAGAGGAACACAACCCACACAAAGATGCTCCGTTGAAGACCGCTCTCTCGTTGACGATAAGGACATGAAAGCCAAAAGTTCACAACATGGATATGCCGAAGACACAACGGTGATGAAACATCCTCTTTATGGAATGTCGTTGCACCCGACACCGAGGATAATGAAGATGATGACAAAAAAGCATAATTCTCGTCGTTCATGCATGCTTATGTTGAATTGTAATTTCCATTATGCATATTTTCATGTCATATATGTTTGTGTTTCAATTGTTATCATGTGTTGCGTTTCAATGTATTTGTATTTCAGTAACCTAAGATCACCTTATCATCTATAATGGAAAGCTTGATATGTCAACCACTTCTCAACCATGGATTTCATACACAAATGGTTCAACATTACAAACACAAATTATATAGTTCAAACATGACTACTTAGCTTACATACTTCATCATATTTCAACATTACATGTCTTCAGCTACTACATAAACAACTTAACCATTATAACTTAACCACAAATGATATTTTCAACCAAAAGGCATTGTTTTTTTCTTCATCGGTTCCATGTTCTTCTGTTCTGATGTTTTAATCTTGTGCACTAGTTCAAGAACCAATTCTCTCCCACGAGGACATAATTCATCATCCACCCACTCAAAAAAAAATCACTTGTGCCATGCCTGTCAATACATACAACTTAATTACTTAAACTTCATATTTACTCAAATTTCCAACTCAAATATCAACTACCTATACTGAATTTCCCACATCCAAGAAACCTTCTACCAAGATTTTCTGTTGAGAATGGCGTACACATCAAAGCTCTCACACCATAATAATAATTAACAACTTTTGGCTTCCCCATCCTATCACCCTTACGCAAACAACATTCATAAACTAACTACATGAGGTATTGTAATGGTTTCTTTTCACAGCAACATTTGAAACTGGGTGTTGCTTTTCCAATACACATTTTCAACATTTTGAGAACCAAACTTCAATCTATTGATTCCATAAACTAAACCATAAACAGATGTTATTCACTAACCTTATATTCTCAATTATAATAGTTCTTATGGCTTAATGTGTATATTTGAAAACCATAAACCTTAAATTCTAATTCTAAACCCAACATTCAATTCAATTCCCATAAATTCAATTCACATTAAAAAAAAACTTCAATTCATTATGGCTTAGTGTGCATATTTGAAAACCATAAATTTTGAACCCCAAACCATATAATCTTAACTTTTGTAATAAAAACCTAGATTTTGTTTTTCGATAATCAAATAACCCTCTGTTCAACAATTCTTCAAAACCTAACCCTATAATCCAAACCCCTTAATGTGCTGATTTGAAAAGCGAAAATACATAAATGCTACAGACAAACACATACATTTTCATCCTTCCAAACTTGAAACCAACATTTTTAGATTCGAAAACCAAGTAACCCTAGGTTTTGCTTCAAATAAATCACTCCTTACCTTCTTCTCTGTTGCCGACATCCTTCACCCTTTCATACACCTTCGACTCTCCTCAGTTTCTTCTGACCAACTGTTTCTTCACTTCTTCACTGTCTTCTCCCCTTCACCGAAATCCCTCTTCTCATTCTCTGTATACGTGAGCTCACACAAATGAATAAGGACCCAGAATTTTATGTTTTCAGCCAAACATAAGAGGGAAATTTCGTCATTTAAGAAAATATTTACATGCACATGATCTTCATGTACTAAAAACGTTAATGGTATAGTTAAAACAGATGGTATCCATTACTTTTCAGGAATCGCGAATAGTTCGCCGATGGGAATTATCACCAAAGGTCAATCATTGTTAGGAAGGTGAAATCAAAGGTGAACCATAGTTGGAATATAGTGTTTCTCCTTTTAATTATATCATTTATGAAAATAAATTAATTAATTCTTTTATTTCTTTATTTTATTTTTTATTCTTTTAATTGGATTATCTGATTATTTATTGTATTATAACTAAGGGTATAATGGTAATTTCATGTATCCAATTGATAAGATTAAATTGAGAAAGGGGAAAATGGTACTTTCACCCTTCAATAACAAGAACATGGTGTCACATGACCAACGAAATGGAATATTCCATTAGTTTTCTAACGGAGTATGATCAAAACGTCGGTGGACCGAACATAAGGGTACCAAAATGTATCAAACAAACATAAGGGTACCAAAAGGTCCGTGGACCGAACGTAAGGGTATTATGATTTATTTAATCCTTACAAAAATCAGTTTTTCTTTTTCATAAAATCTATTTATTCTTAATTACATTTTTATTTTTATTATTTTTCAGAAAAAAAAAGTACAGCTTCAAATTTACAATTCATTTAAAAATTCATCCTCAAACCCACTTTGACTTTGACTTAGTAAGGAATCAAACACAGACCAGTCGTTAAGCTTTCATCTTCTTCACATATCCTGAATAATTCCAAAACTTACAATAAACTTACAATAAATTGGACAACTTCAACAATTTCAACTCATAGGTGTATAAATTATTCATCTTTAAGTTGTTTGAAAGCTAAATCTGAAGGATGAAGAACTATTATTTTTTACATAGATCGCAAAGAATTTGTACCAAGGAAATTGCAAAGAACCAAAACATCACTTTTTACAATACGCTCTCTCGAACTTGATCTGGTTCTCCTCCAATTTCATCTGAATCAATTCAATTTTCTCCGTCGCGATCCATGCTGGAGAATCCCACCATCAACTTTCGGGCGCCACCACCTTCTCTGGTGGCATCAGCTCGTCGTTTGTTCTTCAGCAATGAGGATGTGCTTACTGATTTCCTCGAGCACTCCCTCTAAGCCCCCGATCGTGTCTCCCAACTAGTTCTCCAAAGAAGTCGTACAGAGTTAAAGTCCACGACGAAGAAGATAGTGAGTTAAGTGAAGAGTTTGTGAGGTGCGAGATGGAGAGATGAAAGAAGAGTTATAAAGAGAGGGAGAGATAAAGAGAGGATTGTATTTAGGGTTTAAATATGATGAGGGTATTTTTGGTATTTTCCAAAAGTTAGGGTCATGCGTAGTGCATATGACTATTTTCCGTACAAAAATGGACGAGAAACACTAAAGTGAATTTTTGTTGATATTTTTTATTAAACGGAAACAGGGTTAGATTGCATTACTGCCAAACTTCAATTACAAGAGAATCATAGGCCTGGGCTCCAAAATATGCTCGAGCTCCACGTAGGTGACCTAGCGCTCATGGACCCATAGAAAGAGTCTAATTTTCATCTTAGACAAGTAAGAAGAGAAACCTCGTGTTACAGAGCCCACTAACAGGAAGAATGGCAGAGGAGTGGGCTAAAATTAAGGAATATTATTTAGTAGTTATATTATTATCTAGTAGTTATATTAATTATCTTGTTATTTTAATTCCCTAAATAGAGTTGATTAGGAGTGGCTTGAATCAGCCACCATAGGTCGTCGACGTCCGCTAACGTCGCTAGCAAAAGGAAGCAGCAACAAATCCCATTCCGACTACCAATGAGCCATAACCCGATCGCGTAACGGGGACCGTACCAATGTGGTATCAGAGCCTGGTTATGACAGAAAGTCGTACATTACAAGAGCAGTTCGAGGACTTTCTTAGGTTATATCGCGAGGACCAGGCAGCAGCTGAAGCACGGAGGCAAGCAGATGAGTCCCGCCGCCGAGAAGAGGAGACACGACGAGCAGAAGCAGATGCACGATTGGCAGCTCAGGTGGAACTCCTCCCCACTTCGTTGCAGCTTAGTAGAGCAGAAACCAGCGCTGCAAACCTTGCCCCACAGGGCCCCACCGCGGTCGGCACCGAGGAGGGCAACCGCGTCCAAGAAAGGCAAAGCCCCTGTGGGATGAATACAAGCCCCTGAGCACCAGACCCCGCTCGGATGTCGGAATAACAAGCCCCCCGAATGATGCCGGGATATGTAGAACTCGGAGGGGGAGTACTGAGGACCACAAGAATGGACTTCCCGCGATTCGATGGCAGCATTGATCCTCTCCTTTGGATTAATCGATGTGAAGGGTTCTTTCTCCACCAAAGAACACCAGAAGAGGAAAAGGTACATGTTGCTTCATTTCATCTTGAATCTGTTGCTCAACTTTGGTTTATGAAGCTACAGAGAGAACATCCCCTGCTGTCATGGGAAGTGTTCAAACACTGTTGCAACCTCCGTTTCGGTGCTCCGTTGTGGGGGAATAGATTGGGCGAGTTGGCAAAACTAAGTCAAACTGGGTCCGTTGAACAATACCAAAGCCAGTTTGAACAATTGTATACTCAAGTGCCGCAACTAACACCGACGCAAGAAGTCGCTTTGTTATTAAGCGGCCTAAAAGAGAGAATAGCAATTGACGTGGAAGTGCAGAGACCCACGGAATTTCTGACCGCAATGCATCTTGCCCGAGTTTATGAGAAAAAGCACTCTCGAGAACAGAATGATGGCATGACAACACGCAACACCGAGAGATGGACAAACCAGAATCCAGAACGTTCCGAGCCTCCACGAACACCATATTTCCGAAAAATTTTACGAGAAGAAAAGGCCGAGCGAACTGCAAAAGGGCTATGTTACAACTGTGATGAGAAATACGGGCTAGGACACCATTGTAAACGACTATTTTGGCTGAAAATCCACGAAGATGAAGATGACGAAGAAGGTGAATGATAACCATGACGATAACGCTTGCGGTCAAGCGTTGTTTGGAAGGGGTGGGTACTGTTACAGAGCCCACCAACAGGAAGAGTGGCAGAGGAGTGGACTAAAATTAAGGAATATTATCTAGTAGTTATATTAATTATCTTGTTATTTTAATTCCCTAAATAGAGTTGATTAGGAGTGGATTGGATCATGGGATGCCATGATCTACATATCTTTTCTTAGTTTGGCAGAATCCATAGGCTATTTAAAGAGCCTAGAATGGGAAATGAAGAGGGAAATGAATTTATTTTCGATTAGCTTAGTATAATTAACTTAGTATCTTGAGATCTTGTGTTCTCTCACCCAAACGAACACTCCAACAGCCACCATAGGTCGTCGCCGTTCGCTAACGTCGATGGCAAAAGGAAGCAGCAGTAGCTCCCATTCCGACTACCAAGGAGCCATAACCCGATCGCGTAACCGGGACCGTACCACCTCGTTCTACCATCCTAACAAAATAAGTCCCAAATTTCCTATATCATACCTTTAAATCAAACAAACAACTAATCTGAAACCTAAAAAACAAAAACGTGTAATGCAAAAAACATGAAATAATGAAACAAACAATACAACGAAACACCGAAACTAAGGAGCTAATGCATCCAAATCTCCTGAAACTCATAGCTTTCGTAGTAGGGCGTCCTCGTACTGTTGATCCATCTTGTTATGTTGCGGTAACCCGACCTTGGGTGCCGTGGAACAATACCACATCCTATCATCCATCCCCCCAGATCCCAAACCCATTGACTGTATTTCTTCAAGACGTTCTTCAATCAGCTTGTGCGGGTGTTCACTTGATAAAAACTTAGCTCTTGTCGGTTTTTGTTTAAACCCACACCTCGACAGTTCTAAACCATAAACTTGGCCATCGAAACCTCCAAAACCCATTGCTTAATAATACTAGAGGACGGAAGTATGGAGATAGTAAAACGTACCTGAAGATCGATTCGGAACAACCTTAGAGGCCCGTTATAGTCTCTTAGACTCGGTGCTACCTCGATCGGCGACAAAAACATCGGAGAACCCTTTGACTCTAGGTTCAATTTTTGTTGATACCTTAACTACCTCATAAACTAATTAGGTAGTTAAGGTAGCTTAGATGAAAATCACGCCTAGTTAAGGATAGTTAACCAACAATTTCCTTTTACGATTTAGATGTTTAGGTTTTCATTTAATTTTCATTTTTCTGCAATTTGAGCAATATAAATGGGATATAGGTTATATTCTCATTTTGATTTTAATTTAGATGCTCTTCTATTCGTAATTACTGGTATGATTATATATTCCGAATATAAATGATAAATGGTGTATGTTTAGTTGCTTGAAATTGTATGGATCAAAAAAGTCTAAGAGACTCACATAATAGGGGTTTCTCCCTCTCCCTCTTCCTCTCTCTCACAATCGTGGCACGCCTGCACGTCATCATGGCCTTCTCCAGACACTCTTCCTCTTCCTCCTCTCGTGCAAACTTAACCATTGGCGATACGATGTCGTTCTCTCGCAGAACTTTGTCGACAAGCCTATTAGGCCCCGTCGTGGGTATGTCTGCCCACCCATCCCCTCGTCAGTCACCTTTGCCTCACTGAGTCTTTCTGACCCCATCAATACACTAGGGTTCTACCCGAGTGGATATCCAATCGTTATCCCGACCGCTCCTCATCCAGAGCCCTCCACCATAGGGGTTTCCTTCCATCGGAACCACCATGAATTGTCAGATCTATCATACGAGCATTGTTTTCGGGTCAAGCCAAACATGTCCGTCCCTTTGGCTTCTCTAGGGACTATGGATGTCATTTCCATCTAACTAGGGGGTATATCCTTTGAAGATGACTCGGACGAAGACGAAGTGGCCCGATAACGACCTCCACATACCGGTTTGCTGTCGAGAAGGACGAGGACACTGATCAGGCGAGGGCTGTCAAATAGCCCCGCCTTGAGCCATGAGTCACCAAAGACCTCGAAGGGTAGAAAGCTGGTGGCCTACCCCTCACGATCAGGGACTGATTCTACCTACTGTGACTTGGGGGAGCGTGTCTACTCCAAGGAGTTTCTGTTGTTTTTTCTGTTGTTTATTTTGTTTTAGTTTGGTGCATGTTAATTCTGTTATTCTTAGTACTTTACATTATCAGTTCAGGCTAGGACGTAGGGATTTTTATCTTTTCCTAAGATGGAAAATAAACTACTATGACAGGTTCAAGACCGTCGAGTTTCCTATGGGAGGCTCAGTTTTATTCTAGTTCGTAAGACTTTTAGCCCTACTTGTATGGTTTGATTGACACTAGTAATGCAATTCCTCGTCGCCCATTTAAAAAAGGTTACTTGAAATAGTACGTTGTTTGAAGTTTCAGTATCATAACAAATAGCATTTTTTAGCAATCGAGAATGATTTTATTAATATAATAAAAGATGGGTCAAAATGACCATACATAATTAGAAAGAACATACGAGGACGAGATACAGTTTTGGTGATAACCGAAACACTGACCCTATAACTAAAAGCCCAGTATTGACCAAGGAGAAACTAGGGGTGGTTTCTTATTCTAGATGCATTGAGCTTTGTAGATCCATGAGACTTTTCCCATCTCGACTTGACCGTACATGTTGTGTCGTAACATTCGGTCAAGGAGTAGGCCAGGGAAATGAGGTGGTCGGGAATCAGAGGGGTTCTGATTCCTAAGGGCCTGGACGTGCCTCCTCAAAGACACCTCGGATGACTCTAGTTGACTCTGATTGTAGTGGTAGACGTGAGTGCCACGAGGTTCGTGTCCTACATCGATCTAAAAATGCTTGGGGTATCTGATATGAGGCGGTTGAAGGGATATTGACCATCTAGAGAGAACACAAGGAAACGAGGGAACTAGTATTTCGGATTTACACTGACCTCGGTAGGGCGAGGTGTGCGTCCCCACACACACCTCAGGGGTGTCAGAATCCCGGTCTAGCAAACCGAGTTTGCACCGGTGGAAGGGCTCCGATCCAATGGATGAGAATGATGCATCCTTGCATGAAGTGATGGAGGCGACGCAGGCAGATACCAACGACGTATTATGCAAGCTCGCGGAAGAGGCACCATAGGAGGTGGATGCAGTCCAAGTAGTAGACGAGCGTGTGGCGAAGGCATTGGTGGCGTTGGCGATAGAGGATGAAGTGGGGGTGGACCGCCATGATCGATAGTGGATGAGGGCGGCGGTGGAGCAGGAGGAAGTAGTGCGGCTCGATCGCTTATAGTTGTGGGATAGCAGATCAGTGGGGGAAGCAAGGATGACGGAGGGAATTGCTGCACTGGTGGAGGTGGTGGACGAGACGAGGCCCGGAGACAAAGGCCACACGCGGCGACGAAGTAGAACTCCATAGGCAGGAGAACGAGAGGGCAACGACTTGCTATAAACCCTAACAGAGTCATCCCCGCTAAGTATTCAAGATAAATAGTATGAATATAAATTAAGGAAATTCTTTTATGAAAACTAAATAAGAAATTTATTAAAAAGAGATGAATTATGAAAATAGTTAATTAAAAAATGAAGCAATTTTAAAAATAGTTAGTACAAATTAGTTAAATTTAATTTTTTTTGAAACGAGTATATGGGGTATTGTATTACTGTAAAAGATAACCCTTACAGGTTAGGGCATAACTGTCCAGAATTCCAGATATTTGTCCCGGTCGACCGTAGTCCACCAAGCGCTCATGGATCCGTAAAAAAGTTTGCTTTTGCCCGCAGATCAGAAACTTAGGAATTCCACTTACCGACGTTTCAAAGAAAAAAACCAAAATCCAATGCCAAGCTAATCAAATACCTAATCGAGCTATGAAAAAGATAAACAACATAAAAAGCAAGAAACGAACTAGTGCTTTAAGTGCGGCTTTCCCGAGACTTCCTAGAACTGGTGGTCTTGGGTCTGTGGGTATAGGTCCCAAGCAAGCCTTCCCACCCTCGCCGGGTCCTATCATTCTTCCCGTGGAGGGTCCGAGCCCTCCATCTGTATCTTCCCATCGTGCTCCAGCCATACATCCTTGGGACTCTCTTCCAGACTACTGACTTCTTCAGGTACCCCATTTGCACTTGGCTGCAAAGTGTTCTCCCTCAGTTCCATTGACTCCCCGACCAGCCTAGAAGGCGCATTATATATCCTCCTGTTAGGGTTTGGTGAGGATGAGGCCTGCATTCCCGAACAAGTTCCCTCCCTTCCAATTATGTTTTTTTCAGAGTCGGGGGCCAATTGCTAGGTTGTACTTCACCAAGCCTCTGAGGTACACCGGCAGGTGGTCCTGGCTGTAACGACGGGTTGGAGCCCTAGAGACTTTCGGGCGGTGTAGTAGTTTCCCCTGTGGTCGCAGCTCCACCTCATCGCCTCGATATGAGGTACAAGGTTATCGTTCCTGGTTCCTTGATCAAGCCCGGCCGGTGTTTTGGTGTCATCCTCTAGAGTGATTATGGTCACCGTCCTTGACCGCGGAAGCCTCGGATACTATCGCTTGGTCGGCGAAGTTGGTGGTACCGAAACCCTAATGTGGTCCTAGCGGCCGTGAAGGGCCTGGATGGAGAGTGGCGGCGGCCCTGCGAACTCGGGATCAACTGCCCGTCCACCAGGCCAATGTCCGAGTAGTCCCGGCTGGTTGTACCAGTCAGCCCTAACAGTGATGATCGGGGTCATTGGGTAGGTCTAATGATCGTGTCTCCGATAAGGTTCATACATGTGCCATGGTGGCACCGTACGAAGGCCCCATGGTTGGCCGCGCAGCGGAGTAGAGAAGGACCGGTGGTGTAGAATATGGCGGCGGGACTGCGGCTGCCAAACCATGTCCCGGTTGGCGAGAAGGCGACGCTGAGGCGGGTCGGATGGTCGCAAGAGGGGGTAGGGGATCCATGGGCGATCAAGTTGCATGTCGACTGCGAAGAGGGGAATCAGAGAGGCGTGTTGGTGATGCCGAAGACGACGAGATCTGACTCCTTTAGGGGTCAAAGTAGAACCCTAGAAAGGGTATTCAGAGCGCTGGAACTAAGAGTATGTTTAGTAAATTTAAAAAAATTAACATAAATTTAAAAGTAATTAATAAAATAATGAATTTCAAATTTTAATAATGATTAATAATCTTGATGTTGTTTGGCCAGACAATTTCAGTAGTGGACTCGCTTACGAGGGATGTAGATACTTTTGTGGGTCACCCGTGGAAAGACATCCTTTTGAGTCCAAAAAGTATCCATGTTGAGGTTCCAAGGAAACGTGGCCGTCCAAAAAAAGGACAACCAAAAAAGACTGTTCCCCCAGTTGTTTTTTATCAGACAAGAGCCAAAACATCGTCTGATAAGGGGGGGTCAAGCGGGAAGCCTCACAATCGACATTGCTAAACAAAGTAAAGATGGTGAGTGGAGCTTTAGTAAGAGAACTATGAAAAGGGCTGTTTCCAATTCCCCAGTTTCTGAATACCCACAGCGTGTCGAGGCTGAGGAGGGCGTCGAGTTTAGCGAGGACGAGGTTAACCTGGAATGGAGTTCAGGACACTCAACTCCTATTTCGGTTTCTAAACGATTTCTTTGCTTGAATTCGAACAGGAAGTAGGCAAGGAGGGCGGTGTTCTGTTTAGTTTACTTTCCTGTTTCAGTTTGGTTTCTAGTATTGTTATTTGCTTTTTGTATCGGTTAGGGAAAAAGGTCCTTTAAGGATTGTTTTTCTTGCATCGTTTTACCTTTTGTAGAACGTTTGCCTAATAAAAAATTTCGCTTATCAAAAAAAATAAATAATAATAATAATCTTGATGGTCAATTTCTAAAATTTCAGATAAATAAAGGGTAATTTTAACATTTCACTAATTTGTTAGTGAGCGGTATTATGGACATTTTTCGAACGATCTCATGATACATAATATTTGAGAAAATATTTTTTTATGAATGAATAGTGATATTAGGATTAACAGTATATTTTTAAAAAGTTTATTTTATCTTTCAGCTTGAAGCGTTAAAACTATCGTGTTTTACTTTTGTGTTTGTTCTTGAAGTCTACATATATACAATTATGATCACAATGTTTCCCATCCAATTTGACCATGAACTTTAAAAATCATAGTTTTGACCATAAAGTTTATGTAACTATGATTTTAACCCTAAAGTCTCCCAAATTACTTTTATGTATATTTCTAAAGTTTAGAAATGGTAATTATGATCTCAAAGTTCTTAAGATTCCGAATTTGACCATAAAGTTTTTGACATTATAGAATTATTTTTTATCAACAAGGCAAAAGATATATTACTCTCTTCTTTAAAGTACGACGATTGAATAACATAACATAATAAATTAGAACTCTCTCGAAAATTGAGAAACCCTCTCTAGTCCTAGCCGATTTTAGCTATGGTGCTCCCCTCTGCAACGGATGTCGCTTCGCCGTCTACAGAGTCGTCTTATGTTACGTTGTTGCTCCCGTCGGACCTACCGCCCCCGTGCTCATAGGTCCCATCCAACCCTCACAGACCACTCCAGGTGTGGGGGAATTTCTATACTACCCACTAATCCTCATTAACTATATTTAAGTGTATTAAATCTCTTTTAATTGAATTGAATTAAATTAAATTCCTTTTAATTGCATTTTTCCAACAATCCCCCACAAAATGCAATAAGGGTTCCAGAGGCAGAGATATACAATAGGAAAAGGATAAGGAAATTCTTGAGTATAGAAAGGATTTATGATTGGATGCTTAAGTGCCAATATCTTTCAATTTGAATTGACACGTTAATGATATAAGGTAACAACTTACTTAGAATAAATGAACTAGGTCTTGAATTTGTTCAGCTTTAGTTGATACGCCCTATAACACATATCAGACCTTAAAATTCCATAAGTTCCGCGATACTATCAACAACGCTATTAAAGGCCATGCATATATTTTGGGTCTAATGAGTGCTCTAGAAAGACTTAGCCCAAGTCTTTCAAAGATGGCGGCCCACCATCACACACACGTAAGTAGCTTCATCAAGTGCTTCTCACTAGCACTAACACATTGAGTCTTGAGCTATTAAGGACATAAAGTCCATCGTGTCAACAAAATCCATCAAGTGAGTCTCTATAGCACCACCAAAACTGGTTATGGATTACAATCTATTAAGTGCATCTCCCAAGCACCAATAGATCATTAAGCACTATTATTGTCATATGAATGGGATATTGTCATAGGAATGGGAGAAGTAGTGCATCAAGACTAGTATGGCTGCATATGACCACTACTACTTGTCATCCATACTCTCTTTGTAAGAACCGCCCCCGGTCGATCCCGGTCGAATCGGTGATTTTGGCAAAGTTTGACTTTCTACCGAAAAAGTAAACCATTGACTCCGGGAGTCGTTCTGGACCTTTCCGGGGCCCACAAAGCTTATCCGTCATCACGGTTAGCTTATTTGGGCCATTTCCTTTAATTTGACTATAATATTGAAAAAGTCAATTTTGGTCAAACCGGGAACTTTTTATCGACTAAAACGACGTAATTTGAGGTGCTGGATTTTCGACTGAGGAAAAGTGGTCCCTACATGGACATTTGTTCATGCTAGCTTGGAGGGGAAGAAATGAGACCATCTTACCCTCACTAGTTGTCCTTAAGTGGTTATTTGCTAAGGGGCCTTTTGGTCTTTACCACTTATAGGTCTTTTTAAGCAAGAGGAGCAACCATTTCAGCCTCACTACTAGTGCTGCAGCCGAAAATTGCTAAGGAGAGAAGAGGAGAAGAACTTCATAACTTGAGGAAGAAGAAAGAGAGAAAAGGAAGCAAAGAGGGTTCATTTCTACACCATTTCTTCGCCAAAAGCTCTCCATCTTCATCATCTACTCATCCTAAAGGTAAGTACACTCTTAACTTCTCATTTGAATCATTTCCAAGTTGTGGGTTTTGTGGGTTTTGATAGAACTTGTTGGTTTTGTGGTTAGTATTGTTAGATGTTTGCTTTTGGTGGAAAATTAGTGAAGTTAGGTGGGTTTTGTTGAAGCTTTGATGAAACTAATGGTGGGTATTGAAGTTGGGAGTTTTTTTATGACTGTTTTGGGAGCTTGGTGAGGTTGAAAATGGATTTTTGGTGTGGGTTTTCGCAGAATGCGAGTTGGAGAAGAAGTAGAGAGCCTACTCTGGTTTGGCACGGAATTGGACCCGGAGAAGGCCATGTTCCTGCACGGTACGCGGCGCGGAACGGGCCAGGTTCCGGCGTGGTACGCGGCACGTAACGGCCCAGGCTCCGGCACGGAACACTGCGCGGACCGTGCCTAGTTCCGGACCGGAACATTGCGCGGATCGTGTCTGGTTCCGGCCCGGTCTGTGGCACGCGCCGTGTCTGGTTCCGGGCCGGTCTGTGGCACGCGCCGGGTCAGGTTTCGGGCCGGTCTGTGGCACGGGTCGGGTCGGGTCGGGTACCGGGCCAGATTCCAGAACTGTGGGCCAATCGAATTGGGCCTAGTGCGGGCCCAATTCACCTTTTGGCCTTAGTTTTTGTTCTTAGAGTTTAATTTAAGTTGTTTAGGTTTGAAACCGTGTTTTCTTAGTGTTAATTATAGTATTAATTGTGATCCAAGAACGTGGACCCGCGCTCGAGGAAGGAGGAAGACTTTGGGACCTCGTGAGAGGACGAGGAAGCTAGCCAGGACGTCAGCAGCTAGGAGTATTTTAGTTTTGGAGTTTTCTAGGTAGGTAAAGTACTAAACTCCTCTCGTAATTTAAAGAATGCTAATAGTATGCCTGTAGGATAATAAAACCGGAAGGGTCCTAGTTTGCATATAGGATGTGATTCACTAGAATAACCGCTTTTCAATTACAATAATAATCGGATGAGTCTTAGTATGCATATAGGATGTGATTCACTAGTTAACTGCTTTCAATATTTTGGGAAATTGTCATGCTGGTAGAATGGCCTTGTCGAGCCTTAGGATTGCTTGTTGAATGTACTTATTGATGATTGTTCATCCTTAGTATCGATGCATGTTCCGTCTTTAGGATACTATAAGAGTCATACTAATCTAGTTGAATTACGATGAGTGTATGTGAATGGTTTATCTGTATTATGAGTGATTGAGTGATTGTTGTTTGATTGTTGATTGTGCCTAATGGTATGATCGGGTGAGTGATAGACCGATGGACGTGGTTGGTAAGTTATGCCGATAAGCATGCTTGTTAGTATGAGTTCTTGGTGACGTGTTGTGATAAGATCGTTGGGTTGCTAAGCTGTGAGTGTAATATGTCTATGTTGTGTGTTATTCTCTTGTTGTGTGTTCTAAGAGGAGTTGTGTTCCGGTATGGTACCTACACCGAGGGAGTATGCCGGTGTGGGGTAGTACCTAGGCCGATGGTTTGTGTTCACCCCGATGTGAATCCCAGGAAGACGTCCAGGCCGAAGGGAATTCCGGTATGACATGAGGTTGTTTACCCTGCGGGGATTGTTACTTGTTGCTTCACCCCGAGGGTATGCGTTCTTGCGGGAGCGTTTCCAGGAGGATATCTTGTTTCGCCCCGATGAACTATGGTACTTTAGGGACATTTCCGAGGACTTCGACGATATGTGTCCCTTTAGGGATGTTTCCGATGGCCTCGACGATATGTGTCTCCTCTGAACCGAGGGGCAATCCGACGTGATACAATGACTAATTGTGGATCGGAGCATTGGCTTAAGTTATCGACGTGATGTCTACGTGCTTCCTTTAGTTGTTTTTATTAAAGATTAAACTACCTCCATTAGTCTCCTTTGAGTTACTGGTTTATTAAGTACTGTAATTCTTGTTGATTCCTATTTATGGCATCTTTTTGGTTAATCGTACTAATCGTAACTTGCGATTAATTGTACAATTCGAGTTTTATTACCAAAGTGGGGTTTTCTTTTACTTCACTACTTTTCCTACTGAGCGTAAGCTCACCCTTTCTTGTTTACTGTTTGTACAGGTTTCCTTGTTGAGTAGTATCTAGAGGTGGTCTCAAGGCTCGGGAGCTCATTGGGATTTGGGATTTTGTTCTAGAGACGTACTGCTTGTATTAACTATATTTTTGTTATTATCTGTTCTACAGAGCTGTTGACTCTTAATTTTGGTTTTTATTAAGTTTTTCGTGGAACTTGCACTTTTAAATCTCTTTTACTTGTATTTAATTAATGCTTTTATTTCACGTCTCGAATCCGGTCAAACCCGGATTTGGGGGCGTAACACTCTTGACATGTGGGCTTGAGCCTCATCCCTTTCGACACATCACGGAGTACTCTCCTTGGTTGATCCTTAGTGAAAGAATTGACTACCTTTCTTTCGTATGTAGTCTAAAGAAATTACTCACTATTTTATGAGTTTCTACACCATAGTGTGTCTAATTTGAATAAGTCTTTTCATCCCATTTAGACATTATTCTTTGATGAAAAAAGATTTATTTGGTTTTATTCACAACAACATTACTACCAAATTAACATGTCACCAACATGGGCCAATAATCATTTAGCCTGTGTATATCAATTCATAATACGTATATGAATCAGATTGCCCGTTATGTAAACATTTGTCACAAGGTTTATAAGAAATTCATTTCCCCAGAATTTCTTAATCTATATATTTCATTACCTTCTATGTTCATCAACATGAATAATAGAATAAAGGTACTAGCATGCAAGTTGTCACACAAATATATCATACATGCATACGAGAAATAACGGGTATATCAGATCAAAAACTCTATACAACACTATTAAGGGATAACCAATGAAAAACGATCTTAGGTTTTATGTGCAGTAATAGTTTTCTTGGTAGTTTAGTTTACCCGGACAACCCCCACATTTCATCGTAAAGGTCTGAACTTTATAAACACAAAGTTCACCATATTTGAAACTCAACTGTTTCAATTTAAAGAGGAAAATATTTCCTTTATCTGATGCTCTATATCCTTAATTTTGGAGTCTCGATATCCAAACACAAGGAGCAAATAATATGAACGAAGTAATTCAAATTTAGAATTATACTTCAACGAACATATTAATTAAATACAATCACTTACTTGAATGAAGAGCACGCACCAGTTTCATTAAATTTTCCATTCCAAAATCACAAGAACTGCACATATATACATATATACAACATACCACCACAATCTTATATGTATAAAGTTAGTTTCAGTGGATTACCAAAACTTTTAGATAATAAGCATTACTATCAAGAGTAATAAAATGATGCAGACCATAGCAATCCATCTCAAACCAATTCACCACCAAGTAATATTAAGAATCGTACCTTGTATCCATTCAACGATTCATTATTACCTCAAGCCTCAGGATCGTATCCGTCTTTCTCGTATGATCGGAGAATCGAAGATCGATTACAAATCAGACGGGTCCCCCGATCTCTGCAATGTAGTGAGCTCAATTCTAAAATTAGATTACTATTAATCAAGTCCAACAATAGTGAGGCAAAAGAAAAGTTTTTTTTCAAAAAAAAAATCTGTCCGGCCGGGTCGGATGACCCGCGAAACAGATCCGACCCGTGTCAAATCGAAGCCGCAAATACAGGAGCCATTACCATTCAACTCCGTATTCGGATCGGTCACGATAAACAAACCCATGCTCCACCTATGAGATTCTAACGACTCCACTCACCATATCTCCGTAAAATCCGAAAGAAAATAGCGGGGAGGAAATTCGGAATCGTTGCCGCAGAATCAGACCAACTGTAACCTTGTTGATCTTTTCATTCGATTCTAACCTCCGGTGTCCCTCGTCATCGTCATTAACGTCTGACGCCCAAAAATGCCTGCAACAGTGGAACTGTGGTTGAAACCAGGAAATCGAAGCAACAAGGAAAGGGTTTGCAGTAGAGTTTTTAATTCTTTTTTCTATGAGTCCATCTAGTTCTTAATCCTTTTGCAGCAAGTTTGTATGTTCTATTAATATTAAATAGAACGAAAACACTAACACTGAAAAGGAGACTACAACAAATATAGCTATATTAACATAAAATTGAATTAGCAAAACACAGGTTCGATTTGATGCCAGTAAATTGAATATAATCATATTTCAAAGTCTATGGTTCACGTTTCAGCACCTCATATGATACCAGTACACATCTACCTCTATATATGTTCTTAGTCAAACATATAAAAAGTTATATACAAGTAAACATATATATGATCTTAACTTGTATATATATTGATTTGCATGATAGGTACTCATAGTCACATTTATAATCAATAATAAGTTTTTGTTTTGCTCAACTTCACAGCAACCATCCATACGATACAACAGAAGCACATAAAGGCAAAGCGCAATATACTTCATGTATTAAATATTAACGATAACATCACATATGAATATATGTAAATCAGTTTAATACAGTACGCACTATCACAGAAACAATCATTTTATACCAAATTGTCGGAAATAATAGTCGTATAACAAGATTGAGAATAAAAAAATTTATCGTATTTGAAGATTCAAACTGTGGCGTGGTATGGAGGCCACTGACTTGAAAATAATTTGTCCGGTTGACCTCGGTGGCGATCAATTAACCAGTTACTCCTCAAAGGTCACACATTTGGTAGCTTGATCCGTGTCCACTCACAAACAAAGCCCCGAAACTTATAGAAACAATACTCAGGATGAGTTTTGAGAGAGGAGAGATTTTATCATGTTCTTGTTGAAAAGATAGATCAAATGTGTTATATATAGAAAACGAGGAAGGGTATTAAGGAAATTTCTATACTACCCATTAATCCTCATTAACTATATTTAGGTGTATTAAATATGTTTTAATTGAATTGAATTCAATTAAATTCCTTTTAATTGCATTTTTCCAACAGTGTAGCCTCGTTGGACCTGTTTGCACCAGATATCCGCCAAGCACGACGAACGACATGACGAACGGAGGAACCTCGACGATATTTATAGGGTAAGAAGTTGAAGCGACTTAAGTTCATCCTCCCCGATTTGAGGTTGTAGAGCCCCGTCGGATCTGTCTACGAGAAGAAGCTGGAGCTCCGGATATGACGAGAACACGGAGAGCCCAAATAAGAAAATCCCAAAATCATTACAGATTGAAACCATGGCGGTGGCTGCCGAGGATTTTGAAGCTCTAGGACAGTAACCATAACGAGGTAAGGCAAATCAGTTGTTGCTCGTGGACAACGATGACCTGCTCGAGATCCACGAGAAAAAGGATGAAAGCTCTAAGCTTTACAGATATGTGTTTGGGTTGTATAGGAGACGATGTACAGATGTAGGAAATAGAAATAACAATATATATATTTTTTTCGTAAATCTGATTTTTAGTTTTTAATTATTTTCAGAATTTTATTTCTTATATATGTATATTCTAAAATAGTTATTTAAGATTTAGACTCATTTAAATAATAAAATATGGTCAATAAATTTGATACAGAGGGCAAAATAGACATTTCAAAGGTATCAAATGAGTGATTAAAGTTGAAGGAGTATAAAATCGTCATTTTACTACCCCAAATGCACAAAAGGATCGTGGACCGAAAATAAAAATACCAAAAGATATTTTCCTAACATAAAGATATCTTAAACTAGGTGGACTGAACAAAATGATATCATAATGTATTTAACCCATATATATTTAGACCTAAAGTTTTCTAAAATTCTAATATAATCCAATTTCCCCCTCTAGAAAAGGTCAATATGTTAAAAATGCATGTCTTGGGATCCGGGCGAATATAGTGATGTATCTCTTAAATCATGTTACACGTATGATATATATCCTTAACAATTGAAATATGTTTTGTTTATAACAAACAGTGAGAAATGTTTTTTTTTACCTTAAAAAAAAGTTCTCCGCTACCTCTTTGAGGTTCTTTCTCACCCTAGCTAGGGTTTTCTCTACTCACGCCTCTATCTCTGATCGTTTCCTGCGCCGCCACTATCCGATTAGTTATCGTCCCTTCACCACAAACACTCTCAGGAGTTCTCTTGCCGTCGAGATCTCAGCCGCTTCTGCACCATGGATCCAGTTCACCAGATCTGCTCTGACGCTACCCAACCGCTCGCGTCGAACTTCCATCCCGACGTCCTCTTCTCATCATCGTCGGACGCCTGCCCCATCCGTCTGCAACGCCCTTGCCCTGACCTTCTCCGAGGGCCACCATGGCGTCTCCATCCGATGTCGGGTTGGCATATAATCGAGCCTTATCGATATGGAGATCGGTCGATCTCCCCTCCGCATCCGGGTGGCGACGAAGTCGTCGGACAGGCAGGGCCGGGCACGATCGGAGCCCAAGTGGGGGTGGGGGTGGACGTCTTGGGATCCCCTGTGTCGCCGCTGCCGATGCTCTGGATTCTTGTTGAACAAGGGAATCCCATTAGGGTTCCCAGTCGTATAGTACCGCCGCTGGCGTCACCTCTTGACGGAGAGTAGTGGATCCCGCTGGGACCGGCAAAGGGTCAAGTATCGGGGATAGGGGTTCGTGTAGGAGCAGCTGGAATGCAGTTGGAGGGACTTGACCCTCCGCAGGACGAATGATAGGACCCGGCGGGGGTGGAATGGTCACACTGGGACCTATATCCACAGACCCGGGGCTACTACTGCCGGGGAGTCTCGAGAAATCCGCACCAAAGGCATTACTTCCTGTTTGTTATTATGTTTTAGGTAGAATAATTTTTTGGCTAGCCAGATTGCTTAGGTTTTTTCATTTCATGTCTCGCTGTTTTTAGACGTTGGTAAGGAGTTGTCTTGAATTTTTGCCTTCGATGTCAAGTAGGCTATTATTATGGGCCCATGAGCGTTGGGCCTGCTACGGTCGACTCGGACATATCACGCCCTATCTTGTTTGATTACCTTTGGGTATTAATGCAATTATCCGATTACCCGTTTCAAAAAAACAAATAGTGAGAAATAGGTTTAGTCACAGCTTATGCGTTTGTCACGCCCCAATTTCAGTAAACCGAACTCGGGACGCGACGTTCAATTATAAGAAAACACTTTGAAACCTTTTCCATTAAAACCCTTTACAATACCAGTTTAGTTCAACAAAATAATAATTACAACCCAAAATACAACGTCCCACAAGCGGACAAAAAGGCGAGGTATCCGTCGCTAGACCAAAAGTAAAAACCCGGACTCCGCTCCTAGCTTCACAAGCTTCGAGAGCTCACCTAGTCCGTCCCACGAACAGTACCTGTAGGAAAAGCAGCTAGGGGTGAGCGTTCGCTCACCACTACGAATAACAGACTGACTACGGCATAATTAGCAGACAATGCCGGTAACACCAACAACAAACTCAACCCCCGGGGATCACTGTCCCCAACCCAAGTACTCTGACTGACAAACACCCACGGTGACCTTCCTCGAACGACTCGACACTCAAACACGTAAGTAGACACGACACAACGATCACGACCTCTTCCAAGGACTCAAAGGAACTACGCAACACCAAACAAGATCACCAAGGATCGCACACAAAACAAGATCACAAAGGATCGCACACAAAACAAGATCACAAAGGATCGCAAACCAGCTGCTCAGTAGCCTCCCTCACGCCCCTTACCGATCATAGACGTGGTCAGGCGGTCGACCTGTCGCATTTCCTCGACACAAAGTCGGATCAGACTGTCAACCTATCACACTCACAACCACCGAACCACACACGCGCGGCCAGGACCCCTTTACTGACAGGCGGGCCCCCTACCTCGTCTGAACGTGCAGACGCGTGTGATCGAGGACCCCCGTTTAATGAAGCGGGCCCACAACCTCAGGTAACCACAATCACAATCACAAGCACAGTTCAACAAACAGCAATAACACAAGTTCAGCACTCCACAGGCACTCATGGCCACCCAAGATACCAACCCTAAAACGCGGACTCAACAGCCCCACAGGCACTCACGGCCTCCCAAAATACACCAACAATGACTCATGGGTCAACGACCCCCACGGGCACTCGCGGCCACTCAAAACCACCAATAGTCAAGACTCGGGTTCAACAACCCCACGACACTCACTGTCACTCAAGACATCAACAGTAAGACACGGGCTCTCATGGCCACCCAAGCACAACAACAATTAACGCACAACAACCTCTGGCATAATCGATGCCTCCAACAGTCCTAAGATCGCTAGTTTCACAAACAACCTCCGGGCATGGTCATATGCCTCCAGTAAACAGTTATCGCTAAGTCCTCTGATCCTACGACACTACTAAGTGTCACATGCTTTTCTCATAAACGCTACAATACCGTATCATACATTTCTAATATTTAAACAAACCTATTCAACCCACGACACCCCGGTGTCACATGCAATTCTACTGTTAACTTTCCCTAGTCAGGGCCGAGATCCGGCTACTTTTCCCTACCTCAACTGAAGAGCAACCGCTACGCTTCCTAGCTGCTGACGTTCTGGCTCGCTACCTCCGAGCTTCACTTCGATCGAACCCAGACTCTAAAGATAACACGAAAGCCATAATTAGAGGCGGTTCTTAGGTTAATGTAACGGTCACGATTAATCCAGTTCACAACCGACAGTTGTCCCTTAAACTCGAGCGGGATAAAAGCGGGTTCACGGCGAATCGGGTTCGAGTACCCGAGCACCGAAACCGGTGCATGCGAGGCACGGTCCCAATGCACGAATCCCGAGGTCCGACTCAACGGTCCGCTTTTGTTCCCTTTTAAACCCAAATAGCAGTTCATTTTACCCAGAGTTCCAGAGTCGTTCCCAAATCCGATTAATAACCCTTTCTCAAAACAGAACGGTTTTTATTTTAAATCAAATTCCCTTTTGATTTCAAATCTGTTTCTGATCCGGTCTTTTGAGCCCAAAATGAATTAGGTTCGGTTTTTGAACAACCGTCCCTAAATCCCATTTACAACTTAGATTCACAACTCCTCGATTTAAACCGTTTTTAAAACCGAAACGCTTTTAATTCCCTTTCATTTTAAAACCTTTTTCCTTAGATTTGATTTTCCATTTTACAACCCTTTTCTTTCCAAAACCGTGATTTCGATGTCCACCAAAGCAGATCTGAAACCATCTTGTATTATAAACTGATTTTGATTCAATTAATTCCCTTTTTACTTTAAAAACCGATCCAATATTAAACCATTCCAAATATTAAACCGTTCCAAATATTAAACCGTTTCATTAGTAGGTTTAACCCAATATTATTCAATTTCAACAGATCCAAACTCGTTTAATGTTTAATTTTCTTTTAACAAAAATCTCGGTTCTAGTCCGTTTCGAACAACCCACAGATACAAGGATTGTTTCAACAAACCCATAATTAACATAAATCGAAAACGGGAAAAACTAAGGGTTCGGTTTCAAACCGGTCGGCCGCCGGCGAGGGCGGCGTCGGCCGGGGCCTAACCGTAGAGAAAGGAACGGTGGCGGTGGTGGCTCGGCTGAGCTTGCCGGCCGTGCGGACGACGACGAGGAGAAGGGAGACGGGAGAGGATGGTCGGGGAGGACGAGCTCGGGCTCGGGACGGCGAGCTCGGGCTCGGGACGGCGGGCTCGGGCTCGGGCTCGGGACGGCGGCGTGGTCGTGGGGAGAGGGCTCTCGAACCAGAAGAGGGAGAGGGTCGGGAACGGGAGAGGATGGGGAGGTCGGAGATGCGAGGTGTGGCCGGTGATGGCGACCGGAACGGCGAAGCAGAGAGGACGGGGTCGGGAGGAGCTCGGTCGTGGTTTGGCTTGAAGAAGGAAGAGGCGGGGCTGAGCGTGGCGAGAGGAGGCGGAGACGGTGGCGTGGCCGGCGACGGAGTGGACGAAGAAGAAGGAGGTCGGGGATGGGGATTCGAAGCAGAAGAGGGAGAAGGTGAGGGGAGATCGGGAGTGGGCTGCGCAGGAGCTCGGAGATGGTTGGCGGGCGACGACTCTGCGCGAAGAGAGAGAGACGAAAGGGAGAGGAACGAGAGATGGAGGCTGCTGAGAATGAGGGTTTCGAAACCCTAGAAGCCTATTTATGTGCAGGCCGAAACTTAATGGGCCTCGGCTGGGTTTTGGGCTTTCCGGCCCAATCTATTTCAGTTGGGTCAGGCCTGCCCTGATCCGACCCTGTATTTTTTTTTATTATTTATTTTTTTTTACAGAAACCAACCCCGATGTTTCAATTTACCAAAATAATACCGTTCTAAAACGAGGTGGGTTTTATAGCGTTGTTCTTTCTTGCAAGTTGAGATTTTTCTCCTTACCGAGGTAACCCTAGCCCCACCTATAGAGGCCCCTACTCTTGCCGTCGACATGACTGTTGTCTTCACCGTCGGTCTTGTCCCATCGCAGCCCAACGTGGTGTAGCACACGCCACCTATGCCATTATTGTGCCCCTCCTCGGAGGTTGTGCCCCCCATTAAGATGAGAAGGAACCAGAAGACAAAGCAGTCTTTGGCTTTGCTCCATCTCTCTTCTCCATCCATAGTCCCTCCTTCGGTTCTGGCATCAGTGGCGCCCACGACCTTCTCACTGGGATCCTCATAACTGCTAGTCAAACCAAGGCGGGGTCGTCCCTTAAGACTAAAATCCAAACTTCTATCCCAAGCTATGTTAGGGTTTTGACGTCTCCACCGCCTTCGCCCAAACCTGAAGACTCGACTCCGTCACTACCTCTGGCGATTGCCTCAGCTCCTCAACTGCCACCGGAACCTCTCATCCCTGGCACGCTGCAATCGACGGTGGCCCCTACCGCCTCCCGACATCTCCTCTGGCCTGAGATCCTCTTTGAGGTAGGGTGGAATCGGGACTAAAGGAGTCGTTCATCCCTTCTACTCCACCAACGAGGTATGGAGTCTTCTCTCCAGGCTCATCTGAACCGGTGTGCAGTCGTCCTTCCACGACCAAAACCCTAGCTTCAGGCACAAGTTACGCTAGGGTTTTGGAGGTTCCTGTATCTGCCCCGCTGCATCCAATGGTTAGGGACCCCTCTTGGGGTAAAGCCCCTATCATCGACCCAAAGAGGGAGGAACCAGGGCGGAAGGAGCTGGAGGCTCTCTGTGAGGGGGTATTCATCCCTAATACTGACCGGGTGCCGGTGCTCCCAACGTTGCTCTCTCCTCCAATGGAAATGGTCCACCGCCGTAGATCTTTCAAGCCCAAAGAGACCGGGATCGCCTAGAAGTCCCCGGAACTACCGGTGTCGCTGGAGTCCCATCTACTCAATATCTAGGATGGCCGCTCGTCCTGCTCGCTAGAGGAGGATGAAGAAGAGGTGGTGGAAGTCCCGTACCTACCTGTGAGCCCATCAGTCATTGCACGACAATAGTTTCTCATGTTGGGCAAACTATGGACCTCCAAGCCACCCAGTAAGGAGGTCCTCCTCAGGATAATCACTAAGGCTTGAGGGAAGTTGGTCGAGGGTTTAATCATCAAGGACATTGGGCGTGGGGTGTTCGGGCTTTACTTTGAGACAACGATGACTCGCTCATGGGTTCGTGGGAACGAGCCATGGTGCTTTGATGGACGACCCCTCCTACGAGTTGATTTGGACCCAATGGCTAGGGATCCTCTACCCTGGATCGATTGCAACTCTGGGTGCATGCTCATGGTCTCCCTCCGGTAGTGCGCACCAAAACCATGAGAGAGACGATCAGCTCGACACTAGGATTATGTGTCGAGGTCCCATGTGACCAATGAGGCTTCTGTTGGGGCGGTACAATGAAGTTCTATTTTTGGAACCTTGTGGAGTGCCCTCATCGCCGCCAGATTCTGCTTCGATTCCAGGAATCTCCCGATCCGGTTTGTGTCACTCTTACCTATACAAAACTCCTTGTGTTTTGTTTTAATTGTGCCATGATTGATCACATAGTGGCCGACTGTGCTCGGGATATGGTAGGTAAGCCCAAGTTCGACTCCTCCATCTTGGAGTATCTAATGACCACCAACCTAAGATGTATGCGACGAATTGGGACGGTCAGATACCTCGTCGACCGGTGTCCTCAACTTCTGCACCTTAGAGTCCCTTATCTCGAGGCAAGGGCCCAATAGTATCCTCGGCTACTGCACCTCAAGGTGTGAGCCCTCAAAGTATCTCCCAACTCCGGTTGGCTGATCTGGGTTGGAAGAACTTGGTGATTGGCCAACCTTCTGGGGGCAGTAGAGCCTACCCCCCACACCTGCTTGTGCACAGAGATAAGACTGGACTTGGAGCTGGAGCTGAGTCTAGTTGTGGAGCGGGAGGTGGGGGAATGAAACGAGGTTTTGCAGAGGAGCCCCGGGAAGATCAAGACCGGGCCGAGAAGCAGGCCCGTATGGAGGAGTGAAAGGGATTCAGTGCTCTAGGGACTGCCCTTGGGAGGGATCTCTAGGAAGAGCTCTGCCTCCCTTGGAACCGGTGTCAGCAAGTTCGGTCGCATTTTACAAAATATGCAGCAATTGGACAATACCTTGAGCAACAAACATCGGTTTCATTATTATTTACTTTTCGTTCGCCTTTATGGCTCCCCAAAAAATCGCATGTGTCGATTCTTTTGTCACAGAGTTATGCGTAGACAGACCTTACGAGCTCGATACTATGTAATAGCTCTTTTATTATGATCGGGGGTTTCCCTAATGCACTTTTATTATCGATTGATCTCTCTTTAATGAAATTACACCTTTATTTTTAGTAAAAAAAAGAAGATAAAAGTCGCTCGAGCTAATTTACAGTGCATATTATGATCATTATAAAATATACAATATTCAATCGTAAGTATCTATAACGTATATGTTGCAATCGAGTTGATGTGTGTTATCTACGTGCTTGAAATTTGCACCCTTATCCGAAAAAAGGAACGATCCTTTAAATAAATAAAAAGAATGTTACAAAAAAAAAGTTGTGATGAGGCCCGCATAAGTAAACCAGGGAAAGGGAGTGGCAATAAACAGTGAGAGGGTCCAACAACCCGCGTCGCCTTCATATAGCAAAAATCAAGTGAATTGGACGCCAAGAAACCAACAAAACAACAGCATTATCAACGACCTCCACAACCCATTAATTACTATCCTAATCTCCATCCACATTTTGTTGTATTAAAAGGAAAAAAAGATCCTTATTGTGCAAATAATCTCTACCATAGAGTCAGAGGGCAGCGTTGTGATGATGTGATGGGCCGAGATCAACACGCGAGCACCCTTCAGCTCCGTCAAGGAAGCTGTAAGGCTGTTCGGAGAACGAGTCCTGGCCGATGAAATCTATGCCAACAGGCTCAAAGAGGTCACTATTTAACGTATTGTCAATACTATATATTACAAGAGCATGAATCTATGATCAGTATATATATACATATATAAATATTTCAGATAAGAGATGGAGATCAAAAGGGATCAAGACAGAGGGCCTTGACGACAGAAGTAGAAGAAACAAAGCAAAGCCTTGAGAAAGCGAAGGAAGAGGGGAGGTTGTTGGCCCGATGCATGAGCTCACTAAAACAAGAGCTGGAGCACACAAGTAAAGAGCCGCAACACCTCTAGTTTTTGAAACAGGACCTCAACAATAATGAGGAGATGGAGAAGAAGAGGTACGTGAAGTTGGCAAGCTCTCTAGCGCTGGCCAAAGTGATGGTAACCAGAGAAGAATCACCACCCAATGATAGTAAGGTGAAGAAGAAGAAGAAGTCAGTGCTGATCCCTCTGGTTGCATGGCTCTTTCACAAAAAGAAGGGAAGCTTGGAAGCTGAAGCTCAGAGAAAATGACAAGCTGAATCTCGAACATGTATACAATTTTCAATCTCAGAGTATTAAATTGACCAGCTTCTCTTTTCTTGTGCTCTGACTTGGCCCCAATAATACCATTCAAAATTCTAATATGCATGTGTGTTGTTTTGTCTGTTACAAAAAAAATCTTGTTTTAGTCTTTAAACTATCTTATATATAATGTAATTTCAGTTTACTACGTGGAGTTAGTCACAAGCTGACAAAGGAATCAACTGTAAGATTATATATATAGAGGGAAACAATCAAGTACAAACCTTATTTCGGGTCAGAACGTAGAACTAATCTGGGCCATTGATTACTCAGATCGAATGGTCACCGAAATTCAGGGGGTGGTGATTGATTACGAAATCAATTACAAGATATGTATTAATTAAAAAGATATTAACAGATATGCATTAGATCTGGCCCATTAATTCTACGATCCAAGGGCCCAGATTGATAGTTCTACGTTCTGACGAAAGATACAAGTTTGTACCTGATTGTTATTATATATATATATATATATATATATAGGAGAACAATCAGGTGCGAACCATGAGTTATGGTGTGAACATGCGAACTCAATCAAATTGCGCCATGTGGCGCGCTCAGAAAATGCCCCCCTTTTTTATAATCAAGTTTATTAATTCGATTTTTCCCGTTTCGTTTCAACTCCGATTTCATTTTTTCTTGCGCCAATATTCTTATTTTTTCAAGAGCTTTCTAACAAGTAGTGGATTGCATATATTTTGATGTGTTTTTGAATAAGTGTGTGGATGTGTGAATATGAGTGCGAAAAGTGTGATGTGTTTTACAAATTTAGTGTATATGATTTGCGGATTTAGTGTATATGGTTTGCGGATTTAGTGTATATGGTTTGCCGATTTAGTGTATATGGTTTGCGAATTTAGTGTGTTTTGCAAATTTAGTGTATATGGGTTGCGGATTTAGTGTATATGGTTTGCGAATTTAGTGTAATTTTCACACTTTACTAAAACTAAATCTTTGTCAAATAAATGAGACACTCATTGTAGAATATTGTAGGATGGAGGAAGTATATGTATACTACTAAGACTTTAAATAACTTTATGATAAATGTTGGAGTCATAACTTGCATATAAATTTGCAAAACCATATACACTAAATTCGCAAACCATATACACTAAATCCGCAAACCATATACACTAAATCCGCAAACCATATACACTAAATTTGCAAAACACACTAAATTCGCAAACCATATACACTAAATCCGCAAACCATATACACTAAATTTGCAAAACACATCACACTTTTTCGCACTCATATTCACACATCCACACACGTATTCAAAAACACATCAAAATATATGCAATCCACTACTTGTTAGAAAGCTCTTGAAAAAATAAGAATATTGGCGCAAAAAAAAAATTAAATCGGAGTTGAATAGAAGCGGGAAAAATTAAATTAATAAACTTGGTGGGGAAAAAAAGATGAGCATTTCTAAGCGCGGCACGTGTCATGTTGTTATTGAGTTCGCATTTTAAGAGGGGTTCGCACGTGATTGCTTCCCTATATATATATATATATATAGGATAGCTATCCAGTAAAAACCACCATTATTGTGCAAACTACGAACTTTCCAGGTGCTGACACGTGGCGCGCACAGTGCTGATAGTTTGCGCAGCACAATGCTAATAGTTTGCGCCTATTAGCACTGTGATGCGCAAACTATCAGCACTGTGCGCGCCACGTGTCAGCACCTGGGGAGTTCGTAGTTTGCACAATAAGGTGCAGTGTTTTATATATTTATTGTCCACGTGTCAGCATCTGGTGCGCTCTGCTGATATCACTTTGGGGGGGATCATGTGGCTCTCGTGGGTTCGTAGTTTGCACAATAAGGGGGGGGGGGGGGGGGGGGTTTGTACCTGATACCAACCCTATATATATATATATAGGAGAGCAATCAGGTGCGAACCATGAATTACGGTGCGAACATGCGAACTCAATCAGATTGCGCCATGTGTCGCGCTCAGAAAATGCCCCCTTTTTGTTATAATCAAGTTTATTAATTCGATTTTTCCCGTTTCGTTTCAACTCCGATTTCATTTTTTCTTGCGCCAATATTCTTATTTTTTCAAGAGCTTTCTAACAAGTAGTGGATTGCATATATTTTGATGTGTTTTTGAATACGTGTGTGGATGTGTGAATATGAGTGCGAAAAGTGTGATGTGTTTTGCAAATTTAGTGTATATGGTTTCCGGATTTAGTTTAAATGGTTTGCGGATTTAGTGCATATGGTTTGCAGATTTAGTGTATATGGTTTGCGAATTTAGTGTACATGGTTTGCGGATTTAGTGTATATGGTTTGCGGATATAGTGTATATGGTTTGCGGATTTAGTGTATATGGTTTGCGAATTTAGTGTGTTTTGCAAATTTAGTGTATATGATTTGCGGATTTAGTGTATATGGTTTGCGGATTTAGTGTATATGGTTTGCGGATTTAGTGTATATGGTTTGCGAATTTAGTGTATATGGTTTGCGAATTTAGTGTAATTTTCACACTTTTGTATGCAATAACCTTGGTCTTGGCCACCTGAATGTATCCAACATTATAGATTGAGCAATAATGGGCAAAAATGGGATATGGAGTCTAAATCAATAATCTAGAAGTGTTAGATGATATAATGTAGTGTAATCCCTTGTCATATAATGACACAGAGGATGTATATTTATATATATTAGCAATTATACAATACTTCAACATAACTACATCATAACTACAATTATAACTTACAATAACTATAATATAACTGCTAATAATAAGGATCACTGCTCTTGAAATCTCTAATAGCAAGCCTTTTTTCTTGGACAACAACTACTTTCAGCAACCCCACAGACTCCTCCATCATGTTATACCAAAATCTACATAGTCATATTTCTTATGTATTTTATATTCTCAAACCACATATACTAAATTCTCAAACCACATACACTAAATCCGCAAACCATATACACTAAATCCGCAAACCATATACACTAAATTTGCAAAACACACTAAATTCACAAACCACATATATTAAATTCGCAAACCATATACACTAAATCCGCAAACAATATACACTAAATCCGCAAACCATATACACTAAATCCGCAAACCATATACACTAAATTTGCAAAACACATCACACTTTTCGCACTCATATTCACACATCCACACACGTATTCAAAAACAAATCAAAATATATGCAATCCACTACTTGTTAGAAAGCTCTTGAAAAAATAAGAATATTGGCGCAAAAAAGAATTAAATCGGAGTTCAAACGAAGCGGGAAAAATTAAATTAATGAACTTGGTGGGAAAAAAAAGATGAGCATTTCTAAGCGCAACACGTGTCATGTTGTTGTTGAGTTCGCAGGTTCGCATTTTAAGAGGGGTTCGCACCTGAAAGCCTCCCTATATATATATATATATATATAGAATTGGTATCAAATACAAACCACCCCTTATTGTGCAAACTACGAACTCATCAGGTGCTGACACGTGGGCGCGCGCGCTGCTGGTGCGCGCGCACAGTGCTGACACGTGGCGCGCATAGTGCTAATAGTTTGGGCGCACAGTGCTAATAGTTTGGCATTGTGCTAAACTATTAGCACCGTACGCGCGCGTGGTCAACACGCTCACGTGCGCGGGCAGAGGCGCGCGCGAATCTGCCCCGTGTCAGCATCGCGCGCGCTCTGCTGACGTCACTTTGACGCATCCTGTGGCTTAGATTGGTTCGTAGTTTGCACAATAAGGATGGTTTTTACTGGATATCTACCCTATATATATATATGATATTTACTTATGCAGTCTAGTTATATTCCAACACTTTTGTATTCTAGATAGGCTTGCACTCTACTATTGTACTATATGATCCGTGAATAAAACCTCAAACCCTCAAACGCAGCCCTTGCTCTCTCACAACCCTAGAGAACAACGGCTTTGCGAAGAAGAAATCATGGTGGTATCGGTCGAAAAATTATCGAGCAAGGGTGGGAGCTTTGACGTCGAACTGATCAAGGAGCCGTCGACGGAGACGGAGACCCTGCAGGCTAGCAGGGGTACGCCAGAAAGAAGTGGAACGCCGGAATTCTCGGGCTCTCCGAGGGCGGCGTCTCCCACAGGGACAGAGGTTGAGTCGCCGCGAGCGGCAGATGAGGCAACCCCGATGTTCTTCACGGCGGCTCGGGAACACGGGGATCGTGTAGAAAAGGGTCAGCGGCCAGTGGAGCATACGACGACGTACCAGTGTGGGATTCTCAGGCGGACGCCGATAGTAGGACCACGCCCTCGGCAGACAAGGGGAAAACAACCGGTGGTGGTCCCGAGGACCGGCTCGCTGCTGAGGCGGTTTCGCTGGGGAACCTTGATGACCCGGCAGATTGAGGCTCGGGCGGAGGAGGAGGGGTCAACTGACCCTCTCCCAATCGCGGCGGGGGAGTCGGAGCAATCAGAGCAGGGTTCAGGTCGGCAAGAGCAGGCGGAGCCAGTGACGGCGTCGTGGAAGTGGCGGCCTGGGAAGGAGCCTGCTAGGGCTTCCCAGGGAGAGAAGGCCGATGGGCCACATAGGTCGGACCTGCTCGCAGATGCCAGAAGGGCCTGGGCAGGAATGGAGAGCGGGCCACAATGGGCCCAACCGATGCAGACCGGGCGGGAGTACCTGGGCGGGGCATGGGCTCAAGTAGGGGGGGTCGTGTGCCAAGGGGTCGGGGCGGGGATGGATTAGAGCCATTCGGGTCGGTCGGGGATAGATCAGGGCCATTCGGGTCGGAATTTGGGCGGGCCAATCACACGGGTCGGAATCAGAACCGGCCGAGAACAAGATGTCCGGATCCTAGCCGGGTCGGATGGGACCAATACCTAGGACCCGAGGGACAAGGCCACTGTAACGGGTCGGGTATGGGAGATTTTGGCATGCAATTGGGGTCCATGGGACTGAATGAAGTGGTCGTGTCGGCCGAGGAGGTTGGAGGGGAGGATCTCAACTTCGAGTTTGCCCTAGCGGCTAAGTAACTAACCAGCCGGACCTTTTATTGGAAGACGACGGCCGATCGAATGGAATATCTCTAGGGAATATCTCTTGGAAGACGATGTCCATGAATAGGACTCGTTGGTCCTATCCATGGACATCAGGGCACACATGTGGCCATGGGACATGGTGTTTACCCAGTTTTCAGTTTGGGCGAGGGTGTCTAACCTACCAGTGGGCGCATGGAACAGGAAGGTGGAGTTCAGGATAGGGAACGCGCTGGGAATCTTCCAAGGGGTAGACACGGATACGGCATGAAGGTGCTGGGGGGACTTCATGCGGATTCGGATTCGGGTTGACATTCGGGTTCCTCTGCAAAGGGAAATGTGGTTCCGGTTATCTGAGTCCTAGGTACGCACCACCCTACACATCTCTTATGAGTATCTGCCAGATCACTGCTTTGGATGCAGCTGTGCCGGTCATCTGTTCCCGGCATGCCCGGTGGGTGGGGGAACGAAGGGGCCATCCCTACGGTCCGCGACGGACCCCAGATTGGCGCTTCTGAAGGCCAAGCATGGGAAGGCCATTCCGGGGAAAAACTGGTCCTACCTGGGGGGGTGCCTCGGGGGTTCCTTCTCGACGATTCGCCCCGATGGCCCCACGGACAGTGGACTTGGGTGGTGGTGTAGGAGGGGAGGTGGGGAAGGCAGGAGGAATCCCGATTTCCCCGACCCGTCACGGCCCGGAGGATGAGCCTTGTACAGTCTCGGCATGCATGAGGAGACAGATGAGGGAAGAGAAAGACGAGGGGGACTCGGAAGGGACTCACTATGACGGGGCATCACATATAGCGGCGGGGGGCCACAAGCACCATCGCCTCTAGGAATGAGGCCACGTTGGTACAGGGGGGGGGGGGGGGGTCACCCGGCCATACCACCCCTCTGGATGTAAGGTGGCATCGGTACCACCAAGGCTCGGCCCGATATCCGTCTACCAATTTGGTGGCCAGCATTCCCGCGTTTTGGAGCCCTACCTCTATCATTCAAGGGAGGACGACGCACGTTGGCACCCAGGGGGAATACCTAGTCCACCATTGTAACCTCGTACAAGGATTCTGCTCGGCCCTTGACACTCAGTCTGACGAAGCTGTATCGGTTTCCGCACAGGACGTTGTCGTAATACAAATCTCCAGACGACCCCAGATCCACAAATAGCGCGTTTACATTATGCCCTGTTGCTTTATCAGTTTCATTTCCAGTATTTTTGTTTCCAGTACTTTTGCTTTCGAACTATTATATGTTTGGGTTTGAATTAATATAGGCTCGTATTTCTCAAAAAAAAAAACATCAAACCCTCAAGGAGAATTTCAACACTTTTATGGTATCAGAGCCTGGTTCACCCCTCGACTCCATCGACTTCCGCTTCCACTGGAACACTTCCATTCCAACATAGTTGATCTCACGGTTACTGTCTCTTCGCCCCCCTTAACCTCTTACTTGTCTCCGTATATGTTTTCTAGCATATCTTTCTTCTCTGATAATTGAACTATATATCTATTTCTTCTTCAATTAAAAAAAAAGTACTCTAACCCACCAACTATTCACTTTTGTTGTTGTTTAATTACGCTTCTCCATACTTCTACATCTCTACGACACATATCACTATCATTCATCCTATTGTTGCTACTTCCTCATATGCCAATCTTAAGCAGTTTATGGCTTTTAGATCTTACATTCATTGAAACAATCGAAACATCAAAGCAACCTTAAATCAACAAATACCTATATTCTCTCCCTTTTGTTTCTATTATACCTTCTCATATTCTGTCCATAACTGTCACGCCCCAATTTCAGCGAACCGAAACTAGGGACGCGAACGTTTAAAAAGTTACGATATTGAAACCTGTTTTTGTTAAATCACTTTAAAAGTCAGTTTAGTTCCACAAAAGAATAATATTTACATCTCAAAATAAAATTCCCACACTTGGACAAAACGAGATACACGTCTCTAGACTCAAAACACCCAGCAACCCGCTACAAGCATCAGAAGCTCACCTAGTCCAGATTACGAACGGTACCTGTAGGAAAAGCAGCTAGGGGTGAGCGTTCGCTCACCTCCACGGATAACAGACTGACTATGGCATAATTAGTAGATAAAGCCAGTAACACTAAAACCAAACCCAACTCCGGGACCACAGTCCCCAACTCAAATACTCAACTGACCCACAACCCATTACTTTCCTCAACAGACTCAACACTCGATAAAAACAGTGTAGACCCGACACAACTATCGACGACCTCCTCAAGGACTCGAACGAAACGACACAACACCAAACAAGATCACAAAGGATCGCACACCAGCTGCTCAGTAACCAATCTCAATCAGGTCAGGGTTCGACCTATCGCAATTCCTCGACACGAAGTCGGATCAGGCTGTCGACCTTTCAAACTCGCAATTCCTCGACACTAAGTCGGATCAGGTTATCGACCTTTAAAACTCGCAATTCCTTGACACTAAGTCGGATCAGGCTGTCGACCTTTAGAACTCACCACCCCAGGTAACCACAATCACACTCACAATCACAGGCAAGTTCAATCATACAGGCACTCAAGGCCACTCAAGACACACCAACGGTCAAGACTCGGGTTCAACAACCCCACGGCACTCACTGCCACTCAAGACACCAAATTAAATACACGGGCTCTCATGGCCACCCAACTCAACAATAAATAACACGCAACAACCTCCGGGCATGGTCATATGCCTCCAGTAAAACAATTAACGCTAAGTTCTCTGCTCCTACGACACTACTAAGTGTCACATGCTTTTCTCAGTAATTACTAAGTTCCCGTATCATGCTTTTCTAATATTTAAAATAAACCTACACCAACCCACGGCACCCCGGTGTCACATGCATTTCTACTGTTAACTTTCCCCAGTCAGGGCCGAGATCCGGCTACTTTTCCCTACCTCGTAAGCAACTCCAAAAGCGCTCCACTAAACCCGAGATGAATCGCAGTCACTCGCCGAGCCTTCCTTTGCCTCGGTCCGCAGCACGATCTAAAAGAACACAGATTTAACTCACTTTTAAGCTAGTACGAACAGGTCGAAATTAAATAACTCAAAGCCCAAATTAATAACGGTTCCTCCGTTAAGTTAACGGCTACGATTTGTCCATTTTAAATTTGACAGTTGTCTTTTACACTCGAGCGGGCCAACAGTAGGGTTACAACGGATCGGGTTCGAGCACCTGCGCACCGAACCCAGATTTGATCTAAATCCAGTTAATACCCCTTTTTAACTTAAAACCGTCCTTGAACTCCTTTGCTTTGTTTAATTCCGACTTCGATTTTAAAACAAAACGGTTTCCTTCCGTTCGTTTTCAAACTCGATATTTTGGTCCAAAACCCTTATAAAGTCGATTTGATTTCGTTTCCCCCTTTTCAATTTAACTTAACTCGAGCTTAAACTTAACATCCGACTTTCGTTTTAAAACCCGTTAAACTTAACCCGACATAGTTTTAACGATAACCATTAAACGTCCGAACGATAAAGATCTAAACTTTAATCTAAAACTGATTTTCGTTTCACAAACAGTTTGAACCCAACCCATTCATACTTAAATCGATTCAAAACATAAGAACAATTATATCGATAACTTATATTTTGTCGATCTTTACAAATTCAGATTACAACGTTTACAATAAACTCAACAAAACCGGATTCACGTTTTTAGTGTTCGGTTCCTTTCCATTTCGGGAGCTCCGTTCCATCCCGACCGGATCTGAACGAACTCGGGAACGGGAAAGCAAAGACGAAGAAGAACGGGATCGGTTAGGTGCGACCGACCACCGGCGCCGGTCGGTCGAGGTTCCACGGCCGAGAACTAACCGTGAGGAACGATGGCGGCGGCGGAGAGCGGCTGTGCACGGCGGCGTACGGCGGCGTACGGCTCGGGTCCGGACGGCTCGTCCCATTCCGGATCTGACGAGCTCGCCGGCGACGGCGGGAGCTCGGGGCAAGTTAGGTCTTGGGACGGAGAGATCGGAGGCGGCGGTGGACGGTTGGAGCTCGGGATGAGACCGGTGGTGGACGGTTTGTGGACGGCGACGGGGATGATGGCGGGGGGAGCTCGGTGGCGAAACCGGTGGCCGGAGCTGGTGAGGAAGACGAAGGAGAAGGGTGAGGCAGGGAGCTCGGGGACGGGATTGCGTGGCTGGCCGGAGCGGCGACGGGGTCGGGATGGAGGAGGAAGGGATGAGACGAGGGTGGTGAGGGAGGTGGCGGCCGGAACTGTGGTGGACGGCCGGAGTTCGGCGACAGGGTCGGGATGGAGGAGGAAGGGATGAGACGAGGGTGGTGAGGGAGGTGGCAGCCAGAACTGTGGTGGACGGCCGGAGTTCGGCGAGGGAGATGAACAGAGGAGAGATAGAGGGTAGGGTAGGGAGAGGGAGGAGAGGGATGGAGGCTGTGGTTATAACGCTGAAACCCTAATGGTTTCAGCTTATAACCATCAGCATTTGGGCCGGCCCTAACGGGCCTCAGACCAGAAACGGGCTCAAGCCCAAACCGGGTCTGGCCTGGCCTGCCCAGCTCCCATTCCTTTTTTTTTTGCCACTTGTTTCAAGAACCTACCCTAAGGTTTTAGGATTTTAAATTAATACCCTAATGAAACGAAGCGGGTTTCACAATAACAACCAAATAACAGAGGCAAATATAGAGGAACGGGGACGGAATTACAGTCACTGCTTGGATCACTAGGGTTACCCTCCAATTATTCCCCACTTCTCCAAACATTCTCACGCAAATCAACTTGTCATTGGAGTTTCCTTTTTTTTCCCTCTTATTTTACAGATACAAGGTCCAACTCACGCACATTCACAGCGAGTTTTCACGATCTTCCACGATAGGTGTCACTTTTCATAACAAATCACACCAATTTAATCCAAAGGCCCAACTCCACTCTACAATCTACACGGGCCCGCAGAAGCAATCCTTGGTTGGTGGACTGGTATTCACAAACTCAATTGAATCATGTCCCAGCCCAGTATGCAGTACACGAACAACACTAATTTTCAGCATCTGCCCAGCTCTTTCCATCCCAATATGCAGTACAAGGACAACACCAACAACAACTCAAAATACACGGTCAGCCTACCAATTTTCAGCAACAGTCCAGCAGTTTTCAACTCCACTTTATCATCAAACAACACCAACAACGGCTCAATGTTCAACAAGGCTGCAACAATTTCCAACACAACACTGTCAACAACGTGAGGACAAGTGGTACATGGACATAGGAGCTACATCACATACTGCCTCACATACCAGTATGCTTTCTTCTACCACACCATGTATGAATGCTAGCTCAATAATTGTTGGAAATGGTGTTGTTCTCCCTGTTTTTTTACTGCTCCTTCTTTTATCACTACTTCTCATAAACCTTTGTATTTAAATAATGTTCTTGTTAGTCCTCAAATCATCAAAAATCTCGATTCTGTTCGTCAATTTACTCGTGACCACCACTGTTCTGTTGAATTTGATCCTTTTGGATTCTCATTGAAGGATTTGCAAACAGGGACTCCACTAATTCGGTGCGATAGCACCGGTGACCTCTATCCTATCTCCAACACTTCCCTCGAATCATCCCCAACTTCTCTACTCCTCACCACTGGTACTTCTCCTACTATTTGGCATCATCGTCGTCTCGGACATCCCGGGACTCATATTTTTAGTTTTCTTCATTCTAGGAATTTTATATCATGCACTAAGGACTCACTAGACCATATTTGTCATGCTTGTCAATTAGGAAAACATACACGCCTACCCTTTTCACCTTCCCTTTCCTGTACTTCCAATTTATTTGAAATTATTCATTCTGATCTTTGGACTTCCCTAATTCTTCGCCCTATTGGTTATAAATATTATTTATTGTTTCTGGATGATTTTTCTCATCTTCTATGGGTATTTCCTTTGCGCGCTAAATCTGAGGTTTATAATATATTTGTTCGCTTTCATGCTTATGTCCGTACGCAATTTAACCTTCCCGTTAAATCTTTTCAGCACGACAATGGCCGTGAATTTGACAATACTTCTTTTCGAACTTTTTTTCACTCTAATGGCATTCTTTTTGTCTATCATGTCCTCACACTTCTCAACAAAATGGGAAGGCAGAACGTATGATTCGGACCACCAACAACATGGTTCGATCCATTATATTTCAGGCCAATCTACCCTACCTTTTGGGTTGAGGGGCTACATATGGCAACTCATATTCTCAATCTTCTACCTACTAAAACTCTATCTTTTCGCACTCCATTTGAACTCTTATATAACACATTCCCCATTTACTCTCACCTTCGTGTTTTTGGATGCTTATGTTATCCGAATCTCTCCTCTACAACTCTTCACAAACTTTTCCCTCGCTCTACTGCATGTGTGTTTCTCGGTATTCCACATGACCATCGAGGCTATCGTTGCCTTGACTTGTCCACATGTCGAATTTCTCGTCTTGTTATTTTTTGACGAATCCATCTTTCCTTATTCCTCTCATCACTCACCAACACCACATACCTCTTATGAATTCATTTCCACACCGGAAGATGAATTATCTCCCATTCTTTCCCCCCATCATTCGACTCTTCACCCACCTCTTCTCCACTTACAAATTTTCCTAATCCTCCATCTGATTCATCTTCTACTATTTCCTCTCCCCCCTTAGTTGATCCTAGTACATAATGTCCCATTCCCTCTCCTCCTTAACAAACCTTACCAGCACCTTCCCCTCGCCCATCTCACCCTATGACTACTAGAAGTAAAGTCGGTAGTTTTAAACCGAAACATGTCCTTGATCTTCATATCTCTACCTCTACTGCATCTCGTATTCCCCGTTCTCATGCTCAGGCTATTTGTGACCCTCATTGGAAGAAAGCGATGGAGGAAGAGCTCTCTGCACTTCATGCTAACAACACTTGGGATTTAGTGCCTTGTCCAGCTAACGTTAATCTTGTCGGTTCCAAATGGATTTTTCGACATAAATTTCGTTCCGATGGTTCTCTAGAATGTTACAAGGCTCACCTGGTTGCTCAAGGATACACTCAACAACCTGGTATTGACTACGATGACACTTTTAGTTCAGTAGTCAAACCTGCCACTATACGAACCATCCTTAGTCTCTCTCTCTCTCACTCATGGCCAATCCATCAACTCGACGTGAAAAATGTTTTTCTTCACGGTGATCTCCATGCGATCGTATACATGAAACAACCACCTAGTTTTCAAGACCAATCTCTTCCTCATCATGTTTGTCGTCTCAAAAAGGCTCTTTATGGCCTCAAACAAGCCCCTCGAGCCTGGTACCAATGCTTTGCCTCTTATCTTTTCTCTATCAGTTTTGTCAACAGTCAAGCCGACACTTCCCTATTCATATACCGACATGCCGCTCATACTGCTTTTCTTCTTCTCTATGTCGACGATATTCTTCTCACCACATCCTCTTCTACTGTCCTTTCTTCTATCATCTCTCGTCTCAGCTCTTAATTTTCCATGACAAACCTTGGACCTCTTCACTACTTCCTCGGCATCTCGGTCACCCGAACTCCCTCCGGTCTCCTTCTTTCTCAAGAGAAATTTGCTCGAGAAATTATTGCTCGCACTAACATGTCCTCCTACAATCCATGTCTCACTCCTGTCGACACCAAGTCCAAACTCTCACCCTCCTCTGGATCCCCAGTCTGTGATCCTTCACTCTTTCGTAGTCTAGCGGGCGCTCTCCAATACCTCACTTTTGTTGGGTCTCGAGGTAGGGTTGGAGATGAACCAACTCGCAGCGGAAAATCAATGAAAACCAAGAGACGATTAAAACCATGAAACAACTAACAAAGAATGGATTCACAAGAGAAAAATTCAGCACTATTTTTTACCAAAACAAGAACACCGGGTAACGAATGATTTGGCTTGAGTCTCTAAGACGCCTATGTATCCACATGGGAATCAAAGCCACATAGTTTTTCTCTTTGAGGACTCAAGAAAACAAAATGGAGATGAAAGCTTGCCTTGGCCGAAATTGGGGAGGGGAGGGAGAGAACATTGTGTTTCCTATTCTTGTCTTGTGTTTGTTATGTTGGAAAAAGATGACTTAAACATAACAAACCCCATACTTGCCAAACTAAAAGCATGGGACAAGTATGGTGACAAGGAAGGTGTAAATAGGACAAAGTATGGCTAGACAAGATGGGGTTAGGTGGTGAATCACCAACACCTTAATCCTTGTCTTGCTTACTTAGTACTAATTAATCAAGACTGGATTAATTAGTTCCATGGGCCTTAGTTGTATGGGTCTTTCACGGGCCTCTTGGAACATGGCCCCTGGCCATTTCCAACGAGGTCCCGTGATTCTCTCATCGCCTCTAAGCCTTCCATACCGGAAATGTCCAACATTATACGACGCGATAAATCCCAAGACTCCAAGCCTTGTCTTGATCCGTGAAGTCCTATTCACTTACGGGCACATGACCCAAAACCCTGTTTTGGTCATGTCCTGAGACAACTTACTTTTGGCCATTTCCATAAATGTGTCAATGAGTTTCATCCTCCGGTGTGACCCTTAGGTTTATGCATATCAATAGGTCAACGTAAAATCCCATTTTACTTGATCCTATATAAGTGGAAACTAACGAGACTTTAGTATTGCCTGACACTACATAACGAATCGACCCTGTCGATTCTAACCTTTCTGTCGTCCCTGTCATTATCCTTTTATCTCTGATATCCTGATTGAGATAAGGCATAGAGCCGTCATCCTTATTATTCTCAATCACTTTTCCTTGATATGTGAGATGACTGAATATATGATACCCAGTATCATGTGCATGTCCATGATATTCTTTCAGTCACTCTCGATCAAGCGGCCGAGAACCGATATCTTTCACATACCGTAGTATGAGGGATAAATCCCTTAGCCGTCTTTCGTGTCACTCATGCAGTCCGTCACCAAGCCAATGTTGGCCGTTATGGAAGCCCTGTTACGCACAACGTTAGGCTCAGGTCAAACTCAGTTGTTGACTACATAGCGATCACAAAGACTCCTTGGTCTAAGGATACATGAAAAGGTACGACACTGAATATGTTCATGACTTGATCTATGGAACATATTCATGTCGGGTCATCCAATATCATGTCCCACATGATATCTATGATCAGACTCCGGAATCCCATTCCAATGACTAACTGAATGTAAGCCATAAAGAGCTATCTTTCATATTAGTCGCCTCTAGTGAAGCTTTGTTGACTAGGGACCCATCGAGTGTGATCTATCTCGATCTATGGTTATATTCGCATGGTGGGCATAGATCAGAGCACACATCGATATATTACTCCAACACATAAGTAATATAAAGCCGCTTTAATTTTATTGCTAACGATGATATATACATTTGGACATTTAGGATTGAACTACGGGCACTAAGACTAACAATCTCCCACTTGCCCTAGTTCCAATATAAACTCTGATATGTCCCCCATCGACTTTACATGTTTAGGCAGCGACACTGCCTTAGTCAAAGGGTTGGCTATGTTATCATCTGTTGCAATATAGGTTATCTTCACTTCACCTCGGTTCAGTATTTCTCTTATGAGGTGGATACGCCGCAGTACAAGTTTGGATTTGTTATGCGATCTGGGCTTTTAGCTTGCGCAATGGCCCTTGTGTTGTCGCAAAATGGATTCACCGGGCTGGATGAGTTTTTAATTACACCCAACCCTACCGTGAATTTCCAAATCCACATAGCCTCCTTAGCTGCCTTTGCAGCATCCATGTACTTTGCCTCTGTTGTAGATTCGACAATGTTATCTTGCTTTACGCTCTCCCAGCTTAAGTTTTGTCATTCATCGTAAACACATATCTTGACTGACTTCTAAAGTCATATGGATTTATCTTGGAAAACTAGCGTCTACTCATCCTTCGACGACTAGTTCAGCATCATATTTCCCCCGGGTTAGACTGATGTCTACTGGTACAACATAAGGCTTACGAGACGTTCGATCTCATACATGTCATGGCATATATGATCGATCCTACCCCCAAGCGCATGGATACGCATCATCCTTCTCAGCTCATCAGGTTTCTTAGGACAATGAGTCTTGCTGAGATGAATGCCATGACTAGTGGGTAAGAGTCCTTTCTTTGAATCGAGCATTGAGAACTTACTCAATGCAATGTTCACATAGGTTCCCTGACTTAAATCCAAGACCCTCTTGGTGCGATCTCTACATATCGTAATCCCTAAGATATAAGAAGCATCGCCTAAGTCCTTTATTGAAAAACACTTCCTCAACCAAGCTTTAATCTCGTACAAGGTTGGGATGTCGTTTTCAATGAGAACCAACAAGGTAATCTTGCTCCCACAAGCCTTTTTATAAACGCAAGATTCATCCTCGTTCTTGATTAAGCCAAATCCAATTACAGCTTCATCAAAACGAATGATCCAACTCCGAGAAGTTCGTTTAAATCCATAAATAGATTTCAACCACTTATAAATCTTTCCCTTATTCTTCGGCTCGTTAAAACCTTTGGGCTGAGACATACAAACGTACTCAGTCAAATTTCCATTTAGGAAAGCGGTTTTGACATCCACTTGTCATATCTCGTAATTATGATACGCAGTTATGTCAACAAAAATTTGGATCGATTTTGACCATAGCCACTAGGGAGAAGGTTTTCTCAGAGTCAATCAGTTGGATATGCCTATAACCTTTCGCCACCAGTCGGACTTTGTAGGTCAGAGGGTTGTCGTCCATGTCCATATTCACCTTGAAGATCCATTAGCATCCGATGGTCCTCACACCATTGATGGGATCAACCAGTTCCCAGACTCTTTTGTCCGACATGGATTGCATTTCCTCCCTCATGGCTCCCAGCCATAAGTCGGAGTAGGGCCCATCCACGACTTCCTGAAAGGTGGCTGGATTATCGTGATCTACCATGACTTCATTGTCACCTCCGGATACCATATCTTGGAGGTGGACGACTGATCCTTTCAAATCGGCTTGGACCTTCCGCAATTGTAATATGAATTGGTTCTTACTCTACGACCATCTCTGGCTCTTTTTCTACTGGGTTGTCAATTGGTTTAGACGGATCTGTACCATCCTGAATTTCTTCGAGATGCACAGTCCTCCTAATGACGTCTTTGGAAACAAAACTCATTTTCCATAAAGACCCCACCCCAATCGACGAACACCATGTTCTCACTGAGTTTGTAGAAGTAGTATCCCCCTGTTGCTTTGGGATACCACACGAAGGTGCATATCTCAGATCTTGGTCCGAGCATAGTCGAAACCAAATGTTTCACATAAGCCTCGCAACCAAAAATCTTTAGGAAGGACCAAGCGGGCATCCCAATGTCATTTCTAAAATGGTGTCCCTTCCACAGCCTTCGTCGGAGCCCGATTCACTATGAATGCGGTCGTATCTAGAGCATAACCCCAACTCGTCGTCGTCATTTAAGCCTCGTCGTCGGACATTTTTTATCGAAATAGAAAACTGATTTTTAAAATAAAAAACTGATTTTTTAAAAAAAATTATAAATTAAAAACTGTTTTTTTTTTAAATTTAAAATAGATTTTATAAATTAAAATTTAATTTATATGTAAAATGAAAAAAAAAACGGACACGCGTCACGCTAGCAGCGCACGGAGGAGAGGCAGAGAGGCGAGAGGCACGTTCCTGCCCTTCGCTCCGCACACGCCTCCCCCCTACCCGCCCCACGTCCCTATTTTTCGGCTCCCCACATCACGCGGGGCAGGAGGCAAGTGCCCTTTACCCCCGCCCCCTCTTGCCCCGGCTCGATGTACATGATCTAAGTTCCTCTCTAACACAACCTCTGAAATCTTTGTCTCTTTCTTCAGTGCCGTGCACTCCAGGCCTCTACCGTCGACCACCGTTCATTATTCCGGCAACCCTGAAAAGTTATTCGTGGTCCATTGTGCATCCTTGGTTGCTGCAACCTTGAGTTCATGTACTGATATTGCTTGCTTCATTTCTCTGTGACTAAAGCATGAACGAGCAACATTGAGCACACGCTTCTGAGCAAGGCTTGGATGAGAGAGTGCCTCATGGTCCTAACTTCGTCTACTTCCAACTCACCTGGTTACAGGAAGGAGCGACTTTCATTTTTTGTTTTCACAGCTGCAACTTCATGTTGTTTTTAAATCGTACATCTGTGTAAATTGTGAAGTTCATGTTTGCAGTTTCTTCTAAATATTGTAATGATTTTGGTTTCAACGATGAATGGATTCTAAGTTGTCATTAAATTGTGTTCATTGTATGGTTTCAATAATGAATTAGGAAAACTAAGTACAAAATTAGCATTTAGCAATTTGATGATTAACAAACACTGTAAAACCCGCTTAAAAAAAATGTATATATTGGGTCGGACCGGGCCGGACCGGACCGGTAACCCGGCCAGGCCAGACCCGGCCCGGGCAGGCTGTTTCAGCCATACGTGTCTGGGCCGCGCGACCCGTTTCGGCAGGCCCGGTTGGAGGTGGCCCAACCCGTAGGGAAGCTGGGTATAAAACACACAAGTTAGGGTGAAACCCTAACTTTGGCAGCCGTTCCTCTTCATTTCTCAGTCCCGAACCCTCCCTCCTCCACGCCTTCTTCTTCGTTCATCTCCCTCACCGGATCCGACTGACGTCGATCCCCTCCACCGGCCGTCTCTCTCTGTCCTCACCCAGTCCCGAGCCCGAGCTCGTCCTTCTCCGACCTCTCCCGACCTTCCTCGTCACCTCCTCAGCAACGGTCGACCATTACCCGTCCTCCCTCACCTCCCACGTCCGACCGCAGCTCATCCCCGATCTCCCCTTCGCCGTCGTTTTCTCCTCCGTCCAACCACGACCACGCCGCCCCCGTCTTCCTTCTTCTCCGGCTCAAACCCCGACCATCCTCTCCGCACACCAACCGCCGCCCCGAGCCACCACCTCCGGCCAGCTCGAGTACCCGACCACCCTCTCCCCCTCCCGATCCAGTGTCGTCCCGAGCCCTAACTCGCCACCGTCTTCCTCTAACCCGAGCTCCCGCTGTCGCCGGCGAGCTCATCAGATCCGGGACGGGACCAAGCCGTCCAGATCCGAGGCGAACCTCCGCCGTGCTCAACCCGCCCTCCACCGATCTCGATTTCCTACGGTGAGAAATCTCACCACAGAGTTTGGTCGCCGGCGATGGCTTCGCCGGTGGCCGGATCCGTTTCCTTAACGTCTTCCCGCTTTATATTCTGTCCCGTTTTGCCTTAGATCTGATCGGTTTTTACTCTATGTTTCTACTTGGATTTGGACGTGTTGGACACAACTTGGTTGAAGCATAAAACTAACGAAAAGGGGATCGGTAAAAAAAAAGGAAAGTGATTAAAAACGACTCAAACCCGTTAAATGAGAAAAAGGAAATTGTTTTAAAACGGAAAGAAAAATCAGAGTTTAATTAAAGAGGAATTTTAATTGAAACGAACGACGATGATCTAAGGGAAAAAGGGGGAAATTAAATCGGTTTGAGTTCTTAAGAAAATTGATAAAACTAGGTCTGGTTAAACTAAAAGGGTTTTTAAAACGAAAGTCGGTTGTTAAGTTTAGACTTAGTTAAGTTAAATCGAAAGGGGAAAACGAACTCAGATCAGATTTAGAAAGGTTTGGACCAAAATATTGAGTTTGGAAAAGAACAGAAAAGAATCGTTATGTTTTAAAATCAAAGTCGGAATTAGATAAAGCAAAGGAGTTTCAAAGACGGTTTCGAGTTAAAATTGGTTTTAACTGGGTTTTGGATCAACCTGAGTTCGGTGCGCGTGTGCTCGAACCCGATCCGTCGTAATCCCACTTTTATCCCGCTCGAGTGTAAAGGACAACTGTCGGATTTAAACTGGACTAATCGTAACCTTTAGCTTAACGGCGGACCCGTTATTAATCTATGGCTTTCGTGTTTTCTTTAGCGTCCGGCTTCGATCGAAGTGAAGCCCGGAGGTAGCGAGCCAGAACGTCAGCAGCTAGGAAACATAGCGGTTGCTCTTCAGTTGAGGTAGGGAAAAGTATCCGGATCTCGGCCCTGACTGGGGAAAGTTAACAGTAGAATTGCATGTGACACCGGGGTGTCGTGGGTTGAATAGGTTTATTTTTAAATATTAGAAAAGCATGATACGGGATTGTAGTATTTATCAGAAAAGTATGTTACGGGAACTTAGTAATTATCGAGAAAAGCATGTGACACTTAGTAGTGTCGTAGGAGCAGAGAACTTAGCGATAATTGTTTTACTGGAGGCATATGACCATGCCCGGAGGTTGTTTGTGAAACTAGCGATCTTAGGACTGTTGGAGGCATCGATTATGCCGGAGGTTGTTGTGCGTTATTAATTGTTGTTGAGTTTGGGTGGCCTTGAGAGCCCGTGTTATTTATCGTCGAGTTTGGGTGGCCTTGAGAGCCCGTGTTTTTCATCGTCGAGTTTGGGTGGCCTTGAGAGCCCGTGTTATTTATCGTTGAGTTTTGGGTGTCCTTGAGAGCCGTGTTGTCGTTTGGTGTCTTGGGCGGCGAACCCGTGTCTTTACTATTGGTGTCTTGGGTGGCCGTGAGTGCCCGTGGGGTTGTTGAGCCCGTGAGTTACTATTGGTGGTTTTGAGTGGCCATGAGTGCCCGTGGGGTCGTCGAGCCCGTGAGTTACTGTTGGTGTATCTTGGGAGGCCGTGAGTGCCTGTGGGGCTGTTGAGTCTATGTTTTAGGGTTGGTGTCTTGGGTGGCCATGAGTGCCTGTGGAGTGCTGAACTTGTGTTGTTGTTGTTTGTTGAACTGTGTTTGTGATTGTGATTGTGGTTACCTGAGGTTGTGGGCCCGCTTCATGAAACGGGGGTCCTCGATCACACGCGTCTGCACGTTCAGACGGGGTAGGAGTCCCGCCCGTCAGTAAAGGGGTCCTGGCCGCGCGTGTGTGGTTTGGTGGTTGTGAGTGTGATAGGTCGACAGCCTGATCCGACTTTGTGTCGAGGAAATGCGACAGGTCGACCGCCTGACCTGATGAGATCGGTAAAGGGCGTGAGGGAGTTTATTGAGCAGCTGGTTTGCGATCCTTTGTGATCTTGTTTGGTGTGTGTTACTTTGTGATCTTGTTTGGTGTGCGTTTCTTTATGATCTTGTTTGGTGTTGTGTAGCTTTCTGTCGTGTCCTTGGAGGAGGTCGTCGATAGTTGTGTCGGGTTTACATTACGAGTCCGAGTGTTGAGTCTGTTGAGGAAGGTAACGGGTCGTGTGTCAGGCGGAGTACTTGAGTTGGGGATAGTGTTCCCCGGTGTTGAGTTTATTGTGGTGTTACCGGCTTTGTCTGCTAATTATGCCGTAGTCAGTCTGTTATCCGTGGTGGTGAGCGAACGCTCACCCCTAGCTGCTTTTCCTACAGGTACTTGTCGCAGGTCGGACTAGGTGAGCTTCCGAAGCTTGAAGAGCTAGGGGCGGGAGTCCGGGTTACTTTTTAGTCTAGCGACGGATACCTCGCTTTTTGTCCGCTTGTGGGACGTTTTATTTTGAGTTGTAATTATCTTTTTGTTGAACTAAACGGGAATTGTAAAGTGTTTTAATGGAAAGAGTTTCAAAGTGTTTTCTCAAATTGAACGTTCGCGTCCCGAGTTCGGTTTACTGAAATTGGGGCGTGACAAACACAAACTCAGAACTTGTGTGTCTTGCCTGCGACGAGCCTGTGTCGCAAATATGTATGTGACATGGGTGTGGGCTGTGTCTCAAATATACCTGCGACAAAGGGTATGGGCTTTGTCGCATTTTACCATGTGACGAGGACGCAGACACAGTGGCATCCTGTGCTGCGACAAAGCCCATTTTCACGACAGACACATCAAGCCCTTGTCGCTTCTTGTCTTTTGCGACCGGAACAATTACGACAAGCTGCTCGTCGCTTCATGGATATTCGACAGCAAAGTGCCACATTAGCGACAAGCCTCAGCTCGTCTTATTTGAGGCCATGTGCAGTAGTGTTATCATCTATTTGTATCGTTCAAGAAATGATTGTTCACTTATTAATCGATCAATTTTACACTTAGACTTAAAATAATTACGCAAACTAACATTTTCCGTTAGAAATGACTGAAAATGTTAAAAAAAACTCAAAAAATTAACAAGTCTACTGTTAGTTTTTGAGTTCAATAGTCATATGACAATTAGTTTTTAGAGTTTTTCCTAACATTTTCTGTCATTTCTAACGGAAAATGTTAGTTTGCATAATTACGGTAAGTCTACAGTGTCAAATTGATCGACTAATAAGTCAACAATCAGTTCTTGAAAGGTACAAATTGATAGTAGTTAGTGATCGAAGTTTTTCTTTGATTAAATCAAATCATAATTGTTAATTGACATGCTTAGTTTTCGTCCTCTATTATTTTGGTCTCTCTTAATGATCTTGTTTCGTAAAGTATGCCTTGTAAGTAAGATTCAACAATCTCAAAAAGTAACAAAAATGGAAAATAATATCTAAACTGTAGCGAGTCTTTATGTCCTCTCAGTGGAAGAGAGGCGTGGTAGCTCCTTTAACAGAGTTGATAGTCAGGCTTTCACTGTTTTTCTGGATGATATGGGTCTGTTAGATTTGCCTTTGGTGGGTTCAAAATATACTTGGTATGACACAGGGTCGAAGGCTTCCCGCCTTGACAGATTCTTGCTATCCCCTGAGGTTTTGTCTGATTTGGGTGGTGTGCTGGTACAACGGGGTTTGACAATGGGTGTTTCTGATCATCGACCGGTTCTCTTGGGGGTGGAATTTGTTGATTGGGGTCCCAAACCAGTTCGTTTTATTAATGCATGGATTGATCACAGGAACGTTCATTGCCTCCAGTCTCCGAATACCAAGGCCTCCCTCCTCTTTGGGCCTACACACTGACCTCCAATTAACCTTGCAGAACATTTTACTTGTGTATGGGTTGGTCCACAAAAAACGCCTCTACCATGCCTCCAAAACTCCAATGACCTTCTTTGGGGCTCGCAGAAGGGACATAAAAAATAAAGCTTCCACAGGCCCAAGGATTTCTTTAACTTTTCCACAATTGAATCCCATGTAGCTACTCTCCTTGGGTTGACACCCAACCAAAAGCCCAGGTTTGCGAAGATGGTGGTCTTGTTTGGTAAGGGTTGGTTATGTGACGTTGTGGCATATTTGGTTAGTGCGAAATAGTTGTATTTTCAGCCAGGTAGTGGACACAGTGGACGTGGTTGTGGCGAAGATTAAGGCTCATGCCTTTGATATTTGTTTGATTTCCGGCACACTACGTTTTGTGGTGACTTGTGAGGATTGGTGCAGGGACCCTGTTTGGTGTTTGAAGCCGGGTCGGAGGAGGACACGAAGATCTGTAGCTTGAGGAGGGCGGGGCCTGTTGTGACCGTGCCTCTTTTCCTGTTTATTTATTTTCCTGTCTTCTGTTGGATTTTTCTTGTAGGGGTGTTTTTTGTTGTGGGACGTTTTGTGTTTTTCCTGTTTAGAGCTTTTGTAGTTGTTATGGTCTGCGAACAGGTCCCCGTTTTGAGGATCGTTCTTGCGCGTCGTTCTATCCTCTTATAGAACGATTGCTTAATAATATCATAAAAAAACTGTAGCGAGTCTTAGACACTAAGACTTTAAGAACTTTAGGGTTTACAATTCCTTCTTCCCTATTTTCTCAATCGTCGCCCTCGACCCCCATGGTTGCACCTGCTACTATAGCGTCCTCTCTACCTCTTCCTCCTTGGCTCCTCACCCCTCCACATAGAGAACCAGGTCTGATAGGCCGCCCAAAGTTCCCAACCCATCGGTTCTTTATGGCACCGATGTTGTTCCTCCGCTACCAATGTTGGCCATTCTAGCGCCCATGACCTCACTCTTGAGGGAGCTCCTACTGGATCTGATTTTCTGGTCATTTCCGCACAGTGCCATGCATCCTCGTCTCTAACTTAGGCTCAAACCGCCGCCCCGACGTCATTCAATCCGAAAACGGACGATTGGATCTTAATGACCAGAGGAAATCCACCGTGTCGGAGTCACCCACTGTCCACGGCCACAACCGTTCGTCCGGGACCATTGCTGCTACAGGCTCTCCCACTATTATCATCGGTGCTCTAGTTATCGTCGGGGGTAGAGGACATCGAGGACCACTTTGGGCTTTTCTCATTGGGAGAAGAAGAGGACGCCGCCGTTCTTGTCCCGATAGTAGCCGCTAGGCATTCCCCTCATGCCATAGTCAAATAAGTCATGGTTGATGTTGCCTGCAACCCGCGGATCCTCTATGGTGTCATGGCACATCTTTGGAAGGTGAGGGGACTAGAGGTTGAATGTCTCACGAAGGAGGTGGTTGTCTTTTATTTCCCGACTGGAGAATCCATGGAGAGCATTCACCATCGGGGTCCGTGGGGTGTCAACAAGTACCCTCTAATGATGGTCCATCTCCTGCCATGCATGCAGCTGGACACCATCCCTTTCCGATTTATGAAAATAGAGGAACGTGCCTTTAACGTCCCGGGAGATGCCCGGACATCTCCCATATGTCCAAGAGGGACAACACCATTGGCACGGAGATCACCTCAGCACCTCTGCCTATCCCTCGATGATGGACGAACTAACTATGGTTTAGGGTCAGCTTGGATATTGACTAACCTCTTCGATGAAGAACCCGTCTCCACTTCCCGGGTCATGTAGAACCTATCGATATCAGGTTCCAATATGAACGGTTGTCGGGCTTCTACATCAGGTGAGAAAGGCTCACTCATCGGATCAAAACTTACAAAGCTTGTATACCGAGGTGGGCTAAAGGAAACCCATTATGATGACTTCCTCCAACCCCCTCTCGGTCTAGACATAGATAAACTACTGTAGACGGGTTGGGAGGAACCAATGAAGCGTAGCCTGCAGCTTCACCGTACACAATAGATAAAGGAACCTGAGGATAGGGTAACCAGGACTTTGGGCCCCCCCTCTAGGGTTCCCGAAGTGTTTTCCATGAAGGACTACAGACAGGGAAGAGCACAACTCGAAGACGTGTGATCCGGCTAAGGGGCATCCCGCGGGGGTGGCTCTAGTATTACAATGGACGCATCCAAGATTGGATGTCGGGAAGGCTACGATAACAAAAACCTGTGATCTATCTAACCCACCTCGAACAGTTTGGACTATTGTGGAGGAGGGACATCACACGTCCCCTCACCAAGATCTGTCCTGATCCCGATCATCATCTTCGGAGAACCCGCTGGAGGATATTAAGACCCACCATATGGTGGGAAAACAGAAAAAGCCTCGGGAGAAAACATGGGGCCTTGGAACACGATAAGTTAAAGGTTGGAAGCCAAAGGGGCGAGGGAAGATGAGACAGTTCTATGCGCAGACAAGAAAGTTGAAGCGGGCCCTCGACTTAGCAGGCATCACCACCACCACCACCACCACCACCTACTAGTTGCGGGGTGAAGCAGACAATGAGTTCCTCCAGGCGAGGGTTACTAAGAAGCCCCTCCATGAGCCATGAGTTTCCTTCTAACAGGGGTGGTGGGCAATTAGTGTCCTACCCGCCACAATCCGGTATGGGTCCCCTCGGAGTCTACTAGAGAAGGAGAAGAGCAGTTGGGAATCGGTTGTTGTTTTATGGTTTTATGTTGCTTGCTTGCTTAGTTTGGTTTATTTTATTGTGTTGGACTATGCTTTTTGTTCGGACGGACGTGGGATTGTTTGTGTTTTTTTGTCTAAATTTCAAATTAGACTAAGTCTGCAGGTCCAAGGTTGTCGAGAAACCTACAGAAGTCTCGAACATATTATGGAACCCATGATCATTAATCTAGGTTATGTTACGTTTCAACAAGATTTATATAAATTCTTTGTCGCCTGTTTCTAAAAAACAATCTCAACATATGATCAAGAGATTTTTTATTGTATATTTAATATTTATCATCACTATAACATGTGTGAACTAAAATTTTACTTTTATCCACAATGATACTATTTTTTTTTACCAAAATGATCACCTATACATCAAAAGTTTTCATTAGGATATAAAATTTTGTAATTCTTTATCCTTCTTAAAAATTTAATTGCCATGGTTATTAAATCAAACGAAAATCATCCCTCAAAAATTCAGCACAAATAAGGAGTAAGGTGAACTTTTTTTAACAAAGACAGTTCTTGCTGCTATGTCAAATACAAGTGGTCATGTATATTATGGTTCTTAGTTTTACAATACATTATCAACACGACTTGCTTTATTGTTCAGGTATCAAAGTTTCATATTATCATGAATTCGTTCGTTTATATTACTTACTTGAGATATCCATGTTTATGCTTCTTGCTTATTGGACCTTTCACATCAGAAAATGTAGTATCGAAATCTTGTTATATATTAAGTTTTAGTTATATTGATTTATTTTACTAACCTTATTTATGAAGAAGCCTTATATCAAAACTAAATCATTTGAGATCAGAAGCTCCAAATGATAAATCGCAAGCCGAAGCTTGATACATGCCTTATTGGAAAAATGAAAAAGCACACGCTCAAAGTTGATACGCGCCTTAACGGTCAACTGAAAATTACAAGCTTGGAGCTTGATACTTGTCTTTTATGGCCAAATGAAAATTAGAAGCTTGAAGCTTGAGACTTGCCTTTTATGGCCAAATGAAAATTACAGGCTTAGAGCTTAATACTTTCATTTTATTTCCAAATGAAAAATTACAAGGTTGGAGCTTGGTACTTACCTTTTATGGCCAAACGATAAATTACAAGCTTAGAGCTTGATACTTTCCCTTTTACGATCAAATGATAAATCACAATATGAAGCCTAATGCTTGCCTATACGGCCAAACGGTAAACCACAAGTCTGAAGCTTGATACTTGTATTTATGGCGGAATGACAAACCACATGCCCAAAGCCTACATAATGTCCTTAAAGGCAGAATACATACCACATGCCTGAATCCTGTAACTTGTATTTAAGGTCACAGGATGAAACCACATGCCCAAAGCCTGTAACTTGTGTACAAGGCTTGAAGCCTAAAATTTTATATGTAATTATTTATATTTATTCTGTCTACCGCACGAGCTTGCTCGTTGTGCAGTTATACATATATTTAAATTATGCATTTATTATGATTACCCCACATGCTCGCTTGTTGTGTGGTTATGTATATATTTAATTTCTATATTTATCGTACCCCACGAGTTCGCTCGTTGTGTGGCTATACATATATTTAAATTATGTATTTATTGTGGTTCTCCCACGAGTTTGCTCGGTATGCGGTTGTACTTATATTTATCTCTTGTTGTTATTTACTTTTATTATGTCCACCCCATGAGTTCGCTCATTGTGCAGTTATATATTTAATTGTGATTACTCAAATGTTGTATATTTGTAACCCAAAGTTTACAGATGTCGAGGTATTTTGGACTTGAAGTTAAAAAAATCGTTGAAGATAAATGTATTAAACCATTCGTTCAAGTGAATTTTGTTATGTGCACCATTGTTAAATGTCATATGGCCAGAAGTTCATATATACTTATAGTTTCATAAAACTTGTGATAAATGTATTTAATCATTCGTTCAAATGAAAATAGACACGTTCACCATCGTTAAATATCGTATGGCCAGAAGCTTATACATATTTAAATTTTCACAGAACCTGAGATGAGTTCATTGAGCAACTCGTTCATGTAAAATATATATGTGTGTCAATGCAAAATGTCGTATGACAAGAAGTTCATATAAACTGAAGATTTCACTTGAGGTTCTAATTTGAGACGCGCTATTACAATTTATATTACCCAAAAATTCATACAAACTTGAAGTCCCAAAAAGTGAGAGAGATCATTGGTCGATTACCTATTGTATGACCAAATGTTTTATGACTTTATATCAAGCATCAACTAAAGGAAAAAGAAAAGGATTACAAAGATAAATTTTGGTTGATAACTCATATCTCAAATATATGATTGAATTTAATATCTCGGACATATCTACATGTAACAATTTAGGTTATATGGTTATGGTTTATTTTTTTGAAACAGGTAATTGGAGAAGTGCATTAATGCAAATAAAAAACCATACAGGGTAGAGCGTAACCGCTCTGGGTTCCAGATATGTGTCTAGGTCAACCGTGGCAAGCCCAGCTCTCATGGACCTATAAAAATAGCCTACTTGTTATCGTAGACAATACCTCACGACATCCCCTTACCAACATCTCAAAACAACGAGAAATAAAGAAAATTGTCCAAACCAAAACATAAAACAAGCAGCTCCAGCAAAAAAACAAAATAATAGAAGAACGACCAAAAGTAGAGAGGTGTGAATGCGGGCTTCCCGAGACCTCCCAGCAATGGATGTCCTGGGTCTATGGATATAGGCCAGCAGCGGCCAGACCCACCCCCGCCGGGTCTTCTCATTCCTGCATAGGAGGCTGCCCTGCCTCCACTGGATTCATCTGGTCCTCCTCGACCTTGTCCGGCTTGTACTCTCTTGGCGTGGAGCCCGCAGCTCCAGAGGTTTCTTTGACCCGGGACCTCTAGCATACAGTTGCCCGCTCCTCGTTTTCATGCTTGTCTTCAGTGCCTTCGCTCTGATGGGACCTTTATTTCTAGACAGAACCTGGGGATCTTTCTCCTTCCCAGCTTGTGAACCCAAGGCACCTGCATATCTGTCCGGGCAAAGAGTGTCACGCCCCAATTTCAGCGAACCGAACTCGGGACGCGAACTTTTAAAACATGAAACACTTAAAACCTGTTTTGAATAAAACACTGATATTTCCATTTAATTACCAAAAATAATGATAGTATTTACAATACAAAAACGTCCCAACAAGTGGACAAGGTACACATCCGTCACTAGACTCAACAAAAGTAAAGACCAGACTCCGCTCCAAGCTCCATGAACTTCAAGAGCTAACCTAGTCCGTCCGGTGATCAGTACCTGTAGGAAAAGCAGCTAGGGGTGAGCGTTCGCTCACCTCCACGGATAACAGACTGACTATGGCATAATTAGTAGATAAAGCCAGTAACACAAACCCCAAACCCAACATCGGGACTACAGTCCCCAACTCAAGTACTCAACTGACCCACAACCCGTTACCAACCTCAACAGACTCAGCACTTGATGAAGTAATGTAGACCCGACACAACTATCGACGACCTCCTCAAGGACTCAAAAGAAACGAAACAACAGCAAACAAGATCATAAAGGATCGCACACCAGCTGCTCAGTAACCAATCTCAATCAGGTCAGGGTTCGACCTATCGCAATTCCTCGACACGAAGTCGGATCAGGCTGTCGACCTTTCAAACTCGCAATTCATCGACACTAAGTCGGATCAGGATGTCGACCTTTAGAACTCGCAATTCATCGACACTAAGTCGGATCAGGTTGTCGACCTTTAGAACTCGCAATTCATCGACACTAAGTCGGATCAGGCTGTCGACCTTTAGAACTCACCCCCAGGTAACCGCAATCACAATCACAGGCAAGTTCGATCACACAGGCACTCAAGGCCACTCAAGACACCTCAACAGTCAAGACTCGGGTTCAACAACCCCACGGGCACTCACTGCCACTCACGACGCACCAACGGTCAAGACTCGGGTTCAACAACCCCACAGCACTCACAGCCACTCAAGACACACCAACGGTCAAGACTCGGGTTCAACAACCCCACGGCACTCACTGCCACTCAAGACACACCAACGGTCAAGACTCGGGTTCAACAACCCCACGACATTCACTGCCACTCAAGACACACCAACGGTCAAGACTCGGGTTCAACAGCCCCACGACACTCACTGCCACTCAAGACACCAAATTAAATACACGGGCTCTCATGGCCACCCAAACTCAACAATAAATAACACGGGCTCTCAAGGCCACCCAAACTCAACAATAAATAACACACAACAACCTCCGGCATACTCGATGCCTCCAACAGTCCTAAAATCACTAGTTTCACAAACAACCTCCGGGCATGGTCATATGCCTCCAGTAAATCAATTACGCTAAGTTCTCTGCTCCTACGACACTACTAAGTGTCACATGCTTTTCTCATAATTACTAAGTCCTCGTAACATGCCTTTCTAATAAACGCTACAATCCCGTATCATGATTTTCTAATGTTTAAATAATTCTACTCAACCCACGACACCCCGGTGTCACATGCAATTCTACTATTAACTTTCCCTAATCAGGGCCGAGATCCGGCTACTTTTCCCTACCTCATATATAATCCCAAAAGCGCTCCAACAACACCCGAAGTACACTCAGTCACTCGCTGAGCTTCCCTTTGCCTCGGTCCGTAACACGATCTAAAAGAACACGATTTCAAAGTACTTTTAAACTAGTACGAATAAACCGAAAATTAACATACTTAACGCCCAAACGTAACCCCAACAATGTCGATCACTCTCAAACTCTCCAACTACTCGATAATGTCGATAAAGGACCCGTAAAGGCCAGATTCGCCCGACATGGCGAATCTGCCCGGGTTTTGGTTAATTGCCTTCCGGGGCTCCAAAAGCCCCCGTTTTCGCATCTACGGTCTTAGGATATCTAAAGGAACCCAACGCACTTGACGGAATTGAATTCCGACTTCTAAGTCAATTAATTAACGTTTAAAGTTTCCAAAACCCGTTAATTACAACTTCTCCAATTTAATTCCAAATTTCGATTCGATTTAAGATAAATGACCCGGGGAACGTTTTAAGCCACCCGAACATTAAAACCGAGCAACCGAGCACGTGGGCCCTACCCAAGAGGCTTGGCCGAGACCCTAGGGTTTGAGGGGGGGCTCGGCCACCATGTGGTGGCTGCTGCCAGCTCCGGCCAGCTACCTCATGGCCGGCCGGCCACCACCCACGGTGGCCGGAGCTCCTCCCGAGCCTCCGGTCACCGGAAAACGTGCCATTACACCCCCAAACACCTCTAAAACGTCTCCAACACCTCCAAAACGTCCATACAACCCTAACCCATAGTTTATAACCAAACCCTAGCTTTCAAGAAAATTATCGAAATGACGATCGGTTTAGTACTTACTCGAGAGGAAGACGAGGGGAAGAGATTTGCTCTTTGCTTTGAATCGATCCAAAGGTTGAATAATTCCCAAACCCTATCTTTCTATTCTTCTCTCTTCTTATCCTTCTTCTTCTCTCTCTAACTCTCTTCTTCTCTCTTACAATTAACAACTAACTCATTTAAAACTCTCTTTTTTTCTTTTAAAACCCAAGTTTCGGCCACCCCTTCTCCTCCATTCATTTCCCCCCAAAACTAACACCACCACATTTAGGACATGTGTCAAGGTGGGTCCCACACCTTTTGGAAAATATCTACTTGATAATTTCCAATCAGTTTCGCGAAAATCGGACGTTTCGGGCCCCGAACGGGCACTTTTTCCAAGAAATTACGAAACTTGACGGGCTACAAGGAAACGGCTCAACTAAGACCGCTGCGACGACGGCTAAGCTTTTTGGATCCAAACGGTCCTCGAATGGACCAAAACGTCGCTCGGTTGATTTTTCGAGCGAAAAGTTAACATTTCCCAAATTGATCAGAAAGTTGCCCTAAGTCCCCTGGAACTCATTTTGGTCGATAACGGGGTCAATTTAAGTCCGGTATGACCCTCGAGGTCAATTTAGGTTAAGTTACGTGTCTGTCTTAAAATTTTTAAATTTTCCTGTTTTTCGCAGGTTTGACTGACGTTAACCAGAAGTGGTTATTACAGTCTACCCCCCTTAAAGGAATTTCGTCCGCGAAATTTAAAACAGACGTACCTCGGGAGTCGAACAGGTCGGGATACTTCGCGCGAACCTCGTCCTCGCGTTCCCACGTCGACTCAGCCCCGTGATGTTTCCACTGCACTCGGACCAAGCGGATAATCTTGCCTCCCCGCAGAATCTGCTGTCGTGTGTCCATGATCCGAACCGGCTGCTCCTCATAGGAGACATCATCAGCCACCTCGATATCAGTCCACTCGATGACGTGGGAGGGGTCTGCGTTGTACTGCCGCAACTGGGACACGTGGAAGACGTTATGGACTCTCCCAAGCTGCGGTGGCAACGCCAGACGATAAGCCACTGCTCCCACCCTGCCCAAGATCTCGAACGGGCCGATGTACCTCGGAGCCAACTTGCCCCCGCTGCGCCTGAACCGCACCAACCCCTTCCTCGGGCTCACCTTCAGGAATACGTGATCCCCGACTGCAAACTCAAGAGGTCGGCGTAACTCTTCTGCCGGCTCTGCGCGGTCCTCAACCGATCGCGAATCAATGCGACCTTCTCCGTCGTCTCTCTGACAAGATCTGGCCCAGCAGACTCTTGTCCCCCACCTCTGCCCAGCATCCTGGTGACCGACACGACCTCCCATACAACGCTTCGAATGGTGCCATCCCGATACTGGCCTGAAAGCTGTTGTTGTAGGCGAACTCGGCCAAAGGCAGGTGGGTCTCCCAAGATCCCCTGAAATCCAGTACACATGCTCGCAGCATATCCTCCAAGATCTGAATGGTACGCTCAGACTGACCGTCTGTCTGAGGGTGATGTGCTGTGCTGAGCAGAACCTCGGTCCCCAGTGCCTTCTGTAGACTCGGCCAAAACCTGGACGTGAAGCGGGGATCCCTGTCAGACACTATCGACACCAGGACCCCATGGAGACGCACTATCTCCTGAATATACAAGCTGCTCAACTTGTCGACCGGGTCTGTCATCCTCATAGCCAGGAAGTGGGCCGACTTGGTCAACCGGTCAACCACCACCCACACGACGTCGTTTCCCTTTGGCGATCTCGGTAGCCCGCATACGAAGTCCATCGTAATGTGCTCCCACTTCCACTGAGCAATCGGTAGTGGCTGTAACAATCCCGCTGGACGCTGATGCTCGGCCTTCACCTGCTGACAGACGAGGCATCTCGACACAAACTCTGCGACTGCTCTCCTCATCCTGCGCCACCAGTAGTGCCGTCTGAGGTCACGGTACATCTTGGTGCCCCCCGGATGCACTGTGAGACGCGAATGATGTGCCTCTCATAACACGACGTCTCTACAGTTAACCAGCACGAACAGCCCCCCGCGGTACCGTAATCCCCAATCAACACTGTCCTCCCATCCCACTACCTCGTCACCCCTGACGACTCTCTCGCGGATCTCTGATGCCTCAACGTCCTCTGTCTGCGACTCCAACACTTGGGCAAGCAGTGAGGGCTGAGCCACTAATGAGCACATGGCAACACCGCCAGTAACCTCCTCTAGCTCAAGCCCAAATGTGCTCAGCTCCCCCATCATGCCCCACTCTCGGACTGATAAGCTGGCGAGGCTCGGAACCGACTTCCTACTCAAGGCGTCGGCGACAACGTTCGCCTTGCCCGGATGGTAGTGTAGCTCGAAGTCGTACTCCTCGAGTAGTTCCATCCACCGTCGTTGACGCATGTTCAGGTCTCGCTGGGAAAATATGTACTTGAGGCTCTTGTGATCCGAGAACACTTGAAACCCCTCGCCATACATATAATATCGCCAGCTCTTCAGCGCAAACACGACTGCTGCTAGCTCCAAGTCGTGGGTAGGATAGTTGCGCTCGTGCGTCTTCAACTGCCTGGAGCCATACGCCACAACTCTGCCCGACTGCATCAGCACGCAGCCCAGTCCCTCTCCGGACGCATCACAGTAAACATCATAACCAATCCCTCGCTCGGGCACCACTAACACTGGAGCTGTAGTCAGTCGAGTCTTCAACTCCGCGAATGCACACTCACAGCCATCTGTCCACACGAACCCGACACCCTTGCGCGTCAACAGAGTCATCGGTGCGGCTAGTCGTGCAAAATCCTGGACAAATCGCCGATAGTAGCCTGCCAATCCCATAAAGCTGCGGATCTCGAAAACACTCGTGGGCCGTGCCCACTTCGAGACCGCGTCGATCTTCGACGGATCAACCAGGATACCGTCACGGGATACGATGTGGCCGAGGAATCTCACCTCAGAGAGCCAGAACTCGCACTTCTCCCGGTTGGCATATAGTTGGTGCTTGCGCAGTAGTGTCAGAACAGCCCTCAGATGTGCCTTATGCGCCGCCTCGTTCTGCGAATATATCAGGATGTCGTCCACGAACACCACCACAAACTGATCCAGGTACGGCCGGAAGATGCTGTTCATCAGGTCCATGAACGCTGCTGGCGCGTTCGTCAGTCCGAATGGCATCACCAGGAACTCGTAATGCCCATAGCGTGTCCGGAATGCAGTCTTTGCGACGTCCCCCTCACGGACTCGCAACTGATAATAACCGGATCGCAGATCGATCTTTGAGAAGTGAGTCGCCCCTCTCAACTGGTCGAACAAGTCATCGATCCTCGGCATCGGGTACCGGTTCTTCACCGTAACCCGGTTCAGCTTCCGGTAATCTATACACATCCGTAGCTCTCCACTCTTCTTCTTCTTCACGAAGAGTGTTAGTGCTCCCCACGGCGATGCACTCGGACGGATAAACCCCTTCTGCTGGAGCTCCTCTAACTGACGCTTCAGCTCAGTCAACTCTGCCGGCGCAAACCTGTAAGGCGTCATCGATATCGCCGCCGTTCCCGGCACTAGGTCAATCCCGAACTCCACCTCACGAACTGGTGGCAACCCGCTCAACTCCTCAGGAAAGACCTCGGGAAACTTGCATACTACTCTCGGTAACTCCCGGCTCTGCACAGCCGGTACTTCCTCCTCTGCAGACAGCGCCGACAGGAGGACCCCACTCTTACTCCCCAGAACACACGTCACCTTCGTGCCACCCACTGTCACTGTCACTCGTCGCCTGTAGCAATCGATGTTGGCTCGGTACCTCGACAGCCAATCCATTCCCAAGATCACATCAAAGGTAGTCATCCCCAACACGAGAAGGTCACCAGGGCAAGGACAGTGTACGACTCTAATCTCGCAGGCACGACATACTCTAGTCAACGATGCACCACCCCCAACTGGGGTGTCCAGGCATAGAGGTGGGCTCAACGGCTCTAAGCTCAACCCCAACCTCTCAGCACAACCCGACGAAATAAAAGAGTGCGACGCCCCGGTATCAAACAAGAATAAAGCCCATAAATGATACAATAAACACGTACCCTGGATGGTCTCACAGTACGTGCTAGGTCCCGGGGCTCTGGAGTCGGTGACTGCATATACTCTCCCCTGCGAGGCCTGCTGCCTCTGACTCGGCGCGCTGGCTGCTGAATAACCGTGACTCTGCTGCTGTCTCGGAATCGGTGCGCTGGTAGACGGCCGTGACGATCTCGGCTGCTGACCCTGTCGAGGGCGACCTCTGGGCGACTGTACCGTCCGTGACTGCTGCGGCCGCTGCACTGATGTCTCCCCCAACTGCTCGCGGCACCATGCCATAGTGTGACCAACCCGGCCGCATCGGTAACAGCTGATCTCGTCAGCCCTCGACCCCTAGCCCTGGCCTGTCCGGCTAGTAGCTGGTACTCCCGCGGGTCCTCCCTTCACCGGACAGTCTCTCTATAAGTGGCCTGGCTGCCCGCAATGATAACATGACGGCCTCCTCTCTGAGGCGACTGGCCCCACTGATGCCACTGACCCCTGCTGTCTCGATCCCCCCTGATGAGGCGGTGGTCGGAAGAACCCCGCGGTCCTCTACCTCCGCGAGTCTCGTGAGTCTGACGGCCCTGCAGAACTGATCGGCCGAGGTCGGACCTCACGGCCCCTGACTGCATCCCTGGCGCCCTGCTCTACTGTAGTCGCGGCGTCCACGAGGTCGGTATACTTCCGTATACTCAAGGCGAGAACCTGGTTCCGGATGCCCAGCCTCAGTCCTCCCTGGAACCGCAGGCAACGGTTCGTCTCACTCGTCACCATCTCTGGCGCGAATCTGGCCAAGGCTGTGAACCTGGCCTCGTACTCTCCTACCGTCATCCCTCCTTGCTCTAGGTCTAAGAACTGCCGATGTCGCTCCAACCGAGCCGACTCGGGAAAGTACTTTGCCATGAATACCTCCTGGAAAACGCTGTAGTCGTATCCGACCGTGTCCTTCACCCGCCCCCACCAGTGGTAGGCGCTGTCTCTCAGCTGATGGGCCGCGAAGGACACTCTCTAACGGCCATCCTCGACACCCGATGTGTCCAGGTCTCGTGTGACCTACTCTATCCATCGCTCGGCTAGGTCGGGATTCGGCTCCCCGACAAAAATAGGTATCCCGAGCTTCAGGAAATCCAGTAGCGCTCGGGAGGTATGATCCTCTGTCTGAGCTGCCCTCACCGGGACCGCGGCTGCCTCTGGTGCTGGTGAAGCCGACTCTCGGCTGGCGGTGACCGCCACCAAACTCTGAACGGTCCTGGTTAGCTCATCCAGGGCAGTCATCACTGGAGGGTCCGCGACTGGCGGAACACTGGGGGTGCCTGCAGACGGCCCCGCATCACTTCTCCTGTCTTCTCCGACAGGAGTGCCCTGTGCCTCCGCGTAGTCGGCGGGCTCGGCGGTTGGCACCCTCCCTGGTGCCCCTGCTGACCGTCCCCGCCGGCCTCGCGTGGGTGCTTGACCCCGTGTTCCTGATGCTCGTCCCCGCCTACCGCGATCCATAATCAGTATCCTCTACACGGATACACGCAAACGTTCAGTTTGCGAACTCAAATAAAGACGATAGTTCAAAGCACTAACGTTCACCCGATCTAAGCTTACACTAGCGTGCTTAACACTAAAGCGCCACACCACTCAAGCTAAACATACTTTATATATAGTATCAGTAACGAGACCTCAACAAGACCGCACCGACGTGCGCCACACAAGCGACGACAAACCAACCCACACCACGAAACAACAACCACCATAATAATTAACGCCCATACGACAACTCAGGACCGACCTCAATCAAGACATCACTCGACACGGTAAAATAACCACAACCACACGACCCCCGCTCACCGGGTCAACCAAAGTCGAACCTTGCCCACCGGGCCGACCAAAATCAAAACAAAAGCCCATAGGGCCAATCAAGTTCAAGACATGCCAACAGGGCCAACAATTTTAAAACTTCGTTTCTTGACATCACGTAGTTACAACCCGGTCCAGGCGTCCCCGAAACACGTTGTACCTACTTGACATCAACACCGTCACGTCCGACTACAGGAGCGCTCCTGAGTCGACCCGTGACAGTTTAAAAACCGTTCACGCAACCACACACAACCAAGACACCTCAACAGTCAAGACTCGGGTTCAACAACCCCACGGCACTCACTGCCACTCAAGACACACCAACGGTCAAGACTCGGGTTCAACAGCCCCACGACACTCACTGCCACTCAAGACACCAAATTAAATACACGGGCTCTCATGGCCATCCAAACTCAACAATAAATAACACGGGCTCTCAAGGCCACCCAAACTCAACAATAAATAACACACAACAACCTCCGGCATACTCGATGCCTCCAACAGTCCTAAAATCACTAGTTTCACAAACAACCTCCGGGCATGGTCATATGCCTCCAGTAAATCAATTACGCTAAGTTCTCTGCTCCTACGACACTACTAAGTGTCACATGCTTTTCTCATAATTACTAAGTCCTCGTAACATGCCTTTCTAATAAACGCTACAATCCCGTATCATGCTTTTCTAATATTTAAATAATTCTATTCAACCCACGACACTCCGGTGTCACATGCAATTCTACTATTAACTTTCCCTAATCAGGGTCGATATCCGGCCTACTTTTCCCTACCTCGTATATAATCCCAAAAGCGCTCCAACAACACCCGAAGTACACTCAGTCACTCGTCGAGCTTCCCTTTGCCTCGGTCCGTAGCACGATCTAAAAGAACACGATTTCAAAGTACTTTTAAACTAGTACGAATAAACCGAAAATTAACATACTTAACGCCCAAACGTAACCCCAACAATGTCGATCACTCTCAAACTCTCCAACTACTCGATAATGTCGATAAAGGACCCGTAAAGGCCAGATTCGCCCGACATGGCGAATCTGCCCGGGTTTTGGTTAATTGCCTTCCGGGGCTCCAAAAGCCCCCGTTTTCGTTTCTACGGTCTTAGGATATCTCAAGGAACCCAACGCACTTGACGGAATTGAATTCCGACTTCTAAGTCAATTAATTAACGTTTAAAGTTTCCAAAACCCGTTAATTACAACTTCTCCAATTTAATTCCAAATTTCGATTCGATTTAAGATAAATGACTCGGGGAACGTTTTAAGCCATCCGAACATTAAAACCCGAGCAACTGAGCACGTGGGCCCTACCCAAGAGGCTTGGCCGAGACCCTAGGGTTTGAGGGGGGGCTCGGCCACCATGTGGTGGCTGCTGCCAGCTCCGGCCAGCCACCTCATGGCCGGCCGGCCACCACCCACGGTGGCCGGAGCTCCTCCCGAGCCTCCGGTCACCGGAAAACGTGCCATTACACCCCCAAACACCTCTAAAACGTCTCCAACACCTCCAAAACGTCCATACAACCCTAACCCATAGTTTATAACCAAACCCTAGCTTTCAAGAAAATTATCGAAATGACGATCGGTTTAGTACTTACTCAAGAGGAAGACGAGGGGAAGAGATTTGCTCTTTTCTTTGAATCGATCCAAAGGTTGAATAATTCCCAAACCCTAGCTTTCTATTCTTCTCTCTTCTTCTCCTTCTTCTTCTCTCTCTAACTCTCTTCTTCTCTCTTACAACTAACAACTAACTCATTTAAAACTCTCTTTTTTTCTTTTAAAACCCAAGTTTCGGCCACCCCTTCTCCTCCATTCATTTTCCCCCCAAAACTAACACCACCACATTTAGGACATGTGTCAAGGTGGGTCCCACACATTTTGGAAAATATCTACTTGATAATTTCCAATCAGTTTCGCGAAAATCGGACGTTTCGGGCCCCGAACGGGCACTTTTTCCAAGAAATTACGAAACTTGACGGGCTACAAGGAAACGGCTCAACTAAGACCGCTGCGACGACGGATAATCTTTTTGGATCCAAACGGTCCTCGAATGGACCAAAACGTCGCTCGGTTGACTTTTCCAGCGAAAAGTCAACATTTCCCAAATTGATCAGAAAGTTGCCCTGAGTCCCCTGGAACTCATTTTGGTCAATAACGGGGTCAACTTAAGTCCGGTATGACCATCGGGGTCAATTTAGGTTAAGTTACGTGTTTGTCTTAAAAAATTTAAATTTTCCTGTTTTTCGCAGGTTTGACTGACGTTGACCAGAAGTGGTTATTACAAAGAGCACCCCCAGCATTGTGGACGTTAGCCAGGTTGTCAGGCTTTGTGAACCCCGTCGGCCCCCCATATGCTCTCGGGGATCCTCCCTGCAATGTGTTGACTGCCCATCTCGGGACAGTCTTAGCCATGTTGTCAGACTTCGGGTGATAGTCCTCCCTTGTGGAGATCTCCTAGGGTCTCGTGACTGGTGATGCTATAAAGGATTCGCTTCCCCCCGGGAGCTCCTCCCTATATCTACCAATCGGGTTCAGGGAGAGCCCTGTTAGGAGGTCATCAACTTCCGCTTCCTCGATGTGTCTTGGGGGATGCCAGACCGTCTTCAGCAGGCGATCCACATACAACTGCCTTGGTACCTGTATGGAATTATCATAACGAGCCTCCTCTCGCCCAATCCCTAGCATGTGAGCTGTACATTCTGATAATTGATGTGTCAGCCGACCACACCGACGATAAAACTCTGGCAGCATATTGCAGCTCAATCAGCGAGGACTGGATGTTACCAGGGAAACGGAGACGAAAACGTCTCTGTAACGACTGGTTCACCTCCAGTCTGACCCTCATCCACGGGAAGTGGTCCTCTCGCCTAATAAACGATAAAGGGGCCGAAATTACCTGGGTGCCCATGGAGGAGGCTATTAGGTCGCGGACACTTGGGGTCCGGGCATCCCCCCGGACATTCATAGCCTGAATCCCGATCTCTATATAGTTGAAGGCGATGTCGTTGGCTTGCATGTAGAGTCGGAGGGGCTCCAGTAGCAGCGAAAACCCTTTGAAACCCCCCGGCCCCCGGTGGCGGATGTCCTCCATAATCGCCTGGGACGGGAAATGGAACCCGATGACCTCCGACGATAGGTATTCGATCTGGATGCCGTCCACCTTCTATTTCTGCAGCATCAATCCGCAGACCGCATTCTGGTTGTGAGTTTTTCCCCGGCGACCCGTCTTGCTAGCGAATACAGATATTTACCATTTTTGGCTGCCGGGACGGCCTCGATCGGAACAATCAGTTCCTCGTCTTCATCCTCCCAATCTGGCACCAGAGTGATGCGTTTCGAAGGGGTCCCACCCTACCGAGGAGCGGATCTGGTGAGAGTCAACGACCGGCCCATCGGATCTGGGTCATGCACGCCCGGGGGGCGATATCTCAGAGAAGAGGCCGGCGAAGGGATGTCGTGGATCTGCAGGGGCTCGATTTGGTCGCGTCGGTGGGATATGTTGCGGTCAATCTATGCATGTGGACGACGAGGGGCTATCCACTCAGGGGCTGTTACTTTCTCCAGTGGATGAGGCTCGTAGGGGATACCCGCACCCGTGCTTGACGAGAGCGGATTGTCCTTCGGCGGCGTATGTGCGGTGCAGCCGGGGGCTGGTTTCCCGAGCGACAGGGCGGTGGACTGGGTGTCGTCCGATGCGGGGAAGGCGACGTCGGGAAGGAATCTTGGAGTAGGCGACTTCTCGTCGTCGGTTTTGTGTGGTTGTGGTTGGATGGGCTCCATACAAATAGATCGGAAATGGAGGTTGATGCTTGGAAATGGCGAACGGGTGGAGGATACACGCGGTGGTGAGGGTGCAGGGTGTAGTGTAGGATAGAATGGTGGAGGTCGGGGGAAGAGGGCGATGGAAATGGTGAAACCCTAGCAAGGGTGGTGTGTGCAACCCAATGGGTTCTTTAGAGTGTTTTTTATCGTAATACAGTGTTAATCTTTCAAAAAAAAATGTCACTGGTTTATTTTTTCGATTATGCATGGATCTCAAAAGTGATCAATTTGTGTACGAAAATAAAAATGATATGTGTATCACTAGCACAATATTGCCCTAGAGACTGAGAAATAGTTCTCATATTAAACTTTGGTTGAGATAAAGGTTAAAATTAGGCATAATTCCACCTTAGTATCATAAACCTTTTAGATTTCATTTAAAGTACTCTAAATCTTTTTTGTGTCGTCTCGCTACCCTAAAGTTTAGTTTGTCTCAATTTAGTACCTTAATATGTTGAATCCTTAAAGGACAAGGTGTTTATTACATGATCTGTTAGTTTTATTTTGATGAGACGACATCCTTCACCCTTAAGTGAAGAGAAAAAGCCTTACTGAAGTAAGGCATGAAGTCTTACAAAAAAAAGTAAGAAGGCTTGGAAAGTTATTTTTATCACATATGTACTTGAAGTACATAAGATCATACATTTAAAAAATGTTGCAGACAGAAATGTTAGACGCATTTATAAAGATAATCAAATCATATAAAGATACATGCAAAGATTAACATGCTTTATGAAAGTGGGGAATGACTCCTCTTGTATACGCTAGAAGTGTGAGAGGCTACTTGAATCAAAGATTATTGATTCCAAAATGAAATGAATCTGGCGAATCTTATCGATGAACATGATAGTCATATCATATCAAGATAAATGTGTGATCACTTTGATATATTTGATATATTTGATATATATCTAATGAGCATATTCACTACTAATGGTACTTTGAGTACCAATATTTTGTGAAAGTCCCCCGGAGGACTTGCATTGTTGAAAGCAATGTAATTTTCCTGAAACTAATCCCCTAAAATATTAAATTGCTTGAAACAATGTCATTTTCCCTAAGGATTTAAATTTATCTAGAGCGATGACTCACTAAAGGGTTTAACTTTCATGAGATAATGAGAGATGGTATGAGAAATCATGTATTCAATAAGCAGTGTGCGTCGATAGTATGAATTTGGTATGGAATCTTGGAGAGATCTTTAAAATTGAAGATTTTCTAAAGAAAGATTTTCATATGAAAATTTTAATGATGAAATATTACTTCAACTTGTAGATCGATCATTTTTGTAAATGAATACATAAATATGCATATGCTAAAGAACATTTGAAACGTTTCGATTTGGTAGTCGAACAATCGATCGATCTTTAGATCATAAAGAGGATCTCATTTGTCTCAAAGATACAAATGAAAAGATATTTGGTCCTAAAGTACCATATTTAAATTTGAGACGTTATAATGTATAAATCCTGATAGAAAATTCACAGTGAATATGCTTGCCAGATTCATCTCAGAAGCAACTGACCGACTCTAAAATAGAATTAGATCCCTAGAATACATTCTCCTGGACCGTTATGTTTTAAGACGATAGTGCTCAGTGATCAGTGTTTTTGTTTGCAACCATAAATTTGTTCAGAAATTAATTTATAATCATGAACTTCATAATCATGATATTGACGTCAATTAGAATCATATAGTAATATCCTGCAGGTTTGTTCACTGAAATTTTGGCAACATCAATTTTTGGGAAAATTAGTATACAAGATAGTATGAGTCGACTTTGCAAGCAACCAAGCTCACAAAGTCGGTCTTCAGGGGGAGCGACAATCAGGGAGAGCAGGTTTTCGTGTGTTACATTTTTTCCCTTCCTCAGGTTTTGTTACATTGGGTTTTCCTAAAAAAGTTTTTTAACGAGTTAGCTTGATGCACGTTCAATATCATATTATTTGGTGGTGTCCAAGAGGAAGTGTTGTGATTAGTGGACCCCACCATAATACATCAATCATGTAACTATTATCCTATTACTCATGCATGTTTATGACGGTGATGAAGTTCTATAAATAGACGTCACTAGCTTATCAAAATAAATAAATAAATAGACGTCACATTCTTTGTGTATAAGATTAGACACCGAGTAAATGAAAAAAGATTTTTTGTTGTTATTATTTCTATTTATTTATTAATAGCTTAATGTTGATGTGAGAAGGCTTAGTCTTGTTTCTCAACAAAATGGAATGAGGTAAACAAAGAAAACTAGGTCTCTTTTATGAAGTACCGAGAACATCAAGAACAAAGATAGTTCTTGTACTATGTCAAATACAAGTGTTCATGTATATTGTAGTGCTTTGTTTTACAATAGAATCAAAGTTTTATCGTCCTTTTATTACATATTTCTTTAATAACCAATCAATTTTTGGTTACCAAAAATTAAAAGTAATACTCTAAATTCAATTTGTTCTTTTCATAAAAAAATATAGGCCCATTTTACAAGTAACTGTTATGGTCTGAAATGGTTTGATGAGTACTTAAGGCATACTTTAGGGTTCGTGGCTGTGAAAAGAGCAATGTCGAGAGAGAGAGAGAGAGGGAGAGAGAGAGAGAGAGAGAGAGAGAGAGAATAGGGAGAAATGGAGAAGAGATGAGAGAGATAAAATGAGGTTTATGCCTACTGCTTTCATTCAACAAAGTCTCCTTTTTGTAGACAATGAGAACAACAAAGAGAAGTACAGTAACAACTCGAATGGGCTTGAGCTTGGGATTGACCTCTAACAAATCCCACTAAATAGATACAAGCCAATCAATGTATAGTCCAATGCTAATAACCCACCCATAAATATGACTAATAACATTATCCTCTTCTTCAAACGATTCTTGCCCTTAAGAATCTGATTCAGCCTTTCCAATACGCCATGAAGTTCCAATAAGCTTAAAAAACCAAATTCTGAACTACCATACAGTCATGGAAAGCTTCATTAATCACATATTCTTCTTGTCTTGGAATGCTCTGCATTTTCAAAACATACCAGGCAAGAGCATGAACAAGAATGGATGAAATTGCTGGAATGGGCATACATAAGCACCTTATGAACCAACTCTCTGTTTTTTTTTTATTTCACCCACTCCCATGCTACATAACGTGTTCCATCAAATTCGCACAATCCAACTTGGGAGAAAATCTTCTTCTGATGTGTATGAGTTATGAGCAAGTCAATACTATAGCCTCCCTATCGTTCAAAAACTACTTTTCATTCCTGGTTGACAACTCCTTTGACTCCAATAACGTGATTTATCATTGTAACTACAATAGGTAGACCTGCTAATAAAGAAGTTCCAATATGTGCGCTTGATGAACAACCACCAGCACAATACCCAACTAGATGGTTACCGATAAGCATATCAGCCATGGAAAACTGCCAATACCCTTTATGTGTATCATGAACATATGTATGCTTTCCCTTGTGGTGTTTGGATTAGCCATATCGAATGTGATTTCGCCCTTTTTTCTTCCTCTATATCTCGGTTGAGCCAGAAGGAAAATACTGTTATTTAATTTGACCTTGCTCAATCATAATATCTCATACTATAGGAACATTTTCGATATAGATCTCTTCAAAACCGAAGCGTTGTACACCATCAAATTTAGCCACAAAAAATGTGATACCAAGTCCTCTAATTGCTTCTATGAACTACTTCTGTATAATCATATCGTTAACTTTAACATTGTCATATAAGCCAGAAATGACTCCAACTCCATATTGAATAACCGCTGAAAAGAAGAAGTAGCACTTAGGTGATGGCACCCTAAAGTTAGAGTTACTAATGTCGAAACTAATAGTGAAGTTTTGAGGAAGAGTGTCGATGAAAATATCACCGTAGTACTGAGCATCCATGTAATTTTTCAACGAAACAATATTGGTATCCCTCAGGTCTATAAGTTTCCGATGGGAACAATAGTTCCTCATCATACAAGACTCTCCGCCCTCGAAATCCAGCTTGTCTACTAGTCTGTTACTCTGGTCCAATTGCACTTTCTTGATTCCAATCATATGCAATTTATTGTTTGATGCAACACACACCAGAGCATTAGAAATTTCATTGGCCATCGAATCATGAACATTTGAATGATATTTTAGGAATGACAGTAAACTGACAAAGGCACTTGTTTGAGAATCCACGGAGAAAGAAACAATAGCATCCCAAACTCCAATACTTTCTCCTTCCTCCAACTTTATTTTGGCTCAAGGGATGCTCCTCTCAATTTCCATCTCATTGAAACTAAAAGCCTACTGCAATTCAAAAACTTATCTACTATCTTTAGAGACCATATTAGTAAGACTTTGCAGTTCATCAAAGTTAGACATGGAAGTCAGACCATAAGTAGCAAGAAGCTACAAAAAAGACAAGACATCCAACGAGTTAGATTCCAATATCATATTTGCTTTCCACTGATGTGAAACCATTCATGCATCTTCCTTTACTTGCGGCTTAATCTGTGCTGATATTCTCAGCAGTAGGTCCAATAAAAAAAAATACAACTCCTCTTGAAAACGACATAATCAAACTATAGTGAACCTTCGCTAGAATGAGGATAAAATCCTTGCACATCATCTAACACCAACATTGCAAGATCTGATGACTAGTTACAAGCTGCTGAAATTGCAACCCGGAAGCTTCTCATGAAATCAAAGTAAACCTTTATATTTGTTCGGGTTTTTAAAACTCGCTCCCTATCAATTCCCCAAGTTAGACATTCAGTGTTGCGTCTTCCTTCCATGTTTGTGAAATATATGCTAGAAATGTCTCCACCTATTTTTGTTATCCAATCAGGGGGTGGAATATGTATATCATCACAAATATTGCCTCCACATTCATGAAAGGACATGTGAACCAGTAACTTGAGATCAAGTTCGCTCACCATCTGAAACTAATGCCTATAACTATTCCAGTTATATCGTTGTGAACCATGCAACTATATCATTCCCTACCAACAATCAACCGTAACACCTTTAAATTATCGATCTTGATTTGGAGATGGATTTTCAACCTTCTTACATGCATATGGTTGCCATATCCATAAGCAAAAACCCATCATCCAACTTCCATTAAGGGGAAATTCCTTCTCATGAAAATATGTACCCCAATTCCCTTTTTATATTTACCGGAAACCTCATAAGTACCACATACTACTACTCCCTTAATTTTAATTGGTGCAATAACTATACTAACCCCCAGTAATACCCCAACAAGATAATACATAATTATATTGACCCCTCCATATTTCTTAAGCATGGTATGACTCACCCCAACATAATCATCCACATACAAATGCCTCTAAGTTCTCAAAATTATATCTTGTGCCAACACCCGAATCTACGGAAAACACCATTTATGCCTTAACTAAGCTTTCCTATTTTAAACACAGAGCACACAAGTGAACCACACTATTTGAAAATTCCAATCCATAGAAAACTTCGTCACCACAATAAAATTGATTAAGTGGAACCCCAATAATGTCTACTGACCTCAAGCCCCTAACACCATAAAAAGTGTCAATAATATATTAATGCTAGTAAATAAAACTTCATGTTCGATAGCAAAACAGGTGTCACCTCCGATCGTCCAAGTAACTACTCCAAGACCATCCACATGTGGAGTTAAGAACTGTAATTCAAAAGGTAATGAGCATACCTCAATGTAGTCCCCATTAGTAATATTGACATATCATCTAACACCTTGTATGTATAAGAAATATCTTCTTCTAAGGTTAGCATCCAACACTCAACCTGAACCTTTGTAGATATTTGGTTGAAATACACTCATTTCTTGAGTTGTTACTTTAATCCCCAATTCGGAATCAACATAAAGACCCTTTGATTTCGAAATTTGGTGGAGACCAAAGGAGATGAAAGTGCTAAAGATGACTTACTAGGTGGGTCTGGAAACCTGGAGAGCGAGACCTTCAACATGCCAACAACTACGCCCATTTGAACTTTAACACTAACAAGTGTTCCTTGATATCACAAAGCTCCATCGATGTAGTTGAAGCAAAAAAAATCGTCCACTAAGATGAGCCTAGAAAGTGGTTCTAATACCATTGTTATAGTCTGAACTGATTTAATGAATACTTTGGAGTAGAATTTTAGTTTAGTGGCTTTGAAAAGAGCACTATGAAGAGAGAAAGAAAAATCAGGGACAGAAGGAGAAGGGATGAGAGAAATAAATAATAAAATAAGGTTTATATCTACCGTTTTCATTCAACAAAATCTTCTTTGTTAGATAATAAGAAGGGATAACACCATAAAACAACTATCGTTTGACTTTCTAGTACAAATCACAACTATAGACTTTCTTATCGTCCATAGTACACAGTCTCGTTAGTTAAATTACCACAAACCATGAATTTCGTCCAAAAACACGGAATATTCTGTTTTTTTGGATAGAATATTCCTTGTTTTGAACAGAATATTCCGGAATATTCTGTGTTTTTGGACATAATTCATGTTTTGTGGTAATTTAACTAACGAGACTGTGTACTATGGACAATAAGAAAGTCTATAGTTGCGATTTGTACTAAGAAGTCAAACGATAGTTGTTTTCTGGTGTTATTCCTAATAAGAACAGCAAAAAGAAGTATAGTAGTAACTCGAATGGGCTTGAGCTTGGGCTTGGTCTCGAGCATGTACAACAGAAAGGACCTTGGTCAGGGAGTGGGAGTGCAGACCTTGTGCTGACTGGACAAAAGTCAGGGAGTGGGAGTGCAGAAAAGTGGGTGTTTTGCAACAGAAAGGACCTTGAGGTCCTGGGAGTGCAGAACAGTGCTGACTGGATTATTATTTGTTATTTTTCTGTTTTATTTAATTCGTTATCAGAAACCGTTTAAATTGTTTATAATTTAAACAATTTTGGAAATAAATAATTAAGGACAATCAATAATTAATAAATAAATTCAACACGAATATAAATGAACTTCTAATTTTATTCAACCCCTTTTCATACAACCCAAAACAAACCAGCTCCAAGAGCACAAACGACTACTCGTCGTCGTCATGGAAACCAGCTCCAAAGCGATCCCATAAGTGCTCCATAAGATCTTGTTGTAGTTGATGGTGGGTCTCAGGATTTATGACACTTTGTTGAGCATCCACTCGTTGCTGGTATGGCAATGGCCCTGGTCCGTGGTGCCATCGTTCCGGTGGTGTCCAATTCGGCATTTCTGGAGGTTGCGCCCACAACAACTCCTCCTCCCCATACTCGTACCGGTCGCGCTCATCCTCTACAATCATGTTGTGTAGAATTATGCAAATGTGCATGATATCAGCCAAAGTGTGTTTGCTCCAACTACGAGCGGGACGGGAAATGATGTGCCACTTTGCTTGAAGTACTCCAAAAGCCCTTTCAATATCTTTCCGAGCACCTTCTTGGCATCTAGCAAACAACTTCTCTTTGAGCTCGTAGGGATGCCGAATAGTCTTCACGAACTGTGCCCATGCTGGGTAAATGCCGTCCACCAAGTAATAAGGTCGGTCGTACCGATGGCCGTTGATGTAGTACTCAACAGCAAGTTCTTGGTCGTAGTAAGCGTCTTGGAATAAGTGGCTGTGGTTGAGGACGTTGATGTCGTTGTTCGATCCAGCCATCCCGAAAAATGCATGCCAAATCCATAAATCACGGGACGCTACAGCTTCAAGCATAATCGTCTTCTCCCCGTGGTGACTTCCCCGTCCATGGGCTCCCTGCGCTTCGGTTGGGCAGTTCTTCCACTTCCAATGCATACAGTCAAGACTCCCCGCCATTCCGGGAAACCCTCGGTTGTACCCTTCTCGGAGTAAGCGGTCCATGTCAGCCGGTGTGGGTGTACGCTGATACTCGGCTCCGAATACCTCAATGACGGCCTTGCAAAACTTACGTAAACATTCAAGTATGGTGCTTACCCCAATGCGCAGAGTTTCGTCCAATGAATCGGCCGAGGACCCATACGCAAGCATCCGTATAGCGGTGGTGCACTTCTGCTCCGTTGATAAGCCCGGCCGTGAGGCAGCGTTGGGCCTCCATCCAATGAAGTAAGGGTCGTGAGCCTTCACCGCGTTCATAATCCGTTGGAAAAGTGGTCTGCACATACGGAACCGACGCCTGAACATTTCAGGGCCATATAGGGGTTGTTCGTCAAAATAGTTCGCCATCAATTGGATGTGGGCTTCCGCACGATTTCTGTTAATCTCTAGGCGCATTGGTTCCCCACGCATGGCCCTCTGGACCCTTGGCATTACTACCTGCATCTGCCTCTCCATCATCCGCCGGAAACGTCGCATAGCTGGCTGCATTTGGGCTGCCATCTCCTCATATGTCGGCAGTTGGGCTGCCATCTCCGCATGCGTCGACATCCGGGGAGCCAGCTCCTCGTACGTCATCTCCTCAGCGTCGGACATAACCTCGTCGTCGGACATTTTCGAAAATAACGAGTAGGAAGTGAGATTGAAAGAGTGAAAATAAAGAATGGTGTGACAAAAATGAGAAATGGGGTTGGGTATTTATAGGGATAATTTTATCTGATTTTTGAATTAAAAAAAAATTAGCCGTTGGAGTGACCGTTGCCAACGGTCGGGACACGTGGCGCCACCAGGAGCTGCCAGCGCAGGCCAGGGAGCGAGGGCGCGTCCAGCGCGCTCGGCCAGCCATCGGGGAGCGGGAGCGGGAGCGCGGAAAAGGGGAGCGGGAACGCAAATTTTCGCATCTGCAGCGGACCGACCAGCGGGGAGCGTTCCCGGCACGCGCGGGACGGGGAGCGGGCGCGACCCGTTGTCCTTGCTCTAACAAAGCCTACTAAATAAATACAAGCCCAATCAACGTATAGTCCAAACTAATGACCCGCCCATAAATAAATATGACTAGTAACAGTAACTCGGACCAAAAGAAACAGGCAAGAATTCAGCGGTTGAGGACGTTGGTCGTTAGGGTTCCGAAACTTGGACCTGTTTCACTCTGATCGGAGCAAACTTCTAAATTTTCAGATTCTCTTTCGAACAATCTTAGCTAAATGGGTCTCTTCGCTAACTTTGCTTGCTCTAATTCCTGATGTTTTTATTTAGTTTGTTTGTGTTTGAATTGTGTTTTTTCCGTAATCTAATTTACAGCCGCTCCTGTCGAGCGAGAAGACAAGGTGTCGTTGGAGCTCGCAGTAGAAATTATTCAGAGCATGGAAGTTGGCATGGCTTTCAGAGATTACGTAAGCTTCCTGCCTTCTTCAATTCACCTCTCAATTATGTAAGGAACAGTCAATTGTGGTTAGGTGCTAGGAAAATTAGTTTTATTTCAAAAAAAAAAACAAGAATTTATGATTTGGGTGTTGCCTGACTTGTTGAATTGATGTGCCTAGAGTGGTAGAATCAGTTCAATGGATTTTCATAAGGCCTCAAGCTACCTGGTCACTGCTAGCGATGATGAGTCCATTCGCCTCTATGATGTTGCTGGTGCAACGTAAGTTCCATTGCTTTAGTTTGCTTATGCCATCGTTTTGTTTTTGTGGGAGAAGTCAGTTTCATGTTGTATTTGGAATACCCATTTTGTTTATTTGTCAATGAGTTGCAAACTCTGGTATCTTTGGTTCTCTTCCTTGAAAATGGAACGAAATGGACAATGAGTTTTTCGACTGGTAGGCTTCACTATCAGGAACTAAAGGAGTCACCCTTATTATGATTCAGTTCAGTAGATCTCTGTGTCTGCTGCTAACTTATTTTTGAATTAAGTAAAACTTGATTTGTTAAATTCTTTTCTTGAACTTGATCCCATGGAAACCATGTAACTTTTTTAATTAATAAGGTAAATGGTGGCAGTGCTTTGTTCTTATTTAGTATGTTGTATTTTTTGCTTGCTTATTTGTTCTTCTCAATTTATTTTATAATACTTATGCTGCGCTTGGGTCTATCATAGTTTCATTCCCTCCAAACAAAAAGGAAATGAGATTCTAATTCATAAATGATGAAGTACCTTGAAAACATGAGAATAATTTGCATCTAAGCATACACAAAAAAGAGGAAGCATAATTCAAACACAGCATTATAGATTCTTTCTTAATACTCTACCTTGTATGTAGTCAGCTTGCTATTCATTTTGTCCTAGTAATGAATTATTCAGAAGCTATTTGCCCCCTCTATTATCAGTTGTTTGAAGACGATTAATAGCAAGAAGTATGGGGTTGATCTGGTTTGCTTTACTTCTCATCCTACCACAGTTATATATTCCTCAAAAAATGGCTGGGATGGTATGTTTATTGGAGTAACAGTTGTTTATGTCCACGCATGGATAATTTCTTAACTATTCATTTATATGGTTGATATTTGATTGAATCAGAATCTCTTCGGCTTCTTTCCTTGAATGACAACAAGTATTTGCGGTATTTCAAAGGTCACCATGACAGGTGTTTCTTCTTACACCCTTTAACATGTGTTTGACACACTGACTGCTTTTATTCGAACTTGTCTGTCATATCATAGCTATTTCCATGTTTATGTTTCAGGGTTGTCTCTCTTAGTTTGTGCACTCGTAAAGATTGTTTCATCTCTGGTTCTCTTGATCGAACTGTACTGCTCTGGGATCAAAGAGCTGAGAAGTCTCAGGTGTGTTGAGATTCTCATGTTTGAAATATAGTACCTCCTGCAGCAGAATTTGTGATCTCTTATTTGTGTTGCAGGGACTTTTACACGTACAAGGAAGGCCGGCTACAGCATATGATGATCAGGGACTAGTTTTTGCTGTTGCCTTTGGAGGATGCATAAGAATGTTCGATTCCCGCAAGTATGAAAAGGTTAGTAAGTAGTAACTGGCTTATATATAAGAACGTTTGGAAATGGATAACCATTGCTTGGTTTGCTTTTGGATTATTTCTTATGGGAATGGGACAATGAGAGTGAGTGGGGATGGAAAATAAGAGTCCATGCTTCATAATGTTTTTTCCCATTCCCATTCCCTAATCTTAATTTTTTTTTAAATTTCCGGTGACAATCTTAGCACAATTCTTGTAGGGTCCTTTTGAGATATTTTCAGTTGGGGGAGATATGTCTGATGCAAATGTGGTAAAGTTCAGTAATGATGGGAGACTTATGCTTTTGACGACAAGGGATGGCCATATTCACGTACTTGATTCATTCCGCGGCACACTTGTGAGTTGATTATTAAGATTCTAATGCAATGGCATCAATTGGAATTGTCTTTCTGATGCAGTTTTATCTTGGCTAGTTATCCACATATAATGTGAAGCCAGTTTCAACCAATTCCACATTAGAGGCATCTTTCACTCCTGAGGGAATGTTTGTTATATCAGGTAATTGTTAATTCCTTTTAGCTTTCACCTCCTTGAGATTCTTCCTTGTCCTATTCAAGTGTATATAGTCATTGATTTCTGGTGTTTAACTAAGAATAAGATCACCTTGTCAATCCCATTGTAAAATGACAAAGTCAACCAAAGAAGAAGAGAGAGCACTTATAGAAGTGGAGCTGCTTTATGCCAATCTAACTTTCTTGGTTGTTGATGTTTTGACAGGATCAGGTGATGGAAGTGTCTACGCCTGGGGTGTGAGGAGTGGCAAAGAAGTATGATAAGGCTCATTCTTTGGTTTTGACTCATAGTTCATATTAATGTCACTGTGCCAAACAGATAGATGTCCATCTAGACAGAAATGCAATACAGAGAGAGTAGAGTACGTTGTTTATAAATGCATTACACAGAGAGAGATTGAACAGTAAGTAAAAATCTGTTTTGTGCAGGTTGCTAGTTGGATGAGTACTGAAACAGAACCTCCAGTGATAAAATGGGTTCCTGGGAGTCTCATGTTTGTGACAGGATCTTCTGAATTATCCTTCTGGATTCCAGACTTGCCAAATTGGGAGCTTATGTTGGAAGGAAGTAGAGTTTCACGATTCCAATTGCTAACAAGTATTGGATTATATCATTGCCCTCGTCACCGGGAATGACACGTAGTGCACTGGCGAGGATGTCCGTCACTGAAACTTGTTCAAAGCCAGTGGCAGATTCGACACCAAACTGTAATTCTCTATCCTATTATCTTTTATCAAGAGAAAGTTACAGGCTTTGCTTTGATGTGTATTGCTGTGATCACGAGAATGTTACAGATTTCCATCTGATCAGTGTGTGGAATTGTTTTCTTCTTCTTTCAGTTGGGACACATCTGATTATAACTGCAAAAAAGTGAATCCAAATGGGAAGGTGTGAAGACGATGATAGTTGCTTTAATCATTTCTCCGTTCCTCATTCGTTCACTGTTCAAACAAGAACTATGAAATACAAAGGCGATTTTATATTTCTTTAGGTTTTTTTGATAAAAAAAATTGATTTTCATTTCCATTCCTTTTTAATTGTTTTCATTTCAAATATTAATCAACAAATTATCATTAATGATTTAATTAATCAAAACATAGAAAATGAAGCTTTCCACAATCATGAACGCCTCCACAAAATGGTTCATAAACAAAAAAAATCAAACCCATTTCGTGTACACAACAGAAGTAAATTCAGACATAAGAATCGAACCCATTTCAAAATTCAAAATCAGTATTACACAACAACAAACCTATACAAAGTTCATTTCCGGAATCAATTCAGCCTTTAAAAAAATGAAGCTTTTAAAACAAAGCGATGAGGATGAAGAATAAAATAACAGATCTAAACATATACAACCCTAATATACACTGACGGAAATTCAATAAGACCCATGAATCACCTATACCGGTCTAATCCAACTGTGATGAATTAAGGAGGTCATTAAGAGCATCCACATCAAGGAGGGGTATAACCCTGGATCCTGAGGCAGAACCCTCTGCTGACTGGGCAGGGTTCAGGGTTCTGCCCCCCTAAACAAGGTGTGCTGCATATCAGAGGGGCTTGTATGGGGGGCTTGATTTTCAGAAATGCTGACTGTGTAATTAATTAAGCTTTTAACTGAATTGTTAACGTTATTTTTAAATCGACAACTACTAAATAAAATATAAATAAATTTCAGTAATAAAAATAAAAAAAATTAAAAAGATTAATTAAATAAAAAAAATACATAATTTAAACTGACAATTCATTTGGTCGTTATAAGCTTCTACAATGATGAATTCTTTTATGTCGTTACTACTCCTGATAATAACGTTTGACAGTTATCATTCCTGATAATAACGTTTGAGCCCCGTCGTCGGATATTTTTTATCGCAACAAAAAAAAATGTTTGTTATCCTGATATCGATTACATGTATACAATTATAAAATGATCATTATAATTATCATTTATTAATCACCTAATTACCTAATTAACATATATTTAATTACTTAATTAACATATATTTAATTATAAAATGTTTATTATAATTACCATTTATTAATCACCTAATTACATAATTAACATATATTTAATCACTAATTAATATCTAATTACCATTAATACCAATCAATACTAACCTAACTAATTAATACTAACTAAACCATCTTCTTCAACCTCACGATTCTCTGCAACTTTTTTTTTTTTTAACAGGGCACGCGTCAAGGGAAGAGAGGACGGCGACGAAGCAGAGGGGGGCGAGGCAGCGGGGCTGATTTATGCCTCGCGCCCCTGCCCCCCGAACCCTTGCCCTTCTCCCCCACGCCCCCGCCCCTCATGCCTCGCACCAAACCCCCTCCACACCCGTGCGGACCCTAAACACCGAACCCCCTCCTTCAGCTCCTGCCCCTGCCTCGCCATCACGCCCCTCACCGATGTGGATGCTCTAACAACCTCTATTTATCTTGTTTTTTTTCATCTTTTCAAAAAAAGGAATTTTATAATAATTGGAGAGGGCTGCGCGAACGCAAGCCCCCAGCTGGCAGAAATTATGACGTACACTCTCCCGCTTGGGGAGATGTTAGAGCGCTACCCCTCCGTAGGTGCAATGGAGGTCACCTACTCTAGGCCATGATGCTTCGTGATCCACCATACACCCCGTCCAGGTAAGTGCCTTTCCCATCCTTCTTGCTCTCTCTTTATACTGTCGCCACTCGTCTGCTACCTTCATTCCCTTCCGATGTGGGACTTCACATATCCACTAATCAGATAAACCTTAACCTCAATGCCAATGGTGGATAGGATAGAAAAGAGTTTTTCAAGTCAAACATGAATGCCTCTCGAAATCAATCCATCCATGACATCCCTAAGCTCAAACTCATATTTTGACTGACCCAATTTCAGTACAGGACCACAAGTTGTCCCTTTTCAATCTTGAATTTTAATCAGTTGATTGTTTTATGTCAAACACACCTACAACCCAAAATTACTCTCCTGCCACAGCCAAGCAACTCCAATTATAAGCAATTCTTGCCAATTGAACCAAACCAAACCAGTCAACATACCAGCTCTTAAGAACATTTATAGTCCATGCCATACAAGTCTGATTCCAATAAATGATTCATCAGTTCAAATTTAAACCATCAAAGAGACATAGCTTGATGGATTTTTAAAGGAAAGTTCAGCAGCCAATTTTTGAGTCAATAATTCAATTGTGTCAACCACACTGAGTAACCAGCTGCTCTAAGGGAAACCACACTCTAAACCAGCCTCGTGCAATAAGATAGGCAGACAGCAAACTTTACATTCTTGTCCACCGCTCCGAATCTCCAATATCTATGTGCATGCAAATATTGTCTGCATAAGAATCACAACTTTATGCCAGGATCAATCACAAATATGCTAACTACTCTATCAGAAACACAATTCACAACCATATCAACCACTCTTCTCACAGTAACAATGTAGCCATCCTTAGACCAACTTACCACTAAAAATTGCAACCCCATAGCCACTGTGCACTGCCACACAAGAACCGCCAGAAAATTGAATTCCCAATCATATATATCCATCAACTGCCTGGATTCACCTTGCCCCTCCGTCTACCAGGAGGCCCTCGTCCACGACCACGAGATGAGTACGGATATTCTGAGTGAGGGTCCCTTCTCTGAGGTTCAAACTGACTGTCTTCGAATCCTCTTTCTTCTAGATTCTCCTCTCTTCTACCTGCCTGCCTGTGGTGCTCAGATTTAGAAGGGTTTGACCTCTTTGGTTTGTCTGATTCATAGGACAACGGTTCAATCCCTTGTAGATCGGCTTCTGGAACAAAGCCCGTGGGGCGTTTCGTATCATCCATTCTTCTGAATGTGATTGATATCCTAATTTCAAAGATCAAAAGGTAACTAGATGAAACACAAGGAAAATTATACAAGGAACCACAACTATAGATGAAAAAGCATTGCCGGTTTTTGATCTACACCTTTTTGTAGGAACTGCAGGCACACAATGCTTGGCAACATCCGCTCCATTACCATTTAAGACTAGAACAGATCTGAAGGAGAACAACAATGGCTTCAACATTATAATTACTAATCAAGTGACAGAAACGATGACTGAACTGTGTTCGGATAAACGAGCATACAGCAGGAAGTAACAAAAAATATGTAAGAATATAACAAGTCAAATATGAATGAACACAGTCACTTACCCCACGGGTAAGGGAATTGAGTATGCGCCAATAAATTCACCAGCAGCAGCAATCTTTAAATTTGACCCAAAAACTATATTGCACTCGCTGAGAAATGACACGGTGCAGAAAGGCCGAACAAAATCATGATTGTCAATGTGAGGAGGTATACAGTCCCCTTCTTCATAAATGTTGACAATGCAACTATCAGGAACACAGGTTGGAGGAAGTGCATGCCATTTAACGAGCCTCTTAATGATCACCTTAAAAAGATGAGGTATAGGGTCTACCATTTCACTTTGGAGGATGCCAGGGGGATTCCCATTTTTATCCTGCCACCAAATATTACAACATTTATATATTTTGCAACAACCACCAGAATCAGATAACTAGCTAGTCCACTCTAACGCAAGTTCACATCAAGCAGTACATAAATAAAAACATCGTTAGAGGGCTTACGGTTGCATAATTGTAGCAGCACCCAAATTGTAGAGTTACACGACCCTTACCCTTCATCCACTTCTTGGGTGCAGAATATGTGCGCTCTGCAAAAGTTTTAAAAGCAGCTGAGAATTGCAGTTCCTAACATTAATATCAATCAATTCATGAAAGTAAGAAGCAGAAGCACAAATAGAATATTCTTTTTTCTTGACATGGAACACGGAAGTCTCTCCAATTTAATTCATAAGGAGATGTTAAGTTTTACTTTGAACCACTAAACTATGTATAATATTCCTCTTCATTAACACACATCTAATGGACAAGAATGATAGCCAATTCATGTCTATATATTATCCAAGTCAACAGTCGGAATACTCCCCAACTATTGCAGAGTGTCTTCATTGGTAGACATTAGTTGGAGAACAGAGATGGATTACTATTGCAAGGGGGAAAACATTCACCACACCGGTTGCTGAAGGGAAGGTTATATAAATAGTGTAATATACAATGTGAATTAAATTTAGGAAAGATTAGCAGTTTCAGTCATTAAAAAGTTTATCAACAAGTTCCCCAACTTTTAGTCTTGTATCGTTATTTAATGAAAATATGGTAATAATTGAAGATGAGCAGAAGAACTTACCAAGTCAGAATTAAAACAACGACAGATGAGAAGACAGGGATAACACACAAGACATTCAATTTCTACGTGCAAATCATACGACATTAATATACTTACCTTCATGACATGCACACATACAATAACAGATGTTTAACAGGGACATCTTCACGCTACATAGAAGATTCAAAGACTGAAAAATGGTAGGTATATATAGGTAAAATATAATACCTGATTCCTTTAGCACTAACATAGGATAAAAGTTACTAGGGCAGGAAAAGAAAGAAAGTGGTCTGACAGTTGCCATATTCGCACTCATTTAGTTTCCTAATACAGAAATTGCATTACAATAATAAAATCAACTGCTTTAAAACTACAAGCAAACACAATGAACTCTTTATTACCTGCCTGTATACATATACATACATCAAATAATGATAACCAAAAAATGCACAACTAACATAAGTATTCACTTTTCATTAACATAGACAGTATATCCATAAGATCAATACCCATGTCATATGAATCGGGCAAGAACCAATATTAAACTTGATCAAAAGTTTGACTTAACCACATGTTTAATAAAGATTCAAGACACAAGCAAAATGGAGAGCCTTCATGTGCATGAAAGAGAAACTGCCTCAACAAGCAGTTTTATCGTAAAATCACATGGATACTAGAATAGTAGATGTTAACATGGCTGACCTTTCAATTCTCCCTTCTTCCCCATCTCCTGAAGCTCATAAACATGTTCTACTATCCTCTTTTGCTCCGCAGCACTAAATACAAAGGTGTGGAGCTCTAGCCCCTCAAGAATGTTCACAAGCCTCCCATTAACTCTCTCCAAACATATAAAATCTTTCTTCCTCTTCACATTCTTGAACCTAATGTACTCTCTCTGTTCCCTTGACAGTTTAGGCTTCTCGATAGCCTTTGATACCGTCAACTTGCCCATCGGAGCATTTAAATCATCGACTCGCTTGCCAGATGCATGGTGTTCTTCATCCTCCTCGAGCTCATCTTCCTGCACTAAGTCAGCCCATGATAAGCGAGGACTTGGGGTCATAATCAATGGAGACGCACCGGCGAATTCACCAGTGGAAGCTTCATGAACTGAATCATACATTCCATTGGCCCCATCTTTCCAACTTCCAAGAGAATTGGTGTCACAGTTATCATCATGATTATCATGAGTGTCATGTGATCCCAAACAGTCAGGAGTTGAACCACTTGAATTATCAACTGAGCTTACTTGTTCAACATTACCAGCAAGTTCTACAAGACCAAATACAAAGCTTATGAAATCAATTCCAGTTCAGTGAACAAGAACTACAGACCCAACACAAAGCCAATACCAACAAACTAGTCAACAAGACATCCAAAAGGGAAAGAAGCATGCATAGTATTAACAAGTAAACTCAAAGAAGGAAATTGACAACCCCATCCCAAAACAGTAAGCTAATCTTCTAACACTATATCTCCTATTGATCACCGGTAGAGGAATAAAATATCAAAACTACATATTAAATTACGCAACATTTGTACTGAAATAAACAAATGCCACTAGCTAGTTCCTACCATGGGACGAGATTAACTCTTACAAAAAATAGAAATTAAATAGAAAGCTGAGACATTTAATATTAGATTGCATAAACAGAGGAGATTGAGAGGGAGCGAGGTAGAAAGAGACCTGGGTCGATAGAGCGGATGCGAAAAGAGAGGGTTTGGGTGCAGTCGTGGCATAGATCTCTGGAGAGGAAAGGAAGCCACGTAGAGAGGAACTCCGAAGCGATTTTGAGATCCGCCGGAGGATATTTGAGAAGGAAAGGGTCGCCAGTTTTGAGTCGTCGATCGGCCATGGCTGGGGCTGAGTCAACTCGGAAGGTGGAGAAATCGGTGGTTGTTGCTGGCAATTGCAAGCAGGACAGGACACAAAATTGAAGAATATCTTCTTAATTGTGACCAACAAAACTGATAAATAGCAAGTAAAATTAGAGGTTTGGATACAGTTGTGATATTTTGAATTTCATAGGGGTAATACCGGTAGGTACGGGTTTTATGTGGCTACCAAAAGCGAATAATACATGAAGACCAATATTAGGACCCATTTCTAAAAAGACCTTATGGGAATATGTATTTTGAAAAAAAACTCACACCCATAATGTATTTTGAAAAAAAAAGTCTTCAAGAACTTCAGGTCAATAAAACTTAGTCAATTCCTATATTACCCTTTTTTATTTGGTCAAAATCCCTAAAATGAGCCCCCAATTTCCTCGTCGCCTCATCCCCGTCATTTTTAGACCCAAGCTCCACCTTTAAAAACCAGCACCACCGTCCTGAGCTTTGTCCACCGCCGTCCACCAGACCGACCGTGTCGTCAACCTCTTCGTGTCTGCCATTGAAGCAAGGTCCAAGTAAGTTCAATTCATCTTCATCCTCTTCCAATTTTATACATTTCAGTTATAGGTTTGAGTTGAACTTCGAATTAAGGATGGGGGAAAACGATTTTGAGTGGTATAAACTAAGTATATGGATTGGAATATGGTGCACAAACTGTAATTTGGGGGTGGTCAGAAATGCTGAACCAGTAGGGCCCGTACGACCAGGTAAGGTTGAAGACATACCCCGCACTGCCGGATGTAGCCGTGTGGCACCACAGGTCACTGCCCGTGCGGTTGGCAGATGACATACAGGTGCAGTTGATCGCATAGCCGGATGGAGCCGTGCGGCACCGGTGGTCACTGCCCGTGCGACAACGCTGGTCACTGACCGTGCGGTTGGTTCAACCGTCGTGCGGCTAGTTGCATATTCAACACAATTAGTAATATGTCTTTGTGAGGTTGTAATTGTTGTTATTGTTATAGGAATGGGTAGAGTTATAATACGTGTTACTTACGGTGGGGAATATAAGCTAGAGGGTGGCAAATATAACTGGATATCAACAAACGAGGATGTGTTTAGTCTTCCTGGTGATGAAAGTACAACACTGAACACATTGAAGGACCGCCTTTAATCTATGATCGGGGTGAAGGAAAGTGAGACAGAATTAAAACTTAGTTACCTAGCTAGGGGCTTTGAAGGATTTATGCCGCCAGAGAAGATCATAGAGGATGTTAATGTTCAGTGTTTTGTAATGGATAACAGAAATATAGAATCCAAGGCCGCCTTACGTGTAGAGCTGATCAAGAAAGATACCATTGCACCGAAGCTGAAACGATGGAAGTTGAACAGGGGGTGCACTGTGTTGCAGTTGAGAATGCTGAACATGAAAATGGTGGGCGTGATAATTTTTTTGACGTTGATATATGTAGCGGTGCGTATGTTAATGAAAACCTAGTTATTCGGCGGCGTCGACGTAGAGAATGTGATTCGGATGCAGAAGCATCATCTCCTACGCCACCACCGGTAAGCTTGGATAATATTGAAGAGAACGGTCAAATTGTGGAGTATGTTGCTCGGAACCAGTAGTTTCCGTTAGATACGGTTGATCCAGAACAAACCACGATTGGATTTAGGGATGGGTCAGATTTAGTAGTTGGCAAAGAGTTTCGGGACAAGCAAGCAGTGATGATGTATCTGATAGAGCTTCAGCACAAGAAGAATTTTCAGACACGCCGTGATAGATCAAACAAGAAATTATACGTTGCAAAATGTGTTAGTGATAATTGTGGATGGAGAGTGCGTGCAACAAAAGATCGGGGATCGAATACTTTCTCCATCAGAACCTATGAGTCTTTGCATACTTGTCAGACTAGTGATCGAAATTCCCTAAAAGGTCATGTGACAACGGAACAAATTGCTTGTAAGTTGGCTAAACAATATGTTGGAATGAAAAAGATTCCCAGACCTTTGCAAATTCAAGACAGTTTGAAGGGAGATAGTTTAGGCTTTTACAAATACTGGAAATGCTGAAAGGCAAGAACATTGGCGATGATTAAACTTGTAGGGGATCCTGAATTAAGTTATGGACTACTCCCTCTTTATTTGGAACAGGTTCGAAAGCATAATGAAGGCGCAGTAACTCATTTGGAGTTGGGTGAACACAATAGATTTAAATATGTTTTCGTAGCATATCGGTCATGCATTACTGGATTTAACCCTGCTTTAAGAAAGGTGCTTGCAGTAGATGGTACGTGGTTGAAAACAAAGTATAAAGGGGTTATGATAATTGCATCTGGTCAAGATGCTAATCATCACCAATATCCAGTTGTTTGGGTTGTAGTTGACTCGGAGAACAACGAATCATGGGGTTGGTTCTTCGAAAAGTTGAGGCCGGAGATCCCGGATGAGGAGGACTTGGTTATAATTTCTGATAGGCATAAAAGTATCATCAATGCAGTGTCGGCCCTCTACCCAACTTCTAAACATGGCCATAGTAGGTGGCATCTGACCCAAAATGTCAGAGATTATCATGGGGTCAGCCGAAAGACAAATTGTCGAAGTTATTAGAAAAAATTGTTGATGCTTACACAGTGGAGAGGTTCCTTGCCAAGTACAAAAAGTTGAAAGAAGTGTACCCCAAGGCAGCGCAATATCTGGAGACAACGAACATATAACGTCCTCAATGGGTGAGATCTTACTTTGAAACCGCTCGATACAATCTCATGACCACGAACGGTGCTGAGTGTATCAACAATGCAATACTAGAAAAGAGACAGTGGCCTATTGTAGAGCTGTTAAACGCCATGCAGAAACTGGTTAGTCATTAGTTCATGTTTCGTTTAGATGTGTTGGCCAAAATACATCCGTCCCAAGTTGTAACTCCAAAGGTAGAGAGTACCATGTCAAGTAGGAATGATCTAGTGAATGAGATGTGAATAATACCAATGAACCTACACGGACAATATCGGGTTAGTGGTGAACAGAATGGCATCTTTGTTGATTTGAGGATGAAGCAGTGTAGTTTCCGGGTGTTTGATCTCGACAGAATTCCTTGTGAACATGCCTTAGCGTGTTGTGAGCATGCTGGGGTAGATACATATTCCTTGTGCTCGAAATATTACACGGTAGAAGCATGGGCTCTGGCATATACTGGAACCCTTTACCCAGTGTTGCGAGAATCAGAGTGGAATATTGATGATGTTTCGCCTGAAGGTCGTATAGAGGTTCTCCCTCCAGATTATGAAGTGAGACACGATAGACTAACTGAAAGAAGAATCCCTTTAGCAGGTGAGGTGCCAAGAGCGGCTCAAGCGGCTCCGAAGCGTCCCCGAAAATGTGGAAATTGTTTGACTGTTGGTCACAACAAACGCACATGCCCTGGGCGTGCTTCTGCATCTACTGTGTCCAGTGTTCAAGATTGTCAATCTCTTCCACGACCTTGTTAGCTTTATACTTGTCTGCCTCTGACCATTCTGTTGAATCAGCCACCCGGACCTCCCCCCGAACCTCCTCCCGAAGTTGGTCCGCCTAAGGAAGGATACGTAGGAGAGCTGTCTTGATTTTCTTGAACCTCAGCATCATGTCACCATTGTTTGTGGTCATTGCTGAATATTTGTTGAATAGATGAAGTGAGAAAAGTGAGTGAAGACTCACACACTTTTATAGGCGAGGTGGTTAGTGTTTTCCAATTAATATGGGGTGGTTAGTGGGTTCCATTGAATGTGGGGTGGTGGTTAGAGGGTTCCATTAAATGTGGGGTGGTTAGGGTTCAGAATTTATGGTTTATGGGGAATTGAGTGTAGGGTTAGGGGCCAGTTGTAATATGACCGCACAACTGGATGTCATTGCCGCACAGCTAGATGTCATAGTCGCACGGCTCGATGTCATAGCCGCACGGACCATTGGAACTAGATATTGGAAGACCATTTGCCCTATTTCATTGGAACATAACTTAACTGCACGACTCTGTAATAGAACCGCACTGGGGAAATAGACCCGCATGGTTATGTAATAGACCCGCACGGGAGTTTATAGTGTCGTATGAGCTCAATAATAGGGTTGGGTGCATACATTCTTATAGTCGCACGGTCAGGTGTTGGACCGCACGGGTGAACAGAGACAGAATCAAATTAAATTTGAAAGTTGAAATCCATTATTATTGAAGTTGATGACATTACATTAAATGGAAGAGAGTTGGATAATAATACTCTCATCATTGTCTTTCACCTGAGCCATCCACTGAAGCCAACGCTGGAACCAAGCTGACTCCTCGACCGAATCAAAGTCATCCTCAATCCCGTATGTCCAATCAGGCCTTTCAAACGGGGGTCCAAGACATGGAACGTCTTTCTCGCGCATGAGTCGCTCAATGACTTCCAACTGCTCACATGCTTCATGGACTACTCGGTCGAACTCAAGCGACCACGCGAGTTGAGGTGGTAGGCCCCAACGCGGTTCGGGTACTCGTACTATGGTTCCGACAGCTTCATGTCGCCTCCACTGTTGCTCCAGAAGAGGATCGTGATTTGGGTCCATGCTGTCACAAACATAATATGCTTACACCACTAAAAAAACATAAACATATATAGAAAACGATAATTCATGAACATAAATCGAGTACCCGAGAAGAAGAAAAGGTTGATGCCGTGTGGATGGAACCAAGTTAGTGAAGAGGTAAGCTTTGAAGTGAAGATAATGGGTCTTATCAACCCTATTTATAGAAAATGAGTTAGGGTTTAGGCATTAATGTGGCATGGGGAGTTGTTGCTAAGACATTAATGGGTTGAGAATTAGGGTTCAGTCATTAGGGTTGGTCACTGAGCCGTGCGGCAGATAATTACACCCGCACAGCAGCCGCATGAGACAGATATTAGGGTTTCTCACCCGTTCAGATGGATATTTATCCTACATCAATTTCCAGCCGTGCGGGTGTGGAGCCCTAATATCGGTCCCATGCGGCTGTCGTGCGGGTGTAATTATCTGCCGCACGGCTCAATGACCAACCCTAAACTTGTTCCCTATGTCCTTGTATTGATGACTACTACCCACCAACCCAACCACAATCTATGGGTTAGGGTTTAGGGTTTATAGTCTATGGTTTAGGGTTTATGGTTTAAGGTTGAGGTGTAGGGTTTAGGGTTTAGGGTTCAGTCATTAGGGTTTAGGGAATATATTCGTTCCATACAGTTGGTTACATCAAATCGATGTGAAAAGGAATATATTCTTTCTCATCTTCTCTAAGTAACAACAATGGACCTACATAAAACTCACACACTATCCGACGACACCAAAGTCTCCACCACAAGAAGGTTATCCCTCTCCACCCCAAGAAGACCCAGAAGATGAAGCGGTGATGAGGCAACATCGGCCTTCAATGCCCAGAAAAGAAAGCCCTTAAGAAGAAAAAAGTAACATTTGCGAGGGTTTGTACTTGTAACTTCCTTTTAGACCTCTGAAATTGGAAGAGAACCTGACCGTAGACTGCTTCTCAAAGCCGCACGGGTATGTCAGTTGACCGCACGGGTCATTAATGTGCCGTATGATCTCAGTAATAGGGCTTGGGGCGCATACATTCTTCTAGCCGCACATGTGTGTTTAGGACCGTGCGGGCGAACAGAGAGAGCATGCGAAAAACAAAGATCAGGTAAATTTTAAGTTATATTTATTAAGCCGAAAATCAAATGCATTAAGCAGCCAGAAGACTGTTAATAAGACTCAGCTCGATTTCTTTGTTCTGAGCCATCCACTGTACGTAACCTTGGAACTAAGCATACTCCTCGAAAGAATAAAGCAGGTCATCCTCCTTTATCGAAGGATGTACTTGAAAAGGGTTTGCACCATTAGGGAGTGGGGGACATGGTAGATTCTTCTCGTGCATGAGTCGCTCAATTTGGTCCAAACACTCATTTTCTTCTTCGAGTATGCGGTAGTACTCGACCGACTATGCTGTTTCTGGTGCTTGATAGAGCCGTTCAGGAACTCGTACTATTCTGTCTTCCATGATTCCGACTATGGTTCCGGCATTTTGTTGTCGCCTCGATGGGATGAAGCTGGGCAGAAGATGATCGCGGTTCGGTTCCATCATGTCACAAACATATACATGCTTACACAACTAAAATAACTAACACATATACCTAATGATAATGCAAGAACATAAGTCGAATACCCGAGAAGAAGAAGAGGTTGATGTCGTGTGGATGGGATTAAGTTAGTGTAGAGGGAAGCTTTGACGAGGGCAGTGAAGATAATGGGTCTGCTTAAGCCCATGTATAGACGTAGTGACATTAATAGGCATGTGAAGTTGTTGTTGGGACATTAATAGGCATTCAGAGTTGTTGTTGGGACATTAATAGGCATTCGGAGCTGTTGTTGGGACATCAATAGGCATTCAGAGTTGTTGTTGGGACATTAATTGTGCCAACAACACTAAGATATTTGAATTCAAATTTCAAATATTTGAATTTCTATGGACAAATTCGACGACTACGTCGGAGTTGACAGCAAACCGTGCGGCCAGACTACGGCCCGCATGGGTGACCACCAACAACGTCGGGGGTGACAGCAAACCGTGCAACCAGTCTCCGGCCCGCACGGATGACCACCAACTACGTCGGGGTTGACAGCAAACCGTGCGGCCAGTCTCCGGCCCGCACGGGTGACCACCAACAATGTCAGGATTGACAGCAAACCGTACGGCCAGATTCCGGCCCGCACGGGTGACCAGAGAGTATTCCACTTACCATCGCTCTGGCCGCACAGGTGTGATTATTTCCGCACGAGTGACCAGTAGCATTTACGCACAACATTGTGCTAAGTGTGCGACCGCACGACATAAATAATGGCCGCACGACGAACTGCATTAAAACATTACAGGACATGGAACTCTTGACATTCAACACAACACACAAGAACATCGCAATGCAAACATTCACCAAACCTAAATAGTAGCAGAATGAAACACAGTACCAAATAGTAGCACAATTAAATACAAATCCTTCATGTCCAAAACCTACAAAAGTAGTTGCCAGTTCGACATGGCCTCAATGGTGTACTTTTTTCGATACTGCCGCATCATGGTGTCTCTTAATTAATCGCCGAAGTCCTTTCCCGCCAACTTCAGTTGGATCATCTTCAGTGTGCAGATCCCACTGTCGCCACGACTACCAAAATATACGATGGTAATGTTAAACATTAAATAAAATGTGTACCTATGCAAATTAAACGGAGGAAATTTCATTTTTACTGTTTTGTCTGTGGTACATCCAGGACCCTCAGGTAGGTGAAAGGCTCCTCATACAACATCTTCTTCTCCTCGGACAAGTAACCTGAATATAACATCATCCTCGGGATCATGCCGACATACGGCCTCATCAACAGCTCTAGCTCAACATGCGATATCCAGGAACTATTGTTGTCGTAGACATCAATGTGTCTTCCTTCTAAGTTCACCTCTAGCAATATCCAGGACCAACTGCTAACCCCCTTCTTGTGCTGTACTGGAAAGTATACCTTCTGCAGTTCCTTCCAATTTTTTCTAAACTCGTGGGGACATGTACCTAAAGTATACGCCATCAAAGAACTGTCTGGTTCACCCTGGACACCTGACTCGAACTCCACTTGGCATAGCTCGTGGAACCAGCTATCCTGTACAGCATCGGCATGTTCAGTGAAAACATTCCGATATAGACGTTGTTGTTTCCGTATGCCGTACAACTGATCGTCCATTTGTTGTATATAGTGAAAATCAGTAACCAAATACAGATTAGTATACAAATGCATTTTTAAGCATAAATTTTAAAAACAGTTAAAAAAGGTTATACAATAAATTTAGTATACTAACCTTACGGGATACCGATGATCCAACTTTCAAGAGGGTCTTGAAATATTCTATACCCTTTGTGCCGTACGGAGTCACGATTTCCTCGAACCCAATGAATTTTTTCAAATCATAGGCATGTTTCTTCGCACGACTACGAAGCCTGCCTGAAGGATCCCACTCCATCTGCGTCTGCATTTCTACGTGGGACACCTCGCGTTCTCTCTTCCTCTTTCTTGAACTGGGACCCTCTGTGGATCCCACTAGCACGCGCACCATTATGTGGACATGAGAGTTCTCGGGAGCTGCGACAAGCTGAGTAGAAGTTACTTGTACTTGGTCGTCCTCCATCCAGGATTCATCTGACTCTTCCCCAACTGCCGCACATGTTGCACCTTCAAGAGTAGGTTCTGACCATGAACTCGGTGTGTTCGTCCCCAAATTTTCCGGCTCTGCCGACTGTGCCGACTCTTCCACTCTTGTAGGTGGCTGCAGTGGATGAGCTTGTACCAAAGCTTGAGGCTGAGACACTGCAGCATCTTTCGGTCCTGCCAGTTGTAGCAGATCCGTTAGCACAGAGTGTACCACCTCGTCTTCAGGTAGTCGGGCAAGGGGAACCTCACATGCTCCTCCAAATGCGGCAGCACGCTCAGCGGAAGGGGGGGACAGTAGCAGCACTAGATTCCACTACCACTATTTATCTTGAACCGCCTACAACTGGACCAGGAGCCCTTGACTGTGCACCATCATCTGCTCTTTGGTTGGGGTGTGGTGGCTGTCGAGATCCGGTGTCTGATGGTTCGACACGATCACGGGCAGTGGAGTTGGTGCGAAGTATTCTAAGGACCTCAGCAATTTGAGTCCCTAACTCTGTAAATTGTCCCTGAGCCCATGTCCGCATCTCTCCCATTTCAGCTCTAACAACTCAGATTTCTTCCATGACAGCACACTGATCCACCGGTGCGGGCTCTCGACATCTTCCCGTACGGGGTCTATCCCTACTTCTTCTCTTCCGGGTGTCTCCTCAACCGACGGTCGAGAGCCATCACCCAATTCTACTACTCTAGTTGGCTCTTCAGGAAGCGGATGAGCTGCAGGTTCCGGCTGCACTTCCTCATCATCCCAATGAATGGATCCTCCACTCTCCAAAAATGCAGCCATACGATCAATATCAGAATTCGGATGTTCTTCTGGTATTACTCCGATATTCTGCATCCACGGGAGTTCCATCTCCTCTGTCGTCGGGACGAGGACACTTTTGGTCACCTGCACCTACATGGACATAACAATTACACTACATTGTTGTGGCCGAGCTACTTCAAACTTAACTAAAAAGAATACCAAATTAACATTTTATTACCTCAACTTTTGCAAGTGCTTTGGTGACATCATCTGGAGGCGTCGGCTTGGACTACTTCATGCACCATTTGAAGAATCGTGGTCGCTCCGTCGTGTACTCTTCATCTATGAACCCCCACAATTTTGTGACTTCAGGCATACACTCGAACGCCAATATTTGTGTAACATACATAGTCACTTATAAACCCATCATTAAATTATATATTCATGTGCGGATAATAATATTATCATTACTACTGTACGTACCGTTAACACGGGGAGAAAACCACGAATGGTCCACGTTGCACCCCCTTTTGATGTGGCTAACGAATCATACTTGGCCTTCAAGTCTCGAACGTAATCCTTCCTCATCCATTCAAAGGCGACATACCCCCATGGGTAGTTGTTGAACATCTCGAGGTCATCCGCTAACCCCATCCAACTATCCCAGACCATTTTATCTCTTTGTCCACTCGGTAGCAATGCATCTGAGACGAACAGAAGTTGAGCAAGTTTGCAGATGTCTTGATCTGGGGCTGACTTATTTCGTCGATCAACCCGAAGACTCACAAGTTTGTCCAACTTTTCCTCCAACAACTCAGTCGACACTCCACGATCGACGTCTTTCCAATATTTGTTCTTCAACACTGTAGACTTGAATTGTTTTTGGAGCACTTCATCTCCAAGGTTGGGTTGACTGCAATTCAACCCAGTGATAAGCGCAAAGTCCTTAAGGGTCAACCGGATCGGTCTCCATTTGAACACAAACCACATCTCGAATGATCTTGCAATCTTCGTGCTCTTAAGGATGAGGGCCCACACAAGGTTGTTGGCGTGTATAAACTTTTTCTGGAACTTAGTGAACATCCTGAATGGACCATCTTTCAGCATTTGAATTGTGGACTTGTCACCTTTCAAGGCTTTCATCTTTGATTCCAGCAATCTGTAGTTGCACCTCTAACTAACCCGACATTCGAACAAATGAGTTTCTGTTAGTTCAGTTTTCAATCGTGGATACACCTGAGGTGGTTCCGAGGGAGTTGCACTTGGAACCGAACGAGAGGTGCTACCTGCCATTGTCTGTACAAGTAATACTACAATTAATTATTAAATGAAAATTATATAATAGTAATGAAAATATCAACATAAAGAAACAGTGTTACTATCCGCGCGGCAATGATACCTAGCCGCACGACAATGATACCTAGTCGCACGGGTGCCCAGAGGCGCCCTAGTCCGAGCATAAGGAGCCGTGCGGCTATTGCACCTCGCTGTGCGGTCATCCACGACGCAAGAGTGAGTCGGTCTAAGGCCGAAAACATTGTCGTTTCTGAGGGCCCGCGCTAGTGAGCTGCGTGTGCTTGCGAGTCCGAAACGACGTCGTTTCTTAGGCCCCGCGCGAGTGTGTCGCGAGTGCTCGAGAGCCCAAAACACCGTTGTTTCTTAGGCCCCGCGCAAGTGCGCCACGAGTGCTCGAGAGCCCAAAACGCCATCTCTTATTAGGTCCCGCGCAGTCCACACAGCTTCCACCCCGTGCGGTTGAGCTGCGCGTAATCGACAGCCTAAAACGCCGTCATTTCTGATGCCCCATGCGAGAGGTATACCTCGCCGCGAGGGCCACACAACTTCCACCCCCGTGCGGGTGAGCCGCGTATTCTCGACAGCTCTAAACGTCGTCGTTTCTTATGCCCCCGTGCGGGAGGTAAACTCTCCGCGCGGCCACCAAATCTCGACCCCCGAGCGTGTTCGCCAACGACCAGAAACACCGTCGTTTCCACCACGCGGCCCCTTGCCAGGACTACCAACTCGCCGCGCGGGCTTCTGGTCCACATTGAAACCCTTACCTTCTCCTCCAAGGGTCAACACCTGTCGTGCGGGCCTTTTTATACTCCATGCGGGGGGGACTATGATCCTTCCCCGGCAAAGGACCCAACACCATGGCGTTTGCCTCACCAAACGCCGTCGATTGGGCAACCCAGCACCGACGCTTTCTACTCCCCTAGGGTTTGCATTTACTAAATCTACCCTAAATAAATCATACATTTCTGTTAAATCATACCTGGTTGGAAGTCGTTGCCGTGGAACCTAGTCGCGACGGAGAAAGAGTCGGCGCCGTTGACGGTTGCTCGGATTTGTAGAGAGAGATATAGCGCAAGGGAGGAGAGCAGTTTTATTGTTTGATTGTGTTTAGTTTGAATGACGTGAGCGGTTTGAATGACGCAAGCGAGAGGAGGAGGAATGGAGGGAATTGAAGAGTCAGACCTGAGGGGTATTGTAGTCCTTTCCGTGTTTTTTAGGTCAAACGCGGTCAAACGAATGGAAAGTTTAAATGGCCAAAAGACGGAGGCTACCCTTCAAAATTGATATTGGTAGAAAGTCTTTTTGATAATTCTCGCCCAATATTATCAACATAAACCAATACAGTAGGTATTTACAAAAAAGTCAAATTTTAGGAAATTGTTTGAGCTGGACGAGTTATGAATTGTGGGACATAATTAAAAGGGATAATTTTCCAAAACTACCCTAAAGTCTCGTCCACAAACGATTGATACACAAAGTTTCATCCACGCTGTGTGGCTACCTTGAAGTTTTGTCCACGACTTTTTTAGTTTTGACGTAATAGGGATGTTCAAAATGGTGGTCTGGGGCCTCTGGGCAGTGCTTCCCGGAATGAATAGAAGCGTGGACAAAACTTCAATGCACCCACAAAAGCGTGGGAAAAACTTCAATGTGCCTACAAAAGCATGGACAAAACTTCAGGATAGCCACACAACGTGGACAGAACTTTGTGGATCAACTCATTTGTGGATGGAACTTTAGGGTAGTTTTGGACAATTATTCCTAATTAAAATGTAACTTTATGTAATCAAAAATATTTTTTGCCTTATCTTTGTTGTCCACGTGGTGATTAGAGTTGTTTGTGATCATTTTTTTACCGATCTTCTTAGGGATGGCAATGATACCCAGACCCGACGGGGACCCGACCCGAAAAAATCGGGCCAGACCCGAACCATTGTACAAACAGGCCGGGCCAGGCCGTGCCAGTTAGATCGGGCTTTTAATCAGGCCTGACCCGGGATCGGGTTTGGTACTACCCGGCCCAGACCCGGCCTGATAGGTTACTAAAAAAATCTAAATTTATTTGTTAATTTTTACGTTTCTACCATATATATATATATATATATATATATATATATATATATATATATAAAGAATAGCTTTCAGGTACACACCGCTCTTAGGATACAAACGGTGCGGACCAGGTAAATCTGCGGAAATGAAATGTAATTACAAATTATTTTCTGTAGATTTACATTTCCGATTTACATTTATGTAGACTAAACTATTTTTGTTTTACAGAAACGAAATATAATATCTCCAAAATAAAATGTAATTACATTTTATTTCCGCAGATTTACATGGTCCGCACCGTTTGTATCCTAAGAGTGGTGTGTACCTGAAAGCTTCCCTATATATATATATATATAGTGGCACAATCCGTTGTAAATGAAGCTTATGTTGTAAAATGTAAATAGACTGTAATCATTGGATTAGATTAGATGGAAGGATGAGATTAAAATAGTCATTAATGACATAAATGTAAATATAAGAAACTTTAAATCTATTAAGGACATTTTATATGAAATGGGTAATTTTTATTTTATTACTGTAATTTGATTTTTTTACGGTTAAAAAATCTGATTTTTTAATAAACTCGAAAATATCATTTTTTTTAAATATTTTATTTTTGGTACAATTTTATTTAAATATTCAGCTTTTTCAATGATTACAAATAATTGATTACTGTAATATTTATTACAGTAATTTGTAGTCAATATTACAGTAATTTATAGCTAATATTACAGTAATTTGTAATCAATATTATAGTACTTTGTAGTCAATATTACAAATAATTTATTATAGTAATTTGTAGTCAATATTACAGTAAATTATTGTTTATATTACAATAATTTATAAATAAGGTTACGAAACTTTATCCTGAATGTTATAGTAATTTGTAAGTAATATTACATGACTGGCGAATTACGACCTTACATAAGAATCTACACAAATACAAATTAGTATAACTCAATGTTACAGCTCCAAATAGACATATGGTAAAAGGATTACAACATACTTATAACCTTATTACAGTATATATTGGATAATGTTACAATCATAATCACAGAATGTTATAGTATGACATGACGACTTACTACTATATAAAGACATACAACAATACGATTACAACATAATTTTAATCTTACTACAGTATATCATAGTGAACATTACAGCCATACCAATAAGTATAACTCAAAATTACAGCCACATACAATTACGTGGTAAAATGATTACAACATAGTTATAACCTTGTTACAGTATAACTAGATACTGTTACAGTCATAATCACAAAAAATTTAGCATGAATGTTCCAAAACAAAAATTTTATATCAAACAGAAATTGACAGTCATAATCACAAAAAAATTAGCATGAATGATCCAAAACAAAAAATTTATATCAAACAGAAATTGAGTTTTGAAACAAAATCAGAACATACTCATTTTGCAACTAGAAAAATCAACTGGAAAATAAACGAATATATATTAAAAAAATTGATAAAAATAAACTAGTATTAATTATATTTTTTGCTTTTACCGAAGCAAACACGGCACTAGAGGACAAGGCTGGAGGCTTCGAGAGGACGAAGCCGGAGGCGTCGGAACTAACAGGACTTGTGTTCACGGTGAGAATAGTAGATCGGGGATGAAGCTTCTTGGACCAGAAGGTTGCCTCTCTCCCACCATACTCTGCAACGCCAGAGCCGACGCCGACGTGACAATTAGAGCAGTAGCAAACGCATCGGAGTTCTCGCTGCAAGATGATTGTGGGGTCTGTTGTACAGACTGACGCCGACAAGACTCGCGATGGATGGCGACGAGCACTCGCGGTGGTTCATCTTGGAGCTGTATGGTCATTAAAATACACATATGAACACGCAACATCCATTTATATATATAGAAAACAAATTGGTCCCTTAATATCCCGTTTATAAACTAATCACAATACAAGAACAAATCACTCGCGTACATGTTCAGCAACATACATATAAGCTGATTGGTATGATTTATATGAGAACGAGAAGAAAAAAAACACAGACATACACGACAGCCTTTGTGCTCTCTTACACACATAACGTGACAGTGGAATTGGTGAGACGCGGCGTTATTCGGGAGGAAGGCGGCTGATCAAAGTCGGAGATGGCTGATCGTATCGCTGGCGAGATGGCTATGGTGGTTAACTCGGGGAAGGAGGTGAAGCAAGATTGTGGCTGCGAGATAAAAATGGTAGGAGGAAAGATGAGCTCAAAAGAATTAGGGTTATTATGAGTTAAAATACAAAAACACCCTTATGTATATTTGAAATGACACAAATAAAATCAAAATTAGTTTGTATTACAAAAATGCCATTAATAATGCTGAAATAATCTAGGCCTTTCATATTTCTCATCTGATGGATAAGACTTATTTACATTTTACAAGTTAAGAACCCTTTTACAACGGATTGTGTACCTATATATATATATATATATAATAGCAATCAGGTGCGAACCATGAGTTATGGTGTGAACATGCGAACTCAACCAGATTGCGCCATGTGTCGCGCTCAGTAAATGCCCTTTTTTTTATAATCAAGTTTATTAATTCGATTTTTCCCGTTTCGTTTCAACTCCGATTTCATTTTTTCTTGCGCCAATATTCTTATTTTTTCAAGAGTTTTCTAACAAGTAGTGGATTGCATATATTTTGATGTGTTTTTGAATAAGTGTGTGGATGTGTGAATATGAGTGCGAAATGTGTTATGTGTTTTGCAAATTTAGTGTATATGTTTTGCGGATTTAGTGTATATGGTTTGCAGATTTAGTGTATATGGTTTGCGAATTTAGTGTATATGGTTTGCGAATTTAGTGTGTTTTGCAAATTTAGTGTATATGGTTTGCGGATTTAGTGTATATGGTTTGCGGATTTAGTGTATATGGTTTGCGAATTTAGTGTATTGCATACTTATGATATGGTTCAACTCCATGTTTGAATATAAGCTAGTAGCCTCTGTTAAGCTTTTCCATAGTGGAGTTAGTAAAACATCAACATGCACAATACACTAAATAATATATATGGTTAAACTCCATTTTTGAATATAAGCTTACAAATATTAATGCCATTTAAAATTTCCTACCATATACAGTAAGTTGCTTATTCAAGATTTACCATCCTCAAATTACATAATCTTCTAATAAACCAATTCGATTAACTCCAATTCCAGGTTTTAAAATTATATGCAAGTTATGACTCCAACATTTATCATAAAGTTATTTAAAGTCTTAGTAGTATACATATACTTCCTCCATCCTACAATATTCTACAATGAGTGTCTCATTTATTTGACAAAGATTTAGTTTTAGTAAAGTGTGAAAATTATACTAAATTCGCAAACCATATACACTAAATCCGCAAACCATATACACTAAATCCGCAAATCATATACACTAAATTTGCAAAACATATCACACTTTTTCGCACTCATATTCACACATCCACACACGTATTCAAAAACACATCAAAATATATGCAATCCACTACTTGTTAGAAAGCTCTTGAAAAATAAGAATATTGGCGCAAAAAAAAATCGGAGTTGAAACGAAGCGGGAAAAATTAAATTAATAAACTTGGTGGGAAAAAAAGATGAGCATTTCTAAGCGCGACACGTGTCATGTTGTTGTTGAGTTCGCAGATTCGCATTTTAAGAGGGGTTCGCACGTGATTGCTTCCCTATATATATGTGTGTGTGTGTGTGCGTGTGTGTTTTTTTTTACTCTTTGATTATGATGAAGATGATGAGGTATATTATAAATATTTTAATGACATACAAGCTAATTTATTGTTAAAATTATTTTTATATCTTGATATATCTTGTTTTGATTCAGGAAAATATCATGGTCGATGTTGATGTGAATACTTGAACTTTGATGATTGAAATAAGAAAGAGAGAGACTTAATTAATTATGTATGGATAATTAGATTTTATTTTTGTTTATTAGTCATCAGTATAAAAATTGGAAGTGATTAGTTTTTGTTTGATGTTACTTGTTTTACTTGTCTGAGATGATGAAATTATATGTTTCATATAAATATATGAAACTTTTACGCATCATATATACATGATTTCGTCAATATAAATTGAGTTGTGAAATAAAGTTATGGTGCCCTGGAAGAAAAAAAATACAACTCTTATATTGGGCAGGTAGGGTAATACCCGACCCGATCGGGCCACAAGCGAGACGGGCAATAAGTGGGCCACTATCGGGTCCCAGGCGGGCTCAGACCACATGTACGAAAATCGGGCCGGGTATGGGTATCACAAAACCCGGCCCAAACTCGACACATTTCCATCCCTAGTCATCTTCTTCATCTCCGTTATTCTGTTTCCACCCCCCCCCCCCCCCCCAATTATTTGTTCTCATAAGCGATCAACGAACGGATCACACATATTTTCCTTACAAGTCAATTTGTCTCGATTTTATTTGATTTTATTCTTCTTTTATCCGTGTTTTGCCCTCTTTTCCACCGTCTTGTCAGGAGATTCTTTTCTCTGTGTTTTTCCCTCTCTTCCACCGTCTCGTTACGAGATACAGAAATCCTTATGTGGAATTGCAAGACATGAGAAATGACCTTCATAAGAGACTATTAAAAATGCTCATGTAGAGGTATCGACCCTCCGTCTTGTTTCTATCGGACATGGTCCTTGCCATTCTCCGACGAATTCAAGGGTTTTATGGGGAAACGTGGGTTGTGGAGGAAGACCGCCGGGGAGAGTGGTGATGTTGCGGGTAAACGACTAAACGGTCTAAATGGGATCTTTCTCCCCACACCACATCAATATCTGGATAACAACTCCGAGTGCCCCGGAGGTCTGACTCACATGTATTTATGGGGAAACGAACCACGTTATAAGATACGAGATATGGGACTTGCTCTGACAACCAGCGACAAAAAAAATGGTGATATCTGGACGGTACTTAGGGATTTCAATGGGATTCTTCACTCTTTAGAGGCGAGGGGGGCAACCATATTCGACCTAATTGATTACTGACTTTCGGGATGTAGGGATGTCATACATCATATTGGAGGATATACCGATGAAGGAGTATGGGTTTACCTGGAATCGGAGACGTGGCCCACCCATTAATGAGGACGAAAACCAAGCTAGACAAAGCGCTAGTCTCGGGGTTGGGGGGGGGGGGGTCTTTCTTTTTTTCCTCAGGCCCGACTCCTAAATATTGATTATACTACCTCTGACCATATGTCGTTATTATTTACGTTGGAGACGGAGGGTCTCCATACAAGCTCGGTTAATTTCAGATTTGACAACCAATGGGCGGAGGACCCATGGTGTGGCCTCTTGGATAGGAACCAAACTCAAATGTTGTGCAATAAGGGATGATCCTACTTCCGATCGTAGACAAACGTGTTCCCTCTATGCACCACTGATAATATCAATATCAAAGTAATCATCATGTTCAATTCTTTTAGCTACAACCGGGTTGGCTTACGCACCACATGTATTTTTCTTAATTAGATGTACATTTATTTATAATTGGGCTTAAAGGTAGAAATTTACTCTTTTGTTTTGGTCTCACACAATAAACAATAAATTGTTTAAAAGTGTTAAATACGATACCTAAAGTATTGGTCACTAACTTCCGCCAGTAAAAACTAATAACAAGACATGAAATGACCATTATGCCCTTTTATATTTGAATTAACTTATCCATAAGTGTTGAAAGACTATTTTACTCCTCTTCATCCTTAATTCCTTTATAATCATTAATGTTTTAATTAAGGATTTTTTTTTAATATAATACCCTAGCATAATTTTTTAGCAGTATAATACCTTGCCAAACATTTAACCACAATTTGGTACCTAACCGTTTACTTTCTATTATTTTTCCATCCAAAAAGTGTAAAAAGTCCAAAATAGCTCTCACCATGAAATGTTAAAATTGTCATTCATTCAACTTCAAATTTTCAAAATCTACCATAAAAAATCATATTTATCTATTTACAAAAATTAGATTTTATTTTAAAAATTCATATTTATTTCAAATAATATTTTTTAAAAATCATCTTTATATATAATAATCGTATTTTAATTATAAAAATAATAATTTAATTAATAAAAAAATTAGATTTTATTTAAAAAATATGTTTTATATATAATTTATTTATTTAATAATAATAATAATATTTACCAATTCATTAAAATTAAATATTTTTTATTTAAAATATGCCTATTATTTATTAATCAGATTCTCTCTCTCTAATTGAGAGCCTACCCTAACCCTAGCCCTAACTTGCGTCACCGCTATGGAGCTCCCGCCTACCGTTGTTGTTGCTGCGCCGCCTGGACCTGTCAGTTTCGCTGTCCCGGTGTTTGCCTTTCCTTTCTCGTTGACCTCCTAGACCACGCCTGGTGCGGGGTTTAACTACGGGTGGGAGTGTCTGGCTTTTCCACAGCCTCGCCGCCTCTTCCTCCTTCCGCCTCTCTTATGCCATCGTTGGCCCCTACACTGATTGCCATGCCTCCTCTGCTGGCTTCGTCTGGAATCCCCTCCTCTGCCTATTTTGTAGTCCCTACCACACCCACCTTCTTCTCTCCCACGTACCTCGCCCTGGCCCCCTCTGCCGGCAACCTCCATGACCCGGGTTTTGGCCCCGTTGGGAGCGTCGAGGTTCTCCGATCCGCGAGAATCGCCCAACAACCCCCCGGGTGCGTTCTCGATGACTTCGCCTCCAAGTTACAGGTCCTCTTTTACGGGGGAGACCCCTAGCATGCCTCTCAGGGCCCACAGTCACCAAGACCTTGCTCTGGTGTCTAGGGCGCCTGCCACCCGTGTTAGGGCTCCGCCGCTGCTAGTGTCGCTGCGACATCCAACTCCGTGTTTGCTGCCTGAGATGGGTGCTGCAAGGGCTAGGGGTTGGTTCCCGTCAGCAGCCCCGGGAGTGGGTACAACTGTGGAAGTGACGGAGTGCACGTCATTCACTAGGGTCACGAGGATCAGGATTCATCGTCAATATTTGATTCGTGACCGGTATAGGGAGCGGAAGATCATGGTTGAGACCTCTTCCATGGTTGCTCGTCGACGTTGGACTTGGCAGGGGACAAGGGTGTGGGTTCCCCCGGATGGGTTAATCCCGTCCCTACCCATATGAGAGATGGTTTCCAGGTCTCAGGGATGTGATCGCGACCCCAAGGGGAATATGGTGGCAAGAGGGCTGCTCTAGATGGAGAACAGGAGGATCCGGACCCGGCCCCGATGACAATGGACCCGTTACCTACTACTGGATCACTTTGGGGGATGGGATCTGGCGTAACAATGGACCCGGTACCTAAACAGGGTCCCCGTGTTCTACCGAAGAAGCCAGGCCTCCGTGGGTGGTCCAGCCCCCACACCCCCGCTTTTGTACACACGAAGATCTGGTGGTCGATTGGTGGGAACAAGCTCTTTGCTGAGTCCACTACTGATCCCGTGTCCCTAGGAAGCGGTGGGATGGGCGACAGTAGAGCTCTAAAAGTACAAGCAACCCAGGCTGGGGGGGAAAGTAGTTGTTGGAGGCCAGAGAAAGGAGCCGTCTGCATCTGCATGGGGAGTTCAGTCACACGCGGGGGGAGAAGCCCCGACGGGAGGGATGAGGCTATGCCTAAGCATCGGGGACTGGCCTTGGGAGGGGTCCATAGTCGATGCGTTGCCTTCCACCATCACTATTACCGTCGAGGTCTCTGATCTCCGGTACCCCGTTCCCCCCACCCGTATTCTATCCTTGCCCATAGGGCGCCAATTCAAAATCGTCTTGGACGGTTCTACTGTGAAAAGAATAGCGAACATCTTTAACTGTTCTTGCCCTGTTCTTCGTGGTCAGAGAGTGTCTGATGCACCTTATTGTCATTCCATATTTTAATTAATGAAATATGCACCTTTCGCTCAAAAAAATTATTAATCAAATTTTATTTAAAGTATTTAAGATTAATGAATTAAATATTATTATTAACAAAAATAATTATATATAAAACTGATTTTTAAAATAAAATCTGATTTATAAAATAAAATCTGATTTTTTTATTAATTAAAATATTTTTCTAATTAAAATATAATTATTATTATACATAAAAACTGATTTTTAAATATTTTTTGAAATAGATATGATTTTTTAAAATAAAATCTAATTTTTCGAAATATATAAAAATATGATATTTTGTGGTAAATTTTGAAATTTTGAAGATGAATGAAGGACAATTTTGACATTTATGGTGAGGGGTATTTTGGACTTTTTACACTCTTTGGATGAAAAAATAACAGAACGTTAACGATTAGGTACCAAATTGTGGTTAAATGTTTGGCAGGTATTGTATTGCAAAAAACTTATGGCATGGTATTCTCTTGCAAATAAATGTTTGGTTGAGTATTATATTGAAAATTTTCCTTTAATTAATTCTTAAAAATATCATTAATTTCTTAACTATTTCCTAATTATTATTATTTTTTAGCATAATGGGAGATCATTTTGCAAGTTAACGGCGAGTACTAAAATGGAATAAATAAAGATTTAGGGTACTAAGGTGGCACAAAAAACATTTAGGGTACTAAAAACGAAATCCGATAATTTTAGGGTACTAAAAAGGAATTACCCCATAATATAATAAAAAACATAAGGAAGGGTTAAGCATAGTCTCGGTCTCTCGGATCTCGTAAGATTCGAGATTCTAACCTTGAAACAATTAACGCTGCTTTGCATCGCAACTTTGAAAAGATGCAGTGAAACACATAACACAAACATACAAACGATGAGTATCCTAGGTGTAAACTTAGGGGATTTTACTCTATATGTATGAATACGCGCATCATGCTCTTCTCGTGGCTCAACCCGAAAGTATCCGAGGAGGTCTCTACGAGAAGGAGGAGTAGGATCAAAGAGCGAGTCGTTACTCCTCATCGGTGTCCCACGATCATCAGAACACGTGTATGGCGCTCCAAGTCCCTGTCTTGTTGATGTCGCTGCTTCCCAAACCAGAATATAAATGAGTCATCATATGGTCGTCCACCAACACCTCTGGTCTCCACAACCCACCGGAGAACAGTTCCATAGTAGCACCATCGCTGAGCCATATACAAGAGATAAAAAGACGAACAAAGCTACCCAAAATCGAGGGATTTGCCGATGATAACCCACTAAGGATGAACATACCATATATGTTGAAAGGAAAGAGGCAAAGCAGCCCATAAAAGGCATTGGATCAGTGAAGGAGAAGAAGAAGAGTCGTCGCTAGAGACGGCTAGGTTTTGGAACTTCTGTCAAAGCACGAGAAGAGAAAAAAATATTTATTCTTCCCAATCCACTGATTAACTATTTCCTAATTATTCATTAATTTTGAACTATTTTTCATTTATTTTTTTAAAAAAATTTCTTTCTAAGTTTTGTTTATTTCTTTTCTAACAAAGTTAATAATTGTTTTACATATTTTTTTACTAATTTTATTGATTATTTTTCTATAAATTTTTAATATCAATTATTTTAAAAATTATTACTTTTCAGAAATTGTTTTTCTTTACTTAATAGTAATATTTTTTTTACATATTGATGAAAATTTAAATTTAAGTAATTGAAAGAAAAAAATAAATTGAACAAGAACTTTGAAATATATTAAGGGTTTTTGAATCTGACTTCTTTAAAAAATGGGATAATTCCACCTCAGTACCTTAAATCTTTCATATTTCATTTAGAGTACCCTAAATCTTTTTCGTGTCACCTCAGTACCCTAAACTTTTATTAATTCATTTAGAGTACCCTAAATCTTTTTTTGTGTCATCTCGGTACCCTAAACTTTCATTAATTCCATTTTAGTACCCACCATTAACTTTACATATGATTTTCCATCGAAAACAGGTAAAATGACCATACTACCCACCCCTTACCAACAACCAAAATTATGGTAAAGTTAACGGTGGGTACTAAAATGAAATTAATGAAAGTTTAGGGTACTAAAATGGAATTAATAAAAGTTTAGGGTACTGAGGTGACACAAAAAAGATTTGGGGTACTCTAAATGAAATATGAAAGATTTAGGGTACTGAGGTGACACAAAAAAGATTTAAGGTACTCTAAATGAAATATGAAAGATTTAGGGTACTGAGGTGGAATTATCCCTTAAAAAAATTTAAATAACTGAAAAATAAAAAATAAAAGGTTTTGCATTTGGTCTTTCCCCAGGCTTTGCAAGAATTCTAAACTCAAGGCTAATCTCATCAAACTCGCCTTAACAAAACAGTTATGGTCAAACTCATCTTGACACAATATGATAGGGATATGAATCCCATGAACTGGAAAATGCATCTGCCAACAAGGATCAATAATATCTACTAAAATCCCTAGAATAGGGAAAACCCTGTGTTGAAAAGATGTTTTTCACGTCCTTACTGAGGGTCACCTTTTGTTACATGTCCTATACAAAAGGTGGTTCTTTTTTACAAAACATGAAAAACGACACCAAAAAAGTGGTATAACGTTCGCATTCGATGGTTTTTCCTCTTAATTTTTGTATAATTTGCGTTTATCATTGCAATACAAGGGGTATGTGGTATAAATTTACCAAAAAAAACACTTTTTTTGGGTGTCATTTTTCATGTTTTGTCAAAAAAACCACATTTTGTATAGGACATGTGACAAAAGGTGACCTTTGGTATAAGACATGTAACAAAAGATGACCCTCAGTTAGGACGTGAAAAACACATTTCCAACACAGTTAGGATCCGGTGTTATCCCAATAGAATAATAGTTCACAGACGGGGAATGAGAACTAGCAAATGTGTCAAAAAATTCATGTTTAATATTAACAACTTTATGCTCAAAATTAAATTTAAAAATCAATGGGATTTGATGAACATATAGAGTTGATTTTCTAGAATAAAAAAATGAATCTCTCACATGAAAGAGAATTTCGACATCACGCTCGATCTCTAGAAAAATAAACTCAATGGGAGATTCAATTACAACTCCTCTCTTGAGAGCATCTTCCATAGTACCCATGTATATCTAATAGATATGTCAGCCAACTCTATGGATACTATGGAAATATTTAGCTCAACAAGAGTTTGTGAACTATTTTCCACAACTAGACAATCATTATTTACATCTATAGGATTCAACGCATTAAAACCACATAGAGATGGAATTGGTATTATACAAGCGGGATAAGAATTTGATAACTCACATTCCGCACTTACTTTTAAACTCATGGTTGAATGTCACATACGTGGTCGGAATGACCATCCTCATTGTGAACTGCTTGATCATATAAGGTCTTCTCATTAATCAATTGCATAAAATAATTCAATTGATCTTGAAGCTCTTGGACCACAGATGATGTGTCATCTTATTTCCTTAACATTTGCATCAACAACTTGTTCTCCTCGTCCTGTTACTTTTCCTCCAAAAGTTGGTTCAAAAAAAAAAGATAAAGTGAAGACTCTCCTTCATTAGGTAATTGCGATTCAACATGATAACCTTTCTCAAACAAGGAAGTGCCCCCTCACAATTGTAATTCGAATGATCATTAGCTCCACATAAATCACAGTACGCAATATTATAGAACCAACTGTCCATAAAAAATTATGTTGCAAAAATCAACTAAAAAGATATATACAAAAAAATGAAACAATCGTGACACAAAAAATATAAAAAAAATGTTGCCTTAACTGCTCCCCGACAACGACGCCCTGCAATTTTAGCACATAAAAGAACACGACAAGCGTACCAGTCATCAAATAGTATTTTGGAATTTAAGTTCTGAATTATCGTACCCAAGGGAGCACAAGACAAGCTTTCACTATCTAAAGTTTGTTACTAAGTTGTTTCATTGATAAAGTGGTTTTGGTTTGGAACGTATAATGTAAACGGGTATTTAAGAGACAAGAAAAGTAAACTGCGATTAAGACGAGATTTGGAGTCAGAGAAAATGTAATCCACGGAATGGGATCATAGAGACCATTTCATAATACTGAATCTATACGTATTATAGGACCGTAAAGTCCTATAAACTGAGGTTAGACCAATCATATAGGGCACGAGGGAGAGCTATTGCTTTTATATGCTCAAACCTCTCCTTGAGCTGAACCCATAAACTAAGGGGGTCTTCGTTAATTATATACTCAAGTCGTAGGTCCCTATGCATGTGATGACGGATTAATATTGTGGTCGTGGCTTTGTTTTTGATCGACTCATTATTCCCCTCTTTTATGACATCTCCAAGATTCTGAGATCTCAAGTGGAGAGTCGTGTTTAGCGCCCATTCATAATAGTTCTTCCCGTCTAGTCTAAGGGGTGCATAATTAAGCTTTGTCAAGTTATCCATCCTGAACATTGATCAAAATAATTGCATGTCAGGATCATACTCGACTTCAGGTCGTTGGTATTTTATTTTGAAACTTCTGGTCCAACACATATCGGGTCGCTAGTATTATATATTTGGAATTTCCGGTCCAAACGTTTCGGTTTTAACAAATATCAAATTCGAGTATTAATGATAAAATACAAGAATACGGTAAATATCAAATTTCTAATGTGAAAAATCCAATATACATTAGCAGTCACGTAGCATACTTATTAAAAACCGTAAATAAATTTATATAAACGAGCATGAATCAGGTATAAATAAATTAACGACAATTTGAAAATCTGATACCTGAGCAGTAGAACATAGCGTTCGTACTGAATAACGATTTTAGAAAATTTGATGATTACAATGGAACAGACTCGTGCTGATAACGTGTTGTGATAAACTTACAAGAACCAAACGATTTCTTTCTGATACTTAAAAGATCAATTGACTTTTCTCTGATTTGTAAATGTATATCATATCTCTATATATTCATGACACACATTCCCGGTATATATAGTGTCATTCAAATGGTTTAGTCATTTACATAATTGCCACATGTGTTGTAGAGGAAAAGGTGGTGGCCATCTATTCTGTACACGTGTTTTACAACATAAAAAGAGATGTCATCTAGCAAACAAAACTTTCATTCAAGGTGATTTTGTAAAATCACCCTTGTTGGATTTTTATCTCAGGATTGGGCCTCATTGACTGTCCCAACAAATTTCCGTCAGCATCCAAATCAAACCTTTAGAAAACACAAGTTGGAGGACGGAGCATATAAAAATGCACAACCGAACTCCTGAGTTAGTATGGAACCAATTTTCATGGTGTTAATCAAATATCTCAATTTAATGTCTGATTGAGCACCATCTTTGATGTCTAATACTGAGTAAGATGGTACCTTCAGTAACAACCCTTATTTCATTGATAATGAACTTGCATTTGAAACAAGGGGAAACTATGGGTCTTAGCCCCTCTTAAAGTTTGTTTTGGCGATCTTAACTGGACTTGACCTTTCCTCGCACTTCCTAACTACGCTTGACTTTTTTTTTGCGCAAACTAACAATTTCCGTCTATTTTAACGGATTCCGTTAGGTTTTTGACACGTGTTAGTCACGTGCACAGCAACATTTTTTTAACGGAATCGTCAAAATAGACGGAAAATGTTAGTTTGCGCGAAAAATGGAAATGTCACAGTTAGGAAGTGCAAGGAAAGATCAAGCCCAATTAGGATCGCCAAAACAAACCTCAAGGGGGGTTAGGACCAAGGTTGTAAATGGCGCTAGGCGGTGGTCGGGCGGCGAGGACCCCTAGGCGTTAGGCGGGGACTAGTCGGGGCCTAGGCGGATTTGATTATTTTATTATTTTAAATTATTAATAAATAATAATATTATTATAAATACCCATTTTCATTCATAATAAATAATATTTTTGCAATAAATAAAATAATCAACATAAAGCGGAACTCTCTGCGCAAAACCCTAGGCGGCGGTGTCACGCCCCAATTTCAGCGAACCGAAACTAGGGACGCGAACGTTTAAAAAGTTACAATACTGAAACCTGTTTTCGTTAAAACACTTTAAAAGTCAGTTTAGTTCCACAAAAGAATATTAATTACATCTCAAAATAAATAATAGTCCCACACTTGGACAAAACGAGATACACGTCTCTAGACTCAAAACACCCAGCAACCCGCTTCAAGCTCTTCAAGCTTCAGAAGCTCACCTAGTCCAGATTACGAACGGTACCTGTAGGAAAAGCAGCTAGGGGTGAGCGTTCGCTCACCACCACAGATAACATACTGACTATGACATAATTAGTAGACAAAGCCGATGACACCAACAACGACTCAAAGACACACACACACACGACCAAAGTACTTTCCTCAACCGACTCAACACTCGGATACGTTATGTAGACCCCACCCTACGATCGACGACCTCCTCCAAGACACGACTGACCACACAATACCAAACAAGATCACAAAGGATCGCAAAACGGCTGCTCAGTAACCAAACTCTGTCTCTCGCCCTTTACCGATCATAGACGTGGTCAGGCGGTCGACCTGTCGCGCAACTTCCCCCGATCCCAGTCGGGAGGCTAACCCACAACCTCTCCGCTTCACCCGATCCTAGTCGGGTGGTTAGCCACACCCGCGCGTCCTTCCCCCGATCCCAGTCGGGGAGCTAGCCCACAACCCCTCCGCTTCTCCCGATCCCAGTCGGGAGGCTAGCTACACCACACAACCTCCACCAGTATCAAGTAACCAATCACAATCACAAACAAGTTCAAACAGACAGTAACGACACCGGTGACAACTACACAGGCACTCAAGGCCAACAAAACACCGACAACCAAACACAGGTTCAACGATCCGACGGGCCCTCATGGCCACCCAAGACACCAACGATAAAGTACGGGTTCACAACCCCACGGGCACTCACGGCCACCCAAAACACCGAAACGACAACACGGGCTCTCATGGCCACCCAAGACTCAGCAATAATTAACACGGGCTCTCAAGGCCACCCAAACTTGACAATAAATAACACGGGCTCTCAAGGCCACCCAAACTCGACAACAAATAACACGGGCTCTCAAGGACACCCAAACTCGACAGCAAATAACACGGGCTCTCAAGGCCACCCAAACTTGACAATAATTAACACGGGCTCTCAAGGCCACCCAAACTCAATCAACAATTAACGCACAACAACCTCCGGGCATGGTCATATGCCTCCAATAAAACAGTTAACGCTAAGTTCTCTGCTCCTACGACACTACTAAGTGTCACATGCATTTCCAGTATTCACTACGTTCCCGTATCATGCATTTCTAATATTCGAAAACCTAAACAACCCACGACACCCCGGTGTCACATGCAATTCTACAGTTAACTTTCCCCAGTCAGGGCCGAGATCCGGCTACTTTTCCCTACCTCGTAAGCAACTACAAAAGCGCTCCACTAGACCCGAGATGATCACAGTCACTCGCCGAGCCTCCCTTTGCCTCGGTCCGCAGCACGATCTAAAAGAACACAGATTTAACTCACTTTTAAACTAGTAGGAATAAGCCGAAAATTAACTGAACTTAACGCCCAAACGTAACCCCGACAATGTCGATAAAGGACCCTTAAAGGCCCGATTCGCCCGACATGGCGAATCTGCCCGGGTTTTGTAAATTGCTTTCCGGGGCTCCCCCTTCGATCGGAGCCGGACTCTAAATTCAACACGAAGCCACAATTTAATAACGGTTCCGCCGTTAAGTTAAAGGTCACAATTACAATTTGTCCAGTTTAAATCCGACAGTTGTCGTTTACACTCGAGCGGGATAAAAGTCGGGTTACGACGGATCGGGTTCGAGCACCCGCGCACCGAACCCAGGTTTGATCTAAACCCAGTTTAAACCCCTTTTTAACTTGAAACCTTCGTTGAACTCCCTTGCTTTAATTAATTCCGTCTTTGATTTTAAAACAAAACGGTTTCCTTCTGCTCGTTTCCAAACTCGAGATTTTTGGTCCAAAACCCTTATAAAGCCGATCGGCTTCGTTTCCCTTTTTCGATTTAATCTTAACTATCGACTTTCGTTTTAAAACCCGTTAAACTTAACCCGACCTAGTTTTAACGATAACCATTTTACGTCCGAACGATAAAGATCTAACCTTTATTCTAACGCTGATTTTCATTTTAACAATTCAGTTTAGACTCCTCCTTTTCACACTTAAACAGATTCAAAACAAACGTAAAGAACATAATACAATAACTTAAATTGTTCTTCTTTACAGATTCAGATTTACACCATTACAACAATCCTTTAAACAAAAACCAGATTCACGTTTGTTTGTTCTATTCCTTTCCATTTCGGGAGCTCTGTTCCATCCCGATCGGATCTGAACGAACTCGGGAACGGGAAAGCAAAAGACGAAGAACGGGATCGGGTTAGGTGCGGCCGACCACCGGCGCCGGTCGGCCGAGATTCCACGGACCGAGAACTCACCGTAAAGGGGACGGTGGCGGGCGGTGGAGATCGGCGGTGGGAGCGGCGGTGGGGGCGGCGTACAGCCCGGGTCCGGACGACTCGTCCCGTTCCGGATCTGACGAGTCGCCGGCGACGGCGGGAGCTCGGGTCGTGTTCGGGCTCGGACGGGGAGATGGAGCTCGGTGGCGAGCTAGGGCTCGGGAAGGGACCGGTGGTGGACGACCGGTTCTTGGACGGGGACGGGGACGATGGCGTGGGGAGCTCGGGACGAAACCGGTGGCCGGAGTTGGTGGTGGACGGTGGGAGTTTGGTGAGGAAGACGAAGGAGAAGGGAGAGGCAGAGAGGTCGGGGGTGGTGGTTGCGTGGCTGGCCGGAGCGGTGACGGCGTCGGGATGGGGGAGAAGAAGACGGGACGAGGCTGGTGAGGGAGGTGGCGGCCGGAAAACGTGGTGGACGGGGCTGGTTTCGGCGAGGAAGACGAGAGAGGAAACGAGAGGATCGAAGGAGAGAGAGAGGGTCTAAGGGTGGCTGCGCGAAAATGAGACTGAAACCCTAGGGTTTCAGTCTTTTAAAGGGGGTGGGTTTTGGGCCGGCCGTTTTGGGCCTCAGACCAGAAAACGGGCTCAAGCCCAAACGGGGTCTGGCCTGGCCTGCCCAGCTTCCATTTTTTTTTGCCACTTGTTTCAAGAACATACCCTAAGGTTTTAGGATTTTAAATTAATACCCTAATGAAACGAAGCGGGTTTTAAAGGCGGCAACTATGCTCACGGGATTGGCCATGGCTCTTGCCATGCCCATGGCTTTCATGGTGTTTGTTAACCATACCAAACCATGGTATGGCCACCTACTACCTCTCTACGGCGCAACGCCTCTCTCTATTAGGGTTTGTGTGTTTTGCGATTTTGCTTCGAGTTCCATGGCGGCTTCGTGCGGTGTGAACGGCGACGAGCAAGACGGCAAGGAGGGGGTTCATTGGGGACCATGCTTGCCGGATTCGGACAGTCAGGGACTGGGGTTTGCGGCCGGTTCTGAGTTTCTGGAGGAGGACTCGATGGAGGAGTTGTTGCCGGCGTCTGCGTCGGTGGGGGCGGAGGTCCTCGGGGCCATGACGGGGACGGGAGCGGGGTCAGCGACGCCGGTGGTGGTGTTCACGGGGGAAGACGACCCCGAGCTGTCGGAAGGAACCTGGACGGACAGGTCGGGGGCGACGCAGGCGTGGTGCTTCTCGGCCGTGGAGGAGGCGGGCTGGGTTCCTGGTGGCCGGGTTTAGTCGGGATCGGCATGTCTTCACTGCACGCCGGCGAAGGGGTCCCGACCAAGGAGAGTAGGGAGCGGGCTGACGCGGGGCGTGGCAGCGGCAGTGGGGGTCATGCTCCTTTATCGTTGGCGTCGAGGGGGGAGGAGCAAACACCAGCAGCGGCGGGGGGCTTCAAGCACCCTCGCCTCCAGGAATGAGTCCGAAAGGGGCCAGGGAGGGGTTGGTCGGTTGTACCTTCTCCCTGGTGTATAGGTGGCATTGGTACCACCAACAGCTGACATGTTACTACCCTATCACTTCGGGGTCAGCATTCCCGCGTTCAGGAGCCCTACCACTATCAAGCAAGGGAGGACCACGCACGCTGACATACCGGGGGAGTAATTGGTCTACCGTTGTTTACTTATCCTCTGGTCTGCTCGATCAGTTCCTTTTGGTTGGAGTACACTGTATCGATATCTCCGGATGCTACCGCAGTCCCAAATCCCCGACCGCCATTATGCTATAGAGCACATTTACTCTTTATGCACTTGTCTTTCCAATTATTCTATTTTGGTTTATGTACGATGACTTCTCTTTGTGGGGTCCCCGAGTTACTTTATATTAATGAACATCTCCTTTCCTTTCAAAAAAAATAATAAATAATATTAAAACATATTTTGTCTTTTTTTATCCCAAATATAATTTTATTATTACTATTTTGAACATCTCAATTTCAAAGATACGTTTTTTTTGTTGAAAATTTATATGTTATATTTTTATTTTACATAGTAAAAAAAGATTATTATTACTTTTCCCATCTTTCAATGTTACAATACATTTTCTGTCTTCTAAATAATAAGTGTACTTTTTTTAATTTTTAAAGACCATTCCACTTCTCAAAATATACATCATCCACTTGCACTCCCTGCACTATTCTCTTTTCTTCATTTTTTATTAATTAAGAAAGATAAACAGAGCACAACTTCCAACGCCCATTAATTTATAGGAAAGTAGACAAGACAACACACATAATTACTATTGGGTGTTCCCCATGTTATAGAAATTTTCAGACGCAACACTTGTTAGTTTCTTCTTCTCCAATTCTCTCCTTTCTTCCCCGATTCTATACAGTCTTCAATGGGATTAAGTTTCTCCATAACTAAACAACATGACAGCAGAGTTGGTGCAGTATCGAAGAAGCCCAAGTTTTCAGTACTCTTCGCCATGGCTGTCAAAGGCACCGTCTTCGCGTCGCCCGGATCCGCCTCGGTCCGCCTAATCGGAGTCAAGTCGGACAGCCGCCTATATCCGCCCGAGTAGCAGCAGTCGAGGCGTTAGAACTGGTTTTCGCGCCTAGGCCGATTTTTACAACCTTGCTTGAAACAACAGAGTAGAGTTGTGAATTGGTCTCACAACAGTATCTTCATGGCATAATCTCAGTGTTAGATAATTTATAATTCAGTTTAAAAAGACTTCATTGTTGGTAATTGTTTTGCAGCATGTCAGCAGTTAAAAGAAATCCAAAACTGCAGGTGATGTTGATGCCTCAACTAGCAAGGGCATTTCTTGTGTCATCATCTATTTTTCTGTATAAACTGCACTTTTCAACCTTCCTATTTGTATTTTCAATAGAGCCCAACACAGCCAAACATGTATATTCCCTTTGCTCCCTTGCAAATATTCTCCTCCTTGGAGCTACATAATCTTTGTTTTACTGCTAAGTATAACATACGACAAGCTGGGCAGCATTTTGGTGCCATCTGGCCACTTCCAAAGGCTGGTTTTGTCTTCCACTTGAGACCAGGATGCTGGATTCGTACCTCAGTTTCGGCTCCTGAGTATACTTGAATTCGCTGAATGTTTGTCTTGTTGATGATATTGGATACATGGAATCTAAAGAACCAAAGGTGTCCAAGAACTGGCGCTGGTTCTGCTTATTGTTTGTGTTCTTGCTCGGAGCAGGTGCCATCGCCATGGCCGTTCTCATCCTTTTAAAGAAGTTTCCTCACTCCAAGACGTCCTCGTTTCAGCAAAACACTGGATCCATAGTCAAGAACTACTCTGATGCTCTTGGATTAGCTATGCAGTTCTTGGATGCTCAGAAATGTAAGAATTCCTGTTACACCATAAATATTATCTGATCGGGACCAAACAAAAATATTATCTTAGAGAGTTTATTAAATAATTGAGTATTAGCATATCGAGTTTCTAATTCGTTGTTGCTGCAGCCGGGAAGTTATTGGATAACAAGATTGCGTGGAGAGGTGATTCGGGGTTAGGCGATGGAAGTGAAGTGGAGTTGGACTTGTCCAAGGGAATGTACGATGCTGGGGACTTGATCAAGTTTGGTTTCCCAATGGCTTTCACTGCCACAATGTTGTCTTGGGCAATTCTTGAGTACGGTCACCAGATGAATCGAGTGGAGCAGCTGGGCTATGCACAGCACTCGCTCAAGTGGATCACTGATTATTTCATCAATGCACATCCTTCCGCTAACGTTCTCTACGTTCAGGTGGGTGATCCTGAAGTAGACCACAAATGTTGGCTGAGGCCCGAGGCCATGGCGGAGACTAGGCCCGTGTTGCAGGTCAATTCGTCTTTCCCGGGGACAGATGTGGCGGCGGAAACTGCTGCCGCTATGGCATCAGCTTCACTGGTGTTCAGGAGAATTGACAGAGATTATTCAGATTCGCTCCTCCGTCATGCCAAGCAGTTGTTTGTGTTTGCTGATACTTATAGAGGTTCTTACAGTGTCAGCCTTCCCCAAGTGCAAGCCTACTATAACTCTACAGGGTACGGAGATGAGCTCCTCTGGGCCGCTGCCTGGCTCTATCATGCTACTGAGGACAAGTCATACCTCGGATACGTAACTGATAAAGACGGGCAAGGATTTGCTAATTGGGGGAATCCATCCTGGCTTAGTTGGGATGATAAGCATGCTGGAACTCAGGTAAATACTTAGTTGGGACTTGCAACTTTGTTTACTTTGATTGACTCTTTTTTGTTATGTTTTCTTCAGGTTCTACTCTCAAGGGTAAGTTTTTTTGGTGCGAAAGATGTTTCGCTTCAAGAAAATCTATCCCTTCAGATGTACAGGAACACTGCCGAGACAGTCATGTGCACCCTTTTACCTGATTCGCCCACTGCCACATCTACCAGAACAAACAGTAAGTCTTCCGTCAGAATATAACTATAATTAGACCTTTAATCATTTTTTTTTGGCTTCTAGTACTCAATTATGTTTCTTTTATAGGTGGCTTGATATGGGTGCTGACTTGGAACCCTCTTCAGTATGCTGTGGCCTCTGCATTTCTAGCTCTTGTTTACAGCGATTACATGGTTGCTTCACAAACTGAAACTCTGTATTGCAATGGGAAACTCTATTCACCGGCCGATCTGCGCAAGTTTGCCCAATCTCAGGTATATCTCAACTGACACTAAATGCGTGACCTCTTTTCCCTATGATTGTGAGTATCAAACTGAGATGGCAAAAGCTTTCAGGCGGATTATGTGTTGGGTGAAAATCCGATGAAGATGAGCTACGTCGTTGGTTATGGGAGCAAGTACCCTCAGTTTGTGCACCACAGAGGAGCTTCAATTCCAGTGGACGCAGAAGATGGGTGCAGGGATGGGTTCAGGTGGCTGAACTCCACCAAACCCAATCCTAATGTAGCGACTGGAGCAATGGTTGGCGGTCCTTTCCTGAACGAGACATACGTTGATTCCCGGAACAATTCTATGCAAGGTGAGCCTAGCACTTACAATGCTGCTCTCATCATCGCCCTTCTATCTGGATTGCTCACCACTTCTTCTGTGCCATCCTCTCTCTTCTAGTACTTCTTCCGTGGAGATCAATCTTCTCTTTTACAGGATAGACGTGATATGTATATAATATTTGTAAAGTTTTAGAGCTTAAATTGTGGTTGGGTCTTTCTTGTACAAGACAATGTACAGTACATGTAATAATTAGTATGTCGTGACATTTTATATATATTTCGTTGTCAGTTGTCACATTAATGTTGCTTTCTATATACACACACATAAGGCATAATCCGTTGTTAATCATATCTTATATTATAAACTATAAAACCATCTATAGTTATCCATTATATTTAATCTTAAAGCTCTTATACACGATAATACAACTCATAACTAATTCCAATTTTTAGTTTCTTTTTTCCATTTCACATCCTAAATAGAAATCTTCATCCGTAATACTGGCTGACATAATTTAGTAACGTTGGGCCCCGTTTTGTCCTAATGAGACAGGAAAAACAGAGCATGGAAACCATCAAGACGGACCCATGTCAAACAAAGCTTTCCTGGTATTCAAATCCGTGAAACAACTACCCAAAAGAGTCAGGTCTTCCTCTCGAATCCTAACCGAAGAAGCCCCCCGCAGCTTCTTGTAACCGAGAAGGGTCAGAGCTCGAGGATGAGAAAATAGTAGAGAAGTATCTAGATAAAATCTCAGTCACATCTCATATGTCTTCCCTCCAAGCTCCCTCAAAGTCTACCAGGCCAGTAATCGTGTTGTTAGCCTTCCTGCTACTAGCACGAGTATGAAAAAGATGTATTTCGATCTCCCAATCATAACCAATCAGCTCGTGACCGCTGTTTTTAGAATTCTTCCTGCCTTTTCCTCCTCCAAACCATAAATTATACCCCAGTTATCCAAGTTTAAATCCCTCAAATACGCTTGACTCAACTCCTCGAAAACCCAATCAATATTTTTAGCTAATTTTCCAAACTTATCCTAGTTCCACAGTTAGAGTCTCTCCCAATACCCCTCAAAAGCCTGCAGAAGAGACTAACTTCCATCATCCCAAAACCTCTGCCACGAATCTCTTACTATGGCTTCACACCCAGGTCTCTGTCGCTGCCAAGAAATGAGGGTGCAACCAAACTCTCCACTGGGCACAGGGGAAATAACTAGGTTGATTGCATGATGATCATAATTGAAAAATTCAGCACCTCCATGTGCGTCCAAGGAAAAGAAGATCGAAATCATCGTTCCCTACAAAACGATCAAGCCTCTTTTGAATATTATCCACCTCTACTCTCCTATTATCACGATTAAACCAGTGGCCACAAAAGCCCATATCAAGAAGACGACGAACCTCAAGAGTCTTTCTTAATCCGTCCATATTCGCCTCTACTTTGGCACGACCTCCCACCTTTTCTCCTAACTAGAGGATCTAATTGAAATCTTTTTCACACACACAAGGACACGACATAAGATGATGATGACCTAATTGAGAAAAGAAATACCAAAAAATTGGTCTAGTTGAAATATACGGATCCTCATAGATACTAGTAGAGAGAAAGGACATGCCAACACTAATCAAAATCAAGAAGTCAACATAGAATCTAGAATACTGGGAAATGGAAACAGACCAACAACCATTCCAAAGAAGTAACAACTCTCCCTGACAGCGTACAATATGAACCCAAAAAGCAAGAGGAAAACCTAAAGGAACGCGAACCAACTCAATCATACGCGCTTATAGCTTGGCCTGCGATAAAAAACTAGAGAGGGAGACGATCTTCGGATCAAAATCCAAAGGTATCTGAACGCTTGAGGGCTCCCCAAACTTCGAGTAGTCCAGACAAGACAACTCATGGCTCTAGCAGGGTTTATTTTGCAGTCCGCTCAATGATGCGGGAGTATTTTAGCACATAAAAGAGCCACAATATATCGAGATATATAGAATTTTAGTCACATTTCTTATCATGTATTTAGGTTTAATATGAATAATTGATCTTCTCGATGTGTTCGATGTGTCGAATGGATCACTGACATATTTTGGGCGTGCCTTGCAGGTGGATCGTCAAGAGGGTTGATTTTTTTCACTCTGGAAAATATACTTTGTTGATATTTTTTGTAGGTAGGTCTTGAAAAGAGAAAATTATTGGCGCGAGAATGAGATCAATCAAAGCACAAACGGAGCACTTTTAGTCCCGCTCAACTTTATATAGTGAGTGTTTTCCTTTTACTCTCTTGGGCTCGATATCCCAGAATTTACTTCAGGTAACTACTTGGCAATCGGTACACTTGTCGTGTCCCGTATTTTGCGCTAAACCCGCAAGATGTCAAGTTTATGGGCTCAACAAAAAAATTGTCCCCTAGAGTAGAGATCGACCCAGCCTTTAACAGACTAAAAACAACATTTCCCTTCCTCTTCTCCGGCCTAGAAGCCTCCGAACTTTCCGACACCAAATAAGGATCCCCTTAACCCTGGTCTTCCATCTTCGTAGGCCGATCTCGATACGCATCGCATCTAGGCGAGACCCATTACCAGAGACCACCTCTTTTGGACAATTCTTATTAGTCTCACCCATAACTGTAGGTCCCACAAACACCAATCCACTCTTACCAACCCATTCACCAATCATATCTAGTGTTAATTCCTAAGGTTTCATCACCAAAGAAGGTGGCAAAGTACGTGTCGATTAGCTTGTGCAATGTTATCTACAAATTAGTCACAAAAGAGATTTCAAATAAGATTAAGAAAGTGGTGTCAACAGCTGTAGACGAGCCTCAGAGTGTTTTTGTTCCAGGGCGTTTAATTTCATACAATATCATCACATTATTTGAGCCGATGCATTCTATCCGCCAGAAGACTGGGCAATAGAGGTTGGTTCGCATTGAAGCTTGACATGAGAAAGGCCTATGATGGAGTGGAGTGAGGTGTGTGGAGGTTTTTCTTCGTCGTATAATCTTTCTGGGTTATGGACTATTTCTCCTCCTCTGCTTCAGCTTTCAGTTTAATGGAGAAGTTAGTGGCTTGATTTTTCCTCCCGGGGTAACTTCCGTGCAGACACATTTGCAATGTTCCTGAAAAATATGGGGTGGCAGAAACGCCGACGACATCGACAATTTAGGAAGAGGAGGTCGGAAGGTATGGAAATTCGGCGATGATTATCGGAAGTCGAAGAAACGGATTGAGAGAAGTAGGGTTTAGAATACGAAGCGGGTGATCCTTTTATCGCAGAATCGTGCCACGTGGCACACTCTGGGTCGCTGAGTCTACAAGACCCTCAACGTCGAATCTACGCTTTCGTAGATACGCAGACCAGACGCAACCACTCAGATCCGACACCTTTTTCCAACGTCACCTTGGATTCGACGCTCCAACGACGCGCCGTTTCGAGACCATTATAGATAGCCTTATAAATCATTTTTATAAAATTTTCCAAAGACCTCCAAATACATTTTGTGTCATTATCTTATAGGGAACTTGTTGTTTTGTTTAAATGGACCATAATATAGTCTGATAACAATATATATAGACTTGACTTTTCTTTTGTAGGTCATTCTTACCCAACAAAAGAAAATATTCCGACAACCGTATCTTGTTATTTTGGTCAAGCTTTATACATGTATCTAATAGAGATTAATAGTCAATCTTGCTCATATATGACAACATGAGATTTGTGTATCATGGGTATTAATTATATTCATATTTATAAAAATATTTTTTTTTTTGAAAATAAAACTGATTAATGAATTAATAAACCCTACTCACTGAACAAAACAAGCATAACAACCAATTGTTTTCGAGAATCCAAGGACTCAGACGGTAATGCAGTGCTACCAACTATCAGAACGGTCTCTATTATCGATGATCTCGAAAGATCTGTCGTTAAAGATACCCTACATGACACGTCACCAGATACAACAAACACACTTATCGGAGATCCGAGATTCCGATAAAGAGACATATAGAAAAAGCAACAAAAAGACAAACAACATCAACGAGCAAGAAATACTCGCGATCGACCTCCGATATCTGGGGTTTGGATTGGAATGACGAGGAGGTGGACGACATCAATAGGTACATATACGATTCGTTTGGAATGAGGCCACAGGTCTGACCGGGTTAGCCCCGAAAACAATGACTTTTTCATTTCAGAAACATTATTTTATTAAAATAAAAGAATGTACCGTGGAGAAAATAACCGTTACAAATTTCCCCAGAAAAGATAAGTTTCTAAAAAGAAATTGAATGAATAAGGATTAAGGACAAAAGCAAGTTTTGAAGGGCCAAAAAAGAACGGGGCGGACAGAAAACAGCCCAAATCCCTGCGCCTGAACCTGAAAGAAGAGTACTACTTGTCTGTGAATCTCATCTCCACCCGTTGCTGGTGGAAGTCCAACACAGAGTGCCTTCATCTCTCTCTGTCTCTTCCAATCACAGGTCCCTTCTCTTCTCCCGATCCTTCGCCTTTTCAATTCCTGCACTGCCATTCCTTATTTTTCTCGATCACTTTTGTAAATCTTCTGCTCGTTTTTTCGTTTTTGAAATGGTTTTGGGGTTTCGATCGGGATGTATCATACTGGTTTCTGATCTGGGTATGTGAAATTTAGGGTTTTGGACTTGGTTTTGACCCGATTTGACTTCTTGGGACTTTGCTGGTTCGAATTGTGAGGTTTTGGTCTCACTTCAATTTTTCTGTTCATGGTTGCTTGTTTGGATACATGGGTGCCTGTTGAACAATTACTTAAAATAGGTACTTGGGTTACCGTAATTTTTATCAAGTTGATTTTTTTTTTCTTTTGAGATAAATGCTGTCATTTGATGTTTCTTTTGGTTGTGCTCTGAATGTAAAGCATATTTGTGGTAAATGATTTAGATTTTTCCTGGGTGCCTGTTGATTGTCTTGGCTTTGTTTTTGTTTTCCATGTTTAAGGACTGTTGGGACTGTAAATGAAAGGAATTTGATGTAGTTTTTCTGTTCCTTCCTTTGATCTTGGAGATTAATACATATGATTTTGTGTCACTGGCATTTCCCTAGTCTTTCTATATGCCAATTACTGTGTCAGATATTGGTGAATAAGTTTGTATTTGTACAATATTGTTTTGAGTATGAACGTGCCAGAATTATACAAACTTAATGAGTTTATCATGGCTCTTTGTACATGATATTTGATTCGAATCTGGATGTGCTTAGTGGTACATTCTATAGATAGAGCTTGAAATGAACAAATTACATAGGGCATATGACCATATCATTTGCATGACAAACTTTTTTCTTCTCCCAACTTCCTGGATCCATGTATAAACCTTAAAATGCATACTTGGTTTTTGACTCTGTAACTTGTGTCTTGATTTCACTTTTGTTTTTGTCATTCTAGAATTTGAAGTTCTGATATTCAGTTTCTAACCGTTGGGGGAAGAGTTGATGGCGAAGGGAGATGATATTGACATGTCATCTTTGAAGTCTCAGCTAAACGAATCCCATGATAGTAGAAAACAGGAGATGGAAGAACATCAATCTCACGTGGATGTTTTGCAAGCTAAGCTTATAGAGGTGAAAGCTTGTATACAGGGATCTGAGTTAGCTGCAAAGAAGGAGTTAGAGGTTCTCTGGCGAAGAGCCAAAGCTACTGCTACATTGTTAACCTACTTGAAATCAAAAGCAAGAGTGATGACTATTCCTGGCCAAGCCCAGACATCATGTGGCACTAAAAAAGACCTAGAAGGAGTGGGGCTGGTTGATAGAGATGGATCAACATGCTCCGAGAAGGTTGACATTTCTTCATCTGACGGTCCAGGCATAGAATCATTGGTTGCTATCAGTAAGCAGCATGGTTCCTTTGATGAACATGACGGTGTGTATATCGGTGAACTACACAAATCTGTCCAGATGATCTCGGATGTGATGGAGAATCTTTATAAGAGGGTTATAATGGCAGAATCTGAAACTGCAACGGAGAAGGTGAAGGTAACTTTAGGTAAAGAGGAAATTAAAAGAAAGGCTGTCCAGATCGAGAAAATGTCTCTGAGGTTTTAGAGGAGATGGAACATTTAGCCATGGGTACAAATAGTATTCTGAGTGAAATGCGGCAGAGGGTTGAGGACTTAGTTGAAGAAACATCTAGACAGAGGCAAAGAGCTGCTGAAAATGAACAGGAGCTTTGTCATGTAAAGCAGGACTTCGAGTCTTTGAAATCCTATGTCAACACTCTCATTGGGGTCAGAGAAACACTTCTTTCATCAGAGAAGCAATTCCAAACTTTTGAGAGGCTTTTTGAGCGGTTAGTATGCTAAATTATTCCTTGACCACGCTTCTCCTGCTCCTTCAATTTTGACTGTGTACTATTTACCCCATGCATCTTGCATAAGCTATAGAACTTCTATGCAAATGGCTTTTTCTGCTAAGGCAATCCTATTGTCTAGACTAGCATTACAAGGCGCTTGGGTCTCATTTAAAAAAAACAACACTTGTTTTGGGTAACCCCTCATATGTGTGTGAGGTAAGATGCAAGGTTCTTGTGATCCTGTATATGTCCATTCCCACCCCCTCATATCACCCTGTTTTGGTTCCCATTTTTTCATTTGCAAGTTTCATTGTCAAGTCAAATTTAATACTCACTGTTTGGCGATTCACATATGTGGTGATGCAGACTAGCTGCAAAGACAACACAGTTGGAGGGTGAGAAAATGCAAAAGGAGGTGGAAGTTCAGAAACTTATGGTAGAGAATGTGAGGTTGAGTGCTCTGCTTGACAAGAAAGAGGCTCAACTCTTGGCCATGAATGAGCAATGCAAAGTAATGGCCCTGAATTCTTTGAACATGTAAACATCGGTAGGATTGTGTTGTTTTTCATTTTGTTGATTTGGTTTTGTGAATGTGCTGTTTGTGAAGATCCCCTTCGACTTTGGTTGTGCTGTTGAAGTCAGGAAAAAAACAAATGGTTGATTGGATTACAAACTTAATGTATCTACTAGTGTTGGTATGTATGTGTTCTGAATGCTCTAAACTTATGTCTCTTTCTCCCAAAGATCGACCTACTAAATGTTTTGATATACCTTACTCTACTGATAGCTTGCTGCTTGCAAATGATGTGGCCATTGTTCATTCATCGTCATCCTTTTTGTTTCATTGACGTTAATACTTTGTTCAAATGATGGAGCATGTGCAATCCATTAGCCTCTTCGAGGCGAAAAGGAATGAGCTAAAAAGAGAGCCAGTTTCTCTCTTTTTTTAGTCTCGTTAAAAGAAACCGATTCCTATCCATTACACTATAAGAGGTTAAAAGGTTGGCTATATATGATTTTGTTGAATTACATGAAATGAAAAGAATTGAAATCTCACTAAACTTAGATACGAGAAATGACATTATAAAGACCAAATTCAACTGTGGTACGGAAATTACTCAAGCAACACTTGATGAGGTCTTCTTTCGATAAGTTATGAACATGTCGATAATAGATCTAAACACTCGTTCGGATGATCCATCTTTATCTACGTTATCAATAAAACCTTTATACGTATGACGTTCTGCCTCTATAATCATGATGAGCATGATAATGCATATCATTCATGATCAGACCAAGTGAGGAGGGCTTTCACGTTTGGCTAGGTAGATTGATAATGTGAAAGCGAGATTAGTGCTAAATTAATTTAATCGGTGGTCAACTATTGGTCAAGGGATGTTATCACCGAGGCTACGACGTTTTTCAACAACGTAAGTATCCATGCCACATGCAAAAACACCCCCTTTATCGCCAATGTAACCGTCGTGAATTCATCATTTTACTCGGCGTTTTGTAAACGTTGCCAAAACACCGCGGACGACACCTGGTCCAAGTGGTTTGGTCGTTCCCCACATTTGAATATTATTAACGTTTGTGAGGAAATGTGTAAATTATATTAGTAAAACATCAGCAACCAAGTAGTGTGTGAGTACTGGTAGACCAACATATGCGTTGTAGGAGGCAATGTATAGGTGATGTCCTATGCCGGTAGCGTCAAGTTTGTCCGTATTTTTTTCAAGTAATATTAGTTAATGATGCACAATAATTAAACGAAATATGTGGCATGTCGTGGTATTGTCACGTGTATAAGTCATCATGATTTATTTTTTTAAGCCAATATCATAATTAATTAATTATTGTAGTAATTTTTCTCAAAAAAAAATATAATTACTAATTTTTTTTATATAAAAAAATATTATAATAGTGTAGTGCACTAGTAATGTCGTCGGGAAGCATGCGGAGCCGGCCCTAGGTGCCCTTCGTCTACGACATCGCCGGAGTGTCCAGGGCGCGTCCGGGAGAGTGGGCTCGCCGTCGGGGTGTCAGAAGGTTGGGAAGGGAAGGTACGTTCTCTCTTTTGTGGTTTTATCCTGGTTCTCGATTCAATCTGGTGGGTTGGGTTTTGGGATCGTGTCTGTTGTTTTCGTTCCGGAGAAGCACTGCCGCGGTGGGGAGCAGGTTCTGTGCCGGCGAAGTAGACGGGTGTCATCCTGCTGTCTGCGAGGTTTCCTCGGGGCGTGGTTGACGGGTTGCACCGTGAGGGGAAGGGGCTTACGGCGGTGGGTGTATTCGTCAGAGGTGCTGTGTGGGGAGGCAGAGGAAGTACCAGACGGGTTGTGGGTTTGCGCAGCGGGGAGGTGTTCCGGTGCCGGTTCTGTACTCATACGGTGGTGGGATACGTTTGGCTGGCAGCGGAGTGGCGGTCCTGTGTCGTGGTGTGGAGGGTTGATCGATGAGGTTTCTGTCATGGAATTGTCGGGGACTGGGGAAGCTAGCCACGGTGGAATACTTGAAAGGGGTGATCCGTCGTCGCAAGCCGCAGGTGATTTTCCTCAGCGAGACGATTGCTCGGACAGGAGATGTGGAGATTTTGAAGCTGAAGACGGGGTTTGCAGGGGGATGCGAATCCCCGGCTGTGGGCCAGCAAGGGGGTATTATCCTACTCTGGGCGACTGGGGTAGTGGTAACGAAGGTTGACTGCCAGGAAAGGTTCATTGATGTCGAGGTCCGAGGGCCTGAGGGGGAGGAGCTCCGGTTTACGAGCATCTATGGGGAGGCGAATCGGGATCTTCGTTGGCAGACCTGGGAGATGATCCGGTCTCTGGGAGCACGGGTGGATGTTCCGAAGAAGTGGTTGCTGATGGGTGATTTCAACGGGATTCTGAGGCAACGGGAGAAGAGGGGGGGGGGGGGAACCCATATCCCCCCATCTCATTCAGGGCTTTCGGGATTCAATGAGGGTGATTCAGGTGGAGGATGTACCATTACAAGGGTATGGATTCACTTGGCATAGCGGGAATGAGCCGGAAACTCGGATGGCGGTTCAGTTGGACCGGGCTCTTATCTCGCGGGAACTGATGGACGCCTGGCCTGATGGAAATTTGGTCAACATCGGGATTTCCACATCGGACCACCTGCCTATTTTAATGGACTCGGAACGTCGGGTGGACCCGGTGGGGTCGAGACGATTCCGGTTTGAGAATATGTGGGCGGAGGATCCAGAGTGTGATCGACTGGTTCAGGCCTGGTGGGGGTCCCCGGGGGATCGCGACATAGGCACAAAAACTAAAGAGACTGGCGAAGCTTTGGATGTCTGGGGGAGGTAGGTTTACAATGCGCTAGCCAGAAAGATTTCCCGGTATGAAAAGGATATCTTATGGTTAAATGGGCGTACGGATAGACCCAGTATTCGCCGAAGGAGAGCGCTACAAAAGCTCTATGTTGCAGCCCTGGAAAAGAAGGGAGAGTTCTGGAGGCAGAGAGCTAAGCAACACTGGCTGACGGAAAGTGATCAGAATACTAAATTCTTTCAGGCATCGGCGTCGCAACGGAAGAACTTAAACCGTGTGACAGAATTGAAGGACGGGGATGGGAATGTGCTTTCTTGGGATACGGGATTGGGGGAGCATATCCTGGATTTCTATAAGGCCCTGTCTAGGAAAACTCGGGGTGATGGAATTAATGGGCCTAGGTTCCCACAACAGGTGTCTGAGGCTCAGAATCGGGCCCTGCTGAGGGAAGTGACGTCGGAGGAAGTTCGTGAAGCTACGTTCTCGATGGGCCCGCACAAGTCGCCCGGTCCAGATGGCTTGAACCCGTTCTTCTACCAGAAGTATTGGGATATGGTGGGAGGGGATGTCACTCGGTGGGCTCGGAGGGTCTTTGCGGGGAAGGATATAGCACCAGGATTGAATAGGACGACCCTCGTTCTGATACCGAAGGTGGAGTGCCCGATGTCTCTGAAGGACTTGAGGCCTATCGCTCTCTGCAATGTGATTTTCAAGATCGTGTCGAAGGTGGCGGCTAACCGGCTGAAGGGACTACTGGATGGGCTAATCTCGACGACGCAAGGAGCGTTCGTCCCGGGACGGTCGATACAGGACAATATCATCTTGTCGTATGAGACGCTGCACTATTTGAAGCATAAGAAACTGGGCAAGGAAGGGTGGGTGGCCCTAAAACTTGACATGAGTAAGGCTTACGATCGTGTGGAGTGGGGCTTTATGTGGGACATGATGAGGGGCTTCGGCCTCAGTGAGGAGTGGATTGATCTAGTACGTCGCTGTACGTACTCGGTCACGTATGATATAGTGGCGGGAGGCAAGCAAGCGGGGTTTGTGCAACCAGAGAGGGGGATCCGACAAGGTGACCCTTTATCCCCATATTTGTTTTTATTCTGCATGGAAGGATTTTCGAGGCTTTTGCAAGGGGCGGAAGGGGCGGGGGACATCCATGGTGTCAGGATAACCCCTAGGGCTCCGCCGCTGTCCCATTTGTTTTTTTGCAGATGACTGTTATGTGTACTGCAAGGCGACCCCGCTGGAGATGGGGCGGGTGCAGGAGTACCTGCGGGCGTTTGAGGAAGCGTCGGGGCAGATAGTAAATCAACAGAAGTCATCATTGTTCTTCAGTGCCAATACGTCCCCCGCCCGCCGGGAGGACGGGATACGGATACTGGGTATCCCGGAACTCATTAACCCGTCCCCTTATCTGGGTATCCCGAATATGATGGGACGTAGCAGGAAGCAGGGATTGACTTACATCCTCTCACGGGTGCTGCAGCGAATTCAGATATGGGATGGTAAGCTCCTAAATGGGGCAGGTAAGGAGGTCCTTGTCAAGTCTGTGCTTCAGGCGATTCCTACTTACACGATGAGTGTTATGCGGTTGCCGAAAGGACTACTAGAGAAGATGAATGTGGCGTTGGCCCGGTTCTGGTGGAAGTCGAGTGGGGAAGGTGGTAAGGGAGTTATTTGGCAATCGTGGACGACTATGTCTCGACCAAAGGAGGAGGGGGGCTTGGGGTTCAAGAACATGTTCGATTTCAATACAGCCTTGTTGGGTAAGCAGTTGTGGAGACTACTCCAAGACGACACTAGTCTAGTTGCTCGGGTGTTGAAGGCTCGATATTACCCGGAGACGTCGGTGTTGGAGGCGGTTCGGAAACCGAATCAAAGCTTTGTATGGCAAAGCCTGCTTTCGGCGCAGGATAAGGTTAAGGAAGGGGCGAGGCGTTCTATAGGGCCAGGGACGTCTACACTGATTGGTGTCCACCCGTGGTTGGTAGGGGTGGAACCTCGTGTGCAGACAACTAGGACGGATCTGGTTTATCGTCCGGTGGCGGATATTATGCTTCCAAACGAAAGGAGATGGGACGTCGGGAAAATCAGGCAGTTGTTTGACGAGGATGTTCAACAGGCAATTCTGGCGGTTCCCCTCAGCAAGTTTGCCGTCTCTGACTCCTGGTATTGGGTGGGGGACTATCTGGGACAGTATACGGTGAAAGCGGCCTACGGCCTGTGCCAGCAAGATCAGGCAACCTTCCAACCCCAAACGGACATATGGACGAGGATCTGGAAGTTAGACGTCCTGCCAAAAATCCGTATGTTTCTGTGGAGGACGTGCTCAGGGTGTCTACAAGTGGCGGTGAATCTCAGACGTAGACATATAGAGATGGAGGCGGTCTGCCCGGTTTGTACAAGGGCTGAGGAATCCGAACTTCATCTACTGGTGGAGTGTCCTATGGCGGCAGAATGTTGGGCTAAGTCGGGATTAAATACCCCACAGGATGCCCATTCAATCTCGGACTGGGTGCAGCAGACGCTGAGTAGTAACCCTCCGGCCTGCGGAGGTCTAATTGGCTGCATCCTGTGGGAAGTGTGGAAGGCGAGAAACAAGGTGGTGTGGGAACAGAAGGCCCAGACAGCGGCAGAGGTTTTCCAAACCGCTTTCCACTTACAGGCTGGATGGTTGGAGGCAATGAAACGCAAGAAACAAAAGCTTTCCCAACCTGTCCAAGGCAGATCTATTGGGGCAGAAGTGTGGGAGCCCCCGCCCCAGGGATCCTGGGCAGTAAACACAGATGGGGCTCTATTCGCGGCAGCGAACCTGATGGGGACGGGATGGATTAGTAGGGATGCCCAGGGTCGAATCATGGGGGCTAGGTCGACTTCCATCCCTGGCCCCCAAAACCCGACCCTGGTGGAGGCATATGCAATCAGGGACGCGCTGAAGTGGCTCAAGCAACACCCCCGACAGAGGGCAATTGTGAGAAGCGACTGCAAGATCATAGTGGATATGGTCAGGAAGGGAGGAAGTCTTCTATCTCCTTTAGGGACAATTATCAGTGATTGTATTTCCCTTTTATCTCAACTCGAGTACGTGCAACTCGTCTTTGTAAAGCGGACAGCGAACAAAGCAGCTCATTGGCTTGCCAGGGCGGCTTGTTCTTCACCTGTCTGGAATTGGTCTGGGGGTCATATCCCTGAACCACTTCAAAGCATCCTCAATGCCGATATTTAAATAAAATTTCACATTACTCTCAAAAAATAATAATAATTAATTATTGTTCCGTATTTATCATTAGTCTTCATAATTTGAATTTTAAGCCTATTGAAATCATATTTTTTTTCTTCATAAAATCATATTTTTTTTATTACAAAATTAGTTTGTTTAAATAATATTTTTATTTAAAAATAATATTAATTTTTATATATATGTGAATTATTGAGTAAAAGGTTCCACATAATAATACAAGTAAAATGTTTTACTTGAAAGTCCCTAAGGAGGTTATCAAAGCCTTGAAAGCAATTCAGAGGAGTTATTTATGGCGTAATGATAAGGTCCTCTACAAGGTAAAATGGTTAGTAGTTTGCAGGTCGAAGCGCCTAGGTGGTCTTGGCCTCAAGATACTTGAGAAAATGAATATTGTTGTGCTAGTTAAATGGTGGTGGCGCTTTGCAACTGTCAAACGTTCCCTTCGGAAGGTGCTAATTTGTTTGAGGATGATATGGTCTGTGGATTATTGGGATTTGAGTCGTTTGGATAAGAATGGTAATTGTTACTTGTTCAAACATATTCTTGACCTTGCTTGTGACCCTCTTTTTTGCAGGATGTTCGGGAACTAGGGGTTGACGTGGGTTGTGGGTAAGGGAGTCGTGTTCGGGAAAGGAGGGTTAAGTAGCGGACTACTAGGATGGATTTGGTTGGACGATGGAGTTTAAAATACAGACCGGGAATGGGAGAGAGAAGTTACTGTTTATTTTTTCTTGGTTCTGAGTCTACATATCCAACCTCTAGATCTTGAAGACTATCTCCTATGGTTGGAAAGTCGTCCGGGGTTCTCGGTGTCTGTGGTTGTTAATCCTTGGACATCATTTTTGTAGGGTGCAGAGATACCTCATAAGCAATGTGTTTTGGTTTGGATGGTTATTCAAGATGATTTACCTATTTCGGTCGTCCTAGAGAGACGTGGACTTCGTGTGACTATTAACCGAATGTCCAGCCAATTGTTCAAAAATGGTATGGAGACTGTAGAACATTTGTTGCTCATTTTCAATCTCTTGGTGGCTCTAGGGACGATTTTTGACTCTTGGGGTGTGTTTAGGGCTATGCCCAAATACATCGGAGACGCTTTGGTACGATGGAGAGGCTTGGGTTCTCACCATTAGTGAAAGTTTTGGATCCGTGTTTGGTATGTCACTATCTAGCATATTTGGCTCTTGAGAAATACAGTGGTCTTTAATTTGGTAATGAAAAGTGGTGACGTATTTTTTGGGAAATTTTTTAGGTACTCTTTTGGTATTTTATGGCAGGCTGGCTCTCTAATGTCGGGTTCATCCTTTTCCGATTGGAGTAGGCGTTCGGGTTGGTGTCTCCAACCTAGAAGGAGGCATGGTATGGGCTAGAGGCACTTTTGACCTGTTTTGGTCTTGTAGGTCCGGTGAGTTTTTATTCGAGGGTTAGGGTAGGCTTCGGTTGTTCTTACCCAAGTATGATGAGTACTCATCTGGGGGATCTCTTGTGACCGTTCTACTTAGTGCGGATGGGAATGGATTACTTAGTCTTTATGGGACCATAGGATTTATCCTAATCACTCTGAGATATTGTTCATTGGTTCAGGTAAGACGTTTAGTCGAGTTTTTCAAGAAATTGTTCATCGATCAGTGTTTACTCGATTTTTATTTTTCGAGCTTTGACCCTTTAATTCTTTTTAGAATTTCATTGTATTTGTTGTTTACCTATCTCTTTCTATCTAAATACAATAGAGAGATGGCGGCTGCACAAGTTCTCCCTCTCCTAGGGTTTGAAGAGCTTCTGCGATTCCATGGCAGTGGAGGCACTACACCTCTTTCTACTGCTCATGAAACCGCGCCGGAGGGAGCAGGGCGGCGACTCGTGTCGCAGGTGTTGCAGCTCTCCCTTCCGCGCGCAAACGATTCCTCTCGTGGGGTCTCGGCAAGGACGACAGTGCACCGGCCATGGAGGTTCCATGGCGTGCGATCTCACGCCATGATCTGTCATGGACGTGCAGCAACGAACACAACGGGCTCAGATAGGTTGTGTTCGACTCCGCAACCCTTTCTCGTTTCTCTTGTAGATCCGAAATCTAGGGTTTTGCGTATTATTGGAGGCGGCGGCAATGATCAATTTCAACGACCCCGGCAACCCCAAGCATCGAGCGGCGACGATCCCGGTCGAACCGGTAGTTTTCAGCAAAAGTTGACTTTCCGCCGAAAAAGTCAATCGATGACTACGGGAGCCATTCGGGACCTTTCCGGGACCCAAAATACTTAGTCGTCGTTACGGTTAGCTTAGTTGGGTCGTTTCCTTTCAAATGACTACTTTTGCGAAAAAGTCAAACACGGGTCAAACTAGGTCGAATTTGGAGTATTAAAGAATTAATTTAATTTGAGCTGAGATATTTTGGGTAGAAATGGACCCACACGGACACATGTCCATGATAGCTTGGAGGGGAAGAAAAAAGTGAGAAAAGACCAATTGGTCCCCACTTGTGGACAAAAGTGAGAAAGAGAGATGGACTAAAGGACGAAATGGACATTTCCATCTTGAGGATAAGACCACATGGGGCAACAATTCAGCCCATTTTCTTCATCTTGGCAGAAACCTCCATAGCTAGAGAGAGAAGTTGAAGCTTCATTGCTTGAAGAAGAATAAATAGAGGAAAAAGGAGCTCCTTTGGGTGATTTCCAACACTAATCTTCACCAAAATATCATTTTTCTCTTCCTTTCTCCATTCCTAAGGTAAATCTTCAAACCAAATTCATTTTCATGAAGTTTGGGTTTATGAGTTTTCTAGAAAAGGCATGAAATAGGCTTGGGTCCTAAGTATTTGAGGTTCTTATTGCTTAATTAGATGAGTTATGGAGAAAGTGGAGATTAATGATGAAGTTTAATTAGTTTTTGTTGTGGTTTTGATGAAACCCACCATGGGTCTTCAAACTTTGGAGTGTTTGAGGTGAATTTTGAGTTTTAGAGCTTAACAATGGTGTTGTGGAGAACCTAGAACTAGTTAGGAACTTGTTGGGAGAAAGGAAGTATTTTTCCGGTGACCGGAGGTTCGCCGGAGCTCCGGTCGATCGCCGGAATCCGGCCACCGGAGTGGGAGATGACCAGCCATGGTCGGCCACACTTGGAACCGTGACCGGCCATGGTCGGCCACACTTGGACCGTGACCGGCCCGGTCCGGTCCGGCCACCCACGACCATGTGTGGACGTGGGGCCCACTTGGCCGGAATTTGGTTGTTTCGTGCTTGGACGGTCTTGGGTGAACCCCGGGAGGATAATTTCACACCCGGAACGAATTATGGAAGTGATTCATGTAATTTCGGGAAAAGCGATTAGAAACTTTAAATTGCGAATGTAGAACGCTCGACCTCGAAATTTGATTCCGTGAAGTGCGATGAAACAAGTAAATGTAATTAGGATTGATAGAGACAAAAAGGGAAATTTTCGGAGTCCCGATGGACGTTTTCCCGATTCCGGGCAAAATGGGCCTTCCGGGCCCATTTTGACAAGTTGAGCAATTGGGGTTAGTTTGGGTATTTCTCTCTTTAAGCCACTCTTGAATTATGCTTAATTCTCGTATTAATTTGTGATCCTAGACGTTGGACCCGAGCACGGCGGAGGAGGCTACTAGGCGTCTCGAAGTGACTAAGCGTTTGGATAGCGATCGAGGTAGGGAAAGTAGTGAATACCGGTTTAATTGCGGAAAGTTACTAGTATGCATATAGGTTGCGAATACTCGATATAATTGTTAGAATTTCATGTAGGATGTGAGGAACGAGTGAAATGAGGGATATCTTGTGAGCCATGTTGTGCCGTAAGTTTGGGAATTGTCGTGCTGTAGAAATGCATTTGGGCCATGTCGAGCCCTTAGGTTATGTGTTGGTTGTGATGCTATGATTGATGATTGTGATGCTTAATATGTGGTTTATCCATTGTTAGATGGAAGATCATGATATGGTATGTTGGTATGTTATGACAAGTATGATATGTTTGGTATGACGTGAACCAATGCTTGTGATATGATCAGGTGAGTGATAGACCGATGTGATGTGTTTTGGTAAGATTGTTTGGTAATGATATACCGTGTGTTCCGATATGATACCTATACCGACGGAAGATTCCGGTATAGGAAATCTAGACCGGTGATGTGTTGGCATGATAGGTTAGTATGATATGTTCGGTGTGATATATTGGTTTGATATGTTTGACATGATACGTTGGTATGACGTGTACTCGATGAGCGGATTATGTGACAAGGTGCGCCTGCCTTCCGACCGGGTGTCGGTAAAATGTGCTATGGTTTTGTGATAAGGTGTGCCTGCCTTCCGACTAGGTGTCGGTAAAATGAGATATGATTCCGTGATAAGGTGCGCCTGCTTTCAGACTAGGTGTCGGTAAAATGTGCTATAGTGGTGTGATTCGGCGTATTATGGGAGACTCAATGTGTGTGTATTGTTAATGACTTGTTGCGTGGTTGCTATTGCTTTACATGTGTGTGTGTATTAGATAAACGATATGAGTTGTACCCCGTGATGCAGGAAGATACCCGGCCGTAGGAGGATTCCGGTCCAGTATGCTATGAGGTGTACCCCGATGGGAAGATGTCTAGGGTGATGTCAATTTCGGTGCGATGTGGTCGAGCCGGGCTATAGGAAGCCGACACATTGTTCTGGGATACCATAGGTGGCAGTGATTGTTGGTATTACTCTGTGTGTTGATCTGTGTTGACTCATGTGACTGCTTATGCATGCTAGGTGATCTTCTTTGATTTGAAATATAGTTTTACCTGAGTTTAGTGTATTGCCGAGCGGGTTCGCACGTGTGGTCGATTGTGAGATAACCGTGGTTGTTGTCCATTAAAACTTGAGTGGATGAGAGTGGTCAAGGGCATAGTTGAGAAAAGTGGTATTAAGTTTGGTTCAGTGGTGAGGTTGATTTACGGGTTGTACCCGAGTGGGGACTAAGCGTTATCTTGAATTTTCTGTTTAACTGTTTCATAGTTACTGTGCTTACTAGTATGCCATAATCAGACGGTTACTCGTGCTGGTGAGCGGATAGCTCATCGCCTTAACTACTTTTTCTACTGAGCGAAAGCTCACCCCTTTACTTTTAAAATCGTTTTTATTGATTATTGTTTCTTAGTTCACGTCTCGAGTCCGGTCAAAACCGGATTTGGCGCGTGACAATTTGGTATCAGAGCCTGGTTTTTTCAAAAACTTCGGACCGTACGTCAATTAGGTGGGTAGAGTTAAGTCGCTAGGTTTCCGTGTGTCGGTTACACAAATCGGAAATGTCATACGCGTGGGACCGAGACGAAGAGAGTCTCTGGTTAGTGAAATGTCTGGTCTAGGTACCGTGTACTTGTAGTGAACCATTATGGTTGGTGTCATTGATTGGGTTAATTGATTTCTGAGTGTTGACGTGGACGGGTGGTAACAGTGTAATTACCGAGACCCGAGGTGTATAGCTGCGATGAATTGCGGTGTTCTGTGATTGTATCGATTGCTTATGCAGGATGTGAATTGGATGTCCCGCGTAAGCGGATGGTTAGTAAAACTTACAAACGGGTCATGCCCAAATTTCTGCAAAACTGAAGTGTTTGTACCTTCACGATTCGACTGCAGGGGCCACTGTAGTCAAACGTGACGGAGGGATGTCAAGTGGTTAAAACGTAGTTCGGGGACGCCTGAACCGGGTTGTAACGACACGATGTCGACATGAATGTTATGTTAGAAAGAGAAAGTGTTGAGAACCTTGAAACCAAGTTGATGTTGTACTGTGCGGCGTTGTTGTGTGATGTGAACTGTGGACTGTGTGACTTTTGGTTGAATTGTTGAATTGTGTGTTGACTTGTGTGACGCACAAGCGTGCAGGCTTATCTGATTGTGTGAAACTAGTATGACTAATTAAGACTAAGTATATTATTAGTTCGAGTGCGACTTTTATGAAACATGTGTGAACGCTAGTTATTTAGGCGCGTCGCTTTATGCGAATTTAAGAAACTAAACATGTGCGTTATTCGTGCATCGAATATACGACATGACGCGACGATTAGGCTCGAGGATGGAGGTCGGGCGACAAAGGGGACGGTTCGTTTCCATGTGACGTCACGGGGTATAATACGACGCACGCCGACGAAGGGACCACGACCAAAGGTTTGCCGGGAGACGTCGGAGATACCACCGGAGGCGTTGGCGTGGCGGCGAAGGACGGGGAAGGCGATGCCGCGTGAAACCATTAAGGTTTCTGCAAGTGGGCTGGACCGGGATCACGGTGACACGGGCCTGGGCCATGGGCTACTATTGGATATCCGTAGGGCCTGTCAGGATGGGACGACGGGGTTGCCACGGGCCGGGTCTGAGCCTGGTCGACGCGGGTCACGAGCGGCCCAGCCCACAGATGAGACGGGTTGGATCCGGGCTGGGTCGGGCGACAGCGGGGCATGGGTCGCCAGGGTCGGGTCATTCATCCACGGGTCAACCCGGTTGGTGAGGAATCAGAGGGTTCGACGGCATCCGATGGGTCGTCATACACAGCAGCGGCGGGGGCCACAAGCACCCCGCCTCCAAGAATGAGTCTCTTGGGGTCCATGGAGGGGTCGGTCGACTGCACCGCCTCTCTGGACGTATGGTTGCGACGGTTCCGCTAACAGTCGACAGGATTCTCCCCTACTAGTTCGGGGTCAGCACTCTCGCGTTCAAGAGCCCTACAAGTATCAATCAAGGGAGGACGACGCACGCTGACTTACCGGGGGAGTTATCGGTCCACCACTACAAACTTTACACTTGGTCCGCTCGATCAGTGACTTTTGGTTGGAGCATGTTGTATCGGTGTCTTCGGATGCTACCGCAGATCCCCCCCCCCCCCCGACCGCTCCTATGCCCAAAGCAACATTTACTTTTCAGTTCTTGTTTTGCAGTACTAGTCTAGTTTGTTGGTTGTATGGTGACAACAGTTGTACGATCGTTTGAATGTTTTAATTAATAATATTTTCATCCGTTCTTTAAAAAAAAACCTTTCTATCTTGATTATCGGATTCTCTTTAGTAGCTTTTTTGAGCTTATAAAAAAAAATACCCCACCATTGCCATCCATCCTTATAAATTGGAGTTACGCCCTAGCTAGCTAGTACAAGCCCTCAACAAAACAAACCGGAGCATCTATCGCTTTAATATTCTTCTTATCGAGCATTCCAGCTGCCAAGATAGAGTCCTCCACGGATCGAAAGAGAAAAAAGGAGTCAGCCACAGATCGGAAGGACAAGGAGCGAACCAGCAAGCGCCGGAGCAGCAAAATGTCGTCGGCCGGTCAGGTTAAGGCCTCCCACCTCCTCATCAAGCACCAAGGCTCTCGCCGCAAGGCTTCCTGGAAGGATCCAGAAGGCCGCATCATCAAGACCACCACCAGGGACTCCGCCGTCTCCCAGCTCCAGGCCTTCCGCGACGACATCGTCTCCGGCAAGGCTAAGTTCGAGGACCTCGCCTCTCGCTACTCTGACTGCAGCTCCGCCAAGCGCGGGGGAGATCTCGGTTTGCATCGTCCCCTTTCACTTTTCTTCCTGATTCTGTTTGCTTTCTTTTTGCCTTGTACTTAGGTTTTTCCTCGGCTCAAATCAGTTTGGGAGCTGATCTGAAACATGTTTCTTCTCCTAGTTTTATTGGACTAGCAGTATTGAAAAGCCCAGATAAATCATATACCGATATTTGTATTTGATGTTGTTGACTTAGTTTAGATTCCGAGCCCAGGCTAACCAATAACAAAAAATAAGAACTTTGATTATGAATTTTTGTATGTTCCAAGTACTTAAGGAGAAAGTTAGTGCAATATTAACATCCAAATTGCCTAGTACAAACAATCACATTGCATGTTGATTTGCTTTTCTTATGTATCTTAACATTTTAGATGGAGTGTTAGAGACTTTGTATATTGGTTGCTCTAGTGCTAGTGGCTGTTTCAGTTTGCTAGTACTTTTGTTATCAGTCGTAAACAATTGTGCAATTCGGCCTAATGCTTATGAAATTCCCAGTTGTATCATTTGGGATCCTTCATTCTTGTATTCATTTCTATTTAGTGCCACTATATTCAATCAATTAGATGCTATCATGCCTTAGTCCAAGAAGGAGCCTTAGAGTATTTGATAACTGATCTTCCAAGGGTTCATTTTAAATGGCTTGAGATGAGTTTTTTTGGCTCGTAGGAATCAACCAGTAGTTTCCTTTTACCGGAAGCCAATGTCCTTGGTTACCTTTGATGTAAAATCAAATGGAATGTGGTAGGAATACTTAGATAGGATATGCTATCTATGGACTTGGTGATGTATCTTGGGTCATTATACACCTTGGAGAGTTGAGTGATGCAAACCAACTAAAGAAGTAAAGAATATGAAAGATAGAAATCGCTACCTCATTTTTGTAGCAGGGTCATGGAAATGGCACTAAATGCTGTTGTTGTATAGTACTGGTGCGTTCTAATGTGTGTTTATGACACTTCTTTAAAGAACCTGTTGTTGTTTTTGTTCTGATCTGAAGTGGATTTCTACTTTTAATAAAACCTAAATAATCTAAGCCGAGTCAAGCTCAGACTCAATTTTTTTTTACCAAGTTGAAGATTTATCATAAACAACATGAAAATATTAGTCTTTTCTATTGTCAACTAAAATATGTGGTAAAGATTGATTTATATGAATAAATCATCAAACAAGGTTGGGACAATTTTGCTTAAACTTAATTGAGACTGAAGAGTAGAAAGATATATGAGTGATTTGATCAATATTTTTATTTTAATGAATAGAAAATAAATAAATAAGTAGGGATAGAATTCCACTAGTGTAAAACAGCCTAATTTCAAACTTAAGCACAAGCCAAGTATTTGACTAATCTTAGTTTAATTATGTATGTAGCCTAACGGCATATCTGTTTGTACGTGAATCTGATCATATAATTTATTTGTAATACAATTTCATAATGTTACTCAAAGGAGTAAGCCCTACACTGATTATGTATTTATATCACTTGTAATGCATATGATTTGCATAGTGGGCAAATGTCCAATGTTACTAAACAAACCTTTTTATGAACAATTGTGCAGGCCCTTTTGGTCGAGGCCAGATGCAGAAGCCCTTTGAAGAAGCAACATATGCTCTTAAGGTCGGCGAGATAAGTGACATTGTTGATACCGACAGTGGGGTACACATCATCATGAGAACTGCTTGACTGTAGCTGTCTCTCAACATTTCATTAAAGCATGAGTTTGGTATTATTGAGCAGATATGTATTAAATTTCTGAGAGGTTTTGTTCCTGATAAAGGTTACATGACCAATCGATGTTAGTGTTTTGAATTTGTATTCATTGATGTTTTCACATTCATGATTATCTAATGAAACGCCAATTATCTAAGTCTATTGCTGAATGGCATCTTTTAGCTAATTATGGTTTGTTTGAAGGTAGTTTTTGTTAATCCGAGACTAGAGTTTTATTGAGTTTGTCTCTGTATGCTTTATCTCAAGTTTGTGTGATAAATGCTTTGAAGGTTTCTAAGTTGACCTTTGGGAAAGCGTATTGTTCTTGTACCCAACCTTACTAATGGTTGAGTGGACAAACCTTTCGTAATAGTTCACCTGGTGCATCTTTTAGCTAATTATGGCTTTGCTATTTTGTTTTGTTTATGTGGTTTCAAGAAGGTTTTACCATTTGAATTGTTTCTGGCTACCAATTAGAAATTTGACTTGGTTATTGTATCTTGCATATTATAATTTATATTGATCAATTTTTCTTGAAACTAAAAATCTCTGCCTTGCGTTATATTTTTAGAAGCTTTTGAACCTCAAGTAAGAATCTACACCAGCATCATATAAAAAATAAAAAAACTCTCTCTACAGAGAGAAACCCTACTTCTCCAATAACTAGTTGGTGTCGGTACTACAGGCGACCACAACGGTTCCGGCCACGACGACTGCCGGTGGGGCTCTTCTCTCCCATCGTCCACGCTCATTTATGCTCGTTTTTGATGTCGATAAGCCTTTCGTTGTCTTTGACCGTCGCGTTCTCCCCTCCTCTGTCCATGGTTGCGCCTCCCTCGCCTCGCCGGCCAGGCCTGTCTCCCAACAGCCATCTGAGCTCCTTCCCCGACCGGTACAGTTGGGTACCTTCGCCTCATATCTCTCTCCCCCCCCCCCTGCCACGCCCCAATTTCAGTAAAACCGAAATCGGGACGCGAACATTTGAAACCTGTTTTGAATAAACAATTTGAAATTACCATTTAGTTAAACAAAATAATATTTACAGCTCAAAATACGTCCTAACAAGTGGACAAAATACAAGGTATCCGTCACTAGACTCAAAAGTAAAACCCGGACTCCGCTCCTAGCTCCACAAGCTTCGAGAGCTCACCTAGTCCGTCCTGTGATCAGTACCTGTAGGAAAAGCAGCTAGGGGTGAGTGTTCGCTCACCACCACGGATAACAGACTGACTACGGCATACTTAGCAGACAATGCCGGTAACACCTACAACACACTCAACACCGGGGATCACCATCTCCAACTCAAAGACTCCGACTGACACACACCCACAGTTACTTTCCTCAACCGACTTAACACTCGAACACGTAATGTAGACCTGACACAACGATCACGACCTCCACCAAAGACACGACTGACAACCACACAACACCCAAGATCACGAAAGATCGCACACCAAACAAGATCACAAAGGATCGCACACCAACCTCTCAGTAACCTCCCTCACGCCTTTTACCGATCACTATCAGGCCAGGCGGTCGACCTGTCGCCACTTTTGCCGATCCCTGTCAGGCCAGGCGGTCGACATGTCGCACTTTTCCCGACACAAAGTCGGATCAGGCTGTCGACCTGTCCCACCACGCACGCTCGGCCAGGACCCCTTTACTGTCGGGCGGGCCCCCTACCCCGTCTGAACATGTAGACGTGTGCGATCACGGGACCCCCGATTAATGAAGCGGGCCCCCAACCTCAGGTAACCACAATCACAATCACAATCAAAGTTCAACAAGCAGCAACAACACAGGTTCAACACTCCACGGGTACTCATGGCCACCCAAGACACCAACAGTAAAACACGGACTCAACAACCCCACAGGCACTCACGGCCTCCCAAGATACACCAACAGTAACTCATGGCTCAACAACCCCATGGGCACTCACGGCCACTCGAAACACACCAACGGTAACTCATGGGCTCAACAACCCCACGGGCACTCACGGCCTCCCAAGACATACCAACAGTAAAGACACGGGTTCAACAACCCCACGGGCACTCATGGCCACCCAAGACACCAACGGTAAAACACGGGCTCTCATGGCCACCCAAGACACAACAGTAAAGTACGGGCTCTCATGGCCACCCAAGACACAACAGTAAAGTACGGGCTCTCATGGCCACCCAAGACGCAAATTTCACAAACAACCTTCGGGCATAACCAATGCCTCCAGCAGTCCTAATATCAACAGTTTCACAATCAACCTCCGGGCATGGTCATATGCCTCCAGTACTCCTAATCTCGATAAGTTCGCAATCAACCTCCGGACATGGTCATATGCCTCCAGTAATTCTAACATCGATAAGTTCTCTGCTCCTACGACACTACTAAGTGTCACATGCAATTCTAATGTTCGATACATTCCTGAATTATACGACACTACCCGGTATCGCCTACCTTTCTAATATTCGATAAACCTACTTAACCCACGACACCCTAGTGTCACATGCATTTCTACTGTTAACTTTCCCTAGTCAGGGCCGAGATCCGGCTACTTTTCCCTACCTCGTATAAGTTCTCCAAAAGTGCCCAAATAAGCCCCGGCGTGATCTCAGTCACTCGCCTATCTTTCCTTTGCCTCGGTCCGCAGCACGATCTAAAAGAACACAATTTTAAGGCACTTTTAAACTCGCAGGAATAAACTGAAATTCAATAAACTTAACGCCCAAACGTAACCCCGACAATGTCGATCACTCCCAAACTTCCCGATTACTCGACATTGTCGATAAAGGACTCGGAAAAGCCCGATTCGCCCGACTTGGCGAATCTGCCCGGGTTTTGGAAACGCCCTTCCGGGGCTCCGAAAATTCCCGTTTTCGTTTCTACGGTCTTAGAATAATTAAAGGGTTCCTAGGCACTCGACGGAATCGAATTCCGACTTCCGAGTCAAATAATTAACGTTTAAAGTTTCTAAACCCGATAATTACAACCTTCGCATTTTAAATCCAAATTTCGATTCGGTTATGGATAAATGGTCCGGGGAACGTTCTAAACCACCCGAACACTAAACCCGATCACCCGAGCACGTGGGCCCCACCCGGCCCACTTTGGCCGTGGGTCCTAGGGTTCAAGTGGGCCCGGCCCACCATGGTGGTGGCCGGCCCTAGCTCCGGCCAGCCACCTCACATGGTGGCCGGCCACCCCCCTATGGTGGCCGGAGCTCCTCCCGAGCTCCCGGTCGCCGGAAAACGTCTCCCTTCACCCCAAAACGTCTCCAACGATCCCCCAACCTCAATACAACCCTAAACTAATCACTTTAACCAAACCCTAACATTTGAGATTAAGTAAAACGACGATCGGTTTGGTGATTACCGTAGAGGAAGACGATGGGAGTGTGAATCTCCTAGCTTTGAGACGATCCAAGGGTGGAAGACGTGAATAGTGGACACCCAAAACCCTAGCTCTCTTCTTCTCCTCCTCCTTCTCTCTCTAACTCTCTTTTTTTTTTTTTCTCTTTCTACCCTAAATGGCCGAACCCCCTTATGTCTCCCACCTCTCATTTTCCCCCTAAAACCTAACACCACCACTTGGTTGACAAGTGGCAAGGTGGGTCCCACACCCTTTTGGAATAATATCTAGAAGATATTTTCCAATCAGATTCGCGAAAATCGGACGTTTCGGGCCCCGAACGGCCACTTTTTCCAAGAAATTACGAAACTTGACGGGCTACAAGGAAACGGCTCAATTAAGACCGTTGCGATGACGGCTAAGCTTTTTGGATCCAAAACGGTCCTCGAATGGACCAAAACGTCGCTCGGTTGACTTTTCTAGCGAAAAGTCAACATTTTCCAAATTGATCAGAAAGTTGCCCTGAGTCCCCGGAACTCACTTTGGTCGATATCGGGGTCAACTTAAGTCCGGTATGACCCTCGGGGTCATTTTAGGTTCATTTAAGTGTCTGTCTTAAAAATTTTAATTTTTCATGTTTTTCGCAGGTTTGACTGGCGTTGACCGGGAGTGGTTATTACAACCCCCCTCCTCCTTCCGCCTTCCTTCGCCGCCCTTCTCAACCGGCTGTCTTGTTCACCAATCTCGCATGATCCGTTTCCCCAACCCTCTCCCTCCTCCCTCCGGGAAAACCCACCTCCCCTTGGCCTGCCCTGACCTCCACTGCCCCCTTGACCCGACCTGGCACCCTTCGCAGAGTCGAAAAGACTATACTGAACCCTCGGGTTTATTCATGAACCGACCTCCATAGTTTCTTAACTTGGAGAAGGTTATGGAGCGTCTATGGAGTTGGGATCCGGGACCTACCCATTATGACTCGGGACCGACGTTGCTTGGCCGTCCCGGGAGGAGAAATGAAGCAGATCGTTCCCCTGGAGCAATGAGAGAACCCGACGGGGGTGGGAAGGTCCAATAAGGGCCCATACCCACAGATCCGGGACTGACGGTGCTAGGGAGTCTCGGGATAGCAGCAATCAGAACACATTTCTCAAGCTTGATTTACTTTCTGTTTCGTACCTTTGAAAAGTCGGTACGAGGATGTCTTGAGTTAGTGTCTGCGATCCAAAGCAGACTATTTCTACAGGTCCATGAGCGCTAGATTGACTACGGTCGATCATGACATTTATCTGGAACTCAATGCTTTTACGTCCTACCTTGTATGGTTTACGTTTCACAGTAATACAATCCCCCAGTTATTCGTTTAAAAAAAAGAATATACACAAATAATAACAAAGGTTTGCATAGCAAAGCAACATACATTATTACGCTTGGATGAGGAGAAAATGGGAGGTCTTGTAAACAAAGATTGCTTAGTTATATTTGATCATATATTGAGATGTAATTTTTTGTTATTAGATATAGTTATATGTATTATGGGAGACATGTACTTAGATGATTCTTATCGTAAGATTTTATTTATTATATTTATAAAATATTGAAAGACATCTCACTTTTAAGTACTACGAATTAGGGGTGTGCAAATCATCCGTGACCCGAGACCCACCCGAAGATCCGACCGACCCGAGACCCGCTAATGACTCATCCGATGGGTTTCGGATCGGGTCCGGGCCAAAAAACTCAAATCCGAGTATTTTTTGATGGATCTCGGATGAGACCAAGATGACCCGTCGGTTATCCGACCCACCCGAAACTATTAGTATATGGGCTTAAATATTGTCGAATACTAAAAGCCCATAACATTTAAGGGAAAAAGCTTAACAAAAACAAGCCCAACACTACACAATCAATGTCACCTTCCATATACACCACACAATCAGTCTTATCTCAATCAATCTTATCTCATGTTCTACATCAACCACACAATCGGATACACACCATTTTCCCTAAACAAGAAAAAGAATACAGATGCTCAAATAAACCCTAGCTTCTTCTCAATCTCACCTCTCATCCCTTTCTCGCGACATCCCCAACCCCAAGCTGTAGCTCGTTCGTTTCCCAAACAGTTGCAGATGGTCCGTACCTCAAACGGCCGTAGATGTTTGTTCCACAGTCACGACGTATATTTTGTTCCACAAACTTCTCTCCTTGTCCCCTTCTCGTCACTATCTACTTGCCATGGTTGATTTCACATCCAACCATGTTTAAGCTTTAGGGATGACGAGCTCGTTGATTTCGCCTACTAGATCTGACGAGTTTTGTACTATGGTTTATGAGTTTGAGGCAAGGGTTTGGAGGGGATGGGGTTATAAGGTGCGGGTTTCGGATTTGGACCCGATCCGTCCGAAATCCGATCGGACGGATCCGCCTCCTAAAAATGGATCCGTGGTCGGATTTTGAAGTGAATGGATCCGATCCGTAAATGTGTGGTCGGGTCTAAATATGGACGGGTCGGATCGGTTATCCGACCGAACACACTCCTACTACGAATGCCCATTTGTTCGTTTTTGCCAAAGGCCACAAAGTTAACAGAGGCGACCCTGCTAAGGATTGACATCTAAAGGACGGTTTCTAGTTTTGTTTTATTTTTTCAATTGATGAATCTTTTCAATTTTCTTGTTTTTTTGTGGTTATGCTCACCCTTATTCTCACTTCTTAGATTCTTTCTGTACACGAAAGAAATAACATTGAAGCTAAATATATATTAGTTGTCCCATTCCCGTATCGAATGACATTGTTATTTACGGAGCTCGGGGCGTCCAAGGAAAGATGATTAAATTAACCAAATTAGTCATTTTTCGGATTCCAAATAAATAGAGATTAAAGATCCTAATCAAAAGATTTCTACACTAGGAAGAAACTCTTAACAACAGAGGACTATCCTTTTCTTTTCAAGTCCTCCCAATAATCTCACCACCTAATCTCGTTCTCTTGGCATTCCGGGTGTCCATCATAAGGCCACCCCTTTTCTGCATTGCCATTTCATGCCTGAAATTGCAACTCGTTCCTTTCTTGCACCCCTTTGGCCCATTAAAGTAGGCACAAAGTTTCTGATTCGTTGGTCTCATTTCTCCTGTTTTTACGTTTTGGGTCTTTTCATGATTCTGGAATTGATTATTAGCATGATTATCCAATGGAAATTGGGGGCCGCCCGGTAATCTTTCTTGATTATCTCCTCCGTGCCGCTTAATAAGGTTCTTATAGTAGTCCGCGTCCCTCACATGACATGGTTGTAACATTGGGAGGGATGGATTTGGGACCATCCTATTACCAGGCATCATCATACTTGGAACCGGATTTCCCTTACTTTGTGGAGAAGGACCCACTGAGCAGATCAAGTGATTGGGCCCGAGAGGAGCTGTATTTGTGCTTGGCTGACTAACCGGAGTGGCAGTATAATTAGGTTCCATCCGGTCATTTCTCAAATGGCCTACCATTCCACTCGACGGTTTCAGCTGCTCAACCATTATGTTCGGTTTAGGGTTGACCAAGTGAATAGGCCGAGTTGCTTGTTTTAGTTCTGATACTGGGGCACTTACAGTAATGGTTGTGGTAGTAGTAGTAGTAGTCATGGTTCTTGCCTTTGCGCCTGCTCCAAAATCATTTCTTAAAGAATCGATCATTTTTGGGTCACTGAAGATTTTCATGAGTAATTGAGTGTCAATCTCTTCACTTTTCATTGTTAAGGCAGCAGCTGTGATCAACTCAGGCCGTAAACCCTGTGATGCTCCAAAGATTGGTTTTTCTTTGGCAGGAGACAATGGAGCGGAAAGGATTGGCTTTGTTGTTTGAGGAGCATGCAGACTTTGAGGCAAAGAGTTTACTATGATCTTGTTTGGTATTGATGGTGTCTCTATGACTTCTTCTTCCAGCTCCTCAATTGGAATGATAGGAATCAGAGGAGTAAGATGATCGTCATTACCTTCTTCAACTCCCAAAGAGCCGACCGGGCTATACACATATAAGATGAGGCTTAGTGTACTAACATTGACAATACAAGTAATCAACAAAAGAAGCAAATTTGCAATTATACCAGGGAGGTATGGCGGAAATGCGAGGATAGACTGCTTCCAGCACTCTCATTTCCCTAAGATTTTGAACTACCAGCTCTTCACTTTCTTCCCCAACTACAACATGCCAGTTTGGATTCATAGTAAACTGTTCCAACAATGGAAAACATAACTTGAGATATTGCGTCCCAAATCACAATTACAAGCAACAAGTTAAACTAGAATACTAAAAATCTTGACTTACTTTGGGAGGGCATTTCCATGTAACCTGAGGGATACAGTGCTGCTCTTTCTCCCTCTCTATGTTCATGTGTTGACTGGTTTCAAACCCAGGGGGTAGGTCATGAGACTCATTGATATTTGAATGCGACATAAGAGATGGCTTTGCACGAAGATGATATTGATAATCCATCCCAACTTCACAAGGACTCTCCTCGGACAGAAACAGCTTTACCTATTTTAAATCAGGAATTACATTGTTATGACAACTCAACAAAAATTGAAAAGGGAGATACCAAATAATAGCAATATCAACATATTTCATACAAAATATAACCGAGAAGAGTCCACCCAAAATCATAATGTTAATGTTTCACAATATCTATAGATCAGTCATAAGATATCCGAGACCCTAACAATTGCAGTTCCTTATCAAAATTTGAAATTTTATTAGTGTCTGTTCACACTAGTAGTTCTCGTCTGTAAAATTTCAAGACAGCTGAAATTATAAACCTCTAAATTTTGAAGTTGAGCATCAGTAGCCTAACCCATGAACTGGACAAACATTTTCCTTTAACCCAAACACCCCAAACATGCCAAATTAAGTAACCTGCTATGCCAAGCAGGTACAAGCCAAAAGCCTGGAAGGACAATGTAATCTAAACCTTTCACACACAATGATACAACCCAACCATACTAGGATAATAAGTTCTACACTAGTAATACACAAAAATGTATCCTGTAAATGAGAAACTAACAAAGCACCATTGATGGAGACTTTGAAAGCTAAAATAACCCGCCATATACTTGAAAGATCTGGGAACTCCCCATATGCTCTTTGCTGCCATTTGATGGCTAATCAACAACATGTACATAAAAGAAAAGGGCATTCAGACTCGCAATGAGTGGCAAGCAACCCATTAACATCTAAAATATACAATTCCAAAGTAGTAGCTTATCACTAAACAACAAACATGAACCTCCAATCTTAGGATTTGGTAAATTTAGCGGAAAAACACAATCTGTTACTGAAACCTTCAGGTGAAGTTAACAACATGCATGCTTTATGGAAGTACAGTGGATTCATATGACTCAGTGCAATAAAAACAATGCATTATGCATGGAGATGACCACAATTAGATCATATATTGAATCTCATATATAAGGAAATCTTGTCTTTATATTGGAATCGCTCAACTACATAGCATACAACTACACTAGGGGATAAGAAGATTGTCTAAGCATGTACAAGATCAAAAAACCGACATGCAAAGTATCCTACCATTCAAAAGAGAAAAAAAAAAGACCACCCAATTAGAACAAACTTTCAAATAAAACCAATGTGATAACCACAATACACATCAAATTTTCAGTTACTACAAAAATAACACTTCATATTAAATGCAGCACAAAATAGACAAGGAAAAGGGCAGGCTGTTTGGTTATCAAGTATTCAGCTTAGTATCAAAGGGAGCCAATGATGATGCAGCATACTAGGGAAATCCGCATATCTCCAACAATTTACCAACTCCCTGTTACTCTATTTCCCCATCACAATGAGCACAATTAGCTTCATATTGGTTCAATTTCTTGCAATTAAACATTTTTGTAAGTTATATACTTATATTCCCAACTCTTTTTGCAATGAGCACAAAAACTGATGTAAATTCCCAACTCTTTTCATTACACACCACTAGGGTATTTTTACATGAACATGATATCTCAATTATCAAATCATTATTGTCTCTTCTGGTTATTCATTACACACCATCTAAATTACAAATAACAAATCACCTCCAGTGGTGGAACATGAGACTTGCAAACTGAGAATATTTATAATTACTATGAACTTTAGGGGAAAAGCTGTGTGATTATGTATTAAAATGGGAAATGACATGCCAAATTTTCTGTATAATGCTTTAGAAGCTTTTCTTTGATTATTATCACGGGCTTATCAGATAAGGAACTTAATTATTATCAGACTGCATATTTTGGATTCCTTGTGATTGTTGCTTCACCAATGGCAAAATTAATTTTTTTTACTATAACACAACAAATATTGAGTTATGGGTTACTTTATTTTTGTAGATCTGGCAATCACAAAATGATCTTTTTTTAATAAAGATGAAATATTATATTTAATATAATTGATTCCTGTTTTTGGCCGAATGAAGATCGACGAGATTGAATATGACTATGAAATATAATCTAAAACTTTCCTTCCCAGAAATATGGTACGGGACGGCTTTATATTGAGATCTGGTGTTCGAATTCGAGATTCAAATAAAAATTTCAGAAATCCAAAATAATAGTGTTCAATTGTTTTAGTTAGCAGTTTTTATTGATTTGTTGGATTCAATATCTTAAATAATTAAATGAATAGATTCGATGGTGGCGAAAAATGAAAGAACAGCACAGAGATTCAACCATGGATACAAGAATTAAAAACTCGATCTTGAGGAGACTGTTGAACGGAATCGATAATCAAAACCAGCGTAATAAAAATGATTAACGGATAGATTTGGTGAAGAAACCGAGCTCAGATTGAAGATTAATATGTATACCTGACAAAGATTAAAACCTGAAGCCCATGAAACCCTGTTCGATTTGCGCGATCTCTTCATTATGAATCAATCAAATTTATGAATGAATCAGAATCACAAGAAATTACAGAGACGCAATAAAGACACAAAGATCAGATTTCAAATCCTATTTTGAAAGCGAAACCTAATCTTCTTCTCTTCGGGACGCGATAGGATGATGATATACAGAAAGACAACAGCTATACAAAACCTAAGCACACCTTTTATATATACTATTGATTCTAAAAAAAAGAAAACCCTAAAAGCTACGCGTTATTTTCCTTTTTATTTATATTTTTCAATTTGCGATGAAGGACTGTTTGGCTATAAACGAAGAATAAAAACTTATTGGTCATTCAGTATTGGTAAGGGAGAATAGCTACCGGACCCGGAACCGATATGGGCCGGATCGGACGGGTTTTAGTAGCGGGCGGGTGGACGGGTATACCAGCTACTAACCCGTAGTATTTTTTTGCTCTTCTCAAGTCCAATTGAATTATAAAAAAACACAAAATCAAACCCGTAAAGTTTACAGCGTAAATTATCACTTTAGAAATTTATTAGAGAGTGAAGATTAGAAATGAGAAAAAATAGATTATGACATAAATGAGTGAAATCTAAGGAAGAGAGTAGAAGTAAAGAAAAGAGAAATAAAAATGGGTTATGACATACATGAGAGAAATTGAAAGAAGGGAGTGGAGACTGAGAAACGTTAAGAGGAATGAGAGAGGAAAGAGATGTTGAGAGGCAAAAAAGTTGAAGAGAAGAACATAATGCAGAGAATAGAAAACCCAAGAGAGAGAAAAAGTGTTGGGAGATGTGAACAACATTGAGAAGTTAAAAAGATTTTAAAACAATAAATTAAAGTGATAAAAGTATGGAAAAGTGGAATAGATGGGATGTCTCACGTGGGTGAGATGACCACTCTTTCTTTTTTATAATAACTATATCTTGTTTATATCTTTATTTCTTTTGTTTATTTATAAAATAATACTTATTTATTAAGTAATAAATTAAAAAAAATGGTAAACTACAAATACATACCCAAACTTGTCACGATTAGCTGATATCTATCCTTATGTTTTTTTTAACCAATACATACTCAAATGTTCCCGAAATATAACCGATAACCCTTGCTGTCTGATTTTCCATCCATTTTCTGTTAATTTTTTCAAAAATACCCACAATACCCTTAACCCTAAATCCAACTCTATCTTTCAAATATTTACGAAAATACCATGGTTTACAAAAATCATTTCTTATAATATTTTTATTATTTCTGTTTTATATATTTAATTAAAAATTGATTTTTTTTTAATTCCTAACTATTTTTTTAATAAATCTGAAATGTTTTATTTGTCTTAATTATTTTTAGTACTTCTTTTTATAATATCTCTTTTTGTAATATAATCAAATAAATGTAATTTTATTCATATTTCTTATTTTCATTTATTTATTTTAAATGTAATTTTATTATTTTTCAGAAATCCTTTTTTTGTTAATTAATTTTTTTTAATATTACATATTTATAAAAAAAACCGAATAACAGTAAATAAAAAAAATAAAAAATCAGTTTCATCTTCCTCGCCTCGTGCATCTACCCCTCTTCCTCGTCCATTCCGAGCTCAAATTCACCGCCCCTTTCTAACAGATCCAACAATTTTCTAGGGGAAATTGAATCGATAACACGAAATCGAAGGAGGTGAGACTATAATGTTGAAATGGGTTTGAGGCCAGACTGAGGGAGAAGGAGAGAAGGAGCTCGGTGAGATGCGTGGATCGCGGAGAGAGAGGCGGCGACGGAGGGAGGAGAGAGGGTGCGGTGAAGGGAAGGAGAGAGAGGGAGGAGAGAGAGGAGGTGAGAGGGGCGGCGGCCCAGGGAGGAGAGAGGGTGCGGTGAAGGGAAGGAGAGAGAGGAGGTGAGAGGGGCGGTGGCTCAGGGAGGAGAGAGAGGCGGCGGCGACCCAGGGAGGAAAGAGAGGCGGCGGCGGCCCGAGGAGGAGAGGGGGCGGTGAAGGAAAGGAGAGAGAGGGAGGAGAGAGGGGTGGTGGAGGGAGGAGAGAGGGGTGGTGGAGGGAGGAGAGAAGGGCGGCGACTGTGGAGAGAGGAGAGAGAAGAGAGATGGGGAGGAGAGAGGAAGGAGAGATAGGGTATAGAGAGAGAGAGAGCGACAGAGGAAGGAGGAGAGGGAGTTTATTTTAAAAAAAAACTAAATAAATAACAAAATGGCATGGTTATGTAATATTCAAAGTTTGTTGAGGATATATTCGTCATTTAACAAAAATGAGACTGACGGAGTTGGACGGTAGGGGCTATCAGTTATATTTCGGGAACATTTGAGTATATATTGGTTATAAAAAAACATGAGGGTAGGTATCAGTTAATCGTGACAAGTTTGGGGTATGTATTTGTAGTTTACCCTTAAAAAAACGTTTGGTCTTCAAACCTGTATTGAAAAAAGAAAAAAAAAAGTAAAACATTATCATTTATTATATAATATAATAATTATTTTTATATAATAATATAATATACTAAAATAAACTTTTAGTCATCTTCTTAGAGCATCTCCAATGGTTAGACACTAGGTAGTGTCAAGGAGCAGTGTCAGAGAGTGCTTTTTGGCTTCTTGACACTGCTCCTCCAATGGTCTGACACTACTAGTGTCAGGAGCCATGACTACACAGTTTCACTAATTACAAAAGCACCCCACATTTAATTACTACTTTTATTTAAACTCACAAACACATTACATAATATTTTGGGCCGGTTACTTTTATTTAAAAAGCACCCCACATTACATAATACTCAGAAACCCGACACGTGGGCCCCACCCGGCCATCAAGACCCGTGGGTGGCTGGACTGGTTTTGGGCTGTTCACCACACTGGTGGCCGATCCTAGCTCCGGCCAGCCACCACCCACGGTGGCCGGAGCTCCCCCGAGCCTCCGGTCACCGGAAACCGATCAATTTTCGCTCCAAAACGTTCCCAACGAACCCTACACCTCGACTCATCCATATTTAACTCGTTTAAACACAAACCCTAACTTTTAAACGTACTAAAACGAAAATAAATTAGGTTCTCACCGTAGGAAATGATGACGGGAGCTCGATTCTTCAACCGTTGAGACGATCCGTCGGTTTGATCGTAGGGAAATCGCAAAGCCCTAACCCTTTTTCCTTTTTCTTTTCCTTCTCTCCTTCTCCTTATTCTCTCTTCTTTCTCTCTCCTCCTTCTCTTCTTTTTTTTGATTTGGCCGACACTTCCCCTTTCATTTCCTTTTAATTTGTTTTAAAAACCAAACCAATCTCTTCTTATTTACAAACTACCGCTCATTTACTTTTTGTGTTGTTCAAAAATACCTAACACCACCACTTATGTGACAAGTGGCAAGTGGGTCCCACCTCTTTAGAAAATATCTTTGTAGATATTTTTATGTCAGATTCGCGAAATTCGGCCGTCTCGGGCCCCCGAACGACCCCATTTTCCAAGAAATTACGAAACTTCACGGGCTACAAGGAAACGGCTCAACTAAGACCGCTGTAACGACGGCTAAGCTTTTTGGATCCAAAATGAGCCTCGAACGGACCAAAACGACGCTCGGTTGACTTTTCCAGCAAAAAGTCAACCTTTCCCAAATTGGATAGAAAGTTGCCATGAGTCCCCCAGAACTCACTTTGGTCGATATCGGGGTCAACTTAAGTCCGGTATGACCCTCGGGGTCAAATTTATGATCATTTAGGGGTCTTTCCAAAAAAATTAAATTTTCCTGTTTTTCGCCGATTTGACTGGCGTTGACCGGGAGCGGTTCTTACAATCTACCATCCTTATAGGAATTTAGTCCGCGGAATTTAAAACAGACGTACCTTAGGAGTCGAACAGGTCGGGGTACTTCGCTCGAACCTCGTCCTCGCGCTCCCGAGTCGACTCAGCCTCGTGGTGCCGCCACTGCACCCGTCCTAAGCGGATAACCTTTCCGCGTAGGACCTGCTCCTGTGGATCCATTTCTCAAGCCGGTTTCTCCTAATACGAGACATGACCCGTTACCTCGACATCTGCCCACTCAATGACGTGCGAGGGGTCCGCATTATACTTCCGCAACTGGGAAACGTGAACATTCCCAAGCTGCGGTGGTAATGCAAGTCGGTGTGCAACTGCTCCCACTCTGCTCAAGACCTCGAAAGGCCCGATACACCGCGGGGCTAACCTGCGTCCGCCGCGGTTGAAACGCACCAGTCCACCTTTTGGACTCACCTCCAGGGATACATGGTCACCGGCTGTTGACTCGAGAGGTCGGCGCCGTCTGTCAGCATAGTTCCTGCCGACTCTGCGCGGTCTTCAACCGCTCACGCTTCGGCACGACCGACTCAGCTGTCTCTCAGACCAGTTCTAGACCCAGTAAACCCTCATTCCTCACTTCCGCCCCGCACACAGGCGACCGACACGGCCTACCATACAACGCTCCGAGCGGTGCCATCTCGATACTGGCCTGAAAGCTGTTGTTGTAGGCGAACTCGGCTAACCGCTCACGAAATCCATCGTGACGTGCCCCCATTTCCACTGTGCAACCGATAGTGGCTGTAATAACCCAGCGGGACGCTGATGTTCGGCTCTCACCTGTTGATAAGTGAGGCACCGCGATACTAACTTCGCAACTGCTCTCTGCATCCCGCTCCCCTACCGTCATCGTGCCCACCAACTCCGACCTACCCGAATCCTCGGGGTGAGGACTCAATCCAGCATCAGGGCTCTTGAGCCCTCTCTCGAACCTCCTGTATCAGTTCGCTTTTCTAACTTCGCATGCACGACATACCCTAGTCAACACATCTCAACGGCTCTAAACTCAGCCCCAACATCTCAGCACATCTCGACGAAGCAAACGAGTGTGACGCCCCGATATCCAATAAAAAGACGTCCAAATCAGAGACCGAACAACCATTCCATTAGTCACACCGATAAGGTATAGCATAACCCTCACACGATCCTCTATGCATTTACTTATAACTTTGCGCAACCAAACCAGTATTCGCTACTCGTCCCCTGCGGAAAAAGTAGTTAAGGGGATGAGCGTTCTGCTCACCTCCACGGACACCTGTTCGATTATGGCATACTAGTAAAGCACTAGCGACTTACCAATCTAACCAAGGCTAACCACTACCTCAAAACCTTATATCAAAACGTCACACTACTCACGCTATCAATACCTCAAATACTTGCTCACGTAAGGGAAATCTTGAATGGGGATCATATTCTCAACTTCGCAAGCCATTATTTCTCATAACCTCAATACCCTAATTACCCGATCACGTAGGGAAACCTCAAACGGGGATCATGTTCTCAATACAGCAAACCACTATTGCTCATAACCTCAATACCCCAATTACCCGATCACGTAGGGAAACCTCAAACGGGGATCATATTCTCAATTCAGCAAACCACTATTGCTCACAACCTCAATACCCCAATTACCCGATCACGTAGGGAAACCTCAAACGGGGATCATATTCTCAATTCAGCAAACCACTATTGCTCACAACCTCAATACCCCAATTACCCGACCACGTAGGGAAACCTCAAACGGGGATCATATTCTCAACTCAACAAACCATTATTGCTCACAAACTCAATACCCTAATTACCCGATCACGTAGGGAAACCTCAAACGGGGATCATATTCTCAACTCAGCAAACCACTACTGCTCACAACCTCAATACCCTAATTACCCGATCACGTAGGGAAACCTCAATATAACCCACTCACGTGAAGGAAACCTCAAACCATCCGTTCACGCGAGGGAAACCTCGAACACCCGTTCACATAGCGGAAACCTAGTTCGTATGGCGCCGCAGCGCGTCAACCCTAACCCCTCTCCGTGGTGAGACTCTCACGCCGAGGCGCTGTATCACTACCGTAGGTTATTGATGAGTCTCGAACCCAAGACCTCACCCTTTAACACCGACTTACGGCCTCTACAACCAACACGATCATTAACACAGCCACGCAAAACCAACACTCAAACTGCACAAACAAGACGGTAGAACAAGACAGGAATCACGGATCCGTGACAGACCCCGTCACGGTCCTGTTTTCCAAATTCGTTTCAGACTCGATCTTTACCCCTTTTTACCCTAAAATCAACCTTAAGCGTCACACACGCTCGATCACCAAAATTATAGACCACACGCACAACAATTCACAGACAAAATCAAGTCACCCAACCTCAATCACAAGCCCACAAGGCCAACCAACTTCAAAACACGCCCATCGGGCCAACCAATTTCAAAACACGCCCACCGGGCCAACAATTTAAAAACACGCCCACCGGGCCAACCAATTTTAAAACTTTTCTCCCTTTCATCATAAAATCTCATTTTTGACATCACGTAGTTACAACCCGGTCCAGGCGTCCCCGAACTAACTTGTACTCACTTGATATCCGCATCGTCACGTTCGACTACAAGAGCGCTCCTGAGTCGAGTCGCGACAACTTAAAAACGTTTCACGCAGCAACACACAATCAGTATGCCAGTAATAATAATACTGCACATACACACAACCACAAACAGGACTCATGTCACTACGGGTCTACACACGTTTCCGACTTGCGCAACCAACGCACGGCGGGACTTTCAACGACTCGACTCTCCCCACTTAATTGACGTACAGTCCGAGGTGTGAAACCTTGAGCTCTGATACCAAACTGTCACGTTCCAAATTCGGTAGAATCGAACCCGGAACGCGAACGGTGAAACAATAAAATAATTTTCAAACCCCTTTAAGTAAACCGTTTAAAATCACCATTTAGTTAATCAAAATAATATTTTACAACTTAAAAGTACGTCCAAAACAAGCGGACAAAATAAACAAAGCGTACGTCGATAAACTCCCAAAAACCCGGACTCCCGCTCCCAGCTCTTCAAGCTTCGAGAGCTCCCCCAGTCCGTCTCGCGACCAGTACCTGTAGGAAAAGCAGCTAGGGGTGAGCGTTCGCTCACCACCACGGATACCAGACTGACTACGGCATACTAGCAGCAAATGCCGGAAACACCAACAACAACCCAAACACCGGGGACTACTATCCCCAAACTCAAATAACCCGACTGACACACGAAAACTGTTACTTTCCCCAACCAACTCAAACCCGGACACGTAATGTAGACCTGACACAGCGGTTACGACCTCCACCAAAGACACAAAAGATAACCACGCAACACCCAAGATCACAAAGGATCGCACACCAAACAAGATCACAAAGGATCGCACTCCAGCTGCTCAGTGCCGGTTCCTAACCGGCTGGGCTCGAGCCTGCCCCACGCAATTTCCCCGACACGTAGTCGGGCCAGGCTGTCGACCTGTTAGCGACATATAACGCAATACTTTTCCGATAGCTGGTCGGAAGGGGAGCCGCCCTTCATCGCCGAAGAATGCTCAACTTTACCGGTGGTTAACCCGGAAGGCTAGCCAACCCCCACGCACGCGACCACAGAACCCCTTTATTGTCAGGCGGGCCCCCAACCTCAGGCAGAAGAATGCACAACTTTACCGATGGTTAGTCGGAAGGCTAGCCAACCCCCACGCGCGCGACCACAAGACCCCTTTATTGTCAGGCGGGCCCCCAACCTCAGGCAATCACTATCAACACCCAAGGTTCAACACCCCAAAGGCACTCATGGCCACCCACGACACACCAACAATAATGCACGGGTCAACACCCCATGGGCACACATGGCCACCCACGACACACCAACAGTAATACACAGGTTCAACACCCCAAAGGCACTCATGGCCACCCACGACGCACCAACAATAATACACGGGTTCAACACCTCAAAGGCACACCTGACCACCCACGACACACAAACAGTAAAAACACGGGTCCAACACCCCAACGGCACACCTGACCACCCACGACACACAACGGTAAAACACGGGTCCAACACCCTAAAGGCACACCTGACCACCCACAACACACAAACAGTAAAAACACGGGTCCAACACCCCAACAGAACACCTGACCACCCACGACACACAACGGTAAAAACACGGGTCCAACACCCCAAAGGCACACCTGACCACCCACGACACACAAACAATAAAAACACGGGTCCAACACCCCAACGGCACACCTGACCACCCACGACACACAACGGTAAAAACACGGGTCTAACACCCCAAAGGCACACCTGACCACCCACGACACACAACGGTAAAAACACGGGTCCAACACCCCAAAGGCACACCTGACTACCCACGACACACAACGGTAGAAACACGGGTCCAACACCCCAAAGGCACTCATGGCCACCCAAGACACAAACAATAAAATACGTGTTCAACTCCCCACGGGCACTCATGGCCACCCAAGGCACAAAAAATAAAATACGGGTTCAACTCCCCACGGGTACTCATGGCCACCCACAAAGACAAACAATACAATCAACCTCCGGGCACAACCAAATGCCACCAGTATTTCTATTGTTCGATAAGTTCACTTATCCTACGACACTACTAAGTGTCACATGCCTTTCTATTGTTCGATACGTTCCCGTATCATACGACACCACTAAGTGTCGCCTCCATTTCTAGTGTTCGATAAACTTACTCATCCTATGACACCACTAGATGTCACATGCATTTATACTGTTAACTTTCCCTAGTCAAGGCCGAGATCCGGCTACTTTTCCCTACCTCGTAACGGTTTCCAAAAAGCCCACGCCCAAGCTCCGGCGTGCTCGCGATCACTCGCCTAGCTTTCCCTTGCCGCGGTCCTCGGCACGATCTAACAAGATCACAATTAACACACTTTTTAAGTTTGCAGACAAAGCTGAATTTTAATGAATTTGACGCCCAAACTCAACCCCGACAATGTCGATCACTCCCAAACTTCCCAATTACTCGACATTGTCAATAATGGGCCCGGAAAGGCCCGATTCGCCCGGCTCGGCGAATCTGCCCGGGATTGGAAAACGCCCTTCCGGGGCTCCGAAAATTCCCGTTTTCGTTTCTACGATCTTAAATATGAGCACCACAGATATTTGTGGACGAGTTTGTTTTCTGAGTTTCAAAAAATAATCCAAAGTAATTTGATCCCGAATGGATCCCATGTGACCTCATTGTTTGGGATGTCCACCATCACGCCTCCGACTCCTCAAACAGATTTTATTTAGCCGATGCGCTCCCAGAGTAACGCATCTCACCCACATCCAATCCCGCTTCGTCTTCTTCTGGTGATGAAGCCAACCCTCATCTTTGGGTGTCGCTCCGAACCTTCAGTGGTATAACCATTCGTACTTGTGTCGACACCAATAGGGGCTCACGCGTCCGTCGCCCCGTCACCAATTACTCCTGAACCACAACTAGGTTTGTTACCATCCATAGTTATATCACCACCAGCCGTGTACATGCCCCGTCCCAGTAGGCGCAAGCGGGCATGCTCTCTGTTAGGAATGACGGATCCATCTTGACCTCGGGGGCCACGGATCTACCCCAACCTCGACGCGCCCTGACTCTTGGAACCCTACCGCTGTCAAGCCGCAATCACCTCTTCCTAGAACCGATCGGGGACATGATCGATCTCTGGCCCATCTTCCGATTGAGGACATCCTCGTCCTCCAGAATGGGTTCAACACCCTCTAGATGGACGAAGAGGAAGATCGAGTTATCAGCATCCCTCGGGACTCGACGACTACCCAAGCTCGTGCTCACACGACATTTGATTATCTAGTCGGCTGTTCAAAATAGGAGTTGACAGACCCTCTATGGAGGGATTGATGATGAAGGTTTGGCATTACGACGTAATGGTGATTAAGGACCTCGGCTGTGGAATATCCAGATTCCACTTCACATCCTAGGTGGAGAAGGACCAGATTCGCCGAGGGGAACCGTGGTCGTTCAAGTAGGTGCATTTGATCTTGGAGGACCTCCACCCACATGTCAACCCGTCCACTCTTCCGGTCCCCCAGTTCCAGATGTGGTTCGGAATATCTGACCTTTCTTGAGACGATCTCATAGCAAAAACATGATTCCAGGTGGGGCGTGTACTTTTGGGCTTTGTGGAGACTAAGATGGATTCGATAAGACTCGCTTAGGGAGGGACCTTGAGCATAATATTTTAGAAGGACCTGGCTATGCCCATTCGACGCTCAAATAGCCTTTTAATTCATGGGCACGCCACGCCAATCACAACCAAGTTGCAATACCAAAAGCTCTCAGGAATCTGTTTCCACTATGGCTGGCCACCTAAAAATGCACTGGACCCGGCGAGACACCCATCTCATTCAGGGGCCTCCGCGCTTTGACCTGGCTCTCACGGTCCATGAGACCCCCAATTTGCGGGTGGGTATCCATGGGGACTAATCGGACCCCTCCCCTTCGGTCTCGATCATCCGCTCACTAAGGCCCCTCATTGGGATTTGCGGCCCCAAGAACGACACTACTCCCACCCCTCAAGCCAGCATTACCACCGTCTCGGTTAGTTGTTCCCTGGGGATTTTCCGGCCAAGGTTGCCAACTCCGACCACAACGCATGATCTCCTGTCTACTACTCCTATACATACTTGGAGTTGGAAGCACATGTCCCTCCGGCCCGAGCGATCCATATCGGCTATTTAGGGAGTAAGACCAAGCGAGGTAGGAGAAATATAGGATCTCCTGCCTAACCATGGGGTCTTCCTATTGGGATCGATGATTCTGCAAGGCGTTGTGCCCCACCATCCATCTTTAGCGTCAGGCAGCCTAGAAGGGTCTTAACGCGATTCAGCCTTCCTGATGCACGGGTTGACACAATCCCTCCGACCCTGAAAAAGAGGAGCCTAGACGCCCTTGGTGATGGAAATAACTCCATAGGAGGAAACAAAGGCGAGGTATGCCAAACAGCCTCGCCAAGGTCTCCATTTGAAGAAAAAAAGGAGCCTAGACGCCCCATTTTCCTAGTCTTCCCCCTAGACATCCAACACTCCCTCAGCCTCCCTGAAACAGTCTCCCTTGTGAGATCAGAGTGTTCAGTAGAGAACATGAGTGTTGTCAAGTTGAGTCAGGAAAATGTCGAAGTTAGCCAGAGCTGGGCTACCATCGGCAAGAGAAGCTATCTCTTTCATATTCGCCCGGATTCCCTAAGAATTTTATTTACAGGGTTAGCGTCTTAGGCATTCTATTCGGGACTACGTCTCACCCTCCCTATAAGATCATTTCTCTTTCCATTTTCTATTTTAATTAATCATATCAATAAAACTACCACTTCCATGCTTAAAAAATATAAGTTAGCAAATATAATAAAATATTGGGAAAATATTAGATTGGTACCCTTAACTATACGTTTTTAACACTTTGGTACCCTTAACTAATTTAATCACTAAAAGGGTACCTTAAGTTTCCAATCAGTAACACTTTAGTTTTTTTCGTCCATTTTTGGACGGAAAATGGTCATGGTAGTGGAGATGAAGGTTGGGGAAGAAATAGAATGAAGGAGAAACAGAATGAAGGAGGCATATGTATGAAATAAAATGTGGGAGATGAAGGTAGCGTAAGAGAAATAAGGTAAAAGAATAATTAGGGTTTGAACTTAGAGGGGTATTTTTGTCATTTTTTGAAAGTTTAAGTTCATGTGCATTGCACATGACCATTTTCTATCCAAAAATGGACGGAAAACACTAACGTGTTACTGATTGGAAACTTAAGGTACCTTTTTAGTGATTAAATTAGTTAAGGGTACCAATGTGTTAAAAACGTATAGTTAAGGGTACCAATATAATATTTTCCCTAAAATAATTTCATATTCATCATCCATGTGATAGTATTTTTTATATTTTAAAACAAATTACTACATTAATATATTCGATCGCTTATTATGAACAGAGAAATTTAACTATATATATATGCTCCCTAACATACCATATTGGTTTAATATGCTTCAATATTTTATAATTTGATCTTTATGCTTTTTATATTCATTAAGAAAAATATATCTCTATTAAATTTTGAAAGATATACTTTTCATCGATGAATATTTAATTATTCACTGCATAACGAAAGTGTTAAAATAGGTTTATTGCCTTATCTCACTCATGTGTAAGTTTTAATATAAACTAATTATGTTCAACTACAAGATATGCATTATATATAAATACAAAATACAAATGAATAATATTTTAACTAACCCGTCCCTACAGTCAGAACGGGATGAGTTAGAATGTTCAGACTAAATCTAAAATCAGAGAAAAGAACATGTGAAAGTCACTTCGTAAATATAAGAACAACATGGGACCGAGAGGGGACATTGAGAACTCGGACATGGGCTTTAACAACTTTCTCCCAGACAAAATGGATGTCGAGTTCATTATGTTTCATGCGTTTATGCTAAACAAGGTTGCCAGACAGGTAGATGACACTAACATTACCGCAATAGAACAAAGTGACTCGATAACGGACAATGGAGCTCTAAGAGAATATTACGGAGCCAGTATGACTCAGAAACAACATTAGCAACTCTGTTGTACTCAACCTCAATACTAGAGTGAGAAATACTAGATAGCCGCTTCGAGGACCAAGATACAATATTATAGCCCAAGAAGATGCAATATCCTAATGTAGATCGATGGGTGTCAGGACACCCAATCCATTCAGCGTTAGTATAGGAGACCAACTCAGATGTTACGGATGAGGATAACTGAAGTCCCAAGTGAAGTGTACCCTAAAGATAACGAATAATGCACTTGGGTGCTCCCATATGAGTATCACAAGGGTCATGCAAGTAAAGGCACACTTGATGGATGTCATAAGAGATGTCGAGATGAGTGAAGGTGAGATATTGTAAGGCACCGACAAGACTGCGGTAGAGAGTAGGGTTAGAAAAAGGATGACCAGAGTCACCACTCACTTTTGCTTTCATGTCCACATGTGTGATAGAAGGAGAACATAAGATCAAGCCAACTCGTTGAAAAATTTCCTCAATATATTTCTGTTGAGACAGAAACATCCTACCAGAATGTCGACCTACTACAACACCCTAGAAGAAAGACAGAGGCCTAAGGTCTTTCATAGCATTCAGAGCTTAGTAAGGTCATAATGGAGAGGCGGAGAGCATGAATCAAGTTCGTTAAAATAATGTCATCCCCATACACGAGAAAAGAAACAATACGACGTGGTCATTATAGATAAATAAGGAATGGTCAGAATCCATTAGTAGAGACGAAATTAGTAAAACGCTGATATCATGCTTGTGGAGCTTGCTTCAAACCATAGAGCGTACGTTTCAATAAGCAGACATGATCATGATGAGAGAAACTCTTAAAACCAAGAGGTTGATGCGTATAGACCGTTTCGTTGAGATGACCATGAAGAAATGCATTATTCAGTTGGGCCAAGATCGCGAGACTACAATACTTAGTACAATGCGAATAATAGAAGGATTGACAACGGGGCTAAAATTTTCATCATAATCAATGCCAATCAGAGGGGTACGACCATCAGCAGTAAGATGAGACTTATATCGCTCAAAAGAATCATAGAACGTCGTTTATGACGAAAAATCAAAATAGACCGAATTACATTAGTATTAGCAGGACGAGGAACTAATTACAAGTTTTATTTTTAATCAAGGTATCACACTCGTCAACTATTGTCAATTTCCAGTTGGGCATTAGAAAGGGAAAGTTTGGTGGGGGTTTTTAGTATGGGAAATGGTGCAAGCGAGGAATGAAGGTTGAAAAGTTTCTTAGGTTTGAGAATACCTGCTTAACTCCTCGTAATCATAAGATGAAGGTGTACTGGTTGGTAGTGAGCAATATGAGTTGGCTGAGACGGTGGGGTGACCACGATAAGGGTTGAATGTCGTGGACTAAGTAGGGTACGCGATTCAGTAGAAGGGGTGGAGCCAAGTGGGCACAACAATGGAGCTAGAAGTATGCCATAAGGGGGGCTGAATCGTCGGCTGGCATATAGATTTATGATCTGGTATTCATTCTAATTATTCTAACTTGAGAGCATTTGGTTGTTGGACTTATCATCAAGTTGAAGAGGATAAGATTAAATTAAGGGAAAAAAAAGACTATTTTTCTTGATTATCATGACAATGTGAATTATGGTGTCCGGAAACTGAAAAATATATTATAAGTTAGGATGTTTCATTCTGTAAAGAGGCTTTGTTGCAAGAAAAGTGTGAGAGACGCAAGGATAGTTCTCCTATTTGGAAAGTTTTTTTTTTTGATAAGCGGAAAATTTGTTAAGCATGAATTTTACACAGAAGTAAAACAGAGCGAGAAAACGATCCTCGAAGAGGATATTTTCCCAAACCAGAACAGCTACACAGAGCTAAAAGAAAACAAAAAAAAACACCAAACTCAAGCAGGACTCGGCAAGAAACCCACTACTACTAACAACTTGCTTGCCTAAGTCCAACCCGAATTCAAACACAAAAAACGGTTAAAAACCGAAATCGGGAATAACTCTTCCCCAGAAGTCGAGTCAGGGCAATCATCTTCCTTGCTATTCTTAACTACCTTCTCAAGACTCTGAGGTGCGACTTCAGAATTTAAAGGTACGATCGCCAAAGTATTAACGACTTTTTTTCTTGACTTTCGTGTTATAGCTCCAATTACCTGAGGTATCCTTCTTAGCAATGTCAATCAAGAAGCTACCTGAGCTGCCTCTGTTATCAGCCAAAGTTTTAGCCCTTGTCTGATAATAAACAGTTGGAGGAGCCATCTTCTTTGATTCACCCTCTTGGGACGACCACGTTTTCTCGGTTGCGCTATAATATCATTCCGAATCGTAGTGAAAGTCTTCGGAGGTTGAAGGAGAACCTCCTTCCATGGACTAATCTGGTGTTCCCCAATAAGATCACAAGCTTCATTTGAAGTCGAGTCAACAACTCGAGTTCCATTGCCCATACCCAATCCTAAAGGAGAAAAACTTGTCACCCCATAAAACTGCTTCTGGGCTTCAGATTCAGAACCTATACCAAAGCCTAGCTCATGGGCTTCTGAAATTTGAGCTTCAACTCCTTGTGTACAGACCTGAGGCCCAGCTTCAAAAAAGTCCAGAACGGCAACATGCCGACTATCCTTCACGTCCGAGCCCAATTTCCTACCAGATCCCTGCCTATTTGGAAAGGCGATAGCTTTGATCAAGACAAAAAAGATTATCATCAGGTGGATCTTGGAGCTCTTATTTCTCAAGTTGGTACTTCTTTAGAGATGTTATCAGATGAGACAATTGTCGATATATGTGACTTGATAGTAAAACTCTTAGATGTATATAAACTCTTGGAGCTTAAATACAATGATCCCTAGTCTTATAGATATATTAATATTAGTTTGATGTTGAATGATGATCATCCATATGTGATATGAAGATCTGGTTTTAGGCGAGGTTCTAAAAGTTGTTAGGCGCTAGTCGGGCGGCTAGGTCCTTCGGGGATTAATCGTGGACTAGACGGGGATTAATCGTATTTTTATTTTTAATAGATATATTATTATATATAGAAATAAAATATGAATTTCAATATATTAAAAATGGTAACAAATATTTAAAATACCTAAAAAATAACACAAAACAACTCAGAAGCGCAACCCCTAATATCACCAACACCAAACAACTCTGCATAACCATCTAATTATTTTAATTGAGTCTGTATACTACGCACAATTATTGTAACCGTTTCTATTTGACACCGGTGCATCGCACTCCTTCATATCTGCTTCCCTTGTTGAGTCACCAGGACTGAGAGTAGAGTCATTGGATAGACCCTTATGCCTCGATACCCCTGTTACGGGAGATGTAGTGTTGAGTAGTGTGTGTAGATCCTGTGAGATCAGAGTAGCTGACCATCCTTTTGTGGGTGACTTGCTTGTGTTGAACATGACGGCGTTCGACGTTATTCTAGGGATGGATTGGCTGTCAAGGTACGAGGCGACCATCGACTGTTATCGTCGACAGGTGACAGTACGCTCGGGCGATACGACTGTCACATGTGTGTTGGGCAGCCAGAGCGGAGTGCTACTCTCAGCCTTGTCTGTGGGAGAGGAAGTTCCGACTGAGCAGAGTCGAGATTTGCCGAGGATCGTATGCGAGTTCCCGGATGTGTTTCCGGAGGAGTTTTCAGGATTGCCGCCTAAGCGCGAGGTCGAGTTCGAGATTAACCTAGTACCTGGTACGACGCCGATCTCAGTGGCACCATACAGGTTTGCACCAGCTGAGCTGACAGAGCTAAAGCGCCAGTTAGAGGACCTTGGATCTAAGGGGTTCATCAGATCGAGCACCTCGCCGTGGGGAGCACCCGACCTCTTCGTGAAGAAGAAGGGTGGAGCGTTGAGGATGTGCATTGATTACCGGAAGCTGAACCGGGTTACGGTGAAGAACCGCTATCCGATGCCAAGGATCGATGACCTATTCGACTAGTTGAGAGGGGCGAAGGTCTTTTCGAAGATCGACTTGCGATCCGGTTACTATCAACTGAGGGTTCGAGATTAGGATGTGGCGAAGACCGCCTTTCGCACTCGGTACGACCATTATGAGTTCCTGGTGATGTCGTTCAGGTTGACGAACGCACCTGCGGTGTTCATGGACTTGATGACTAGTATTTTCCGACCCTACCTGGATCAGTTTGTGGACGACATCTTGATCTATTCGCCGGACGAGGAGGCTCATGAGGAGCACCTGAGGATTGTGTTGACTCTACTCTGTACTCATCAGTTATATGGTAACCTGGAGAAGTGCGAGTTCTGGCTCTCCGAGGTGAAGTTCCTCGGACATGTGGTGTCCCGGGAAGGGATTTTGGTCGATCCGGCGAAGATCGAGGCAGTGTCGACTTGGGCGAGGCCCACGAGTGTGTTCGAGATCCGCAGCTTTCTCGGGTTGGTAGGTTACTACCGGAGGTTCGTCCAGGACTTCTCGCGCTTGGCAGCGCCGATGACCGCCCTAACACGTAAGGGTGTTGCTTTCGTGTGGACTGACAAGTGCGAGAACGCTTTCACTGAGCTAAAGACTCGTCTGACCACCGCCCCGATTCTGATTGTGCCGGAGCGCGGTGTGGGGTACGATGTCTACTGTGACGCGTCCGGTGAGGGACTTGGTTGCATGTTGATACAGACGGGAAAGGTAGTTTCATATGGCTCACGACAGCTGAAGATTCACGAGCGTAACTACCCGACCCATGACTTGGAGTTGGCAGCCGTTGTGTTTGCTCTGAAGAGCTGGAGGCATTATCTATATAGGGAGAAGTTTCGGGTGTTTTCCGACCACAAGAGTCTCAAGTATATCTTCTCCCAGAAGGACTTGAACATGCGACATCATCGTTGGATGGAACTATTAGATGAGTATGACTTTGAGCTGCACTATCACCCGGGCAAGGTGAATGTGGTCGCCGATGCTCTGAGCAGGATATCGTTTCTCAGTCTAGCAGCCATGGCAGTCCAAGAGTGGGACATGATGGGAGAGTTAGTTGCGTTTAGACTGGACCTAGAGGAGGTCACTGGTAGTGTGGCTACGTGTTCATTAGTGGCTCAGCCCATGTTGATTGCACGAGTGCTAGAGGCACAGACAGTTGATGCCGAGACGGCTGAGATCAGAGAGAGAGTGATCAGTGGCACCGAGGTAGAGGGCTGGGAGTACAGTGATGACCTAGGGTTACGGTATCGCGGAGTGTTGTTCGTCCCGCAGAGTTGCAGAGAGGCTGTATTGAGAGAGTCGCATCATTCTCGTTTCACGGTGCATCCGGGGGGCACCAAATGTACAGAGACATCAGGCGACAGTTTTGGTGGAGTGGTATGAAGAGAGCAGTGGCAGAGTTCGTATCGAGGTGCCTCACTTGTCAGCAAGTGAAGGTCGAACATCAGCTTCCTGCATGATTACTACAGCCACTGCCGATAACGGAGTGGAAGTGGGAGCATGTTACTATGGATTTTGTATGCGGATTACCGAGATCTTCGAGAGGACACGATGCCGTGTGGGTAGTAGTCGATCAGTTGATGAAGTCGGCTCACTTTTTAGCCATGAAGATGACGGATACAGTAGAGGTATTGAGTCGTTTGTATATCCGAGAGATCATTCGACTGCACGGAGTTCCGGTATCGATAGTGTCCGACAGAGATCCCCGCTTCTCTTCGAGATTTTGGGAGAGCCTGTAGAGAGAGCTAGGGACAGAGGTCCTACTGAGTACAGCTTATCACCCGTAGAGCGACGGACAGTCGGAGCGCACGATTCAAATTTTGGAGGACATGCTTCGATCGTGTGTTTTGGATTTCGGAGGTTCTTGGAAGGAGCACCTACCTTTGGCTAAGTTCGCCTACAATAAAAACTTCCAGGCCAATATTGGGATGACACCCTTTGAGGCGTTGTATGGTAGGCCGTGTATATCGCCCGTGTGTTGGGCCGAGGTAGGAGACAAGAGCTTGTTGGGACCAGAGATGGTTCGAGAGACGACCGAGAAGGTCACGCTGATCAGAGAGCGGTTAAAGACCGCATAGAGCCGGCAGAAGAGCTACGCATATAGAAGACGTTGGCCTCTTGAGTTTCCAGTCGAGGATCATGTTTTTCTGAGGGTGAGCCCGAGGAAGGGGCTCTTACGGTTCAACCGCGGCGGAGGCAAGTTGGCCCCGCGGTTTATCGGACCTTTCGAGATTCTGGGCAGAGTTGGAGCTGTTGCCTATCGCCTTGCCACCGCAGCTCGGGAACGTTCATAACGTCTTCCATGTATCCCTGCTGCGAAAGTACACGGCTGATCCCTCCCATGTGATCGAGTGGACTGATATCGAGGTGGCTGATGATGTATCTTATGAGGAGCAGCCTGTCAGGATTGTGGACACAGGGGAGAAGGTCTTGCGCGCCAAGACTATTCCTCTAGTACGAGTGCAGTGGAAGCACCAGGGAGCCGAGTCAACCTGGGAGCGCGAGGATGAGATCCGGGCGAAGTATCCCCACCTGTTCGACCTTTGAGGTACGTTCGTTTTAAATTTCGGGGACGAAATTCCTTTAAGGGGGGTAGACTGTAAAGACCGAAAAAAATTAATATTTAAATTATTAAATATTAACATCGAGGTTGGGAACGAGTTTAATATTTGAATCGAAATAAAAAAAAAAGAGGAAGGAAATAAAAAAAAGGAGCAGATCAGTTTTGGGCCAGCTCAAGCTTGGGCTTGGGCCGAGCCAGAACGAGCCCACGCCTCAGCTCACTCGGACCCAAGAGACAGACCCTAGGGTTCTGAACAAAACCCCAAACGCGACTCTTCGCGTCGCCATTTCTCCGCGCGAGTCCCGAGGCCATCGTCTTCCTCGAGCGTGCGTTCTCTCTCGAAGCTCACCTCCCTCTCGCTCGATCCAGATCTCGCTGGAGCCGTCCCATTCCCTCACTCACCTCCTTCTCCCTTTCACCACTCGTCTTCCTTCGACAGAAAACACAACCCAGAAAGCCCCAACCCTTCTCCCTCGTCCTCTCGCACAACCGAGCTCGCCGGAGCTACAGAGCTGCCTCCACCGGAGCTCCGAGCTCTCGCCATCACCATCTACCCCCTTTCCTTTCCCTCACGATCTCCCTCGGTAGAAACCACCACCTGAATCCCCTTCTCTTCTCGTATCGGCCTTCTTCTTCTTCGATTCAACGAAACTCGCGACGCCGTCGACTTCGCGAGCTCCATCTCGCCGGAACCACACGAACAGAGACGGTGAGACTCCCCTCAAACCCAAGTCTGTCTTCCCCTTCTTTTCTTCGCTGGAAATCGAGTCAAGGTGGGCTCGTCATGACCGAGCTCTACCGGAGAGGGGTCGCCGAAGTTCTTCGCTCTGGATCTGACGTTCTCCACGCCGGCGAGCTCACACGTCCCCAGATCTGGCCGGAAACGCGCGCCCTTCGTCCTCTCCGTGCCCTGACGCCACCCACCGCTGTCAAACCCTCATTCTGACCTCCCTCGCCGCCGTGAACGAACCCTCGAGCAACGTCGCCGCCGCCACCCATCGCCGGAGACGAAACCCTAGCCGAGCATCGTCTCAGACGAGCTTTGGACTTGGGTCCGAACCATGACCTGGGCCTGGTTTCAGACGTGGGCTTTGGGCCTGGATCGATCTGGGCCACGGCCTGGATCTGACCAGGCTTGGATCCGGGTCCTGTATCGGATCTGGATCCGGGTCTGGACGGGGTCTGGGTCGGGCTCGGGTCAGGTTCGGGTCCGGGCTCTGGACCGCGTTCAAACTCGGGTTCGGGTCGGACTCGGGCCGGGCCGGTCAAGACAGATTAATTAAATAAATATTTGACTTAAAATCAGATTAATTACATGGACTTTCGGACAAGGATCGGACTTCTAAACGACGTTTGGACAAAATAAATTATTGGACTTAAATTATTAAATTTGAGGACCGTTACGGGTTGGACCGGGACTGATACGTCCCTTTTTGTGTTAAAGCAGGACGTTACCCCGAGCACGAAGAAGACCGGTGGGGCCAGGACGTCAGCAGCTAGGAGACGCAGCTGTGGATTTGTCTAGAGGTAGGGATTTCCTCAAACCCGCTTTAATTTGATCGTACTAGAATGCATATAGGGAAACCTAATAACCGGTAAACAACTAGTATGCATGTAGGATGAGAACAACTAGCGTAGCCGATTGAACTGCGAACATTTACGTTTCTGTCTTGGGAATTGTCGTGCTGGTAGTATCGGGCCATGTCGTGCCTGTAGGGTTGACTGCTGATTGTTGGATTTGTGTTGTGCTGTCTAAATCAGTTAATAAACAATAAGCATGCAAACGAGTAGAATTGACTAGAGAACGCATGATCCGTGATTTGAGTGCTTTTCCCTGTTTTATTTGATATGTTGTATTGGGAATGTTTGGGGATACCGGTTAAGCCGGTGAGGTAACCACGTGGAGAGTGGTATCAGTAAGTGACGGTATGTGCCCATTGGTTGTGGTTGTTGTTGAAACATGATTGTGATTGTGAGCGTGATTTTGACTGTTCCGTGATAATTGTATTGAGATATGCCCAAGAGGTGTGTCGTACCTTCCGACGCGCCACCGGTAAAGTGTGAGAGACGTACTTCCGTAAGGTGAGTCGTACCTTCCGGAGCGTGATCGGTAAAGTGTGAGGCTTGGTGTACGGTGGTACACAAGAAAGGTGGTTTCCCTACCTTCCGACCGTGAGTCGGTAAAACGCTATGTCCCGCGAAGAGGTGATTTCCCTACCTTCCGACTAGCACTCGGTAAAACGCTGTGTTGAGCACCGCGAGAGACGAGGCCGCGAAGAGGCGATTTCCCAGCCTTCCGTTGATCGGTAAAACGCTATGTTCCGCGATGAGGTCGACCGCCTATCCCGACTTTGTGTTGGGAAAGTTGCGTGCGGCTACGCCGGGCCGAGAGGGTTTCTCCCTAGACCGTGCAAGGGTTACGAATTGTGTATTTGAGATTGCCTGAATTGAATGAATATTGTTGTGTTGTGACTATGGGTGTTTTCCTTGGTTATGCGTGTGTGTTTAAGAACGCCTTGCTTGAATTGTCTATGATTGTACTTGTGGTTGTCGTTGACTATGTATTGGGGAAATTGTGTTCGGGTTGTTCCGTGGCGTGGCCTCAGGGTAGGCGTTGTGTGGAATCGGTGTTGATATAGTTGGACACTGAGTATCGAGCTTTAAGAGGGGTCTTGGCTTTTATTTGGTTTAACCGTCGTATAGTGTTAAAATCTTTATTATATTTTAAATTATGGAACTGCATTTTGGTGACTTCGAGATAAGGAGGTTTTGATGGTTTTCCCTACTAAGCGTCAAGCTCACCCCCTATTTTATTGTGCTTTCTAAAGGTAGTGGTCATGACTTGGAGTAGAGGACATCGCGGAGCATGGGGCTAGCAAGGGTCCGTGTCATGTTATTTTATGTATCGTAGTGACGTAACGGATATTTGGATTTATGTATTTTACTGAGCGTATGACTCAGAAATTCTAATACCTTTGAACTATTTTATTTACCATTATCGAATATTATGATTTTAAATTGTTATTGTTTAAATTTCACCAAGTCGCGTCTCGGATCCGGTCAATACCAGATTTGGGGCGTGACACTAGGCGTAGACGAGCGCCTAAACGACGTCCAGTCGGGATTTTTAGAACACTGGTTTTGGGTGAAGTTGGAGCTTGTTGGTTCTGTTGAAAGACTCAATGACCCTCATTCCATCTAGAGAGATTTGGTTATAGGAGAAGGTTAAGATGTCACTGTTTCTTTGCGACCATCTTCTATTGTTGAATTTTGTTTAATTTAAACCTCTTCATGTATATAAGCTTCACTGACTGCATATAAAAATAAAGATTTTATGAAATAATAAAAGCTAAAAATCATATAAAAAAATATTCTTAAGTTAAACTATGATTTAATATATATAGGGACGGGATAACGTGAGAACCGCCCTTATTGTCCGAGCTACGGACGCACAGGAGGGCGACACGTGTCTTTTTCGCGTGCGCGTGTTGGTCACGCGCGCACATGCTGCTGGTAGCACGCAGATTTTGTGTTGTACAATACGCACACAGTGCTAGTATAATACGCACATAGTGCTGGTACAATATGCACATAGTGCTGGTACAATACGGTATAATACGCACATAGTATTGGTACAATACGCACATAGTGCTAGTACAAATACGCACAAAATGCTGGTACAATATGCACACAATGATGGTACAACTAAACATAAACTCTAAACCTTAAGGAAAGTAATCCCGAAGTCCTAATATGAATAAAGGAACTTAGAAAACCAAAAACATAAAAAAATCCAGAATCTAAAAGTATGATTTTAACCCTTTAGATGACCTCGGATGGCCGAAAAACATCGTACACTTCACGGCGTAGCCGCGGTTTTTTTTCTCCCTAGGACATTTCCACCTAAAAAATGCAAGAGTTTTATCAAATTCTGACACTGACTCCAGTTCAGTTTCAATTCTGTCGATTCAATACACACACTGTTGGTACAATAAGCACACAGTGCTGGTACATTACATGCACAAGTGTTGGTACTTCATATACATGGGCCCTGGTACTACATGTATATGACTAACCAGCTGATCTGCCAGGTTTAACCCACTAATCGGCGAGACTAACCAGTCGATCGGCCAGGTTTGACCCACCAATCGAACGCGTGAACAGTAGTTGTACGCGCATGAATAGTAGTCGCGCGCACGTGAACAGTAGTTGTGTGTTTGTGTGTGCGCACGTGAAAAGACCATGCGTCGCTCTCCTTTGAGTTACAAGTTCGCACAATAAGGCATAGTTCGCATATAATACTGATTATATATATATAAATTATATTTTACATTTTTTTAAATTTATACATATCTTAAAAATTAGAAATATGATTTGTAATTTTTTCAAAACCTCAATTAAAAAATTATGTACTTAAGTATTTAAAACACATTAACATAACTTTAAAGTGATAAAACACATATTATATTGTCAATCTTGGTCAAATAGGAGTTCATGTAATTTAATAGAAATTTAAATAAAAAAACTGTTTCGTAAGGTTTTGTTTGTTATCCATTATCTCAGCTAGCCTCTCGCGCCGCCTTCAAAGCTTCTCTATGCCTCCAATACCGTCGGCCTTCCCGATTCTCATGTCAGCCTCATGGACTCCGAACCAGTGCAACCCTCTGTTTTCCCGCTGTTCAACGTCGGTCAAATATGTCTTCTTCCACCCAACTCTCCTACTACCCATTTACCAATCGCGATTGGTGAACCGGACCACATGCCACTGATACCGAGCATCGAGCACTTTAAACCCCTCTGGTACCAAAAGAATGCCAATCGATCGCCCCCAAAACCCCTCCGACCTCTGCCCCCTGACTCTGAATCCATTTCCCCTCATGGTATCGAACCCAACGAGGGATCATCGTTCGGGAATGGTCCCTAATACTATACCAGCGGTAATCACAACCAGAGTTCCACGACCATCGTCCCCGACTCCCTCAGTCCCCATGACCACTACTCGGCCGAGACCTTTGCCGTAAGGAATACTCCCATAAACTCCCTTTCACCCACAGGGCGAGATGTTGTTTCCGGACGCAACTGGTGTTACTAAACCCGATGGATCTCCTATAGGGAGTTCAAATGGATCCAACTAGGTTCAGCCCTTGGCTGCACCCAAATGGTCCAGGGTCTAGGGCTGAGGAACCTATCCCGACTGATTGGTTTCATAACACAGACCCACCCAACAAGCATACATCCGGAAGTACCCTGACCCATCTGGACCTGGGGCGGTCCCTAATAGAAACCATATAGCCTCTAAATGGAGGAGGAAGAGGATGAGAATTTCATTCTCCCTGACAAGCCTAAGAATACGCGTCTCAAGGCATAAACAAAATTTGGATTGACCGTTCTACTGATTACATTACATGAACATGATTAGAAGATCATCGAAGGAGTACTAAGTAGAGCCTAAAATCACGCATAATTGGTAATTAGAGACATGAGATGGGTATCTCAGAATTCTACTTCACATCTCAAGTGGAGAAGGACCATATCCGACGGTCAGAACTCTGGTCCTTCAAGAATATACCAATCATTATTGAGGACCTTATACCAGGAGTAAACCCGACGACCCTCCCATCCTCCAAAATTCAACTATGGGCTGTGATCTTGGACCTTTTATGCGATAGTCTAACGAGGGCAACATGATGGAGGATCAGAGATTTGCTAGGGGCTGCGTGGATGTTCGAATGAACACCTTAGGCATGGGAAGTGGAGGCGTACTCCGGATCCGCTTCTGGAAGGGTTTGGCCACACCTCTTAGGCACAAGAACAGGGTCACTGTATATGAGCATAATACATTAATCATGGCTCGCATCCAATACGCGTGATAACTAGTTTTCTGCTTCCACTATGGATGCATCAAACACCAGGAAAACGAATGCAGATATAGGGACTCGCGTCAACCAATAGGACACCCAATTATGATATCTCTCTTATGGCTCCAGAAATCCAACACATTAAGGCGGTTATTCGAAGGAATTGGTCGGAACCCACCCTGATCAAACAAAAACCCATTAGGGGCTAGAATATGCACATTGTACACATCTCAAAGACTCTCAACGCACCACGATCCACTATCCCCCGGGCTTTTCCCTTTTGGCCTTACCAGCCTCGACATCGATGTAGGAATTCCCGCCTAAACAGGTGGCCCACACATGGACTAGAATGATTGGACCTTGCTCCCTTAATCTAGTCGTGCCACCATCTCCGGCCATGGACCAGACTATGATGGGGAGCATGATCTTGATTGTCCCCAAATGGAGAAGACCCATGTGGACAAAGGAGACACGACCACCCAACTCACCCCATATGAGGCCCCGATTATCGGCCATACAAGGTAAAGGATGGCTAAGTTTAGTCTTAAAGATGAAAAGATGGTTTCTATGATACATGCCCCGAAGAAAAGGAATCTAGATGAACCAACACCGGATAAGAGGCAATCGGCACCAGAGAAGGATGAGGCGAGGTCTGCCAAGCAGCCTCGCCAAGGTTAATGAATGCCCCTCATTACATCGGAGTGTGTATAGGGATGCATACTCCCCCTACTTTACTCGGTATAATCCCAAGGCAGTGATCCCCCTTTCTCCTGGTGTTCTCCTCGACCTCCTAGGCCACATTTAGTTTCTCCAAATCCAAGCCCATAGATGTCAGGTCGAGTCAAGATTAGTGACGCATGCCTACCCCGTCATCCTTTATCTTCCAAGACGCCCTAAATTTTGTTTCCCTGGTAATACCAGGTATACTGTTATAGGGTCGAGAGTTCCATGCCTATGGGTTAGAACATCTTCTCCCGTCTTCTTTTATTTCCCATCGTTGCTTTCAGATTGTCGTTTGCAAGACTCTTTATGTAATTTGATCTTCACAATATCAATAAAAGTCTCGTCGATTTTCTAAAAAATATAGAGTTGATGTAATTTTATGTATTAATCTCAAATATTTTAATCATTTTGTTGAACCCCATAACAGATTGAGATGAAATAGTTGATGTTGTATACGCAAAAGTAATCATACGTAAGCCTGAAAAAAACTTAAAATTTAAACCAACAAAGGGTCAAAAATAGGACCCATTTATTTTATTTCGTTACTAAAATTGAGCCCAAAGAAAGATGGAGTCCAATATTAGTTAAGAACTAAATGCTTTGTATTGGTATAAGGGGTGAACTTTTTATAGAAGAAAGTAAGAAAATGTTAGTGAAACTTGAGAGATGCGAGACTTTGAAATGATTGATTTGAATTACTTCCATGCTCTACGAGTATTTATATTTTACAAACTATATATTAGAATCTAAGTATGCTAGTCGAGTTGGTAGTAGACATTTTATTCAAGTCTTAGGCCTTGAGTTCAAATCACATAATATGATACTTTTAGTTAGTATAATATTTATCTTCGATATTCTTAATATTTTTTTATATATTATAATATTAAATTTGATAATATATATTTATTACTAATTAACAGATTGAAAAAATACAAATCTGATTAATTTTTGTTTAACGCCCTTCACCGTCCAACTAACGTCTAGTGTTTTCTACAACCTTATACGTAATTACAAAACCTTAAAATAATCATATGAATTCAAGGCATGCAAATGGGATAAGATTTTCATTTGTATATATAAAAAAAGGTAATTATCTTTTGTACCCATTTTCTATCGGTAACTTATTTTTTGTATTCTGCGTTATGTAACGTTCAATAACAATTCCTCCGTTTTGATAATTGTCATTTAATACTTTTTATGAATTGATCACATATCATTTAATACTCTTTATATATTGATAATAAAACATTTAATACCCCTTATGAATTAGTCATAGATCATCAAAATAGCTTAAACTTAACCAAGATTTTGTTCAGAGCGTTATCAATACATCAAGGTACTAAAACAAGTTACCAATAAAAAAGAGATACTAAAAATAAGGGGTAAAACCAGGTACTAACCATCGTTGACTTCAACCATTCAAGAACTGACTATTGACTTATTAGTCGATCAGATCAGGCCTGTAGACTTAAGGTAATTCCATAAACTAACATTTTCCGTTAGAAATGATAGAAAACGTTAGGAAAAACTCTAAAAAGTGACACGTCTACAATTAGTTTTTAAGTTCAATAGTCATATGACAGTTAGCTCTTGGAGTTTTTTCTAACGTTTTCTGTCATTTCTAACGGAAAATGTTAGTTTGTATAATTACCTTAAGTCTACAGGTATGATCTGATCAACTAATAAATCAACAACAAGTTCTTGAGATGTACAAATTAGGGATAGTTAGTACCTGTAGTTTTTCCTAAAAATAATTAACCCAAAAAAAACCCACAGCATACAAGAGGTAGAACTTTGGGCTGTACTGTCGTCATAAACAATCAAGAATGATACCGAACATATTACACGGAGAAGCAGTAGAAGGATGTTAGAGCATGTGTAATCACAACCCAAAATGGGATGCTGCAGCCGCAGCCCACACCGAAGGCCAGGCTTCGGCCCGCTACAGTGTGGGGAGCCGAAGCTTGTGAAGCCACACACGCGTCCCAGACTTTAGTGCCGCACCCGCACAATTCCTCTGCCCCCTTGTTGACGCGTGTCCGTGCAAGGAAAGAAACATGTCTATTTTTTTGTTTATTACTTATTTTTAATATCTTTTCTTATTTCTTTCTTTTAGTTTTTTTAATCCTTTATTTTATAATTTTTTATATTAAATTTTGTATATAATTATTTATTTGTTTTTTCAATTGTAATTTTCATTTTTTATATTTATTTATTAATTATATTTTTAGTTTTTAACAAAAAAATAGTTATTTTTTGTTAATGTATTTTTATTATTAGTTCTCTTTATTTATTCTTATTTATATATATATAAAAATATAAATATTACCCTTTTACCTTTTTTATTATTTATTAATATTTTCTATTAATTCGATTTTCATTTAATTTTTTTATATTAATTATTATTATTATTATTATTTTATAACTCTTTTTAAAATTGTTATTAATTATTTTTTTTCAGTTTTTACTAAATAAATATTCGTTTTTTTTAATTCTTTTTGTTTTAATTCTTTTATTAGTATATTTTTGTAATTTTTTAAGTCTTTTATAAATCTTTTACTAATTTTGTTAATTTTCATTAATCTTTTTTTTAATTAATTTTGATTACGAGTAAATAATTTAATAAAAATACGATTTGTTGATATATAAGTTATAAAATTAATATTTTAACTCTGAGCATCTTTGCGGACATCTCTGTAGGCTTCTCACCATTGCAGAATTCTCCAACTCTAAAATACAATATTTTATTAGAGGCTCGGCTTCGACACTTCAACTAGCACCTCATGGCTGCTCATGCTTTTATTAGGCTGGGCCTGTTCTGCAATGAAAACATCAAAAAATAAGAGATTATCCAGCCCAATATGTTATGGGCCCGGCCCACACAAACAACGGGGTGGTAGCGCGAAACTTCCTTAGCTGTCTTTGTAATGAAACTGAGCACTGTTGTTCTCTCTCTCCAAATCCTGACATATTAACTAGAGAGACCAAATCCACCGGATCCAAATCGGAAAATATGTCTACTTTCAGCGGCGATGAAACTGCTCCGTTCTTCGGCTTCCTCGGCGCCGCTGCTGCTCTCGTCTTCTCTTGTAAGACATCCTCTCTCTCGCTCCCGATTCATATCCATTCTTTCCGATTCTAATTTTGTGGTTGATTAAGGTATGGGGGCCGCGTATGGGACGGCCAAGAGCGGTGTGGGCGTGGCGTCGATGGGCGTGATGAGGCCGGAGCTTGTGATGAAATCGATTGTTCCGGTTGTTATGGCTGGAGTGTTGGGTATCTACGGCTTGATTATTGCTGTCATCATCAGCACTGGGATCAACCCCAAGGCCAAGTCTTACTACTTGTTTGATGGCTATGCCCATCTTTCTTCCGGCCTCGCCTGTGGCCTTGCCGGTCTCTCTGCTGGTATGGCTATTGGTATTGTTGGTGATGCTGGTGTTAGGTACTGTTTCTTCCCCCTCTTCATTTTTAGGTTTGCTTGTATTTTGTTGTTTAATTACCAACTGCACTTGAATTTTTCTGATTTGTTAATTTTACTGTTCTGGGTTTCTACCTGTGATTTGTTACTGCTTTCCGTTTGTCTCTAAATTGAATTGGGGAAGCAGTATCTGCTATATGTTAGATACTTAACGCATTAACTGGACTTGTCTAAGAATGTGTCTATCTGATAAGTAATTTAGCTAAAAATGCATCCGTTTTGGGCTTTGTTAATGTTTCTGTTTTGTTTTACTAGGCTCTATTTATTATGAACTGCATTTGAATTTTTGAATTTTAAATGTAGCTGTTTCATATTCCTATCTATGATTTGTTGGTACCAGACAAGCTTGTCTTGGAACTATATTGAGGAAGAAGAGTCGGATATCCTTTATATACATGATCTATTAACCAGACATCGTTTCTGAGCATCTGGTTATACATCATATGATAAGTACCCTAGAAAAGAATGTATCTGATTGTGAAGATTTTCTACCAAAATAAATTACTAGGTTGTAATTGGTAGCAACTCTACTTCTTTTTCTTAGCCATTTTCTCAATCAGTTGGGGTAGGCTTCATAAATCAAATATGTTTCTTAAGGATGTGACAATGGTTTTACGTATGGCTGTCACAAGCCTACCTAAAACCCTCCTCTTTTATAGACAATCACGAATCACCCACGGGAAGTTAAATTTGTTGTGTGCGTTTTTCCTTTTTCCTTTTTCCTTTTCCTTCTTAGGCTCATAACTATATTCATTGAGGTTCATATGGACAATCACCTTCTACCATGTAAATAAATTATTCAGGTTATCGATGACTCTTTCCTTTTTATAGGGTAAACGCCACAAACCTACGGTTTATTACAATGTGTTACAAATGGCTACGCGAAACTATTTTTTTATTTTAAGTCACTAACATGGTTGAATTTGATGTAAAATGTCAATATTGTCTTTGTAAAATTAAATAGTAAATCATTTTATGAAAAAGTGAAGCAAAATATTCTTTTTCATAAAAAAATAACCTGTCTTCTCTAGTGCTGGTCGGAAATTCCATCAAGCTGAAAATCGGATCCTTGACCATCCGACAGATGTGGCAAACTAAAATCCCTATGGTGTTCGATTTTGAGCTTCATCAACCCAAATCCTAAACCTCTAAATGCTCAGTTTTGTAGCTCAAACTCCATTGACCCAATTCATCGAACTAAGGGAAGAGACGGGTAAAACAGCCTAAAGCACCATTTACTTTTCTCCGACTTCTTCGCTCCAAATTAAAAGAAGGACCGTCTCCTTCTCAATATGAGAAAGTAGAATTATCCAACCAGAGAAACCGTCGAGATCTGGGTGTGTTGCCCACGTCATCAATGTCAGTGGAAAATATATTGCGCAGGTTGGACATATCATCGGTTGTCCAAAACGTACCACACGGAGCGGCAAACGACACCTTCCCTAAACAACTATGCTCCACGACTCTGCACTGGAAAGAGCGGAGAACTTGGAGAAGATGCTTGACCGGTGGTCCTTGCTAGGGAAGTGGCGGGGAGTGAAATTGTCGTGCTTCATTTCTTTTTCTTTTTCTTTTTTTTGATGAAATTTTATATATTTAATTTGAAGGGCATTTTTGGTATTTTGATTAAAAATAATAGTTGGCATGTGATGTGTACAGAACCTTAAAAGTGGATTCTCCGTTAGTTTCATATTCATTAGAGTCGCTAGGGCTTTGTGGTTGACCAGTTCAAGCCTTTTGTCATAACAATTTAGCCACACTTTTGACTTAATTCTATGCAAACTATATATTAATAAATACCATTACAAATGAAGAATACCAGATAATTTTGCCTTGTAATTGAGTTAAGTCCCTTCATGTGCGCCCTTCAGTTCTTTCTTCTAGAGTCCATGTTGTGGTCAGCTAGATAGATGTCTTTCTTCCTGCAAGTCTATAACCCCTAACTCCAACTTTGTTTCAGTTTTTTTTTTTTTTGCATAGTAAATTTAATTGATAAGTTTTTTTGCTTCCTAACCTTTTTCCATTAATTCTTTTCTAGATAGACTCCAAATTTGGGAGAAAGCTATTCTGCCAAATTTTCCTTGTTTTAGAGAATCTTTAGAAAATTTCAACTGTTTCATTGGTTATAAAAGGTCACATTCTTCACAAATTTCCAATTTTTTAACTCTTATGGTCTAAAGGCTATTTGCTATGTGACTTTTGTAAAACCATGTGAGACTCCATATCTTTCAGCCTTAACCTGGAACAGTAGCTTCTGGATTCTGTACTGTGGCAAAAAGAATTGTTCTTACATGTAGAAGGCCTCAGCCTCTGAGCAGCTGCGACAATCAGAGCATAATACCTTACATATTTGGTCAAAACATAATCAAAGTGTTTCACTGAATCCTGTAGACCTGTCGGTTCTGTTGTGCTTAACCTCCCAGCATATATGGCAATGTGCTCTTTTTTATCAGCCCGGTATGTACCACAAGGTAAAATGATAGAAGTCTGCCAATCCTCCCCTTCTTTCATGTCGGGTGGCTGGCAATGCCTCTAAAAGTAAAATGATAACGGACCTACTTTTTGTAAGGAATGAAGTATAAACCATGTATGGCACACTCTTATTATAATGCTTCTTCTTACCCCCATAACAATAACATATGACGTCTCTTGTGCTAGAAAAGGTTCACTTGAAATGCCCTAGGGAGCAATCTTAAATTTTGTTTCCTTGCTGACTCTCCTATTTCATGCATATGTCTACCTTAATATTTCTATTTCCACGTCTATACCTCTAAGCAATCAACGCAGCCCTCAATTTCGACCTCCCGCATTGTCTGTGGTATTCAGTGAATTGGGTTAAATTGCCTAGAAGTAGCAACCCTCAATTTCTACCTCCAGCATTGTCTGTAGTGTACAATGGATTGGGTTAAACTGCTTAGAAGTTGTACGAGGTTGGATATTGTTTGATTTGCATGGGAATTTGAATCACCCCTCCATTGAGTCTAATTTTAAAATTACACATTCTTATTTTCTTTCTTATACCCATTTCCATTTTCCTAAATTACCACATGCTCATTCTAATTTTTCGAAGGGATGAAAAGGGGGATTATGTGGAATAATGGGAATGAGAATGAAATAAAAACACAGGTTGTAATTTGCACAAAAATGAGATGTGACTCTGATTCCCAATTTCCCACATGAAAATAGTAAAAAAAAGCATGACTAACTTGAATGGTTTCTTACTGCATAGCAATATACTGAAGTAGTGAGTCACTCATGTCCCATCATTACTTCTGATTCAAGCCCTGCTTAACTTGAATGGTTTCTTACTTGATACAGCTTTTTCATTTGTTACCGCTAGCGGCTAGGCTGCTTTATTTCCATAGCTGATCGTTTGAAAAAAAAATCATATTTTCTGCATGTTTACTAGATTCTGCTCCTAATCCTATTATAGATCGGTCTTCACTGATATTTAATTGTATTTGTGCAGAGCCAATGCCCAGCAGCCCAAGCTTTTTGTGGGCATGATACTGATTCTCATTTTCGCTGAAGCATTGGCTCTTTATGGCCTCATTGTTGGCATCATCCTGTCCTCCCGAGCTGGCCAATCTAGAGCAGAGTAGAAAACATGTTTTCTGGCGATGCTAATAAGGACATCTGACTGCTCGGTTAATTGTCTCCCAAATCATGCCGTGGTTCTGTTAATAAAATTTGTTGAGCTGTTTAAGCTCTTGTTGTATTTTAATTCATACGAGCCCAAGTTTAGGAACCATACTATTGAACCTGCTGCGCAGTCATATTCTTATATTTGGTTAGCTCCTTCTCGTATCAATTCGAACTGGTTTCATTTATTTTATCAAGCAGAGAAGAAATGAAATAGAAATCCAATCTTAACCTAAAAATTGTGTAAACTCATCCAAGTCATCTATTTCATATATGGATGGTTGAGATGTAATTGAGTGGTTGACTTGTTAACTGCAAAAACTATCCTATTACTTTTTCTCAACCAATTTACTAATTTAATCACTCCCGTTTCGTTTGAACTCCGATTGGTTTTAAATTTACGCCAATATATTTGTTTTTTTTCAAAAGCTTTCTATCAAGATTAGTAAAGAATATATTTTGAAGCACGAAAAAATGATTTCGGGATTGATTTAAAAAAAGTTATACCTGGGTAATTTTTATCAACACTTTACACTGGTTTTGTCAACACTGAACAATAGTTTATCACCTCATTTTTCAAAATCGAACATGATTTTTATGACATCATCACATGTTTTTTGTCAACACTGAACACTAGTTTTATCAACACTAAACACTAGGTTTATCATTAAATTACATGTGTTTTATCAACACTGAACACTAGATTTATCAACATTAAACTCTAGTTTATGACCCTTATTATCAAAATTGAACATGATTTTTATCATCTCATCACATGTTTTTTTATCACTTCAGTACATGTTTTTATCAACATTTAGCACTAATTTGATCACCTTGATATAAAACATTTATCAGTGAAGATTTATCAATACTCAATATTATTTTTATCATTCCGATATAACCTTTTATTTTCGTGCTTCATAATATATTCAATATGCTACTTGATAGATAGCCCTTGGAAAAATAAAAATATTGGCGCAAGTTTGAAGTTAATCGGAGTTCAAAGAAATCGGGAATGATTAAGTTAGCGAAAATGTGAAGAAAAAATGGATACTTGTACACATGACACCATGCTATTATAATTAAGCTCTTGCTTGTGTGAAAAAGGATGAAAGTGACGTGAATTTGGGTGGAATATGGGTGATAATATGGCATCATAGTGAATGTTGGATCTTAAGAGTGGGCAGGATGAGTTCTCACAGTTTTTAAGATAAGAAAAGTTTCTATCGGATTTGTCCTCTTATCAAGCATAGCCGTGAAAAAGAGTCCTCAAATTTGGGATTCCTAGCTGATTGGTACCTTGATGTTTCGAGTAAAAAAGTATCCTTGCCTTCGTGTTTTTGGTGAACCATTATTTATTATCCTATTGAAAGTTAATGAAAAGTCTTAATTCACTAAATTATAAATTATATTTATATTTTAAGAGATAATTACCGTTCCTAGTCTCCTACTATACGTCAAAATCAAATTGTAACCATTACTTACTTTTGATTTCACTTTCTACCTATGACTATGATTTTTTTTCAAAAACTAACAGATTTTGTTACATATAACAGTTCTGTTAATTTTCCTGGCATGTGAGCTGTGCATGATAACTTTGAATCTCATACATATTAATTTTACCCTCATTTCTGCACTTTTATCTTCATCTTCTTCACCTGCAAAAAAAAGGAATATTTATTGAGTCCAAATAAATTAAAAAGTAGTACTTGGAAAATTTCAATCTTTAGAGTGAATCATCAAAGCAGGACCTCTCACAATTTGAAGGCTCTCCCAATTCGTTAGTGTTGACGGGCTTTTTCGACAACTAAGAAATCATATGAAGAAGGAACTACCAAAAGAAATTTCAGATATATAATAATCGAAAAGGTGGGAAGCATCAAGCATTCTATTCGTTTAGCTAAAGATAAACAAAAGATATAATTGAATAAACACAAGCATCAATATATAGGGGCTATCAAGTACAAACCTTGTTTCGGGTCAGAACGTAGAACCAATCTAGGAAACTGATTACCCAGGTCGGATGGCCACCGAAATTCAGGGGGGGGGGGGGGGGTGATTGATTACGAAATCAATTACAAGATATGCATTAATTAAAAAGATATGCATTAAATCTGGGTCTTTAATTTTATGGTCAAAGGGTCCAGATTGAAAGTTTGTAGTTCTGAGGGAAGATAAAAGTTTGTACCTTATAGTATATATATAAGTAAAAATATAAACCATAATATAGTTTGGTACTTTCGTCACAAGAGAAGAAGTATCAAGCTATCAACGCTCTAAGTTCTACACATAACATGCCTTATATATATTTCGGTATTGTCCACATATGGCATGTGGGGTCCATAAAGTGTCACATATCGGACCAAATGCACCCTCAAAGGTGGATGCACGAACTCGAGGTTAGACTTTTTCGGAACATGCAAGCCTTCGGAAAATGCAGGATACCACGTAGTTGTCAAGTAGATGTCATGTATACGATTGAATTAGAGCATCTAGATTTGATGTATAAGAATATTCTTGTATGCTCTTTTGTAACTATAGGTTTGAATATATCTCGGCCCTCCATTTAAGCAAGCTCAAGTATATAAGGGGGTGAATCCTCATTTATATTCACTCATATCTGGTCTCTTTGTTGCTTGGTTGTTATTTGTTTCTGTAGGTGTTAGGTGGATATGAAGGCTAGTGACGTACACGATAAAGATTTTGGCTTCGCTAAGAACTGCACAGACTCGCTAGGCAAAAACGTAGTCCCGTGACAAGTGGTATTAGAGCTTCAGTTTGAGAAACAAGGATGTTTGAGAAGATTATTCCAATAGACACTACTAGGGTGAACACAAAGATGAGGGGATCGCCAACCTTAAATATGCCATAACACATGTTCATCATTTTACAACATATCATTTAGATTATTTTCTTCCCCTCTTCGGGTTAGGTTTTCCCTACCCACTTGCAACAACTTGCGGCCCATTGAACCTTCTTTGTATGCACACATCACTGCTACTTTCACTTCAGATTATATTCCGTTGTTAAAGCCTTCTCATTTATATTCTCATTGTTGGGCCTACGCTTTCTAACCTTGTGCTTCAGTTTGTTTGTGTTGTTTGTCTTGCATTCTTCTAGGTCTAAGAACATTTTTCCATTTGGCTTTTGTATACTTTTTCTTCGTATCATGTATTGTCCCGTATTTCTCCCCATCCGTCTCCACATTCATATGCGCCTATCACTTACTTGTTATCAACCACTCATATGCCTCAACCTAATGTTTTTGTTATCAAATTTGTTTTTGCATTCACCTTGCACTTGTGTTTGTTATTTTGTTGTACTATAGTCTTAACATATTATCATTTTCAGTTTAACATTCCTCACTCTTTTCCTGTATGTGTGTCATGTCAGCATGCACTGTGCAGGCGTTCCATCGTTACCTAAGTCTGTTGCATGATGTTTTGTTTCTACTAATCTATTCTCACCTCCTGTACATAATCTCTCATGACTTTTTTATTTTTATTTTTCTAGAGTATGGGTTGTTTCTTGCCTTCCTTGTTTCCTCTTGTCCCTTTTTCAACATGTAATTTTTTGGACTTAAAGAGATGAATGCATTTGTTTATCTACCTATTTACATTCTCATTTGTGTTTGCCTGGATTGATATGTCTCAAACTCTTGCATCTCATTTTCCCCTTTGTTTGCCCTAATTTTGCCCACATCTTGTGCCACCTGTTATTGTCCCGCATATGCAACTTTTGTTCCTCTATACATCGAGGTTTTACATCTTCCCTAGTGTATACCTAAATATTCAGAGGTTGTTTTGCACCTCATGGAATTCGAATAGATTATATTGAATCTTACACATTTTTTCCTGCCATTTACTTCTCTTTTTACCATCAATGTTGGCCATTTTGATGCTCTACTATTATTGCTTTGCATGTATTTAAACCTTTCTTGAATATTCTTAATATTTTTCTTTTGAATTGCACAATAAATGCATGTCATCTTTTGATTCTACTGCAATCCTTGTTTTCCCGAGTATTTATGGTTATATCCTATGCTGCATTATTGCATCCAATCCCTTTGCTTGCTTTTCGGGTGCCTATTTCCCTTTTCTGTCAGCTTGTCCCCTATTTACTGACGATGCTCTATGTTCCAATTATTTTACTGATGATATTTACATTATTATGCAGCCAAGCTGACATGCACATTTGAGTATCCACCTTGGGTCATACTTCCCATAGTCTCCCTTCCACAATATGGCTGAACCCCGCTTATTTTAACACTCAAGCCCAACATTTAGGTTCATGTCTAGTTATAATGCACATTTGTATTTTTATGCTTCAATATACTCGTCCTTGTGTTTCCTTTACTGTTCAATTGTCTTTCTACTAACTTTGTCCAGTTGCTGAACTTGCTCCCTTCCCTTTCACCCTTTTTCCCATCTATGTCATTTCCTGTTTTGTACGCAAGTTTAGTTCTCACCATATTTTACTTATTTTATGTCACTTTCAGTCATGAAAATGTATCATCCACCAAGTTGTGAATGCCTTATTGATCTCCCAAATGACATTCTATCACCAATATTTGAAAAAGCATTGGCTGACAATGATGCTCCCTTCCTTTTCCGTTTCTACCTAGTATGCATATGTGACATTGTATATTACTTGAACTATAATTATGGTCCTCAATCTCTAACAGATCCTCACCCATTCTGCCTTTTTTTTTTCTTTATCTCGCTTTTTTCACATGTATCAATCTCCCCAACCGTTTAGACTTCTACAACCTATACCATACAGACTTTTAAAACCTTCTCCATACGACTATACTCCTGGCTCTATATGAACTATGACGAACTCAAACATCCACATGTTGAAGGGTACAACCAGGATTGAAAATGTCATGGTTGGGTGCCTCCTTGGACTCTTCCTTACATTTAATGGTAATGACCCGCAATTGGGCATTAAATGCCTTGCTGGATTCGAGAAGAAACCGTTGTGGATTACTCGATACATTCATGCTATGTATTTGTTGAAGATTCATCGAACTATGTCTGATGTTCATGTACTTCAGGAAATACTTTAGGACATGGAGTTTGATAGGGCGTCTTTATTAGATTGTCGCCAAGTTTTTCGATCTATGATACTCCCTAGTAAACGTGATGAAATGTGGCCCACCAAGCTATGTACATTCACTGGCTGCATGCATTGGAACCTCAAAACTATGGGCGATATTTTTGGAGACCGAGAACTCGTTGTCGAGTGTCCCTTTTGTGTTATTGATATTGAGACTTTCAAACTGAAACATGAAATCGAATAACGGCTTGTATGTTATAGCATATGATTTCGCTTTTATATGTGCCATGTTGTACGGAAATGTGTTGTAGTTTATCACTTAAATAAATATGCTTACCCCTTTTGTTTTGATGAGTTTATGGAATTTTCCCGGTTCTTTGTCTTCGTTGTTCATTTCCATAACCAAACATATCTGTATCCTTTCCCACAGTTTTCGACGTCCATTTCTTGTCCCACAATGCCACTTGGTTGGAAGGGTATGGGTTGCTTGACCCGCAAGCAACCCATCCAACTCAAATTGAACGTGGGCTTGACCCACTCGACCCAGCACTAAATTCTTGTCATTCTCCACGCGTTTTGAAGTGAGAATCACGCTAGGATCAACATTACAATCTGTAGAAAGATCACGACACACAATAACCGAATCTGGATTGAATTTATATTCAAAATTCAAATCCGATTGAGCGACCAAAGATCTTCTCTAATCGCCAGAAGAACACTCAACGTTCGCTTCACCGGAGGACGACTTCGACAACGGAACAGACATGAAATCCGGGGAAGGAGCCTGTTCACCACCATGCTCCATCGTACCAAATCGAGACTGGACGATGCTCTATTCCTCGACAACTTTCTCAGACTCACTTCTAAAGCTCTAATGTGCCTCCACCATCAATCTTGACCTGCTATTTTTTAAATATAGATTTGAACAATTTTCTCAGAGGGCCACCTCCTATAGCCGCCACCATGATTTCACCTAAGCGGCGTGATGCAGACGCATCTTAGCATTAAAAGTGCCACATTTAGAGGGATTTTATTGGTGATTTTATCCCATTATTGTCTCGCTCTCCCATGTTTTACTTGTTTCCAGGATTTCTCATGTTTATCAGGTTATAGAGTGGAATACGAGCAGAAACACATCAAAAAGGGAATAAATTCGAAAGCAGCATTCAAGACAGTGGACCAAGACTGATCCATCACGGATCCGTGACAGGGACAGTGATGGGTCGTGCCACGGAGCCGTGATGAAGACTCAAAAACGCTAAAAACTCACTAATCCGTCACGGATCCGTGACGACACGCCCAAGGAGTCGTGACGAGCGCACAGACCGTCTTCCCTATTTCGTTTTAGCCTTCCAATAGACTTAACTTGTATTTTTGAGAGCTAAGAAGAGAGGAGAGTGTAGAGCAAGCTAGGGAGAGGATTTCTACTTGGAAGAACATCATTGTATTCACTCTTGGGTATTGTATTTCTCTACTTTATTCCGTTATGAAGCTTTGTTTGTGTTCATCAATGACATCTTCTTCTTCCTTGTTCATGAGCAACTAAAACCCCATAATCTAGGGTTAGGGGGAGTAGAGATTTACTTTCCAATGTATTGAATGTATGAATGGGTATGGTGTTGGATGATTTGATTTAGGGTTTGTACTAGATTTGAACTTAATGCTGTATTTCCCGGGTAGGCTTGATAGAAGGTGTGAATTGCAATCTGATACCCGTGAGAGGTGGATTGTAATTAGGTCAGAAATCTTATACAAATTGGGTTTAAATCTAGACTAATGATAGCTAGGTTAACACAATTGCAACAACCATAGGATTCGTACCGAAAGTTAGAAATTATCAAAGAACGTAGTGCTTTGGGTCTTCCTACATCTTGATTATTCGTGAGAACTGGGTGGTTAGATTCCATTAGGGTCTGAAAAAACGTGAGAAGTTAGGACTAATTTGAGAGATGATTCGTTTCCCCTAAAATCAGACAACTTCACAGTGTTCATCGTCATTTAAATGCATTGGAAATGGTCTCTATGAACCCAAAACCTTAGATTGTTTTTTCTCTGAATTAAAACTCTTCTAACCTTTGTGAGTACTTGTTCACTGTCAATTTGCCTACTGTTTACTTTTACATGTTTTAAAACCCAAAACCATCATATTATCGAAATAGCTTGACAACGACTTTGAGATAGAACGTGCTTGACTCTTGCTCCTTTGGGTTCGATAAATCGGAACTAAAAATCCCGAAATACTACTTGACGACCGGTACGCTTGCCGTGTTCTTTTCTGTGCTAAAACCCTAGGGCGTCAAGTTAATGGCGCCGTTGCCGGGGAGCAATTGAGCCTACCCTTTCTATAAAAGTTGTGTTACGACTATTTCACTTAATTTTTTTTTTCATTACATTCAGCTTTCATCTTGTGTCCGTTACTAAAGGTATTTTATGCTCACAAGATCTAAATCCACTCCAAGTGATTTGCTTAGTGATACAGATTTACGAGAAGCAGGACAATTGAAGATAAGAGCTTTAAAGAAGAAACTTGGTGAGGGAAGTGTCAACTCAGATACGATGGAAACTGTGGGCGATGATGTCACTGGGCAGAATGCAGTAGGCGGACAACCGAATAACCAGGCGGTTCAAGTAAATCAACAAGAGGGTCCTATAGCTGTCGTAGAGCCACCAAGATATCTCGGTGACTATGGCACACCTCATACAAATAACCTACATCAGAGCATCCGCCTACCACCAGTGGAAACTCACCAATTCGAGATTAAAACATCTACCATCCATTTACTTCAACAAAATCAATTTAGCGGGAATCCAAACACAGATCCCGTTCCCGCTGCGCATCTGATTAAATTTATTGAGATTTGTTCTACTTTCAGGTACAATAATCTGATATTTCATCTCTGCAAGTCAAAAAGTCACACCCAGATCATCTTGTCCTCAACCCAGATCTACAACATATGTTCCAAAAATCGTCCAAATTAAGAAAAAAAAGCATACTGAACCACAACCCCAAATCGAGATGAACAAACCCTAATACCCCGAGCTCAGGCAGATATCAAAAAAATATTGAAATAGAAAAGCAAAAAAAGGGTTATTTACGATAAGGTACCCAAATATTTCGTCCACGAACGATAAGGTACCCATATGTTTCAAATGACCAATTTGGTACCCAAATGATTTGTCCACGGACGGAAGTAGCATATTATGTTAGAAAACTAACGGAATATTCCTCTAAATTAGACATGTGCAGTTAAGAGGGGTGTGAAATGACGATTTTACCCTTTCTTATTTTAAGCTTATAAATGTGATAGACAAAATTACCATTATACCCTTAATTATAATACAATAAAAATATAATAATAAATAAATTTAAATTTTTTAAAATTTAAAAATAATAATAATAAAATTTTGGAAAATACAAACTGATTTTTGAAAATAAAAACTGATTTTGAAAATAAAAACTAATTTTTAAATATAAAATCTGATTTTTTAATATACAAAAAAACTGATTATTAAAAAAAATAAAAACTGATTTTTAAATATAAAAATCTGATTTAAAAAATTAAAAACTGATTTTTGAAAATAAAAACCAAATTCAAGTTTAAAAAAATATAACTTTTAAAAAAATATATAATTTATTTATTTTATTTTGAAAATAAAAATTAATTAGAAAATAAAAATTAAAGAAAAATAATAACTGAGGGTATAATGGTCTTTTCACTCTTAAGTCAAAAGTCAACTGAAATGTCAAAGGGAAAAATAGTCATTCTATATAATTCTGTTAGTTTTTTAACCCCATTAACCCAAATCGTTCATGGACGAAACATTTGGGTACCATATTGGAGAAAATTCATAAGGGTACCTTATCGTTCGTGGACGAATCATTTGGGTACCTTATCGTAAATAACCCCCAAAAAAAAAGGATGAGAAGAAAAATCAAATCTGCAAGAAATCAGATTTAAAAGAGAGAGGGATAGGGTTCAGGGAAGACGACGAACACGACGAAGAACACGCCCCTCCTTCCTCCCTCACCACCCATATCTCCTCCCTCGCTGCCCCTTCTCCGATGACCATGGTATATTGCTCTGGGAACCCACAAGCTCTAGAGAAGATCGACCCTCCATCTCCGGTTCCGGCGAGCTCTGGTGTGAGGGAGGTCACATGAACAATCCCATGCCCTGAAGACGACGAACACGACCCTCTCTCCCTTCTCCGTCCCTCTCTTCCCTCACCCCTTTCTCCCCTCGCCGTCCCTCTCTCTCCCTTCACCCCTCTCCTCTCTACCCTTGCCTCTAGTTAGGACTGCTGAGATAAGAAACAATAGGAACAAAATAGGGTTAGATACCGTGAAATAGGGTTAGGTTATAATTTTTTTTAAGTAAATAAAAGTAATTTGTTAAAATGGTTATTGATGGCAGTTTGGGTATTTTGGAAAAATTGAACAGTAAACAGACATAGCTGACTGACGGAAGGGGTTTTGGGTTACAACATGAAACTTCAGGGTATGCATCAGTTAACTTTAAACTTCAGGATAATCATCTGTTAAACGTGACAACTTCAGGATATGCATTAGTAGTTTACCCTTATCTTAATCTGTAACAAAATAAAAGAAGATAACTTTATTGTTAAACTTACAAATCTAGTTTACATGTATATGATAATATATATAGTTAATAAAATAAATGAAACTTCATATTTTAAATACTAAAAATGAGCTATAGAATCACAAATTTTTTATTAGATTACTAAAATTTGGATTGTAGTGTAAAGGATAGAAAACATGTAGATTTAAGAAAATCGGATATATTTAGTCTAATTTGAAGCGCAAGTTAAAACTCAATGGGCCCAAGTAAGGCCCATTCTATTATCGGTTGTTCAATTAAAACCCGGCACCAACCACGGTTTTAATCATGTGGTTATTTCATTTTTTTTAATTACCAGTGTCGGACCCGGTTATGATAATCTGAAAACCGAAAGTGTCGGTCTGTTGGCAAAAAAGCTGTCATGGTGGCGGCTACGGTCGATGCTCTGCCCTACAAAACCTGGCGAACCCTTCCGGTTACGCCTCATCAATGATCTCCACGTACATGGTTGTCACTACCACTATCCGACCGACGATGAAGTTTTTGGCCTTATTGTTGGGGAATTTGAAAACGGGTATTTCGAACATGATGTCATTGTTGAACATAAGTCTCTGGCCATCTAATGGGTAACTGATTTGCATCAATCATTTATGGCCATGTGGTGTCCCTTGTTACATCTGTACGGGGAGGTCGGCTTCAACCATCGAATCCAACTTGTGTTACTAGAAGAAACACTTAATGTGGAACAGTTTGTGACCATGCGTAAGTTTTACGCTTACCGATATCAACAATGTGCGTCTGAAGTTTGTACTCTGATCAAGGCTGGTGCTTATTGCAACAATATATGGTTGATACATTCATAGGGATTGAGGAAATCTGGTTTCACTTCGTTCATAATAACCAGGACAACCTCCAGGCCGATTTATTCTTCGGGTTGATGGATGTTTCTGACCGAGGCAATAATGAAGCCAAAAAACTCTAGAAGAAAAACATTCTCCCATCAAGCCATATTAGAGGGCCTAGGTATAGAGTCCAAAATTACCAAGATGCAATGTCTATATGTTGATGGGTTGGGTATCCTGACATACTCTTGATGTTAATGTGTAACCCCAAATGACAGGAAATCAACGACATGCTTGGTTTGATTGGTCAAGAAGGTGATATGAATTGTCACGATGTGAACAGTCGCCCTTTGCGATAAAACTAAAACAATTCATGAAAGGCTTACATAAGGATAAACCTTTTGGCCCGTTGTTGCAAGTAAGTTGCTTTTCCCGTTGCCTTTATCATTTCCTTAGTTCCCCCCCCCCCCCCCCCCCCCCCCCCCCAAATTTAACATATTTTCTTGTGTTACCCTACAATTGTATATACAATTAAGTTCCAAAAAATAGGTCTCCCACATGATCACATACTCCTATTCCTAGCAATTGGTTCGAAAAATGGCCACCGCAGCAGATTGACAAGTTAGTTAATGCGCAACTTCCAGACCCAACGGTTTATTTCCTTGCTCACAGTGTTGTAAGTGATATGATGCTACATGGTCCTTGTAGCACATCAAATCCAAAATCCCCATGAATGGCTAAGGGAGTTGTTCTAAGCATTTTCCAGAGACCTCGAAAGCCTCAACAATGATCGATGATTCTGCATTTTCAGTGTATATGCACCGAGAAACAAAAATATCGGCAACAAACGAAGAGCAATTTGTTAAAAACGGCACATCATCCCGTACAATCAGAATTTTTATGTTAAATATAATGCACATATAAATGTTGAGATCTGTAATCATTCACGAGCTATTAAATATTTGTTCAAGTATTTGCGCAACGACTCGGATCGTGCTATAGAAATTTTTGAAGAAAGTAACACATCGGTATCAGGATAAGATAAAAATGTAGCTCGATTGTCGCTATATATCTGCGGCGGAAAACTTGCTGGCAAATCTTTAGTTTTGAGATCCATCAAAAGCACCAATCCGTTGAATGCTTGCAGTGCTATTTGTCTGGAGAACGGGCAGTCATTTATAATCAAAGCTCAATTGTTGATGTCGTCTAGGCTAGGCCGTACATTTAGAGGAGTACATTAACAGAATGGATAGAGACAAATATAACTTATTCTGAGACACGATACCTTACCTACGCCGAATCCCCCAACTCAATATAGGTGGGACGCATCAACACGTAGTTGAGTTCACTGTATGTAAGGAATATTCATTGGGTGGATTTATTTTTCAAACCTTACTTCAAGCAAACGCTTCAACTTGCGCATGTTTTGAATTATGTCGCGGTGTATACCTCATACGAAGATATTCGAACATTAAATAGTGTTGTGTATCCAACTTTCAAATCTCTTTTCCATGGTTTGGGTTTGTTAGGTGATATGGTGAATGTGTCCAATGTCTCAAAGAAGCGTCCACTTGGGCATTAGGGGCTGAGTTGTGTCACTTGTTTGTCACGTTATTAGTGCATTGTCAAGTTATTGATGCTATTTAATTGTGGAATGAGGCTCTCTCTGAGGATATCGCACACACACAAAGCAAGAAATATAGGTTGAACAATTTGAAGCTATCAAATTAACACATTGAAGCTCTTACTTTGCTCGAGATTGAAACATTACTTTTAAGATGGGAAAGTCCCTAAAAGATTTCAGTAGCATGTCATTGCCCCGTGAAGTTCTTCATCAGCTAAGCAATCGATTAGTTAACAAAGAACTTGATTATGATGTTTTCCAACAATAGGCTATGCATACAAATTTCCATAAAATACTCAACGCGGGCCAGTTGGTTGCTTAAAGTGCTATTATTGGCTTTTATACACAACAACAGAGGCGAGTTGTTCTTCATTTAGGGCAAGGGGTACCGGGAAAACTTTCTTATAAAATACAGTTTTATCTACACTTCATGTAGAGAAAAAAATTGTCCTCTCATTGCAATGTCAAACATTGCGGCACTCTTTTTACCCAACTGGATAACAACCTATTCCCGTTTACATATCTCGCTTCTGACTCAACTTGTAACATTTTCCACGGAACAAATTTGGCTGCCTAGTTGAAGCAACAAACTTTACTTATATGGGACGAAACGCCGATGGGGGATCGATCATGCTTTGAAGCTTTAGACAAAAGTCTTCAGGATATTTTAAAATGTCGTTATGCAGACAGCTCATCCCGATCTTTTGGTGGTATTATTGTTTTTTACGGTGGCGATTTCACACAAATCCTACCAGTCATCTCGAAAGGGACTCACTCAGATATTCTTTATATTGATTTGAATTCTTCTTACCTTTGGCTCTCATTCAAATTATATGAAATGACTCAAAATATGTATTTATTAACTCCAAGTATTGGTGTAGCTGGTGCGGCCAATATTGACGCTTTCAATAAGAGGTTGCTTGAAATTGGGGATAAGACCATCCTCATTTCTTCCGCACAGGTGCTACTTACAAACTCAACCTCGCATTCTCTTTCCAGTACAACATTATTCCCTATCACCATGGTTCCACTTAGCTTATTCAGATCGCCCGATTACTGCTTTCGTTGCTTTAACCAATTAACCGATACACTGTAATTCATCAGGCAGAATCAACATCGTGGTATTGCTCAATCCTTTTTTTCCAATCGGGCTTATCGATGGACAACTTCGCTAAGGTTGGGGTTCTCAACTATTTGAACTTTTGAGTAGATGGGTTTCTCGCCATCATCTTTGGACATTCCATAACCCCTCCACCGGAACAAGGTCGTGCAATTCTGGCTCCGATTTAGATACTCACCTAAACGTCGTCGAACGATCGTCTTCTCATTGGAGTTGCCTTGTGGTTTTGTGACTCCGTGCGCTCGCTATGTTCGCGCGTTCCCACATAAATGATGCATTTATTGCATCTTATTCCCAGAATATATTTTGCGTGGATTGGACTACCCCTCGTTACAGAGCTATGATTTCCTCTGAGTTGTAAGGAAATAAACGGGACTTTCCCAAATATCTATTATGGGATTTAGCCGCATATCAGTGGCTTGTCTTGGTATCTAAGTTGTTGGCTTGACTATACTTTTGTAACTATTTTTTTGTGGTTTTACTCTTTAAATCTCTGTGTCTATAAAAATGACTGCAATGTTCATATTTACCCTACATTACAAATGTGTTTTTGAGAAATTCACATTTATAGTTAAATACTTAAGTTTTTGATGATTGAAAATGAGGACGAGTAACTAAAGATTTGATACAGGAACGTGCTGGTAGGATGAGGTAGAACATGCTGATAGGATATGTATTATAGTCCTCTGATCTAATATGCTCTCTCTCTCTTCTCCTTCGATTCAAAGCTTTTATCTCTGTATGGGGATTATTGCAAGCTCATGGCTGAGTATCCGGCCATGAAGGACTGTCCGACCCTGAGGGCTGGGGATCAAGCCCAGAAGACAAGACCGATGGGGAAGAAGCGACGAAATCGAAGGCATGCTCGGGATTCAGATCATACCATCAGTGTTTCAGCTCCCGTTCCGGTAAGGACGGATGTTGTGGTGTCGGATTAGAAGAAGAACACGAAGCCTGCGAAAAAAACTCGGTCATGGTCGACGGAGGAGGCGTGCTATGAAACAGGAGCAGCGGGATGGTGACCCTGGTTCCGGAACGTTGCCTGGATCCAGATGTTAGAGAAGCTTGGTCGAATATGAAGTGTTCGTCTGTAATGTCCCGTATGGAACCACTACAGAATGGCTCAAAGACACGTTCTCACCATTCAGGTAGATAGATTCATCGGTTGCTCTTAGTCTCCCAAACCGTAATTATCAGTTGTACGGATTCGTGCGGTTTAAGGAAAAGGAACTGGTTATTAAGGCTGTAGAGTGTATGAACGGGATGAAACTGAATGGTTATATCCTGTTAGTCGCTATGGCCAGAAGCAGGAAAGTGCTTAGAAGGAATCATGGTGTAGGAGACGACAATGGTCAAGAACATAGCTTGGGCGACCTACCTTCTTCTGGTTTCAAACGCAGGGATGATCTGTAAGAACTGCGCCCAGTCAACGTCGGTCAAACCGGCAGAAAACGAGATTAAATTCTAACTTCGTACTTTAAGTGAAAACTAAAGCGACCAAGATTAGTCATGGGAAAACTTAGGGCTTTTTGGGACAATTTCGGAAAAACTTAACTTTTCGTCGAAAAAGTCAACCGACGACTCCGGGAGTCATTCGGGGCCTATCCGGGACCCAAAAACGCTTAGTTGGATCATTTCCTTTCAAATAAGAGTTTTTTGCGAAAAGTCAATTTCAGGTGAAACGGGGTCAAAATCGAGTTTATATGAGTAATTAAAGTGGGGATGAGATATTTGGGAGTGGAGATGGCCCACATAGACACTTGGCATTAACTAGGTGGAGGAGATAAAATGAGAGTGAAAAAGACACCCTTGACCTTATTTTTTCTCCAAAATGATGAGATAAGGAGAAAGGAGCTTTTGGACATTTCCTCTTTAGGTTAAAGGCCACATGTGACACCAAAATCAGCTCATTTCACACCCTCTTGGCCGAAACTTTTAGAGAGAAAAAGGAGGAGAGCCTCCATTGAAGAAGAAGAGAAGAAGAAAGGGTTGTATCCATTGATTCTTCCATCAAATCTCCTTAAAACCTCCATATTCCTTCTCCTCTCCTCATTTCCTAAGGTAAGCACCCAACTTTTTCCCTTTCTAATGAACTTTAGTTTTGGGTATTGTTGGGTTTTTAAGAAATTAAGGTTGGGTCTTGATGGAAGAGTTGTTTCCTTGTTGGATTGGAGTAGTAATGGAAAAATTTGGTGTTTGGGGAAAAATTGGTGAAACCCTAACTTTTGGTATTGGGGGAAATGTGAAATTGGAGCAAATTGGTGATGTTTTTGGTTAGAACTTGATGGATTGAGGACCTAGAACTCGTTTGGGGCGTTTTGGGAGGAAGTTGGAGATTTTCCGGCGACCGGAGGCTCGTCGAAACTCCGGTCGGTCGTCGGAGGACCGGCCACGGTGGTGAATGGCGAGTGTCTCAGGATCCGTGCATCGGAATCCGCGCTTCGGAATCTGTGCGTCTCGGTATTCGAGCCGAGACCGGCCCTTGGTGGGTCCGGTCCGGCACACCCACGGCCAAGTGGGGCCCACTTGGCCGGGTGCCGTTGTACGTATCGCCCGGTTAATTTAATATTTTCCAAATCATTGTCCCGTAACCGTTTTAATTAATTAGGCGTCTTGTCTGGGGTTAAATTTGATGTTGTCCGTTTTAATCGACGTTGGACTTGTATTAAGTGTTGTGTTATTTGTTATCCTAGACCGTGGGCTTGATCGTGGAGAAGGAAGTCGTTGACGGTTCGTGGTTGTTCGAGTTGGATCGTGTTTGAGGTAGGGAAAAGTAGCGGTTATTGGTTCGAAAGTTACTAGAACTGCATATAGGATATTAATAACCGGTAAAATCTTTGAATCACATATAGGATGTGAATAACTAGTGTACTCGTATTGAAATTGTAGAATTGCATGTGGGCCATGCTGTGCCCGTAGGTTTGTGGAATTGTCGTGCTGTAGAATTGCATGTGGGCCAGGTCGCGCCCGTAGGTTGTGTGTTTGTTGCACTTTGTCTTTGTGACTAGTAGCGTTGGATTGATTGAATCGTGGTATGTTATGTTGTTAAATTAATAGTTGTGATATGCTACGAGAAGGTGATGTTTTAGTTAAGCAACAGCGATGATTTGGTGATAATGCGGCGTGATTGATTGTTTTATGTTTGGTGGTGACTGTGATTGAATATACTACTAAATGGTATCTATAGTTGTGTGCTACTTACTAATATAAAGAATCCTTCCTTCCGACACGTGAGCGTTAAAGTGTGGCTATAGTTGTGTGCTCCTTATAGCTGTGTGCTCCTTGTAGCCGTCCTTATAGTCGTGTGCTCCTTATAGATGTGTGCTCCTTAGTGGAATATAACGCTATGTGCTTTTTAGTGTATCTGGTTTGCGGAAATAGTGTTCTCAGTTTGCGGTGAATATTCTCAGACAAAAATTTCGCAAACCAGAAACACTATTTTCGCAAACCATATTTTCTCAAGATAAAATGCTGTTTTTTCAAACTTTTTTTCCGCAAACTGGGATGCTTATTTCCGCAAACCATGTTCGTTATTTCCGCAAACCAGATTTGAGGTTCGCAGGTTCGCACCGTAAGGGAGGTTCGCACGTGATTGTCTCCCTATATATATATATGTGTGTGTGTGTGTGACTACGTTCCGGTGTTGTTTTGAATACCTGTTATGTCGATTAACTGTTGTGCTGAGTATGTTTGCTTGGTGCTTAATTGTGTTACCCGTTATTCTGTGTTCCTGTGTGGAAAGTATGGTGAAGGTATGGACGAGGAGGTTTTTCCCCGTAACAGGTTGGCATTAGGGTTGAAGGTTGAATGGTCTTGATTGTTGGTTAGGCCTCGTGTTATTCTAATCCCGTTTAAATAGTGATTTATTGTGCTTTACTAGTATGTCATAATCGGACGGATATTCGTGGAGGTGAGCGAAAATGCTCATCCTCTTTACTACTTTTCCTACAGGTTATGATCGTGAGTTGGATTAGAGGACGTCTCGAGGCTTGGGAGCTTAGCGAGAGTCCTGGTGTTAGTTATCGTATTTAGAGACGTACTCCTGTTTTCGGATTTAACTTATATTGGTTTTGAACTTGGGCGTAGGACCCGTCTTATGTCTTTTTACTGGTTTATGATTATTATATGGATTTAATTTTGTCTTTAAAACTGCTTTTCCGTCTTTTCGCCGGTTCACGTCTCGAGTCCGGTCAAAACCGGATTTGGGACGTGACATGATCTGCTACTGATTGCCAGTGCAACACAGGTGGACATTCATGGCGATTTAGAGCACTTTCATACGGTCCCCGTTGAAGACACAGAGACGACCTCAAAACAGAGTACAATCGAGCTTTCGACTCAGAGCGCGCCGGAGTTCGATGTTGTTGTGCGTGAAGCTGCAGCTGACTCTAGTGAAAAGGAAGCATGTCCCCGATCGGAAGAGCGCCAGAGTTGTGATGAGTCGGCGTTGCACTCCGGCGAACAGGTCGGGAGAAGTATCGGGGAGCAATCTATGGCCAATCAAGAGGTTTTGAATGTTGAAAATTCAATTTGCGAATTTGAAGCTGTTATCGCAAAATCTGGTGGGGATCACATCGTCGAGAATCACGCCTCAGATTGCTTGACTGCGTTTCCTTGTGGAAAGGAGGATGACGCTCTTGTAGTTGAGGCCCAGGTTCAAGAGCTGGACCGGCCCAGTACTGATGCAGGCCAAGTGACAGAGTATGCAGCTCATGCACACGGTTCGGGCTTGATTAAGATTGGGCCTAAAGCTGGTGGGGCAGTATCTCCTGGGCCGAGTACTGGGTCGATAGATTCAGGATCCTATGAAGATATAGGTAGTCCTTGGAAGGAGGTCCTACTCAAGCCTACGAAATGAGTGATTCGACCTCCCAAACATTTATCGGATTTTTATACCGGTACGTGTAAGTCAAGGAATCGCTCTTTGGATCACGAAAGAGTTGTTCGGCCTGTCGATATTGGGAAACAGGTTGAGCACGACCGAAATGGAAATACTCAGCTTGCAGCCTTGTCTCACGGGTTTGACGCATGGACTAAAGTCCGTGAGTTGGTTGTTAAGAAGAAAGAAGCGACTGGTCGTCTCTGACTTCGGGAAGGGAAGGTTGGAAGGGTTCTCTATTTTGGTTTTGTTCCTTCTTTCGTATTAGGAAAAGGCTTGGCCTTTTAGCTCCTCCTCATTGGAGCTCCTTTGTAATCGTTTTCTTTTTCCCTGTTCTGCTTGAACAGGGCATTCCGGTCTTATTAATAAAATTTCGAGCTTATCTAAAAAAAAGGATATGTATGATAGTGATGATAGGTTGGAGTTACTTAGCTAGCCGTACAACACTCTCTAAGGAACCGATGGATGAAGATGGAGTCGATGATGGAGATATTTCAACTGGTCGTACAACACTCTTTGAAGAATCTAAGTTACTAGAGAGATAGATGGTGGAATGAATGACGCCAGATAGATTATGGAAAGTCTGTGATAAGTCGAAACTCTCAAACTTCAAATATTCACACACATGAAGATTGAAATGCGATAGGTTCTTCCCAGAAGAAAACTCAGAATTTTTATTTCATAAAACTTGCATAAACTTGTCTATTACATTCTGAATATGGACTTTATTACATAGGACAACAACAAGACTCGAAGTTAATTACATTAGACAACTAAATGACTCTTTGATTATCTAAATGTTGGAAATCTGCAAAACAGCACAAATAGCTCATTAATGATCTGAATTCATCTCCCTTGTATTGAATTAAGTGGCTGTTTTGTCTTTGGAAATGATGAATAAGTTGGCTTCTTTAATTCCTTGAAGAAGAGGCAAAAACAGATTTGAAGAGTCTTGAATTGATCTTTAATGTCTTCTTGAGAGCTAGTTTCAATGTCCTACGAGAAGACATTGAAGATCAATTCAAGACTCTTCAAATATGTTTTTGCCTCTTCTTCAAGGAATTAATGAAGCCAACTTGTTCATCATTTCCAAAGACAAATCAACCACTTAATTCAATACAAAGGAGATGAATTCAGACCAGTTAATGAGCTATTTGTGCTGTTTTACAGATTTCCAACATTTAGATGATCAAAGAGTCATTTAGTTGTCCAATGTAATTAATTTCGAGTCTTGCTGCTGTCCTATATAACAAGGTCCATATTCAGAATGTAATAAACAATGTTATGCAAGTTTTATGAAATAAAAATTCTGATTTTTCTTCTGGGAAGAACCTATCGCATTTCAATATTTATGTGTGTGTATCCTTGAAGTTTGAGTGCTTCGACTTATCACAGACTTTCCATAATCTGTGTGGCGTCATTTATTCCACCATCTATCTCCCTAGTAACTTAGATTCTTCAAAGAGTGTTGTACGGTCAGTTGAAGTATCTCCATCATCGACTCCATCTTCATCCATTGGTTCCTTAGAGAGTGTTGTACGGCCAGCTAAGGAACTCCAACCGATCATCACTATCATACATATCCTATCAGCAGGTTCTACGTCATCCTACCACCACATTCTTGTATCAAGATTGAAGAGCAGAATTTAAGGTGTTGATGTGTTTGATTTTATCTTTTGGACTACTACAATCTCATTCTCCGATCTAATGTTCACTTATTATCATCTTTCCTCCGATAGTCATGTGTGTTACTTAATGAATTCGCCATTCTTTCTGAATTACTCGCATGCATTCATCAAACCTCTTGTATTTTTTTGCGCTCCTAATTATGTAAGAAAAATAACAAGGCCAAAGTGTTTTCAAATATACGTCGATAAATTGTCGTCGACTCAAACCTGTCATTCAACACTGATATAGTGTAACTTTCTCGCACCCAGTTTTTACGTCAAGCACCACGCGTCACGTTGTGATTTCACCTAATAGTAATAAACTTCGTTTAACCTTATACTTTAATTTTATTATCCAACCGAAATTAACATGCTTAACAAACAAACAATAATATATGACTTCTTACCATAAATATAATTTCCTAACATTTCATACTATTTTCTCGCTGACATGGTGTATATTTACCATGCACTTACTTGTTTATTTTGAAAATCATGTAGATGAAATATTTAAAGTCACTATTACGTATAATAATTAGGGGTGCTCAAAACTATCCAGAATCCGGCGACCTGGTCGGAAACGACCGACACCGGAACTGTCGGTGGCTTCATCGTCGGATTCCGGCCTGAGCGCCGGTTCTGAACCCTGCAATACCGTCTATGTCTGGGTGGATGGCCAGTATAACCATCTTTACCGATGGTTATATCCGGGTCGTTCGGTATAACCATACAATACCAGCTTCATTAATTACATGCACATAGAGCAAAGCTTCATTAATTACATGTACAAAGAGCAAAGCTTCAATAATTACATGCAGAGAATAAAGGATCTTTAGAGCATGTACATCGAGTCGGGGCGGGAGAAAGGGGCAGTTTCGTCTTGCCTCTTGCTCCCCTTGATGTAGGGAGTTTGGGCGCGGGGTGTGGGGTTCGAGGCTAAGCCTCGCATGAGAGGATCCGGAGCGCGGGGCAGAAACACGCCTCGCGCCCCTCTGCCTATTGGCTCGCCTCTCCTCCTGTATCTGTGTGACGTGTGATGAGGACATCGAAGCTATTAGCAACATTCCTATTATGCGATCAGCACCGGACGTCGAAGCTATCAGTACTTTGTCCGAGCCCGAAGAAGAAGCTATCAGCAGCATTCCCATTATGCGATCAGTACCAAGGACAAGATCAGGCACCAAAGCATTACATGAAGAATTCAACAAAAAAGTGGAGAATTTAATAGAGCATGGGGAACTCCAAGAAGACGTGATCACCAAGGCAAATCAAGAACAATTCAAGACTTCAACAAATCTGTTTTTGCCTCTACTTCAAGGAATTAATGAAGTCAACTTATTCATCATTTCCAAAGGAGATTCAGCCCCTCAAACTACTCAAGAACATTAAATAGCCAAGATATGCATTTAAATTCAGATTATTAATGAGTTACTTTTGCTGTTTTGCAGATTCAAAGCCTTTAGTTATTCAAGAGTCATTTAGCTTTAATTAGAGTCAAATGTAATCAATTTTAGACCCTTGAAGGTCACTTGCTGCTGGATTATTTAATAAAGTCCCTTCTCAGCATGTATTATGCAAGTTTTATGAAATAAAAATTCGAGTTTTCTTCTGGGAAGAACTTATCACATTCAGCCTTCTTGTGTGTGAAGCCTTGAAGCTTGTTTGTTTGACTTATCACAGACTTTCCATAATCTGTGTGGCGTCATTCAATCCACCATCTATCCTCCTAGTTACTTCGGTTCTTCAAAAAGTGTTGTACGACCATTTGAAGCAATCTCCATCATCGACTCCATCTTCATCCATTGGAACCTTAGAAACTGTTGTACGACCAGCTAAGGTTCTCCATCCTACCACCACGTTCCTGAATCAACGTGTCCTTTTTTTTCATTTTATATATAAATCAGTTTTTAATTTATAAAATCTTTTTTTAATTTATAAAAATCTGTTTTTAATTTAATATTTTAGTTTTTAATTTAAAAATTAGTTTTAATTTAAAAACCCAGTTTTTAATTTAAAAAGTAAGTTTTTTAATTTAAAAAGTAAGTTTTTTAATTTAAAAAATCAGTTTAAATTTAAAACCACATCAGTAAGTTTGTGGTAGTATATTTCGATGATATATTGGTTTATAGTTCTAACCTTGCATATCATTTAAACCACATCGAACAGGTTCCAGAGACACTACGAGCTGAAAATCTCTATGCAAATCTTAAGAAATGCTCATTTTGCACTGATCAAGTTGTGTTTTTAGGATTTGTTGTAAGCTCGCAGAGATTGAATGTTGATGAGGAGAAAATCAAAGCCATTCAAGATTGGCCTACACCAACCACCATTGGACATGTTAGAAGCTTCCATGGATTGGCCAGCTTCTATAGAAGATTTGTGAAGGATTTCATTACCATTGCTGCCCATTTGACCGCCGTGATTAAAAATAATGTGGAGTTTAAATGGGGGCAAGCACAAGAGGAACTATTCCAAAAGCTCAAAGATAGCCTTACATATGCACCTGTTTTGGTATTACCTAACTTTGATAACACATTTGAAATTGAATGTGATGCTTCAGGTACATGTATAGGCTCTGTCCTAACTCAAGGGGGAAAACCAATAGCATATTTTAGTGAGAAACTCAATGAAGCATCCCTCAATTACCCTACTTATGACAAAGAACTATATGCTTTGGTAAGATCTCTTGAAACTTGGCAACATTATCTATTATCCAAAGACTTTGTTATTCATACAGATCATGAGACCCTCAAGCACCTAAGAGGACATACCACTCTTAAGAAAAGACATGTGAAGTGGCTTGAGTTTATAGAGACTTTTCCATATGTGATCAAGTACAAGAAAGGCAAGGAAAACGTCGTAGCTGATGCACTATCAAGGAGACATGCTCTAATTTGCACAATGGAGGCAAAAATCATGGGATTTGAGCATATCAAGAGTTTATATGAAACTGATCCAGATTTCAAAGAAGTTTTCAAGGAGACAAGCAAAGCTGCGTATGGATCATTTTATCAACAAGATAGATTCTTATTCAAGGATAGAAGGCTATGCATACCACAAGGATCCATGAGAGATTTGCTGATCAAAGAAGCACATGGAGGAGGGCTTATGGGACACTTTGGTCGAGACAAAACTCTAAGTGTGCTTATGGGTCATTTCTTTTGGCCGCACTTAAAGAGAGATGTGGAGAGGTTATGTGCTAAATGCATCACTTGCTTAAAGGAAAAATCCAGGTCACATCCTAATGGTTTATATATGTCTTTGCCTATTCCTAACCTACCATGGGTAGACATTTCTATGGATTTTGTTTTAGGTCTGCCAAAGATCAACCACAAGGACTCCATTTTTTTGGTAGTTGACAGATTCTCCAAAATGGCTCATTTCATCCCATGCAACAAGACTAATGATGCTACTCAAATTGCTGATCTCTTTTTCAAAGAAGTAGTACGTTTGCATGGATTGCCATGGACAATTGTATCAGATCGTGATACCAAATTTCTAGCCCATTTTTGGAAAACTTTATGGAGAAAGTTGGGAACGAAGTTGCTCTTCTCAACTACATGTCATCCACAAACAGATGGCCAAACTGAGGTAGTAAATCCGACTCTTTCAACATTGTTGAGAGCCACGGTGGGTAAAAATTTAAAGCATTGGTTATCTTGTTTACCATTTATCGAGTTTGCTTACAATCATGCCAAACATTCTGCTACTAAATTCTCTCCTTTTGAAATTGTTTATGGCTTTAACCCTACTACTCCTTTAGATCTTGTATCTTTGCCTCAAGGTGTTATTTCTAGTGAAGGAGAAAGCGGAGCAGATTTTATTAAGAAACTCCATCAAAAGGTCAAAGAAAATTTGGAGAAAAGGACCGAGAAATACAAGCAACAAGCTGATAAACATCGAAAAGATATTAGTTTTGAACCAGGAGACTTGGTATGGGTACACATGAGAAAGGAAAGGTTCCCAAATCAAAGAAAATACAAACTCTCACCAAGAGGAGATGGACCATTTCGAGTATTAGAGAAAATCAACAACAACGCTTACAAGCTTGAGCTTCCAGGTGAGTTAAACATTTCTCCAACTTTCAATATCACTGATTTGGCTCCCTATCATGCAGATGAATCAGTTCTGAGGTCAGAACCTTGTCAAGAGGGAGGGGATGATGAGGACATCGAAGCTATTGGCAACATTCCTATTATGCGATCAGCACCGGACGTCGAAGCTATCAGTACTTTGTCCGAGCCCGAAGAAGAAGCTATCAGCAACATTCCCATTATGCGATCAGTACCAAGGACAAGATCATGCACCAAAGCATTACATGAAGAATTCAACAAGAAAGTGGAGAATTTAATAGAGCATGGGGAACTCCAAGAAGACGTGATCACCAAGGCAAATCAAGAAGGCATTCAAGAACAATTCAAGACTTCAACAAATCTGTTTTTTCCTCTACTTCAAGAAATTAATGAAACCAACTTATTCATCATTTCCAAAGGAGATTCAGCTCCTCAAACTACTCAAGAACATTAAATAGCCAAGGTATGCATTTAAATTCAGATTATTAATGAGTTACTTTTGTTGTTTTGCAGATTTAAAGCCTTTAGTTATTCAAGAGTCATTTAGCTTTAATTAGAGTAAAATGTAATCAATTTTAGACCCTTGAAGATCACTTGCTGCTGGACTATTTGATAAAGTCCCTTCTCAACATGTATTATGCAAGTTTTATGAAATAAAAATTCGAGTTTTCTTCTGGGAATAACTTATCACATTCAACCTTCTTGTGTGTGAAGCCTTGAAACTTGTTTGTTTGACTTATCACAGACTTTCCATAATCTGTGTGGCGTCATTCAATCCACCATCTATCCTCCTAGTTACTTCGATTCTTCAAAAAGTGTTGTACGACCATTTGAACCAATCTCCATCATTGACTCCATCTTCATCCATTGGAACCTTAGAAAGTGTTGTACGACCAGCTAAGGTTCTCCATCCTACCACCACGTTCCTGAATCAACGTGTCCTTTTTTTTTTCATTTTATATATAAATCAGTTTTTAATTTATAAAATCTTTTTTTAATTTATAAAAATCTGTTTTTAATTTAATATTTTAGTTTTTAATTTAAAAATTAGTTTTAATTTAAAAAACCAGTTTTTAATTTAAAAAGTAAGTTTTTTAATTTAAAAAGTAAGTTTTTTAATTTAAAAAATCAGTTTAAATTTAAAAATCAGTTTTTTATTTAAAAAATCAGTTTTCTATTTCGATAAAAAAAATGTCCGACGACGAGGCTTAAATGATGACGACGAGTTATAATGAAATTTCAAGTTTCATTATCCATTTTATTTATTTAATTGTATTTATTAATTAGTTTTGTATTATTTTTAAATTTATGTATTTATTAATTAATTTTATATTTTATATTTCTATTTTATTTATTATTTTGTTAATAAAAATTGAATTTAACAAATTCAGAAAAAGCATAATTAATTATCCAGTCAGCATTTCAAGAGGAGCATGATCCTCATATATGCCCCTCTTGATGTGGAACACTCTGAATTTTGTATAGGCAGGGGCAGATGCTCTGCCTAGTCAGCAGAGGTTCTCCTCTTGCCTCCCTTGATGCACATGCTCTTATTATGTGTATTTTATGTACACAAAGCTTTATTAAATACCTGCCATCCAATTTTGTGTATTTTTAAACTTAATTGGGCCTGAATTTCAGCCCAAATATGAAGTCCAAATCTGTTAGATGAGCAACCGGTTCTTATTGATAGACCCGCCTGCCTGATACCAAAACTCGGACCACCCGCCTAATTCTGGGTCCGGGTCCGGTAGCTTCAATCCCATACCGCTCAAAGTCGGTCGGGACCGGGTATTCCTTAATCGGGCCGGTTACCCACCCGTGAGTACCCCTAATAATAATCACTTCTTATTTAATTTAATTAATGATTAGGTTGAAATTTATATTTTCATTGATACTAACCATATTGAAGTTAAAATTTGTACTCTAAAATTAACTATGACAAAAATCATGTTTTGTTTCTTTTGCGAACCTTAGGGTTATTTTTGGACGTACGCGTCTCTCTCAGCCACCACCGGCACCCAGCCACTTCCATGACTTCCTACCATCCACAAACACCACAACCTGAAAACCAGACCACGCTTGCGCTCAACCCCATGGATACCCCCCATCTTCTTCCTCTTCGCATGATCTCAACAGTCAATCATGCCTCATCGCCTGTGTTCAACCCTATGGATCCCGATCAATCAAATCCACAGAACCTCACCGCTCCAACCGCTCCTCCATTGGATTCGATACACTCGAGTCTTTTCCCGACGTCTCCAACCTCGCAAGACCACTTCGTAGTCACGGGGACCGAGCCGGAGGACTTGCACGAACCCCCACGGTTTCGACCCTCCACAACAGTGCAATCACCGATTTTGCCGACCCTACGAATGCCCCATGCTGAGTCGGGGAGGGCAACCTCGCACCCCTGCGGCACACCGGAGTATGATGCCGTGTTCACGGCGCTACACCAGGGGAGGACGGTCTCCATGCAGGATCCGGGGGCCTCTCCATGTCGCCGCCGTCTTCCAGGGATCCGCCACCGCTCTCCCCACGCCGCTGCCATCGTCAATGGTGTCCAAGCACCGATATGTCCGACTGTGCACCGCCCCCCAAACAGCTCTCGGCTAAGATCAACCAAAGCCGAGCAACCACGTTGTCGCTACCGGAGCGTTCCGAGAGGCTCGCTGGATTTGGGATCCGGGAGGAGGGATGTTAGGTCGGGATCTGTATCCACGACACCCAATGACGGTCACCTCGAGACTAGACGACCCATTTTGGGTCGATTCGATGATGATCATTCTGCTTCTGCATGAAGTATCGGTGAAGTCACATCCGGAGCACCGGGCGCATGCCCCGTCCTCCGCCCCACAATTACACAGTCCAGCGAATCAAGACGATGAGTTAGCAATATCAGATTGCTCCACTACTACAATTACGGGGTTCAAAATAACTGGCATCGCAAGCTCTCTAGGTTACTATTTTCGTTTTTCTGTTTTATTGTGGTCTTTAAGGTTAGATATACTAAAACGATCTCCAATACGAGTCCATGTTTGTTATAATCCCTGCGGAGTTTTTGGACATATGCTGAAACTCAGGGTTAGAGTCCCAAGTTATGTTTATGAGTTTTGTTATGATTAATAAAATTTCTATGATTACGTTTCAAAAAAAAGTTAAAATTTGTGATTTTATATCTTCATAAATGCTGGCTCATATTCCCATCTCCAATCAAGAGGGGAGTGCTTTCTTGGAAACAAACATGAAATTAACATTGAATACGTTCATAAATCAAGTTATGTTTATGATTTTTGTCATGATTAATAAAATTTCTATGATTACGTTTCAAAAAAAAGTTAACATTTGTGATTTTATATCTTCATAAATGCTGGCTCATATTCCCATCTCCAATCAAGAGGGGAGTGCTTTCTTGGAAACAAACATGAAATTAACATTGAATACGTTCATAAATCAAAAATAACTTACTAAGAAATTCTAATTTAAATGAAGTTGGGTTAGACTTGGAAACAATTAAATAACCGACACCGTAATTAGCGCGAATTGGACAAACTATGTAACAACAATGGCTATAAAACAAATAAAAACAGTAAAATGATGCTTAACGGTCACTGCTCCACATCTTGACTACTATTTTATCATTTGTTTCGTACGATTTCACAGAATCCCTTGGGTCTCACTCTTACAGATACACCCACTTGGCCACTTCCCTTCCCTCCTTGTGCTGAACTTGTGTATTTTTCCACTACAGATTGGACAAACAATTTTAAAAACAATTAAGGAGTCAATTATAGAATTTTTTTTTTAACATTTACAAGTTTTTTTCACTTATTTACATTATTACTTAAAAAATAATTAGAGGATGTACGAATTATCTTAAAAGATTTACTATTTCCAACTTTTTAGTTTGTTATTTATTTTCTTTCTTTTTTGAAACTTAAAGACAAATGTGTATTACTTTTTTTGAAACGAGTAATTGGGGTATCGTATTACTGTGAAACATGAACCATACTGGACATGACGTAACAGCCCAGGATTCCAGATATTTGTCCCGGTCGACCGTAGTCCACAGGCGCTCATGGATCCGTAGAAATAGTATGCGTGTGTTCGCAGACGTTAACTCAGGAGTTCCCCTTACCGACATTTCAAAATTACAAGAGAAAGCATAACTAAACCACAAAAGCCAAAGACCTAACCAACCTAAGGACAGGTAATACGCAACAAGAAATAAAACTGGAAATAATGCTCTGAGTGCAGCTTTCCCAAGACTCCCCAACACTGGCATTCTTGGGTCTATGGGTATAGGTCCTGGTCAGACCTTCCCACCCCCGCCGGGTCCTATCATTTTTCCGATGGAGGGCCATGTCCCTCCATCTGTGGTTCTTGGACTACCTTCTCCTGCCTTGATGACAGCATTGCAGTTTTCCCCTCCATCTCTTCTTGGGCGCTTGAGACGTCATATGCCTCAGCTTCATATCCTTGTACTAGTGTTGGCCGAGTCCGACCCACTGTTTCAGGATGCTCCCCCGCTTCCTTGTGCATGTGGGGCTGTCCAACATATCCCCTATCAGAGGCAGTAGGGGAGGCCTTGTCATATCCCGGCATGTTCCCCGGACTTGCCCCCCCCCCCTACGGTGTCGAGGACGCGGTCCTAACGCCGAGTTATAACGCAATAAACCCTAAGGTACCTCGGTATATGGTCTTGATTGTAACGGCTCGCTACAATCCTAAGGTTCCTCCGGTGATACTCCTTGTCCCTATGATCCGAAAAAAATGGCATGTCAGGACTCCGAAAAACCATGGGGTCGCGATGTTGCTCTTCCCGACTCAGTATGGGGCATTCGGGGGTTCGTCCAGGCCGGAGGTTGTGGGGATCATGTACCCCGCTCCCTACCGTGGGAAGGTCGGAGGCCCAAGGTGGTCGACTGCAGCGTAGATGATGGCAAGAGAAAGAGGCAGTTGCGTACTGAAACCTAGGGTTCGGCGAAATACAAAGGAGAGAGGATGGTGGTTGATCGTGGGGAGGCAGTGGTTGGTCGGAATCCATGAGGATGGAGTATGGCGCTAGTGATGGAAGTGGGGTAAAAGATGGACGGAGATGGAGAGATAACCCGAGGGTTCAGAGAAACCCTAGGGTTCTTTTGTCCCGATTTATATGTGTATTACTTAAAATGGCGAATAATACATGACAGTGCATCCGAAATAGTATAATCGGACCATGAAAGGATAGTCACTAAACGGGCTTTTCTAGCTAGCCAATGGGCTGCTCCGCTCGCTGTTCTAGCACATACTCAAGTTTAACATTCTTGAGAGAAACTAATATGGAGCAACAATCATTAATGACTCGTCTACTGGTGAAAACAAAGGCAGTTGTCCCTTAATGAGCTCGACTACATGTTGGCTTCGCTCCAAATGATTATTCCCGGGAGACTCTGAAGTCGGGTCCATTGTAGTGCACGAGCTATAGTCGTAGCCTCTACAAATGTTTCCCCCTACATTCCTCGCAACATCCCATTCATCCCTTCCAATACATGACCACTATCATTTCGGATGTAACTATGGCCCTAGGAACGAACACTCACATCCACAATTGTTGCTGATTATGGGGCTTGATCCCAAACCACCCCGTTCCAAGCCTTCTATATTTCCCACACCGTCAATGCTAGTCGGGACTTGATATCGTCCTCTGGAATATGCATGACCAGTGTCCACCATTCCAGAAAAGATATAGCAGGAGGAATGGCAATCCCGGTTGTGCCTTTGTCCACATTGCTTGTGTAAACTGGTAGTGGAGTAGCAGATGAAACGTGGATTTCGGATGTAACTGAAAGACTGGATAGTGCTTCGGAATAGGGACAAATTTTACCCGGAGGTTGTTTCCCACCTGAAGATTACCTGAAAGAATGCGCCATAAAAAGACTTCAACCTTGGGTTAGATGTCCAGATCCCCTATAGCGGTCCACACATTTGCACTTGTAGTAGTGACCCATCGACCATGCATCTGGGCCAACTCCCGATATACTGCTTTGCATGTGTAGATGCCACACATATTACGAGTCTAGAGCCATCGGTCACGTTGGCCAGGGACCGGTTGGGGACCTATTAAACCTCTTGGATAACTCTTGGAGGGAGGGTTGCCTGTAATCGTACCATGTCCCATCCTGCACCTGATGTGTCCATCAGGTCCTTGACCAGTAGTTTAGGGACAACTACTATATGTGGTGGAATGCAAGTGATATCCCCCAAAAGCCACGGTACCCACTTTGACACTTGTTGACTCCCCATTCCCGATGGTTTTCCTCACCCCTATCGAAGTAAAGCTTTTGTAATCCGTACTCTGATCCACACTCGACTCGAATTCCGCCCTTCCTGCGTTAATAAAATCTTTCGTGGGGTAATATTTGGCTTTTAGGATCTTCACCACTAGACTGACGGGTTATGTCATAAGCTTGCATCCCATTTTTTTCCATAAGGGCTACATTCATATCGTACATGTCTCTAAATCCCTGGCCTCCCTCACTTTTTCGATGGCACAATTTCTCCGAATCCTGCTAAATTATGGGTCTTGTATCTCTCGATGTGCTTGCCCATCAATATCAGCCTAGGGCTATGTGAATTTTTTCTATAGTACTCCGGGGAAGGAGGAATACGCTCATAGCGTATATCGGCATTTCCTGAAGGACGGATCAGATCATAAGCTCTATGCCTTTTGTCAAAATTATTTGCCCGTCCCAAGCCTCGGTTTTAGTGAGTAATCTATAACATACAAATTGTAGGCTCTGAACTCTTATGTGTCCCAACATATTAGGCACCCTTAGGTACATGGAGCTCTTGAGATGTACTAAATGGCCATAATAGCACAACACAATAGATAGTTTGCAGGTGGTGTTAGTAATGAAGAAAATAGAGGATTTTTCTTTATTTTTTTTATCCTCGAAAGTAAGGTGTATCAAGATCATTTGGTCTCCACCTTACTTATGTAGAAGCAAGGGTGCACCAAACATTTTTTATTCTTAAAGAACTTTTTAAGATTGCTTTATCAAACAATATTTGGTCTCAACCTATACTTATGTAGAAGTAAGGGAGCACCCAAATATTTTGACCCCCACCTTGAGAGAGGCCCAAGAAGGGTAAAAGAGAGGCCTAAATGGAAAGAGAGAAGCCCAATATTAATTGGGAATAAATAAAGAACCGACAACTGGAGGAATGAAAGAGCAAGGCATCAGCCGACCACCACGGGTAACGACCACAATGTTGTGGATCCGTGTTACCGTGGAAACTTAATGCATGAACCATACATGAGGTGATCACCGTCAACCCCGAGATACCCGTTGCTATGAGGACCGCTGAGACGACCGCGTCTTCACAGGTACCCATGGGGTACCAATGGAGGAGCCTCGATGATACCCCTCCCTCCTTGGCTCAGATGACTTTAATACCCCTATCCAACGGATGCGGGAACTCTGCTAGTATTTCTCCTCTCCGGGATCGGATGGATTCGACACCCCTACCAAAGGCAGTATAGATTATACGAAAAATGCGAGAAAGTTGGCTCTGATAGGACAGTAGTGATTCACGGTTAGCCATGAGACAAATAAGGCACCTCAGAGTGTCTACGAGAAGCAACACTTCGGCCTTTACAGAACATGTACTTTATGTTCCCCAGCCTCCTTATTTCCTTAGCAAATTCCTTGAACGACTGTTACAACATAACAGATGGTTTAAGTCGAGACGAGAAAAGAGCATGAAACCACAGCGCCAAGCACGACTTGAATAGGGAACCACCCTACCTTTTTTCTAAGTATCACCATACATTTAATGGAAAACTACCAATACCTACCCAAAACCATGCCCATTTAACTGATGTTTACCCTGAAATTTAAAGTTAACCGATGCATACCCTGAAGTTACAACTTGTAACTAAAAACCTCTTTTGTCAGCTAAAATGACGAAAATACCCTCAATGATTTTTCTAAATAATTTTTTTTAAATATAAATGAAGTGATTTTTTTTTAAAATGAAGTCATTTAATAAGTAAATATACATATAACAAAAGTAATTTTTAAATAATTTGTTAAGATAATTATTGAAGTGTAGTTGAGGGTATTTTCGTCATTTTAGTTGACGGAGGGGTTTTGAGTTACATTTTCGAAACTTCAAGGTAAACATCAAGTTAACTTTAAACTTTAGAGTAAACATCAGTTAAATGGGCATGGTTTTGGGTAGGTATTGGTAGTTTTCCCTACATTCAATTATAAGAAGGGAAAATTTCAGTATAATACTCTGCCAAACATTTAATTTCAGTATAATACCCTGACATAAACTTTTTGCACTTTCATACCTAAACCAAACATTTAATTTCAGTTTCATACCCAACCGCTAACTTTCTGTTAGTTTGGATGGAAAAAGTCAAAAAGACCATACTACCCCTAACTATTACTCAAATTTTCAAACTCATACCATTGACTCAGAATTTAAAAATAAGTGAAATGACAATAATACCATCTATTGTTAGGGTATTAAAATGAAAATTTCACTTTTTTAAAAATAAAATCAGTTTTTTTTTATATATTTCAAAAATCCATATTTTAATTTAAAAATTACATAGAAATCATTTTTTTAAAATTCAATTTTTATTTTGTGAAAATTATTTTTATTTTCAAAAATTCATATTTTATTTTTTTTAAATCAGATTTTATTAAAAATCCATTTTTATTTAATAAAATCAAATTTTAATTAAAAAATATTTAAAATCAGATTTTTAATTAAAAATGTATAAATCAGATTTAAAAATATATATTAAACCTTTTTCTCCTAACCACTTGTTTCTTATCCAATCTACTACTCCATATCCCAATCTAATCTATTCCTCCCTCAGCAGCATCCTGCTATGATTCATAGTTCATATACCAATCTAATATGTCCCTCTCTAAGCATGTTGACGAAAAACTCGGTTTATAGTAGATGGATCGGGAACGACTACCATTGGCGATGCCGGTGAGGGGAAATAGGCACGGTGGTGAGGAGAGAGAGGGTCGGCGAGGGGAGAGAGAGACGGTGGTGAGGAGAGAGAGAGGGTCGGCGAGGGGAGAGAGAGACGGTGTTGAGGAGAGAGAGGGTCAGCGATGGGAGAGAGAGACGGTGGTGAGGGGAGAGAGAGGAGCTTCAGATCACTGGCCCTCTCCAGCGAGCCATCCGTGCAGGAGCTTTAGATCTCCGGCGAGCCGTGCCGTGCAGGAGCTTCAGGTACAAAAAAAAGTTCAAGCTCTCTTCTTCAGGTTTCAAAGCCTCAGATCTGGGGTTGGGGGTTTGGAGTTTCGTTTCTTGAAGAGATTGGCCTCAACTCTCCTTTGAAGTTCCAAACTCTGAGATTGTGTTCTTGATGGGATTTAATTCTAGAAAGGGGAAGATTTTCGGAGAAGGTGAATCGAATAGATTTTGTATTTTTTTTTAATCTGAAGATGTAATCATAGTATAAAATCGAATAGATTTTATATTTTCATTTTCGGAGAAGATGAATAGAAGATATAATCTGATTTTTTAATAAAATAAAAATATATAAATGAATTAAAAAAAAGAAATATTAATTTCAGTATAATACCTTGGCATAAAAAACTGAATTTTTGAAAATAAAAATAAATTTCATAAATAAAAACTGAATTTATAAAAAAAACTGATTTTATTTTTAACATAGTGAAATTTTCATTTTAATACCCTAACAATGGAGGGTATTATTGTCATTTCACTTATTTTTAAATTCTGAGTTCAATGACATGAGTTTGAAAATTTGAGTAATAGTTAGGGGTATTATGGTCTTTTTAAATTTTTCCATCCAAACTAACAGAAAGTTAACGGTTGGGTATGAAACTGAAATTAAATGTTTGGTTTGGGTATTAAAGTGCAAAAAATTTATGTCAGGCTATTATACTGAAATTAAATGTTTGGCAGGGTATTATACTGAAATTTTCCCTTATAAGAACAATATTCCGACCATCAATAAATTTTATCTCATCCTATTGGGGAAACGTCATGTCCGAACTATGTTTGACCTTTGTTTCCATCATCCAAACTGCGACTTATCTTTCATCCCAACTCCACACTGCGAACTATTCGTGATTCCTATAAACTATCAGATTCTGTCTATTTTTTTATTCCTATAAACTATCAGATTCTGTCTATTTTGACTGAACCGTTACTTTTGCTTGGGAAAAGACTGAATTGCCCCCAAATTTGAGTTTAACACTCAGACGTAAGAAAAACACTCTCAGTCACTCACTTTTCTCCCTAACTCTCTAACTCACTCACTTTTCTCTCTCACTATCTGAAGAAGAAGAACATGAACAAACCATATTTTCATTTTTAAGGTGTAACAAAAATTCGAATTTGATTTTTGAACATGAACTAATCCTATTTTCATAATTTCTTAAATACAAACATGCTATAGACAACCACACCAAGTTTCAGTCTTCACAAATTGAAACAAGCATTAGAAGGTTTCAATAATCCACTAACCCTAGTTTTTGCTTCTAAAAATTTCAGTTCTTACCTTCTTCTTTGTACCCAACATCCTTCACCTTCGCCTCTTCTCAAACTCTTAGACCCAGCACCTGCTTCTCTCTCCTTCACCTTCTTCCTCTCTCTCCTTATCTGTAAACGCGACCACCATACACACTTAAAAAATAGAACAACTCGTTCATCTTTATACAAGAGACATGAGGGTAGTTTGGCCATTTATGAAATGTTTGACACGCATGTGACGGTTATGTGCGCAAAAAACGGACGGTGCTGTCAAAATAGCCAGAATCTGATAGTATATAGGAATCGCGAATAGTTCGCAGTGTGGAGTTGAGATGAAAGGTAAGTCGCATTTTGGATGATGGAAACAAAGATCAAACATAGTTCGGACATAGCGTTTCCCCTAATTTATTTCTACTATTGTCCTGTCTCTACAACCTTTTCCTTTCCGTATCAATAAAAGTTTAATCGTATGCTAAAAAAAATCAAATCATCCAGCAAAACCTCAAATCTGTACAGAATACAGGTAATGAAGTTTGTGATCCTCGGGCCCAACAGATTTTGGGGGCCCAACTCCACTTCCGTGGCATTCTTGGATAACGAGCAAGCACGTGTAGCATCTATACATGCTCCGAGCTGTACTCAACCAGAGATATAAGGACAGAAAACGACAAGATTCCTAGGACCCCACAACATTAACGGCTAATTTTTCTAAACCTGCAGCAAAGCAGAGGACACGTACCGGGTCGGATATGGCGGGAAATTAAAATTAGCACGCAGCACCAGCTGCTCCCACCCGTCCTTCATTTCCTACTTTAACTATTTATTATGCATGTCTGCTCCCTTTGACTATCACTACCTACTATCTGGGCCCACACACTCCCTGGCCGGCAGAGAATAATCAAACTCATTAAAAAATAAACCCAAAATTAATTTGAAACATAAAACGAAGAAATTCAAATTAGCTACACTAATAAAATTAAATGATTTTATAATAAAGGCTACGCCGGCGAGGTGGGATCTACGGAGGACGGAATATCGGGGCCGGCGCGGCAGCCTTCGAGCATGAAGACGATATCGGCCATGGTGGGTCGGTCTAGCGGATCCGGGGCCGTACAGAGCAACCCGACCTTGACACCCAGCAAAAACTCCTCCCACTCGGACGATTCCGGGTCGAGCTCCAGCAAACCCGGTTCCAGCAGCTCCGTCACTTGGCCCCTCTGCAGCTGCTTCTTCACCCACTTCACGATGTCTTCGTCCTCTGTAAACATCACCGGCCTCTTCCCCGTCAGCAGCTCCAGAAACACGATCCCGAAGCTGTACACGTCAGATTCTGTGGTAGCTTCTCCGGTCAACACAGCCTGTGGCGACACGTACCCCAACGTCCCCACTACTGCGGTGGAGCTGGAAGCTTCGGCGGCCATGAGGCGTTCCAACCCGTAATCGGACAAATGGGCCTCGAAATCTGCGTCGAAGAGTACGTTTTGCGGCTTGACGTCGCCGTGAACCATGGAGTAGGAATGCAAAAACGCCAATCCGCGGGCGATCCCGAGCGCGATCAGGTGGCGCATCGGCCAATTGAGTACGTGGCCGTCTTGGTGGGAAGCTTCTTGTAGCAGGGTAGCTAAGTTCCCGTTGGGCATGTAATCGTGTACAACAAGTCTCAGATCCGGCGGTCCGGCGTAGTAACCGCGGAGGACCGTCAGATTCCGGTGCCGGACCTTTCCCAGTGATTCAGCTTCTTTCCTGAACAAGTTCTCGTCAAGTGAGCCGTCCGGGAGCCTCCTGACTGAAAGAACCATCCCGTCGTTGTAGCAAGCCTTGAAAACGAGACCAAACCGTCCTCTACTCAGCACATTCTCCTCATCAAACTGTCTCGTGGCTTCGATTGTTTCCGCCAGAGTGATTTTGTTGTTGAACATGACTAGTTTCGGCCCACCATTGTCCGCGCTGCTGGCTCGACCGCCGCTGGACCTGGAGCTGTTCCTGGCAGGGCTCCGCTTCTTCTCGGCGGCGGCGCCCTGTTTCAGCTTATTGCGCCACCGCAAGAGGCTGTAAATGTAGAAGCAACAGCACAAGGACAAAAGCAGAGCACCGCATGCGACAATCACAATCAACACAATCAGCTTCCTCCTGCTGCTCTTCTCCATCGCGTCGTTGCAATTCCGAGCCAGTGGCTTACCGCACAAGTTCTTGTTACCGGCGAACATTGAAGGGTTGTTGAATTTAGAGCCTATACTCTCCGGGATCTGGCCTTGGAGGTCGTTGGAGGACACATTGAGAGTCTGTAACCCAGAAATGAAACCCAGATCAGCAGGAATCTCACCAGTGAGGTTGTTCGAAGAGAGATCGAGCAACGTCAAATTCGATAGCTTGGACAGCGAGTCTGGTATGGAGCCCGATAGTTGGTTCGAATCCAACGACAGAGAACCAAGAGACGAGCCTTTCGACATGTCTGGGATTTCCCCAGTGAAATTATTGACACCCAAATCGAGTACATTGAGGCGAGAAAGGCGAGAGAGATCACCCGGAATGTGACCCGTCATGGAGTTGAATCTGAGCTGGAGGATCTCCAGAGAAGAGCAATTCCCGAGCTCCGGCGGTAGAGGCCCAAAAATGTGGTTCTGAGAAAGAGACAAGACGGCGAGCGACGTCAGAAAGCCAAAAGTGGCTGGAATGGGACCAGAGAAGAGATTGGAACTGAGATTCAGATAGCGAAGACTCATCAAACTGCTTAGCCCTTCAGGAACATTCCCAGATAGCTTGTTCTCTTGCAATGCAATCACTTGCAGATTTGGCAAACCAAGAAGCTCCAATGGAAGCTCTCCAGATAAATTCTGCTTGCTTAAATCGACTGTTGCTAACCGGAGAAGATTGCCTAAACTTCTCGGAATCTTCCCGCCAAACCCGTTTCCGCTCAGATTCAGTACCATTATGCGACTCAGGTTTCCAATATTAGCAGGAATCTCGCCGCTGAATCTGTTTCCACTGAGGTCCAAGGAAGTGAGATTGGTCAGGAGCGTCATCTCCTCCGGCAAGGCTCCGGTCAGCCCATTCTGCCGCAGGCTCAATGTTTCCAGTCCCGAGAGATTGCCAAAGCTCGCCGGAACCGAACCTGAAAATGAGTTTCCCCCAAGTGACAGCACCTTCAAACCGCCCATTTCGCCCAAAAATTCGGGAATGTCCCCGGTGAATTGGTTTCCTTCGAGATCAACAAGCTGCAGGGAGCTACATTTCTTAATCTCCACCGGAATCACGCCGGTAAATGAATTATTTGCAATTTTCAGCTCCTCTAACTTCCAAAGACTTCCAATCTCAACCGGAATGGAGCCGGTGAGCAAGTTATCAGAAACGTCTAGTCTGGTGGTCGTCGATAGGAGAGAGAACCAGGACGGAAATGCACCGGAGATCAAGTTGTGCTGAAGATCCAAAACCTGCAAGATACTCTGACACGACCCTGTTTCCGGTGAGACGACATTGGTGAACCCATTGAAGCCCAGCTGAAGAACTCGAATCGACGGCGGCGAATTTGAAACGTTACAGAACATCGAGTAAGGGATCGGGCCGGAGAGATTGTTCTGCGCAAGCGACACCACTTGGAGGTACGGGAGAGCGCCGATGGCCGCTGGAATGACGCCGCCGAGTCGATTTCCATCGACGCTCAGATGCACTAGCGAAGAGCAATTTGCGATGGCAGAGGGCAATGTACCCTCCAAACGATTGAAATCAAGCCAAAGGTACTGAAGTTGCTGGAGTCCGCCTAGGCTGGCAGGAATCTGGCCGCTAAACTGGTTGTACGAGAAGTTTATGAGCTGAACCTGAGAAAAGTTGGCCAGGGAGCTCGGAATCTCGCCGGAGAAACTGTTGGACGAAATGTCGAGGTACTTAAGGTTCAGAGGAAGATTGCCGGGGATTTGGCCGTAGAGATTGTTCACGGCCAAATTGAGGGTCTGGAGGTTGGTGATGTTGCCGATCTCCGACGGGAGGTTGCCCGAGAGCGAGTTATACTGTAGGAAGACGGCGCGTAGGAGCGTGCATTTGGAGATGGAGGAGGGGATGGTACCGTTAAAATAGTTGGAGCGGAGGCTGAGACGGCGAAGCATAGAGAGGTCGCCGAGCCGATCGGTGATCCGGCCGGCGAGTTGGAGACGGGGGAGGCGGATCTCGGAGACGCGGCCGCCGGAGCAGGAGACGCCACGCCAGTCGCAGGGAGCGGAGGGGCTGGTGGGGTCCCAGGCGAAGAGTGCGCCGAGTGGGTCATGGAGGTTGAGCTTGAAGGAGGTCAAGGCTTCGATCTCTGCAGATTGCTGGGCGCAGGATAACAAGGGTGCGCAGAGCAGTATGAGGAGCACGATAGCAGAGACCGCCATGGAAGGCGGCGCTGGATTTGAAAACAACGTGAAAAAGAAACTTGGGTTGGCTAGGCTGAGGGAGGAAAAAGGAGTGCGCATAGGGGGCGTAGGTTAGAGGATAGACGGTGAGAGGGTGGTGGTTGCCGGCGGAGAAGGAGGAGGTGGTGGTTCCATGTGGTGGCTGCAGAGGAAACAGAAGATCAGTGTTTTGTGTTTGGACTCTGTTCCCAAAATGAGTTTGAACCAACACTTTTAGAGTGTTGAGGACTTTTTAACTTCATATGGGCTGAATTATTAGCCCTCTCCGGATCTTTCTCTTTTTCCATCTCTTGTTAATTTTCTTTTTTTTTCTTGTCTTTTTAGTTTCGTAATCTATTTCTGGTTGGGATTTTATCCTAATGCCGCATCATCCATTTGGCCTTTCTCGTTCGAATTTAGTTGCAAATTGCAAGTCATATGATCTTTCCACCTTCCAATTATTTACCTTCAAGTACACCTAAATAATTTTTTTGAATTTATCCTCAATAATATCTGATTTTTGAGCCTCCCACAAAGGTAATAACACATTTTGAGTCAACACTAGTTGAATGCTTAATTATAATTATATTCTAACACGCGTCTTCACGGACAAACCCGTTTACTGGTTTGGAGGTGAATTATATAAAAGAGGAGATAAGCCCATCGAGAAGAGAGATATAAGGACTGACTCATTTTAGGAAGTATTTGATAAATCGAGAGGAAATTAGAAATTTTTTGTAGAGAGTGGGGATTGAACTCGGGCACGTGAGGTAACAAGTTCAGATACCATATTAGATAACCAACTCAATTAAAAGCTCAAGTTGAGAGTTGAAGGCCCCATTATAGTTATATTCTAACAAATACATTTTTTTTAATACGGATGCTATCATTAATTCAGCAAATTTTTGGACAAAAGATTTCAAATATTTTTAGGAATATCCGAGATCTGTCAATGAAAAGTTGACCAAACATCACTATTGTGGATTAAACAATGAGCCACTACATTAACTTCTCTATGAATATAACGTAATTTAAAAGTAGGTATCTTCTTTAATTTTGCTCGGCACTTCATAACCAACAGACCCAAAGGTGACAGCATCACCTCTTCACCATTGCTAGTTTGCACTTCATTTAGGCATTTTGTCTAAATTTCCCCTGTTATCCGATCTTCCTCATAAATCCAGGACAAAGCTTCATTAATACTAATTAACTCAATTACCTCCGAAAGCTTTTTACCTGGAAGAACGATACAATTTGCATTAATAGCCCAACGACATCGTTTCTACAAATAATTCCTCCCCCACCCTTTTCTGCATTTAGAACAACACCATCAATATTAGATTTAACCAACCCTAGGGCCGGTTTCACCCACTTCTTGTCAGCTTTATCTTGAGCCCGAACCCCCACCCCATCCTTTCTTTGAACTTGTTCCCAATCCTGAAGCAGAGAAATCGCCCTACTCCAAATTTCACCCCCCCTAATAAGTTCCTGACGTCAAACTCTAGCATTCCTAGCCCTCCAAGTTTCCCACCATACACAAACCATTTGTTCCCCCATTCCCACTCTCCTCGAGTTCCAGCAAAACTGAAGCAGCTCTCGTGGATCAATATCAGCTCCTTGGAACACTAGGATCACCCTCTCCTATGAGCGGTCCAGCCTTATACACTGCAAAAGAACGTGACACTCTGACTCTAATTGTAAAACCCACTTCGTTTTAAAAGGGTATTAAAATGCGAACTGAAACGTAGGGGTATGTTTGTGCAACAAGATATTTGGAAAAGAAAATTCAAAAAAAAGGGGGGGGGGGGAAGGAAGTTTTGGGCCGAGCTTGGGTTTGGGCCAGCTCAGGGCCATTGGCGAACAGCGCGGCCCGTTAAGAGAGAGCCCGACCCAACTCGGGTTCGGCCTATAAATAGGGTCAAACCCTAATGATCGGGTACTGTTCATTCCCCTCTCTTCTCTCGCCTATTCTTCTCTCTCCGTGAACCAGACGAAACCCTCGCCGACGTTCACCTCCTCCGATCCCGACCTCCTCGCTCTTCACCTTCGTCCACAACGTCATCCTCACCCCCACCTCGCCTCGCTCTCACCTTCTCCTTCTTACCCCTTCCCTAATCGAGCCTTGCACAGAGTGAGACTCGTCGGAGGCCTACCGGACGAGCTCGCCCTTCCCGAGCTCGATTCGAGCACCGCGAAGCCAGGAACGCACGGTTCGTGCTTCCTCGAGCCCTTCCCCTCACTTTCCCTAACACACCGCCCCTGAAAACGTCCTCCCCGAGCTAGATCTGAAGAGTTCGGTCGAAACCCCCCGCCGGCGACCTCGCAAGTTTCAGATCTGAGACGGGGACGGGATTAGGTCATGCACGAGCTGATACCGTCACAGCCACGGCGTCGCCAGCGTCTCCGACGCCTTCTCTGCTCTTTTTCCCCCCTCCTTCGAGCTTTCCTGACACTGGGTACGACGGCCGAAGCACCGTGGCTCGCCGGAGCTGTACGCGCTCGGCGACGAAGTTGAACCAGACCTTGGGCCAGTTCACAACTTGGGCCGGCTGGTTCTGGGCCGGAACTCGAGCTCGGGCCAGAGCCTGGGCCGGACGTGGGTCAGGCCCAAGTCTTCGGACTGGGTTCTGATCTGGGTCCGGACCGGGTCTGGGTCGGGTTTGGGACCGGGTCTGGGTCAGGCGTGGATCCAGGTCTGGATCCGGGTTTAGACCGGGTCTGGACCCGGGTTGGGCCGGATCTGGGTCACAGGTTTAATTAATTAATTAATTAAATGTTTTGACTTAAAAATGGATTATTTGAAGGACGTTTTGGACCTTCCGAGGACTTTGGTTATACCGGAACTGAGTGGACCTTTTTACCTGTTAAACCCAGGCTTGGGCTTCGCCCGAGAAGACCGGAGTAAAACCAGATTCTAATTTCGAGGACTTCATCCTAGAAGACGGTGTTGCCCCGGTCGTCAGCAGCTAGGATACGCTGTTGTGGTATCGTCTTAAGGTAGGGAAAGTAGCGGATACCACTTTAATTACGGAAAGTTACTAGCGTGCATGATTAGGGTTTAATAATAAAACCGAAAAGATCAAAGTTTGGCATGTAGGATGCGAACAACTAGTGTAGACGTTTGAATTGTGAACATTTACGTTTTCTGTCTTGGGAATTGTCGTGCTGGTAGAACCGGGCCATGTCGTGCCTGTAGGATTGTTTGTTGAGTGTATCTACTGTTGTACTTGTGTTGTTTGACCGGATACTAAATAACGAATATGAAAACTGATAGGATTGAACTAGTGATGCATGTTGTTGACCTGTGTGGTTATTTCCTGTTTAATTGATATGTTGAACTGTGGGACGGTTGGGGATTTGATACCGGTTAAGCCGGTGGGTTACCACGTGGAACGTGGGGTCGGTAAGTGATGGTAAATATGTGACGGCTATGTGCGTTTAAGAGTCTAATAAGATCGAATCGTTATTGCATGATGTGACTGTGTGTGGGAAAGTGTGCCATGTTTGATGATATGAACCTTTGGTTGTGATATGACCGGGTGAGTGATAGACCGACTGTGTGTTATGTTAAGATGGTCTGGTGGGTATGCCGAGACCATCAGTGGATTGTGCATTGTGTATATGATCGGGTGAGTAACAGACCAGCTGTGTGCTATGTTAAGATGGTTCGGTTGGTAGGCAAAGACCATCAGTAGATTGTGTTGTGTGTTAAACCTTGGTTGTATGTTCCAAGAGACGGCGTAATCGGAGTAGTACCTACACCGAGGGATAGCTCCAGTGTAGGGTACCGAGGCCAAAGATGGCGTGATCAGTACCCCTATGACTCGTAGCCCGGGACAGGGTTGACCGAAGGGTGTACCGGTTCGGTACGTATGTTGAGTGGTGCCCTTCGTCTGTGTGAGGAGGAAGACATCAGACTGAAGGATTTCCGGTCGAGGATGTTACCCTTCGTCTGTGTGAGGAGGAAGATATCGGGACTGATGTTGTGTGGTCCATTACGATATAAGTGGTTGTGTGCATCCGGAGGTGTGGGCTCTTGCCATCTTATGATATCTGTGTGTGTCTTGTTGTGCGCCGGTTCAGTATGTACGTAGAGTAGTGCCCTTCGTCTGTGTGAGGAGGAAGACATCGGACTGAGGGATTTCTGGTCGAGGATGTTACCCTTCGTCTGTGTGAGGAGGAAGATATCGGGACTAATGTTGTGTGGTCCAGTACGATATAAGTGGTTGTGTGCAATTGGCTTGGTGCAGCCAACGACGTTGGGACTGTTTTACGATATATGTGTGTACCTCACTGTGTGCCCTGTCATGCAGTTTGGCTTTGTGCAATTCTTTTAAGTATGTTTATGACTTAGTGAAAGTAATTGGTAACCGGATGTCGAGCCTGAGGCTTCGTGTACCGGTGCGCAATAAAGGGACGGTTGTGATAGCTGGGAAGTTGGAATTGGTTAAACTATGTTTAGGGAGGCTCTGCTGTGTGTGCCGTGTGTGTTGCTGGGCTTTATGCGCCGTCTGCTGTGTATGGGTCGTTGGGCTTTTTCCGTCGTGTGTTGTGTGTGCTGTGTGGGTTGCTGGGATTGTGTGTTGTCTGTTGTGTTTTGTTGTGCGTGTTGTTAGGCTTTGGGCTTGGTCGGTTGTGTGAGCCGTGCGGGCTGTCTGGCCCTGTGCCTTGGACTAAGGGTGACTTGGGTCTTGGGAGAGTGTTTGGTGACTCGTGGTGGTTGTCCCTGATTCCTGTGTTGCAGTGCGAGTTCGCAAGTGTGGTCGGTTGTGAGATAACCGTAGGTGTTGTTCATCGAGAATTGTTAGGTGATGGGTGTCAAGAGCTAGTTGTGGAAAGTGGTATGAGTTCGGTTCGTTGCGATTTTGTGTTACGCGTTGTACCTGATATAAGGCTAAGTGTTGTCTCGAAGTAATCGGTTATTTGCTTTTGATAGTTGTACTTTACTAGTATGCCCTAATTGGACAATTACCCGTGGTGATGAACTGTGGTTCAGAATCTTAACTACTTTTCCTCTTGAGCGTAAGCTCACCCCCCCCCCCCTTACTTGTTGTGTTTCAGGTGTTGAGCGGGATCTGTACTAGTAGGATTCTCGGGGCTTGGGAGCTAGCGAGTGTCACGCCCCAATTTCAGTAAACCGAACTCGGGACGCGAACGTTTAAAACAATAAAACACTTTGAAACCTTTTACATAAATCACTTTAAAATCACCATTTACTTAACCAAAATAATCATTTACAACTTAAAAGTACGTCCCAACAAATGGACAAAAAGCAAGGTATACGTCGCTAGACTCAACAGTAAACCCGGACTCTCGCTCCTAGCTCTTCAAGCTTCGGAAGCTCACCTAGTCCAACCTGCGACCAGTACTTGTAGGAAAAGCAGCTAGGGGTGAGCGTTCGCTCACCACCACGGATAACAGACTGACTACGGCATACTTAGCAGACAATGCCGGTAACACCAACAACAACTCAACACCGGGGACTACTATCCCCAAACTCAAGTAACCCGACTGACACACACACACTGATACTTTCCTCAACCGACTCAACACTCGGACACGTAATGTAGACCTGACACAACGATTGATGACCTCCTCCAAAGACACGACAGACAACCACTCAACACCCAAGATCACAAAGGATCGCACACCAAACAAGATCACAAAGGATCACACTCCAGCTGCTCAGTAACCTCCCTCACGCCCTTTACCGATCCCTGTCAGGCCAGGCGGTCGACCTGTCGCACTTTTCCCGACACAAAGTCGGATCAGGTTGTCGACCTGTCACGCTCACCAACCCCAAACCACGCACGCGCGGCCAGGACCCCTTTCCTCACGGGCGGGCCCCCTACCCCGTCTGAACATGCAGACGCGTGCGCTCGAGGACCCCCGTTTCATGAAGCGGGCCCTCAACCTCAGGTAACCACAATCACAATCACAAGCAAAGTTCAACAAACAGCACAACACAGGTTCAGCACTCCACATGCACTCATGGCCACCCAAGACACCAACTGTAAAACACGGACTCAATAACCCCACAGGCACTCACGGCCTCCCAAGACACACCAACAGTAACTCACGGGCTCAACAACCCCACGGGCACTCACGGCCTCCCAAGACACACCAATAGTAACTCACGGGCTCAACAACCCCACGGGCACTCACGGCCTCCCAAGACACACCAACAGTAACTCACGGGCACTCACGGCCTCCCAAGACACACCAACAGTAACTCACGGGCTCAACAACCCCACGGGCACTCACGGCCTCCCAAGACACCCCAACAGTAACTCACAGGCTCAACAACCCCATGGGCACTCATGGCCACCCAAGACACCAACAGTAAAACACGGGCTCTCATGGCCACCCAAGACACAACAGTAAGGTACGGGCTCTCATGGCCACCCAAGACACAACAGTAAAGTACGGGCTCTCATGGCCACCAAAGACACAACAGTAAGGTACGGGCTCTCATGCCCACCCAAGACACAACAGTAAAGTACGGGCTCTCATGCCCACCCAAGACACAACAGTAAAGTACGGGCTCTCATGGCCACCCAAGACACAATAGTAAAGTACGGGCTCTCATGGCCACCCAAGACACAACAGTAAAGTACGGGCTCTCATGGCCTCCCAAGACACAAATTACACAATCAACCTACAGGCATAACCAATGCCTCGAGCAGTTCTAATATCAACACTTTCACAACCAACCTCCGGGCATGGTCATATGCCTCCAGTAATTCTAATATCAACAGTTTCATAATCAACCTCCGGGCATGGTCATATGCCTCCAGTAATTCTAATATCGATAAGTTCACTGCTCCTACGACACTACTAAGTGTCACATGCATTTCTAATATTCGATACGCTCCTGTATCATACGACACTACCTGGTGTCACCTACCTTTTTAATGTTCGATAAACCTGCGACCAGTACTTGTAGGAAAAGCAGCTAGGGGTGACCGTTCGCTCACCACCACAGATAACAGACTGACTACGGCATACTTAGCAGACAATGCCGGTAACACCAACAACAACTCAACACCGGGGACTACTATCCTCAAACTCAAGTAACCCGACTGACACACACACACTGTTACTTTCCTCAACCGACTCAACACTCGGACACGTAATGTAGACCTGACACAACGATTGACGACCTCCTCCAAAGACACGACAGACAACCACTCAACACCCAAGATCACAAAGGATCGCACACCAAACAAGATCACAAAGGATCGCACACCAAACAAGATCACAAAGGATCACACCCCAGCTGCTCAGTAACCTCCCTCACGCCCTTTACGGATCCCTGTCAGGCCAGGCGGTCGACCTGTCGCACTTTTCCCGACACAAAGTCGGATCAGGCTGTCGACCTGTCACGCTCACCAACCCCAAACTACGCACGCGCGGCCAGGACCCCTTTCCTCACGGGCGGGCCCCCTACCCCGTCTAAACATGCAGACGCGTGCGCTCGAGGACCCCCGTTTCATGAAGCGGGCCCTCAACCTCAGGTAACCACAATCACAATCACAAGAAAAGTTCAACAAACAGCACAACACAGGTTCAGCACTCCACATGCACTCATGGCCACCCAAGACACCAATAGTAAAACACGGACTCAACAACCCCACAGGCACTCACGGCCTCCCAAGACACACCAACAGTAACTCACGGGCTCAACAACCCCACGGGCACTCACGGCCTCCCAAGACACACCAACAGTAACTCACGGGCTCAACAACCCCACGGGCACTCACGGCCTCCCAAGACACACCAACAGTAACTCACGGGCTCAACAACCCCACGGGCACTCATGGCCTCCCAAGACACACCAACAGTAACTCACGGGCTCAACAACCCCACGGGCACTCACGGCCTCCCAAGACACACCAACAGTAACTCACGGGCTCAACAACCCCACGGGCACTCACGGCCTCCCAAGACACCCCAACAGTAACTCACGGGCTCAACAACCCCACGGGCACTCATGGCCACCCAAGACACCAACAGTAAAACACGGGCTCTCATGGCCACCCAAGACATAACAGTAAGGTACGGGCTCTCATGGCCACCCAAGACACAACATTAAAGTACGGGCTCTCATGGCCACCCAAGACACAACAGTAAGGTACGGGCTCTCATGCCCACCCAAGACACAACAGTAAAGTACGGGCTCTCATGCCCACCCAAGACACAACAGTAAAGTACGGGCTCTCATGGCCACCCAAGACACAACAGTAAAGTACGGGCTCTCATGGCCACCCAAGACACAACAGTAAAGTACGGGCTCTCATGCTTCCCAAGACACAAATTACACAATCAACCTCTGGGCATAACCAATGCCTCGAGCAGTTCTAATATCAACAGTTTCACAACCAACCTCCGGGCATGGTCATATGCCTCCAGTAATTCTAATATCAACAGTTTCATAATCAACCTCCGGGCATGGTCATATGCCTCCAGTAATTCTAATATCGATAAGTTCACTGCTCCTACGACACTACTAAGTGTCACATGCATTTCTAATATTCGATACACTCCTGTATCATACGACACTACCCGGTGTCACCTACCTTTCTAATGTTCGATAAACCTACTTAACCCACGACACCCCGGTGTCACATGCAATTCTACTGTTAACTTTCCCTAGTCAGGGCCGAGATCCGGCTACTTTTCCCTACCTCGTATGCTTTCTCCAAAAGCGCACAAATAAGATCCGGTGTGATCTCGGTCACTCGCCTAGCTTTCCCTTTCCTCTGTCTACGGCACGATCTAATAAGAACACAATTTAAATACCTTTAAGTTCGCAGACATAAACCGGAATTTAATAAACTTGACGCCCAAAATTAACCCTGACAATGTCAATCACTCCCAACCTTCCCAATTACTCGACATTGTCGATAATGGACCCGGAAAAGCCCGATTCGCCCGACATGGCGAATCTGCCCGGGTTTTGAAAACTCCCTTCCGGGGCTCCTAAAATTCCCGTTTTCGTTTATACGGTCTTAGAATAATTCAAGGGTTCCTAGGCACTCGACGGAATCGAATTCCGACTTCCGAGTCATTTAATTAGCGTTTAAAGTTTCTAAACCCGTCAATTACAACTTTCACAATTTAATTCCAAATTTCGATCCGGTTGTAGATTAATTACTTGGGGAACGTTCTAAACCACCCGATACCCGAGCATGTGGGCCCCACATGGCCATAATAGGAAAATTTCCTTTTCGCCCCAAAATGTTTCTAACGAACCCCAAACCTCAACCATTCATCTTTAAACCAATCTTAAACAAAACCCAACCTTAATCAAACCGTTTAAACTCAAACCCTAAATTTCAAACGTAGTAAAACGAAAATCGGTTAGATGCTCACTGTAGAGAATGACGGTGTGAACTCGATTCTTCTATCTTTGAGACGATCCAACGGTTTGATGAACGAGAGGAGGCAAAACCCTAACCAAACCTTCTCTTTTCTTCTCTCCTTTTCTCTCTTCTTCTAACTCACTTTCTCTCTCTAAAAAGTCTTAATTTTCACACTGTGGCCGAACACACCATTTGATCTTCCTTTTGTTTTGTTTTAAAAATCAAAACTAATACTTAATTACAAAACTAACACTAAAAGTAGTCTTCTCTTGTCTTGTACAACAAACCTAACACCACCACATTGGTGACATGTGGCAAGTGGGTCCCACACCTTTTTGGAAAATATCTTCTAGATATTTTCCAATCAGATTCGCGAAATTCGGCCGTTTCGGGCCCCGAACGGGCACTTTTTTCAAGAAATTACGAAACTTCACGGGCTACAAGGAAACGGCTCAACTAAGACCGCTGCGACGACGGCTAAGCTTTTTGGATCCAAAACGGTCCTCAAATGGACCAAAACGTCGCTCGGTTGACTTTTCCAGCGAAAAGTCAACATTTCCCAAATTGGTCAGAAAGTTGCCCTGAGTCCCCCGAAACTCACTTTGGTCGACATCGGGGTCAACTTAAGTCCGGTATGACCCTCGGGGTCAAATTTAGGTTCATTTAAGTGTCTGCTTAAAAATTTAAATTTTCCTGTTTTTCGCAGATTTGACTAGCGTTGACCGCGAGTGGTTATTACAGCGAGAGTTTAGCTAGTGTCTAGCGACGCACCGTTAACTGTTGAACTATTTTACTGTTGTTTTTATCGAGCTGTGACTCGTGGCATTGTTTAAAGTTTTAAAAGTATGAATTGAAACTTGTTGGCTTCATTTTCGATGAAAATTATTATTGCTTAGTTTACGTCTCTAGTCCGGTCAAAACCGGATTTGGGGCGTGACAATTTGGTATCAGAGCCTGGTTTCATTTCGAAATAATTTTCAAAACCTCGGACCGTACGTCACCTAGGTGGGTAGAGTTGGGTCGATAGGTTACTATGTGTCGGTTACGCAAGTCGGATGTTGTCCTATGCGTTGAAACGAGACGGAATGAGTCTTGGGTTGGTGTGGTGTCTGGCCTAAGGGCCGTGGACTTTGTTAAAACTGTGTGGTTTTGTGAGGTTGACTGAACTTAGGTCGCAATTTGGACTTGGCTGGGCATTAAGAAGGAATGTACTAAAGCCCGAGTGTTGTATTGTGTAAACGGGTGTGTTTTTGGTATTTGTTGTTCCCGCATAAGCGGATGGTCGACCTAATTTACGAACGGGTCATGCACGATTTTCTGCAGAAACTGAAGTGTATGTACCATCACGATTCAGCGATAGTGGTCACTGTAGCTGGACGTGAATGGTGGGATGTCTAGTGGTTACACCGCAACTCGGGGACGCCTGAGCAAGGTTGTAACGACGAGAGATCAACACGAATGTTATGTGAATTGAGATTACAATAAGAACTTGAATTAATTCGAGGTTGAATTTTGTGTTTTACTTGAAGTGTAAAGCGGTAGTCTGTGTGACTTGATTGTGCTTGTTACTAAAGTAATTTTGGTTGTAACCCTGTTGCGTGTATCCATATCTGTGTGAAGTACTGATGTGCTAACTTCTCTACTGTGTGCATTTGTGTGATTATACTATATTAAGTATACTATTACTATAAGCTTTAGCGAGGTGGATTGTGTGTGGCGTTAGTTATTTTAAGCGAGTCGTTTCTAAGAGTAAGAAACTGAGTGTGGGCGTTACCGTGGGGAGGGTAAACGCGTTGTGGCACCTCGAGGTAGGAGAGGTAAGCCGATTGGGGGCACAAGTGCCCGGGTTACCCACTGGGGGTTAGGAAGGGCAACACCAACAGGTCTCGGACTGCAACGGGACGGAGTGTCCGAGATGAGGAACGAAGCCAGAGTTACGGCGTGGGACGTTTGCACCAAGTTTGGGTGGCCGTCGAGGTGAATGGATACAAGAAGTTCGAGAAAGAGCCTTGAGCCCAGAGTTTGGGTCGAGTTCTCAACTTGATAATCAGGTATGGTTTTGAGATGGTGGACACAATGTCATCAGTGGAACGAGGTTGCAGAAAGATCGCGGAAACCATAAGAATCGGTAGTGACTGAGCAGTGTTGCAGGATCGTACGAGATACGGGAACCGAGGGGCGGAGAACCGCAAGGTTCTTCGGGCCACAGGCTCTGTCTGACGGTGTGAGGCCGACAGGACTAAGAGCATCGTTAGGGTCCGTTAGGTTAGAACGGGGGCCCAGTGTGATCGCACCGTCGGCAGCCGGTGCGGTGGAGACGAGCACCGAGCGGTGAAGGACCGCAACAGTACCGGCAGACAGTCAGACTGGTCAGGGAACGTGACCGAGTGGAGGTGAGATCAGAGAGGCGCAGCGGAAGCGCGGTGGGCCCATAACCCACATGTGTCGCAGTCTTCCGTTTTCTTATACTCTTGTTGGGAAGTAGGCTTAAGAGTAAAGCCTCGAGACGACCCTTTTGTTCTGGTACCCCAGTTATGGGTGAGTTGGTTTGACAATGTACGTGCCATGCGCATGAGATTAGGATAGATTGGCCGTTCTTGGAGGTCTTCTTGTGTGGGACTACAACCGTGTATTATGTGGAGATCGTTGGGTTGTGTGTGGTAAGTTAGCGGTTGGTAGACCGTGGTCGAATTATTGCATTGTGATGCGTGAGACTTTCTTGAGGTACGTTCCAAGAGAAGTTGTATTTCGGTATAGGATATCCAGACCGACGAGATGTTCTTGGTAAGTTGTGCCGATGAACGTCCTTAGGGTGATGTGTTCGCCGGGGTGTGGTTTGCATGGTACTGCATGTGGGACTTATATCCCGAGTGACGGGAAGATACCCGACCGAAGGCATGCCGATCCGGTAGTGAGCTTGAGTTTTGCCCCGATGTGTGCTCCGGGAAGACCCCTAGGCCGATGAGGTATTTCAGTATGGTGTGATCAAGCCGAGCCATAGGAAGCCGGCCCATTGTTCTGGAATACCAAAGGTGACGTTGTTTGTCATTTTGACCTAGTGTTTAATCTGTGTTGACTGCGGTGACTGCTTCGACAAGCAAAGGAACGGAACTTGTGCGAACTGATGAGGGTGAGCTTTTCCTGAGCTGAAAGCTCGTTTCACACCACAATCAAGTACGTTGTGTTGACGAAGGTGTACAATGGATGGTAGAAGTGGGAGTACCTCCCGAGGTATCCAGAAACAAATCGCCGAGTACGACTACCACAACGCTTTCAGGCCAGTAACCATATGGCACCGTACGAAGCGTGGGGTGGTAGGTCGGGTCATTTTCCCAAGCAGGGCACACTCGAGGATTCCCAGTTGACCCTTGTGGTTCCGAGCTGCTAGAAAGACGACTGAAGGGTCGCGTAGTTTGTGAACGATGAGAACCGCGCAGAGTCGACGCGGAAGCGCAAAATTAAGGTGCGCACAGGGTATCTAATCCGTTCGGACCCTGAGGAAATGGTTTTGTGTATCTTCAATGCGCAGTGACTATGGAGGGAACGACTTGTAATCTGTTTGAGTCAAGTGTTGCTTCCTTGGGTTATCGTGAGGGGTTGGACGTTGACTTATTGGTTCGCTGTGTTGGCGATACTTGGTTAAGTGAAGCGAGTAGTCGAGGAGAAGTGTCAGTGGTGGGGATCGGTTTTAAGTATGATATGAGTTTTGCTTGGGGTGATATCAATACCGACGGACGGTCCCGGTATAGGGTGTCTCGACCAAGCTACGAATGTCGTTGTGGCGTCTCTACCGACGAAGGATTCTGGTATCGAATAATGGGGTAAAGTGTTCTGTGTGCGTGAGGGACAAAGGACTGGGAGTTAAGCGGACGTTCCCTTAGCTTGGGTCAAGTAGAGCGCATTCGTTTTAAATTTCGAGGAAGAAATTTCTTTAAGGGGGTAGACTGTAAAACCCACTTCGTTTTAAAAGGGTATTAAAGTGCGAACTGAAACGTATGGGTATGTTTGTGCAACAAGATATTTGGAAAAGGAAATTCAAAAAAAGGGGGGGGGGAAGAAAGTTTTGGGCCGAGCTTAGGTTTGGGCCAGCTCAGGGCCATTGGCGAACAGCGCGGCCCGTTAAGAGAGAGCCCGACCCAACTCGGGTCGGCCTATAAATAGGGTCAAACCCTAATGACCGGGTACTGTTCATTCCCCTCTCTTCTCTCGCCTCTTCTTCTCTCTCTGTGAACCAGACGAAACCCTCGCCGACGTTCACCTCCTCCGATCCCGACCTCCTCGCTCTTCACCTTCGTCCGCAACGTCATCCTCACCCCCACCTCGCCTCGCTCTCACCTTCTCCTTCTTACCCCTTCCCTAATCGAGCCTTGCACGGAGTGAGACTCACCGGAGGCCTACCGGACGAGCTTGTCCTTCCCGAGCTCGATTCGACCACCGCGAAGCCAGGAACGCATGGTTCGTGCTTCCTCGAGCCCTTCCCCTCACTTTCCCTAACACGCCGCCTCTGAAAACGTCCTCCCCGAGCCAGATCTGAAAGAGTTCGATCGAAACCCCTCGCCGACGACCTCGCAAGTTTCAGATCTGAGACGGGGACGTGATTAGGTCATGCCCGAGCTTCTACCGTCACAACCACGACGTCGCCAGCGTCTCCGACGCCTTCTCTGCTCTTTTTCCCCCCTCCTTTGAGCTTTCCTAACGCTGGGTACGACGGCCGAAGCACCGTGGATCGCCGGAGCTGTACGAGCTCGGCGACGAAGTTGAACCAAGCCTTGGGCCAGTTCACAACTTGGGCCGGAACTCGAGCTCGGGCCAGAGCCTGGGCCGGACGTGGGTCAGGCCCAAGTCTTCGGACTGGGTTATGATCCGGGTCTGGACCGGGTCTGGGTTGGGTCTGGGACTTGGTCCGGGTCCGGGTCAGGCGTGGATCCGGGTCTGGATCCGGGTTTGGATCGGGTCTGGACCCGGGTTGGGCCGGATCCGGGTCGGATCCGGGTCACAGATTTAATTAATTAATTAATTAAATGTTTTGACTTAAAAATGAATTATTTGAAGGACGTTTTGGACCTTCCGAGGACTTCGTTTATACCGGAACTTAGTGGACCTTTTTACCTGTTAAACCCAGGCTTGGGCTTCGCCCGAGAAGACCGGAGTAAAACCAGATTCTGATTTCGAGGACTTCGCCCTAGAAGACGGTGTTGGCCCGGTCGTTAGCATCTAGGATACACTGCTGTGGTATCGTCTTGAGGTAGGGAAAGTAGCGGATACCGCTTTAATTACGGAAAGTTACTAGCGTGCATGATTAGGGTTTAACAATAAAACTGGAAAGATCATAGTTTGGCATGTAAGATGCGAACAACTAGTGTAGACGTTTGAATTGTGAACATTTACGTTTTCTGTCTTGGGAATTGTCGTGCTGGTAAAACCGGGCCATGTCGTGCCTGTAGGATTGTTTGTTGAGTGTATCTACTGTTGTACTTGTGTTGTTTGACCGGATACTAAATAACGAATATGAAAACGGATAGGATTGAACTAGTGATGCATGTTGTTGACTTGTGTGGTTATTTCCTATTTAATTGATATGTTGAACTGTGGGACGGTTGGGGATTTGATACCGGTTAAGCCGGTGGGGTTACCACGTGGAACGTGGGGTCCGTAAGTGATGGTAAATACGTGACGGTTATGTGCGTTTAAGAGTCTAATAAGATCGAATCGTTATTGCATGATATGGCTGTGTGTGGGCAAGTGTGCCAGGTTTGATGATATGAACCTTTGGTTGTGATATGACCGGGTGAGTGATAGACCGGTTGTGTGCTATGTTAAGATGGTCCGGTGGGTATGCCGAGACCATCAGTGGATTGTGCATTGTGTATATGACCGGGTGAGTAACATACCAACTGTGTGCTATGTTAAGATGGTCCGGTTGGTAGGCCGAGACCATTAGTGGATTGTGCTGTGTGTTAAACCTTGGTTGTATGTTCCAAGAGACGGCGTAACCGGAGTAGTAACTACACCGAGGGATAGTTCAGGTGTAAGGTAACGAGGCCAAAGATGGGTGTACCGGTTCGGTACGTATGTTGAGTGGTGCCCTTCGTCTGTGTGAGGAGGAAGACATCGGACTGAAGGATTTCCGGTTGAGGATGTTACCCTTCGTCTGTGTGAGGAGGAAGATATCGGGACTGATGATATGTGGTCCAGTACGATATAAGTGGTTGTGTGCATCCGGTGGTGTGGGCTCTTGTCGTCTTATGATATCTGTGTGTGTCTTGTTGTGCGCCGGCTCAGTATGTACGTAGAGTAGTGCCCTTCTCTGTGTGAGGAGGAAGACATCGGACTGAGGGATTTCCGGTCGAGGATGTTACCCTTCGTCTGTGTGAGGAGGAAGATATCGGGACTAATGTTGTGTGGTCCAGTACGATATAAGTGGCTGTGTGCAATTGGCTTGGTGCATCCAACGACGTTGGGACTGTTTTACGATATCTGTGTGTACCTCACTGTGTGCACTGTCTTGCAGTTTGGCTTTGTGCAATTCTTTTAAGTATGTTTATGACTTAGTGAAAGTAATTGGTAACCGGATGTCGAGCACGCGGCTTCGTGTACCGGTGCGCCATAAACGGACGACTGTGATAGCTGGGAAGTTGGAATTGGTTAAACTATGTTTAGGGAGGATCTATTGTGTGTGCTGTGTGTGTTGCTGGGCTTTGTGCGCCGTCTGCTGTGTGTGCTGTGTGGGTCGCTGGGCTTTGTGCGTCGTCTGCTGTGTGTGCTGTGTGGGTTGCTTGGATTGTGCGTTGTCTGTTGTGTGTTGTTGTGCGTGTTGTTGGGCTTTGGGCTTGGTCGGTTGTGTGAGCCGTGCGGGCTGTCTGGCCCTGTGCCTTGGAATAAGGGTGACTTGGGTCTTGTGAGAGTGTTTGGTGACTCGAAGTGGTTGTCCCTGATTCCTGTGTTGCAGTGTGAGTTCGCAAGTGTGGTCGGTTGTGAGATAACCGTATGTGTTGTTCATCGAGAAATGTTAGGTGATGGGTGTCAAGAGCTAGTTGTGGAAAGTAGTATGAGTTCGGTTCGTTGTGAGTTTGTGTTACGGGTTGTGCCTGATAGAAGGCTAAGTGTTGTCTCGAAGTAATCGGTTATTTGCTTTTGATAGTTGTACTTTACTAGTATGCCCTAATTGGACGGTTACCCGTGGTGATGAACTGTGGTTCAGAATCTTAACTATTTTTCCTACTGAGCGTAAGCTCACCCCCCCCCCCCCTACTTGTTCTGTTTCAGGTGTTGAGCGAGATCTGTACTAGTAGGATTCTCGGGGCTTGGGAGCTAGCGAGAGTTTAGCTAGTGTCTAGCGACGTATCGTTAATTGTTGAACTATTTTACCGTTGTTTTTATCGAGCTGCGACTCGTGGCATTGTTTAAAGTTTTAAAAGTATGAATTGAAACTTGTTGGCTTCATTTTCGATGAAAATTATTATTGTTTAGTTCACGTCTCGAATCCTTCACCTCATTCATAGCTAACAATTCCCTAATTTCTTGTCTGACCTCCAAAGAAGTATTCAGACTTAATGTTAATGAGGATTTTGTTAGATTTAACGTCTACCCCGACGCCTGCTCGTACCTCTCCAACAACCCCTTCCACTCATGAGCTTCTTCCACTGTGGCTCGCAAGAAAAAGAAGGTATAAAAAAAACAAATGTGATATATAAGGAGAATTACGAGCAATTCGGCATCCTTGTACACTCTGGGCTAACTCCCTCTGCTCAATTAATCTTGACAACCCCTCTGCACATAGTAAACAAATAAGGCGAAAGCGGGTCACCTTGCCTAATTCCTCTCTCGGTCGGTAAGGATCCAATATGCCGCCCCTCAGCCTCCACCCAAAGCTCAGTTGTATGAACATACTTCATTATTAACCCAACTCATTTGTCTCCAAACCCCATCCTGTATAAAACACGCTCCAAGTAATTCCACTCCACTCGGTCTTATGCTTTACTCATATCGACTATCATTACCATCGATCCATGCTTCCCTCTTTTCCGTCCCATCAAATAGTGCAAAACGTCCCCCGACAATATTATATTATCTATAATCAATCACCGTTCTAAGAAAGCACTTTGAGCCTGGGATATAACTTTGTGCAACAGACCTTTCATCTTGTTAATGATAACCTTTGACACCAGTTTGTACAAAACGTTACATAATGCAATAGGCCTAGACTCATTCACCCTCTCTGATTGCCTCACTTTAGGAATAAGCACCAAATTAATATCATTCAAACCGATAGGCAATCACCCATCTTGAAACACCTTTCGAAGCATATCACCTATTTACACCCCCTCCCATTAGACTCCATTAATGCTAAAAAAATCATGGAATAAAATCGTTAGGTCATATGGATTTCAATGCTTCCATACTAAACATCGCCTTCGTAACCTCCTCTTGTTCCACCGTCTTTGTTAGAAAGACGTTATCCTCCTCTGAAATTGTTACTGGGGTCAGCTCACTTACCGAATCCACACCTCCTTCTCCTGCAGTAAATATGCCATTAAAATACCCTTCAATCAACTCTTCCTTACCCTCTCCCCAAGTCACCCAATCATCTCTTCCATTTCTGAGCCTACTTAACTTGTTCCTCTTTCTCCGAGTCGAAGTTTTAGCATGGAAATACCTCGTATTAGCATCACCCTCAGCCAACCAGTATTGTTTTGCTCTTTGTTTCCACAACATATTTTTTCTGAAAAGGATCGAATTCCCCCTCTCCATGTTCCATGGACCCAATAAAGAAATCAACTCACGCTGCCATTATTTTATTTTTCGGTTAAGACTCCCAAACTTCGTGCGGTCCCATACTACTAACTCTCTCGCAACTTGACTACACCTCTAAAAGAGGGGCGTCTCCTTGTCTCTCTCCCAAACCTCGTGGAAAACCCTATCGCAGCCACCATCTCTAATCTACCGTTGCTTAAATTTGGAACTCCTCCGGACTCGAGTGCATGGATCCCTCTCATCATAGAAAATAATCGGAGAATGGTCTGAAGTTGACACCTCCATGCACCAAACAGGTATCAAGTAATCGCACTGCCCATGCACCATTCACGACTGCCCTATCCAATTGGATTTCCATACCGTCCGACCTATGCCGACCCCTCTCAAGCCACAAACATCCAACGCTTCCTGAAATCCATGAATTAACCAATCAGGATACGGATTCCCTCCACGCAAGTCCTCATTCCCCATATTATTGTTAAAGTTTCTGATCACCATCCAAGCTTCATTCCACCAATCCGCCAACATTTTCAGGAACTCCCATGTTTCTAGTCTATCCTCATGCTTCGGGTTCCCATACAGACCTGTCAACCGGAACATTGGACCCTGATCTCTATTACCCAGCAAATCCACATAATTTGTTCTATAAGATAGCACATTACCTCCTTCCTTGTCTTTCCACAACATAGCTACCCCACCATTGGCTCCCCTTCTCGGGACCACTAGACAAACTTTTATTCTGACACTTCTCTTGATTCCTTCCACCACCATACCCTCCACCTTTGTTTCACATAGAAATACCAAATCGGGTTTCTTTTGAATAATATATTCAATTATGAACTATTTGGCCCCAGGGTTTCCAAGTCCTCGACTGTTCCAAGATAACACTATCATTGCGCCTGAAGAAGTTTCTTTGCAGTCCTCTCCAAAACCGATGAACAATCCTCCTCTGGAACAAGGAAATCATTCCCAAGGTCCTTTGGTTGATCCTCATACTTACCCTTCCTTTTCTTACTCCCTTCCTCCACTACACTTGCAAGTTCAGTATCAATATCCATAATACTCAACTGCCTCCCTTTTTTCTTCCATTTGATCTTGCTCTTCCCCAACCCAAACTCACAGTCATTTCCCCCCCCCCCCCGAAAGCTGCTTACCACATTCCTTATTCAACACATTGGGATTTACAGCCTCCATCGGTATTGTCACAGGATCAGCTATCATCTCCACCCCATCACTAGTAATCATCGGCCCCTAAACCCCCTTTATGAATCGTAAAACTTGACTTAGGGATAAGATTATCAGTATCGTGAATAGGTGATCCTCCCCCTTCCCGAATCCAAGAACCCACAAGAGATCCTTCTCTCGAACACACATTCTCCAACAACTTGACACTGAGATTATCTGTCCTCCTATTCTCACCACCACTTAAACCAACTGCATTATTGCTCCATGACCGTGAATCACCTTCCTCTTAGCAATCATAATGTCGTTCCTTATGACCTCAACCAAAACATGGTGGGCTAGCTCTCATATGCGCCTCATACTTCCCTTTTCACATTTGGTGAAATCACAGTATCAACACTACAATCCTTTTCAACATGGTTCAGACAACCACAACATAAACAAAAACCAGGAAGTCTTTCATACTGAAACCTGACTACTGTCGAAGCTAGATTCTTCCCCAGTGTAATGTTTACCGTGTTCCTAAGAGGTTTATCTAACCTCCAACGAGCTCGCATAAGAATAAAACTTTCCCATACACGTCCATCTTCATTACAGTCCACCTCGATAAACTCACCCACCTTATTACCAATAATTTCCCTCACCTCTGCTGTTAGGGAAAGAAGCAGCAGATTGGATGCTTGAATCCATAAAGAAGTAGTTTCAAACTTCAACTCATCCAATGCAGCATCAGGTTTAATCACCGTTAAGGCCACCAATGCCTTATTAAAACTCCACGATTCCATATCCATGACCCTCTTACGGTCCCTCTCAGATTTGAAGAAGAATCTGGTCGATTCTGGAGTCAAGGTCTGTGTAACAATGGTATGAATACTCATATCACTCCACAACTTCTTCATCACCGAACGAAAAACACCAACACGAATGCTTTTCTCAGTCAAAACTTTTCCTGCAATTCTGAACTTATATTTGTCTCCATTCAGATTAAGCACCTCCTCAGGCACCACGGTTTCCTCCTCATCACTATCAATAACAATACCAATAAAACTCTCCTGGATATCCTCCATACGTCCCTGAGCTACAACAACAACCCGAAAACGTATTACAGTAAACCCACACCAATTGAATGTTGAGAATCAGTGCCAATACAACCTTCCACACGACCAAAAGTCGGCAGAACCCTAAAAACTTTTAGCACCGATAAATCCAGAGCAGAAGACGAGTGAATAATATTAACTAACTATTAGTCTGTTATAATGAAATTAATGATTTTATTTATAGTTCATATTTCTATTCATTTTTCAAATTACTTCAAACATTCATTTTAATACTTTTGATTATTTTAATTTAATTATTTCATTTAGATTTTTATAAATTTTAAAAGGAATATTTAATATTTTATGTTTAAAATATTAATTAAAAAGACTGTTGTAAGTTTTTGAGTTAACCAAAGATAATTATATCATTTTATCAAAAAAAAAACTAACAAACTTTGGTAGAAAAATAGATGACGTTATTTATTATAAGTATCCGTAAATTCTAAATATTATTATTAATTTGTGTATACAGTTTCAGTGATATAGGTAAAAGTAATTAACGTTTGAAAATACTAACCTTCTGTTTTCTAGCATTAATGTTCTGTCTAACTAACTTTTTGACAAAGGTCTATCTAACTTTTTGACTTGCAGCCGAATTCAATGCCCAAACTAATGGCAAAACAACAAGAAAAGAATCAAAATAATGGCAAAAATGTTAAAGGGCGAAAAAGATCATCAACATGTTACATGTTCATCCAAGTCAATTTTAACTCACTCCAAAGTTGTAAAGGTAAATGAAAGGTACAAAAAAAAAGTGAAAACATCAATTGGGCCTGTATCAGTTCGAAAGTGAAAAAGGCTAGGCCCACTACTCGAAGCTCACTGGCCTACTGTAGTCAGTCTCGCACCTTCCATGAGTACATTGAGTAGTATGGATAATTGGATATATCGCTGTCAAGTCGGTTTTTCATTGAATTCAAATACATCTGAGTATATCAGGAATAAATTCCTGACCACGAAGAACAAGAACAGACAAAAGATACAATGATGTCGTAGTTCTTTTCATACTATAATCGTCACTGACGGTATTGGATGAGCCAACTATCACTGAGCTGGGATGCCGTATAGGCAAGGACAGAAGACAGAGAGGGGGAATGGTATACCGGAGATCCTGAGGGACCTCGACGGTAGTGGTGAAGGGGAGAGGCAGCACATCGTACAGGGACCCTTCCCAGAGCCAGTCCCTGATGCACGACGTACCACTCATTCCTCCTGGCGGGGCTGCTTCCCCGCCTTGGTCTGATCGTCCTGATGTTCTCCAACTGCCGGCCCTTTGAGTGTTCCAGTGCCATCTCCAGACCTGCACCCTTCACCTAGTATTGGATCAGAGTGCGGGGGGAGCCGGAACCCTAGCAGTTGCGCGGCCCAAGGGAGGAAGGGGTAGAGCAAGGTCTTGGCAAGCCCTAGAAATTGCACCGCCCGAGGGAGGAGGGGCCAGAGCAAAGTCTTGGCAAACCCTAGAAACCGCGTCGCCCGGGGGAGGAGGGGCCAGAGCAAGGTCTTGGCCAAACGGTTGGGTCGGCGAAATAGGGTTTGGAGGCAGAAAGTCGAGGAGGACGTTGCGTGAGAAGGATGTAATGAGGGGATGTCGCAAGGGCCGCCCTCATCTCGGTTTCGCGGCCGGGGATGGAGCAGTTGCTCCCTTGGAGAAGGAGGCCACGTCCACCGATGATCCCGGGCGAGGGAGTGGGAGGACCGGCAACACCGGCGTAGAGGAAGACAAAGCCATAACCGAGGGTTTGGCTTTTCTCTGTCGACGACTCCTATCCCCAGCACTGGGAACGGTCTGCGAGGTACATGACGGTAGCAGAGGGGCATCACCGGCTAGGGCAGCGATAGTAACGACCGGAGGAACCACGGTAGAAGACAAATCGACAGTGGGGACAAGAGAGAACACCATAGCTAGGGCAGCTAAGGTTAGGAAGGAGCTCTCAAGAGGCGTGAGAGAAATTCATTTCATTTGTAACAATTAATTCATAGTCAGCTTTTCATTTAGTTACTAGAGTTCGATTTTTAAATATTTTAAGAAAAATCTTATCAAAATATACCGACTTTTATACATTTCTCTTTTAAATATATTGATTGATTTTTTTTTTTATTATTTTAGCAAAGAAAAATTCATCAATTCCTCAACTGTAAAATATAGATAAAGACGTTCAGAAGCGAAACTTTGGACCCGAGTGGTAACAAATCTGAATACATAAAGGGAGAGGAGACATAGTTCCGGACAAGTCCGGAACACTTACCCTGTTACAAGATTGTCTGGTAATCCAAGTGACTTTTTAGGGGGTGGATCCCTATTCATGTAGAGGCGCGTTACTATCACAACTTGTATTTTTCTTGGCTCGACTATGATGGATCTGTTTTTCCTACTGAGTGTGTTGTTGGTCCTTCTGTGAAGACCCTAAGGAGTGGTGAGGATGATGTCAGGCATCCAAGAAGGTCCTTGAGAAAAGGAGTAGAGTTGAGATCGAGTTCTTTCATAGCCCATTGGGACGTGACATGTCTCCTCAACAACGTCTCGCTCTCCCGTCTAATACTCATTGGAGCAGGCGAGGTTGCGTAAGGTGACCTCGCCTTGTTGTTCGGGCCGAGATGAGTTCCTAATAATGATCCCCAATAGCACATTGTCCTCGTCGATCCTCCATCGGTTGCTGGCGATACTCCGTAGTATACACCACCGACTTTGATCGTCGGCCACGCCTTCAAAGACATCCGTTGATCCCTATCTTCATGAGCTAGATCAAGGTCTAAAAGGATCTAGTATATGGATTCATAGTGGTCGGGTTCGACCCCCTCTTTTCGTCAGAGCCATTTTCGTCCTCCCAATCATACTGGTGGTCTGTATATCGTTGGAGGAGGTGCAGCACCACAGCAAAGCCACTGCAACCGGTAGTGAGGTAACTGAAGAGGATCCAGAGATTGTTCGACGAAGGAGGAGGTGGGGGTAATGGATCAACGATGGGTGGACGGGTCCCAAAAAGAAGAACGACAAGGGCGACGAGAAACCCTAGGCCAACTAAGAGAGAAGTTCTCTCCATGGATTTTTCTCAAAAATTAAGCTTTATCATGTTAATACTAACTTTCTCGTTTAACTGTACTTAAATTTTAAATTTCTCACTTAACTATATTCAAATAATAAATGACAAAAATATTTATATCCTCAACCATAGACTAAGACCAATATAGATAGGTACACTTTCAAGTGTTATCTACGTCTTATTTTGTTATTTGTTACTTAATTTTAAACCTTTGAATCGAACTAATCTAATGGCTATAAAAATAAGTGGTACATGATGTAAATAAGATAAACTTTGATTTTCTTTATGAAATTTTACACTGATGAAGGACATTAGAGTCATTTTAATGTTTCAGTTTTAACCTAAGAAACCTAAAATGCATATAATTAACTAGCTAAACCGACCCATTATCGTCTCTATTGTTACACCCGAGCACTGTTGCACGGTGAAGCCGCACGCCTCGGCTCTGCATCTCCCCTACCCCACGGCCATGGACACAAGGTACGCCCACTCGTCCTTCTTGGCGTGACGTCGTTCTGGAGCTCGCGGTGCAGATGAGGACCAAAACCACCTCGCTCCACCGCTGCCGGAAGGATCTCGGAGGCTCGTCGTCCTCCAACCGCGTCCCGAAGTTCATCCTCCTCCAACCGCTCCACCTTCATCGTTCCACCTCCTCACGTAGAGATCCTCTTTCTTGGTTCAGCGTCATCGGATTTACACGGTGAAACGTCGTCGTCGTAAAGCTCTTTACATGCGGTTCCTCCGTCCTCCACCATGGCCGAGCACGACTTCGCCAAGCCCTCTAGCCGCCGCAGCTCCGACCTAATACAACCGGAAACCACCCAAATCTCGGCCTTCTCGCCTTTGTTACCGTCCCGAACCGCAACTCCGGCCACCGGGTTCTCGAGCTCAAGTTCATGCTCGGTTCTTTTGGGCAGAATTGGGGAACAATATCGCCTCTTATACCGTTGGTCTGGGCCGTCCTTGCGCATTCCGTGGACGGCAGATATGGGCTGTCCTCCAATGCCGGATAAGACGAGCCTTTGTCTCCGGCCGTCGTGCTCCACTACTCCACAGACCATACACCCTCTGTAACTTTTTTTCATTCAATTTTTTGTTTGTTTTTTCCTAGTTTAATGATCTGACATGTAGAACAAGCTGTTTTAAGATTTGTATTTTATTAGTCTGGTAAATTAGGGAATGAGTTAACTTGTTTGTATTGATCTTAATTTGCAGGGTTGTTTGACTTTTGGGTTGTAAATGTGGTTGTAAGAACCGCCCTCGGTCGACACCAGTAAAATTTGGCAAAAGTTAGTTGACTTTTCGTCGGAAAAGTCAACCGATGACTCGGGGAGTCATTCGGAACCTTTCCGGGACCCAAAAAGCTTAGTCCTCATTATGTTAGCTTAGTTGGGCATTTCCTTTCAAACGTCTGCTTTTGCGAAATAGTCAAATACGGGTCAAACGGGGTCAAATTAGGGGTTTTATCGAATTAAATAAGTGAGCTGAGATATTTTTGGGTAAAGGTGGACCCCACCTGGACACATGTCCAGGTGTCTTAGAGGAGAAGAAAAGGGTGGGAAAAAGACCTAAATGGCCCCATTTTTGGACCTACGAGAAAAGAGGACTAAAGGGGCAAAAATGGACTTTCCCCTTTTAGGTTAAAGGCCACATGGAGCAAATTTTCAGCTCATTTGGTGTCTTGGCCGAAAATTCATAGAGAGGGAGAGAGAGTTTGGAGCTCCCATTGAAGAAGAAGAGAAGAAAAGTGTCTGCTTTTACTTGATTTCTACACCAAAATCCTCCTTTTCTTCCATTTTCTTCATCATCTAACCACTTTCTAAGGTAAGTCTTCATTTAAATCCCATTTTGTTGAAGTTTGGGTTGTGGGTATTGTAGAAAATGCATGAACTAGGTTTGAGTTTTATGGGTTTGAGGTTTTGATGATTAATTGGATGAATTGTGGGGAAAAAGTGGAAGATTTTGATGAAAATTAATTGGCTTTTGGGTATTTGGATGAAACCCAACCTTGGGTTTGAAGTTTTGGGACTGATTTTGGAGGTCAACAATGGAGTTTTGAGGGTTTGAATTCGTGGTGAAGAAGCTGGAGGAAGAAGAATGAAGGGCATGTTTGGACCCGTCACGGATCCGTGACGGGAACCGTGACGGTTGACGTCACGGCTCCGTGACGGAGGTCGTGTCTAGACCGTGACGGAGCCCGTCAAGGCTCCGTGACCCACTCCGTGATGGATCAGAAATGGACCTTTAGGGTCCATTTAGGTCGTTTTCGGGTAATTAGGAAGGTTATCCTTAACCGAACACTTTGGGGATTAAGCCGGGTGTTTTCTCTTTAAACCAACCTTGAATAATTATTAATTATCGTGTATTTTATAATCTTAGACGTTGTTCCCGAGCACGACGGAGGAGGCTACTAGGCGACTCGTGGTTGTTCGTGTTGGATAGCGGTTGAGGTAGGAAAAAGTAGCGAATACCGATTTAATTACGGAAAGTTACTAGTATGCATATAGGATATGAACAACCAGAATAATTGTAGAATCACATGTAGGATGTGAATAACTAGCGTAGTCATACAACATATGGAACCACTTGCGGGCCAGGTCGTGCCGTATGTGTGGGATTTGCTGTGTTGTAGTATCGCATGTGGGCCAGGTCGTGCTTGTAGGATTGTGTGTTGGTTGCGCTTGTTGTGATTAGTAATTTGTAATGTCGGTATGTGGTATGTTCTGTTGTTAAATTAAGGATCATGATATGTTATGAGAATGTGGTGACTGTTAGTGTGAATTATTGTCTTGTGATATGATCGGGTGATTGATAGACCGATGTGGTGTGTTTGGTAAGATTGTTCGGTATGGTATGCTGGTATGATATGTTTGGTATGACATGTTTGAGGATGGTGTATTGGCCCGATATTTATACCGTGGAGGATTTCGGTATAGGATATCTAGGCTGAGGATGGTGTTTCGGTACGATATCTATACCGTAGAGGATTCCAATATAGGATATCTAGGCCGAGGATTTGTTGTGCGATATCTGTGCTGTAGAGGATTCCGGTACATGGTATCTAGAGCCGAGGATGGTGTTCCAGAGTAATGTCTATGCCGTAGAGGATTCCGGTATATGGTGCCTAGGCCGATGTTGAGTTTCCGGTATGGTATGTGTGATGTGATTTGTACCCCATGCTACGAGACTATACCCGACCGACGGAGGATTCCGGTCCGGTATATTATGAGTTGTACCCCGATGTTGTGTGTTCCGAGAAGATATCTAGGCCGATGTCCAGTTCGGTACGATATGTTGAGCCGGGGCTATGGAATCCGGCGCATTGCTCTGGGACACCTAGTGTGGAAGTGGTTGCTAATGATATTACTCTGTGCGTTGATTTGCTTTGGTTGTTGTGGTTACTTATGCTTGTTATGTGATCCTCTATGATTTTGAATACTTTTATGTCTGAGTTCAGTGTATTGTTGTGCGAGTTCATACATGTGGATAGTTGCGAGTTAACCGTGGTCGTAACCCAATGAGAATTGTTTAGGTGTCGGGTGCTAAGAGCATAGTAGAGGGGAAATGTATGAGTGTTGGTTCAGTATCGAGTTTGATTTACGGGTTGTTCCCAAGTGGGGTCAAGCGTTGTCTTTAGGTTACTTGTTTAAATGATTCGTGTTATTGCTTACTAGTATGCCATAATCGCACGGATATCCGTGGTGGTGAGCAATTGCTCACTCCCGTTACTACTTTTTCCTTCTGAGCGAAAGCTCACCCCCTCTTTTACTGTTCTACAAGTTTTGAGCGGGATTGATTTAGAGGATGTCTCGGAGCTTGGAAGCTTAGCGAGATTCCTAGTTGGATGGTCTAGAGACGTACTTCCTTTGTATTAAACTTTTATGTTGGAATTTCGAGTATTTGACTCTTATTATCAGGATTGATCGGTTTAAACTATTATTGGAGATTTATTTCGTTTAAAGTCGCTTTTATTTATTATTATTTTTAGTTCACGGCTCGGGTCCGGTCAAAACCGGATTCGGGGCGTGACACTGGTTCTTTTTTTATTGTTCTGTTTTTAGAGAAAGCCTCTTTCATAATGAGGATCGAGATGTGCTAGGAGCGTATCTTTAGATGTAGTTATTTGTAACATTTTACATAAAATGTTTAACTTCTAGGGTAGTTATTTGTAACATTTTTTAGTCAGTCAATCTAAGTTTTTTTTAGATCTGTATTTGATTATGTAGCATTTTATCGAAAATTATGTAATTATAGGTGTAGTTATTTGTAACTTTTTCTAATGGTTATAATTGTGGTTATTTGTAACTTTCAGTTTGTAATTATGTAACGTTGTTATTTGCTGTAATTCGGAGTACCGTGATCTTGAATAATGGACACGTATTTGAAACGGTGGTTTATGAATCTGTAATATTCAGTTCAAAAATTTGTAACATCGACTCCCAAATTCTATAACATTGGTTCCGAAAATATGTGAAAATCTGTAACATTGACTCTAAAAAAACTGTAATTTCGGTTCCAAAAATCTATAATTTCGGCTCTAGAAATCTGTAATTACTACTATGCTTTATACAAACTTTTGTAATGTTGTACATAATATTATGTAATACGTACGGAATTTGAATAACGATCGAAAACTAAAATAAAAAATAGAATATTAAATTTTATTTTATTTTAAATAAAATATTAAAAAATTATATCGAGATAGTAAAAAAATAATTATACAGTAATTATTTTTAAGGAGTCAAAATTACACAACTAACCTTTTGTTGATATTTCTATTTAATTTGTGTATAATTGAGGCTGAAAATTAATAGCCATTAAATTAAAATATCCAATGGTTTAGATTTATGTAACAAGTAACAACTTAAGCATAGATAACACTAGAAAGTGCCCTTATATATATGTATGTATCGATACGGCTTGACCGAGAAACTTGAGAGGCCGGCCTTGTTTCTCTTGGTCGTGATCGAAGTAGGTGTGGTATCACCCGACGAGTAAACCACCAACGCTTGGTCATTCAACAACGAAGTCGTAGTTGGAATCGGGGTTTTGAGACGACGTTTCTTCCTCTCCCTTATCGGTTTAACAAAATCAGCAGGTGGCTTTGGAGGCATGATAAGGGGAAAGGGAGCGAGAGAATCACCTGAGGATGGAGATCTATCGGTGGTTGAGGGCGGCGACACAGTAAACGAGAACGACGACACAGTCATAACAAAAGGCTAGGGCGTAACTTGAGCAGCGACACAAGTACCGAGAGAGAACTCTCTTCTCATAATTTTTTTTGATGCATTTAAGTTTATCTGACCCACAATATAATAAAATATAAAAAACAATCTAGTATAATAATATTATAATTGTATTATAAAATAAATTTAATATTATGTCATATATTGTATGAACATTATTTTATATCTCGTGCAATTAACTACCTCAATGGTACAAATAACTTGTTTTGTATGGTTAAACTAAGTGGTGATCGACCAACCTTCTGGGGACAGTAGAGCGGACCCCCCCCCCCCCCCCCCCCCCCCCACACCTGCATGTGCGCAGAGATAGAACTAGACTCAAAGTTGGAGTTGATTCTAATTGTGGAGCGGGAGGTGGGGGAGTGAAATGGGGTATGTAGAGGATCCCCGGGAAGATCAAGATCAGGTCGAGAAGCAGGACGGTATGGAGGAATGAAAGGGATTCAATGATTCAATGCTCTAGGGACTGGCCCTGGGAAGGGTCCTTGAGAAGAGCTTTGCCTCCCTTGGAAGCCGGTGTCAGCATGTTCGATCGCACTCTACAGAGTATGTAGCAGCTAAGCAATACCTTGAGCAATAGACATCAATTTCATTGTTATTTACTTTTTGTTCGCCTTAATGACTCCCTAACAAACCGCATTTATCAGTTCATTTGTCATAGAGTTATGCGTAGACAGACCTTCGGGGCTCGATACCATGTAATAACTCTTATACTATGGTCAGTAATTTTATTAAATCTATTTATAAAATTACACCTATGTAGCAAAAAAAGTTGAAATATAACCTAAAAGGATTAAAGGTGGTTAAGAATGTTTGCATACAAATTTTCAAAATCAAAACAATAAATTGCACAATCAAAACAAAATAAAGCAAAACCAAAATCATTTTCCCAATATCAAATTTTTCTAAAATTGAAAGAACAAACAAAAAAATGATGCGCGTATTAGAGAAACTTTGGTTCTCTTTTCTACATCTCTCATTTTTTTCTTCTTCCAACTTTTGAATACATTAGTAGATAAGTTGTGATAAAAGGTGTTTTTTTTAACGAAAGGTGCAATTTTATTGGAATCGATTACATTATCCTGCATCGGGGAACATGCTCCCCGACCATCAGAATGACAATATTAACGAACATTGGTTCACTTATCTTTTTACTATCATAACCGTCACATACGGTATTGTGATACCTCTTGGGCAGAGAGAGAAGACGGTGAGGAGGAGTAGGGTACCGTTGATCCTGAGGGACCTCAACAGTAATGGTGGGGCTTCTTCCCCGCCTGTAGTATGGCTCCCCACAAAGGAGCTGGTGTCATCCTCTTCCGTGCTCCATCAACGGCGCTCCCAAGGATTCTGGTCGATTGAACTTCAACACATCGCGCCCTTGGATGCGCGCATCCTCCACCTCCAAACTCCCCACGCTCCCGGAGTAGGGGACCAACAACCGAATCATTAGAGAGTTGATCAATACATGGCTTCTATCGAATCTTCGCGTGTACAAAATCTGGAGGGTTTGGGGCGGACCACCCAGGGAGGCTTATCGCGGGTGACCGGTTGTTTCCCTAGGTAGGAAAGATAGGTCTCAGATCCAATATCAGTGGGCTGGAACTAGCCTCCCCTAGAATCCCGGTCATTGCAGCACCGTCTTCCAGACTCCCATTTAGGGCAGCGCCATCCCCACGGTCCTCGGTCCCCCGAGCAACTTTAGAGGCCCCCTGAAGGACAACCATTCCCTCGGTTGCCGCAGTGGTCCAGCTTCATGTATGGATTTCCATGGATACCGGCACAACCTCCCTCAGGGACAAAAACGGACGACCACCTACCTCAAGGTCAAGCCCTAGGGCAGCTCCTCTGTAGGTATCCAAACCTACTCCGCCTTCTCGTCCAGCCTTGACGAAGAACCCTAGAGGATGCCTCCACCACGCTCCCTTGCCACCCATGTCTGTCACGGATCAGGCGTTGGGTTCTAGTCGTCACCGTCGTCATCGTGAAGTACTCCGAGTACTCCTCTACGGTCTGAATTGTCGCCGCCCTAGGTGTCACAAAAGCAAGGTTATGGTGAACCCAGAAAAGAAAATTAGGGTTCGGCCTAACGGTAGCAAACACATAGCGTGGACCAGAAGGCAACCATGGCCGCCACAACAGTATCCCGGGACGAAAATCGTCACGCGGAGGAGAAGGCGGACTCAACCCAACAGTCGAGAGTAGTGATGGGGGGGGGGGGGGGGAGGGGAGGACCAAAGCTTCATGGATCTCGGGGCCGAGACCGCCGAGACAAGAGAAGAGGAGGGAGAGGAGATTAGTGGTGGCGACCAACCCCATCGATTCTTATCCCCCGCACCAGGCGTGGTCTGCGAGGGGCTTGACTTGATGGGAAAGGGAAGCACGGGGGCGGCCCTACTGATAGGAGCATCACCAAGTGGCGAGGTCCCAGGCGGCACGATGACGGCGTTATTAAGAAGGAGCACCATAGCGGCAAGGGTTAGGGCTAGAGTGAAAATCTCAAAGAGCGAGAGACTAAATTATGTACGTTTCGTGAAAAAACAGGAGTGACTTTTTGATAAAAGGTGTTCTTACTGCTTATCTTCGTCTGGTTGTATAGTCATCAAAAAATAATTTTGTTTTTTCTTTTCTCTGGAAAGAAAATAAACATTTATAGATTTGAATAAAATTTAACCATATTAAACGAGAGTTCGAATTTGATATCTAAAAAGAAACTCCTAGACTCTTCCATTCCACCGAGTAGTACCAACCCAATAAAGGCTCTTCTATACTTAATAAACATATAGAAAAGTTAAAGATATATATATATATATAATTGAGACATTCCCATAATGACCCATCAAAAACTATTATTTCCCCACAGGTCCCTAACCCATTTCCATCTGGAAAAATGGACCCACTGCAAAGAAAAGAAACATAATGGATTGGTTCCACCAGATTGCTTTCTTTTACTCTGCCAGGTTTTTCGGTAAGTGGCTATTTTGGCTGAGGTTGGTGCTTTCTTTCTGCTGCAAAGGGACTCTCAAGTTTACTCAACAAGTGACCTAAAGACCCGTTTATTAGATAAAAGTACAAAACATTTGAACCTTTTTAGTTTATCTCCCACGCGCATGAGTTGATGGTTGATTTAATGTTTAATCAAATTGATCAGTTCTAAGAACCTGATCATTAGGGGTGTCCATGGACCGGGTCCCCGTCCCGTAGCTAATTTTTTCAATCGACCCGTAGTGACCGGGTTAAAAATTTTTAACCTGCTATCGGCCCCAGGCCCGAAAAGACACTTCTGAACTCGTCCGTCAGGATTATGGGCCGGTTCACCGGGTTGGACCAACTCATCCGAATTTGTTAACAATTGATCACATTAACCATAAGGAGTAGCACGTATACTTTCAAATATTTTTTTGTTATCCAAAAACCCTTAAAAGTCATCGAAGAGTGCTTATAAGCTCTCAATTTGGTCACTTCTTAATTATGAAAAAACTCTCTACCCTATTAAAATTTTATCAAAGGTTCAAGGATTAAAAACGTCAAACAGGAAGTTCAAGTTGACTCAAAACAGATTATGATTACAAAAGATGAGTTCAACTTGACACGAAACTATGACATGTTCTATTACAAAATTGGTAATCATCTTCAAAATCTCAAACAATTAATCTTCATTTTTATACGTAAAAGTAATTAAAATTGTAAGAGTGTAGCTTTAGGCACTGAACTTGTACCATATACGGGTGGTCCGGGTTATGTAGGAAAGCATGTGACGAATTCGCAACCCGGACCGCTCACTCCGGGTTTGGTATTTCTGAACCCGGGCCCGTCCCCGTAACCCACGGGGACAAACCCACTGGGGCCGGGTGAGCCGGGTTGACCGGGTGGATTGGGTTCCAGGCCAATTTTGGACACCCGTACTGATCATCGATGAATAATTTGATAAATAGAATTGATTATATTTAAATAAAATCAATCAATTTCAGACTAGACTAGTCAAACCTTTTAATTTCCAAGTCCATGTCATGTTTTTATTTTTTTTTCTTTTTCTTCCAAAAACAAATCACTTCTAAGGTGTTTTTTTAAAGAAAGAAGCAAGCATTATTATATCGGAGACCAACTCCCTGGAAGCAGGCCATTAGCAGTTAGACGGATTGTCCCATGTATATCCCTTGCGATTATGTCCCACTCCGATTGATTCGTATCCTGGAATATTACACCATCAACATTAATAGCAATGGTACCTGGGGGCGGTCTGATCCACTTAGCCGATCAGGATGAGACTTGTTGTCGAACCTGGGTAGTCGCGGCTTTCGCTTCCTGTCATGCCTTAAGATGCGTCGCCGCTGATGAAGCCACTCGTAGCACAGCCAGGGATACCCCTCCCCATTTCAGACCATTTCTTAAAGAATAGTTTTGTTGAGAAGTTTTGAATTACAAAGAAAATAAAACAAAGTATCCAAAACAACAAGAATTTCTTGAAGACCGAAAAAAAGAATTGTGAGTTTAAAGCCCTCAAAAAACAACTATGTCAAAATTGCCTAACACAACGAATATGACCTATTCTGTAATTGGGTCAAAATAAGATAGGATTGGGAGGAGGAATGAAGACACATGGTCAAGATTAGAATTGGATTAGAAGAGACTTGTCACACTTATTATGAATATATAATTTTATTAAGTTTTGAATATTAATTTAAAACGGTTGATATGTTTTTAATGTTTTCGAATAAGGTTTTAGAAACTATGATCCCTTATTGGCTTATGTTTGATATTTTTAGAATCAAAAGAACAAGTTGGAGGAACATGAGGTCGGGCAAAACCCACCCCGAAGTGTGGTTTAAGATGTGCCATTATTGGTTAATAAATCGATGTAGGTGTGGCCTACTAAAGGATTGGGTGGTGTTAGAGGGCAAGCTCTTATGCTGAAATTGAATAATGTTATGCAAGTAGATGTGGTTGGTCCAGTCCAGCCTCCTTATTGAAGCCCACATTTATGTCATAAATGTCAAACCTAACCACAATCACAAGTCCTACAAACTTATGACCTTTCCTTGTCAACCTTATTCGATGATCTTGCTTGATGGGCCGTTCCCGCTTTAATAACATCACTCTCTCAAGTCTCAATTATACACATTCATTAGAGCATGAACAACGGAAAGATTCTGAGAGAGGCCCTTGGATTGATTGGACAAAAGTGAGATCCTAGGGTCTCAGAATAGCGGGTGTTTTGCAATGAGAGGCCCTGGGACTGAGACCCTTGTGCTGACTGAATGCTGAGTTGTTATTAATTAATATTTTGCTGTGTTATTTAATTCTTTATCAGAAACCGTTTAAATTATATAAACAAATGTGAAAAAATAATAATTAATGACAATAAAAAATAATAAATAAATTTAACACGAATAAAAATGAACTTTTTAATAATGGCAAAGAAATCAATAAAATATGTGTATGGAATAATATGGTCAACTATGTAATATTCATAGTAGTTGCTATAACGAAAAATATTTGAGTCGGACCGGATATAAATACACACAAAAATGATAAAATTGTGAGAAAAACAAGTCAACATCATAATAAGCATACATGGCAAGGAAGATGGTGACATGTGAAGAGAAGGCCATGACACTTGTTGAGAGTAGCACACCGGTAAAAAAACAAAAAAATTCTCCTATACTCAAGGTTTTAATATGCATTTCAATCCAAAATTAAAAATATATCATATTAATTATAGTAAAACATAGTAACAAAAGCACATCTAGCTCAATGGTAGAACACAAGGCTTTAAACCTTGAGGTTGAGGGTTTAAATCCCATAATTGACAAAAAAATTATTTTTTTAAAAAATAGCCGTTGCCGACCGTTTTCTAACGGTCGGACTTGCCACGTGTCGCCACGCGAGAGGAGGGGAGCCAGACATGGCTGAGGGGCGAGGGGCGCGGGCTGAGGCTCGGACCTCGTGTTTCAGGGCCACGGGCCGCATAAAACCACACCCACAGTGGGACGGCCCGAGGGTCGCGGATCGCGAGCGCGCGGGTCAGAGGCGAGGGCCTGCCCGTTGTGCTTACTCTTAGGCCCTCCATGGACTTCACTTTTACAAGACTCACCACCATTCCATTTTCCAAAACATTTTTTATGCATGAATTTTCAATGCTCGAATAGATGTGACAGTGATAGTACAAATTAGAATTAGTTAGCATGGTTGATAGGGTCCTTACTTATCAAAACCAATCAACTATATGTTCGGATTCCTACAGGTATGTTTCAAAGAATTTTCTAAATTGAGCCATCCTAGATTGAATCAGGATTCAAAGTAAAAATGAATTTTTTTCATTTGGTTTAGTTTTTTTGTATAGCAAGTTGTTGGCTTTAGGAGCTTTAATTAAGATGTTTTTTGTTTGTGAGAGCATTTACAGCGTGCGAATCATTTCGTGAATCATGATTCACGAACCATTAAATCATGGTTCGGTGATTCGCGAGTCGCGGTCAATAAACCAAAACGTGGCACATGGCCTTTAAAAAATCGATTTTGTGTAAACGGTGTCCAAAATTTATAAATTTATAGTCATTAGGTTCATATTGTTCTAAATAATTTATTTAATGTCTTTGATCACAAAAAAATATTGATTTACACTTCGAATCAAGACTGTACCAAAATTAATTTACACTACGAATCGCGAATGTATTATTTGGCTTTTATTTAATTTATTTTTTATTATTAATTACAAGTTCAAGTTTAGGTTCATATTGTTCTAGATAATTTATTTAATGTCTTTGATGACAAAAAATATATATTGATTTACATTTTGAATCGAGACTATACCAAAATTGATTTATACTTTGAATAACGAATCACGAATGTATTATTTTGGTTTTATTAAAATGTTTTTATTAATTAAAAGTTCAAGTTTAGGTTCGTATTGTTCTAAAAAAATTATTTAATGTCTTTGATAAAAAAATAAACATTGATTTACAGTTAGAATCGAAACTGTACCAAAATTGATTTACACTTCGAATCACGAATGTATTATTTGGTTTTTATTTAATTTCTTTTTTTATTAGTTACAAGTTGAAGTTTAATTTTCATTTTAGTTAATTTATTTCTTTATCAATTATTTTTATCATTTTTTCAATTGTATTTAGTATTTATTGTTGTAAATATGAATTTAATAAATTCAGCAAAAGAATAATTAATTATCCGGTCAACATCCACTCAGCACTTCTGCAAACCATGATCCTCATATGTGATCCCCTTATTGTAGAACTCAGATCAGTTCCAAGGGTTTGCATCACAAATCATCACATTCATCACATGATTCGTACCTCCTGATCTCCATATGTGACCCCTTAACGATACTTGCTCTAAGTTACCTTGGGTTCTCCCTTTGCCTTGCTATTTGATTTTAAGGCTTGTCTTATAAAACAAATTGTCACGCCTCAAATCCGGTATTGACCGGACTCGAGACGTGACTTAGTGGAATTAAATAATAATAATTAAAAGAGGATAAAAGATAAATGATAAAGACGAAATAATATATAAATCAACGGGAAGTTCAAACCCTGAGTCGTAAGCTCATCAAATACAATAATTCAAAAAGAAAGGTATGTCTCTACGAACACAAAATAAACCCGGCCTCCGCTAGCTCCCAAGCTCTGCGTAACCCTCTACTCCAAATCATAAGTAATACCTATAGAAAACACGGTAAGGGGTGAGCTTGACGCTCAGTAGGGAAAAGCCCCGAAAACCACCTCAAATAGATTTACAGAAAGTCTTTCCACAGTTTAAAGTTCATTAAAATTTTGATATAATGGGGCGACACTTAAACCGTTTAAAGACAATTCCCCCTTTTCCTGACCTTCACCAGTCCCAACACACCAACTCTAACTCAACACCACAACAGACCAAAGCACGCACCGAAGGGGACAAACCAAGCAAGACACCCAAGTACAATTCCAAAATAACTTTTTAACGATTAAAAGGAGAAGGAGACAACGAGAACATGCAATCCAAATTAAACAACCTTCACTTTACTCGACCACAAACTATCCCGGAGATCCTCGTCCAAAACCCCTTCACGACCGACTCACGGATAACCACAAGACGACGCTTTAACTTACACGGAAACCACACACATGAACTCATCAACAAACAATAAAAAAACAAGTCATTCGCAGTCACACACAACTCATAACAAGGAAAACACCCATAGCCACAACACAGCAATACTCATTCAAATTTCAAAGCAATCTCAAACACACAAATCGTAACCATCGCACGGTCTAAAGAGCAACCCGCTCGGCCCGACGCAGCCGCACGCAACTTCCCCAACACAAATTCGGGATAGGCGGTCGACCTCATCGCGGAACAAAGCGTTTTACCGATCGACGGAAGGCAGGGAAATCGCCTCTTAGCGGCCTCATCTCTCGCGGTGCTCAACACAGCGTTTTACCGAGTGCTAGTCGGAAGGTAGGGAAACCACCTCTTCGCGGGACATAGCGTTTTACCGACTCACGGTCGGAAGGTAGGGAACCCACCTTTCTCATGTAACCACAGTACCACAACACAACACTTTACCGATTGTGCGCCAGAAGGTACGATACACCTGACGGAAGTACATCTCTCACACTTTACCGGCCGCTCACCGGAACGTACGACACCCTCTCGGGCACAACTCATCCAGGTATCATCCAAACAATCATAATCATAATCACAATCACATTCTCAACAACTTACACAACCAACACGCACTTACCATCACTTACCGTCACCCCACACAACGTGGTAACCCCACTGGCTCAACCGGTATCCAATCCCCAACATCCCCAGTTCAATATATCAGATAAACAGTAAAAAGCCACTCAATCATTATATGCATCACCAAGTTCAACTCTACTCGTTTTCATGTTCGTTACTTATTTACCGTTCAAGCCTCACAGAGCACACACACAGATATATTCAGCAAACAATCCTACAGGCACGACATGGCCCGATTCTACCAGCACGGTAATTTCCCAAGACAGTAATCGTAAATGTTCACAGTTTATACGTCTACGCTAGTTATTCACGTCCTATATGCATACTAGTTCTTTAACCGGTTATTTAGTTTCCCTATATGCATTCTAGTACATCCGTAATAAAGCGGGTTTCGAGGTAATCCCTACCTCTCAAAACTCTATCTGGGTCGCCTAGCTGCTGACGTCCTGGCCAACTCCGGTCTTCTCCGTGCTCGGGGTAAAGTCCTGGTTTTAACACAAAAGGGACGGTCATCAGTCCCGGTCCAGTCCATAACAGTCCTCAAATTAATAATTTAGTCCAGTAGTTTGTCCCAAAGTCCTTTAAATTGTCCGATAGTCCTTGAATTTATCTGATTTTGAGTCCAAATTATTAACTAATTTATTATTTAAATTGCCACGACCCGGATCCGACCCGAGTCCGACCCGGATCCAGGCCCAACCCCGATCCAGACCTGGATCTGAACCCTGATCCGACCCGGTCTAGTCCCTGACCCGAGCCTGACCCAGACCCGGCCCGGATCCGGTCCAGACCCGACCTGTCGGACCTGGGCCCGGCCCGGGGCCCGGCCTGGCCGAGGCCCAGCTTGGACTTGTCCGGCCCAAGGCCTGTCCTCAAATCTGGCCCAAGGGCCGGTCCATCTTGTCTTGTCTGCTCGCACACGGAAGAGGCGGCTAGGGTTTGGACTCCGGCGAGGGTTCCGTCTGAACCCGGTGGCGGACGGCGGAAGGGTAGCTCAAGGAGGGACGGCTGGTGTTGGGAGAGGCGTCAGGACCCCCGGCGAGCCCGTCTTCGTGGCGTTGGTGGCCGGAGCGTGACCCAACTGCTTTTCCCCAACCCAGATCTGGCGAGGTCGAAGTTCGTCGATGACGTTTCTGTCCGAACTCGTCCCAAACCAGCACGTCACGAGGGGGCTTTCAGGCGGTCGGTGTCGGGAAAGAGAGACACGAACCGTGGCTTCTCCTCCGTCTCAGGCGCGACGTAAATCAAGCCCGGGAAAGAAGAACGGAACGAGGAGCTCGCGGAGTCGATGTCGAGTTCTAGTCTCCGGCGATGGCTCGATTTGCACTGAGGTGAGGTGAGGTGAGGTGGTGTTGATGCTGCGTGAGGGAGAGGGAAGGAGGTGGGTCGAGAGAGAACGAAGAGAGAGAGTCGAGAGGGGATCTGAGAGGGAGAGCGGCATTGTTTGCCTCGGGGAGTGCGCGTGAACACGAAGAAGAAGGAGACTAGGTTTAGGGTTGGATCGGATCGCGTGGGTTTGCTCGGGTATGTGTGAAGTAGGCCTAGCCCGAGTCTGCGAACTGGGCCTGGTCCTCTGACCAGCCTAGTTTGGCCCAAAGCCTTCTTCTTTCTCTTTTTTCTTTTTTTGCTTTCTTTCTCCTTTTTTCTTTGAATTCGATCCAAAAATTAAACTCGTTCTCAACCCTCGACGTTCCAACAAGTTATTTAAATCGTTAAATTTCCCGGTCTTTACACAAATTGCCGATAAAAAAATGAATATTGTTAGTTGAATGTTCTTTTTCTATATATATAGTTCAATCATCTTGTTTTTATTTGAGATCATGCATGAACATATTCATCGATTTTTCTCAATGTCACTTCGATACGTTTTAATTTTTTCACATTTTAAATATTTTCTAATTCGATTGTCGGAAGTGGTCATGACCTCCCCCCTTGTCGGCGCGGTACTTTGGCCACCGGAGAGCCCAACCTCTTTCCTCGGCTGGGCGTTGTTCTGTCTTTTCAGCCAACGACGTCTTGGTGTCGATCTTGGCTAAACGATTAGGTCTACATTGGGCTCCCAGCCCCTTGATTCGGATGCGCGAGCCTAGTGATCTTATGGGCGGAGTTCGGGCATTCCCCGACTGGTCTCCAGTGAAAAGCCCTCCCAGCTCCCAACACCGCTTAGTTTGGAGGCTTCAAAAACGATGTAACCGCCGTCTCTCCACCGTCAATGCGTTACGGAGCATGAGTTTCTATGGTCGCCTTCATGTGAGCCGGGCCCGTGGCCGCCTTCATGTGGATCGCGTTTGTGGACCCCTTTATGTAGGCCGGGTCTGTGGCCGCCTTCATGTGGGCCGGGTCTGTGACCGCCTCCATGTGGGTTAAGGACTCTCTAACCCGTCGATGTCTGCCTCTTAAGATCGATGAGGACCCTGGCCCGGACCCTCGGCAACCGGGGCCCAGTGGGGGACGGAAACCCACTGGGCCCAAAAATTGGACAAATCTTCCTGACCTTCGAGCGTGGTTATGGTCCTGCCTGGTGGGGTTGTGCTACTTGGGTTGATTATGGTCACCGCCTCGCAAATCAAGACAACCACCTGAATGGGTATTTAGCTTCTTGGTCTTGCGTATTGTGCTTATCTCTAGATGTCGATTATCTTCTATTATGTTGTTATAGAAGTCATAGGCATGTTCAACCTAATGTACCGGATCACCTGTTTTTACAAACAAGAGATGTCGATCATTATCTCGATTTATTTAAGGGTTTATCCCTTAATTTTTACGGTTGGAATGCATTGGAATAAATTGAATAAGAGCATAGCCTTTACTAAAAAATCCAAAACAGTCTACCCACCATAGTTAGTCCAGTTGGTTGAGGCCAGTTCTCTTAATCATGAAAGATTGAGTCTTGATGGGTTATTTATTGAGTTAGATGTGATGAGTTTAGATACTTAGATATATATTATATTGTTCTTTGTCTGTCTTAATATTATATACTTTTTTATGATATGAATGTTAAACGATATGCGAATTCATAGGCGGATCCAGAAATTTATTTTAGGGTATTCCACTCATAATGATTAAATGTAAAAAAAAAAATCAAAGTCGGTTTAAAAAGTGTTAGAGTTTGATCAATTTTTCAAATGACATAAATTTCTCATACGAACTCTGATTTGGGCCCGTAAGATATCAAATCGAATGGTATTTAAATATCTATAATTGTTATGAAGCAATTCCAACTAGAAAATACAGTTAATGAATTCATACACGTCATGCAAGTCGAACGATCAACCATACGTTGTTTGGTCTTCCATGGGCAGAACGCTATGAGAAAAACATATAATCAGTCATACATCGTATATGAGAACGTAAACGATATAATATGAGACACCATTTCTTTATAAAAAAAAATGAGTCAAAATTACTTCATTGTCAATAACTATAAATATTGATAAATGTATACTACTGAACCGTTTTGTCTTACATCTAATTTTTTCAAATACAACCTACAAAAAGCTGTGAATAAGATTGTCGGGAAATGTAATAGACATTTAAAGTGTATAAGGAGCATATTCAAGTAAAATGAGGTTCACATGCAACACATGTTGAAATAACCATAACTTCTTCATACGAACTTCGATTTAGACTCGTAAAATATCAAATCAAAAAGCCGCCGGTGATTTTCCAGGCCATTCGGGCCGTTTGGAAAGTCACCGGTGGTTTATTCTTCTTCTCCTTCTCCTTTTGACCTTGGATCTGCCTTCTTTCTCTCAGATCCGTTCCTTCTCACCCTTCTAACCCCCTCGCCCTTCTCTTTCTCTGCTTCGTCTCCCTTTTTTTCCTTCTTCTCCTCCTCTCCCTCGCCCCTCCTCTGGTGATTCCGGGCCTTGTTGCTCTCACACTCGTCAGCGAAGAGCGGCTCAGATCCGGAAGTGGGAAGTCGCTTCTCCTTCGCATGGAGGGGATCGACGCGGTATGGGCTGGTTTTCGTGGTGCGTGGTGGCGAAAGCTCCGAGACCCCCTTCACCTTTGTAGATCTGGGCTTCCTCGGCTCAGATTTACCGGCTCCCGGAATGACCAGATCTGGGCGTGGGTCGTTTTACCTCTTTGAGGTTTTCGCGGATCTGGTCTTCCTGGGAGCTTTGTTTGCGGTTTCCTTCGGCGGTGTGGAGGAGATCGTTGGCTTGTCAGTTCGAAGACGCCTACTAGCAATGGAAGTGGGACGCGTTTCCGCTCAATGGATCGACGTGGTGCTTGTTCGTGGTCGTCGCTGGTGGGTCGGCCTTCTTCCTCAACAGCTACGATCTTGGATCTGGACTTTGGTCCTTAGCTGGGGCACTCGAAGTTGCTGACTGGTATGGCTCTCCTCCTCTTTCTCCTATTCTGGGTTTTCTGCTCTTGTCCTCTGCTTATTTACTCTTCAATTTTTGCCTGTGCTACCAGTCACTTTGGTGGTCGGAATTGTCGGTCTGGTGTTGGCCACCGACGATAGCATGGGGCTTTTAAGGCCCTAGGTAAAAGATTGTTTAGGTAGATGGTAGTGGGTCATGTCTCTGCCGTGTCGTGGTGCTGGCCACCGGCAAATGCAAAGCTCCTGATTCAGCCCTGGAATTGAGGGTTTTTAGCGCTGAATTGGGGGTTCTTGTGACTTTGGAGTAGTTGTAAATCCCTCTTAGGAGAAGGAAGAGGGGCATCGGGTTGTAGGTGCTGCTGAACTTTCTGGACTTCAAAGTTAAATTTTGGGTGTTTAGACCAGTTTTTATCGGACTTCTTGCCCAACTCAAGCAAGCTTCAAAGGCTCGGGCCTTTTCTTCTTCATTGTTGTGGTTCTACTACCAACATTCATATCATCTCATTTCAAGCTCCTGAGGAAGCTTTCAAGTTCACTTCATCTGCTGCAGAATTTCTTTTCATCTCATAGCAAGGCTAATCAAGTTTTAATTGTTGTTTTATGTGGTGTTTGTCATGTGCTTCTGGGATGTTGTAATGGGGTTCTCAATTTCATTCCTTGTTCGTGTTCTGGTTGCATTGGGTTGTTGTTGTGGGGCTCTCATTTTCATCCCATGTTGTAATTCAGTTTACTGTTCTTTTTTGTGCTTGATCTGTAGCTGTATTCCTCTTAAAATGTTTACTTATATATAAAAAAAAATTGCTGATAAAAAAAAAAACCCTCCCTAAATCCTCCTTTGTGCGAACCCAATAAATTTTTATTTCATATGAGATTCCTTTTATATTGTTATCGTAAAAATCATATATCTTACTACGTCAGGACTTTGAAATTCTACAACTTGCATGTCAATTTTAAAATTACATTTGAACATTGGATTTATAAAGGAAAAAAATTGCAAAATGGGGCAATTGTACGTTATGACTGCTAAGAACATTTTATTAAAGGCGGATAAAAGACATTCTGCGTAGAGCAATAAAATTGTTTTTTTTTTTTTTCCTGAAACAGAACAATAAAACGGATAAAGAGATTAGAAAATTGGATTTAATGTGTGCAAAAATAGTCCATCATGCCATTTAATTACGAAACATACAACTTGGTGTAATATTGTGCTCTTTTATTAGTTGAACCATATCATTATTTTTGAAACGGGAAAGAGGTAGTTGTATTACGATTTCATATCATGATTACAAGGAGGGACATAACAGTCCCGGATACCAGTTTTTTGTCCCAACCGGCCGTAGCCCGTCGGGCGCACATGATTCCATACATATAGTCTGCTTTGATTCGCAGATCCGAACTCAAGTGTACCTCGATCCAACGTTACAAAGAAATAACAAACCAAAGTCCTAAACTTATTGAGCCAAAACGTTATTCAACCTAACACATTGAATAACCAATAATTTATTCGACCTAAAACATGATAAAAAATTAGCACACGATCGAAAGAGCAAACTACCAAGTCTGCGATGCCAGTTCTTCTAGGCCCCTGCCATTGGAGCGATCTGGTATCGTCAATTCTTCGTCTTGATTCACCCGGATCTTTCGAAGTAGTGCGGAAGACGAGAGCAACGATTCGACCCGCATCGGTTTGTTCGAGATCGAGGGTCCCGACTTCGGGTGCCGTGGAGACAGACCCCAACTTATCGTCCTTCCTCCCGGATCCCAGATCCATCGAGGGAGCGGACCCATGCCGACGATAGGTGGCTCTGGGGCGGGTTGCCGCTGCATATGGAGGACGACGCATAGAGCCCGTATCCCGGAGAACGGCAGCAGGAGGGCCACGGTGGCTATTGAAGGATGCATCGAATCGTGAGCGGTGGGGAGGAAGGCCAGATCGGAATCGGGAAGCGGAGCAGGTTCTGGTATTCAATCAAACAAAACAGGTTATCCTATCAAAAGATCGGATCCGGTACCTGAGGATGGCGAGGAGGCCGGAGAGTGGCGATGGTGGCGACGGCTAGACCCTGGTGGCTAGGGTAGAATGGACCCTGGTGGCTAGGGTAGACGAGAGCTTGTAGGAAACAAAATCCTCTCAAATTACAATTGAACCATATCATTGGCATCACTATCAAAATATGGTCCAAACCTGATATCAAATATACGCTGATTCTCCCTCTTCTCTTTCAGAAATGGTGAGTTTTACTCGAATCAATAGAGGCGGCTAAGAACAATAAATCTGATAGCAACCATTCGTCGAATGGTGATGGGACGGGATCAAGGACTGTGGGTATTTCATTTTCGACGTCTCCACTTTGTTGTCTTGTGAGGTAAGTCGATCTTCTGGTAACTTTTACCGGTGTCTAGTGAGGTGTCGATACAAGAGAGGCTGGAACTCATTTTTTCCACTAACAGAGCGGCAGAGCAAGGTTTTCAGGGGTTTCTCATAAGGAAAGGATGTCGTAGATCTCAGTGGAATATTTTAGAGGCGCCGCACAGCATTGTGAAGCGGACTCCGAGGTTGGGACCCAGACCGCGCCACCGGAAACCCGTCCAAACTCCTAAGACGATGAACTCGGTGGAGATTGCAGGCTCGGGCCGACCTCACCAGTTTATCTCAGAGATCTCGGGTCAACTGAGTCTCTTCAATGGAGGTGTACCGGAACGGAGAAGGTAGAGGCGGAGGACGGCGATACTGGCTTTTTGGTGGGGTATGGAGGGCGTCTACCAGAAGCCCCCCCAGTATTATCGGCACTGGAGTCAGGCGGGGGTGATATCACCCATCCGGCCGAAAAACGGCCTGGTGCGACCTGGTGACGGTGGGAGGGCAAGGAACCATACAGGGTTCTGACTCAAAGATCCGAAGAAGAGGGCCTCCATTTTTTTTCATAAGTCGGGGCCCAGTACAAAATGGGTTTAAGGTCAAAGAAAATCAGGGACGTGGCTTGAATAGGAAGGGAAGGCCCAATGTTTTGCTGGATCGAGAGGACGGGCTGAACCGAAATATTCCACGCCCAAAGGATACCCGCGACCGAACCCGATTCAGAATGAACCAGACTGCCAATTCGAGTAGGAATCGGGGAACATCAGGCCTAGAGAGAGAACCAAATCTCGAAAAATGTCACGCCCCAAATCCGGTTTTGACCGGACTCGAGACGTGAACTGAAGGTATAGAATAAATAGCAATTAAAAGGAACAAATAATACGAAATGTTGTAAATTGAATAAAACCAAAAACAAGAGTCAACAGCTCTGTTTGACAATTAATGACAAAAGTACACAAACAGTCAATACGTCTCTAACTCAAGTCCCAAATCCCAAAGAGCTCCCGAGCCTTGAGACCACCTCTAGGAACTACTCACCAAGTAAGCCTGTAAAAACAGTAAATAAACAAATAGGGGTGAGCTTACACTCAGTAGGGAAAATAATCAAGTAAAAGAACTTCCACTTTGATAAATAAAACCTGAAGTGGCACAATTAACTGCAAGTTACTAGTAGTGCGAATAACCACAAGATGCTATAAATAGAAAGCAATAAGAGTTTCACAGCTTAAGTAAACAGTAACTCAAGAAGATTAGAGAAAAGCGATGTAATCTTTGACAAACAACTAAATAAAGAGCAAAAGAACATCACAATGATAACTAAAATCAGAAAGCTCTGATCCACAATTAGTCATTGTGTCATGTCGGATACAATACTCCGATCCACAGTTTATCCTTGTGTCATGTCGGATTTCCCTCGGTCCAGGGGAGACACATACGTCGGGGCTACCGGAAACATCCCTGAAGGGACACATATCGTCGGGATTCTCGGAAATGTCTCCAAAGGACCATAGATCATCGGGGCGAAGCATGATAAACTCCCGAGAATGCTCCCGCAGGACGCATACACCCGGGGTGAAGCCACAAGTAACCATCCCCGTAGGGTAAACAATCTCTCGGCTATGATACTACCCCACGCCGGCTTACCCCCTCGGTGTACGTACCATACCGGACCACAAGTAACCATCCCCGCAGGGTAAACAATCTCTCGGCTATGATACTACCCCACACCGGCTTACCCCCTCGGTGTATGTACCATACCAGACCACAAGTAACCATCCCCACAAGGTAAACAATCTCTCGGCTATGATACTACCCCACACCGGCTTACCCCCTCGGTGTAGGTACCATACCGGACCACAAGTAACCATCCCCGCAGGGTAAACAATCTCTCGGCTATGATACTACCCCACACCGGCTTACCCCCTCGGTGTAGGTACCATACCGGATCACAACTCCTCTTAGATCACACACAAGAGCGTAACATACTAAACAGTCGTACAACAACCAAAGCTTAGCAATCCACAATCTTACCACAACACGTCACGAAGAATTCATATAAAAAATTACACTTACCGACATACTTACCAACCACGATCCATCGGTCTATCACTCACCCGATCATACCATTTGGCATAATCAATTACACTCAAACATTCATTTAATCATTCGTTCAGGCATTCATTCAAGCATTCATTCAATCAATCATTCAATCATTCAATCAATCAATTAACAGGTTCAGTTTGACTCTTAGTTTAACCTACGACTACGCAAACACGGCATGTGAGGCAATCACAAACAATCTTAAGGCTCGTCATGACCATTCTACCAGCACGGCAAAATCCCAAGTATTGAAAGCGATTTAAACTAGTGAATCACATCCTACATGCATACGTGACACGTCCGGTTATTAATAATTGAAAAGCGATTATTCTAGTGAATCACATCCTATATGCAAACTAGGACCTTTCCGGTTATTATTAATTCCTAACATGCATACTAAAGCGGTATGTTAAAAGAGGAGTTTGGTACTTTCCCTACCTCAAGACGATAACAACAGTTGTGTCTCCTAGCTGCTGACGTCCTGGCCTAACTCCGGTCTTCTCGGGCGAAGTGCGCGAAGTCCAAGTCTGGGTTTTAACAGTTAAAAGGTCCAATCAGTCCCGGTATGTCCAAAGTCCTCGGATTTGTCCAAAACGTCCTTTAAATAACCAATTTAAAGTCAAATAAATAAATAAATAAATTAATTAGTTCTGTCCGACCCGGATCCGCGAACCAGACCCGAATCCGACCTGGTCCAAAAACCTGACCCGACCGGACCCAGATCCGACCCGGACCCGGCTCCAGATCCGACCCGGACCCGACTCCAGACCCGGCTCCAGACCCGGTCCAGACCCAGCCCAAGCCCGAGTCCAGAAACCTTTCCAGCTCTGGGCCTGGCCCAAATCCTCGACCGTTGGCCCAAGAACTCCCGGTCCAACACTCAGCCTGGTCCAAGGCCCACCTTGACTCGAGTCCGAGCTCGTTCCAGCTCCGACGAGTCAGAGATGTTCCGGCCGTCGTCTACGACGTCAGGTGAGGTGTGGAGAGGGGAAAACAAGGGCGGGGGAGGGTGGCAGGTTCACGGCGAGGCCGTGGCCGTGTGGCTCTAGCACGAGGCCACGTTCGTTTCGTCACAGATCTGACGGACCCAAAACTCGCCGGCGGTGGTTCTTGCTGACAACGCTCGAATCGAGCTCGGGACGAAGCGAATCCAGGCGAGACGAGGTCGGGGAAGAAAGGGAAACGGGGAGGAGAAGCACAAACCGTGCGATTTCCCCGTCGCCAGCGTCGGTCGAGCTTGGGAACTCGAATCCGAGGTGTTCTCCGGCGATTTCTTCTCGATTCCGCGTGCGGTGGGCTCGATTGGTACCAGAAGGGAAGAAGAGGTGAGGCTGGAGCGAGAGATAGAGAGAAGAAGAGGAAGAGAACGAGAGAGAGAAGAAGGGATCGAGAGAGGAGAAGAGGGGCGACGCTGGTTATGCCTCGGGAGTCGCGCGTGGACGAGGTTGAAGACGAAGGTGTAGGGTTAGGGTTTTGGGCCGCGTGGTGTTTGGGCCTGGTTGAGGCACAGGTTGGGCCGGCGAGTCTCAGCGAGATGGGCTCAGGTGTCTGACCGGCCCAATCCGGTCAATTCCATCTTTTCCTTTTTTTCTTTCTTTTCTTTTTCTTTTGCAAATGATCCAATTTTCAACTCGTTTTTCCAACCTCGACGTTTCAAGTCGTTACTTCTTTTAATTTAGACGATCTTTACAGTATGTGTCCTTTCAGGGATGTTTCCGGTATCCGCGACGTATGTGTCTCCCCTGGACCGAGGGAAATCCGACATGACACAAGGATAAATTGTGGATCGGAGTATTGTATCCGACATGACACAATGACTAATTGTAGATCAGAGCTTTCTGATTTTAGTTATCATTGTGATGTTCTTTTGCTCTCTATTTAGTTGTTTGTCAAAGATTACATCGCTTTTCTCTAATCTTCTTGAGTTACTGTTTACTTAAGCTGTGAAAATCTTATTGCTTTCTATTTATAGCATCTTGTGGTTATTCACACTACTAGTAACTTGCAGTTAATTGTGCCACTTCAGGTTTTATTTATCAAAGTGGAAGTTCCTTTACTTGATTATTTTCCCTACTGAGCGTAAGCTCACCCCTATTTGTTTATTTACTGTTTTTACAGGCTTACTTGGTGAGTAGTTCCTAGAGGTGGTCTCAAGGCTCGGGTGCTTTTTGGGATTTGGGACTTGAGTTAGAGACGTACTGACTGTTTATGTACTTTTGTCATTAATGGTCAAACAGAGTTGTTGACTCTTGTTTTTGGTTTTATTCAATTTACAACATTTCGTATTATTTATTCCTTTTAATTGCTATTTATTCTTTACCTTCAGTTCACGTCTCGAGTCTGGTCAAAACCGGCTCTGGAGGTGCTGCGTCCCGGCCTCTCAGCCTCGTTGGTGTCGGACCGGTCTCCCTACCGTCGGGGATCCCTTGAACGTCTGCCAGAATCCCGACCATACTCGCCACGGCCGAGTTGAAACACCCATCGCAGACACAATCCGCTCGAGAAGTCCTCCCACCACGTCTAGCCAACCGAAATCACCATTCCGTCCTCTTTGGAGCTCGTTCTGATCACCATCGGCCATCACAGAAGAAGGAGAAAGACCATACACGCTTGTTAATTTGGTAAGTGGATCGAAGAATGAAACTGATATTGATCGATGGATGTTGTACTTGATATGCTTACAATACATGAGTATTTATACACTAACAAGTGTCTACAATGTCAAGAAAGACAGAGTGATTTGTGGGCTAAGTTTGAGCTATGAGTCGGTGGTCTTTGGTGAGCTAAGCTTAGGGGAGGTGGAAAGTTATCAGTGTCATGGTGTAAAGTCAACAATATCATCTCCATATTTTCTAACACGCCCCCTCAAACTCAATATGGTGATGAACCAAAGTTGAGTTTGAATCGATATGGATCTGGACTGAATTTAGATACCAGACTTGACTTTGAACTTCACTTGATTCTTGTAAACGGATAGAGAGCTCGCCCGAATGTTGTGGTTGACGGAAGTGAAAAATGGACGAGTAATATGATGCTTCATAAGAGCTGAGGTCTGCTTGCTAAACACTGAAAATGTCTCGATGGCCTTACGGACGGTTAGAAACTCTGCACGTACGGAGCATATGGAACTGCTCGAAGGACGGAACCTTCTAAAATGGTCACACATAGACTGACGAGACAGTATGTTGACTACGAATACCCTTCCGATCAGAGCGGAACGGGAATATCTTGTTGATCGACACACGAACACAACAAGAACAAATGGTACTGCAGAGATCACAATGGTTACCCAAGGCATGAAGACCGAACAATTGCTCTAGAAAAGACGACAACGTTATGAAGACCGATCTGCGTTTGTAGACTGAAGGACTGCAAACAAAAGCGCGGACTACGGTGGCTCTCCGGTGGAAACGGTGCAACAATACAAACTTGGAAGGCGGTCTGAACTGCCGGAATGCTCTCTGGTCGGAACAGAGCTGCAACACATGATCAGCCGGTCGGAACGGTTCGGATCTCCGATCGAAACGGAGCAGTAACAAGAACTTAAAACTGGTCGGTCAGAACGGCTCAAATAGCTCTTTGGTCCGAACAGAGCAGCAACACAAGAACGGCCGATCGAAACGGCTCGAGTCTCCGGTCGAAACGATGACAAATAACTCTCCGATCGGAACGGTTCAAGTAGATCCCTAATCAGAACGGAGTAGCAACACAAGAATAGTAGGTCGGGATGGCTCAAATAGATCTCGGTTGGACGGAACAACAACACGAAAATAGGAACGCCGGTCGGAACGGCGAAAATGACTCCCCAGTTAGGACAAAACAACTGTACAAACTTGGTACACCAATTGAAAAGGCTGTAATGGTTCCCCGGTCGGGACGGAACAAATAAGTCTCTTTTGTCGAGGTTGTCATGCACTCGGGGAAAGGGGAAGATTACTTCGGTGGCCTCTTGGATGTCTTGTCTTGCCTTTACCACTTGTTGCTTTCTTGAAACTATGCCTTGTCTTATCAAGGACATAATAACTCTGCACGATCTCTTTTACTTCTCTTTCTTTTCAACTACTATACAATTCTGCAGTAAAGTTTTGACTCAAAAAAAGCAGAACCACAACCTTTCACTTTCCTTGTTCTCTAGAAAATGAAGTTGCAACAGCAACCATTGGCCAGAGACAATTTGTCTTGGTAGATGAGAAACGGTAGAAGATGATAAGTCGCTAAACGTATCGACTAGAACACCGGATGTGTTGTGACGGAGCGGCAGCAAGAACGTGACGACGAGGAGGACCTCCGTGTGGTTGTGGCGTGTGGACTTGATCTTCTCCACAGTCAGGGGCGGAACCAGGAATATATTTCAGGGTGTTCCGCCGATAGTTGTTAAATATAATAAGAAAAGAAAAATAGAAACTACATTTATAAGAAAACTATATTATTTTGTGATTTTGTTCAATAATTCGTATGTAAATCCTTCTTGAGCCGTTTAATTGTTTGGGCCAACGAAAACCACTCCCGCTGTGGCTGCAGGGTCGCTTCTGGCATGAGAGGCTAACACGGAGAGGGCGCTCACCATTGTAACAGGGAGTTGCGAAGCGTCGCAAAGTAAACATAACATCGTCACAAAGAGGAAGAGAGCGACTCAAATTCCACCATGAAAACCCAGATGTCGTTGAAGGATCGCCATGCTAGCTTCCAGATTAGTGTCTTGCAGAAGAATATATCTATACCCTGGCAGTTCCAAGACAAGGGAAGGAGAGGGGGTGAAACCGGTTGTGGGAGGACCGGAGACGAATGTAGAGGAGACAAAAAAGGAGGAGCAGGACAGACCGATCGGGAAAGGACCGTCTTGAGAGAAGAGCCACCAACGGCGCAAGTGTGCAAACGACCCGGAGAGATCCCGCGAGAGGGGTGGGTTCAAAACCGTAGTCGTAGAGATCAACGTTTGCTCAATCGATTAATGCATGTAAATCCCCGCGATTGATATATAATATACAAAAAGTTTACTATAAAAATAAAATATGTATTTGATTCTCTTTACTCGTTTTCTATTTCGAACATAGTTATTTTTCCTCCTATCGTAACAGATAATTTTTTTTTGAAAAAAGAAACAAAATTTCTTATTAAAAAAGAATTGAATTGAATAGAAATATTTATAATATACCGTGTTTAAAGTTTTGACCGTTAGTTTATTTTTAATCATTTATTTAACTATTGTGTTGGGAGAAAATCTCACATACATTGATCTTAACATATTTATCACATAATTATATTTACTTTTAAATTTTTTCTCTCAACTATATCCAATTTTTAATTTTTCTCAATTTATTCTGTTTTTCATAATAAATAACATTACCTTTTAATTTTATCATTCAATTTTACCTTTTAATTTTTTCACGCAACCTTCTTATCTCTTTTTTACGTTGTTAGTATATAGTATGGTAAAAATGGACACTCGTAAATCTAAAAAGTTGACATAGTTAATGGTTGATAAATTGGGACATTTGAAAAATGCAAGCAAAGTGAATGTGGGCTTGTTAGCTTTTTGGGTACCAGGTGCATCATTTGTATCATCAGAACATGTAAGGTGTGGTAAAAATCAGAACCAGATCTTGAAGAGCCCAGCCCAAGCCCGAATACTAAGTAAAAATGAGTATTGAAAAGCCCAAGCACCAATAAAAGCAAGCAAAATCTAGGGTGTTCCAAAGGGAGAATCGAACCTTGATTGGACAGAAATGCAAGGAAGCCTTTAACCATTAAGCCATTTTTGATATGTTTAGGGTGTTCACCCTTTACTCCTCTGGTTCTGCCCCTGTCCACAACAACAACATGTGTTATCTTCACATGGACAGAAGTTTGCTTGGATCTCTCCACCATCCATGGTGAGGATGTGCTTTTGCTAGCAAGGGACTACGCCAGATACATGTCTACTGGAAACAGGAGATTTTCCTTCTTCTCTAGTCGGGACCGAGCAGCAGGAGATGCTTGCTGTCGGGGAGAGACTCGAACCTGATGACGTTCAGAGTTCCAGCTGATTGGACAGGTTGGTCCAGCTGAAGGTAAGGTGCTTGAGACAGTGAGCCTGGCAATGGCTTAATTACGATAATGCGGAAGCAGGTATGCCGGAAACATAAATGGATCAAAGTGTTTCATCACTTGAAATGCCTTGCCCACCCGTTAAGCTTAAAGCTTACGAGTGGGCAAAACCACAAAATTCTCAAAAGTTTAACAAGGCTCTGATACCATGTTAATTTAGGAAGTGGATCGAAGAATGAAACTGATATTGATCGATGGATTTTGTACTTGATATGTTTACAATACATGAGTATTTATACACTAACAAGTGTCTACAATGTCAAGAAAGACGGAGTGATTTGTGGACTAAGTTTGAGCTATGGGTCGGTGGTCTTTGGTGAGCTAAGGTTAGGGGAGGTGGAAGGTTATCAGTGTCATGGTGTAAAGTCAACAATATCATCTCCATATTTTCTAACAACGCCAGACGCCGCCGTCGTTAACCAAACCTTAACTCTGTGTTTTCAGAGAAAAGTCACCAAATTCAACGCCAACAGGAGAGGATAAGTAGGACTATAGGCCACACTATGTCTGTTAATGCTGTTCCCGAAGATCATCCATCCTCCATGCTATATTTATGAGTTAAATAAATCTCATTTTCTGTGATTTCACAAGTTACAGGATTTGTAATTCAATTCCTCTCATACAATTAGGTGGCCGGTGGGGTGAAAAGTTTTCACCCCGCATTTACCAGATACTGATTGACCACAATGCAGATCATGATCATTTACTCAAGTTTTGACCAGAATTCACCTCATAACCAAACAGACTCAGTATGCTGTTCAGTTCTAGCTATAAGCAAGTGGTCCAGTTAAGTTTTTCTTGTAAGCAGATATGGAGTACATTACAAATCTTTTCTAGGCTTTTGGAAGAGCCAAGTTTGCAAAATCGAAACTATAATTAATTGGCTCATGGGATGACTACAGTGTTCTACAAATCCCGACCAGGCCCCGCAAAGCGCTTGCTTAGGCGATATTTCCTTGTTGGCCGACACGATTAGTTGCCGATTAATTCGATTAACTCCCGATTAATCCTCATTTAGTCTCCGATTAATTCCCAAAAGACCATAACTACCCGACTATCGCCTAGTGATTTTTAAAACCTTGAATGACTGAATATCTTATACCTGTGGTTCCAAATAGCCACAATGAAACCACCCTTGTTTGCAGCACTCTTAACCGGAAAAAATTAAGAAAATTTTCATCCCTAGAAAATATATCTTGGGTTTCTGTGACATGAGATGATTTTCAGACACATCTTTTGACAACAGTCTTAAGAATTTATACACAAGTAATTCAAGTAGGACTTGTTTATGCAATTCAGGGAGACCCTACCTATCTCGGTGTGGAGAAGGACAAGACTCTTGCAACATATGGAATCAATGCACATCTTGGGTGTGTGCATGGCTCCATGGAACAAAGCTGAAAACAAGTTCATGAACTTGATCTTGCGAAAGCTTTGAAAGTAAGGGTATATATAGTGGACTTTTGTGAGATTATCCTTAAGATGAATAAAATTTATCCTATTTTGAAACAATAATAATAGGATCTTCCTCTCGGATGAATCAACAATCGTGCAAATGCACACCACAATTAATCTCGTTTGTGCACACAAATTGCAACTTGCTCGTAAAAATTAAGTGGAGATTTATGGTAGAGGAGAACTCTACGTGGAATACAGTGATTTATGATATATATGGTAGGGAAAAAGGAGTGGAACTTGATCCGAGCTACTATTTTTCTTTAGAAAGCCAGAACCAAGCTTCGGCTTCCATCTGGTGCTTTGATCAATGGCCACTTCATGCCCTGAAAAGGGCTAGTTTATCAGAGATGTTGTATTCGATGTGTCTGTATACTAGAAGGAGGTGATATCCTATTAGGAGATCTGGTTGGTTGGCCACCAGGGCTTTGCATTGTTTCAGTAATCCCATCTTGGGAGAACTGATCTCAAGTAGAAAATTTGTTGATCAACGATTCGACCATAACTTCCTTGGTTTCCAAATATGTCATGCTCAATCTTCTAAGACGGATATAATGCACATGATTGAATTGCAACTGCAAACAAGAGTTAAAATTCAAGAGCTAATGACCACTAACATCACAATGTTGCTGAATTGCATAAGCTGATCTTTCCTGATATCCTGGTTTACATCTTTCTGCAAATCATTTCCATCTAATCCGGCACCTGCTAATCAAACCAACTAAAGGTATTCATGCTCTATAATTCAAGTAATGACAACTCTGCTAACCGAAACCACAAGAACAATCTCAGACCAAAAATATTCTCACTCCAAGGCACTACTTCACTTCAGGTATGTTGAAAACCCCCAGAGAAACACGTACGTTATCAATGCAGAAGTCATCTCAAAACTCCTAAATGCTCCTCTAAACATAGGCAAACGTGGAGCCGCAACAACCATTAGGGAGGTCGCCAACAGCCATGACACTACAAAAGATGCAACCCTGCACATATACAAATTTGTAGTTTTAGATTGCAACTATTAGGATTTGATTTCTTATTACCTTGGTTCAACCATCAATAGGGAAATATTCACATTATTTCACTATAATTTGTGGCATGAAAGGCATCATGAATCACCAATACTTAAGAAGATTTTGAAATAAAACACGTACCCATGAAAACATACTTTGACCATGTCCTTCTGCTTCTCATTGATGAAATACATGGTGGTGAAGAATGACAGAGCTACCTGAAAGGTTGGACCATCATCCGTGGGAAATAGAACAGTGAGAACTCCGAGTACAAGAAATGCAATGGATGTTTTTATCATGAACTCTGGGCGAGGTGTCCGGAAATAGTTCATAACAGCCTTAACAATCTTGGACTGAGACACCTCCCTGATCTTTTTATCGATGTCTATTCTCGGGTTCTTTCGGTCATAAAACTTCTGCATGATTATTTTGTCATGAGCTGACTCAATTGCATCCAAACTTGGTTTATGCCCAGCATATTTATGAATAAGAAAGTTCCTTGCAGATTGAATTTCATATTCAGATGCTTCCCGGTTAACTCCAAGTCGTTTATATGGGTCACTCACATTGATTCTTGGAAATATATCTGAACTTGCTGAGTTATGGCAAAAGTTCCCAACAAGTAAAAGATGTTAATTTAGAACAACAAAAAACTGCTCTGATGAATAAGCTAGAGTAAGCAAGAATAAGCAAAATTACCAAATTGGGGTTCAAATTAGGGATTGATACTCCCAAACCAACCAACAAAAAAAGAATATAGTGAAGAGTATACGATATTCTAATAATATTAGCTTGCAGGAAATTTAAGTAAGAAGAGTTTGAGTAGTTACAAAGTTCAAACTCATCAATCTCAAGCTGAGAGAGAAGAGAGTTTAATGTATTATGATACTCAATCTCATGACAATTCACATTGCAATTGCAATGCAGACTCACAGACAATTGCAATGCTTCCACCATCAACCACAATTGCATGATAAAAAAAAACATTACATAGAAAAGTTGAACAAAATCACCAAGTGATGAACCTTGAAACAAAAAAGCTCATGGCTATACATCAATGTTTTATATGACAGAGGTTCTTGAACTATATTTCCTGTGAAATGGATATAGATGATATTGCTATCATTAGGAAACCATCTGAACAATCAAAACATGAAGTGATTGCATGGACAGCAGTTGACCAAGAAAGTAATTCAGAAGGTGAATATTACCATTTGGATCATTTCCCGTGTTACCGTAGGAAGCACCCATAGCACATCTGATCAATTGAGTTTGGTGTGTGTTGTATCTCTGTCTACATCCAATCCAATAAGTTTTGCATGGCAATTCCATTGGAAAAACAAAATTATAATATGGAAAACTACCATAAAATCTTTGATATTTGATATTGGCAATAACTAAATAATACCTTTTGAGATGGGGTATTCCTTTAGGTTTAAATCCAACAGAAGATGAAACCTGTCCACCCAGAAAGTCTGGGCGATGTACAGGCATCTGAATACAACACCTTGAGGAAATACCGGTCAATCCAGATACCGTCATTTTAAATGCCCCGGTACTTGTTATCACCCTGCCCACTACTGCAACAGGTTAAGAATCAACTAGATCAGATGAAGACAACCTACTGAATAGTTTTATACAGACAGAATGAAAATAATTATGACATTCCAGCTAGAAACGTATTATAAAAGTGGTCAAAGATATCAAAGAATGGCCATCTAAAAGGGTGTTAGCCATGAACAAAATGTAATGCACTCCCCTTCAAAAATAAGTCTCTTTCTTTAAACTAATGTCCCAAAACAAGTATCACATTTCCCTTTTAGTTAGCTAATTAGACTAAACAACTTAGGTAGTGGAGACGTGGGAGAACATAGAGTAAATGGCAGAAAGAAACACTAGAAAACTATTTTTCAACTCTTCAAAAAATGACACACACTGCAACCCTACATGAATGGACATGGCAGATGCGACAACTAGCACAATCCACATTGGCCTGATAACTGTCCTCCTCTACCCTAATATCGCATCTACTATAAATACTTCCTTCCCACTACCAGGAAGGGAGAAGCAAAAAACTAGTAATAACCCGACAAGACATATACTCCCAACCCTCATATCTTGTCGGGCGCTCATTGTGCATTCAACATATAACACCAGGGTCACCCCATGCGACCAACTTCCTTCCCAGGCGATAACAACAGTCACAAGAGATTGTTTATGCAAAACACCATGCACACATTGAATCTATAGACGAACAAGCAAACACTTCAATGGATAACTATAATAGGAAGAAGGGTCATAGCATTCCAAACTAGAATAGGTTTTCTCAATGATATTTGCAACAATACATAGATATAATGAAAGATTAGAACATTAACATAGAAGAGGGATGGAATCATTGTTTTCTTCATCTCATCATATTATGAATATTTCCAATTGCTTCCCATATAATACTGAATGTGCCCAAAATACAAATGGGTCATTCGAATTCCAAGCAGCCTCCAAAATTAGTTCAAGTTAGCTTGCTGGAAACCAAAATGGACGGTGTTTCCCACAAACGTGTTGAACCTTAATTTTCACTAATTATAACAAAGTTAATACAAATAGCAATTCCGACCAGGACAAGTTTCATTCCGTCAATACCGACTCGTAGCAAAACCAGCAGAATCGCCAAACAGAGAACCGAAAAAAGAAAAACAAACATCGAATGAATGTGCAGACATTTTGGAACAAGGAAGTAAAAATGATAAACTAAGAAAGAAGCTGAAATTGAAGCAATACCTGATGGATGAGCAACAAGTGGAAGATGAGGTAGTGATTAGGGTTGGGTGTCTGGACTTGAGTCGCGAGGAGAGCAGTGAGCTACAACTGCAACAATGGATAGAAGGAGAAAGAAGGATCTGGAACTAAAGGCTAATTATTGATTGGCTGCTTCAACACCCAGTGAACCCGTTCTCAACCTCCGTCGCCTACCGTTGATCTACTTTTCTTGAGCTGCGTTACACGGACTAAATATATATAATTATAATTTTACCGTATAGCGAACGTCTCATCCGTTGTAGTCTAGTTGGTCAGGATACTCGGCTCTCACCGGAGAGACCCGGGTTCAAGTCCCATCAACGGAAGCTTTTTATATTTTTCTTCAACCTCAACTAAACGACGCCGTTCCATACAATATTCTTCAATCTCAGCGAAACGACGTCGTTCCATAAATTCAGTAAAAATGTAAAAAGTTTCCGTTGCCGGGACTTGAACCCGGGTCTCTCGGGTGAGAGCCGAGTATCCTGACCAACTAGACTACAACGGAATTGTTGTTATTAGTAGATTATTAAAGTATATAAACAAAATATATATGATTCAGTTCACACTAACGCAATGTTTTGTGACGTTATCTCAAGAGAAGTCAAAGGAGGTAATAATCACTGCTTTGGTGCCTTCATCATCTCCCTTTCGAGTTACAGCCCATTACCATTGAAAAATTCACCATGCCTTACCCAGAACGTACAGCTTGGTTGGGTTCTTTCCAGAGCCGCATTTGGTTCCGGTGAGGCTGCAAGGTAACAAGGTAGATGGGAAGTTGGTAATTCATAAATGTTGAAGCCATTGCATTGGCAGGTCATGGAGCCGTGAGACCAACGTTCACATCACTGTCATTATCTCTTGAATCCGATAAATAGGGTCCTCACACTCACATAACCGAAGAAACAGACACTCCCGACACAGAAAGTCTCTGACAATTCTTCCGATATGCGACAACAACAACCAATCCCATACAGCCTTGCACTGACACATTAACACGATTTCATTTTCATTTTCACTTTCTCCTTCTCCTTGTTTATAGCAGCTCATTGCTCTTTTACTCTCACCTACCACTACTAGGAAGTAGGAACTATGCTGATATTGAGGCTGCTTCTGTTACTTCTTATGTTAAAATACGCGACCTCTTTGCCCGGTCCAAATGGATCTAATGGGTCGGTGGTGGCGGTGGAAGAAGAAGAAGAAGCTTACCTTAATTGGGTCAAACAAATGGGTTCCTTCAACTACAAGCACTCTCTATCTCGTAACAAGTTCAAGCCTTGTCTGCGGATAAAGGTGAATAAGAAGTCAGGACAAGGAGGCTTTGTTACGGTCCAAGATGCTATCAACTCACTCCCGGTGGTTAACAAATGCCGAGCTGTGATATTCATAAGTTCGGGGACTTACAGGTAACGATATCGTCTTTAAAGCATCTGTTTTTTTAATACAGTGTATTTACTCATGGAGGATGCAGGGAGAAGGTTGAGATTCCGGCAACCAAGGCTTATATCACACTTAAAGGCGCTGGTGCAGACAAAACCGTCATCGAGTGGCACGACACCGCTGATAAAATGGGACAGAATGGCCGGCCACTCGGTACCTTTGGTTCTGCAACATTCTCTGTCAACTCTCCTTACTTCATTGCAAAGAACATCACCTTCAAGGTTAGCCAAACACTTTGATTTGACGTTAATGTCTGTAAAGACTCAAAATGAAGTAACTATACAGAATAAAGCACCACGGCCAAAGTCAGGAGCGCTAGGGAAACAAGCAGTGGCTCTGAGGATATCGGCAGACACGGCAGCCTTTCGGGGCTGCAAGTTTGTGGGAGCTCAGGACACTCTCTACGACCACATTGGGAGGCACTACTTCAAAGACTGCTACATCGAAGGTTCTGTGGATTTTGTGTTCGGGAACGGCCTGTCCCTCTACCAAGACTGTCATCTGCATGCCATCAGCAGCAGGTACGGAGCCTTGACCGCGCAGAAGAGGGAGAGCTTTTTGGAGGAGACCGGCTTCTCCTTCGTTGACTGCAAGCTCACCGGCTCCGGCGCTCTGTACCTGGGAAGGGCGTGGGGCAGTTTCTCCAGAGTGGTGTTTGCGTATACTTACATGGACAATGCAATCATGCCCGAAGGATGGTACGACTGGGGAGATAAGAAGAGAGAAACGTAAATATATCCTCAAACCCAATCTCTAGCATAGTAGTTTAAAGTACTACTATTGACTTGGTTGCCAACTGAGAAACATTGTTCTTTGCAGGACTGTGTTTTTCGGACAGTACAAGTGTTACGGACCGGGGTCGGATCATGGAGGTCGAGTGCCATGGTCTAGGGAGCTTACTCAACAAGAGGCCAAGCCATTTATTGGACTGGATTTCATTGATGGCTACAAATGGCTTTCTCGTAAACATTAAGCTACCAAATAAATGTAAAATGGACAGAGAGATTGATGCCGTAGCTTCAAATCTTGCATCATGTTGAAGAGAAATGAATATCAACTATATAAACTGAAATAGAAGCCAATAAATCTGGTATTGTGTGGAAAATACAGAGTATATTGATTGGAATAACTGTACAATCAATGCCTGCCAGCAAAAGGAGCTTCTTCCACAATGGACTGTACAAAGCCACCACTTACCTGTACAGTAGCAACATCCCACCCAAGAAACATTACAATTTACAAATGTATTAAAAGATAAGAGCAACTCTAAATACACAAGTAGTTTTAGTGGTTGACATATTACCAGGCAAGAGCGTAAATTGTGTAAAAGGCAACATTCCATACTACATCAGGACTGGAAGAGGGTTACAGTTGCAATATAACCACTCTTCATCACCTGAAAATCTCAATCACGCCATTAACTTTAGAATGAGCACAAGGATTTAAAAATTTGCATAACCATAAGAAGAATTAAAATCTTGGATTATATTAATAGGGAACAGTTCTATTATGGAAGGGAGTATAGCTGGTGAAATTGCCAAATAATAGAGATGGGTCAAATTTAAGCCAAGTGCTTCACCTCAAATGCGATATTCTGATAACCGTACACAAAGGTAGATCCAAAAGGATTGTTTGTAGACCCTTGTGTTTGAATAGCAGCCTGACCACAGTCCCCAAGGATCTCCTGCTTTACAGTAATACTCCTCATTATTACCAATCTAGAAATGTTCACCAACCAAAACTTAGAGCAGGGCTAAGGGACCATAAAATTTCTTCACAGTAAAAGTCATGTTCGTGTGTCCCTCGAAAAACTACATGAAATTCACCCTTATTGGGGATCATAGGACAAAGTTTCAATTTTTTTTCTTAATTTTGTCTAATGTTAACAAAAAAAACGCTACAAATGAAAATGAGATTCCCATTTCTAAACCAAACACTTGTCTAAAAATAGCCTTGCATAAATGTAGAACAAAATTTTACCTTTACTTGCTCCCATTTCGTGCTTGCTGTAATCCTATCGTTACAATCATTCATCTCCTGGGAAGAGCCCCTAACTGCAGGCAAGAACAAATAATAATATTTAGCAATCCCATCAGACAGGTTATGTATTATTACTTTTTATCAGCAATTCCTAACCTAATTCCCAATCTAATTGAATGTACCAAGGTTTGAACTGAAGACCTCTCTGATGTAGAAAAAAGCGCTTTACCACTTGACACAACTTAAGTTGGTAGAAAGGTTATGTATTAGAATCATTATATGAGAGTGAGAGAGTGAGTGACTTACAGTCAGAGCAATGGATAACAAAATTACATTTGATGTAAGAATTGAAATCTGCATGGCCAGGATAGTTGGTATGCAAGACAAACTTCTTGATTTTATGGGACTGCAAATTCAAATTATAGCAATTTGAGAACTTTCAAGACTAGAAAATCAACAAAAAGGAGAGCGATTAGCTTCTCAATAAGTATAATGGTTATACAGAGAGTACCTGCCCATCAAATAAGATGTCAAAACCACGAGTAAAGTAGTTGTAGAAGTAATCGCCACAAAGGGTTGAGCGTGGACGAGGGTCAGATGCAGAATGAATGACCATTTGATCCACCTGCACAAGAAAGAAAATAAATGTCCGTTGCTTTATAAGATAAATGGCATAAATGTAAGGAATCAATGATCAAGATGCCACTGTATCACCTATGAAGAAAATATCATAGAGCAGAGAACAAATAAAATTACCTGCTTCTGATGGATTCCACAAGGACGGCCTAATTCAGTCCATACATCCTACACATTAACAGAAGATGAACAAACTTCATGGAGACAAGAGAATTAAAATAAAATAAACAACTAAATAACAGAATTTACTGCTACTGCTAGACAAAGAAACAAGATACTTACAAGTAAAACCTCATGCTGGAAAGCTTAGAAGTGTGAACTTACGACTTACCTGCGGTGATGCACCAAAAGGAATATGCTGACCACCCACTGTAAAGCATAATTCTTCTCCTAGCTGGACATATTAACATGACTTAGAATGAAGAACTAGTCATCTGAATCAAGCAATCATTTGTACTCAAAAAAATATTCACTGGCTAAAGAAACCCAGTAATAAATACTTTTGAAATTTACATCATGAACATGATTTTCATAATTGGTCCTCCATCCTAATTTTTGAATCTCCACAGTATTATAACTACTAGCTCCTCTAAATAATACACAAGCTGAAAGCTTGTATGAAATATAAAAGCAGCAACATAGCCTGATGCTAAAAGAGTAGGTATCGAAATCAATCAATCAATTTAATAAGAGATCAACAATGGTATAACATGTCAAACCTTCACATACACCTCTTCCATGTATAGGCTGCCAACAGGTAATGGAGGAACAGAAGCTTTATCCATCAAGGATCCTATTCCAACTTTTTTGTCAAACGATTTATCATATATAGAGATGCGGCATGTGACGGGTGTGGTACCATCGGGAAACTCCAGGGGCAATTCCACTTCGACAGGATATGATACTTTACTCATTAGAGCTTAAAATCAAGTAAATATAAGCTAACAAACTGATATAATACCTTCACCGTCATGAAAACAATCTGTAAACTGGCTTGGAATAGGAAAAACAAAAGAAAGACCCTGCATAAATAGTATAGATGTCAAAGAGAGCCCATAACGGGATACAGAAGTATTTGAAATAAATAAACTCTTGTCATGATCTTGTATAAGTGTACTTACTGGGTACAATAGAGTGTAAACACCTCTATCCTTATCGTAGACCCCAGGAAAGGTAAGCCCAAAAAGGGAATATACAGCTACAAAAGTCGCCAGAGATGATGGACCCCTAAATATAGAATGATAGCCTTAAATAATTTATTAACATAAATTTTAAAGCACAACACTAATCTTACCAGCAGGGCTCACCCGATTATAGATGTGGTGTATCTCATTTGAAGCCGTTTCACATCAAAAATCTCGATGAGGCGTAGCCTCTGATACAAATTTCGAAGTTAGAAAATGAAATTAGCAATATCGTGGTGTATCTCATTGATTGATTCATCAGTCAACTGTACATGGCATACAATATTTCATTTGAAATTCTCAGCTATTTTTTCAAAGCAAACCAAAATTCAGCGATGGCTCAATTTGTTTGGTATACAGACATTTGATTGACCTCTACGCTAGAACATGCAAAAACCATAATCAACCAAGTCAACGAAAAAGGTCCTGATCGTTACAAGAAAATTGGTAGCTTTAGGGAAAGTAAACAGTACAGCAGACAGACAAGTGACCGAGAAAAAACATTAGAACTGAACTCTAGCATCCAATGGAATTTTGATCATTATTTGATTGATAATATCTTCCACAAAAGCACGATAATAACTGAGATAAGTTAAGAGTACAACTACTAGGCGGAAAAACTAGTACATTTGACTCCTGTAGCAGCCATTGTTTTGTCTTATTAAGGATACAAGTTATCTAGACCACAGCAAATTGTTTGAACATTATATGATATACATTTTAAATAACAATACTTGCATCAACTGAAAACAGTGGAAGAAAAAGAATAAAGTACCTGTGACCAAGGATCAAAACGAAGATGAAAACCATGATCAGGAAAGCTGATGACAATATCCAGCTTTAAAGGCTCCTACATACGACAGGTATAATTATGAGAATCAGTCACCCGAGAGGGATATGCTCAACATATGCATATTTTGAGTACCCAAAACACTCATCCACAACAACTTAAGAAATCATTCCAACATACCAAAGTTACACCATAAAATAGTTAGTAACAGATATACACACGTATCTAGGTTAATATAATACCAAACAAATCTACCAGAGACATAAACATATATTATTGAACACAACAATCACTCGTAACAAAATTATGTAATCCAAACCTCGTCGAAGTACTTGACATGAATAACATCGTAGATATTAGGCTGCTGCTCTATTTGAGCAAATGCTTCACATATTGGCATTCCTGCAATGTAGTCTGGACATTAGTAAAACAAAGGCATAGAAAACCCCACTCAATCATGTAAAATTGAGTTTGGGGCTTCGACAAGTTAAAAGAGAAGGTAAAGCATGAAAGGCAAAATGATCCATTTTTATCCTGATGGATCAAAGTGAAAAAAGAGCATTCTGGTGGGTGAAAAGTCTCCAATAAATGTCTTCTAACTCAATTTCTGAACAATCGAACGGAAAAAAATCAATCCAAAAATCTACTGGTGACCTATCCAATACATGATCATATAATAATATATTGACCAATCAAAATTAAAACCAATAATTCATCCACAACCACTCCCACCATAATCTGCTATAAGCAGGCAAGTGAATAGAGCGCTGAATCTTTAATCTTAAATTATCGTGATCAAATGGGTTTCACATGAAGTGACGGACTCATCTCAGCTAAGCGAATATGGCTGAAGTCATCGACACAGGAAATCAATTCCGGCAGCTTCCGAGATTCCATTTCGACAAAAAATATCAAAATCTCCAAGTAATTGCAGCAAGACATAGAAACTGATGGAGCGGCTGTGGTTACATTAAATTGGGCTGATAGTTTAGAAACAGTAATTGAGAAGCAGAGAGGAATATACCGAGGGAGAAAGGTCCGATTCCAAGGCCAGGTCGAAGATCGAGAACGATGGCACCCATGGCTGTGCCCTCGCACCGTCGTCTTGGCCTCTGCATCATCGCCATTTCGGTAATTTTAGTTTTATCTGGTCCACCGATGGAGTGCTAAGGTTGGTTGCTTTCGCGATAGAAGCACATAAGTTGGAGACTTGGAGTGGTTTTTGAAGTGTTGCAACCTTCACGTACCTTTCATTTTTTGAACAAATGTGTTGTTTTATTGATATAGAAATCAGATAATAAAGACTTCACACATTCGTGAAAATGATAGAACAGTACGAGTTGAGGTTTAAGAGACATTCGAAGCACTAATCCTTTATAAGATACCCGATTAGGACCCGGGAAAGCAATAGACAATGGATCCTTATTCATACGGTGGTAAGTGCAGTTGATCTGGAGATCTCTGCTTGTCTCAATTCGATTGGGGCAGACTTTTTCGGTTAGGTGATAGGAGAGTTCACGAATGAGAGGAGGAGACTGGAGGTGATTGGAAATTGTCCCCTAAGAGCCGGGGTGTATCTCCTCTAGGACACCACGTAGTGCTCGGTGGTCCTTGTTGGGACCAGCGAGACTGCTTGGACGGCCTCGTTTCTGTCTTATCGGGGTCCATCCTTGCACGGGTATGATCAGCATTTTCTGCTAGCTTTGATTGCTCCATAGATCGGGGATGATGCATTTCCGGGTCCTCCCCCCGTGGTCCTTGATTGCTCAGGCTTCCTCAACGAACCCTAAACGTACCCCTTTGCTCTTGGTGTTCATGCGAGGGTAAAGACGGGGACACACCTCCACCGTTGTGCGCATATGGAACATGATGATCCGTAGTAGGGGTGCCTTCAGGCCGATCCAACATGGTCGAGGGGTTGTAATCTCCTCTTCCACCACCAACTCATCCTGATGGATTATCCGCCTAAGTTGTGCAACCATTTGAGTTGGATGTGTCCGTCGAACGGAGGGGTAGATGGCTCGCATGGTGGGGAGATTGGTGCAATCGGAGCCTTGTGTTCGGATCCACTGTCCTCACTGGGACGAGCGAGGCACCCTTGGTAGCTGAGTGCAACAATTTTTTTCCTTTTAATTGATTCTGTCATCTATCGTTCACAATTTAACAACTCACATTCTCTTTCCTCTATCGCCTCTCTCTTCTGTTCTTTCCCTTTTGCCCGGTCACTTATCAATTTTGGTCAGAAACGACTCGTTTAGTTCGACGTCCACACACGAGACGATAAATAATGTAAAGTTACTTGCCTGACAAAATGAAGTAACTTCACATTATTTTTTAGTTTAGTAGTAATTGACATAGTGTTGATATTTAATTTGTTACATGTGCAATTAAAGGTATTTGTGTCGAAATTGAGGATTCAAACTGAATGTTCCTCTTCATCCATCACTGACACCAGAAGTAAGGGTATTTAATCAGCATTGCATATGCAATTTTAACAAGGAGAAAAGGTAGAAACGTATCATTTTGATTTGGCCACGAACAGAAACTAATTATTGTTTTAATTTTAACAAGGAGAAAAGGTAGAAACCTATCATTTTGATTTGGCCACGAACAGAAACTAATTATTGTTTAAAAGTGTTAAATACTAGTCACTGACTTCTATTAGTAGAAATGCACAGAATATTTTATTATGTTAGTCATCTGACTCATTTAACCGTTAAGTGGAGAGTGAAATGACATTTTTTCCTTTCTCATTTGAATCTTATGGATTTTAGATGGAAAATAACCCTTTGTCCTCGTTTAATAATAAATTATATAATAAATAAAATCAGATAAAAACCTAAAAATAATTAAATTCAGAAAATAATTAAAAATCAAAAACTTAAATTTTAAAGAATTAATAATATTAATTTTCCAATAAAAATAAAATATTTTTCTGAAAATTAGTTTTATGTTTAAAATAATTAATAAAAAGAACTTTTCTGAAAATAATAAAATTTAAAGAAATTAATTTTCTGGAAATTAATAAAATTTTATAATATAAAAAATTCTGTATTTTAATAATTTTTTAAAATAATTATTATAATAATTTAAAGAAAATAATTTTGGAAAATTGTAAACTCTAAGAAAAACAATTCCTGGAAATTAATAAAGTTTGAATTATATTAGTAATAATTAGTTAGTAAAAATTAAAGAAAAAAATAACTAATGAAAATTTTAAAATAAAAAAATATTAGAACAAAATATAATAATTTTTTTAATTTTATGATTTTTTTAATGAAAAATAGATGAAAAATAAGAATTAATGAAATGATAGAATAATTATGAATTAGTTAATTTTTTTTAATTATATTACTATTCATCAATTAAAATATTAAAAAATTAATTATAAAATAGTCTTTTAACTCATATGGATAAATTAATTCAAATGCAAAATGATTCCACGTCTTGTTAGTTTTTACTAATAGAAGTCTATGACCTTATTGTTTGTGACCAAAACAAAAGAGCAAGTTTATATGTTTGACCTATTTACCAAACAAATAAGATTGTTTTTGAAATGATCCCATGTATATCTTCCATTTTGGGGTTTTTGAGATACATGTTTATGCAAATAGTTAGCCCATACCGATTTTGTACGGGATATTTCACGGGTGGTGTTAACATCGTATCATATTTATCTCTTGTATTTCCAAGTCACATTATGTATTCGTTATTTTTATTTTCATTTCCTGAACTAGAATTTAGTGTGTTTTCGGGTTCAATTTTTGGAAGAATATGTTTAGTGCTTGATGTGATCTTGGTGCTACCTATCGCTAAAAATCGGTAAGCTTTGATCGAGCTTTTTTTATACATATTTTCGATTGATTGTGCGGTCGTCAACCTCATAATTTGGTGATGTTCAAGTTCTGGTATTGTCTCCTATGTCACCGCACCAATTTCTAACGTTTTAGTAGTAAATTCTGATATGTTTATAGGTTTTTGTTGTCGAAATTATTGTCCTTCTCTTAATAATTTGTATATTGTCATAATTATGGTTGAAAAGATGACTATTATAATAAGCGTCTTGCACTAACCTAGTTATACATATAAAGATAATGAAACACTATAATACATGTGCTTATTCTAATTGCGAGTAAGAAAGTAACACATTCACTCACTTTAGCTCACTGTACTCTATTCTCTCTTGACGAATACCTCCCTGCTCAATTCCTCCATTTCTCTTTACATTTTTCTCCAAATCTATAGCATCAGTTTCCATCGGGCATGCCTATTCCAGTTTCCTCACACGAACTCCGATTTTCTCATATGAGATGTCAAACCGAAGGTTATTCCGAGATTTGTACACGTTTTGGGGTCGAAAACTTTCTCGGGATCGGCCAGATCTCCATGATGGATCTTTTCACTGGTCTAGCTACGTGTCCAGCCCGAACCACTTCAAGGTGTCGTGAATTACTCCGGGAAGCGCACAGAATGTGTCCCGTGTCATTTCAGCTTCATTTTTTCTCTCATTCAAAGCCAAATTAGTAAGAATAAATTGGTAAGAATATCTCTACACTTTATCAATATTATGAATCACTTTACTTGCTTCTTTACATCTTCTTATTCCTTCTCCATAAGTAACTAAACCCCTTAATCTAGGGTTATGGGGATTAGAGACTTGAATTTTCATGTATTGAATGCCGTAATATTGTGACTTTTGATTCTAGGTTAGGATTTAATGTTGATTTTCTATTAATGCTCTATCTCCCGTGTAAGCTTGCTAGATGATAGGGTCTAATACTCGTGAGACGAGGATTGTAATTGGTCTAAAATTAATAATAGGTTGGATTTAAATTTAGGCTAAGGATAACTAGATTAACACAATTGCAATAACTATAAGTTTCACATCGAAAGCTAGAATTTATCGGAGAACATAATGCTTTGGGTCTTCCTTAATCTAGATTCGGGAGAACTACATGGTTGGATTTCATTATGGTCCTAAACTATCAGCTGAAGTTAGGACTAGATTAGAGATTGTTCGTTGTACCTAAAATAGACAACTTCACAATAATTATCGATGTTCAATATGTTAACTCTATGAACCCATACCTTGGTATATCTATTCTCTAACTCAAGAACTCGTCTTATTCGCCTGTCTCTACTTGAATTGTAATTTTATTATTGTTTACTTTGCATAAGATTAAACCAAAACCATATTTTGAACGAAGCAGATTAATAACTACTACAAATAGCAAATGATTGTCTTGTGCTCCTTTAGGTTTGATAACATGAACTTCATACCTAAAACCTACTTGACGATCGATACACTTACCATGCTCATTTCTATGCTAAAACCGTATGGCATCAAGTCAATAGACACTAATCAATGTCGAGCCCACTACATATGCTCTAACTGTTACTCTTGTATTATGTCACCACCGCAAAAATAAATAGTATTAATTTATCTTAACCTCATTTAAAATACCCCTTGAAGAAAAAATTAACAAAATCTAAAAAGTGATGTATATCATGTAGACATTTATTTATTATACTTTTCAGTTTCTCTCTTTATTTTTTTCATTATATTTATACGCCAATTTTAATATCCTTATGATTATGAATGATGATATAAAGTGGCATAATACAATTCTAAATAACACTCACAGGATATAAATTAGAGAAGATCCCATTATAGTATCCTGAATTTTTTTTATTTTAATTATAATATCTTATACTGTTTTTTTTTTATTTCCAATACCTTGAAAAACATTTATTTTCAATTTAGTATCCGCTGTAATTTTTCCATCTGATTTTGGATATAAATTTGTCATGTGCTTTGCACATTACCAATTTTTTTTCTTTCAAAAAGTACCAATTATACCCTTATACTCTTCCAAATCCTAAAATCATTTATACCTTTATTCAATCCAAACACACACTCTCTCTTGGACTCATGCCTAAGGGTAATTATCAAAAGGGCCTTATTTTAACTAAGTGTTAGGAGTGTAGGCCCCGTCTTTTACCAAACTTATTATTATTTTTCTTTTTGAAAGTTAAATCAATTAAATTACCTGTGTACCCTTTATACACTCAAATAAAAACATGTGAAACTCTTTATTTTTCCCTCCAAACCTCTATAAATATTTTGTTTTCCCTCTATTGCACATGTCTTCAGTATATACGAACAAAACACACACATGAACCCAAATTTCTGCATGATTCTTGTTTTTTTTTTATTATGAGAGTGAAGACCGCTTTAAAAAAAAAACTTTGGGTCGGATCGGGTCGGACCGGACCCGACCAACAACCCGGCCAGGCCAGACCCGACCAGCAGAACCGACTGAGTAAGGCCGACCCAGCCCTCCTCGTTGTGGGCCGTGAAGCCCAGCTCGCCAGAGCCCGCGTGCTCGAGCCCGTCCGATTTTGGGCCCAAGCCCGAATCGCGGCGTCTGGTATATAAGACCGGAAATTAGGGTTTTGCAACCCATTTGTCTTCTCTCCTCAGCGCCTCCTTCCTCTTCCCCTCGATCCAGACCGACCCTCTCTCTCTCCCTCACGCCACCACCGCACGGCCGTAGCCCGGCCTCCCTCTCCCTCCCTACGTCCTCACTCTCTCTGAACCGTGCCCCTCAACCCGAGCTTCTCGCCGGCGTCGCCCCTCACTCTCACCGCCCTCTCTCCTTCCGTTTCGCCTCCGACCACGCGCAGAGCCGCGCGACCACCCTCTCCCTCTCCTCCTCTCCGTCCAAGACCTAACCACCGTACGCGGCCGAGCGAGCCAGCACCGCCGGCTGTCGTTCCCCATCTCCGACCACCTCCATCTCCGTTTCCCCTCTCAGATCCGACCCCGTCTTCCTCTTACCCGAGCTCCTCGCATCCTCCTTCTTCTTCCCGGAGCGTGGCCGAACTCCCGGCCAGCTCTCGTGCTCGACTCCGGCCAAAAATCCCCGCCGCCTACTCGCCGACCTCTCTCTCTCCCCTCCGACCACCGCACGTCAAGCCGTGGCGCTCCAGAACCTCCGAGTTCGGCGGCGAATCGCCAGATCTGGGACCGTCGTGTCCGTCCAGATCCGAAGCGAGAGTGGGCACGCCGTGCTCCGCCACCTTCACAGCTGCAAACCCGACGCCTCCCGTCGTCCTTTTCCTACGGTGAGGCCCCGGCCGGTGCCGCCCTCGCTGGTGGCCGGTCGGTTCGAAACCCGAACCTTTTTCGTTCTTTCCGTTTCGCGAACTCTCTTTGGATCTGGTCATATTTGGAACAATAATGTTGGATTAAGACCCGAATCGTTGAACTGTAAAAGAAAATTTTTGGATCGAGTTTGGTTGGATCAAAATCAAGGTTTTTTGTTTGGAAAGAAAAGTTTTGCAAAATGAAAAATCAGTTTTAAGGAAAAAGGATTTAAAATAAAAAGGAATTAACATCAATTTGGTTTTAATAACGGTTATGAGTCGAGGAGTTTTGAGAAACAAATTTGTAGGAAAATGAACTAAAACGACTTTGGTTTTAAAAAGGAATTAAAAAGAACAATCAGATTTGATTTAAAATGGGCCTTGAACTGTTGAGCGTGGAACGAATAATCGGGCTGTTGAAATGGACTTAGGATGGGTTTAACAGCGGAACGCGGAATCGGTGCCTCGGGAGCCGTGTCTCGAAATCCATGCACCGGGTTTTGGGCTCGGGGCTCGAGTACTAGAACTCGATTCGTCGTAACCCCGCTTTTAGCCCGTGTGAGTTTAAAAGACAACTATCGGTTTTAATTTGTGGCTTCATGTTAAATTTAGAGTCCGGCTTCGATCGAAGAGAAGACCGGAGGTAGCGAGCCAGGACGTCAGCAGCTAGGAGACATAGCGGTTGTTCTTCAGTTGAGGTAGGGAAAAGTAGCCGGATCTCGGCCCTGACTAGGGAAAGTTAACAGTAGAATTGCATGTGACACCGGGGTGTCGTGGGTTGAGTAGGTTATCGAATATTAGAAATGCATGATACAGGATTGTAGCGTTTATGAGAAAAGCATGTGACACTTAGTAGTGTCGTAGGATCAGAGAACTTAGCGATAATTGAATTACTGGAGGCATATGACCATGCCCGGAGGTTGTTTGTGAAACTAGTGATCTTAGGACTGTTGGAGGCATCGATTATGTCGGAGGTTATTGTGCGTTATTTATTGTCGAGTTTGGGTGGCCTTGAGAGCCCGTGTTATTTATTGTCGAGTTGGGGTGGCCTTGAGAGCCCGTGTTATTTATTGTCGAGTTTGGGTGGCCTTGAGAGCCCGTGTTATTTATTGTCGAGTTTGGGTGGCCTTGAGAACCCGTGTTATTTATTGTTGAGTTTGGGTGGCCTTGAGAGCCCGTGTTATTTATTGTCGAGTTGGGGTGGCCTTGAGAGCCCGTGTTATTTATTGTCGAGTTTGGGTGGCCTTGAGAGCCCGTGTTATTTATTGTCGAGTTGGGGTGGCCTTGAGAGCCCGTGTTATTTATTGTCGAGTTTGGGTGGCCTTGAGAGCCCGTACTATTTATTGTTGAGTTTGGGTGGCCTTGAGAGCCCGTGTTATTTATCGTCGAGTTTGGGTGGCCTTGAGAGCCCGTGTACTAAGGTTGGTGTCTTTGGCTGGCCTGACCGAGTTAGAGTCTCGGGGGGTTGCAAGCATTCTTCAGCCGGCTTACGAGTTAGAGTCTCGGTAAGTTTCAAGCGTGGTTTATTGTTGAGTTTGGGTGGCCATGAGTGCCCGTGGGGTCGTTGGACCCGTGTCTTTACCTTTGGTGTCTTGGGAGGCCGTGAGTGCCTGTGGGGCTGTTGAGTCCGTGTTTTACTGTTGGTGTCTTGTGTGGCCATGAGTGCCTGTGGAGTGTTGAACCTGTGTTGTTGCTGTTTGTTGAACTCGCTTGTGATTGTGGTTGCCTGAGTGAGAGAGGTTACTGAGACAGGTCGACCGCCTGGCCCGACTTTGTGTCGGAGAAGCGCGTGAGTGAGAGAGGTTAGTGAGACAGGTCGACCGCCTGGCCTGAGTAGTTCGGCAAAGCGCGTGAGTGAGACAGGTCGACCGCCTGGCCTGAGTGGTTCGGCAAAGCGCGTGAGTGAGACAGGTCGACCGCCTGGCCTGAGTGGTTCGGCAAAGCGCGTGAGTGAGAGAGATTACTGAGACAGGTCGACCGCCTGGCCTGAGTGGTTCGGCAAAGCGCGTGATTGAGGGAGGTTACTGAGCAGCTGATATGTGATCCTTTGTGATCTTGTTTGGTGTGCGATCCTTTGTGATCTTGGGTGTTGTGTGGTGGTCCTTTGAGTCCTTGGAAGAGGTCGTGATCGTTGTGTCGGGTCTACTTACGTGTTTGAGTGTTGAGTCGTTCGAGGAAGGTCACCGCGGGTGTTTGTCAGTCAGAGTACTTGGGTTGGGGACAGTGATCCCCGGGGTTGAGTTTGTTGTTGGTGTTACCGGCATTGTTTGCTAATTATACTGTAGTCAGTCTGTTATCCGTGGTGGTGAGCGAACACTCACCCCTAGCTGCTTTTCCTACAGGTACTTGTCGCAGGTCAGACTAGGTGAGCTTCCGAAGCTTGAAGAGCTAGGGGCGGGAGTCCGGGTTACTTTTTTTAGTCTAGCGACGGATACCTCGCTTTTTGTCCGCTTGTGGGACGTTTTATTTTGAGTTGTAATTATCATTTTGTTGAACTAAACTGGTATTGTAAAGTGTTTTAATGGAAAGGGTTTCAAAGTGTTTTCTTATTTTAAACGTTCGCGTCCCGAGTTCGGTTTACTGAAATTAGGGTGTGACAATGAGAATCATCTGGACATTCGATTTTCATAAATTATGGTTGTCAAAACGAATTTTTTGATGTCTTATCGAAGGAGAAACGATCGCATCTGAAATTGGGTCTGAAACTGGGTCGTTTCGACCCGGTTGGAGGTTGAAGAAGGGTCAACCGGGTCGTGAACCGGATATGGGCCCGGGTCTAATTCGTGGGTTGAGTTTCTTTTATTTACAAAAAAACTTGAAACCTCTAGGATTCAAACTTAGGAGTATCTCGAAATCTAGATACTTACCATTGGGCTATGAGGTATTTTGTTGTTATACGAATACCCAATAAAATTTATTTATTAGTTTTCAGTAGGATTGACAACAAAAATATATACACCTTTTGAACCCAACGGGATTCAAACCCAAGTACATCCCAAATTATAAGAAAGCTTTACCACTGAGCTAAGTGGTCTTTTACCTAATTTTGTCCAAAATATGCTTATGTTGTTTATGTTGTGGAATATGGACTTGTCAGTTCAGAAAATTTATTCCCAAATCCTTATATTGTCCTGGAAATTATTTCCCACGTCCTCAAACTTTTCAGTAAATTCCAACTAGATCTACAACTAGTACTCAACCTGAAATAAATTTACATGCCTCGTTTATGGATCCGGGAGTGATGTGTTGGAATAGAAATCAGACCTAAACATTCTTATATGGATCTATAAATTTTTTATTAGCTCGAAAAAATATTTTCCAATCTATCTAAACATCCACAAACATAGTAGAGTTAAGTATATTGTTTAGGGATAATTCCATTTTAGTACCCTAAAACTTTCGGATTTCGTTTTTAGTACCCTAAATGTTTTTTGTGCCACTTCAGTACCCTAAATATTTGTTTATTCCAGTTTAGTACCTAACGTCTGATTTTTTATTTATAAAAAATCATTTTTATTTTTCAAAAATTCAATTTGTTTAAACTACCGAAGGGTAGTTTTGGTATTATTATAAAAGATAGGGTCATGTGCAAGGAACATGACGTTTTTCCATCCAAAAATTGATGGAAAATCAGACATTGGGTACTAAACTGGAATAAATAAAGATTTAGGGTACTGAAGTGGCACAAAAAACATTTAGGGTACTAAAAACGAAATCCGAAAGTTTTAGGGTACTAAAATGGAATTATCCCTATTGTTTAACACATGTGAACATAAACACCTTCATGGACCTCCTCCTCCTCTTCGTAAACACCTTCAGAATGCTTGTTTTTGTTGAAGTGATAAAGTAAAACTTGAATGGTTCTGAGTCAACCATCTAAAAAGTTTGTTTTTGTATATTTTGTAAAGTTTAGAAGGATATTCAAACTTTAGTAGGATTGGTTAATTCAAACTTTTTGTATGTGAAATATGAATGAATATCAATTCCAATGTTTTGCACCTTATACTCTTGTTTTTTAGAAGCAACAATTATGTTCTCTTTTTGTCTCTTATCTGCTAATCTGGAAAATTTATACCAAAGCAAGCAAAATATTCATAGATATTTAATTATTTTACACTTGTGATAATAATTCTAGGCCTAAATGTCCAGATTTAAGTACCAGTCTGAAAAATTCATTCCAGATCGACACCTAAATTGAACGTGTTCATCCTAGTTTGATTATCCTATCGAATAAGAACATCTCATATGGTCATTCAGATCTGGCTACCTCTCTCATCAGATTCGGGAGACAGACAATAATTAACTACAATTATAAGAACACAAATTCACAAAATTGATGTTCAAATGTAGTTCAAAATAAGTAATTCAATAGCTCGACGAATCAATGGAAGGTCGAGCAAGCAAACAAGGAGGAAGAAGCCAAAGTCGAGCATGAGCTAGCAACAAATCTGGAACAATGGAGGAAAAGGAAAGAGGAAGATGAAGCCATTGATGGTGATGATGACGTGGACTTTTTTGGTAGGAGGAATAACATGAAGCTGACTTGGATGATGATGTGGATTTTTTTAGGGAAAATTTCAGTATAGTACCCTGCCAAACATTTAATTTCAGTATAATACCATGACAAATTTTTTTTGCACTTTCATACCTAAACCAAACATTTATTTTCACTTTAGTACCCATCCGTTTGTTTTTAACAGAATCCGTCAGTTTGCCCTGTGAAATGACTGAATTGCCCTTTTATGTTTTAATGCCTATTTTCATTTCAATTCCTTGATTTATGAAATGACACAACTACCCTTTTCATCTTTACTTACCCTTTTCAATTCGTTGACCAAATCATTCAGACCCAAAAATCAAACGCGCGAAGAAGAAGAAGAAGAAGAAGAAGAAGAAGAAGAGGCCGAGGGTCCATAGAGAAGAAGGAGAATGGTGGGTATTGAATCTTCGGTGGAGAACGAAAGTGAAGGTTGGGTGTGTAATTTGAACGGAGTTGAACCTTGGGGTCGTGTTGATGAAGAGGCTGAACGCGAAGAAGTGGATTTGCGACTATGGAGTCTAAACTCCTGTACGAACCTCAACCACGCAGCTGAATCCAGGAAGAAGGTTTGTTGGGTGTGGGAATTTCAAGGTAAGTGATGCATTTAATTAGGGTTTCAGTTTTGGGAAATTTGGGGAAATTTCAGCTAAAATTAGGGTTTCTGTTCTTGTCAGAGTGATGGAAAGTGCGAATTTTTTCGGTGGATTGATGGAGCCAAATACGAATCTGGGACAAAGTCAGAGCAATTCAAACAATTAGAAGAAAGGGTTCGAAGGATGGAAGATGAGAAATTGAACCTGCTTGAGCATGTGAAAGATTTTGAAGATAAAATTGCAAGGATGGAAGATGACATATCTACTGTGTTTGAACAACAAAAAATTAGTGAAGAAAGGGTTATGAAGCTCCAATGGGATGTGGATGCTCAAAGAGAAAATGCCACAAGAATGATTATGTTAGTTGCTGTTGGATTTGTGTTGAATTGTTTGATAAGTAGGTTATTATGAGTTTGTGTAAGGAATGGAACTTGCAGCTTGTATGTTGTTATTGTTGAATTTGGTGGATGAAATGAAGGAAGATTGATGTTGTGGTTTAAATATGTGCATGGGTACCAAAGTGAAAATGCAAATGTATTGAGTTAGGTGATGTTCTTATCACTTTGGGATCATAAGAGACTTCAATAAATTGACATGATTGAAGATGGGGTAAAATATGTGCATGGGTATGAAACTGAAAATGAGTGTTTTTATAGGTTTTGGCACACATAATACCCTGTAAATGGACATCAAAGCAAAGGTTTTGTCCTTGGGTACCAAACTGAAAATGATGGTTTTAGTTGAAATTTTGGCATGAACCAACTCCAATTTGTGTGTAACCTGTATTTCTTACAACATAAAGTAAAAGAAACAAGTATATATGTAATTCCAGGACCAGAAAGTTGGGTATGAAACTGAAAATAGAGAAGTCTAGACATTAAAAGTGAAAGTACTTGTTCCATCCACTAGGTACAAAAGTCTAGCAAAAGAGATTCCTTGTCCTCCATCATTGATGTCCACAGTGACTTTACACATTAAATGGTAATTAACTACCACAAAAGTCCAAAAAAGTGGATGGCACCCACATGCACAAGTTGCATAACAGCCACAAAATAAAACCTAGCATTTAGGGTTGGGTGCTTCTAGTAGGTGGAGGTGTGAAGGCTGGTGGTTGAGGTGCTACAGAACCTTGACTTGAAGATGGGTGGTTCCTTCCTCTCCCTCTTCCCCTTCCCCTTGCTCCTGCTGCTGCTCTCCCTCTTCCTCTTCCTCTACCAGGAGGAACGTAAAACCTCACATCATCCCTTGTTGAATATGGGTTTCCTGATCCAGATGGCTGAAGAACTACAAAGGGACTTTACAAAAGATGAAGAAAGGTTATTTCTGATTTTCAGTTTAATACCCAACATCAAAACCTATTTTTGAAATTCATTACAACCCAGATCCAGATATAACATGAAAACCATTTTTCAATTTCATACATGTTGGGTATTCCTCATCTCATTGAGCTCTGATTGCGCTACATCGATGCCATCGTGAGTGGCTTTGGTCCTCTTACTCAACCTTTCTACTGTTGCCAACCTCTTGGCTTCAATTTCAGCTGGTGTGCACTGTTTTCTGGACATTTTTTGTATTGCAGCAGCAACTACTTTCTTCATCTTCCTCATGAGATCCTCCCTTTCCTCTGGTGTGCTGAAGTGGCCTGATTTCTGCCCAAGTCTTGTCTTTCGCTGACTAGTACTCTCCCCAAAGTCTTTGGCTGAACATGATCTCAAATTATGGCCTGAACGACCACACCTTGTGCATGTTGACTGCTTCCTTTTCCCCTTTGCAATTTCAATTTCAGCTTGTGACTTTCTTCTCCTAGTCCTAGGTCTACCCGGAGGGATGTGCACATTAGGAGGGGCTATTTTAGGGTACTTGCATTTTTTAGGCCACTCATCCATACTAGGTATAGGTTTCAGAAAATCAGAGTAAATCATGTTGTAGGTGTCCACATGGTAATAGTTGTGAACATAATCTTCTGGTTTAGTCCTAAGAATTAAAAAGGCAGCTATGGCATGTCGACATGGTATCCCAGTTAATTGCCACCCCAAACATGAACAAGATTTCTCTACCACGTCCACTTGACGGGTTCTCTTACCCTCCCTGACCTCAAACACAAAGGCAGTTATGGTTGTTTGTTGGTTGACTTCAGCATCAACATGGGCCTTCCCCTTCCGATGACGTTCTTGCTTCAACCTCTCCTCTTCACTTTCTTCTGCTTCCCCATGTGCTGGATCTTGAGCTACATTCAAAAACACCAACTTCATTAGTAAACACGTACAACAAATGTAGCTCAAATAACATGCATTTCCTACTTTCAGTTTCATACCTGCATCAACTTCATCATGATCAGTCTCCAGGTTATTGTCCATGTTATGTGCAGGATGTTGACCTACACAAACAATCAACAAGTCAACAATTGCAAAACAAATTAAGAAATAATAGTGAATGTTAATGGCAACATTTTCGGTTGCATACCTTCCTCATGATCAGTCTCCATGTGAACAGATGGCTCTTCATCTACATTCACAACTAACAACTCAATACTTGGGAATCAACTCACAAACCATACTTTAAACCTTTTCAGTTTTATACCTTCCTTCTCCTTCTCTTCAGCCGCCACTTCCTCATGTTCAGTCTCCATGTGATTTGGTTGCTCTTTGTTTACATTCACAAGTAACAAGTCAATAATTGGAAAACAACCCACAAACCATACTTTAAAAAAATTCAGTTTCATACCTTCCTTCTCCTTTTCTTCAGCTGCCACTTCCTCATGTTCAGTCTCCATGTGCTTTGGTGGCTCTTCATCTACATTCACAAATAACAACTCAATAATTGCAAGTCAACAATAACAAATTAAGAATTGCAACATTTTCAGTTTCATACCTTCATCTGATTCCACTTTTACTTCATCATCTGACTCTTCAATCCATTGAACTATCCTCTTCCCATCCAACCTTGATTCCTTGTCCAGTTTATACCCAGCTTCTAGTACATCCAACAACTCTTGCCTCTTGAAAAATTCTGTCTCATCGTCATAGAACTTCACTTTAGGCCTCTCAATCTTAGGCCACATGTATTCCCCAATACGCCCATATTTCTTCGCAAGGGTGCCTCCTATTATCTTCTCACATCGTGCTACAATAGCAATTGTTGTTCTTCCCACCACTATGTATAGAGGGACAGAGTCCACCTTCCACTTATGCTGCTTCATGACCCTATCTAAACATTGGTCACTCCATATCTCTACCAGTTTATCCTTCTTCATATAATGGACGGTGCTTGTTGGATCGGACCACATCTTATGCACCATAAACATGAGTTTGAAATAGCTAATTTCATCAACAGCCAGTACAAAGGACTTCACAGTACCCCCGACATACTCATGCCTAGGTCCAACAAACTCCCCCCCCCCCCCCTTTAAAAATTTGGAAGCAAACCCTAGCTTCATCTTTCGATAGAAAGTTTGACCCATTTATGGGTTTTGCACGAGAACGTTTCTGCACATAACTCGTGTAAGAAAGAATCAATAGAAACGAAACGAAACGAAAATGAAGAGTTAGTACAGAAACCCTAACCTTACGATTTTCTATAGAAACGAAAGTTTTAGGGAAAATTACTAACTCGTGTAAGAGAGAATCAATAGAAACGAAACGAAAATGAAGAGTTTGTACAGAAACCCTAAACCCTAACCTTACAATTTTTCTACAGAAACGAAATTTTTGGGGAAAATCACTTACTCGACCCATCGGTCAGACTCTGGCAAGCTCAGGTTCGTTCTTATCCGACCAGAAACGTAGGGAGGTTCGCCTTCTTCTTCTCCGACAGCAGCTGGCGTCTCGAGCCTCTTCTTCTTCGCGCGTTTGATTTTTGGGTCTGAATGATTTGGTCAACGAATTGAAAAGGGTAAGTAAAGATGAAAAGGGTAGTTGTGTCATTTCATAAATCAAGGAATTGAAATGAAAATAGGCATTAGAACATAAAAGGGCAATTCAGTCATTTCACAGGGCAAACTGACGGATTCTGTTAAAAACAGATGGCTGGGTACTAAAGTGAAAATAAATGTTTGGTTTAGGTATGAAAGTGCAAAAAAAATTTGTCAGGGTATTATACTGAAATTAAATGTTTGGCAGGGTATTATACTGAAATTTTCCCATTTTTTTTATCTTTTATATTAAATAATAAGAGAAGGATAAGGTTTGAATTAAGAAACTTTCATTAATAAGGAGGCTAGTTTGGTAAGGGTTCAAAAACAGAGGCTATTTTATTAACACTTAGTGAAAATAAGGCTCTTTTGGTAATTACCCCCTCACGCCTCTCCCCCTCTCTCTTGAACTCACACCCCTCCCTCTCTTGCTCGCCCATCAACTTCTTCAAGAAGCTGATATCGGTGGTGGGGAGCTTGCTGAGTACATCATCGACGACCTGGATAGGGAGAACATTCCCTTTGCTCTCTCTTGGACTCAACCCACACAATGGCCGATCTTCTCTAGTCATGAAGCCGATTTGGGAGGATCTCCCGATGAAGAAATCGTCCTCCTACCCTCGAGCGGCTTCATCTTCCTTAGCGATCCATGGATCTCGCCTCGACATTGCTAAAGTAGTCATGGACAGCGAAGGCTCACAATGATGGCGAGTTTGTTGGCGGGGTCTTGTTGGACAACGTTGGAATACGAAGAGGAAGGAGAAGTAGAGTTCCGGTAGAGAGTGTCATTGTAGCTCGTGCGAATGAAGTCGGTGTTGTTGGAACTGGTCGAGATTAGGTGGTCAACGCTTTCCCCGTGTAGGGAACTGAGTTGTTATTGGGGTCTGGGACATGGGTTTCAATTTCTACACTTTCAACATGATATATTGTTGCAATGACCATGGACTTTGAAATTAAGGATTGAGTTGATTACTTTGGGATGAGCATGGACTTTAAGGACATTTTATTGATATACTGTTAAATTGTATAAATATGTAGTAAATTATAACAAATGGGTAGTAAAATGTAACAAAAAGAACTGATAAAATTAAAAATTAAAATAAAGATGGTTTTAAAATAAAAACTATTTTAAAATACTGATTTTTTTAAATAAAAACTATTTAAAAAAAATAGAGACTGATTTTAAAAGTTTGTCCGGGCAGTGGAAACAAACAGTCTAGGATATTATAATGAAAATAAAACTTTTATAATGACATTTTCCCTACGGATTATCCTATCTTTTTCATACCAAACGAAGTAGAAATATTCGTCACTATTTTCACCTATTTGCTCCCACGTATTAGTATTACATATAATGACAACAAGCTCCAAAATGTATTGAATATGCATCTGTTGTGTCGAGTCATGGGTGCTATCTTTCGACGCTTATTTATGCGTCGATACAGTAGCGCCAAGTTAGTTTGCAAAGTGTCGTTCCGAATGTTCGACACTTAACTCATCAATTTGATTGTGTCAATGTTTTTCGTCGAGCTTGTACTGATCACAATTGATTCACTCAACAACACAATTCGTATCGCCTTAATACTTAGACGACAACATCCAAATCATCTAATTGACTATTTATGGAAGTGATATGCGCTCATCTCTTATAAAATGTTTTTGAAATCATCCGGTGGGAGTCACCCTGTTATGGGTGACCTTATATTTTTTTGGCGAAAGAAACCTTTTATTAAGAATGAACGAGCAACATCCAAAGAGAGAATCAAATTTTGGTTGTGGATCGTCATTGGACAATTTATCATCCTGATCCTAGAACCGTAACTGATACATCAGATTTGACAATTGGGGCTAAACACAAAGAAACATAAATCTAAAAAATAAGAGGACTAAATATGGCTCGACCTGAGACAAGTAGGAGTAGGGTTGTGCATGAGCGGGTATTTGGCCCGACCCGCACATATTTGAATCTGCCCGCAAATTTGCGGGTCAGATAGTTCAAACATTAAATCCGCCCATTGGATCTCTATATCTGACGCGGATCCATCCGATCAGATTTCGGGCGGATCGGATTTAAGTCCGAAAACCCGCTGCTACCTAGATCAAACCTTAAAACCTCTTTGCACTTAACTAAAGCACCATACACAACACACGAGAAGGAAACCTAGCTGTCACTCACTTGAGAACGGATCTTCATTAAGACAACCCTTTAGACGTCGTGTGGAGGTCTTCATTGAGAACGGATCGGGGATGCCAGAAATCGGAGACGAAACAGAAGACCACTGCGTTCACAGTGGCGTTGAATGGTGGGGAAGAAATAGGGCTTTGTTCGTCGGGAGGAAGATCAGGTCGTTAGAGGTCTCTTTAGGTGAGAAAGAGAATTCGTTGTGGTGGTCATCGCCAAGAGGAATAGTAAGCCGACGTGGGCACGCCAAGAGGAAGAGAAATCAGGCGGAGATTTGGGTAAAGCATACGCTAGCTTAAGAGTGAGGGTGAGTGGCTCGGTGAGGGTGAGATTACGTGAGCGTGAGTGGTTTGGGTTTGGTGAGACTAAATGAATGGATGTGGTAGGAAAGGAACCACATGTAAAAACCTTAGCCTTGTATTTTAAAATATGGGATTTTAAAATATGGGATGAGATAAACGGATAACAGGGAAACCACATGTAAGGAATACATATTTTGGCGGATAGGATAATCCGTGGGTTATCCGCTTCCGATCCGATATTTGCCCAACAAAATGCGGAGATGATATTTTTCTACCCGTATCCGATCAAAAGTCATGTGGATGAGGTAGAATCGGGTCTCGGGTCGGGCGGGTTTGCGGGCGGATCCAGATCCGCGGGTCATTTGCACATCCCTAAGTACGAGTGCCTAACCGTTGCTTGGTCTTTTGACGAAGACCATGAAATAGCTGAATAAAGTGTGCGACTTGATCAGGGATCATAATAACTGGTGGAGGATGATTAGTTGCAACCAATCGTGATGGGGACGAGACGCTTCTCCTCCCCGATGTACCGCTTCCTCGAAAGTGCCCCATTGGACCTGGCGAGACTGCATAACAGACTTCACCTGATTGTTTTGGCCAACAAAGGTCCTCAAGTTATGTCGTCGGTCGTGTGCTCACTCCCGACATGGGAAGCTAGCACGGGGAAGGGGAGAACCACCAACGCACCAGCTTTCAAATACAATGGCGCTAAAATATAGAGGCGCGGGAAAAAAAGAACAACAACATTGTAAGGAGTATAGAATTCACAAGCATCTTCTTGATGATGAAAATCATATACACAACAGTACCATGGGCGACGGTTTGAAAGCGGTTAAGATTGAAAGATCTCAACCTTATCAAAACTTTCTCTTAGTGTGAGTAGTTTTATATTTACTTTTTTGACTAAAAGGTGCATCGACTTATTATATTTCAGAAGTGACAATACATTGAAGTGCATCATGCAGAGGCCCTGACCACTGAAGAACAGTTGTAGAACGAGTCTCCCCCGTTAACCAATGAGAGGCTCTGTTCACAGTCATTTTACAAATCGAAGGGAAATTCCCTCATTGTGAGAAAGCATGAGACGAATGTTCCGGATAAGCGTTTCAACCAAGGATGGGGGCGGTTCATCGTGCCGGGTCATGTTGATGAGAACCTAAGCATCAGATCGGATAATGATGGGTCATGTACCCAGAGTAGCGGTATTCCTGAGTGTCATAACCAAAGCGCATGCTTCGACCATGAGTGGAGACAAACAATTTTGCAGTAGGCCATTTACCCCGATGCACACCCTACCTTCCACATCTCGAGCTATCTTGGAATATAGCCTCATCCACATTTATGACTACAGATCCTTGGGGTGGACGAGTCCATTTAGCTGGCCAACTTATGGGTGGTTGGCGAGGTTTAGGTAAAGCAGCACATGCCTCACGCTATGCCGCAAGATGAGCTCTAGCAGCCGGGATGACCTTTAGGGCCGTCGGTATTGTTCCCCCATTTAAGTTCATTCTTTTCCTTCCAAATTTCCCACATAAATGAAGGGGTATCTACCACCCTAGTCTGTGACCCTACGGTATCAAGCCCTCCCACTAGTGCACAAAACCCTGGGAAGGAGCGGGGGGAGGAAGACCTCCAAACTACGCCCATCAAACTTTTGCAAACCCACATTCTAAGAACAAGTGATCCACTATTTTTGGCGCTCTACCACAGATACTACATGTTGATGTAACAGGTACAAACCATTTATTCAAATTAACTAAAACCTGAAGTGTATCCGTTAGGCACCGTCATAGAAAGATTTGGAGCCGACCCGACACCGGGATGTCGCATATAGAAGTTCAGGTGACAAAATCTATATTTTGGCGAGCCACATGCCGTTTCGCTGCTAAGACCAAATAGCCTGCCTTAGTCGTATAGGTGCCCATCCTCTCAGACGCCCAATACCACGTATCCTTGGGACGGAGGGCCGATAGTGGAATCTGAAGGATACAGTTTGTCTCATCCACATCAAACATATGAGCAATTAAGGTCGCATCCCAATCCCGAGTTCCCGGAATCATAAGGCCTGCTATTTGGGCGCCCGCCAAAGTGGGATAGTTAGAGACCACCTCCTGTTCAGGACCAAAAAGCCACATCGTCCCTTTGATCATGGTATCACGTCCATCCCCAATAGCAATACGAAGGCCCTACTTGATCATATTCTAAGTAGAAAATATGCTAGCCCACGTAAAGCTGGGGTTAACTCCCATCTCAACATTAAGGAAGTCGGTCTTCGGGAAGTACCTCACCTTTAAGACACGTGCCATTAAAGACTAGGGCCTATGGATCAAACTCCATGCATGCTTCCCCCAAGAGGGTGGTATTAACATCTTTCAAATGTAGGAAGGTCATACCACCTGCCTCTTTAGGCATACACAGCTTATCCCAATCCTGCCATATAATTGGGCGGCTCAATTTTTCTACCCACCAGAATCGTGCCAAGGCTACGTGAATACGGTGTACTATTCTGCTAGGTACCCGAAAGAAGGACATAACATAGACCGGAAGCGAAGTAAGAACCGAGCGTATCATAACCTCCTTCCCTACTGGTGACAGCAGCTTACCATCCCAGAGTGAATGCGCTTCATGATTTGATCCCCTAAATAAGCCATTCCTGCATTTCTATTCCTCCCAATCATGTTAGGAACCCACAGATAGATAGATGATTCTGATGTCTCGAAAATATCCAGAATTTGAAAAAAATAGTTCCAGGTATTTGTGGTGGTATTTTGACTAAAGAGGACAGATGACTTCTGGAAATTAAGGACCTGCCTAGAGAGTTGACCGAAAAAACCCAAAATGTCCCGGACGTGTCCGGCCTCTTCAGGTGTCGCCCTGCAGAATATATAATAGTCGTCGACGAAAAACATATGAGGGCCAACTTAAGGGCCATAAAATCGAAATTACCTTGACGTTTTTTGCGAAGGAAACGAATAATTTCAAAAGCAACTAGGATATTATCTTGAATACAGTGGCCCAGAATGAACGCCCCTTGGGTTTCGGAAATAACGTTATGGAGGAGAGACCGAAGCCGGATGGAGAGGACCTTGGATAAGATACGAAAAATCACGTTACAGAGGGAAATGGGGAGCAAATATGTCACTACATCCGGGTCCGGTTTCTTAGGTATAAGCACAATAAATGTATCATTCAAGGTGGGGTCCAAGCCCTTCGTTGCCACTACCCCTTGAATAAATCGGATGACCTCCTCAGAGACGATCGGCCAGTAATGCTGATAAAACTGTGGATTTAGGCCATCCGGCCCTGGGATTTATCCGGGCCCATATGAAACACCGCAGTTCGCACCTCTTCCACTGAACATGGGGCCAACAAGATATCGTTATCAGCTGCCAGAATACGTGGTAGCAAGGTCAACGGGAACCCTCTAAGATTCGGTTGCCTGCTCATAAACAGGTGACTAAAATAGTCCATAATAAGCTCCCTCATCCTAGTATCCCACGTCACGAGGGACCCAGTTGCATTCTTCAAAGCCACCATGGCATTAACTCGACGACGATAGGAACATGCCGCTTGAAAGAATTTAGGGTTATTTACGATTTGGTACCCAAATGTTTCGTCCACGAACGATATGGTACCCATATGTTTCAAATGACCAATTTGGTACCCAAATGATTTGTCCACGGACGGAAGTGGCATATTCCGTTAGAAAACTAACGGAATATTCCTCTAAGTTAGTCATGTGCAGTTAAGTGGGGTGTGAAATGACGATTTTACCCTTTCTTATTTTAAGCTTATAAATTTGATAGACAAAATTACCATTATACCCTTAGTTATAAATAAATAAATAACTATAATAAATAAAAATATAAATAATCATATTTTATTTTATCATACCATTTATTATATTCAGACCTATCTACATCTTATTTAGAACAAAATCAAATCTGAGAGAACAAAATCAAATATGAGAGAGGGACGGCGAGGAGGGATAGAGGGGCGATGAGGGTTGTTCGGCCGGAACTTGGCGAGGGAGGGCAGACAAGGGAGGAGATGGGGTGTCGCCGCGTCTAGCCGTGAAATCGGGAGAGGATGAGGGTGGCTGTAGTAGCGGAGCTGCGGAGGCTTGGGGTGCTGAAGCATGGGGTCGGAGCTCTCGACGACGACGATCCGGCTGCTAAAGCATGGGGTCGGATCTCTCGACGGTGACGATTTGGCTGCTGAAGCATGAGGTCGGAGCTCTCGACGGCGACGAGACCACGCGGTTGTGCTTCGCCGTGACGGGAAGAAGCAACTGGGTTAGGGGTTTGACAAATGGGGATTTGCGGATCTTGGTTGAATGTTTGAAAAAAATGTAGATTTGTTTGTAAAAATGTTGAATCTGATACGATCCAAGGATTTCGTTTTGTTGAATCTGTTCATCATGTTTTTAGACCAAGCTTCTTAATTTATTTGGTATTTTGACTCTCTTAGAAGTAGAGACAGAGGTTGAAGACAAGGATGAACAAATATTTTTTTTTAAAGCAAAACATTAAATTTCAAAAAAAACATTAAACATTATTGAAAATTCCGGAAAAAAAAAACAAAAACTAAAAATTATATATATTAATATTATATAAAAAACAGTTAATAGACATTTTAAAATTTCTGAAATAAAAAGAATAAAAAATTAAGAATATAAAAATAATAAAAAGTAAAGAAGTTGAAGAAAATAAAAAATTAATGAAAATAAAAATAAATAGATGATAATTTGGTTATAAATAAATAATTTAATTTTAAAAAATATATAATTTAATTATTTTATTTTGAAAATTGAAAATAATTAGAAAATATAAATTAAAGAAAAATAATAACTGAGGGTATACTGGTCTTTTTACTCATAAGTCAAAAATCAACTGAAATACCAATGGGTAAAATGGTCTTTTCACTTTGGTCTGTTACTTTTTAACCACATTAACCCATATCGTTTGTGGACGAAACATTTGGGTACCAAATTGGAAAAAAAATTCATAAGGGTACCATATCGTTCGTGGACGAAACATTTGGGTACCAAATCGTAAATAACCCAAGAATTTATTATTTCTATCTCCTTCAGCCAACAAATGTTGTTTTGCTCGTTGTTTCCAGAAAGCTTCTTGTTGCCCCAGCGCTTGTTCATACTGAATTTGGATGGCTTCACATCTATGCACCCCCGTCCGATCCGTCCTCCCATTCAATTCCGCAATACGACGTTGGCACCAGTTAATATGATTAATATTCTTCTTGAAATGGTGCCTGCCCTAATTATCCAGACTGGTTCCCACCTTTCGAATAACCTCCGCAATTGGCAATGTCGGACGTATATCCCAATGTTCCTGTATCACACGCCCACAATCTGGGTCCCTTACCCATTGGGATTGAAATCTGAACTTCGGAGGTCCTCGATGAGGAACTTTACGGGCAAGAGATAGAAGAATTGGCCAGTGATCAGAAGTCGTCGTTCTCGTATTACAAAAGTCAGGATCCGGAAGGGAGTAGTAAAACGAGCTAGAGATCAATGCTCTATCCAATTGAGCCTCGATTCGTCGGGCGTGGTTCCGACCCTGTAACCACGTATACTGGTGATCGGTCATTAGCACATCAACCAACTGCAAGTCATCTACCAGAGAAAAAAAATCGTCAGTCAGGCTTATAAGGTAACGACCTCCCGTTGTTTCATCCGGTTCCAATATCTCGTTATAATCCCCTATAAGAATCCAATTCGGACGATTGGGGGTGTGCAAGCGTCGAATCATCTCCCAGGTCCTGAAACGATGATCCCGACGAGCCTCCCCATAGATGCCCGTAAGATACAGACCTGCATGGCCAGGAGCCGAGACCTCAACATCGATGAAATTCGTGTCGAATTCCCGGTAAATCACAATAAGTCCCACGACCAGAACAGGGCTAACCCTCGACTAGTCTCTGAGTGCGGAACACAGATAAAATCTTGAAAGCCCAGCGACCTGCAAAATAGCGCACAATTCCGAGCAGAGAGCAATGTCTCGGATAAAAAATAGTAGATGAGGCTGATGATCTCTCAGTATATGGTGCAGATGTTGTTTGTATAATCGAGAACCCATCCCTTGACAATTCCAAGCTAGCACCCGAAGAACCGGTTTGTCCGCCGACGATGGGATGGTCCTAAACCCAGGATCCCAATTGCGTTGCGAACCCAACATAGAGATATTTGAAATTTGAGAATCAGGCAAAGGGGTCAAAGGGAAGATCGAAGACGACCCCAATGGAGGCGAGGGCGGCGAGGAAGGGCCAACCCCATTCAACCGCTGAGATTGTATTGCGTCCAAGCCTGAGTCAGAAGACAATAGGACAACGGAGGAAACAGTACCTATTGAGGAGAGAGGAGACTGACTGGAACCAGGCCGGGAGATCGGAACGCACCCAAAACGACAACACTACGAGAAAGGAGAAACCCTAATAGACATCGCGTGAGTAGTTTTATATTTGGTATAAGTGGAGGCGGTATTGCAAATTAAATACAATATTAACACGTAAACATATTCAAACCCAATTTATTACACGAAACATTTATCACTTATAAGTAGCCACAATGTCTTGTGGAGTTCATTAGCCCTCCCATTAATCACTAACTGGTTTAGTAGCTTACCCAATTATCCCTCGAACAAAATCCTTAAGATTGTTATCTGACGACCCACCATCCTTGACGGCCTCTCTTGCTAGTTCCTTCCACTTGTTTGCATTTTTCCTCATCTCTTGGCCTTCCTCTCCCATCACAATCTCCAAACACCTCTTCATCTCTCCCCTCTCTACAACCCCACCTTCCATCCTCACACCAGTCTTCCACACATCCGCTATCAGCTTCGCGTTCGTCTTTTGGTCGGCCCATTGAGGGCTGGCCACCACCGGCACCCCCGCGACCAAGCTCTCTGAGGACGAGTTCCACCCGCAGTGCGTCACGAAACACCCCACCGACGGGTGGGACAAGACCTTCACTTGGTCGCACCACGACACTATCATCCCCATTTTCTCTAGCTCTCCTCTGCAACTCAACTCATCTTCTTCTTCGTCCTTTCTTGACGATCTTACAACCCATAAGAAGGGCCGTCCGGAGTCCAACAGGCCCCGGGCGATTTCCTCCACTTGACTCTTGGGCAGCTCTGATATGCTCCCGTAGGAGACATAAATCACGGAAGCCTCCGGTTTCGAGCTCAACCACTCCTCGACCGAGTCTTTAGAATGTTGTTCATCACATTTGCTCAAAAAATAATTTGTTGGAACCAATGGACCGACTCCAATCAGCTTAACTCTGAGGAGAATCGTTAACTGGTCGGGTTCCAACGCGTCGAAGGTGTTGACCAGTACCGTGGGGTTGACCTCTTCCTCGAGAAGCTCCAAATGCTTTTGGTACATCGGGAGAGCAAACGGGAACTTGTTGGAAGGATGGAAGAAAGAAGGGAAATCATCTATCGCCATGGATGGCAGTCCCGGTAATTTTAACGAATTGGAAGGGTCATCGCCGAGATTCTTTATAGCGTCCGCGAAACCGTTGAAGTTGTGGTAGTATATGTCAAATAAGGTGGCCGGTTGAATCCAAAGGAGCACGGACGGGACGTGGAGGCCACGCGCCACCTCTCCCGCCCAAGGAAGAAGGAGCGTGTACACCAGGCAAGCAAACGGTCTCCCCTCCTCCCTCCCTGCGGCGATGAGATCCGTCATGGCCTGCGAGCAGCAGCGTTTGATCTCGGACATGTAGTGGCCCGGATCTTGGCCGGGTTTGAAGCCGGCGTCGGAGAAGGTGGCGAGGGTCAGGCCGTGGGGGGTGGGGGTTTTGGTCAAGTTGGGGAGGGCAGCGTTGCTAGTGAGCAGCGTCACTTGCACACCGAGTCTGACCAGGCGGTTGGCGAATTGGAGGGACGGGTTGACGTGGCCCACAGCCGGGAATGTGACTAGGAGGACTTTAGTCATTTTTGGAGTGATCTGAAATGGTGTGAGCACAAAGCCTTATATAAATTTGAAGTTGGAGCTATCTTAGAGTGTCGGTGTGTGGAGGATGGAGATTGGTAGTTGGATTCTAAATTTATTTTATTTGATTTGTTGGTACATTTGCCATTCTTCCTACATTTGTCTTTATTGTTTGTCACTCTTCTAATAGACACTTGGAGGTAACATCATGTTAATTATCATTGCCTATATATAATGAAACGGAAAATGACTTCAAACTGAATTTCTGGAATGCATATATCTCGTTGAATAATATGTATGGCCTAACTTTGACCGGTGAGTGTTAGTAAAGCCGTAAGGTGTGGCGTGGGGAACCACCTTCAAAGCTTGGTGTGTTCGGTTCATGTCCCAGATTACCCATGTGAATGAGATGTGGGTCTTTCAAATAATCTCCTCCCAGAATTAAGAGCTTGATGGGTTTGGTTGTTGCCTGTGTTTGACAACATGTTTTTTTTTCGTAGTAGTAAATTTTTGTATGATTCATGAATTCAAACTTTCTAGGGTGGAAAGGGAAGTGATATCCAACACTCTCAAAGTACTCGTAACAATCCTCGTAAAGGGAGCCAAAACTCATACAAAGGCAGGGATCTTGGGGAATATACAAAGGGAGACCAAAGAATTTTGGTCCAACTAGTTGTTGGGATGCCTTGTAGCTCAAGGCAATGAAACATCCTCTTCGCTAAGAGCATGTACAATGGACCGGTCCTCAACTTTGGTTTGCGTTTTTGTGGGCCGCGGGACGCGAACCGTCCCGTTATGGGACGGCTTTTACGCGTCCCGCAAAAACGCGGGCCAGGCCGAGGCTCGCGTCCCACGTCCCACTATTGTGGGATGGGCCGAGGCCCGCGTCCCGTGTACTTCGGCCAGCCAATGGTCGTGTGCCACACGTCCTTTTTATAAAAAAAAAATACGAAAAATCAGATATAACTAAATATGATTGGTCCACTCACAATACAAGCCTTACATAGAAGCCTCACATCCAAGCCCCATTGTAAAACACCCACTATTTTGAGTCCCGGGTCCCACTATTTTGTCCAATCAACATACGAGTCATTCTATTGTACATGCTCTAAGTATCCCTTTGGATTTGAGTTCCCTACAAAGACAACATCTTTTTAGTACAACTCAATCTTCATCTTTCTTGAAATCAGCAACTCATGCAGATTTTTTTTATCACAAATTTGATTTTCCAGGGAGAATTAGATTCCACCTATATTTGTGGCATATTATTTATTTTCAAAGAAAAATATCCTCTAAAGGAATATGCTTATATAAGTTCAATCTGGTATATGTTTTAATTGATGAACGACCTTAGTCTTATACTTTTTTATTTTTTTTGTAATTACTAATTAGTTAAGAGTAGGAGTAGAAAAAGTTATAGCTTGAGAGAGATGTTATCATGTTATTAATATATATTTTTGATCAGTGAAAGCAAATTTGAATTGAGCCTCTTCAGAAGATGAAAAGCAGTACATGTAGGTGGAGGCCAGTGAATCGAGTGCTGGCATGACAACTCAGCCTCATGACAATCCCACGACGGAGAGATACCTAATACATGAAAGAGCATTCTTATACAAGAAACTTCAGCATCCCAACACTGGAGCAGTGAATACAAACCCAACAAGAGAGAACAATGACCTCAAAACCTAATATGACAATAATCTAAGCTCAAAACAAAAATACTAAAAAGTGAGTCTAGAACCCGGATTTAGAAACCATGAAACTCATAAAAAGGAGGTCCGCTACCCATATTTTCCAACCATGAAGCTAAAAAAAGTAAGCCGTCCACCAAAAAATCACTCATAACCTTACCCGAACTTGAGGAGAATATTGTATCTCATCGGCTCCCAAGCTCATAGAGTTGAGGGGCACCGACACGCCGACGACCAACATCTCTGATCGATAGAGATAAACCGATGAATCATCACCGAAACTCAAAACCCAAAGATGCAGGACTCAAAGATTTCCAAGGTCTAAAGATCCAGTACCCGTCATAGGCCAACACCTAAAATACTGACGGCCCCCCCAAAAAATGGGAAGGGATACAATGGAAATCGAAACGAGCCTAAACCTAAGGATGAGCGGATTACCAATAAGCCACAAGTAAAGATTAAGGTGAGACAAGAACCTTACCATCCGCGGTGATGAGGGACCAGTTCAGATGCACAACGAATCCACAATCAGAAACGCTTCCCACGGTAAATCTGAAACAAGGCACCATAGGACCACAAAGAACAGGTCCGGTCAACAGCATAGCTATCTCTTCCATCACCCAAGAAGGAGCTGCACCGAAAAAGCCTTCATAGAACTGCGACCAACACCACCACAGCCAACGGGGCACGACTCAAGCAAATCCTCAATGATCAAAACCAAATAGGTCGAGAAATGTGTCCCACTCAGGATTTGACCCGACACGTCGATGCAACACCAAAAAGAGCGAGGACGAAGCCGCAAAACGACTGATAGAAACACCGGGAGATGATCGTCCAAATCCACTACAATCCACCATCCAGATAGTCGAGAAAGTAGTCCCACCGGATGAAGAACGAACAACCCGGATCGTTGATGGATCGAAACCCAGCAAGCCCAATGAGACGCTGCCACAAATGCCAAAAAACGTGCAGCAGCCTGGGAGATGAGCCACGAACCGGGACTTGCTGCTCCACCAGACCAAAATGGAACAACCAGTGAGACATTCACCATAACTTCACGGGACCTCCACCTATCAGCCCCACAGGTGAACCACAGTCGGTCGAACTCCAGGGGAGACCCACGCGCCGGGACATGCTGCTCCACGAAACCAAAATGGCACAACCAGTGAGACATCCACCATAACTTCACGGGACCGCCACCTATCAGCCCCACAGGTGAACCATAGTCGGTCGAACTCCAGGGGAGACCCACGCGCCGGAATCCGAGGACTCCCAACCATACGTCGGACGTCGAACCTCCACTAGCCGAGACGAGCTCTGACAAAGAAGCCACCGAGCTTCGACAAGGAGGAGGTGACTAGATCTGGAAAAGGGCTCCATATCTAGTACCCTAGAGTCTGCGTAGTTAGACGCCGGACCAGACGGACCTACATGCTTTGCCGGTAAAGCTCAGCGAACCCAGTCCTCCGGCGAGCCCAACTCATCGACTAGCGAGCCAACTCGAGGACGAACGTGTCACGCCCCAAATCCGGTTTTGACCGGACTCGAGACATGAACCGAAAAGTAACGATGAAAACCGCTTTTAAAACAGTAGATCGATTCAAATATCCTTTAAACAAGTAAATCACATAGTAAGAGTCAACGCTCAAATGCGAAAATAGACAATGAGTTTGGTACACAAGAGTACGTCTCTATAACACCCAACTCCCAGAATCTCGCTAAGCTCCCTAGCTTCGAGACGTCCTCTAGTCCAACTCGCTGACAAAACCTATAGGAAAACTAGTAAAGGGGATGAACATTTTCGCTCACCGCCACGGATATCCGTCCGACTATGGCATGCTAGCAAAGCAACAACAAAGACAGTTTAAAAAGAGTAACCCAATGCCAACATTTAAGCCAAAACAAGAAAACCATAACTCAAACCCGGAACCCATCCGTCCCACAGACAAATTTCTAATCACAAAGACACCTATCAACACTCATCCCATTCAGGGAAAACATCATACCTGCACTTGATACCAAACCGTCACACAGACAATCCTCCATGACTATAGCATCACTAATCTTCCCACACAGGAAAACACGTAATACAGATATAACCCAATAGATCATACTTGCAAACACACTCAATAATACAAGAAACAACACCCAAATGCATCCAGCATCACACTGGATCACATACCTACTGCACGGTCTGGGACAATAGCACATTTTACCAACACCGAGTCGAAAGGCAGACGCACCTTATCACGGAACAATAGCACATTTTACTGACACCGAGTCAAAAGGCAGGCGCACCTTATCACGGAACAATAGCACATTTTACCGACACCTAGTCGGAAGGCAGGCGTGCCTCATCACGAAACGATAACACATTTTACCGACACCTAGTCGGAAGGCAGGCGTGCCTCGAACATACAACAAGTCAGACATTATTATGACAACACTCAACAAGAGGTAACACACAGTCATGACCGATCATCAAAATATCACCCAACCAATAATACCGCACTTACCGTCAATACTTACTCACATACCACCAATCGCATCAATTCATAAGTCACTTAATCAATATCACCACATTAATTCAATACTCAATCAAATATATCCATCAAATCCTAAATCACTCAGTAACTAAGCACAATCGGTGCCTCAAGCATAACAACAAACGATCATTCCAATCAAAGCACTCATCAAGAGGCAATGCACAACATCACACAACCTACGGACGCGACATGGCCCACATGCAATTCTACAGCACGGCAAGCCCACAAACCTACGAGCACGACATGGCCCACATGCGATTCTACAATTTAAAACGACTACACTAGTTATTCACATCCTATATGCGTTTACTAGCAACTTTCCTTAGTTTAACCAATAACCGCTACTTTTCCCTACCTCACAAGCGATCCAACTCCACCAAGCGCGAACCGTCAATGACCTCTTTCTCCACGATCAAGTACAAGGTCTAAGATAACAAAGTAACACAGAAACTCAGTACAAGCCCAAAGTCAAACAAAACGGAAAACACCCAATGTAACCCCCAACAAGTCGCCTCTTTAAATAAAATGGGTACGGGACACGATTTGGGAACTACTAAATCCATCGGCAACACAAGCAACGACACCCGACCAAGTGGGCCCCACTTGGCCGTGGGTGTGCCGGACCGGACCTACCAAGGGCTGGCCTTGACTTGAATCCCGAGGTACACACCCCAAGACACGCATCCCGAGGTGCGGATCCCGAGAACACACCATGACCAAAGCTTCGGCGAGCCTCCGGTCACCTGAAAACTCTACATTTCCTCCCAAAAAACGTCCCAAACGAGCTCTAGGTCCTTAATCTCCCAAGTTTCAACTAAAAACATCACCAATTGCTCCAATTTCCCATTTCCCCCAATTCCAAAAGTTAGGGTTTCACCAAATTCTTCTAATTTCACCCATTTTCTTCCATTACTACTTAATTCCACCAAGTTTTTATCATTTCCAACAAGACCCAATCCAATTTCATCTAAATCCAACAAGACCCATAATCTTAAGTTTTTCAAAAGTGAAAAGAAATGGGTTCTTACCGTAGGAAATGAAGAGATGAAGAGGAATATGGAGAAATTGAGGAGTTTTGATGGTAGAATCAAAAGGAAACGATTTTTCTTCCTCTTCTTCTTCTTCTTCTTCTTCTTCTTCTTCTTCTTCTTCTTCTTCTTCTTCTTCTTCTTCTTCTTCTTCTTCTTCTTCTTCTTCTTCTTCTTCTTCTTCAACAATGGAGGCTCAAGCTCTCTTTTCTCTCTCCTAAATTCGGCCAAGGCAAGAGAAATGCTGAAATTTGGTTCACACGTGGCCTATAACCTATAGTGGCAAAGTCTAAAAGCTCCTTTTCCCTTGTTTCACCTTTTTTTTGGGAAAAAAGTAAGGTCAAAGGTGTTGGTTCTCATCCTCTTTTCTCCCTTCCATAGAATTAATGCCATGTGGCCAAGTGGGCCACTCCCCCTCTTAAATAATTCAGCACACAATTAAAAACCGATAAACTTCTAAATTTGAACCCGATCAACCCGAAAAGGACATTTTTATGAAAACTCTTATTTGCCCTAAAATGACCCAACTAAGCTAACCGTAATGACGGATAAACTTTTTGGGTCCCGGTTAAGTCCCGGACGTCTCAACATCGACGGTTGACTTTTTCGGCGAAAAGTTAACTTTTTCCGAAATTGTCCCAAAATTGCTCTAAGTTTTCCCAAGACTACTTTCGGTCGTTTTAGCGTTCAATTAAAGTTCGAACTTAGAATTTAATCCTGTTTCCTGCCGGTGTTGACCGGACATAGTTCTTACAGAACGCCTCTTCGCAACACAGAGGACAGAAGAAAGAAGAAGGGAACTGGGGACGAGAGGGAAGAGGGGGAAGGATACCCTCGCCGGCAACAACTCAAGCCAAAGCCAACGACCATCACCAGCGAAAGAAGGTATCGCATAGGCTGTAGCTTCTAAGGAAAGGTTTTTTGAAATTGAGAGAAAAGCTATAGTTTGATACCTTATAGATCAACCACCCACCTTATCATGTAATTAATTATCTTCTAGAAATATGTTGTTATACCCATGTCTATGTTTAGGTTCGTGGTTTAAGCTTTAAATTTTTCGGGGAAGATCTAATTGTTTAGATATTGATCTTTGCTTTGCTAAGATTATAATATAGTTGTGGGATTTAATGCATATTTTATAAAGGTTGTGTGATTTTAAAATGTGGTTGATGATAAATTATATTAGTTGATAGCAATTTGTAAGCACAATTTTAAGGACAATTTAAGGTTTGTCTTATTTCATGGAGAATTATTTAGCAGATAATAAGCATGAGATATGATGTTCTATTACACTTCAACTATGAATAACATTATGTGAGCAAATATGACAAATACTTTTTGCATATTATTGATTTATTTACCCATGAAATTCGTAGTGGTTTTCACAATTCATCTTCCTCATATGATATTTTGTATGGATTCTTTTTATTAAGATGTGTTATTTTCTTTTATCTATTATAGTATACATTTTTATAATTTATTTGAAATCTTGTAAGTTTTGATTCAATGAAATTACTTATTCTGATATTCATGTTTCGTTTGTAATTCGTAGAGTTCTTAATAATTCCATTCAAATCTGCTTTACTTTTACTTATGGACCTGATTGGGGTGACCATAAAACTAATATGTATGAAGTAATAAATATTACGTATAATTTCGGTTCATGGAATTAATATGTATGAAGTGATAAATATTAAGTATAACGATGTTGGATGAAGCTGATACATACAACTGTCCCCAACATCATCATCATCCGGTTAAGATTTCGGTTTCGGTGCACAACAAAATTAGACCCTACATCCCAATTCTAGAGCTCCATCCCCATCCCCTACCCCGTAAATGCTTCCACAAAGTCAGGAGGCAGCTAAAAGAAGAATGAAGAAAACATAGAAGGACGAAAATGAGATCTAACTATAGGTTTGGGCTCCAAATGAAGCTCATAATACAAATTTTGGGCCCATAAATTAGGCCCACACTTAAGCCCATCCATCAAATAGGTCATGTTGGTGATGAGGGAACAAAACAAGCAAGGGATCAATTTGGTGTGGTGGTTGAATAGTGCAAAACTAGATTTACAATTGGGTGTTCCTTGAAAGACCACTGGAACAAGAAAGTTTTTGGAGGACCATGAAGAACTTGGTCTCTTTCTTTGTATGGTGGTGAGCAACAAAACAAGTAAGTGGTCTTGTATAGTGTGGGTGGCGGCAACATCTAGAAGAGAAAGAACCAAAGTGTGTTGTGTTGTCTTCTTTCTGATGTGGTTGTTTGGAGAATCAAGAATAGCAAGACCATTGGTTGCATGAATAATGAATGTTTTTTTCTTTCATTTTTTCTTGGAGTTAAGAGTTAGGTGGCGGCATCAACTTCATTTGGTGGTTGTTGGTTATTATTTCTTAGATTGGCAACCGTGTGTTTCTTGACAGCAAAAAGAGGCACAAATACAAGTGGTATCAGAACTTCCTAGTTGGCTAGTTTATTGGTTATTATTGTTATCACATTTTTGTGTGAATATGTATGATATAGCTTCCACATCTTGGGATAAGGGTTATGTGAAAGTCCATGGATTCGATAATCTTATATTCAATTTTAAAACTCGGCATAAGGATTGTAAGGATATTCTGGTTAGCTTGGATCAGTTTGATGCGTAAGGAGATGGACCATCAGAGGGAAATGAAACTAAATGGAACAAGAAGGATCAGAAAGCGTGTAGTATGATTCAATTGTGTCTTTCTCAGAATGTGGCTTACATTTTCTCTGAAGAGACGACTGCCAAGAGTATTTAGGATAAGCTTTAGGCTATGCATATTCAAAATGATTAGATGGGTGGGTTGTCCATGCAGAAGAAGATCTTCACTTTTAGGTTACAATTAGGTAGGCTTATGACCGATCATACTATTGAGTTTGAGTGCTTGAACACGCATTGTGTTAGCTTGAAAGATAAGTTTGAACATAGTCAGAAGGATTTATTCTTGTTGATTTCCTTGTGACCGGAATAGGAATCATTTGTTGATTAGGTGACGATGATGGACAGGCAGAAGTTTATGCTTACTGACATTGCTCAGTTTATACTTGCAAAGGCTTATAAGAATAGTGCTTTGATCGAGAAAAGTTCTAGCACATGGTCTCTCGGTTACATGGGAAATAAATTCAAACAAGAGGAACAACAACAAAAATAGGAGTCAATCTCAATCGAATGGAAGAGATTTGTCTTGGGTTGAATGTTACAAGTGTAAGAAAAGGTCATTACAAGAAGGATTGTCCAGAGCTTAAGGATAATCGCACCAAACAAGATACAGGAAAAAGGCATGCCAAGTGTGGTTGAGGCATCAGAAATATTTGAGGATATTCACATTGACGATGTCTTAGCGCATGCTTTGACAACAAGTTCTAGTGATCATTTGTATGGAGGTTGGTTGTTGGATACAGGGGTTTCATATCACTTGTGTCCGGTTCGAGATTTGTTCAACACCTATCGCGAGGTGAATGGTCGCTCAATTGTGATCACTGTTGTAAAATTCAGCCGCCTAGCCCGCCTAGGCTCCCAAATTAACTTAAACGCCCCGATTAGTAAGGGTTGGGCGGATAGAGGCGGGAACCCAATTCGGTGAGCGCCTGAACGAACAAAATGGGCACCTAGATCTTGGCGGGTGATTGGGTTGAGCATTCAAACCAACCCGTTGAATACTTACACTAGTTAAGTAAGATTGGGCCAAAGTGGACTACCCCGAAACTAAACCTTATACTCAGCCCAAGAGAATTTAACTATGAGAAAGATGATTGATGTTTATTTATTGAAGAAGACTAGAGGCTCACTTGCTCAATTAAACGATATGGGACTCTGCTTTTTTTTGACTAAACAAGTTAATATATAAAGTTGAATGTTGTTGATTTCCGTATTAACCTTATGAATATTTATAATTAATGCTTCGTGTCATTAGCATATAATAAAAAAAAAACTAATATTGATATCAAATACAAATAAAAAAAGTTGATATATTTTGATCACCCTTAGTAAAGGGCATTTGATATATTTTATTAAAAATTATAATTAAAAATAGAAAAAAATACTATATTTAAATATATATATATATATATATATATATGTCATTATATGTATAACAATGTTTAGAAATAATTAATCAAATAAAATCCGCCTGACTATTCCCCGCATAGTGCCTAGTGTTCCTCACCGCTTGACTAGCACCCAACGCTATTTACAACCATGGTTATGATGGGTGATTCTCAAACTTGTAGGATGGTAGGTGTTGGTACATTCAGATTCCAGCTAGTAGACGAGTCATGTAGACAACTTAAAGACGTACATTATATTCATGATCTTGCAAGAGGGTTGATTCTCTTGGGGTACTTGAACCTCATGGTTACATGTATGTTGGTGAGAATGTTTATTGCAACGTTTATCATGGTGAGAAGTTTCTATTATCGGAAACTAAGCATGTAAACCTTTAATTCCTTGAAGAAAATGTTGTTGAAGATGAAGTTATGGTCCCCACAGTTATTGATGAGAAGAGTTTGGTCCATACACAGTTATGGAACACGCATCTAGGGCATGTAGGTGAGAATGGACTTAAGACTTTGAGCAAGCGTGACTTGCTTGGCGGTGAAAAGATGCAGAAACTTGATTTCTGTGAGCACTGCATAAATGGGAAGTAGTGTATAGTCACTTTTGGTGATGGTATTCACGACACTGAGGGAATTGTGGACTATATCCATAATGATGTTTAGGGACCCTCTATAGTTGCATCAAAGGGTGGTTCTTAGTATTTCATGTCTTTTATCGATGACTTCAATCGAAGAGTATGAATTTATACACTGAAGCATAACAATGAAGTAAGGGATATTTTCAAGATGCGGAAGGCTATGATTGAGAAGAAGACAGATAGGGTGATCAAGATTTTGAGATCTAACAATGGTGGTGAGTACAACGAGGATCCCCTTAAAGTATTTTTGTTCAGAGCATGACATCAAGAGACACTTCATAGTGAGAAAGGCACCACAGCAAAACGGGGTAGTAGAGTGGATGAATCAACCCTATTAGAGAGAGGACGGTGCATGTTGTCTAATGCGAGTTTGGGCAGAATATAGTGGGCTAAGGAAGTAAATATAGTGTGTTACTTGATTAACCGCTCGGATTCATCAACTATTGAGTCCAGGGTTCCTATGGAGGTATGATCCAGTATTTCTTCTGATTATTCTTACTTCAGGGCATTTGGTTGTCCCAACTTATTATCAAGATAAAGAGGTTAAGATTGGAATAAAGGGCAAGGCTAATGAGTACAAATTATAGTTCCCAGAAACTTAGAAGTTTGTGATTAGTTGGGATGTTACATTCCATGAGGAGGTTTTGCTGTAGACAAAGTGTGAGAGATGCAAAGATGGTTATCCTATTTGGAGAAGTGGTAACTATGATGAAGATAAATAAGATTATCATCAATTAGAGCTTTGAAGCTCCCATATCTCAAGCTGGTAGTTCTTCAAAGATGGTACCGGATGAGACAGTTGTAGATGATGATGTTTCTACTAATAGAAATGAGGACCTTACACAACAACAGGTTCAGTAGATTGAGACACCATGTTTGGCAGCGGTAAAGAACCTAGGATCCAGGGTTGTAAAAGTCGGGCGCCCAGCCCGCCTAGGCGCCAAAAATGGGGAAAGCGCCTCAACTAGAGGTAGTCGGGCGGCTCCAGGCGGTGGGCCGATTTGGTTCTGATTAGGCGTACTTTCGGCGCCTAGGCGACCGCCTCGGGGTAGGCGGCGACCAAATCCGATCAGGCTGGAGCTTCCATTTTGTGTCATCTCTATGTCTTAGAAGATGATGACGACCTCAACTCGTTCAGTTCTGGTTTGATAGAGAAAATCATTCAAGAGAGAGATGAAAATGGTAACAGAAGAGGTCGGAGGAGGATAGTTGCAGATGAAAGAGAAGCGTTCTCTGTTCCTTGATAGAATCCAAAAACAAAGAAGTGTATGCCGTGTACGCCACAAGATAAGAATTTATGATTGATTGGTAAAAAAAGAGCATAACAAGAAGATAAGGGAAGTAAAAACGAGTAAAAGTATGTGGTTGGTAAAAGATAAAAAATCCATGATTGGTAAAAAATAGATTACAAGAAGATAAAGGAGAGAAAACACATGTAAAAAACATGTAGTTAGTAAAAAAACATAAATGGTATATAATATATTTATTTTATGGAATAAGACTCTTTATATAATATAAATATATGCTAAAATTAAAAAATATAAAATACATACATTTATGACATAAAATATATATAATTATGACATAAAATACATATAATTATAACATTAAAAATATATATCATTAATTTAGTACATAAAATTATATTATTATTATGTGATATATTATTTATTAATAAAATAATCAAATCCGCCTAGGCTCCGACTAGTCCCCGCCTAGCGCCTAGAGGTCCTCGTCGTCCGACTAGCGCCTAACGCCATTTACAACCATGCTAGGATCAGATGTACATCTCGGAGATTAAGCTATGAGGATGGAGTAGCTTATGCTTTTTTGGTTATTGATTATGACATTCCTAGCACATACAAGCAGGCTTTGTGGGATGATCGCAAAGAAGAGTGGAAGGACGTCATAGATGGGAAGATGTGATCTTTTTATAAAAATCAAACATGGGAACTTGTTATACTTTCTAAGGGAAAAAAAGTTGATAGGGTATAAGTGGATCTTGTAGCGAAAGACGTGATTTTGAATTCCATGGGTAATTGTACGAGGATAAGATACAAGGAAAGATTTATGGCTAAAGGATATGCACAATAAGAATGTATGGACTATAATGTGGTTTTTCTCCGGTGGTAAAGCACACTTCTATCGGAGTCCTATTAGCACTAACAATACAGTTTGATTTAGAGTTCGAGTAACTTGATGTCAAGACTACATTCTTGCATGTTGATTTGGAGGAAGACACACACACACACACACACACACATATAGGGTAACTATCCAGTAAAAACCACTCTTATTATGCAAACTACAAACCAATCTAAGCCACAAGATGCGGTCAAAGTGACGTCAGTAGAGCGCGCCCGCGCGGGTGCTGATCGTTTACAAGCACGGTGCTGATAGTTTAGCAAAAATGCAAACTATCAACACTGTGTGCGCAAACTATTAGCACCGTGCTATGCAAACTATCAGTACTGTGCGCGCGCACACCAGCAGCGCGCGAGCCCACGTGTCAGCACCTGGTGAGTTCGTAGTTTGCACAATAAGGTGCAGTGTTTTATATATTTATTGCCCACGTGTCAGCATCTGGTGCGCTCTGCTGACATCACTTTGGGGGGATCATATGGCTCAGATTGGTTCGTAGTTTGCACAATAAAGGGTGGTTGTACCTGATACTATATATATATATATATATATATATATATATATATATATATATATATATATATATATATGGGCACTTTCACACGTTACCAAGCCTTAAAATGTTACTTGTTACCAAAATCTAGACCATTGAATTATAAAATCTAATTGTTATAGATTTTTAGTCCCAATTATCTATAAATAAAATAGAATAATCAATAAAAGGTCAGTTTGGTAAATCAATCTTTCTTAAAAAAAAAAATTATTGTAGCATTATTTTTTACTGTTTACATCTGATTTTTTTTAATTTCGATTGTTTTTCATATTTCGTAATTGATGTTACAGAATATTATATCCGATATTACAAAAATTTATACCTTATGTTACAGAAAGTTTATGTTGGTGTTTTAGACTTTGAATCAATAATCCAGCATAAAAATCGATGTTACAGAAATTTAAAATCGATGTTACAGAATTTATAACCGATATTACAGATTTCTTTAATACAAATATAATCAGTTACATAATAAAAAACAAAAAGTTATAGAAATAATAACCAGAAGTTATGTAATTCCATACTAACCGTTACAACAATAAAATGCACATAAATGACATAATACTACCCAGTAATATTACATGACCAAAATTTGGAAACTACAAGTCTAAAAGAAACAAAAAATTATACAACTCAGAAACAATTGTTACAAAAATTTACACTAACGTTTATAAACTTTCATAAAAATATCACATAATCCCATACCGACCATTATAAAAATTACAGAAATAAACCCTAACAATTACATAAATATACTTCAACGATCACATAAATCTAAACTGAAAATTATAGAAACCTACATTAATATTACATAAAAACAGGTATGCCAGAAATATACATTACGTGTTACCTTAACAGTTACATAAATATACCTTAATAATTACATATATATATATATATATATATATATATATACCTTAACAAAACAACACTCTAACAGTTAGTTGCAAAAATATACCCAAATAGTTGATTGCAAAAATATACCCTAACCATTATATAAATCATCTTCAGTAGTTACAGAAATATACTCTAACAATTCCAAAGATTACAAAAAGTTACTCTAAACATTACAGATCTCTATCCATAACATGAAAAAAAATGAAAATAGAAACATAGTTGATTTGTACCATCGCTGATCATCCGACATGGCAAGGAAAAAGCTCCACCGTGTATGAGACTTCTTCCTCATTCTCTAGCGAGGCACTACAACAACGAGACTTCTCCGATGCAATGGCTGTAATCTTGTTGAGGTCTACAACAACAAGTTGCACCAGATCTGCAATGGCGAGCTGCGGCAGGGCATAGTTGGGCACGAAGGAGGAGAAAGCTTCACGACATGTCGTGTAGCACGTCGACCATTTGAGCTTCAGCACAGGTGAAGGAGTTGGAGCTCCCCACAGATCTACGAACAACCGCATGACGTCGGCGAGATCGTGCTGCGCAGATCCGTGCTCGTTGATGTGCTGGGGAGAACGGCCAAGAACCACGATATGCTCGCTGCTGCGTTGTGGCCCGTGTCGTTGTTGTGCAGGGTAGAATGGCCAAGAGCCGTGATATGCTCGTTGTTGCGCTGTGGCCTCCCTATTCGTTTCTGCATGACGAAGGGACTATGGGAGACGGGGGCCGACGTGGAGCAGGACGAATGGGAGGGAAGCCGACGATGTGTTGTATGGCGGCGCAGAGAGATCATGGGAAGAGGGTTTGAATGTGGTCTAAAAGTATAAATGACGAGGATGTAGGTAGAATTAGTTTAGGGTAAACATGAATTGTAAAAGACCTAATTGTCCTTAGACAAAGAAAAATTACAAAAACAAAATGGAAGTCCTTGTTATTTACGGTTGCTTGCCATTGGCTTTATGACCATCGGATTAACTTGATCTAAAGGTCCAAATTCAGGTAACAGGTAACATTCAAAGATAGTGGTAACGCGTGAATACATACCTATATATATATATATATATATATATATATATATATATATATATATATATATATATATATCGCAGCCTGATGGTTATGGTGTTGTTGGTGAGGAAGGGAAGGTACGCAAACTGAAGAAATGATTGCATGGGTTGAAATAAGCCTCGAAGCAGTGACAAGAGGTTTGAAAACGGCTCACTGGACCAGGCCGGTACACGACCCCTGCCGTGCCACTCTCCGGGCCGGGAACCAGGCCGGGCCGGCACCCAGGCCGTGCCGTGCCCCGTACCGGCCCGACACCCAACCCCTGTCGGGTCCCTTACCGGGCCGGCGACCAAACCCTGCCGGACTCCTTACCGGGCCGGCGACCACGCCTTGCCGGACCACTTACCGGGCCGGCGTCCAAGTCTTGCCGGACCCCTTGCCGGGCCGGCGTCCAATACCTACCGGACCCCTAACCGGGCCGACAACCAACACCTGCCGGGCCCCTTACCAGGCCGGCGTACAATACCTGTTGGGCCCCTTACCGGGCCGGCAACCAACACCTGCCGGGCCCCTTACCGGGTCGGCAACCAATACGCCCCATTCCACATACCGGGCCAAACCAATGACCCCGATAATGTAGCGGTAATGATTTCACACTACTTACACCCGCTATGTCTACCCTAGGGTATTCATAACTTTCCCGGCCAATAGCGACCCGTACATTAGTACGTCGCAGACAAACGACCACCAAACACAAAACACAAGCACGGTAACTCAAGACCGACCTCACACACAAGCCAACACGGCCGAGCAACAACAATACATGTCCACCGAGCCAACCAAAGTCACGCACGCCCACCGGGCCAAACAAACTCAAAGCACGCCCACATGGCCAACAAATTTTAAAACTTTTTCCACTCCATTAAAAGTCTCATTTCTCGACATCAGGTAGTCACAACCCGGTCCAGGCGTCCCCGAACTACGTTGTAGCCACTTGATATCAACACCGTCACGCTCGACCACAGGAGCGCTCCTGAGTCGAGTCGCGACAGTTTAAAAACGTTTCACGCAGCAACACACAAACATTGTGCCAGTAACCCCGTACTGCACAAGCACAAGACAAAACAGGACTCAAATCCTAACGGGTCTACACACGAGTTCCGACTTGCGTACCCAACGCACGACGGGACTTTACTGACTCGACTCTCCCACCTAATTGACGTGCAGTCCGAGGTGTGAAACCTCGAGCTCTGATACCAAGCTGTCACGCCCCAATTTCAGCGAACCGAACTCGGGACGCGAACATTTAAAAAGATACAATACTTGAAACCTGTTTTCATTAAATCACTTTAAAATGCCAGTTTAGTTCAACAAAATAATATTTACATCTCAAAATAAGTCCCAACAATTGGACATAAACGAGGTACACGTCACTAGACTCAAAAACACCCAGAAACCCGCTTCAAGCTTCAGAAGCTCACCTAGTCCAGCCTGCGAACGGTACCTGTAGGAAAAGCAGCTAGGGGTGAGTGTTCGCTCACCACCACAGATAACAGACTGACTACGGCATACTTAGCAGACAAAGCCGGTGACACCAACAACGACTCAAATGACACACACACGATCAACACTTTTCTCAACCGACTCATACACTCGGACACGTGATGTAGACCCCACACAACAATTGACGACCTCCTCCAAAGACACGGCTGACAACCACGCAATACCAAGATCACAAAGGATCGCACACCAAACAAGATCACAAAGGATCGCATACCAGTTGCTTAGTAACCATCTCTGTCTCTCGCCCTTTCCGATCCCAGTCGGGCCAGGCGGTCGACCTGTCGCGCAACTTCTCCCGATCCCAGTCGGGAGGCTAACCCACAACCTCTCCGCTTCACCCGATCCCAGTCGGGTGGTTAGCCACACCCGCGCGTCCTTCCCCCGATCCCAGTCGGGGAGCTAGCCCACAACCTCTCCGCTTCTCCTGATCCCAGTCGGGAGGCTAGCTACACCACACAACCTCCACCATGATCAACTAACCAAACACAATCACAAACAAAGTTCAACAGTGTGAAGACCGCTTCGAAAAGAAAAAAAACTGTTGGGTCGGACCGGACCCGACCAGCAACCCGGCCCGAGCAGGCCTGCCATCCATGTTTGGGCCGCGCGGCCCACTTCGGCGAGGCCCGGTTGAGGGTTCGGGTATAAAAGCATAAATTAGGGTCTGAAACCCTAATTTTCCTTCAACCCTCTTCTCCTTCAGCAGTCGTCCCTCCCAACTCCACCTCTCTTCTTCGATCCACGCAGCCACGCCCTCCCTCGACCCGACCTCACCCTCATCTCCTCCTCCACGCCTTCTTCTTCGTTCATCTCCCTCTCTCAACTCCGGTCGCCGGCGCCACAGCTCCCAAATCCGGCCACCATCGTCCTCCCTCCTCTCCAGTTCACGTCCACCGCCGCCGTTCCCGATCTCCGACCTCCTCTCCATCTCCGACTGCCATTACCGAGCTCGTCCCTTCGTCCAGCTCACGCGTAGTTGCCGCCACCTTCGTCTCGACCAGCTCCGGCCACGGACTCGATCGCCGGTGCTGCCTCCGTCGCCATACTCGACCCCGAACTTCCCCTCTCTGTCTAGCTCGTTCCCGACCACCTACACCAGCACGCTCATCAGATCCGGAACCCTCGCCGCGCCGTTCAGATTTAAGTCGTGGGAGAGCCGTCCACCGCCGCCGTGCACCGCCCAGCCGCCCTTCCCTCCACGTGAGGTTCGTGCCTGGGGGTTTAGTCGCCGGCGACGTCTTCGCCGGCGACGTCTTCGCCGGCGGCCGGTTTATTTTCCGTATCGTTCGTCTTTTTTTAGCTTCTGTGTTTCGTCCCGAGCAATAGATTAGAGTAGGTTTTTGAAAACGACGAGAAGTGTTGTAACTCTAGAAAATGAAACGAGTTGAATTAAAGGTTGCTCTTTTTTTGGTTTTGGATATGGAAAATTGTTAAAACAGAGATCTCGTCTGGACAAATCGAGTTAGATCTGAATTGGTTGGAAACAAATCAATTGAAACTGAAAAACAGTTTTAAAAGAAATTGGAAAAGAAATCAGTTTTGAGATTAAGGGTTTAAAATCAATTTTGGGTTTAAAATAACGGTTTTGAGTCGAGGAATTTTTGAGAAACAAATTCGTTAGGAAAATGAACTAAAACGACGTTGGTTTTAAAAAAGGAATTAAAAAGAACAATCAGATTTGATTTAAAATGGACCTTGAACGGTTGAACGTGGAACGAATAACCGGACTGTTGAAACATACTTAGGATGGGTTTAACAACATAACGTTGAACCAGACCTCGGGTTTCGTGCATTGGAACCGTGCCTCGGAAACAAGCACCGGTTTCGGTGCTCGGGTACTCAAACCCGATTCGCCGTGACCCCGCTTTTATCCCGCTCGAGTTTAAGGGACAACTGTCGGTTTTAAACTGGATTAATCGTGATCTTTGAATTAACCTAGGAACCGACTCTAATTATGTCTTTCGTGTTATCTTTAGCGTCCGGCTTCGATTGAGGTGAAGCCCGGAGGTAGCGAGCCAGAACGTCAGCAGCTAGGAAACATAGCGGTTGCTCTTCAGTTGAGGTGGGGAAAAGTAGCCGGATCTCGGCCCTGACTAGGGAAAGTTAACAGTAGAATTGCATGTGACACCGGGGTGTCGTGGGTCGAGTAGGTTATCGAATATTAGAAGAGCATGACACGGGGTTGTAGCGTTTATTAGAAATGCATGACACGGGGTTGTAGCATTTATTAGAAATGCATGATACGGGGTTGTAGCGTTTATTAGAAATGCATGATACGGGAACGTAGCGAATACTGGAAATGCATGTGACACTTAGTAGTGTCGTAGGAGCAGAGAACCTAGTGTAATTGATTTACTGGAGGCATATGATCATGCCCGAAAGTTGTTTGAGGAACTATTGATATTAGGACTGTTGGAGGCTTGGTTAAGCCGGAAGTTGATTGTTTATTTGGTGTCTGGGGTGGCCTTGAGAGCCCGTGTTTATTTATCGAGTTTTTGGTGGCCTTGAGAGCCCGTATTATTATTGTTGAGTCTTGGGTGGCCATGAGAGCCCGTGTTGTTATTCGTGTTTGGGTGGCCATGAGAGCCCGTACTTTGCTGTTGGGGTTTTAGCTGGCTTACGAGTTAGAGTCTCGGTAAGTTGCAAGCGTGTTTTATTGTTGAGTTTTGGGTGGCCTTAAGAACCCGTGTACTAAGGTTGGTGCCTTGGCTGGCCAGACCGAGTTAGAGTCTCGGGGGGTTGCAAGCTTTCTTTAGCTGGCTTACGAGTTAGAGTCTCGGTAAGTTGCATGCGTGGTTATGGTTGGTGTCTTCGGAGGTCGTGAGTACCTGTGGGGCTGTTGAGTCCGTGTCTTACCGTTGGTTGGTGTCTAGGGAGGCCGTGAGTGCCTGTGGGGCTGTTGAGTCCGTGTCTTACCGTTGGTTGGTGTCTTGGGAGGCCGTGAGTGCCTGTGGGGCTGTTGAGTCCGTGTCTTACTGTCGGTGTGTCTTAGGAGGCCGTGAGTGCCTGTGGGGCTGTTGAGTCCGAGTTTTACGGTTGGTGTCTTGGTGGCCATGAGTGCCTGTGAGTGTTGAACCTGTGTTGGTACTGGTTGTTGATGTTGCTTGTGATTGTGTTTGTGATTGTGATTGTGATTGTGGTTACTAGAGGTTGAGGGCCCGCTTCCTGAAACGGGGGTCCACAAGCACACGCGTCTGCATGTTCAGACGGGGTAGAGGGCCCGCCCGCCAATAAAGGGGTCCTGGCCGCGCGTGTGTGGTTTGGGTTTGTGAGCATACTTTGGCTGGCTTACGGGTTAGAGTCCCGGTAAGTTGCACGCATACTTTGGCTGGCTTACGGGTTAGAGTCCCGGTAAGTGCAAGCATTTTTCCGGCTGGCTTATGGGTTAGAGTCCCGGTAAGTTGCAGCATTCTTGGGTTGGCCTGACCGGGTTAGAGTCCCGGGAGGGCGTTCTTGGCAGCTGGTTTGCGATCCTTTGTGATCTTGTTTGGTGTGCGATCCTTCGTGATCTTGTTTGGGGTGATCACTTGTGATGATGTTTGGTGTTGCGTAACTTTCTTTTGAGTCCTTGGAAGAGGTCGTCAATGGTTGTGTCGGATCTACTTTACGTGTCAGGGTGTCGAGTTGGTCAGGGAAGGCAACAGTGGGTGTATGTTCAGTTAGGGTACTTGGGTTGGGGATGGTGTTCCCCGGTGTTGAGTTGTTGTTGGTGTTACCTGCTTGTCTGCTAATTATGCCGTAGTCAGACTGTTATCCGTGGTGGTGAGCGAACGCTCACCCCTAGCTGCTTTTCCTACAGGTACTGTTCGTGGGACAGACTAGGTGAGCTTCTGAAGCTTGAAGAGCTTGAAGCGGGTTTCTGGGTGTTTTGAGTCTAGTAACGTGTACCTCGTTTTTGTCCACTTGTTGGGACGTGTTTTAAGTTGTATTTATTATTTTTGTTGAACTAAACTGGTATTTAAAGTGATTTAATGAAAACAGGTTTCAAGTGTTTTTATGTTTTTAAAACGTTCGCGTCCCGAGTTCGATTTAATGAAATTGGGGCGTGACAAACAGACAGTAACGACACCAGTCTCAACTCCACAGGCACTCAAGGCCACCAAGACACCAACAACAAAACACGGGTTCAACAACCCTACGGGCCCTCATGGCCACACAAGACACCAACGGTAAAGTACGGGTTCACAACCCCACGGGCACTCACGGTCACCCAAACCACCAAAATAACAACACGGCTCTCATGGCCACCCAAGACTCAACCATAATAACACGAGCTCTCAAGGCCACCCAAAACTCAACAATAATAACACGGCTCTTAAGGCTACCCAAAACTCAACAATAATAACGCACAACAACCTCCGGCATAATCAATGCCTCCAACAGTCCTAAGATCACTAGTTTCACAAACAACCTCCGGGCATGGTCATATGCCTCCAGTAATTTTAATATCGCTAAGTTCTCTGTTCCTACGACACTACTAAGTGTCACATGCTTTCTCGTATTCGCTACAATCCCGTATCATGCCTTTCTAATATTTGATATCCTAAATAACCCACGACACCCCGGTGTCACATGCAATTCTACAGTTAACTTTCCCTAGTCCGGGCCGAGATCCGGCTACTTTTCCCTACCTCGTATATAACTCCAAAAGTGCTCCACTAAGTCTCGATGTGATCCCAGTCACTCGCCGAGCTTCCCTTTGCCTCGGTCCGCAGCACGATCTAAAAGAACACAATTTTTAAAGCACTTTTAAACTAGTAGGAATACGCCGAAATTTAATAAACTTAACGCCCAAACGTAACCCCGACCATGTCGATCACTCCCAAACTTCCCAATTACTCGACATTGTCGATAAAGGACCCGTAAAGGCCCGATTCGCCCGACATGGCGAATCAGCCCGGGTTTTGTAAAACGCCTTCCGGGGCTCCAAAAGTCCCCGTTTTCGTTTCTACGGTCTTAGAATAGTTCAAGGATCCCAATGCGCTTGACAGAATCGAATTTCGACTTCCGAGTCAATTAATTAACGTTTAAAGTTTCTAAAACCCGTTAATTACAACTTCTCCAATTTAATTCCAATTTTCGATCCGGTTAAGGATAAATGGTCCGGGGAACGTTTTAAACCTCCCGAACACTAAACCCGATCACCCGAGCACGTGGGCCCCACCCGGCCCACTTGGCCGTGGGCCCTAGGGTTCCAATGGGGCTCGGCCACCATGGTGGTGGCCGGCCCTAGCTCCGGCCAACCACCTCCTATGGTGGCCGGCCACCCCCTATGGTGGCCAGAGCTCCTCCCGAGCTCCCGGTCGCCGGAAAACGTTCAAACAAACCTCCAAACACCTCTAAAACGTCTCCAACACTTCCCTAACCTCAATACAACCCTAACCCATTCATTTTAACAAAACCCTAGCTTTTCAAACTAAACGAAACGACGATCGGTTTAGGTCTTACCAACGAGGAAGACGAGGGGAAGAAGATTGCTCCTTGCCTTGAGACGATCCAATGGTTGATGACGTTAATAGTACCACAAACCCTAACTTCTCTCTCTTTTCTCTCTTCTTCTTCTTCTCTCTCTAAAACTCTCTTCTTTTTCAAAAACTAACTCATTTTCTCTGTTTTTTCTTTTTAACCCCATGTGGCCGGCCATGCCTTGTCCCCTCTAGTTTCCCCCCAAAACTAACACCACCACAATTAGGACAAGTGTCAAGGTGGGTCCCACACCTTTTGAAAAATATCTACTTGATATTTTCCAATCAGATTCGCGAAAAACGGACGTTTCGGGCCCCGAACGGGCACTTTTCCCAAGAAATTACGAAACTTGACGGGCTACAAGGAAACGGCTCAACTAAGACCGTTGCGACGACGGCTAAGCTTTTTGGATCCAAAAGGGTCATCGAATGGACCAAAACGTCGCTCGGTTGACTTTTCCAGCGAAAAGTCGACCTTTCCCAAATTGATCAGAAAGTTGCCCTGAGTCCCCTGGAACTCATTTTAGTCGATAACGGGGTCAACTTAAGTGCGGTATGACCCTCGGGGTCAAATTAGGTTAAATTAAGTGTCTGTCTCAATTTTTTTTTAAATTTTCCTGTTTTTCGCAGGTTTGACTGACGTTGACCAGAAGTGGTTATTACAGTCTACCCTCCTTAAAGGAATTTCGTCCGCGAAATTTAAAACAGACGTTCCTCGGGAGTCGAACAGGTTAGGATACTTTGCGCGAAACTCGTCCTCGCGTTCCCACGTCGACTCAGCCCCGTGATGTTTCCACTGTACTCGTACCAGGCGGATAATCTTGCCTCCCCGCAGAATCTGCTCCCGTGTGTCCATGATCCGAACCGGCTGCTCCCCATAGGAGACATCATCAGCCACCTCGATATCTGTCCACTCAATGACGTGGGAGGGGTCTGCGTTGTACTGCCGCAACTGGGACACGTGGAAGACGTCATGGACTCTCCCAAGTTGCGGTGGCAACGCCAGACGATAGGCCACTGCTCCCACTCTGCCCAATATCTCGAACGGGCCAATGTACCGCGGAGCCAACTTGCCCCCGCTGCGTCGGAACCGTACCAGCCCCTTCCTCGGGCTCACCTTCAGGAACACGTGATCCCCGACTACGAACTCAAGAGGTCGACGTCGCCTGTCGGCATAACTCTTATGTTGACTCTGCGCGGTCCTCAACCGATCGCGTATCAGCGCGACCTTCTCTGTCGTCTCTCTGACCAAATCTGGCCCCAACAGGCTCTTGTCCCCCACCTCTGCCCAACACACTGGCAACCGACACGGTCTCCCATACAACGCTTCGAACGGTGGCATCCCGATACTGGTCTGGAAGCTGTTGTTGTAGGCGAACTCGGCTAACGGAAGGTGGGTCTCCCATGATCCCCTGAAATCCAGCACACATGGCCGTAGCATGTCCTCCAATATCTGGATAGTGCGCTCGGAATGACCGTCTGTCTGGGGATGATGTGCCGTACTGAGTAGAACCTCGGTCCCTAATGCCTTCTGCAGACTCGGCCAAAACCTGGACGTGAAGCGGGGATCCCTGTCAGACACTATCGACATCGGGACCCCATGGAGACGCACTATCTCCTGCACATACAAGCTGCTCAACTTGTCGACCGGGTCAGTCATCCTCATTGCCAGGAAGTGGGCCGACTTGGTCAACCGGTCGACTACCACCCACACGGCGTCGTTTCCCTTCGGCGATCTCGGTAGTCCACACACGAAGTCCATCGTGATGTGCTCCCACTTCCACTGAGCGATCGGTAGTGGCTGTAACAATCCCGCGGGACGCTGATGCTCGGCCTTCACCTGCTGACAGATGAGGCATCTCGACACAAACTCTGCGACTGCTCTGCTCATCCCGCGCCACCAGAAGTGCCGTCTGAGGTCACGGTACATCTTAGTGCCCCCCGGGTGCACTGTAAGACGCGAGTGATGTGCCTCTCGCAACACGTCATCTCTACAGTTAACCGGCACGAACAGTCCTCCTCGGTACTGTAGTCCCCAATCTGTACTGATCTCCCAACCTACTACTTCGTCGCCGTTGACAACCCTCTCTCGGATCTGTGCCGTCTCAACGTCCTCCGTCTGCGCCTCCAACACTTGGACAAGCAGTGAGGGCTGAGCCACTAAAGAGCACATGGTCATGTCACCCGTAACCTCCTCTAGCTCAAGCCCGAACGTGCTCAGCTCCCCCATCATGTCCCACTCTCGGACTGATCTGCTGGCGAGGCTCGGAGCCGACTTCCTACTCAAGGCGTCGACGACTACGTTCGCCTTGCCTGGATGGTAGTGTAGCTCGAAGTCGTATTCCTCGAGTAGCTCCATCCACCGTCGCTGACGCATGTTCAGGTCTCGCTGGGAAAATATGTACTTGAGGCTCTTGTGATCCGAGAACACCTGAAACCCCTCGCCATACAGATAATATCGCCAGCTCTTTAGCGCAAACACGACTGCTGCTAGCTCCAAGTCGTGGGTAGGATAGTTGCGCTCGTGCGTCTTCAGCTGCCTGGAGCCATAAGCCACAACTCTGCCCAACTGCATCAGTACGCAGCCCAGTCCCTCTCCGGACGCATCACAGTAGACATCATAACCGATCCCTCGCTCGGGCACCACTAACACTGAGCTGTAGTCAGTCGAGTCTTCAACTTCGCGAATGCACGCTCACAGTCCTCTGTCCACACAAACCCGACTCCCTTCCGTGTCAACAGAGTAATCGGTGCGGCTAGTCGTGCAAAGTCCTGGACGAATCGCCGATAGTAGTCTGCCAACCCCAGAAAGTTGTGGATCTCGAAGACACTCGTGGGCCATGCCCACTTCGAGACCGCGTCGATCTTCGACGGATCGACCAGGATACCGTCACGGGACACGATGTGACCGAGGAATTTCACCTCAACGAGCCAGAACTCGCACTTCTCCCGGTTGGCATATAGCTGATGCTCGCGCAGTAGTGTCAGAACAGCCCTCAGATGTGACTTATGCGCCGCCTCGTTCTGCGAATAAATCAGGATGTCGTCCACGAACACCACCACAAACTGATCTAGGTACGGCCGGAAGATGCTGTTCATCAGGTCCATGAACGCTGCAGGTGCGTTCGTCAGTCCGAATGGCATCACCAGGAACTCGTAGTGCCCATAGCGTGTCCGGAATGCAGTCTTTGCGACGTCCCCCTCACGGACTCGCAATTGATAATAACCGATCGCAGATCGATCTTCGAGAAGTAGGTTGCCCCTCTCAACTGGTCGAACAAGTCGTCGATCCTCGGCATCGGGTATCGGTTCTTCACCGTAACCCGGTTCAGCTTCCGGTAATCTATACACATCTGTAGCTCTCCACTCTTCTTCTTCTTCACGAAGAGTGCTGGTGCTCCCCACGGCAATGCACTCGGACGGATAAACCCCTTCTACTGAAGCTCCTCTAGCTGACGCTTCAGCTCAGTCAACTCTGCCGGCGCAAACCTGTAAGGCGCCATCGATATCGTCGTCGTTCCTGGCACCAGGTCAATCCCGAACTCCACCTCACGAACCGGTGGCAACCCGCTCAACTCCTCAGGAAAGACATCGGGGAACTCGCATACCACTCGCGGTAACTCTCGGCTCTGCACAACCAATACTTCCTCCTCTGCGGACAACGCCGACAGGAGGACCCCGCTCTTACTACCCAGAACTCACGTCACCTTCGTACCACCCACTGACACTGTCACCCGTCGCCGGTAGCGATCGATATTGGCTCGGTACCTCGACAGCCAATCCATTCCCAAAATCACATCAAAGGTCGTCATTCCCAGTACTAGAAGATCACTAGGGCAAGGACAGTCTGCGACTCTAATCTCGCAGGCACGACATACCCTAGTCAACGATGCACCACCCCCAACTAGGGTGTCCAGGCATAGGGATGGACTCAACGGCTCTAAGCTCAACCCAAACCTCTCGGCACAACCCGAAAAAATAAAAGAGTGCGACGCCCCGGTATCAAACAAGAATAAAGCCCATAAATGATACAATAAACACGTACCCTGGATGGTCTCGCGGTACGTGCTAGGTCCTGGGGCTCTGGAGTCGGTGACTGCATACACTCTCCCCTGCGAGGCCTGCTGCCTCTGACCCGGCGCACTGGCCGCTGAATACCCATGACTCTGCTGCTGTCTCGGAAACGGTGCGCTCGTAGAAGGCTGTGACGGTCTGGACTCCTGACTCTGACGAGGACGACCCCTAGGCGACTGTACTGTACGCGACTGTTGCGGTCGCTGCGCTGACGTTGCCCTCGACGGCTCACGACACCACGCAATGGTGTGCCCAACCCGGCCGCATCGGAAACAACCGATCTCATCGGCTCTCGACTCCGTGCCCTGGCTGGTCCGGCTGGTCGCTGGCAGCGCCGTGGGCCCTCCTCCCATCGGGCACTCGCGACGGAAGTGGCCTCGCTGCCCACAGGTAAAGCACGTCGATGCCCTCTCTGACGCGGCTGGCCCAACTGATGCCACTGACCCCCGCTGTCTCGCTCCACCCTGATGAGTCGGTGGTTGGAAGAACCCCGTGGTCCTCTACTTCCTCGGGTCTCGCGACTCGGACGACCCTGCAAAGCTGGTCGGCCGCTGTCGGACCTCACGGGTCCTGGCCGCATCCCGGATGCCCTGCTCCACCGTCGCCGCGGTGTCCACGAGATCTGTATACTTCCGCAGCCTCAAGGCGAGAACCTGATTCCGAATCTCCGGCCTCAGTCCTCCCTGGAACCGCCGGCAACGGTTCTGCTCGGTCATCACCATCTCCGGCGCGAATCTGGCCAAGGCCGTGAATCTGGCCTCGTATCCTGCCACTGTCATCCCCCCTGCTCCAGGTCTAGAAACTACCGATGTCGCTCCAACCGAGCCGACTCGGGAAAGTACTACGCCAGGAACACCTCCTGGAAGATGTCATAGTCGTGCCCGACCGTGTCCTTCACACGCCCCTACCAATGGTAGGCGCTGTCTCTCAGCTGGTGAGCCGCGAAGGACACCCTACGGCGGCCATCCTCGACACCCGATGTATCCAGGTCTCGCGTGACCTGCTCTAGCCATCTCTCGGCTAGGTCGGGATTTTGCTCCCCGACAAATGTATGTATCCCGAGCTTCAGGAAGTCTAGTAGTGCTCGGGATGTATGATCCTCTGTCTGAACGGCCCTCACCGGGACCGCGGCTGCCTTTGGGGCTGGTGAAGCCGACTCTCGGCTGGCGATGACCGCCACCAAACTCTGGATTGTCCTGGTCAGCTCATCCAGGGCAGTCATGACGGGAGGGTCCGCGACCGGCGGATTACTGGGTGTGCCTGTAGACGGTCCCGCGTCGCTTCTCCTGTCTTCTCCGACAGGAGTGCCCTGCGCCTCCGCTTACTTGGCGGGCTCAATGGTTGGCACCCTTCCCGGTGTCACCGCTGACCGTCCCCGTCGGCCTCGCGTGGGCGCCCGACCTCGTGTTCCCGCTGCTCGTACGCGTCTACAACGAGCCATAAGTCAGTATCCTCTGCACGGATACACGCAAACGTTCAGCTTGCGAACTCATAAAAAGATAACAAGCTTAAATACGCTAACGTTCACACGGTCTACGTTTACTCTAGCGTGCTTATCACTGATACGTCACACTGCTCACGCTATTTATACTATAAATATTAGTATTAGTAAAAGAAACCTCAAAGAGACCGCACCCACGTGTACCATACACGCGACGACAACCTAACCACACAACGAAGGAACAACCACCGAAAGTTTGAAAACGGCTCACTGGACCAGGCCGGTACACGACCCCTGCCGTGCCACTCTCTGGGCCGGGAACCAGGCCTGGCCATGCCCCCTACCGGGCCGGCACCCAGGCCGTGCCGTGCCCCGTACCGGCCCGGCACCCAACCCCTGCCGGGCCCCTTATCGGGTCGGCGACCAAACCCCGCCGGACTCCTTACCGGGCCGGCGACCACGCCTTGCCGGACCACTTACCGGGCCGGCGTCCAAGTCTTGCCGGACCCCTTGCCGGGCCGGCGTCCAATACCTACCGGACCCCTTACCAGGCCGGCAACCAACACCTGCCGGGCCCCTTACCGGGCCGACGTACAATACCTACTGGGCCCCTTACCGGGCCGGCAACCAACACCTGTCGGGCCCCTTACCGGGCCGGCAACCAATACGCCCCATTCCACCTACCGGGCCAAACCAGTGACCCCGATAATGTAGCGGTAATGATTTCACACTATTTACACCCGCTATGTCTACCCTAGGGTATTCATAACTTTCCCGGCCAATAGCGACCCGTACATTAGTACGTCGCAGACAAACGACCACACAAAACACAAGCACGTCAACTCAAGACCGACATCACACACAAGCCAACACGACCGAGCAACAACAATACATGTCCACCGGGCCAGCCAAAGTCACACACGCCTACCGGGCCAAACAAACTCAAAGCACGCCCACATGGCCAACAAATTTTAAAACTTTTTCCACTCCATTAAAAGTCTCATTTCTCGACATCAGGTAGTCACAACCCGGTCCAGGCGTCCCCGAACTACGTTGTAGCCACTTGATATCAACACCGTCACGCTCGACCACAGGAGCGCTCCTGAGTCGAGTCGCGACAGTTTAAAAACGTTTCACGCAGCAACACACAAACACTGTGCCAGTAACCCCGTACTGCACAAGCACAAGACAAAACAGGACTCAAATCCTAACGGGTCTACACACGAGTTCTGACTTGCGTACCCAACGCACGACGGGACTTTATTGACTCGACTCTCCCACCTAATTGACGTGCAGTCCGAGGTGTGAAACCTCGAGCTCTGATACCAAGCTGTCACGCCCCAATTTCAGCGAACCGAACTCGGGACGCGAACATTTAAAAAGATACAATACTTGAAATCTGTTTTCATTAAATCACTTTAAAATGCCAGTTTAGTTCAACAAAATAATATTTACATCTCAAAATAAGTCCCAACAATGAGACATAAACGAGGTACACGTCACTAGACTCAAAAACCCCCAGAAACCCGTTTCAAGCTCTTCAAGCTTCAGAAGCTCACCTAGTCCAGCCTGCGAACGGTACCTGTAGGAAAAGCAGCTAGGGGTGAGTGTTCACTCACCACCACAGATAACAGACTGGCTACGGCATACTTAGCAGACAAAGCCGGTGACACCAACAACGACTCAAATGACACACACACGACCAACACTTTTCTCAACCGACTCATACACTCGGACACGTGATGTAGACACCACACAACAATTGACGACCTCCTCCAAAGACACGACTGACAACCACGCAATACCAAGATCACAAAGGATCGCATACCAGTTACTCAGTAACCATCTCTGTCTCTCGCCCTTTCCTATCCCAGTCGGGCCAGGCGGTCGACCTGTCGCGCAACTTCTCCCGATCCCAGTCGGGAGGCTAACCCACAACCTCTCCGCTTCACCCGATCCCAGTCGGGTGGTTAGCCACACCCGCGCGTCCTTCCCCCGATCCCAGTCGAGGAGCTAGCCCACAACCTCTCCGCTTCTCCCGATCCCATTCGGGAGGCTAGCTACACCACACAACCTCCACCATGATCAAGTAACCAAACACAATCACAAACAAAGTTCAACAGACAGTAACGACACCAGTCTCAACTCCACAGGCACTCAAGGCCACCAAGACACCAACAACAAAACACGGGTTCAACAACCCTACAGGCGCTCATGGCCACCCAAGACACCAACGGTAAAGTACGGGTTCACAACCCCACGGGCACTCACGGCCACCCAAACCACCAAAATAACAACACAGCTCTCATGGCCACCCAAGACTCAACCATAATAACACGGGCTCTCAAGGCCACCCAAAACTCAACAATAATAACACGGGCTCTTAAGGCCACCCAAAACTCAACAATAATAACGCACAACAACCTCCGGCATAATCAATGCCTCCAACAGTCCTAAGATCACTAGTTTCACAAACAACCTCCGGGCATGGTCATATGCCTCCAGTAATTCTAATATCGCTAAGTTCTCTGTTCCTACGACACTACTAAGTGTCACATGCTTTCTCGTATTCGCTACAATCCCGTATCATGCCTTTCTAATATTTGATAACCTAAATAACCCACGACACCCCGGTGTCACATGCAATTCTACAGTTAACTTTCCCTAGTCCGGGCCGAGATCCGGCTACTTTTCCCTACCTCGTATATAAATCCAAAAGTGCTCCACTAAGTCTCTATGTGATCCCAGTCACTCGCCGAGCTTCCCTTTGCCTCGGTCCGCAGCACGATCTAAATGAACACAATTTTTAAAGCACTTTTAAACTAGTAGGAATACGCCGAAATTTAATAAACTTAACGCCCAAACGTAACCCCGACCATGTCGATCACTCCCAAACTTCCCAATTACTCGACATTGTCGATAAAGGACCCGTAAAGGCCCGATTCGCCCGACATGGCGAATCTGCCCGGGTTTTGTAAAAGGCCTTCCGGGGCTCCAAAAGTCCCCGTTTTCGTTTCTACGGTCTTAGAATAGTTCAAGGATCCCAATGCACTTGACAGAATCGAATTTCGACTTCCGAGTCAATTAATTAACGTTTAAAGTTTCTAAAACCCGTTAATTACAACTTCTCCAATTTAATTCCAATTTTCGATCCGGTTAAGGATAAATGGTCCGGGGAACGTTTTAAACCTCCCGAACACTAAACCCGATCACCCGAGCACGTGGGCCCCACCCGGCCCACTTGGCCGTGGGCCCTAGGGTTCCAATGGGGCTCGGCCACCATGGTGGTGGCCGGCCCTAGCTCCGGCCAGCCACCTCCTATGGTGGCCGGCCACCCCCTATGGTGGCCGGAGCTCCTCCCGAGCTCCCGGTCGCCGGAAAACGTTCAAACAAACCTCCAAACACCTCTAAAACGTCTCCAACACTTCCCTAACCTCAATACAACCCTAACCCATTCATTTTAACAAAACCCTAGCTTTTGAAACTAAACGAAACGACGATCGGTTTAGGTCTTACCAACGAGGAAGACGAGGGGAAGAAGATTGCTCCTTGCCTTGAGACGATCCAATGGTTGATGACGTTAATAGTACCACAAACCCTAACTTCTCTCTCTTTTCTCTCTTCTTCTCCTTCTCTCTCTAAAACTCTCTTCTTTTTCAAAACCAACACATTTTCCCTTTTTTTTCCTTTTTTACATGTGTGGTCGGCCACCCCCCTGTCCCCTCTAGTTTTCCCCCCAAAACTAACACCACCACAATTAGGACAAGTGTCAAGGTGGGTCCCACACCTTTTGGAAAATATTTACTTGATATTTTCCAATCAGATTCGCGAAAAACGGACGTTTCGGGCCCCGAACGGGCACTTTTCCCAAGAAATTATGAAACTTGACGGGCTACAAGGAAACGGCTCAACTAAGACCGCTGCGACGATGACTAAGCTTTTTGGATCCAAAACGGTCCTCGAATGGACCAAAACGTCGCTCGGTTGACTTTTCCAGCGAAAAGTCAACCTTTCCCAAATTGATCAGAAAGTTGCCCTGAGTCCCCTGGAACTCATTTTGGTCGATAACGGGGTCAACTTAAGGCCGGTATGACCCTCGGGGTCAAATTAGGTTAAATTAAGTGTATGTCTCAAAAAAAATTAAATTTTCCTGTTTTTCGCAGGTTTGACTGACGTTGACCAGAAGTGGTTATTACAACGATAGTACTTGGAGAAGGTTATGAGCCGATTTGACATGTATTGGAAAAACCAGTTAGTACTTTTCTACATATTTCAAACTCTCGAGTATGTTATCTCCTATCACTGAGGATGAGAGGGAATATATGACGCAAGTTTCCTATGTGAGTGTAGTTGGCAGTCTTATGTATGTCATGGTTTGCACGCGTTCTAATATTTCTTATCCAGATAGTGTTGTTAGTAGGTTCATGGTGAACATGAGGAACCAACATTGACAGACACTAAAGTGGATCTTGATGTATTTTTAGGGAACATGAACAAATCAAGGTAAGTGGTTTTGTGTTGTGTGGGTAGCGGCGACATCAAGAAGAGAATGAACCAAAATGGGTTGTGTTATCTTATTTCACGTGTGGTTGTTTAGAGAATCAAGAATAGTAAGACTTAGAAGCGTGAATAGTGGATGCTTTTTGTCCATTCCGTTTTTCCTTGGTATTGAGAGCTAGGTGGCAGCATCAACTTTATTTGGTGGTGGTTGGTTCTTATTTCTTAGATTGAAACCATGTTTCTTAACAACAAACAAAGAGAAACAAATACAAGGGGTTAAAGGAAAAATGAGCATGCATATTTTGTTTAAGTTGATTTCTTGTGATTTTATATACATGTAACAAAAGATTGATTTTATTTTGTGGATTACAGTACTTTATGTATTCATAAATAGAGAATATAATTTTGCAATTCTCGGATTGTATATTGGTTATTACAAAAAGAGTTCGTCATTGTCCCGTGGATGTAGCATATTACCGAACCACGTAAAATTAGTATTCTTTGTTTATTTTCTGCGCTTTATTTATTGTTCGGTATGTATCCGCATTGAACATTTGCAATTATCGTCTAGGTCCTAGGATTTGTGGTTGAATGATTAGGTGATTGGTGTTCGTTAGAAATTGAATCACGTCGGTTCATTTCTACAAATCCATTTGATTTTTGGCACGAGTCTTGTTTATTCGTTTGAAGTACAAGGTTTACTAACTCCTAATAGTTCTTGAAAAAACTAAGATAGAGAAGTTCCTGCAAAATAATGGTAGAGGTATGACAACTAAATAGGATAAAGCGAAATGACGCCAAATCAATTTGATTTTGAAGGACCGACAAACAAGACTCAAGTACCACTTGACTAAATGAGTTTATTACAAGATATATAAAACATTATTTTATCTATATTCGTTTATGTCTTCTTTATAACAAAACTGTAACTTTCTAAAATCTTGATCTGTATTGTAACAATATTTAATGTGAACGGTCATAAATGATACTATTATTATTATTATATAATTTTTACTTAATATTTAATATGAACGGCGATATTTTTGTTTTCAACGGAAAAACTCTCATCTTTAGAATATGCACCTTAGGGTCGACCCTAGCCACTCTCGTCGATCGCGGTGACACTATTCTCGTGCGTCATCCCGTCCGCCACATCCATCACCACAACGGATCATCCCGTCCGCCACATCCATCACCGCAACAGATCATCCCGTCCTCTCTACTATCTCCACCAATTTTGTGTGTGTCGATCCCGTCGGTGATACCAATGATCGTCACGTCATTCTCCTCGACTTTGAACCTCTATCAGCCGAATTTTTTTCCATGTCCACCACCACCATAACCAATGGAAACTTCCCCGTCCCGTCCACCCACCTCTGATCGAGCGCCTTCTCTTCCCCCTCCCTCTCCTTCGACGATGAATCATCCGTCACTTGCGTCGCCGCCTCTACCGCGAGCCCAATTCTATACATACGGTGGATCTGTTGAGGTCCCACATCTCCTCCGTCGCCCTTCGATCATCCAAACTTATCGAAAGCATGACCCAAGTTCCGACGATCAGTTCGTGGTGCACCCTATTACTTAGGGCCTCCGTGTAGGGCCGTTTCAACCCCTGATCCAACACCTTCAATGAAGTTTAGAGAGATTGGAATCAACGACTGATCATGCCGATAGTAGTCGGTGAAAACTCGACGGCGACGAGGTGCCGTTGTGGACCAACGATAATAACTCCTATTGGTTTAAACAATCAAGCGAGGTCTGCTACACAACCTCGCCGGAGCCAATGAGTCTAAGGACGAGCAACGAGGTGTGTATAGGGACGCACACACTACCCTGCCAGGGTCAGAATCATCTCGACCCAAACCATCCCTCTTTTCCTGATGTTCTCCCTAGATGCTTGGTATTCCCTAGGTGTTTTGAGAAGGTCTCTACCGAGAGACAAGTGTGTTTATCAGAGACCTCGAGATTTTCAGGTTGAGTCAGGAAAAGAGCGAAGTGAGCTACGACCATGCGCTCATCATCGAGAGTATCTACCCTTCGGATGTTACCTAGATTATCTGGACATGTTAGTCGTAGGGCTCGCGTCTCGAACATGTCGTTCAGGACTATGTCTCGCCCTTTTCAGTTTTATCATTTCTAATTCCGCATTGTTACACAATATCTTCAATACTAATCAATTTATACTTATATGCTAAATAAACATTTCATATAACAATCATAATTACATTTTATCTAATTTAATTTTTAAAAAATAATATTTAACTCAACATCCTATTATTCTGATAAAAAAAAAACTCAACATCCTATTTCTAATATCTGGTAACTCGGGGTAATTTTTTTTTTGAATAGTCATATTTGATAATGTATTTTGTTTGAGATAATTCCATATCAGTACCCTAAATCTTTCAGTTTCCATTTAGAGTTCCCTGATCTTTTTTCGCGTCACTTCTATTGTGTCAGTTTAATACCCGACGTTAACTTTCCATCCACTTTCCCTTCCAAGACACTTAAAAAGTCCATAATATCACTCACAAATAGTCAAATTTCCAAAATCATGCCATTGGTTTAAAAAAAAACAGTTCTTTCGATAAAAAAACTACTTTAATTTTTACAAACCACTTAATCTTTTTAAAACTAAGTTTTTATTAAAAAATATTTTTTTATATTTGAAAATAGTTTTTTTTATTTAATAAAAATAAAGTTTATCTTAAAAAATCAATTTAGTGTTTACAAAAATCAGTTTTATTTAAAAATAGTCATTTAAAAATCAGTTTTTTTAATAAAAATAAAAATTGATTTTTAAAATAAAATAAAATGGCTGTTTAAAAATAAAAAAAATGATTTTTAAATAAAAATTTAATTTTTAAAAAATAAACTGCTTTTTTAAAATTAAAATATAAATTTTATTAAAAAAATTGATTTTTAAAAATCAATTGCATGATTAACTATTAGTGAAGGGTATTATGGACTTTTAAGTGTTTTAGATGGAAAAATGGATGAAAAATTAACGTCGGGTATTAAACCGACCCAAATGAAAGTTTAGGATATCAAATTGACACGAATTTTTTTTAGCATATTTAAAATGAAATCAGAAAAATTTAGGGTGCTGAGATGGACTTATCGCTTTTTGTTTTATAGTCCATTTTGTTTAAAATCTTTGTAAAATAGTTTTCAAGTAATAAAAAAAATCGATTTTGTATCTAGTGTTTACCTAAATTCAAGTAAATTTTTAGTGATATAATTTTTTTTATTAAGGGCAAAAATATAGTTTCGTACCAAAAATAAAATTGAAAATGAAAGTTAAGATTCCAAAATTGATTTTGGTCAGAAGTCAGAATAGAAATTTTCTGGGTAACTCTAAAATTCACCATTTGTGCAGGCTAGTATCTTCCGAATTGCATCGAGAGTGTCAGATAGTCATCGTCGCCGGAGTACTTCCAAAATTGAAATTCTCTCAAAACCGACCCATGTTTCTCTATACTACCAACCGATCTGTAGATGCTTAGGTGACAATTTGTTCTCTGATTCCCCGGTCATGGCTCCAGCGTCGTTTTTGGGTTCGACTCAGAGGTACGCGGTTGGCGCACTCTTCGCCGTCGCCGTTCACCAAGCCCAGATCTACCAGACCTGCCCATTAGGCTATTGCCCACCAGACGACGAACCAACCGAAGAGAGAACCAGCACCGGCAGTTCCAGCAGCGACTCCATCTCCGAGGACCCCGAGCTTTGGGCTCACGAACACTCTGGCCTGCTCCGCCCCGTTTTCAGGTTCAATGGTCGAATTCTTAGATTCTATTTCGATTTCTTTATCCGTCTCAGCTCTGATTCTTCTTGCTGATTACTTAGTATTGATTATTTTCGTGCGAACTGTTCGTTTCCTCAATTTTCCCGCAATAATCGTGTTTGGCTGAGGAATTTGGTTTAAATTCTCAATCGAATCCTGTTTTGAATAGGTTTCTAGATATTGATTCAGCTGCGTGGATTGGGCTCGAAGAGACCGCAGGTTCTTCTCCTGCTAAGCATCATGTCGGAGCAGTAAGTGGTTTTGCTTACTGCTGCTTCTCTTATTGTTTTCATGCCCAAGTTCAATATAGTCTCGTGTTCACTTGATGCCATAGCGGAAAATGGATAGATATACTTTTCATATTAAGGTTGTAGAAACGTGAGGTTTGATGATATGAAGATCCCAAGAGGAAGCTTGCATCCATCTATAACAATGTGTGAAGTGTTTAACTATTGGTTAATTGCTGTCTGTATCGGTTACCATAACTGCCTTGCAATTTGCTTGTCAGGGTAGCTACTATATGGATCACCATAATTGTTTCTTCAGTTATTCTGATTTTCTACTGATTAGTATTTTTTTTATCCTCTCCTAGTTTTTGAGGTTACTCTCTGAAGAATGTGACGAAAGTTCTTCTGAGAAAGCAGAGCAAGAACTTGCTTTGTCGAAAGCTGTTGAAGCTATGGTAAAGAATCTGGAATCAACTATTGAATCATCCAGCAAGAAGGAGAAACACCGAAAATATGAAAATGAACGCCGGGAGAGATGTTCTGTTGCTGAGGTGCAAGCAAGTATTCAAGAAGGAAAAACGGTGGATGGTAAAGAGATATCTGTTGATGGGATAACTGTGAAATCAACTACTAGTGAAGAAAATATGCCCGAAAACAGCAACGTCAAAGGGAATGCCGATCCTGGAAGTCAATTTGATGAGCAGCCTGTGGAGGAGGTAATGATGCTCAGTTTGAAGAGGAAACTGACTGTTCTGTACGAACTTCTTTCTGCTTGTCTATCTGATATGGGCGATGATAACAAAAAAACTACACGACAAAGAAAGGGCTATGATGCCCGTCATCGCGTGGCTCTGCGCTTGCTAGCAACTTGGCTTGATGTCAAGTGGATACAAATGGTTTGTATACTCAACTTATTGCTACTTGGGAGACAAATCTCAAACTTTTAGGATTTCTATATCTGTCATACAAGTACATTTTTTTTCTTCCTGAATCTGTCCTCACAGAACTTTAGTGATTATTATAATTGGTAATATGAGATGTGGATAATTACAAAATTTCATTCATGGTACATTACACATGCAAAAGTTTATGCACTTAAGCATATGATCTTTAAAATAAGAATCAGATTTTCCTTAGTATCGAAATGACTTCAAAAAGAAAAAAAGGTAATTGCTAAAAACTACAAAAAGTTTTGTCCCCTTGCTAAAAACTACACTGAGTTTAAAAGTGGACAAAACCATACAATGAATATTGTCCACAGTCCTCTGTTAAAATAATGAACAGAGTATTATGTTATGTTAACCCCTACACCCTACAGGATGTGTGGACAATACGTATAGCATTGAAAAGTATTGTGGTCAAAACATATAGCGTTGAAAAGTAATGTGGTTAAAACATATGGGCCTTAAAAAGTTCATTACTTTAACAGAAGACTGTGGACAATACTTATTGCATGTTTTTGTCCACTATTAAACTTAGTGTAGTTTTTAGCAAGTGAATAAAACTTTTTGTAATTTTTAGCAATCAACCCAAGAAAAAACTAGAATGATAAGAATATTGTGAGTGGATATCCATTCTGTATACTGTACTTTTTATTTGCTGATCAATTATTTTGTAATATCCACATGACCTTTACACTGCTCTTGAGCTCAACAATGATTGATTGACATGATTGGATTTTTATGCTTAGATAGATACTTCAGATGATAATCACCTGTTTGCTGTGTTTTATGGATATGTGTCACAAGTTCACCAGGGAGGTTATTTTAGATGCTGAAGTATGATTCTGGAACAATTGTCTTATTTTTCTTATGAACGGATCTTCAAATTTTCTGATTTACCCAACATTGGTAATATAATTCTGCTGCAACATGGAGATTGGTGAGGCTTTCATCAATTTCAGAATTAAAATATGAAGCAAATATCTCAGTTAGAATGGTGAATTTGCATCTCCACCTAAGGCAGCCATTGGCTCCAATGCTTACAAAACTTTGTGCAACATGCATTAAGACATATAGATAGAAGCGCTGAGATTTAATTGTCTAGGGCTGTTATCCTCAATATGTTTGATGACCTTTTTCCCATAAAGGAACATTTGGTTTGCAGGAAGCGATTGAGACTATGGTTGCTTGCTCTGCAATGGCTGTAGCAAAAAAGCAAGAATCTAAGCAAGTAGAGTCCAGCTCACCAAAAAGCAAATGGGATAAGTTTAAGCGTGGTGGTATCATTGGTGCAGCTGCACTAACTGGAGGAACCTTGGTGGCCATTACTGGTGGTAAGGAAACCTCAAAATGTTTTCCCCAAAACTCATGAGTTCAGTTTCCCATTGGATTGTAGGCATTTTTCTCATGGATATGATGGTTATCACTTCTTAGTTTACCTTTTCACTGTTATGCAGGCTTAGCTGCCCCGGCTATTGCTGCTGGATTTGGTGCTCTAGCTCCAACATTGGGTACTCTCATCCCTGTAATTGGAGCAAGTGGGTTTGCTGCAGCTGCAAGTGTTGCAGGAACAGTTGGTGGTTCTGTTGCTGTAGCTGCATCGTTTGGAGGTGATTAATTGGTTTGTTTGGGCATATTCGTCTTCCATGAAAAAGGAAAGAAAGAAGTGTCAGTGTTCCAGTTTATTGGGTGGGAATTTGAAGTAATGTAGCCCAACTTACAGTAACATTATAGTAATGTAGCCCAACTTACAGCAACATTATAGTAATGTAGCCCAACATTATAGTACAAAGAGTAACTTCTTTTCAATGATATCAATTTAAGCCTCATTATCATGTGTTTGGGTCACACATTGATTGGGAGCAAAGCTCATTAGCAAAAAGGAAAGTATGGTATTGGTCTGCCACATTTGATTGGGTGTGGTTCAAAAGTATTCCTCTTATCTTGTTGCAACAGCCAGCTTTGAGTAACACTAGATAATGAATCCCCATCGTCATCCTCTTCTTCAATGGTGTTGATGTGTCCCTCATTTATTGCATGCGAGTTTGGATTCATGTGTTTCTCTTTATGCGGATTTAAGCCTCGTGATAAGAAAAGATAGGGTGGTGTTGCTTTCACACATTGATTGCATTTGTCTTATTTCTGTAAGACAGATGATTTTTACCAACACTATAATATGAACAAGGTCCGTATGATACCACAAAACTAAGATTTCTCTTTAGTTAGTTGCATCCATGATGATTCTATGTGTTTAAGAAAGCCCAACCGATTATGAAGATCATCTCATTTATATCTTTCTTTGTACACTTTGTTTAAGCTAGCTGCTGGAGCTGGACTTACAGGAACCAAAGTGGCTCGGAGGATGGGAAATGTTGATGAATTTGAGTTTAAACCTATAGGAGAAAATCATAACCAAGGCGTGAGTTTTATTTTGGATCCATTTCTTACTTTTTGGACATTTCATTCTTTCATTTAGAACACATTTAGCCTGGGTTATTTTGGATTTTTATTAATTTGAATTATAATGTTATTAAAATTCTTTTGTCAGCGGCTAGCAGTTGAGATTGTGGTATCAGGGCTTGTTTTTGAAGAGGAAGATTTTGTAATGCCTTGGATAGGACAAGCTGACAATTTAGAAAGGTAAATATTTATTAGATTCCTTATTGATGCTGCAAACTTCTGATTGTACCCATGGTGTTAAGAAAAACGCTCGAGGCGAGGCGGTGTCTCACAGGGTACATTTGAGGCTTACACCTCGGAACGTCTAGGGATCTTCTCACCATTAAGGTGTACGCCTCAGTTTTTGGGTGTTTTGGTTGGGTTATGCTAAATAATGATTTGGGTTTTATTAAAATGAAATATATGGAGTAAAAATAAAAATACACATACCTAATGATTTATCTGTTTGTGAAAAACTAATCAAAGCCGGGGAGAAGATTATGTTTTGCTTCTTCTTAGAATGTAGTGTAGAAAACATAAATTGATCTTGCCTGATTTAAATTGTAGATTGCACTTTACCATCAAGTTTGGCTGAACTTGATCATTTGAGTTCAGTTTATCAATTGATGAAAATTTATGTGTTAGTGCATAGGATCAAGTTGTTTAGAAAAAAGGTTGATGTTTTAAAGATTTATAATAAAATGTATGATTATTATGTTTTATCTGTAAAATTATAAATCAGCTTTATAAACTCAAACAACTTTTAGCCATTTTTCGCTCATGTTAATTTGTTAATTGCTAAATGTCTTTGCTATGAAATTATGTGTTGTTTCAACTAGATTGTATGATATTTTATGTATTTATTAATTTTATTATTGAGGCTTACGCTTCGGTTTCTCGAGGCTTACACCTTGTGAGGTGGAAGGAAAATGCCTTGGTTCCCATTTCCGCCTTTAAAAACCTTGATAGTATCATATTCCCACTCATATGCCATCACTAATAGGAGGATGCTGGTAAGTTTCTAATTGTCAATTGGTGGTTCTTGATACTCACTTGATCGGATTTTTAACCTATATCATACGAGGCTCTTTAGCTGTTTTCTGGTTTGTTAGTTGTCACTGTTAACAAATAAAAATAAGGTCTGCTTTTCAACTCGGTGGAGGTTGACTATTTTTACTATAGCCACTGCCTTGCTTTGCATGCTTGTTTTGAGTAAATAATATATAATTTATATGTAGTCTCCTCCCCATGTAATTCTATGATTTGCAGTAGTGTAGGATTTTGCCTGGAAAAGTATTATGGCGCATACTTATGTAATTGCTTACCACGATGAAATTTTTGTTTTCATTCCGTTTTATCACAATTATTCCAGTTAGTTAGTTATTGCAATAAGGAAGCTAAAACAATAATTTTTTTGACATAAAAAATGTTTAAATTCTAACTGCCATCCATCCTTGACAAGTATACAGGTATGCAATACAGTGGGAGTCTAAGAATCTTATTGCAGTGAGCACTGCAATTCAGGATTGGCTTACTTCACGTAATTGATTTGTGTCTCATTTTGCTACTATCTTCTTTTTTTCGACAAATGCTACTATCTTATGTTATTGTTAGTTAACAGTTTAATAAGCTGATACTGTCACAACTTGATGTAGGGCTTGCCATGGAGATGATGAGGCAAGGCGCCATGTTAACTGTATTGAGTTCACTCTTACTAGCATTAGCTTGGCCGGCAACATTACTTGCAGCTACTGATTTTATTGACAGTAAATGGGCTATTGCTGTAGACAGGTTAGGAAAAATGGGAAGAGCTAATTATGAATATGAAACGTTGCATGACACGTTGGTGCATAAACTATTACACATCACACAAGAGGCGCCTAGATTGAAGTCTGTAATATAGTTTAGAACCTTAAAGCTTGTTGTATTTCTTATGAAAAAATGCAAATAAATAGACTAACTCCTTCAAATAACTACTTGTTCACTGCTGGAAAGAGTTTGGCCAGTTGTTTTCAACCCTGATTTAGATATGTAATGTTGATAGAATTTGAACCTTCTTGTGAACATTATTTAGATGGCTTAATGACCATTTGAATTGGTTAGCCAGTTACCCTTGTGTTTTATAACGTTCAAGAACAATCCTGACGTGCCTTCTGTTAGGAAAAAGTAACAGCAAAACGTGAAATGTCCATTTTACCCTTTAGCATTTGAATGTAAGTAACCCATATGAGTTGAAAGACTATTATACCTCTCTTTATCTAGTTATTATTAGTTATTTAATTTTGTAATTAATTTCTTAATTAATTCATAATCATTCTTTAATTAAAGATTTTTAAAAACTAAATCCTTAACTATATTTAATTACTTACTTAATTTATAATTACTATTTAATTATTTTTTTAATTCTTAAAAAAAAGTAATTTTACAATTTTATACAAAAATATTAATTTTTATAAAAACAATTTTACATTTTTATAAATGTACTTATTAATAAAACATAATTTATATAAAAATAAATTTACATTTTTTAATCAAAAATAATTTATACTTTTTACAATTATTTTTTAAATTTTAATTTATTATTAAATGAGGGTAAAATGGTCATTTCCCTGGTAAAATCCATAAGGTTCAAAAGAGTAAGGGCAAGATTGTCATTTCACTTTCCATAGAACAGTCACATGACTAACAGAATGGAATATTCCGTCTGTTTTTCCTAACAGAAGGCTGTTACCAAAACATAGGTATTGTTACACAAGAGTAGTCACTGTCTGTTACCAATTCAAAAGGGGTACAAAAGGTCGTTAAGCATATTTAGATTGTATCAACCTAGAATCTTGGTGTTGTACCTCGATAATTTATAACCAAACCTTTGAATTTTGTCATTTTCTAGATCAGATAAAGCGGGGCAGTTGCTTGCCGAAGAAGTCCTTCTAAAAGGGTTACAAGGATACAGGTAAGTAATAACTATGCTAAGAACATTGCTGTTCATTTTCCCAAATTCCTGAAAGATGTGGAACGACGACTCATCCAAATTATGTATGTTATGTTCTACAAATATTTCAGGCCTGTAACACTCATAGGTTATTCACTCGGAGCAAGAGTGATTTTCAAGTGTCTTCAGTATTTGGCTGAAGTTGAGCATGGTGGTAACAACTACTATCGTCATTCTTCATGGTTGTTTTTGAATGCTTGCATAATCTTAATTCATTGGCCACTTTATTGATTATTGGCAGCTGAACTTGTGGAAAAAGTTGTACTTCTTGGAGCACCAATTTCGATTAGAGATGAGAACTGGAAGTCTGCAAGAAGGGTCAATGGATACCTCTCTTTTGCTTTTCCTGATTTTTTGAAAGATTCTTTAGTCGTCAATTTGTTTAAGGGAATTTTGAGAAAGTATGCTCCCTAATAGAATGAATTTCTTTTCTATGCTAGAATAATCTAGCATTGGAAATATATGCTTTTCATACTTTTTAGGACAGAAATACCCTCATTCTAACTTAAGCAAAACTCTTTATCTCACACCCTCTCTATTTCTCATCTTCTTCACCTAATCTTTTGAAAATAAATTCATATTTAATTAATTTATAAGAATCTATTTTCAAAATAAATATTCAGATTTCATATATAAATTTAATAAAATCTGAATTTAATAACTAATAAAATTGAATAATTTTTTTATAAAATCTACTTTTTTAAAATTACAATTATAAATTTGAATTATCTTTTTAAACATATTTATCAAAATAATCCGATTTAAAAAAAGTGAAATCTGATTTTAATAATTAATAAAATTGAATAAAATATTTTTTTATATAAAATCTGAATATTTATTTTGAAAATAGATTTGAATAAATTAATTTAATAAATTTTTTTTCAAAAGATTGGTGAAGAAGATGAGAAATAGATAGGGTGTGAGATTAAGAGTTTTGTTTAAGTTAAAATGAGGGTATTTCTGTCCTCAAATTTCCCTTTGTTAATATGTGCAAATATGTCTTCAGTACATGTGTATTATCTTTTCTGTGAAATCATCCATAACATTCTGGTATTCTGCAGATGGTGGCTGGAAGATTTGTGAATGCGTACTCAACAACTGACTGGACACTTGGAGTTGCTTTCCGTGCAAGGTATGCATGATGATCAATGCACTAGGAAAGTTTTATATATCAAATTACGGGCAAAACAGTTGATATGAACTTGCTATCTTAATCCACTATATTTCAGAGTATGTGATTATCTATTAGTTTATTCATCAGTAGCATGACATAATTTGATCCACCTTAACTGATAATTTTGTAAGCACATTAATTTACTGAAAAATCCTGTTTCATCCGTGTGGTGTTTACGGATGAGTTTTAATCCTTTTTGGTTCTCTTAGAACCTTCCGTTCACCCATGACTAGTCAATTTGTTTAACCAAACCAGATTGTGGCGTCTTCTTATAACAAGGTTCTTGACTCTATATTGGTGCGTAGTGGTTCCCCCCTTCAAACATGAGTCTAGATCAACCCTAAGGTCTTAAACACACTTCTCCTCTTCTAGCTGCCTATCATATTATCTTCTAAGACCTAACCTAATGTGGCTTGTTCTTCCTTCTATCCTCTAAATCTTGCCTGAAGTTCCTTTTCATCCTTTTGTTATATGATTTCTTGTTTTGCTGCTACTTGAATGAATTTGGAGAGGAAACGAAGATCAACCACTTATTTTAGTTGAAAAGGAAGGAGTTCTGGAGGTGGGTCGAGTTGGAAGTTTTTGTCAATGGGCTGAAATGGAAAGAATTGAAATTCAAGTTTGTTTGCACTTCCATTCTAAGATGTGTAGTTTTTGTAAAAAAAAACTGGTACTATAGTCAAGTCTTTGAGTCTGATGGTTGAAATCAATGCTTTGATCAGTTTTAGCTTATTCAGATTGTTTGATTTGATTAATCATTTGTTTAGATTTAGTATTGACGTAATTATGAAGTACACATATATATTATTTTTTGTAAAATATTTTATTTACAAAATTAGCATGTCCCTTGTTTTTGAGAGCGACAAATTGCATGTCCACATCCAAATTGGTGCTTGGTAGGTGATGAGTGCCCTGGTTGGCATAAGCCAGGGAGGCAGCCAAACAAAAACCTGATATAGTTTCAGCTTTTTTGAGGTTATGCACTTATTGCGTATAGATGGTGGTAATTGGCCCAGGTCAAGTGGGTTACTGTGTTTCTGGCCGTTGTGATATATGCTCCAACAATAGATGGATCATATCACTGTAGGACTCACTGCCTTCATGGCCATTGTGATTTATGTTCCAACAATAGATGATAGCTAAGCTGTCCAGAAATTCATGCTAAAGTTGATACTTTTGTAATCGATTCAGCATTTCAGCCTTCCTTTATTTTCGGTACTTGGTGGCTTGTTTTCAACTTTCGTAGTATTTCCTATCGTCGATATTGGGAAATCACTGTTGAGTCCGAATGTTAGGTGATGCATTTGTATACATGTCCTGGATTGAATTAATATATTGAAATGGGTCATGTTTCTTAGCCAAAGCAAGTGGATTTTTTCACAGCAGCGTTCCCCATTTCCCCAGCCCCCAAAACTCTAAAAAGGAGTGAAAACACAATACAAAGTGAATTAAAAATTTGTTTGAAATAATCTGGACATTCATGATTGTATCTTTAGAGAGAAGTATACGGTGCGAGTATGTTGATTGGAGTTGCTGGTTCATTTATTTCAATCTGGCCTAACAATTATTATTTCATTAGTTTGGTCACCAAAGGATTAGCTGGGATCCAACCTATTGATATTCCAGGAATCGAGAATGTGAGTTCCCCAAGTTCTCAGATATTCATTTTAGTCGTTTGTTTATACAAGTTTCAACTTTCTATGAGCAATAATGCATTTTCTGGGGAAATGATTATCATTACCATCATCGGTGGTGGTTTGCAGGTAGACGTAACAGATTTGGTAGATGGCCACTCGTCCTACTTGTGGGTCACACAAAACATTCTCGATCGACTTGAGCTGGAAACTTACTATCCCGTATTCAGAAGTGCTGTCAACAAAGAGGAACCATAAAAAAGTTCCTTGAGATATTCAAAATCTGCATCATCTTGTGGTCATGAAGCGTTGGTTCCATGCTTGCACTGTCTTTTTAGCTCTTGCTCAGACAATTTCATTTTCTCGTTAGTATATGGAAGGAGCCAGTTGGACCCTTCTTCTACACAGCTATACCAAACTTTGTAAACAGAAACTATATTTGAATAAAGAGAATATTTAGAATTCCCATTATGTTATTTATTCTGACTAAACGTAGTTATCTCATTACATTCTGTTCTTCTGTTCAGAAATATGTTCATAGTTTCTTTGTGTAAAATTATTACTAGTGTCTTCTCAAGGGAAATGAGAGTATTTTGGAATATCTAATCATAGAAAAAGCAGAACACAGGTTTGGGATCGGAGAGTAATAAGAAAATGAAGATGGCAATATCTTATGAGTGGCAATAATGGAAGGATTGTATCATCTGTGTGTGTAGGTAGAATTTCTTGTGCAACTATATGGGGTGGTGTTTAGCAATAGTAGAAGTTTGTGAATGGGAATATACCTAATGTATACGTATATATGAGTTCAAGATAATGAACAAAACATATGGGTTTATCATGGTTTTGTTTGATTTGTATCGTGGTACCCCTTGAACTTTCATTGTATACATATATATGAGTTCAAGATAATGAATAAAACATATGGGTTTATCATGGTTTTGTTTGATTTGTATCGTGGTACTCCTTCAACTTTTATTTTATATCGCTGATAGTTTAGATGGATGAAAAGCATCCATAAACTTACATATTTAAAAAATTGACAAAAGTACCCTTATGTTAATTTATCCAACAAACTAAGAACGCAACAATCAAAACCTAGAGACTCCGAAATGAAAAGCTAAATGAATTGGGTGTTAGAAGATACGGCTCCATGGTGTTACGATAGCTTTAACCCCAAGCTATCTGTCACGCCCCAAATCCGGTTTTGACCGGACTCGAGACGTGACTAGAATTAATAGTAGAAAAGCGATATATAAATGACATAAATCTTTAAAATATCACATAACTTCCTCAAATCATCAATAAGTAGTTCAAAATCTCCAACGAGTCACAGCTCAACATATAAAGTAAGGTATAAAGTGTTTAGTACAAAGGACCAACACAAATCTATGATAAACCCCAAAACGAATTGAAGCTCCCAAGCCTCGAACTCTCTAGACATCAGGTGCTCCTGTAAAAACAGTAAGAGAAACAAAGGGGTGAGCTTACGCTTAGTAGGAAAAATCTTAACAACTCCACCTTTAGATCAATACTAAACTGCTTAAACAGATAACGTAAATAACGATTCAATACGATTAACCAGGAAATACTAATAAATAGAATAGATCACAATAGTATCGTACTCTTAAAGATAACGGTAACTTAAAGGATTTCATAAAAAGTACTATAACGAATCAATATGATTAAAGTGGGAGTAATTGATATCACGCCAACCACTTGCTTTCTAAAGCCTCCGATCCATGGATAAATTCTGGGATCACATCGGTTCCCATAATTCCGATCCACCAGAGTACCCATATCATATCAGATTTTCCCTCGGTCCAGAGGAGGCACATGCATCGGGGCACCGAAAACCATCCCATAGGGACGCTCATCGTCGGGATTCTCGGAAATGCCTCCAAAGCACCATAAGTCATAGGGAACCAAGTAGTGTTCCCGTAGGACGCACACACTTGGGTGAAACCGCAGTAATCATCTCTCACGAAATAATCCGTCCAACTGCCCTGTAGGGTCCAATAACCAATGCCCTCAGGCTCCAATAACCAATACTCAATAATATCCAGTAACCAATGCCCTCAGGCTCCAATAACCAATACTCATAATATCCAGTAACCAATACCCTCATGCTCCAATACTCAACCAACAACTCACAGTATCTGCCAAACTCCAACCACCACAGCGACACCGGATTACCCCCTCGGTGTAGTACCGAACCGAACAACCAAGCATTTCAAGAATAAGAATAAGGAAAATACACTATAATTCATCCATCAATCAACACTCATCGAATCACAACACAGACATCCATCAGCACTTCACACTTACCGTATACTTACCTGTCACGAACCATCGGTACATCGATCACCTGATTGTACCCCTTTGGCATAACCAGTCATACTCGATCATCCGTTCAATCAACAATCATATCAACACAACCACTCAACCAATCAAGTAAACATGCAATAAATCAATCATACATAAAGTTAAACTAGTTTCATTAGACTCTTGATTACCCTAATAACTAACAATCATGAATGTGAACCTAACACAACAACTAATCCGAGGGCTCATCAGAGCCTCTTTACCAGTAAAACAATTCCCAAGTATTGAAAGCGCGTTACACTGGTTATTCTCATCCTAAGCATCCATACTAGACACATCCATTTATTAGTAATTGAAATACCATTATTCTAGTTATTCGCATCCTATAAGCAATTCTAGGACCTTTCCAATTTTATTATCCTAACATGCATACTAAGCGTTAAATAAGAAATTAAGACTTTCCCTACCTTGTGGTCTTCCTCTAACAAATCTCTGCTGAAACGTTGGCTTCACCTCTCCTCCGTTCTTCACACGGGTACCGGAAAGGTCTTCGATCCTCGAGCTCGAAACCAAGGTCTTTGGAACACAAGTAAACTCCAATCAAGATCTAACTAAGAAGCAAATAAAGGCTCAAAACTACCCCAAGGAACCAGCTCACAACAAAGATTGAAAAGGACGAAAAACACCCCAAAAGGACCCAAAACTGGTCTGCCACGGAAGAGGTCACGGAGCCGTGACACCACACGTCACGGATGACGTCACGGAACCGTGACACGTGTCGTCACGGACTCCCTCACGGAGCCGTGACGCCTCCCGTCACGGTTCCCGTCACGGATCCGTGGCGACCCAGGGCAGTTTCGCCCTTCTTCAACCTCCAGCTCCTTTCTCCCGAAAATCCACAACCAAACTCCATTTTCAACCATCTCCAGCTCCCAAAACAGTTAAATACCTCCAAAACTCCTCTACCCATGGTAGAAATCAACAAATAAACAAGTTTCCAATGATTCTCCAACTCAAAATCAAATCAAAAACTCCAAGAAACCCAAGGTTTTCCATCAAAACCCATCAAAGCTTCATAACAACATCATCTAACACCAAACCAATCAAACCCAGCAACTTCTAGCAAACCCAAGCCAAAACCCAAGAGATGAAAGTGCTTGGAATGGAAAGTTGAGGATACACATATCTCTAGAAAGATGAGAAGATGAAGGTGGGAGGGTTTTGGAGAAGAATTGATGAACAAGTTGGAGCAAGGAGCTCCCTTTTCCCTTTCTTCTTCTTCAAGACACCTTGTTCTTCCTCCTCTCCCTTTCTCTCTCTAAATTTCGGCTACACCAACAAAAATGAGCTGAAATGGTCTTCCAATTCCATATAAGACCTAGATTTGGTTAAAGACTAAAAGCCCCTCTTGATATTTTTCCCTTTAAAGGTCCTTAGGAGGGTATAATGGTCCATGACCACTCATTTCCTCTCCTCTTATGCTTTATGGACAAGTGTCCAAGTAGGGACCACAAATCTCCAAATTAAAATCCAGCACAATAATCAACTAGGTCTTAGTCGATAAAAGTCAAAATTTGACCACAGTTGACTTTCCCTAATATTATACTCAAACGAAAGGAAACGGCTCAATTAAGCCAACCGTGATGGCGGCTAAGCATTTTGGGCCCCGGAAAAGCCCCGAATGACCTTCTGAGTCATCGGTTGACTTTTCCGGCAAAAAGTCAAACTTGTCTTAAAAGTCATCGGTTCGACCGGGAGCGGTTCTTACACTATCTTATTTCTTCTCTGCCTTGAATAGAGAGTTGTTTATTGAAACGATGCGTTTTGAGTATTAGTTAGCCGAGCATCAGAGAGGACGAGTGTGTGCCACATGCTCTAGTCTCATTGGTGGGAGGACAAATACTTGGCAACACTATACTTCTTCTCTGAGTGGCCCCGATCTCGTTTTGCAGAAGTCGTGTGTGTGAATTGCTGACATTGTTGCTAGGGTATCTGGGTTGCTATATATAGTTAGCGAATATATTTTTTTGGGCATGAATTGAATTATGTAAACCTAATTTAACTAGCTTAAAAAAGGCCCTGTAATTTGAGTGTCTTGTAGCTAAATTCATACACAATACCAATCCATTTTCTCTTGGATCGTCGTTCTTCTTTTGTCAATCTAAGCTATAGCTAACATTAGTATCAGAGCCTTAGACCTCCTGCTCACACAAGTTTGGATGATTTACGAGTTGATATGCAGAAATGGTGTTCTCAAACGCATCAAGAGATGGAAATCATGAGACACAACTTGGAGCTCCAGGCCAAGAATGTAGAGCTGTTGATTCGAGAGAGGCCTATTGTAGCAAGACCTCTTGGCTTTGAAGGCCAGCATCAACCAGTTCCAGATTCAATCGATAGAAGTAAATCCATAACTGTAATTCTACCAATTGTGCACCATGCGTTCAATTCTGGATCTACTTCTAAAATGATACACCCACTTCACTCAACACCTGAAATAATTCACCCACAACACTACTCCCAATTTTTTTCCATCATTGGCCTCAACTCATAATGGATATGTGTTTTCTTCTCACCATATAATTTTTTCTCTTGAACACACACCAATACTTCCTGGTCCTACTTCACCAAACCTAGCTCCTCCACATATTAACCCAGCTCCACCACATACAAACCCTCCTCAAGCTCCTCAGATGACCATAAACTAGAATGCTTACTCACAAAACCACTACATGCCACCCACAATCACCTTTCCCTCGTTTGATGGCTTAGATGTTCGAGGTTGGCTGAGAAAAGCCTCTTTATATTTCTCCTATTGTGAGGTTCCTGAGCAACACAAGGTCAAATTAACATCTATACATCTATCAGACTCTACTGAATTTTGGTTTGTTGAGTATGCTATGGGGGAGAACATGATTTAGTGGGAACAATTTTGTCACGAGGTCACCTTGAAATTTGAAACAATAGTATGTAAGGACATGTAAATTGAATTTAAGAACCTACAACAAACTGGATCTTTGCTTGCATATAGAAATGCATATGGGGAACTCAAAATATTGATGCTCAGTAAAAACCTTCATCTGTCTGAGGATTACTTTATTTCTAATTACATTGGAGGTTTGAGACCTCATCTTCAAGTAGGAGTTCAATTATTGAGTCATAGATCCCGTCACATGTTATGTATCTAGCTAGGCACGAGGACTACAAATTGCAGCAAACTTAGTTATTTTATCAACCAAAAAAATCCATTTCATTCCTATCAAAGGCCAAGGATGCCTCCATATACTCTGGTACAATGCGCCCATCTATCAGTTCTACATCGTCTATTCCTCCTTACATGCCAAAGCCTCCTCCTGCTGCTGGTGTCACTCCTACATTTTTTGAGAATAGAAAGAGCAATGATCTTTGCTTTGGTTGCCCAACCAGATACTCCAGGGAACATGTCTGTTCCAACAACAATAAGCTGTTCATGATTATCAGAGAAGAGGATCAAGATCCACCTGGGTCCTGTGATAGAGGAGCAACAACATCCTTCTGGTGAATCAAGTTCCCAAAGAGAGGAACTCAATGAGGAAAATTTGTACTCTATGACTATTGAGTATCTGTAATTGTCCAATACTAGTAACTCTTCTATCAAGATTACAAGCCTACCTAATTCTTAAAGGATCTCTATATTGATTAATTCCGGTGTTTCCAAATCTTTCTTAGATCATCTCACTACAAAGAAAGAACATTCACGGCCCCCTAAATAAATACTCTTAGACTATGTCTCAGAAGTAGTATACAAAACATTATCAAGTAATAACTTTTTTGTATCATGATTCTCGTTGAGATGAGGATAATCCCGACACACTAAAAAAATCTGTATTTTGTTTAACAGAATAATAAGTGTAATTCTATACTAAATTACGGAAACCATCTATCATAGCAAGAGTGGTTAACGTCGTTCATTTGTTAGTTAATTTTATTCACGCTAACGAGGATTAGTCGGCGTAATCGCTCACTATTATAAGTAAATAAGTTCAAATAATAGTAAAATAGACTTATGATTAAGAAGGAAATTTAGGGGTTGGTAGGGACGAATGTGTAAGCTTACTTGCTAAGCATATATAAGCCCAAACGGCCCGCGAACAGACCACTACCAATAATCAGAACAATACTATCTCTGTCCCGAATAAGCGCAATCCTATTCCGGTTTATCTCCTCTTTGCCCTCATCTTGTCTCGGTACTCGGTATTATCTCCATACCCCTGACAATTCCATTCCACTTTGTCTGTTTGTTTCCTGAGAAAATGAAAGAAAATAACTAACAAATGAAATTTCTTTCTTCTTCCCCTTTCCTTGTACGGCCAGGAGACAATTTTTTGACCAGCTGCTGGATTCTAGGGCTTGTAGTTTTTAGCAGATTTGAGTTTTTGTTACGGAGTCCAATGGCCGCTGCCGCGGCGCTCAGGCGGGTTGGCAAGCTAGGGACCGATTCGGGGATCGGCTTTGCGAGGTCGCTGCGATGTCGAGCTGATTTCGGCGCGGTTCCTTCTCTGGATTCGGCGATCCCGCCGTATTTGTCTTCTTCTCCGGTTTGGCTTCCCCGGAGTCGCGAATTCGATTGCAGGCATATCACTACGCTCGTGAAGTCCAATGGACAAAGGTTGTTTCTGGTTGACACGTTAGCTCTGGTAATCACATTGATCTCCATGATTCCGAGTGTTCCTTTATAATTGCTGATTGAATGATGGGACATGGGTTGGGATTCGAAATGAATTGGAGATTTGATTTCTGAAAGTGATGTGCAGGTTTTGTTTTCAACTGTGTGAAACTGATATGTTGAGCTGTTTGTTTCTAGGTTCGGAAACTAGAGGGACAAGGTGTGCCCTCCCAGCAAGCTGAGGCAATAACAGCTGCCATAACCCAGGTGCTCAACGACAGCTTGGAAAATGTATCTCAAACATTTGTGTCTAAGGCTGAGATGCAGAAGGTATAAGTTCATCACTGGTGCAAAATGTTTTTTTTTATCATTGTTCTTAGAATCCGTTTCTGTTTTTTTTTCTTTCGTATGTAGACTGAATTGCTTCATGAATCCGTTCTTGCAAAATTCAAATCTGAAGTGCAGAGCTCTCAGGTATTGACCCGTTCGGCCTTTTCGTTTTAAGTTTTGAAGCTTACAACCCTCTTTCGATATAACTATTCCAGAAATGTGTTGAATTCAACCAAGTACATTGTCATATTCATGCATTGATGGGGATTTGATTCTATGCTAATGAAAAGTGATTAATTTCAAGAAGAGTCATGGCTTCCTATGATACATGTTGCAGGGACACCATTTTTCTTCACTGCAACATGAAACTGAGAAACTGCGGAATGATATTGAGAAGATGCGAAATGAGCTGAGGTCTTATTTCTGTTGTTGACTGTTAATTTTGCAACAGTTTGAATTTGAATATCAGTCCCAAGAAATTGGTTATGAGGTGCAGGTATGAAGTTGACAAAGTCACTGCTGGGCAGCGCTTGGATTTGAACCTCGAAAGGGGGTACGGATATTCCTTACGCTATGTTCATTTTTGAGATGTTGTTTCATATTCCAATAATATTTGTGTTTGCAAGTGCAGGAGGATAAGAGATGAACTTGCAAATCAGAATGCTGAAACCAGTGGTCTCACTAACAAACTTGATCGGGTAATAACTCATACTGAAATTGGTTTCGTACTATTTGTCCAAATTTATGACGTTCTTCATCAAAATAAAAATAAACAGGAGATTCATGGATTAAGGGCTCAGTTGGAGGCAGCAAAATATGATGTGATAAAGTACTGCATAGGTACTCTGGTTTCCATCTCAGCTTTTGGTCTTGCGGTCATACGCATATTGATGTAAATGTGTTGTATATTTGTTAACAATATTGCAGTAACAGTACCCAAATTGGGGAAAGTAGCTTATATGTTGTACTTGTTCTTTGTTTCAAAATATTTTGTAGAAACAAATTGCAAGGAAAATAGGAATATCAAACATATATACGTTCTTTCCGCTCCCCTGTACCAATATCTTTGAGTTTCTTTTTTGTTGGAAACAAGAATAGAACCTAGTTTTTTTTTAATCTGACAATTTTTGATTGATAATGACTTGAATCTCCAAGGAGAAGAAGCAAAATGGAAAAGCTGAGAAATCTGCTTACGGAAGATGAACAATTACATTTGACAGAAAACAAAGGTCACTGCATAGCAGAGATACATTCATGGATTAATACTCTCTTCAAAACAGAACAGTTCTCTTTTTTTAAAGTTTGTATCTGATAGTTATCCTATATATATATAAATCACATTTTCCTTTGTTATTACCAATCTTATTCACGTCACTACACAAATCTCAGTAAACAGGACACACCAACCTCGGGGTCGGTACGGCGACGAGTCGGATCGCCTTCACAAATCTCAGTAAACAGGACACACCAACCTCGGGGTCGGTACGGCGACGAGTCGGATCGCCTTCGGAGCGGTGAGTCCGAACACGTCACCCATGTCGAGTTCACTCGGTTTCATTCCCTCCGGCAACTCCCACGTGAAGCAGTGGAGTAGCTGTGCCACCGCCTGCTCATACGCGTACAGCCCCAGCTGCATACCCGGACACGACCTCCGACCCGACCCGAACGGTATGAACTCGAAATGGTTCCCCTTGAAATCGGCCACGCCGGCCTCTAGAAACCGGGAGGGCTTGAAGGCGTCCGCGTCCTCCCACGCGCTCTTGTCTCTGCCGATGGCCCACGCGTTGATCATCACCCTCGTCTTCGCCGGAATGTGGTAGCCAGCGACCTCGGTGGCCTCCGCCGTCTCGTGGAGGAGCAGCGGGATCGGCGGGTGGAGCCGGAGAGTCTCCTTCAGGCAGCATTTCAGGTACGTGAGCTTCTCGAAATCGGACTCCTCTACCCGACGGTTCAGGCCCACCACATCGGCCAGCTCTTGTTGGACTTTCTTCAAAGCTTCTGGGCTTCTCAGCAGGTCCGTCATGGCCCATTCAATCGCCGACGCTACCGTTTCAGTCCCGCCAAACATCACATCCTGTACTAATATTTAATGATACATCATCACTAAGTACCACAAATTATAATCAGAGAAAATGATAATTTATGACTATTATATCAGTTATGAAATTTCAACCTCTTATTTCAAAAAAAGAAAAGAAAACCTCTTAATTATATATTAATCATTTTTAGCCTTCATAATCTCTGGTTATGTTAATTATTATTTTTGGATGAAACTACTCTTCCAAAACTAAACTACGAAATAACATAGGTGATCAATTAGTTTTTACTTTAATTTACAACATAATGTCATTCAATAATATTTAAGAAGTTTTTTTTGTAAATAATAATAGACATTGCAACAAAAATTATATATAAATTTATAATATAAAGGGGAAAGTATGAAGTTATAAATTTTAAAATTTGCTTCTGTATTTCAAATAAATAAAAAAAGATCACTGTTTGCTTGATGATCATTAGTAATGTGACAAAGAAATGCATTAAATTTGTTTGACAAAATTTGATGAATTAAATAAAAGTAGTTATTAATATAAACTGATGTGCTGTTAGTTGGTACAAAAGTCCTCAAATAACCCAATCCTATCCTAGTACCTATACTAGGGTAGATTAAGTTGAAAAGCTATCAGGGAATGTGTATGAGTGGGTATCCGATATACCCGTATCATTTTTCAACCCATTCGTAAATATGTGGATTGATAAAAAGGAGACCTATCGTCTGTCTACGGGTTGATATTTTCTTTTATAGATTTCATCTTACGCATTGTGATAGACCGGACATATTCTACTTACTACGGATATATTAGAGACTGATATAACTAATTTCTATTTTAAATTTATAAGAAATAAAGTTAATTCCAAATCCGATCTAATTTTTAAGCATTAAACTGTTAGATTATACTTATTATATAATAAAAAAGTTTCATGAAATATAATGTATCTCTAATGGTTCCGTAAATAATAAAACGATGCACATAAATATATGAATTATCTCTCTAACTAGATTAACTATATAAATCTCATAAACAAACTAACAAGATATTCTCTCGCCGCACAAAGAAAGGTATGCCTATGGTCATAGTCTTTGTTATGGTCTATGTCATGGTTATACTTTGTTCTATATATCCTCTCCCCTATACCTCTTATAGGTCATGTGAAGGTTTTTTCTGCTAAGGTCCCTTTTGATCCGTCGTTAACCACCGCGACGTTGGATTTCTCGCACCACCAACGAAACATCTCCCGATCATGTTCGGTCCTCTTCTGCAATTCTGGTGGTTGTCGTTTGGCTCACCTCGACGTCAATCGACCTTAAAGCCGTCGCCGCCTCTGAAGCTACCAGCGTCTCTAAAGCCGTCGTCACCGTCTCTAAAACAACCACCGGCGCGTCCTTCTCCCTGGCCTCCACCGCCGGCACATCTTTCTCCCTAGCCTCCACCACCGCACCCTCCTCGACCACTCTGGTTTTGTTTTACTTTGACTGTTTTGTTCCTTTTTGAAAGATTAATGATTAGTGAGCGAAGATTCAGGGCTTCTACCCAAGGATTCAAAGACTTTAACCGGGAAGGATCCATAAATCACATCTACCATCGTCTTTCTCCTCCTTTTGAAACTGATGAAAACAGGTTCGGTTGCACTCTACAGAGTATGTAGCATTTAGGCAACACTTTGAGCAGTTATAGTAAGTTTCGTCATAGTTTATTTTCAGTTTGTCTATATATCGTTTCTAATACCGTTTATAACGATTATAATGTTAAAAGAATAGCGAACATTTGTGTTCCATGTATGTTATTAGTGGTCATGGAGTGTTTCTCTGATATACTCATTTATAGCTGAATTTCTAAGTTTAATAAAATCGCACTTTATCTCAAGCTCTCTGCAGCCATGGCTTCCATGGCCCTTCTCCAATCAATTATTATCTTGATGGATGAACCCTCTAAGTTTTCGCATCGAACCCCTCAGGGGTTGAATTCTCGGCATCGCCAATCACCCCTCCGGTCGACGTGTGCCACCGTGGGCCTGCTTCAGGTTCCGCAACCTTCCCGTCCGCCATCTACCCTCCCCTCGCGCCCCACCTGGGTTTTTTACATTGCCGCCCTTCCATTCGCCGCCGCCGAAGACCTGCAGGCCATCCATGGCTTCCGGTCATCGTCTTCAACGCTCCCTGTCCAGGCTCCCGACACCTACTACCCTGTCTTTGGAGGCTCACCTCCCGGACAAGGTCGGTAACCCCCCCCCCCCCCCCCCCCCCCCCCCCCCCACGGACGCTGATCACCACCTTCATCGCACTACGAAGACACCCCCGACAACCAACGTCCCGAGCACGATTTGCAACCCCGCCGTGGACTCCGACCAGGCTAACAACGAAACCATGATCGTGATCTCGGTAGCCTCCGTCTCTCCGGTGGTTGTCTTTTTTCTAGATTCGATCTTGCCGATCCTCATCCCGGCGGTGAAAGGCCACCTCGAGCACCCTTTGCTAATCGGAGTAGACCTAAAGTATAGGCCGGAACCCCCTCGCCGTCGCCCACAAGCTCTACCGGATGAACATGGGATTTCGGTGGGAATTACCCGACAGTTGAGAGCCGAGGAGGAAATCAAGGATCCACAGACAGAGGCAGTTCAGCCTCTTTCGGAAAAATGAGAAGACCCAGTGGGGGTGGGAGGATCCGCCTACGGACTATACCCACAAACCCGGGACTACCGATGCTAAGGAGTCTCGGGAAAGCCGCACTCAGAGCATTATTTCCAGTTTTCTTTAATGTTACTTATGACCTGTCTTTAATTCGGTTAGGTCTTTGGTCTTGTTGGTTTAGGTATGTCATTTCCTGTATTTTTAAAATGTCGGTAAGAGGAACTCCTGAGTTAAGATCTGCGAACACAAGCAGACTATTTCTACGGATCCATGAGCGCCTGGTGGACTACGGTCGACTGGGACAAATATCTGGAATCTTGGGCAGTTATGCCCTAACCTGTAAGGATTACATTTTACAGTAATACAATACCCCATCTACTCGTTCCAAAAAAAAGTTGCACTTTATAGTAAAAAAAGAAGTATATAAATCTCATAAGAGATGGAGACGGTAATCAATATATAACTTACAAATACAAGATAACATTTTTTCATCAAGTCTTTCGGTTTACTGTGGAATGATAAATTTGAGATCCATTTAATAAAATTGATGTTAATTTATATGTTATTGTTAATATAGAATTGTATTAGAGTATAATAATTTATATTTAACTTTAAAATACCAGCCGCTCTCTAATTTCCCCCAACCCTTGGCTTCTCTTTCCCTTCATTGTCGTCGTCGGCGATCTCTTGTCCTTGGAGACCGCCAGACCCCCTCCTGTTGTCCTCTTTCCTCACCCCTCTTCTCCTTCCATTCTTGTTTTCCCTTGTTCGTGCTCTGGCGTTCTCTCTGGCAGTGCTTATTCAGCCAGCCTTCTTCGACCTCGCCTCTTCGGTGACATCCCGTCTTTGTCATCCTCACCAACTCGTCGCCTTCTCCTGGAGAACCGTACTATGTTTCTGCCTTCAGGCTATCTGGGCACTTGTTGACGGGGGACCTCATTGCACTGGTGTGGTTTTTGTGGAGGTATCGTTTCGTCTCCGCCGTGCTCTGCTCTTCGGCTTCTTTTCTTGTCTCGGTCCGACCGTCCTCACCTTCACTTTCTCCTCAGTGGGAGACGTTGGTGGTCTCGTGGCCTCATCTCTGGTGTCCTCCTCTCCTTCGTGACGACACCGCTTCGTTCTCCGGTTTCCCTCTCGCCGTCTGAAGCTTGTCCTTTGACCTGGTGTGCTCTCCATGTCCGCTCGCGCCGTCTCCTCTGTGTGCTTTGATTGAATGTGGTTGGTTCTTGGCTGGGTTGTAAGGATGTCGGATTTCTGGGTGTTGGCCCCCGACCTTGCCTTCAACTCACAGCCGTCGCCCTCATCTTGTTCCTCGCGGTGGTCTCTCTGGTTTGGCCGGTCGCCGTTGCTGTAGGTGTTGGCCTTCCAGCGCCCCTTCCCAGTTTGGCCCCCTTGTTGCTCCTCGCTGGTCTCGTCCTCTCGTCTTCGACGAGGTTCTCTGGGTTTGGCGTCTTCTCCGTTCAACAGTTCCCGATGTCTCGTGAGGCTCGATGCGCGTGTGTAGATGTGTTAGAGTAATTTATATTTAAATGAGAAAAAAGATTAAAATGAATAATTGGTTTGAATTTGATTGGTTCTTTGACCGCAAAAAGATTGATCAAGATCTTGAATAGCAGGGTACCAACAATGACGATTGTCCTCATGGGAATTTATTTAGACGAATGTTATCAATTTATACTGAATCATCCCAACCTTTAGCAATGATGTTTTTCCAATTCAAGATGAATTAAGCATACAAATCAACTAGTCGAGTGATGATTGACTCAAGAGGGATAATTCTATAGTTCCAGAGGAAAAAACCGTTACGAAGAAAATGCCAAGTCATTTTGCGGACTATTCATCCCTACCACATAAGCTCTTGATGAAAAATAAAGTGTTTGGGTAGAACGTAATTTCCTGAAGCCAACCAAAAATTAATGTGTCCCACCGCTCTAGTTTAATAGATAATATTGGTTGGTTAATCATCATTTTAACGTTAAAACAAAATATAGTAAATTACCGAACGAACATACAAAGAAAAGTCGTGCACTTGTTCTGGAATTCTCTTACCATAATGATTGCTTTGATGTTGGCTCTGGTAAGTTTAATGGCGTTTTGTAGATCGTCCGGTTCGCATACTTTGGCATCATCGCTATCACCGTAGAATGCTAGCAACTCGTCAACCATATCGCTCTCTCCACAGTCCTCCGATGCACTGTTATTACTTTTCATCTTGTTCTTGGCTATGTGATCGTCGATGATGTTGTCAATGAACCCGTCAAGGGCTTGACGGGCCTAGCGTTGAGCCCTTGCGGGTCGACCCAGCTCAAGGACGGTATGAAATCGGCAATGTTGAAAGCTCCTAAGAGCTTAGAAATCTCTTGCAATATCGCGATGAACTCGTCTTGCCCTTCCTTGGAACTCGACCCGAAAGCAGCCCGATAAATAATGTTTTTCATGAGCGAGAACACGGACTCGCCCACGTTCACCTCGCGGCCCGAGCTGGCCGCGAGGTGTCTGATGGTCGAGTCCACCTCGTGGCGGACGGAGTTCCAGGACTCCGTCCGTCGGCGGCTGAAGAGTTTGAGGACGCAGAGCTTGCGCATCTGGCGCCAGAAGGGGCCGTAGTGGGCGAAGGCCATGTCGGCGCGGTCGTAGGTGAGGTAGCGGATGGCGATGGTGGCGGGGCGGTTGGAGAATATGTTGTCTTGGACTTGTAGGACCTCTCGCGCCACGGTCGCGGAGGACACGGCCACCATGTGGAGGAAGCCCATGCGGAGGTGGAAGATCCCGCCGTACTGGTTGGCCAGCTTGGCTAGGCCGCGGTGGGTCAGCTGCTCCATCATCGTCATGTTTCCGATGATAGGCAGCCCTCTCGGCCCCGGCGGGTACGGAAGTTTGCTGCGTCGAAGCCGAGAGACAACTCCGAAGAAGACGAGGAAGGGAACGGCGAAGAAGAGGAGTGTCGTGAGTTTTGGTTCATTATTACGAAGAAAAGAAGCTGCTTCAACAGCATCCATGGCTGTCTACTATTGTGAAACTTAAAGCGGAATGATAAGTAGGTAATGATGGTGGGTTGGGTGAAGGGGTGAGTATATATACAAAATTACACCTGTGGTCAAATTGGATATTATTTTTTGGGTAAATTACAAATGCATACCCTTAAGTATGCCCGTTTAACCGATGCATGCCCTTAAGTTTGAACTTAACCGATGCATATCCTAACGTTTCGTTTATTAACAGAAAACCACTTCCGTCCACTTTTTCATCCATATTCCGTTAACTTTTTTTTAAATACCCAAAATGCCCTTAGAATTAAAAATCAAAATTACAATTAAAATAAAAAATAAATTATTCTTAGTATTAAAAATAAAATAAAATTAAAAAAATAAAAACAATAAAACACTAAATCTACCTCTCTCTCTCTCTTAAACACTCTCCCCCAACTCCTCTTCTTCTCTCACTGCAAACCCTCAGCACAACCATCATTCTCCTCTTCCTCCATCGAGTCCGGCCAGATCTGGTCACGAACTCAGGCCACGAAGACAGGTTGCCGCCATCCTCGATCTGTCGTCGCCGCGCCTCCAGTGTCGGTAAAGGAGATGAGTTCGAGTCCGGCCAGACCTGGTCACGAACTCATGCACATCCATCGTTCTCAGTCCGGCCAGATCTGGTCACGAACTCAGGCCACGAAGAGAGGCCGCCGCCATCCTCGATCTATCGTCTTCGCCGCGCCTCCAGTGTCCGTAAAGGACATGAGTTCGAGTCCGGCCAGATCTGGTCACGAACTCATGCACAGCCACCGTTCTCCTCCTCCTCTCCCATTTCGCAGTGACGCCGTCGCGCAGAGCCTCTGCCTTCAACTCCGCCGGTGGAACTTTGGATTTGGAACATATTTGATACTGGGTATTTTGATACCTAATTTGTTTTCTTTTCATTCTTTTTTTCGTTTTTGATGTATTTTTTTTTTTGGGGGGGGGGGGGGGGGGGGGGAATTTGATGTTCCTTCTCGATTTCATGTTGTTCTGCTATGTTTGAGATGTTGATAGTCTGTAACTTTGGATTTGGAACAGATTAGACTAAGCAAAAGTGAGCTTGTTCAGATCTAGAACAACAAAAACAAAAAGGGTGTGAAACGAAGAACAAATTGACATTTTTTTAAATAAATGAAAACTATAAATAAAAATAAAACTGATTATTTTAAAAATAAAAACATGATTTTTGAAGTTAAAAAAATGATTTTTCAAAAAAAGACTTATATAAATTGATAATATAAAAAAATTAAAAGGAAAATTAGTAAAAAAAAAGTCTGAAAAACAATTAGAAAACAAAAAATAATAATAAAAAATAAAGTTGTGAAAATTTAAAAATAAGAGAAGAAATAAAAGAGGATGTAGATAGGTTTAAACAAATAAATTAAATAATAAAGAAAATAAAATAAATAGATTATATAAAATAGATTTATATTAAAATCTGAAATTAAAAAAAAAATTAATCTGAAAATTGTAAATAAAGATTTGGAATTAAAAACGGAAAATTTTAAAAATATAAACAAAAGAAAAGATTATAGAAAGGAAAAAATAATAAAAAAAGAATTAAAAACTGAATTATGACAGGTTGTGTAATATATAAGGGTATTTGAGGGTATTTTGGTCTTTTTACATTTCACTGTTACAGTCTGACTGACGAAAGGGGTTTTCCTGTTAATAAACGAAACGTTAGGGTATGAATCGGTTAAGTTCAAACTTAAGGGTATGCATCGGTTAAACGAGCATACTTAAGGGTATGCATTTGTAATTTACCCTTATTTTTTTATCGGCCAAGTTTCCTTGTACGAAGCCAATTCCTTTTTGGTTCAGACATTTCACTCGTCCCTCGTAGCTTAAAAGTGTTTTTTATTTATCAACAAAATATATATTAAAACACTGATTCTTTAAAATAAAGAATACGCAAGGTGGAACTGATACAAAAAAGAACATTTTTGTCGGAACTTCAAAAAATCCCACACTAGAGAACACGGACAACCACAAAGATTGAATACGTAGACCTTGAAATAAACAACCCAAACCAATCAAACAAAACCAAACAGGATAAAAAATAAATACACATGCCCTTACACCAGAAAACAACACCTCTCCTAGCCTAAGTGTTACTAAACTTGAGTATGTCCCACTATACTAAATAATTATAGCTAAGTCGAGATGAGAAAAATAATATTTTGGGTGTTGAGTATTGTATGGGCTTTCAATGTTTCACATTGCGTTAGGCCACAAATTTAAGTACCGCAGCGTTCTCGTTGTCTTTGTCTGTCAATCTGAGTTGGATGGATACGTATAACTATAATGTTGAAAAATTCATAGACCTATAATATGAAAACTGTAGTGAAATATATACCAATTTTAAATCCAACAAAACATATAATCGGATCATGGTGTATGAAGACAATATTAATTCTTGCACAAATGAAGGAGATACTACACTTTTTTGTGTGGCTAAAATAGTGCCATTTTATTTGTAGCATTCTTCGATATAAGAATACGTCAGGAAAAACTTTATGACCACAAAATAAAAGAGTTAGAATCATTGTAAAGAAATCCAATAAGTTCCTTGACATCAGACTCTGAGACGGATGAACCGGTGCAACCGGTGTTGAGAGGGCCATAAAGGCATACTGAAAGTAAAACTATTCTAGGTTGAGACCATTGATTACTGCTCAAGGTGTAACAATGCTGGATTCGTTGTATAGACCGAACGTGCAATCACTGATCTCGGGTGGAGGCAGAACTCTTCTTAAGGACCCCTCCAAATGCCAATCCCTGGAGCAATGGATTCCTTTAATTCCTCTGAGCGCGGTTGCTTTACCGCCCTTGGTTGGTCTTCCCAAGGCTCCTCAAGGGCGCCCCTTTTTAGTCCTCTAACAGTTGTTCACTCTTTATCTTTGTGCCCAAGTAGAGGAATGTTTGGGGCTGTGGTGTTGGTAGGGGTGCGACCGATTACCAAGTTCTTCCAGCTTGGACTACCGTCTCCAGGTCGAGTACTTGGCCCCGGTCGTTGACCGTTAGATACAGTGCTCGGAGATGCGATTGGTCCCTTCCCCAAGGCGAGGGGACTTTAGGTACAGTGATTGGAGTTATCGCTTGTCCTCAGTCCGTTGCATAGGTCTTTGTCTGGTGATCCTTATGGTATTAAAGGAGCGAACCGCTAAACCGGAGAATAGATTTGACCTTCTTCTGACAATCTTGTAATATATGGCCTAGCCTCCCACAATTGTAGCAGAAGACCAGGAGCTTTGTGATAGTGAGTGAGGTAGTGATTGGGTCCCAAAATTCTGGGAACCGTAGGGTCAGTTGTCGGCGTAGGGGTCGATCCACATGGTGCCAGTTAGGGGTGTCCAAAATTGGCCCGGAACCCAATCCACTTGGTCAACCCGGCTCACCCGGCCCCAATGGGTTTGTCCCCATGGGTTATTGGGACGGGCCCGGGTTCAGAAATACCAAACCCGGAGTGAGCGGTCCGGGTTGCGGATCCGTCACATGCTTTCCTACGTAACCTGGACCACCCGGATATGATACAAGTTCAATGCCTAAAACTACACTCTAACAATTTTAATTACTTTTACATATAAAGATGAAGATTGATTGTTTGAGATTTTGAAGATGATTACCAATTTTGTAATAGAACATGTCATAGTTTTGTGTTGAGTTGAACTCATCTTTTGTAATCATAATCTGTTTTGAGTCAACTTGAACTCCTTGTTTGACGTTTTTAATCCTTGAACCTTTGATAAAATTTCAATAGGGTAGAGAGTTATTTCATAATTAAGAAGTGACCAAATTGAGAGCTTCGAAGCACTCTTTGATGACTTTTTAAGAGTTTTTGGATAATGAAAAAATATTTGAAAGTATATGTGCTACTACTTACGGTTAATGTGATCAATTGTTAACAAATTCGAATGGGTTGGTCCAACCCGGTGAGCCGACCCATAATCCGGACGGGCGGGTTCAAAGGTGTCATTTTGGGCCTAGGGCCGGGAGCGGGTTAAATGTTTTGAACCCGGTCACTACGGGCCGGTTCAAAAAATAGCCACAGGGCGGGGACCCGGCCCATGGACACCCCTAGTGCCAGTAGCGGACCTGAACTGTCCCTCCCCAACAGAACCCCTATTTGTCGCAGGGGACAGACACGCAAAGACCCAGAGCCCCGCCCATTGGCTTACCGGTCGCCTTCGTTTGGACCGTAGGTTTGAGGCCATGGACGTGCACCCAGAGTTGGAGCCGATCCAGGGCAGGTGGTTCCCTAACCATCGGGTCTAGGTCGGCTAGGAGGAGTAGCCTTCCATTAACGCACCACGGTTCATTGCTGCGCACCCAGTTCCTTACTTATGCTGACTCAAAGTAGAACCCGAACACTCCAGATCCTATGTCTTTAATCACCAGTCCTTTAGCATGTTTTCCCCATGCTCTCGTAATGATCTGGAGGAGGGTCTCCTTTCAAGGAGGCTTATCGGCCCAGAGTTTGCCGACAAAAGCAAAGCTCTGGTGGGCCAAAATCGATGTGCTAACCTGGGTACAGGGGACGAGCACTTCAATCTCGTCATCCTCATCAAACGAGCATGCCGAGAGGACCTCCTGAAGGGTCGAAACATCTTCATCCAGTTCCGGTGTGGGAGCAAGACGCCGGAAGTCCGGTTCCGCTGCATGCAGAAGGGGTAGCCGATGGTGACGTGTCATTCCTGGCGGGTGGTGAGGCACACCGGAATCAGAGGGATCTGGTCCGCATTGGGGAGACCATTCGCTCGGATTCTAGCTAGCTCCACCTCCTCATCGGTCATGGGAACCTTTCCTTTCTGAGGGTCTCGGTGGAGTCAGCTTGGACTAGGTGGGACCGGGCTGGGCTGGATGGGCCGGTTAGGAATAAGAAACCCAGGTGGGCCCTGGCCCGGATAGACGGTGCTCCCGGCGCCAAGGGCGGTTGCTCTCTCCATGGGCTGGTCGACCGTGGTTTCGCCACCACGAGAGGGGGAATTTCCACGGGATCTGGTGGTTCCTTGACGGGCACAAGCGAGAGAGGTCGTGGTTGTTCGTCCTTACCAAGGTTGCAAAAAGCGGCCCAGGCGCCCGCCTAGGCGCTCAAACGGAGCCCAACGCCACGACCCGGGTGGGTCGGGCGGGCCTGACGGGCAGGACTTTAATTTTGTCAATTATGATATTTGAACCCCCAACCTCAAGGTTTAAAACCTTATGTTCTATCATTGAGCTAGATGGATTTTTGTTACTATGTTTTATTAGAATTAATATGATATATTTTTAATTTTGGAGTGAAATGCATATTAAAATTTAAAATGAAGTCTTCTTTTTAATAGATTAGATATTATATAATTATGTGTTGGATGATATTTCAAATAAAATAACATATTTATGTAATATATATTTGTTAATAATAAAAAATAACCTCCGCCTAGTCCCCGCCTGACGCCTAGGAGGTCTTCGCCGCCCGACTAGCGCCTAGCGCCGTTTACAACCTTGGTCCTTACCACCAAGGGGTTCGGCCGAAGGCTGCGTGGTCACTGGAGTAGTGGTCTTCAACTTAACCGGCCTCCCTCGACGTGGTTTGATTCCTGGCGTTAAGGAGCCAGCCGAAAACAGAGCGGTCGTCAGGAGAAGAGGTTTGTCGGTCGGTTGTGTTGGAGAAGGAGCGGGCAATTGTAGTGGGGGTGATGGAGGGGCAAGCAACTGCAGTGGTGGGGATTGCGAGGAGAGGGAGGGTAGGGTGGTCAGCGACGCATATTGGGTTTTAGGTTTCCTACGGCGTTGACCCTTTAAAGGGGAGAGGACGTCAGTCGAAGGACGAGTGGCGGCACCCTGATCGAGGCATGCATATCAGATGACGGGACGAGATCGACTGGGCCAGACGGCATTGCAGCGGTGGGGACAGAGGTAGGGACAATTAGCTCCATAGGCTAGGGTTTGCTTTCTTGGGAGAGAAACTTCTTGGCAAGCGAGAGAGTAATGAGTTCAACTTTGGGAGGGATTTTTAAGGAAATAATACACTTTGTTTTGTTCTGTATTGAACTACGTGTAATAGAAGACCGTATTTATAGGGACTGATCACCGGTCAAGAGGGGTTTAGTTATTCATGGCTGTATGGAGAATATTCCATGTGATTAGTGGTGGCCACACTAAAACAATTTCCAACATTTTTTTATTGGGGTCGATATAAAAAATTGTTTTTATTGTACAAATTGCGAACTTACAGGAAGGCAACACGTGTTTTTTGTGTGTGCGTATTGTTGGTTGCGCGGGCACAGTGCTGGTACCTTACACACACAAGTGCTGGTTTTGTGTTTATTAATTTAGAAAAACCGAATTACAATCAAATGCTTATGTGCTAATGTAGTGAAATTAAACCTCAAAGTCCTAATACAATAAGGAAACTGATCCCACAGTCCTAATATGAATAAAGGAAATCTGAAAACCCTAAAATAAAGAGGAAATAAACACCCGGACTCAAAATGTACGAATTTGACCCTCCAGATGACCTGGGATGGCCGAAAAACATTATTGGTCATGGCATAGTAATGTGTTTTGCTCGGGAGCCCGTTTCGACCCAAAAAATGCTAGGGTTTTCTCGGATTCGGACACTGACTCATTTTCGGGTTCTCCAACTGCTGCATCAATATGGAATGCATCACATACATAGATGCTGGTACCTTACATACACAAGTGCTGGTGTTTTATATAAACGAGGGCTAGTACCATGATGCAGAGTTGTGGTGGTGCCACGTACCAGTACTTTACATGCGCGAAAAAGGACACGTGTCATCATTTGTATGGAAGGTACTAATGCTTTTCATGGGGAGTACCAGAGATGTGCACGCTCAAAAAGCACTGCTCGTGCGCGCAAAGGACACGTGTCGCCGTGAGTTCGTAGTTTTCACAATAAAGACGCGTTCACATTTGATACCGAACTCTCTTAATTGGATATCATTATTTAGAAATAAATAATATGAGATGTCGATGTGTTTCAATATGGCTCGTTAAAAACCTTTTTAAGAAAATAAGTCGGACAAAACCTGAACAAATGAAAAATAGTACATTGCACAATTTTTGCTCCACCTGATCGTTATTATCCTGATAACTGACATGATTACTTCAGTTACTGTTTGAGTCGACACATCCTGATCTTGGACACTAATTTCTCAAAAGGCTAATGTCGAAAAAGACGTATCAACTTCTAATAAGTTAGACGTGCATAACAACTGTCTCGCTAAAAACCATTCCCTTGATTGTCGTTCCCCTTGAAGTCTGGCCGACTGATCTCAGTTTCTTGCAAAACCAACTCATACTATCGTGTACACCAATTTTTCTAAAAACTGATGTTGTCAAAATTTCAGTGAATAAACCTAAAGGATTTTCACTTACATGACTGATTGATGTCAATCTCATAATTCCTATTGAGGTCAGTATTATAGAAGGACTTTTGAACAACTTATGGGTTGCAACCAAAATGATGAACACTGAAAACTTTCTTATCAAACATAGTCGCATAGGAGCGCGCTTTGATTCCATTGAGAAACCGGTTAGTTGCTTCTAAGCTTAAACTGGCTAGCACATTATTGTAAGTTTCGTATCAGACCTTGTACGTTGCAACATGTAAACAAATTCTCAACTTCAGATATGGTACTTCGGGAGAAAATATCTTTTCATTTCTTTGAATCAAATGAGATCTTCTATCGGATCTTAAGATCGATTGTTCGAGACAAAATCTGCATGTGGCACATCATTGATAAGATTAAACTTCAGGTACGTTTACGAAGACACAAACTAGTAAGGTACTATTTACCCCATGTTATCACCGTATTCGCATACCTTACTATTGCTATATACATACTATCCATGGACAAATGCAAATCAGGCCTCCAAGAGGTTGTGAATAACTCAGATAGGATTGTACATAAGAACGACATCACGCTCAGAGGCTGTCAATTGTATGTTTCAAAAGTACACAGATAAGTACCTAGGTATAGTGTAGTTTATTTGGGGCTATAATGATGTAGGGGATAACCAAAGACAAGAACACTATAGGCTCTTGATGATGAGTTATATGACATATCCATTGTTGAAGATGCGATATTCAAAGCATATGCTTGGAGTTTGTATACACATGAGTCTTTGCAGCCTGCCAGACATGGTGGGTGTTTCCGATATGAAGTTGTATGAAATGTGGATATCAAGATTCGTAGAGATTACCTCACATTCAAGGTGACACGGACAGTCAACACTAACCATTTCGAATGTAGTTGCAACAGACTTCTTTCAAGAAGCTAGATATATTCACACATATTCTTCGCGATACTGACAACCGTCCTCCCCCGACTTAGAGGTTTGCTAAAAAAGGCTGAGGTCCGGTTGCTCCAGATCTTTCTTGTTTCAACCTCGCCAAATGATGTCGTGCCAGTAAGCAGCTCATTTCTGCCCCTCTCCCTAAGGCTGACCGGAGCGGTAGAACATCCTCTAAGGGCTCTAGAGGTCCTATCTTTCGTCAGTTGTGGTCACCCCTATAAAGGCTGTTGTTGTGGTCGCACCTTCCCGCTTCTTCTTGACTATCGCTCCATGTATTCAATCTCTCAATTTTCAGATGATTTTTTGCTCCCCGAACGAATGGCCTCCAAAGATCTCTCAGACGTCCTCTCAGTTCCTGTCAAGATGCCATGGCTCTCAAGTGCGCCTAGTAGTTACTACCTGAACCACTAGGCTCATGGGACCCCGACTCGTCGAGGTCTACACTACATTATCGATGAGGATCCTGACCCCGAACCTTAGGGACTAGGGCCAAATAGGGTGTGGATACCCATTGGGCCCATAAACAAGCAAATCTCTTCGGCGTCTCTACCATCCTCTACTCTATCTAGAAGGGCCATGTTCTGTAGGGAGAGGTTGTTCATTTAACCGCGAGTTAAGACAACCACCCCATTGGGTATTTATATCCTTTGCCTCGTGTTATTATGCTTATCTCCGGCTGTCGAATCTTTTCTACCGTTTTATGTTGAATTCGTTATGTTTTAGCCACGTGTGCCGGTTCACCTGTGTTGTTTCAAACGGGGGATGCCAACTGCTATCTTAACTTGTATCATGTTTATCCCTTAACTCTTGGTATTATATCGTTTTGTTTGTTTGAATGAATATGTATCCTTTTACTCAAAAAATAATAATACAAACTACTCATGCTTAATACATCTAATTTCTTGGTACAATGATATTAGATCTCTTTAATTTACCACCTATATCATCTATTATGTGAATGTTCCCTACTTAATATTATTATATTTCAATTTTTTCCATCCTTACTTGGTTTTGGATATTCCTAATGATAAGAATGCTTACTTTGAGGCATATTCTTTTGTTTTTGTCATTTATCTTAAAGGCTTAAACAAATAGTACTAGTTTTGCTAATCAATAAAATATAATGTTTATTTATGATAATAAAAATTATAAGATAAATATATTACCATAAATTAAAATGATGAATATATCTTGCACGACATAAACATTTACTCCACGATTGCGTCTCTCTAAAGATGTCTAGCCCTAGTTCTAAGCCATAGTCTACTCTATCAATGGTGATAACTATAGTCTCGAATACTATACTGTTGACCTCCCTATCAATGGAGCTCGTCGCGCTTGGCCTTTCTATCCCCCCGGGGCCCTTGAAAATACCTTCACGCCCCGATCTAGTTTCATCCGTCCTATGAGAGAGAAGAAGAACCGAAATCCGAAGGTCTCCTCCACCGTGTCTCCTCACTAATCACTCCACCAATCCCTTAATCATCGTTTCCTTCTTCCCTAGAGTTCGTAAACATGCCATCCTCGGCTTTGGTGGTTTTTTCCCTAGGAACGGACTCGGTAATCTCTGGACCGATCAAATCGAAGTGTGGCCGTCCTCCGAAGGTTTCCTCCGTTTCCCTACATCGTGTTTCTGTACAAATGGAACAAGAAGGACCTATTTCCGAGGCATCGACGTCGCTTAGGGTTAGCAACCCTAATTCTGGTGTCCTAGTTCACCATGTCGCGTCACTGACGTTGGAAGGTCTTGGTTCCTCAAATCTGGTGGCGTCGTCACTAACTTTAGAAGGTCCTAATTTTTTTATTCGAATGGTGCCCAGGGCTGGTGCCTTTCCTAGGGATCCAGGACCATCCATGGTCACCCTCCAAGCCAACTTCTCGGCTTGCTACGGATGAAGATTGTTGTACCCTACACTCTGACGGATGCCGACATTATTTCTCGCGAACAATACGACATGGTTGGCCATCTACTGTCCTCAAAGCCTCCATGCAAGGACTTCATGCTCAAGGATTTGACGCGGGCATGTGGTTGATCGACGTTAGGGTTAATGGTGAAGGACCTGGAGCCCAATACGTACGAGTTTTACTTTGACAAACCGGAAGCCCGGGCATGGGTTCGGAACAACGAACCCTAGAACTTCAATAGGTACTTGCTCCTGTTTGGGGACATTCTGAAACCGGTGGATTAGGAGCTTCCAAATTGGATCGGATCCAATTATGGGTCTATACGCGCGACCTCCCGTCATCGGTCCGAACAAAGGAACCATGAAAGGTCATTAAAGTGAACCTTGGGGGCTGTGTGGACGTGCCCTATGATTAATGAGGTCTTTATTGGGGTGGGACCGTCAAGGTCAAATTCTGAATGGAGCTTCACCAGCCTCTTCATCGGTCTGTGATCATGAGGTTTCAAGACTTTAGGGAGCTAATTCAGGTTGCATTGACATATGATCGGCTTCCCATATTTTGCTTCAATTGTGGTTGGATTGACCATCTTCTTCGTGAATGTGACCTAGAGATACCGGGAATTCTACAGTTTGATTACTTCCTCATGGAATTCAAACTTTAGAAGATGGAAAAGTCTTAAGCTATAGACTAGGGGAAAGCACCTCTCCATCCCTTAGTTTCGAGCCCTTAATCTCGAATACTCTACCTAAGCCCTCGTCATCTCGAGGAAGGGGGCCAATTTTAACCCAGATACCCTACCTAACCCTTAGGTAGGGGTGGACCTACGGGGGACGCCTAAGATGACGTTCATGGGAGGATCTGCTGGGCCTGAGTCACTTGGGATGAGTCTTGTCCTATTTGGGAAGCTGCTTGTCCTATCTAGGAAGCTGTCTGCCCCATCTGCGACGCTGGGATTGGAGAGGGACACTACTGGGGAGTCTCGTGAAGACTTGGCGAGGGATAGGTGTCACACCCCAAATCCAGTTTTGACCGGACTTGAGACGTGGACTAAAATAATTATGAATAAAAGTAAACCTTTAAAAGAAATAAGTCTCCAAGAACGCGAGTCAACAACTCGAAAATCCAGTAACTAAAGTGTTTAATAATAATAATAATAGAATAGTACGTCTCTATACCATACTAGCCTAAGACTCGAGCTAGCTCCCAAGTTCCGAGAATCCCGCTAGACCAAATCCCGCTCAAGACCTGTAGAATAGTAAAGTAAAGGGGTGAGCTTTCGCTCAGTAGGAAAAAGTAGTTAAGATGATGAGGGTCCGCTCACCACCACGAGTAACCGTCCAATTAAGGCATACTAGAAAGGCACAACAGTAACGACGTCCACGGAAAACACATAATCACAAACATACTTACTTAACCAATATCACACTAGAATCACATCAAATGCCCAATCCTCAAGCACACAACACACAATAAAAACACCCACACGTCCCATACAACAGTCCCCGAACTCCGCCGGCTGTTCATAGCTCGACTCAACCATATCGTACCGGGTCACACAACATCGGCCTAGATATCTTCCCGGAACCGTATCGGGGCACAATCACGATACATCATACCGGATCACACAGCATCGGCCTAGATGTCTTCCGGAACCGCATCGGGGCACAATCACACCATCCTCGTCCTAGATACCCTACACCGGCATACCCCCTCAATGCAGGTATCGTACCGGAACCACTCCCCGGGGGACCGCGTACGTGGGACCTCACCCTCGGCCTAGATACCATCCTACACCGGCGTACCCCCTCGATGTAGGTATCGTACCGGAATACGCCTCGTCTCGGAAGATACCACGAAAGTCTCAACAATACCACCATACCATAGTTCAACCAACGGCATACCAAGCCAAAAAATCTTACCACAACACATCACATCGGTCTATCAATCACCCGATCATATCACACGCATTGGTTCACGTCATACCAAACATATCACATTTGTCATAACATACCAACATACCACACCGAACATACCATATCATGATCCTCACTCTAACAGCGGATAAACCACATATCATGCATCACAATCATAAGTCATAGCATCACAACCAACACACAAAACTAAGGGCTCGACATGGCCCACATGCATTTCTACAGCACAACAATTCCCAAACTTATGGCACGACCTGGCTCGTAAGCTATCCCTCATTTCACTCATTCCTCACATCCTACATGCAATTCTATCATTATATCGAGTATTCGCAACCTATATGCATACTAGTAACTTTCCGCAATTAAACCGGTATTCGCTACTTTCCCTACCTCGATCGCTTTCCAAACTCTTAGTCACTTCAAGACACCTAGTAGCCTCCTCCGCCGAGCTCGGGTCAAAGGTCTAGGATCACAAATTAATACGAGAATTAAGAGTAATTCACGATTGGTTTAAAGAGGAAAACATTCCCAATTAACCCCAAAAGGGCTCGGTTATAGGTAGCCGTCCTAATTACTTGAAAAACAACAAAATGGGCCCAAAAGGCCCAATTCTGACCCATCACAGTTCGGGTCACAGAGCCTTGACGGACTCCGTGACGGTTCGGGTCACGGAACCGTGATGCTCCCCGTCACGGGTGACGTCACGGAACCGTGACGTGTGCCGTCACGACCTCCGTCACGGAGCCGTGACGTCTTCCGTCACGGTGCCCGTCACGGATCCGTGACGGGTTTGACTGTTCCGCCTTCTTCTTCCTCCAACTCCTTCTTCCCCAAAACTAACACCTCAAAACTCCATTTTTATCCCCAAAAAACCTCAAAAACAGCTCCATAAACGTCAATACCCCACTACCCATCATGGGTCTTCATCAAAACACCAAACATCCAATTGATTCTTATCAAAAACACACTCTTAACTCCCAAAATCAATCATCTAAGCTTCCAACTCAAAACCCATTGCAATCCAACCATTTTCATGCCTTTTCTCCCAAACCCATAATCTAAATTATCGCAAAAACGAAAAAGGTTAGAGGATTCACCTTGGAAATGGAGAATAGAAGAGGAAGATGGTGATTTTGATGAGATTTGAGTGGAAAACTAGTTCAAGACACTTTTTTTCCTCCTTTCATCTTCTTCAAGCTTCCATAGCTTTCTCTCTTCCTTCTCTCTCTCTAAATTTCGGCCAACGTGACTAAAATAGGATGAAATGTTGTCCCAATCCACTTAAAACCTAATTTGGTAGTGACCCAATTGCCCTCTTTGCCTAAAAGCCTCTCATGTTCAAGTTTTTAGGGTATAAGGGTCTTTTCTCCCTTGCTTCTTCTCACCCAAGCCACTATGGACATGTGTCAATGTGGGGATCACCTCTAACCCAATTAAATCCAGCTCAAATAATTTAATTAGTTTTAGTCTTTAATTAAGCTAAGTTTGACCCGAGTTGATTTTTTCTCAAAATTACACATTTGAAAGGAAACGACCCAACTAAACTAACCGTAATGACGGCTAAGATATTTGGTCCCGGAAAGGTCCCAAGTGACTCCCGGAGTCATCGGTTGACTTTTCCGGTGGAAAGTCAATTTTCGCCTAAAATCACCGATTCGACCGGGATCGACCGGGGGCGGTTCTTACAATCTACCCCCTTAATAGAATTTCGTCCTCGAAATTTAAAACGAACGTACCTCAAGGATCGAACAGGCTGGGGTACTTCGCACGAACCTCATCCTCGCGTTCCCAGGTCGACTCTGCTCTGTGGTGCCGCCACTGCACCTGTACCAGTGGGATAGTCTTACCACGCAATACCTGCTCTCGCGTATCCAGAATCCTGACTGGCTGCTCCTCATACGAGACATCCTCAGCTACCTCGATGTCCGTCCACTCAATAACGTGGGAGGGCTCCGTAGTGTACTTCCGTAGTTGGGAAACGTGGAAGACGTTATGAACGTTCCCAAGCTGCGGTGGCAATGCAAGACGGTAAGCAACGACTCCCACTCTGCCCAAGACCTCAAAAGACCCGATAAACCGCGGGGACAACTTGCCTCCGCCTCGGTTGAACCGCACTAGCCCCTTCTTCGGGCTCACCCTCAGAAACACATGATCACCAACTATAAACTCGAGAGGTCGGAGCCGTCTATCAGCGTAACTCTTTTGTCGGCTCTGCGCGGTCCTCAACTGCTCCCGAATAAGCACGACCTTCTCGTTCGTCTCCCGGACAAGCTCCAGACCAAGTAAACTCCGGTCTCCTACCTCTGCCCAACACACGGGCGAACGACACGGCCTACCATACAACGCCTCAAACGGTGCCATCCCAATACTGGCCCGGAAGCTGTTGTTGTAGGCGAACTCAGCCAATGGTAAGTGGTCCTCCCATGACCCTCGGAAATCCAGCACACATGCCCGCATCATAATCCTCTAAGATTTGAATCGTGCGCTCTGAATGCCCGTCCGTCTGTGGGTGATACGTTGTACTGAGCAGGACCTCGGTCTGCAGTGCTCTCTGCAAGCTCTCCCAAAACCTGGAGGTGAAACGAGGATCTCTGTCGGACACAACCAACATTGGAACCCCGTGAAGACGGATAATCTCCGGAACGTACAGACGGCTCAGAGCGTCAACCGTGTCGGCCATCCTCATGGCTAAGAAGTGTGCCGACTTGGTTAGTCGGTCGACCACTACCCAAACTGCGTCGTGCCCTCTCGACAACCTCGGTAAGACACACATGAAGTCCATCGTGACGTGCTCCCACTTCCACCGCGCGATCAACAATGGCTGTAACAGACCGGCGGGACGCTGATGCTCGGCCTTCACTTGCTGACAAGTAAGGCATCTAGAGACGAACTCTGCAATTGCTCTCCGCATCCCGCTCCACCAAAACTGCCGCCTGATGTCCCGATACATCTTGGTGCCACCCGGGTGCACAGCAAGACGGGAATGATGAGACTCTCTCAACACATCGTCTCTACAGCTGCGCGTCACAAACTGTCCTCCTCGGTAACGTAGACCCAGATCAGTACATTGCTCCCAACCCTCAGCGTCAACACCGCTGGTGATCCTCTCCCGGATCTCTGCCGTCTCGGCATCCTCGGCATGTGCCTCCAGCACACGAGAAACTAGTGTGGGCTGAGCCACCAGTGAACACATGGCCACGCCATCGGTGATCTCATCAAGCTCGAGCCCAAACGTGCTCAACTCCTCCATCATGTCCCACTCTCAGACTAATATCCCGGCAAGGCAGTGAGTCGACTTCCTACTCAGGACATCAGCGCCGACGTTCGCCTTGCCCGGATGGTAGAGTAGCTCGAAGTCGCACTCCTCAAGTAGCTCAATCCACCACCTCTGGCGCATGTTCAAGTCTCAATGGGAGAAGATGTACTTGAGACTCTTGTGATCCGAGAACACCCGGAATCGCTCTCCACATAAGTAGTGTCGCCGGCTCTTCAGCGCGAAGATGACTGCTGCCAACTCTAGGTCATGGGTAGGGTAGTTGCGCTCATGTGTCTTCAACTGCCTGGAGCCATAAGCAACTACCTTCCCGGACTGCATCAACACACCCCAGTCCCTCTCCGGACGCATCACAATACACATCATATCTGATCCCGCGCTCCGGCACTAACAACACGGGCGCGGTAGTCAGACGATCCTTCAGCTCGGTAAAGGAGTGCTCACACTCATCAGTCCACACAAACTCGACTCCCTTGCATGTCAGGGCAGTCATCGGCGCGACCAGTCGTGAGAAGTCCTGGACGAACTGTCGATAGTATCTTGCCAATCCTAGGAAGCTGCGAATCTCGAAGACACTCTTGGGTCGTGCCCACTTCGAAACCGCGTCGATCTTCGCCGGATCGACCAATATAATCTCTCGGGACACAACATGCCCGAGGAACTTCACCTCGGCGAGCCAGAACTCGCACTTCTCCAAGTTGCCGTACAACTGGTGGGTACGTAAAAATGTCAAGACTGTCCTCAGATGCTCCACGTGCGCCTTCTCTCTCGGCGAATAAAGCAGAATATCGTCTACGAACACCACGACGAACTGGTCCAAGTAAGGTCGGAATATACCGTTCATCAGATCCATGAACGCTGCAGGCATGTTCGTCAGCCCGAACGACATTACTAGGAACTCGTAGTGCCCATACCGAGTCCGAAGTGCGGTCTTCGCCACATCCTCCTCCCGAACCCTCAATTGATAGTACCCGGGTCGCAGATCAATCTTCGAGAAGCACTTCGCTCCTCTCAGCTGATCTAACAAGTCATCGATCTTCGGCATCGGGTAACGTTTCTTCACCGTGACTCGGTTCAACTTCCGGTAATCAATGCACATCCTCAGTGCTCCACCCTTCTTCTTCACGAAGAGGGCGGGTGCTCCCCACGACGAAGCACTCGGTCGGATAAACCCCTTCTCCCGAAGCTCCTCGAGTTGTCGCTTCAGCTCGACCCACTCGACTGGTGCAAACCGGTACAGGGCCATGGATATCAGCGCCGTCCCCGGTATCAAGTTGATCCTTAACTCAACCTCGCGTGCAGGCGCTAATCCTGACAACTCCTTCTGAAAGACCTCCAGGAACTCGCACACCACTCGCGACAGCTCTCTACTCTACACGGTCTCCACCTCATCTCCCATGGTCAATGCTGACATGAGTACTCCGGTCTTACTGCCCAAGATGCAAGTGACGATCGTGTCGCTCGATACTACAGTCACCTGCCGTCGATAGCAATCGATCGACGATCGGTACCTCGCTAACCAGTCCATCCCCAAGATCACGTCAAATGTCGTCATGTCCAACACAAGCAAATCACTAGAAAAAAGGACAATCAGCCACTCTAATCTCACATGCATGACATACGGTACTCATGACTACCTCCCCCGTAACAAGGGTGTCAAGACATAACGGTCAACTCAACGACTCTACCCTCAACCCCAGCATACCAGCGAAAGAAGAAGAGATGAAAGAATGTGATGCCCCAATATCAAATAAGAAAGACACCCAGGAATTGTAAAGCAAGCACGTACCCTGTGTGGTCTCATGACCAGAATGACGTCCCTCAGCTCGGGAGTCTGTGACCGCATACACTCGGCCCTGCTGTGCCTGAGGTCCTCCTCTCGGGGGTGGTGGAAGTGCCACCTGCTGTTAAGCTCTCTGATGCTGCCTCAGCACTGTCGCGCTCATTGCCTGTCGTGGAGCTATCGGCGCCTGAGCCTGACGCTGATGGAACTGCGGCGACTGCCCAGTCTGCGACTGCTTTGGTCGCGGGGCCGATGTCTCTCCAACCCGATCGGGGCACCTAGCGGTGAAGTTTCCTGGCCGTCCGCACTGGTGGCATAACGACGGCCCGGCGCTCGGCCTCCCCTCAGGTCTGCTCGATGGACGATCTGCTGGTCCACTGCTCCTTGGACAGTCTCGAGCCATGTGGCCCTTGCTGCCCGCACCGGAAACACGCTCGCTCTGACGAAGCAGGTCCAACGGATGCTATAGATCCGACCTGCCGTGTCCCGCTCGACTGTGCCTTGGACCGGAACGATCCCGAGGTCCTCTGTCTCCTCGGATCACGGGCTTTAAACGACCTCAACAATCCGCTCGGTCTCGGCCTGCTCTCCCGGACTCTGGCCGTCTCTCGAAAGTGTAGCTCCACTGCTAGAGCCTGATCCACTAGATCCGAGTACACCTGGGTCCTAAAGGCGGTGACCCGATCCACAATCGTCGGGCGAAGCCCTCCCTCAAACCGTCTACAGCGGCGAGCCTCGGTCGGCACCAAATCCGAGGCAAATCGGGACAAGGAGGTGAACCTCGCCTCGTACTCAGATACAGTCATCCCCTCATAACGCAGTTTCAGGAACTGCTGATGCCTGTCCTCCTGTGTGGACTGCGGGAAATACTACTCCAGAAATCGCTGTCCAAACAGCTGAAAGTCATCCCCGACTCGAGCCTGCTCGCGCTACCACTAGTGATATGCATCTCCCTCCAGAGGGAACGCTGTGAAAGATACTCTCAGGCCACCACCCAGTATCCCCGACGTGTCCAGGTTGCGGGTAATCCGCTCCAGCCATCTCTCGGCTGCCTCGGGGTCTGGCTCCCCGGAAAAGACAGGTGTGCCCAGCCTGCGGAAGTCTCACAACGCTTGAGCTGTGTAGCTGTCGACCTGACTAGGTCTCTCGGTGGCGGCTGTAGTGGTAGCATGCACGGTCTCTGGTGGCGGCTGTAGTGGCAGTAGGCACGGTCTCCGGTGTCGGGGTTGTAGCCTCTCTCTGGGCGATGATCGCCGCTAAGCTCTGAACTGTGCGAGTCAACTCCTCTAGTGCTGCCGCCTGGGTAGGCTCTGTGACAGGCGGGACTCTGGGCGGAAGTCCCGATGGTCCAGCATTAGCTCTATCATGCCCCTTAGTGGATGTACCTTGGCCGCCCTCGGCCTCCAACTGGCCGTCTCCTAGTACCTCGGGGGACATAGGTAGGCGCCATGTCGTATATCCGATGCACGGATAACGCACATGTTCAGTTTCTTAACTTCGTATAAAACGACGCGCTTAAATAATTAGCGTTCACACACATTTCACAAAAGTCGTACTCGAACTAATAATCTACTTAGTATAGTATAGTCATATTAGTTTCACACAGCCAAAGAAACCTGCACAATTGTGCGTCACACAAGTCAAACACCCAATCAGCAGTTTCACACACAAGTCACCCAATCCATAATTCATACCACACAACAATTTCACAATGGCAGATATCAAATTAATTTCAAGTTCTTAACACTTCCTCTTTCTAACATAACATTCATGTCGAAATCGTGTCGTTACAACCCGGTTCAGGCGTCCCCGAACTACGTTGTAACCACTTGACATCCCCCGTCACGTTCGACTACATTGGCCCCTATAGTCGAATCGTGATAGTACAAACACTTCAGTTTTGCAGAAAATTGGGCATGACCCATTCGTAATTTCTACTAACCATTCGCTTATGCGGGACATTCAAATCACAACCTGCACAAAGCATTCAACACATTCAAAGCACACAGCAAGTCCTCGCAAATATACACCTCGGGTCTCGGTAATTACACTCTTACCACCCGGCCACGTCAACACTCAGCAATCAACCACACAATCAACGAAACCAACCATACTAGTTCACCACAAGTACACGGTACCTAGACTGGACATTTCACTAACCCGAGACTCTCTTCGTCTCGGTTCTACGCGTAGGACACCTCCGATATGCGTAACCGATACACGGAAACCTAACAACTTAACTCTACCCACCTAATTGTCGTACGGTCCGAAGTTTGTGAAAAACCAGGCTCTGATACCAAATTGTCACGCCCTAAATCCGGTTTTGACCGGACTCGAGACGTGGACTAAAATAATTATGAATAAAAGTAAACCTTTAAAATAAATAAGTCTCCAAGAACAGTTTACACGGTCAAATATGACGACGCGATTCAACAGCTAGAAAATCAAGTAAATAAAATGTTTAATAATAATAGAATAGTACGTCTCTAGACCATATTAGCCTAAGACTCTCGCTAGCTCCCAAGCTCCGAGAATCCCGCTAGACCAAATCCCGCTGAAGACCTGTAGAACAGTAAAGTAAAAAGGTGAGCTTTCGCTCAGTAGGAAAAAGTAGTTAAGATGATGAGGGTCCGCTCACCACCACGAGTAACCGTCCAATTAGGGCTAACTAGCAAGCCACAACACTAACGACATCCACGGAAAACACATAATCACAAACATACATACTTAACCTATATCACACTAGAATCACATCAAATGCCCAATCCTCAAGCACACAACACACAGTAAAAGCACCAACTCCGCCGGTTGTGCACAGCCCGTCTCAACCATATCGTACCGGATCACACACCATCGGCCTAGATATCTTCCCGGAACCGCACCGGGGCATAATCACGATACATCATACCGGATCACACAACATCGGCCTAGATGTCTTCCCGGAACCGCATCGGGGCACAATCACACCATCCTCGGCCTAGATACCCTACACCGGCATACCCCCTCAATGCGGGTATCGTACCGGAACCACTCCCCGGGGGACCGTGTACGTGGGACCTCACCCTTGGCCTAGATACCACACTACACCGGCGTACCCCCTCGATGTAGGTATCGTACCGGGATACGCCTCGTCTCAGAACATACCACGTAAGTCTCAACAATACCACCATACCATAGTTCAACCAACGTCATACCAAGCCAAACAATCTTACCACAACACATCACATCAGTCTATCAATCACCCGATCATAGCACACGCATTGGTTCACGTCATACCAAACATATCACATTTGTCATAACATACCAACATACCACAACGAACATACCATATCATGATCCTCACTCTAACAGCGGATAAACCACATATCATGCATCACAATCATAAGTCATAGCATCACAACCAACACACAAAACTAACGGCTCGACATGGCCCACATGCATTTCTACAGCACAACAATTCCCAAACTTACGGCACGACCTGGCTCGTAAGCTATCCCTCATTTCACTCATTCCTCACATCCTACATGCAGTTCTATCATTATATCGAGTATTCGCAACCTATATGCATACTAGTAACTTTCCGCAATTAAACCGGTATTCGCTACTTTCCCTACCTCGATCGCTTTCCAAACTCTTAGTCACTTCAAGACACCTAGTAGCCTCCTCCGCCGAGATCGGGTCAAAGGTCTAGGATCACAAATTAATACGAGAATTAAGAGTAATTCACGATTGGTTTAAAGAGGAAAACATTCCCAATTAACCACAAAAAGGCTCGGTTATAGGTAACCGTCCTAATTACTTGAAAACACCAAAATGGGCCCAAAAGGCCCAATTCTGACCCATCACGGTTCGGGTCACGGAGCCTTGATGGACTCCGTGACGGTTCGGGTCACGGAACCGTGATGCTCCACGTCACGGGTGACGTCACAGAACCGTGACGTGTGCCGTCACGACCTCCGTCACGGAGCCGTGACGTCTTCCGTCACGGTGCCCGTCACGGATCCGTGACGGGTCTGACTGTTCCGCCTTTTTCTTCCTCCAACTTCTTCTTTTCCTAAACTAACACCTCAAAACTCCATTTTTATCCCCTAAACACCTCCAAAACAGCTCCATATACGTCAATACCCCACTACCCATCATGTGTCTTCATCAAAACACCAAACATCCAATTGATTCTTACCAAAAACACACTCTTAACTCCAAAAATCAATCTTCTAAGCTTATAACTCAAAACCCATTACAATCCAAACATTTTCATGCCTTTTCTCCCAAACCCATAATCTAAATTGTCACAAAACGAAAAAGGTTAGAGGATTCACCTTGGAAATGGAGAATAGAAGAGGAAGATGGTGATTTTGATGAGATTTGAGTGGAAAACTAGTTCAAGACACTTTTTTTTCTCCTTTCTTCTTCTTCAAGCTTCCATTGCTTTCTCTCTTCCTTCTCTCTCTCTAAATTTCGGCCAAGGTGACTAAAATGGGCTGAAATGTTGTCCCAATCCACTTAAAACCTAATTTGGTAGTGACCCAATTGCCCTCTTTGCCTAAAAGCCTCTCATGTCCAAGTTTTTAGGGTATAAGGGTCTTTTCTCCCTTGTTTCTTCTCACCCAAGCCACTATGGACATGTGTCCATGTGGGGACCACCTCTAACCCAATTAAATCTAGTTCAAATAATTTAATTAGTTTTAGTCCTTAATTAAGCTAAGTTTGACCCGAGTTGACTTTTTCTCAAAATTACACCTTTGAAAGGAAACGACCCAACTAAGCTAACCGTAACGACGACTAAGATATTTGGGTTCCGGAAAGGTCCCGAGTGACTCCCAGAGTCATCGGTTGACTGTTCCGATGGAAAGTTAACTTTCGTCTAAAATCACCGGCTCGATCGGGATCGACCGGGGGCGATTCTTACACTAGGAAACCACCCTGTCAAAAGAAATGATAGACACTCGTGGTTTCAGGGACCTACTTAGAGAGGGGTCTATGGAAAAACGTATCTTCCCCATGTTATTGATGAGTACAGGTTCAGTGGCACTCCACATGACGAAAAGAGTCCTCTCCATGGGATCAAGCAGCATTCAGGCACCACCTTGAGCAGTCCTCATCAGTCTTGTAGTTTAATTTATGTTATCCTATGTGACACTTTACAAACTATATTAAACAGTCAACCTGTCTCTTATTTTTTTGTTAGGAGACCTTTTGGGACCCCAAAACGATATAATGACTCTTCTCTATTCCTTTTACTAATAAAATTGCGCATTTTAGTTAAAAAATCATTTACTCAATTAAGTTACAATCATGTACCTTTAATATTATAATAAATAAATGCGTTGTTATAAAATTCTAATTAAATTAAATTAGTAAAAATAAATATAATACACAGAGAGACATTATATTGATTAAAAATACATCACATTTAAGGAACTCCAAGGTAAATAGGTTGAGTGTTTACTTGGTTTGCAAGGTAGCAAAACAATCAAATTTGGCGATTGCGACCTCGTGGAATGTAATTATAGGTGCAGGAGGCAAAATCGGTTGAAAACCACCCTTAACGTAAAAACCAGCGAACCAATCACGTCCGTCCAGCAAAAGCAACCAACCGCCCAGATCGAAGCTTCAGCTCCTTCCTAAATTGTGCTTAACTTCTAGCTTCCGAGGGTAATATGGTCAATTGCACGCTTCATCCTTACACAGTCCGAACAGATTTGTAATCGCAGTCAAAACAATTCTACCAAATTTCCCGTTTTCTCTCAACGAAGAAACTCCAAAATAGGTGATCATTATCTGTTCTTGTGATTCGATCATCATAGAATCAAATTTCATCAACAATTCTGAGAATCTCTGTCTTCTCCAAAACTTAAAATCATGCTCTGTTTTTGCTTATCGACTCGCAGATTCTAGCTGTTTTATCACCGGATCAAGCTCCAAAACAGGTTTGAATTACCTTTAGACTTGATTAAATAGTCATGTAATCAATTGGAGGATCAAAAAATCAGAATGTGTTGTTTTCAAAATTCTGAAAATCGTGCCCTGTTTTAGGTTTTAACGACTGTGCTGCTAAGGTTTATCAACTATTTGATGTGAATTCACCTAGTTTCTTAGCTGATCAAACATAAACAAGGCTATAAGTTACAGATTTCGTTGTTTAAATACAAAAATAAAAATATGGAAATCTTCTTCTTCGTTCATCATGAAGTTTCGCACAATTAGCTAATAAGATTCGTTGCCAGTTGATAAAAGTTCCATTTTTTGTTGATAACACAACGATTATGAGTTGATAACTTATGTGGCTGTTCACTCTTGAGTTGATGATTGCTCCAGGCACTGATCTTAGTTAGTGGAATACGTTGATAAATTCATCTTAGTGTGCTGATAAATCTTCGTTTAGAAGTTGATAAACATCTGTAAATCTGAAATATGATATTCATGTTCTTGGATAATCATGTCGTTTCACAGATCATTGATAAACATATCGTTTTTATTGATAAATTATAATTTGTGAGTTGATAACCGTCTGTTATCTTTTCTCTGTATAAGTTGATAATCGATGCATGCGCAGGTCGTATAGTATGAGTTTGTTGATAAATTATTCGTTTGTCATTGATAAATAATTCACTGACTGTTGATAAATATATGTGACATGTTCCCTGTTTGAGTTGATAATGGATGCATGCACATGTCGTAAATAACGAATCATTGATAAATGTATATTTTATGATGATAAACACAAAGTTGTGAACTGATAATTTCGGTGTACATGCGATACACTGATGGAGAGCATGGATCATGATGATACATAATTTGGGTTCGAATATGAAGATGATGAGACTGTTTTTGAAGCTATAAGCACACAGAAAGTGTGGATTCCTGAATGTGGTGATGAGCTAAAGCCTCGAAAGAATATGAACTTTGACTCCTTGGAGGATGACATTATTTTCTACCAAACATATGCGTTAAATGGTGGTTTTGGGACACGTCGTGGCACATAAAAGAAGAAACCAAGGGGTAACACAGTTGATTTTAAGTAAATGTTATGTGCAAGAGAAGGGGAGCCGTTTGTAGATGACATTGAAGAAGGTGGCAAGTCAAGAAAGAGATATAGGATGTCTACACGAACAAGTTGTATGACAAGGGTGTCTTTGAAGCACAATAGAAATGGTTATACAATGTATGAGTTTAGAGAAGACCACAACCACCCGTTACAGTGTAAGCGTGATTTGCACTATTTGAGATCGAATAGGCATTTAACACCAAGACACAAGCAGTTTATCATAGATTGCTCAAAGGTTAATTTGGGGGCTACAAAAGCGTTTAATCTTTACAGCCAAATTGTTGGGGGTCTTGTCAATGTAGGAGCATGTCCAAATGATTTCAGGAACTTCCAAAGGGATCTGAAAGTCTACATTAGAGAGAGCGATGCACAGATCACCATTGGCCAATTCCAAACTAAGGAAGACTATTGTAGCGACTTCTTCTTTGAGTACAAAGTAGACGCTGACGATCGACTAAATCACCTTTTCTGGGCTGATTCAACGTCGAGGAAGAATTATGAGCTATTTGGTGATACAGTATCGTTCGATTCAACTTATCGATCAAACAGGTAAACATCTTTTGTTAGTGTATGATAATTTTTTGTTGTTAGTTTGATAAACCATGTTGTTTCAGTTGATAATCTGCATTTGGGAAAATTGATAAAAACCTTGTTTGCAGGCTTGATAAAAATACAGTCTATGTTGATAACTTATTTATTCTTGTTTCTTGTGTTTTTGTTCGTATAGGTACATGATGGTCTTTGCACCATTCACCGGGGTTGACAACCATAACAAGTCAATCATCTTTGGTGCTGTTTTATTAGCCAAAGAGGATGCTGAATCTTTTGTTTGGTTATTCCAGACATTCCTCAAAGCTATGAAGATGAAAGAACAACCTGTTTTATAACAGACCAAGACCCAGCAATGAGAAAAACGTTTGAGGATGCGTTCACCCAAAGTAGGCATTGTCTATGTATGTGGCACATAATGCATAAGCTTCCTTCTAAAGTAAGTTGTGTTTTCAATTTGGATGGTTGATGAACTAAAAGTTATGGGATAAAGATTTGTTTGGTTGAGTGTGATAAATTTGTTATTATTCTTGCAGGTGCCCCACACTATATACCATGAGACAGATTTCAAGAAGAAATTTAAAGCATTGGTGTGGAGTAACTACACCGAAACAGACGAGTTTGAGCTGAGTTGGAAGTCTTTGATAGAAGAATTCCAACTAATTGATCACCCCTGATTGTTTACTATGTTCGATATGCGGGATCGGTAGATCCCTGCATACTTCAGAGGGCTAAAAATGGGTCTATTCCTTAGGACTACATCAAGATCAGAGAGCGAGAACAGCGCATTTGGTCAATTCACTAACATGTACCTTTATTTTTGGAGAATTCATACAACTTTATGATTGATAAAAATGTTTGGTATTATAATTCAATAAATGATTAAGCTACCTTGTGTGGTGACCATGTTGTTTGCTGATCAAATACTTTCAAGTGGTGATAAATGTTTCATGACTAACTGATAAAATATCAATTTTTGATTGATAAAAATTTGTGTAGTGGTCATGATCTTTACTGATAAAAAATATGTCAGTTTGTGATAAATATTTCACTAATAACCGATAATTGTATATTCTTAATTGCTAATATTTCTTGTTTAGGTGCCTTACACTAGTTGAGTTCATGTGGCACTTCGATATAGTCGTTGAAGGGCAGAGACAGAAACAATTACAGATGGACTTCCAATCAAGCACATTAGCTCCTAACTTCATTACGTTATCTGAAACTGAGAAGGACGCTTGGAGGATTTACAACCGCACAATATTTGACATCATAAAAAAAAGTGTTGTGGGAACAACATTCAAGTGTGGGATCAATTCATGTGCTGAAGAGGATGGAAAGAAGATATACTAAATCACCAACAAACATGGGAGGAAAATTTTTATTGTGGTGCAAAGTTTACCTGGGAACCATTGCACATGCTCTTTCATGAGATTTGAAGGATTTGGCATCCCTTGCATGCATATCTTTTTGGCTTTGCAAGCATCTATGGTTGATCAAATCCCGGAGAGCTTGATCACTCAACGATGGACGAAGGATGTACGCAGGAATGCTGAAAATTCTACAACTTCTGCCCATTCACAACCAACTGCCTACAGTGAGGGTAAGCAACTTATATCAGATACATGCTCGATGCTTCAATCTTGTATCCTTCATCCAGCAGTGAACTGTTGGGTCTCGAGGTAGGGTTGGAGATGAACCAACTCGCAGCGGAAAATCAATAAAAACCAAGAGACGATTAAAACCATGAAACAACTAACAAAGAATGGATTCACAAGAGAAAAATTCAACACTATCTCTTACCAAAACAAGAACACCGGTTAACGAATGATTGGCTTGAGTCTCCAAGACGCCTACGTATCCACATGGGAATCAAAGCCACGTAGTTCTTCTCTTTGAGGACTCAAGAACACAAAAATGGAGGAGGAAACTAGCCAAACCCGAAATGGCCATGGAAGAGGGAGAGAAAATGTGTTTCCTATTCTTGTCTTGTGTTTGTTATGTTGAAAAAAGATGATTTAAACATAACAAAACCCATACTTGTCCAACTAAAGGCATGGGACAAGTATGGTGTCAAGTAAGGTGTAAATAGGACAAAGTATGGCAAGACAAGATTGGGTGAGGTGGTGAATCACCAACACCTTAATCCTTGTCTTGCTTACTTAGTACTAATTAATCAAGACTTGATTAATTAGTTCCATGGGCCTTGGTTGCATGGGCCTTTCATGGGCCTCTTGGAACATGGCCCGTGGCCATTTCTAACGAGGTCCCGTGATTCGCTCATCGCCTCCAAGCCTTCCATACCGGAAATGTCCAACATTATCCGACGCGATCAATCCCAAGACTCGAAGCCTTGTCTCGATCCATAAAGTCCTATTCACGTACGGGCACATGACCCAAAACCCAGTTTTGGTCATGTCTCGAGACAACTCCCTTTTGGCCATTCTCCATAAATGTGTCAATGAGTTTCATCCTCCGGTGTGACCCTTAGGTTTATGCATGTCAATAGATCAACGTAAAATCCCATTTTACTTGATCCTATTTAAGTGGCAACTAACGAGACTTTAGTATTGCCTGACACTGCATAACGAATCGACCCTGTCGATTCTAACCTTTCCGTCATCCCTGTCATTATCCTTTTATCTCCGATATCCTGATTGAGATAAGGCATAGAGCCGTCATCCTTATTATTCTCAATCACCGTTCCTTGATATGTGAGATGACTGAAGATATGATACCCAGTATCATGTGCATGGTCATGCTATTCTTTCAGGCACTCTCGATCAAGCGGCCGAGAACCGATATCTTTCCCATACCTCAGTATGAGGGATAAATCCCTTAGCCGCCTTTCGTGTCACTCATGTAGCCCGTCCCCAAGCCAATCCTGGCCGTTCTGGAAGCCCTATTACGGACAACGTTAGGCTCAGGTCAAACTCAGTTGTTGACTACATAGCGATCACATAGACTCATTGGTCTAAGGATACATGACAAGCTACGACACTGAATATGTTCATGACTTAATCTATGGCACATATTCAGGGCGGGTCGTCCAATATCATGTCCCACATGATATCTATGATCAGACTCCGGAAACCCATTCCAATGACTAACAGAACGTAAGCCATAAAGAGCCATCTTTCATACTAGTCTCTTCTAGTGAAGCTTTGTTGACTAGGGACCCATCGAGTGTGATCTATCTCGATCTATGGTTCTATTCGCATGGTGGGCATAGATCATAGCACACATCGATATATTACTCCAACACATAAGTAATATAAAGCCGCTTTAATTTTATTGCTAACGATGATATATACATTTGGACATTTAGGATTGAACTATGGGCACTAAGAATAACAATCTCCCACTTGCCTTAGTTCCAATCTAAACTCCAATATGTCCCCATCGACTTTACATGTCTAACATGTTCAGGCAGTGACACTGCCTTAGTCAAAGGGTTGGCTATGTTATCATCTGTTGCAATATATGTTATCTTCACTTCACCTTAGTTCAGTATTTCTCTGATGAGGTGGATACGCCGCAGTACATGTTTGGATTTGTTATGCGATCCGGGCTTTTAGCTTGCGCAATGGCCCTTGTGTTGTCGCAAAATGGATTCACCGGGCTGGATGGGTTTTTAATTACACCCAGCCCTGCCATGAATTTCCAAATCGACATAGCCTCCTTAGCTGCCTCTGCAGCATCCATGTACTTGGCCTCTGTCGTAGATTCGGCAATGGTATCTTGCTTTACGCTCTCCCAGCTAAAGCTCTGCCATTCAGCGTAAACACATGTCCTGACTGACTTCTAAAGTCATCTGGATTTGTCTTGGAAAACTAGCGTCTACTCATCCTTCGACGACTAGTTCAGCATCATCTTTCCCCCGGGTTAGAATGATGTCTACTGGTACAACATAAGGCTTACGAGACGTCCGGTCTCATACATGTCATGGCATATATGATCGATCCTGCCCCTAGGCGCATAGGATTCTCATCATCATTTTCAACTCATCAGCTGTCTTAGGACACCGAGTCTTGCTGAGATAAATGCCTTGACTAGTGGGTAAGAGTACTTTCTTTGAATCGAGCATTAAGAACCTACTCAATGCCTTGTTCACATAGGTTCCCTGACTTAAATCCAAGACCCTCTTGGTGCGATCTCTACATATCTTAATCCTTAAGATATAAGAAGCATCGCCTAAGTCCTTTATTGAAAAACACTTCCTCAACCAAGCTTTAGTCTCATGCAAGGTTGGGATGTCGTTTTCAATGAGAACCAGAAAGGTAATCTTGCTCCCACTAGCCTTCTTATAAACGCAAGATTCATCCTCGCTCTTGATTAAGCCAAATCCAATTACAGCTTCATCAAAACGAAGGATCCAACTCCGAGAAGTTTGTTTCAATCCATAAATGGATTTCAACAACTTATAAATCTTTCCTTTATTCTTCGGATCGTCAAAACCTTTGGGCCGAGACATACAAACGTACTCAGTCAAATTTCCATTTAGGAAAGCGGTTTTGACATCCACTTGCCATATCTCGTAATTATGATACGCAGTTATGTCAAGAAGAATTTGGATCGATTTTGACCATACCCACTAAGGAGAAGGTTTACTCATAGTCAATCCATGCCTATAACCTTTCGCCACCAGTTGAGCTTTGTAGGTCAGAGGTTTTCCGTCCATGTTCATCTTCACCTTGAAGATCTATTTGCATCCGATGGTCCTCACACCATTGATGGGATCAACCGGTTCCCAGACTCGGTTGTCCGACATGGATTGCATTTCCTCCCTCATGGCTCCCAGCCATAACTCGGAGTTGGGCCCCTCCACGACTTCTTGAAAGGTGGTTGGATCATCGTGATCCACCATGACTTCATTGTCACCTCCGGATACCATATCTTGGAGGTGGAAGATTGATCCTTTCAAATCGCATTGGACCTTCCGGAATTGTAACAGGAATTGATTCTTACTCTACGACAATCTCTGGCTCCTTTCTACTGGGTTGCCAATTGGTTTAGACAGATCTGTACCATCCTGAATTTCTTCGAGATGCACAGTACTCCCAATGACGTCTTTGGAAACAAAACTCCTTTTCCATAAAGACCCCACCCCATGCGACGAACACCATGTTCTCACTGGGATTGTTGAAGTAGTATCCCCTTGTTGCTTTGGGATACCACACGAAGGTGCATATCTCAGATCTTGGTTCGAGCTTAGTCGAAACCAAATGTTTCACATAAGCCTCGCAACCACAAATATTTAGGAAGGACAAAGCGGGCATCATCCCGTACCATTTTAAAATAGTATCCCTTCCACACCCTTCGTCGAAGCCCGGTTTAAAGAGAAAACATCCCCAATTAAATCCAAAAGGCTCGGTTATAGATAACCTTCCTAATTACTCGAAAAACACCAAAATGGGTCCAAAAGGCCCAATTCTGATCCATCACGGTTCGGGTCACGGAGCCTTGACACACTCTGTGACGGTTCAGGTCACATAACCGTGATGTTCACCGTCACGGGTAACGTCATGGAACCGTGACATGTGCCGTCACGGAGCTGTGACGCACTCCGTCACGGTCCCCGTCACGAGATCCGTGACGGGTCCGGACAGATTCTCCCATCTTCTTCTTCCAGGTTCTTCTCCCCGAAACCAGACCTTCCAAACTCCATTTTTGACATCCAAAAACAGTCCCAAAACCCTCAATACTCCAATACCCATGTTGGGTTTCATCAAAACATCACAAACCTAATTGATTTCTATCTAAATAATCCCCTTATCTCCAAAAGTCAATCATCTTGGCATCCAAACTCAAAATCCATTGAAACCCAACCATGTTCATGCCTTTTCTCTCAAACCCAAAATCTAAACTTCAACAAAAACGAATTTGGTTTGAAGATTTACCTTAGAAATGGAGAAAGGAAGAAGAAAATGATATTTTTGAGGAGATTTGAGAAGAAAACAAGGCCAAGACTCCTCATTTCTTTCCTTTCTTCTTCTTCAAGTCTTCAATGGCTTTTTTCTCTCTCTCTCCCCTCTCTCTAAAATTCGGCAAACACAAGTACATGGGCTGAAATGTTTGTTCCATGCCTCTTAAAACCTAATTGGCTAAGACCCTTTTGCCCCTTTGCCCAAATGTCTCTCATGTCCAAAATTTAAGGGTAGATGGGTCATTTCTCCCCTATTTCTTCTCACCCAAGCAACCATGGACATGTGTCCATGTGGGGTCCACCTCTATCCAAAATATCTCTGCATGAATTAAATTAATTCATTAAGACCCTTGATTTGACTGAGTTTGACCCCAGGTTGACTTTTTTTTACAAAAACAGTCGTTTGAAAGGAACCCGTAACAACTGCTAAACTTATTGGGTCCTAGAAAGATCCCGAATGACTCCCGGAGTCATCGGTTGACTTTTTCGGCGGAAAGTCAACGTTCGCCAAAGTTCACCGGTTCGACCGGGATCGGTTGAGGCGGTTCTTACAATCTACCCCTCTTAAAAGAATTTCGTCTGCGAAATTTAAAACGAACGTACCTCAAGGGTCGAACAGGCTGGGGTACTTCGCACGAACCTCATCCTCGCGCTCCCAGGTCGACTCTGCTCCGTGGTGCCGCCACTGCACCCGTACCAATCGGATAGTCTTGCCACGCAAGACCTGTACCCACGTGTCCAGAATCCTGACTGGTTGCTCGTCATACGAAACATCCTCAGCTACCTCGATGTCCGTCCATTCAATAACGTAGGAAGGATCCGTAGTGTACTTCTGCAGTTGGGAAACGTGGAAGATGTTATGAACGTTCCCAAGCTGCAGTGGTAATGCCACACGGCAAGCAACAACTCCTACTCTGCCTAAAACCTCAAAAGGCCCAATATACCGCGAGGCCAACTTGCCTCCGCTGCAGTTGAACCGCACTAGCCCTTTCTTCGGGATCACCTTCAGTAATACATGATCACCAACAGTGAACTCGAGAGGTCGGCGCCGTCTAATAGCATAACTCTTCTGTCGACTCTGCGCGGTCCTCAACTGCTCCCGAATCAACGATACCTTCTCGGTCGTCTCTCGGACAAGATCCGGACCAAGTAAACTCCTATCTCCCACATCTGCCCAACACACGGGCGATCGGCACGACCTACCATACAACGCCTCAAACGGTGCCATCCCCATACTGGCCTGGAAGATTTTGTTGTAGGCAAACTCAACCAACTGTAAGTGGTCCTCCCATGACCCTCGGAAGTCCAACACACATGCCCGCATCATATCTTCTAAGATCTGAATCGTGCGCTCTGACTGCCCGTCCGTCTATAGGTGATACGCTTTACTGAGCAGGACCTCGGTCCCTAGTGCTCTCTGCAAGCTCTCCCAAAACCTGCAGGTGAAACGAGGATCTCTGTCGGACACAACCTACACTGAAACCCCATGAAGACGGATAATCTCACGAACGTACATACGACTCAGAGCGTCAACTGTGTCGGTCATCCTCATGGCTATGAAGTGCGCCGACTTGGTCAGTCGGTCGGCCACTACCCAAACTGCATCGTGCCCTCTCGACGATCTCGGTAAGCCGCACACGAAGTCCATCGTGACGTGCTCCCACTTCCACTGTGCTATCGGCCGTGGCTGTAATAAACCAGCGGGATGCTGATGCTCGGCCTTCACTTGCTAACAAGTGAGACATCTCGAGACAAACTCTGCAATCGCTCTCCGCATCCTGCTTCACCAAAACTGTCGCCTAACATCCCGATACATCTTGGTGCCACCCGGGTGCACAGTAAGACGGGAATGATGAGACTCTCTCAACACATCGTCTCTACAGCTGCGCGACACAAACAGCCCTCCTCGGTAATGTAGACCCTGATCAATACTCCGCTCCCAGCCTTCCGTGTCAACACCACTGGCGATTCTCTCACGGATCTCTACCGCTTCGGCATCCTCCGCCTGCGCCTTTAACACACGGCCTACTAGTGTGGGCTGAGCCACCAGTGAACACATAGCTACGACATCGGTAATCTCATCTAGCTCAAGCCCAAACGTGCTCAACTCTCCCATCATGGCCCACTCTCGGACTGATATACCGGCAAGGCAATGGATCGACTTCCTACTCAGGGCATCGACGACAAAGGTCGCCTTACCCGGATGGTAGAGTATTTCGAAGTCGTACTCCTCAAGTAACTCCATCCACCGCCTCTGGCGCATGTTCAAGTCTCGCTGGGGGAAGATATACTTGAGACTCTTGTGATCCGAGAACACCCGAAACATCTCGCCATACAGGTAGTGTCGCCAGCTCTTTAGCGCGAAGACGATCGCAGCTAGCTCCAAGTCATGGGTAGGGTAGTTGCGCTTATGTGTCTTCAACTTCCTGGAGCCATAGGCAACTACCTTCCCTGACTGCATCAACACACAACCCGGTCCCTCACCGGACGCATCACACTACACATCATATCCGATCCCGCACTCCGACACTATCAACATGGGTGCGATAGTCAGACGAGCCTTCAGCTTGGTAAAGGAGCGCTCACAACCCTCAGTCCACACGAACTCGGCTCCCTTGCGCGTCAGGGCAGTCATCGGCGCGGCTAGGCGTGAGAAATCCTGGACGAACCGTAGATAGTATCCTGCAAAGCCTAGGATGCTGCGGATCTCAAAGACACTCGTGGGCCGTGCCCGCTTCGAAACCGCGTCGATCTTCGCCGGGTCGACCAGTATACCCTCTCGGGACACAACATGCACGAGGAATTTCACCTCGGCGAGCCAGAATTCGCACTTCTCCAAGTTGTCGTACAGTTGGTGGGTACGCAACAATGTCAAGATTGTCCTCAGGTGCTCCACGTGCGCCTCCTCACTCGGCGAGTAAATAAGAATGTCATCTACGAATACCACGACGAACTGATCTAGGTAGGGTCGGAAGATACCGTTCATCAGATCCATGAACGCTGCAGGCGCGTTCGTCAGTCTGAACGCCATCACCAGGAACTCGTAGTGTCCATACCGAGTCCGAAATGCGGTCTTCGCCACCTCCTCCTCTCTGACCCTCAACTGATAGTACCCATATCGCAGATCAATCTTCGAGAAGCACTTCGCTCCTCTCAGCTGATCGAACAAATCATCGATCCTCGGTATCGGGTAGCGGTTCTTCACCGTGACCCGGTTCAACTTCCGATAGTCGATGAACATCCTCAGCGCTCCACCCTTCTTCTTCACGAAGAGGGCTGGCGCTCCCCATGGTGAAGTGCTCGGGCGGATAAATCCCTTCTCCCGAAGCTCCTCGAGTTGTCGCTTCAGCTCAACCAACTCGGCTGGTGCAAACCGGTACGGAGCCATGGATATCGGCGCCGTCCCCGGTATCAAGTCAATCCTGAACTCAACCTCGCACGCAGGCGGTAATCCCGAAAAATCCTCCGGAAAGACCTCCGGGAAGTCACACACCACTCACGGCAACTCTCTACTCTGCACGGTCTCCGCCTCATCTCCCACGGTCAACGCTGACAGGAGAACCCTGCTCCTACTGTCCAAGACACAAGTGACGATCGTGTCGCCGATACCACTGTCACCTACCGCCGATAGCAGTCGATCGCGCTCGGTACCTCGCAAGCCAGTACATCCCCAAGATCACATCAACTGCCGTCATGTCCAATACAAGAAAATCACAAAGAAAATGGCAATCAACTACTCTAATCTCACATGCACGACATACACTACTCAGGACCACATCCCCCGTAACCGGGGTGTCAAGACATAACGGTTGACTCAACGGCTCTACCCTTAACCCCAACATATCAGCGAAAGTAGAAGAGATGAAAGAATGTGATGCCCCAGTATCAAATAAGAAGGACGCCAGGAGTTGTAAAGCAAGCACGTACCCTGGGTGGTCTCATGACCGGAGTGACGTCCCTCAGCCCGGGAGTTGGCAACCGCATACACTCGGCTCTACGGTGCCTGAGGTCTCTGATGCTGCCTCGGCACTGGCGCGCTCGCTGCCTGCCGTAGAGCTCTCGGCACCTGAGCCTGACGCTTATGGAACTCAGGCGACTGCCCAGTATGCGACTACTGCGGTCGCGGGGCCGTAATATCTCCAAACCGATCGGGGCACCTAACAGAGAAGTGTCATGGCCGTCCGCACTGGTGGCATAACAGCGGCCCAACACTCGGCCTCCCCTCAGGTCTGCCCGCTGGACGATCTGCTGGCCCGCTGCTCCTCGGACAGTCTCGAGCCATGTGGCCCGGCTGCCAGCATCCGAAACACGCCTGCCCTGACGAGGCAGGTCCAACGGATGCCACTGATCCGACCTGTCGCGTCCCGCTCGACTGTGTCTGGGGCCGGAAATATCCCGAGGTTCTCGGTCTCCTCAGATCACGGGCCTCAAACAGCCTTAAGAAACCGCTCGGTCTCGGCCTGCTTTCCCTGACTCTGGCTGTCTCTCGGAAGTGTCGCTCCACTGCCAGTGCTTGATCCACTAGATCCGAGTACACCTGGGTCCTCAGGGCGGTGGCTCGATCCACAATCGCGGGGCGAAGCCCTCCCTCAAACCGTCTGCAGCGGTGGGCCTCGGTCGGCACCATCTCTAGGGAAAAGCGAGACAAGGAGGTGAATCTCGCCTCGTACTCAGATACCGTCATCCCCTCCTAACGCAGTTCCAGGAACTGCTGGTGCCTGTCCTCATGTGCTGACTGTAGGAAATACTGCTCTAGGAACCGTTGTCCAAACAGCTGAAAGTCATCCCCGACTCGAGCCTGCTCGCGCTGCCACCAATGGTATGCATCTCCCTCCAGTTGGAATGCTGCAAAAGATACTCTCATGCGACCATCCAATATCCCCGACGTATCCAAGTTGCCGGTAATCCGTTCTAGCCATCTCTCGATTTCCTCGGGGTCTGACTCCCTGGAAAAGACAAGTATGCCCAGCCTGCGAAAGTCTCTCAGCGCCTGAGCTGTGCAGCTGTCAACCTGGCTAGTCCTTACAGTATCGGCTGCAGTGGCAGCAGGCACGGTCGCTAGTGCCGGGGCCGTAGTCTCTCTCTGGGCGATGACCGCAACTAAGCCTTGAACTGTGCGAGTCAACTCCTCCAGGGCTGTCCCCTGGGTCGGCTCTGTGACCGGCGGAACTCTGGGCGGTAGTCCCGATGGTCCGGCGTCAGCTCTCTCGTGCCCCTCAGTGGATGTACCTTGGGCGCTCGTTGCCCCTGCCGTCTCATTGGCAGTCGGCTGCCCTCGGCCCCCAGCTGGCCGACGTCTAGTGCCTCGTGGTACATAAGAACGTGTCATGTCGTCTATATCCGTTGCATGGATAAACGCACGTGTTCAGTTCTTAAATCCGCATAAAGCGACACGCTTAAAACACTAGCGTTCACACACGTTTCATATGAGTCGCACTCGAAATAATAATATGCCTAGTCTTAGTATAGTTATAACTAATTTCACATAACCAGAGAAGTTTGCACACTTGTTTGTCACACAAGTCAAACACACAATTCAACAATTGCGACCAAAGGTCACACATTCCAATGTTCACATCACACCACAATTTTACAAGGTTTTACATCAACTTAATTTTTAATGGTTCTTAACACTTTCTCTTTCTAACATAACATTCCATGTCGACGCCATGTCGTTACAACCCGGTTCAGGCGTCCCCAAATTACGTTGTAACCACTTGACATCCCCCCCGTCACGTTCGACTACAGTGGCCGCTGCAGTCGAATCGTGATGGTACAAACACTTCAGTTTTGCAGAAATTTGGGCATGACCCTTTGAAAATTACACTAACCATCCGCTTACGCGGGACATTCAAATCTCAACCTGCACAACGCACTCAACACAATCACAGCACATAGCAAGTCATTGCAGCTATACACATCGGGTCTCGGTAATTACACTATTACCACCCGACCACGTCAACACTCAGCAATAAAATAACCCAATCAATGACACCAACCATAATGGTTCACTACAAGTACACGGTACCTAGACAGGACATTTCACTAACCCGAGACTTTCTTCGTCTCGGTTCCACGCGTAGGACATTTCCGATTTGCGTAACCGACACACGGAAACCTAAAGAATTAACTCTACCCACCTAATTGACGTACGGTCCGAAGTTTTGAAAAAACCAGGCTCTGATACCAAATTGTCACGCCCCAAATCCGGTTTTGACTGGACTCGAGACGTGAACTAAGAATATAATAATAAAAGCTATTTTAAAGAAATAAACTCCAAACTGATAATTCAAATCAATAATTCTGACAATGCGAGTCAACAGCTCGGAAGTCAAGTAATAAAGATATTCAGTAACAATAGGAAAGTACGTCGCTAGACCATACTAGACTATGACTCTCGCTAGCTCCCAAGCTCCGAGAATCCCGCTAGATCAAATCCCGCCCAAAACCTGTAGAACAATAAAACAGAGGGGTGAGCTTTCGCTCAGTAGGAAAAAGTAATTAAGGTGATCAGTTATCCGATCACCACCACGAGTAACCGTCCAATTAGGGCATACTAGCAAGACACAACAACTAACGACATCAACGGAATTTACATAATCACAACCCACACTCACATGACTATAACCACACTTAATCACCTTACATAACCAATCATCAAGCAACAACACAAAGTAGAACAACCACAAGTCCCGTACAACAGTCCCCTACGTCGCCGGCTTCCACATCCCAGCTCAACCATATCGTACCGGACCACACAACATCGACCTGGATATCTTCCCGGACCACACAGCATCGGGGTACAACTCACAATACATCATACCGGACCACACAACATCGGCCTAGATGTCTTCCCGGACCACACATCATCGGGGTACAACACACAATACATTATACCAAAGCACACAACATCAGCCTAGATGTCTTCCCGGACCACACAACATCGGGGTACGAATCACACCATCCTCGGCCTAGATACCCTACACTGGAATACCCCCTCGATGTAGGTATCGTATCAGAACCCTTAGCCCCGGGGGACCGCGTACGTGGGACACCACCCTCGGCCTAGATACCCTACATCGGAATACCCCCTCGATGTAAGTATCGTATCGGAATATCTCGTCTCGGAACATACTCACGAGAGTCTCAACATATCACAATACCATGGTTTGACTAACAGCATACCAAACTAAACCATCTTACCGAAACACATCACATCGGTCTATCAATCACCCGATCATATCACAAAGCATTAGTTCCCGTCATACCAAACATATCACACTTGACATAACATCCCTACAAGACAGCATTGATAAAACAGTAAAAGGCAGGGTTTAACACAGTACCACTCATCTCCTCGCTCATCGTTTAAGAGCCAGTCCATCCACATTTTCTCTTCTTTTGTTAGTGGAGAATCCACATCTGTCATCCTGCTTTCAGACCTCCCTGATATAGGCCTCTTCTTCATACTTCCAGATGTTCTATCTTGTTGTTTAGCTTTGTTTTTCTTTATACTGATAGTGTTTTCACGTGCTTCCCTCCCCTCCTCAATTACTTGCCTCTTCCTAATACTTAACGGTGTTCTCTCCTGTTGTTTCTCTTTACCCTTGTCTGTTCTGACTTCTTCTTCACACGCTGCCCTCCCTATGTCAGCGGCATCACTAAGCCCTAGGCTGAAAGTTGGCATGCCACGACCTTTTGGCTCTGCTTCTTTAACCACTACATCCACTTCCTCCACCCTCATATCAACATCACCGCCTCTATGTTCAACAACATTATCAGTTTCTACAACCCCATCAATATCTTTTCCTAACTCCGATCCTGTTTCCACGTCTTCTGCATGGTCCTCTCTCACCTCATTTATTTCTCCCCCAACATTATTTCTCTCTCCTGCACCATCTTCACAACAATTTTTCTTCCCACTACTTTGGTTATTACCTTTAGTTGCAGCCTACATTGCCACTTCTAAAGCTTTCACCACATTTGGATGGTTCCAAAAACGGTCTTGTGAAGACTCTTCAATATCATGCTCTGTTTGGCCCCCACCATTTCATTCACAGCATCCTCAAGTCTCCTAACGTTGATACTATCAGAAAAGTTCGAACTTGTTGTTCTTAGGGTTTCCCTAAAAACCACATAGCAATCAACAAGCTTTAAAGCTTGTTGCGCCAACTTAACAATGATTTCCTACAAATTTTAAAAAACAAAAAATGTCAGCAACGAACAAAAATTATGTATCACACAGACTATGTTGATTATACCTCTTGTTAAACTTCATGAACGACATTATCCATTTCCTTTGGAATGTACGGATCCTTCTCAATGTAACCTTCCCCAAATGAGCCATACTGCATTTCCAGATACTCCCTGTATTTCAGATGCTCACTTGTCCAACCAATGAAAGAAGGTTGGGCCCTATCCACATTTCTTTTCTCTATCACGGTACGATCGACATAGTACAATTGCACGACTCAAAAAATATAAAAACATGTCACTGTTGATACTAATGAAACCATATAAATGAGATGATGAAAACAAATTTTTCAGAGTGATAAAATACAAAACACATAAGGGTGTTAAAACCATGTAATTGAGCTGATAAAACAAATGTTTCAGAGAAATAACCCAATATAAAATAGGGTGATAAAACATGGATTCAAAATGATAAAAACAATGTTTTAGAGTGATAAAACAAAAAAGAAGAAAAATAGATGATCAGAAAATAAGACTAACCATCAAAAACGTCTTTGGCCTAGTGTAGAATTTCTCTCAAGTGTCTGAATTCTCCCATTTCTTTTGGCTTGCAATAAGACCATCAATGACATAAGAACACCAGTCATATTCCGCAATAGCATTTGGGTCATCTGTAAAACCCGCTTATTTAAAAAGGAGTATCCTTTTGTAATTAGAATCGTCGGGGTAGGTTTGTAAAAAAAAAAAAAAAAAAAAAAAAAAAACCTTTTGGGTCGGACCGGGTCGGACCGGACCCGACCAGAAGACCTGGCCAGACCTGAACCGCCCAGTCCAGCTTCCCCTCACGTTTGGGCCGTGCGGCCCACTTCGCATCTGGCCCGCTAACCAGGCCCGGTTCTAGGGGTCCAAGCCCATTCGGGCTCTGGTATAAGAATGGCTTTAAAGGGTGGAAACCCTAATTTTTTCCCCTTGTGCAGCCGAGACCAACACTTCCCCCTCTCTCTCTGGTTCCCGAAGCCGTCGCCGGCGATGTCCTCGGCCAGCCCCTCTCGCCCTCGCCGTCCCGTCTCCTCCCTCACCGGAGTCCGACCACACCAGCACCGACCTCCCCTCACTCCTTCTCCTTCTTCAAACTCGATCCCGACCCTTCCTCCCTCTTCGATCCCGACCTCGCCAGCTCCGATCTCCCGCCTCCATCTCCGGCCAACGCACAGCTCCGGCCCTCTCCCTTCCTCGTCTCCGTCCAGCCACGGCGCCACCGCTCCCGAGTCCGGCCACCGAGCCCCCTCCTCGTCTCCGTCCAGCCACGGCGCCGTCCCCGAGCTCCTCTCGCCTCCCTCGCGGTGTCGTAGCCGCCGCCGCCGTCCTCGATGGTAGCGAGGCCAGAGCTGCCTCGCCGTAGCCGGCCACGCCCTCTCCCGAGCCGTGGCAGTTTCGCCGGCGCGAACTCAGATCCGGGACAGCCGTTCTTCTCCGTCCAGATCGGGGACGGGCGAGATGCTCCGCCGTGCACCGCCGTGCACCGCCCAGCCGTCCTTCCCTCCACGTGAGGTTCGTGCCTGGGGGTTTAGTCGCCGGCGACGTATTCGCCGGCGGCCGGTTCATTTTCCGTACCGTCTTCCCTTTTTTTTTGGTTTCTGCTGGATTTGTGTGTTCGTTTTGAAACGACTTGTTGTATCGTAATTTCAGTGAAAGTAATAAAACGATATTTGGAATAAAAGATTTCGTTTGTTTTTCGGACGTAAAATGGTGGATCTGTAGGTTGGATTTAAATGGAATCAAAAGCAAGAATTTGAAAAGAAAAGGGTATTAAGTTGAAAGATCAGTAAAAGGAAAAGAAAACGGTTTAAATGGAAAAGATAGGGTTTTAAAATGGAGAGAAATTAAAAATCATTTTCGGTTTAAAAACGAGAATCAATTTTGGAGATAAACGGTTTTAATCAAAAAGGAAAACGAAACCAGAGTCGAGCAAAAGGTTTCTTGTTAAGATTTTGGATCGAAACTGGATTGAGATCGGGAACCTGAACGTTTAAGCTAGACGTTAAACGGATTTAAAACGGAATTTGAGCAGTTAAACGAAGCTGGAACTCTGGTTAAAATGGATTGCTTATTGGGTTTAGAAAGGAACAAAAGCGGACCGCTGAATCGGACCTCGGGATTCGTGCATTGAGACCGTGCCTCGGAAACGTGCACCGGTTTCGGTGCACGGGTACTCAAACCCGATTCGCCGTGACCCCGCTTTTATACCGCTCGAGTATAAGGGACAACTGTCGGTTTTAAACTGGATAAATCGTGACCTTTAACTTAACCTGGGAACCGACTCTGATTATGACTTTCGTGTTATCTTTAGCGTCCGGCTTCGATCGAAGTGAAGCCCGGAGGCAGCGAGCCAGAACGTCTGCAGCTAGGAAGCGTAGCGGGTGCTCTTCGGTTGAGGTAGGGAAAAGTAGCCGGATCTCGGCCCTGATTAGGGAAAGTTAATAGTAGAATTGCATGTGACACCGGGGTGTCGTGGGTTGAGTAGATTTATTTAATTATTAGAAAAGCATGATACGGGATTGTAGCGTTCAAGAGAAAAGCATGTGACACTTAGTAGTGTCGTAGGAACAGAGAACTTAGCGATAATTGAATTACTGGAGGCATATGACCATGCCCGGAGGTTGTTTGTGAAACTAGTGATTTTAGGACCGTTGGAGGCATCGAGTATGCCGGAGGTTGTCGTGCGTTTTATTTAATTGTTGAGTTTGGGTGGCCTTGAGAGCCTGTATTTAATTGTTGAGTTTGGGTGGCCTTGAGAGCCCGTATTTAATTGTTGAGTTTGGGTGGCCTTGAGAGCCCGTATTTAATTGTTGAGTCGGGGTGGCCATGAGAGCCGTGTATTTAATTTGGTGTCTTGAGTGGCAGTGAGTGCCCGTGGGGTTGTTGAACCCGAGTCTTGACTGTTGAGGTGTCTTGAGTGGCCTTGAGTGCCTGTGTGATTGAACTTGCCTGTGATTGTGATTGTGGTTACCTAGGGTGGTGAGTTCTAAAGGTCGACAGCCTGATCCGACTTAGTGTCGATGAATTGCGAGTTCTAAAGGTCGACAGCCTGATCCGACTTAGTGTCGATGAATTGCGAGTTCTAAAGGTCGACAGCCTGATCCGACTTAGTGTCGATGAATTGCGAGTTTTAAAGGTCGACAGCCTGATCCGACTTAGTGTCGATGAATTGCGAGTTCTAAAGGTCGACAGCCTGATCCGACTTAGTGTCGATGAATTGCGAGTTCTAAAGGTCGACAGCCTGATCCGACTTAGTGTCGATGAATTGCGAGTTTTAAAGGTCGACAGCCTGATCCGACTTAGTGTCGAGGAATTGCGAGTTTGAAAGGTCGACAGCCTGATCCGACTTCGTGTCGAGGAATTGCGATAGGTCGAACCCTGACCTGATTGAGATTGGTTACTGAGCAGCTGGTGTGCGATCCCTTGTGATCTTGTTTGGTGTTGTGTCGTTTCGTTCGAGTCCTTGAGGAGGTCGTCGATAGTTGTATTGGGTCTACACTGTTTTTATCGAGTGTCGAGTCTGTTGAGGAAGGTGACGGGTTGTGGGTCAGTTGAGTACTTGAGTTGGGGACTGTAGTCCCGGCGTCGGGTTTGGTTTTAGTGTTACTGGCTTTTTCTGCTAATTATGCCATAGTCAGTCTGTTGTCCGTGGAGGTGAGCGAACGCTCACCCCTAGCTGCTTTTCCTACAGGTACTGATCACCGGACGGACTAGGTGAGCTCTTGAAGTTCATGGAGCTTGGAGCGGAGTCTGGTCTTTACTTTTGTTAAGTCTAGTGACGGATGTTGTACCTTGTCCACTTGTTGGGACGTTTTTGCATTGTAAGCACTATTATTTTGAGAAGTAAATGGAAATGTCAGAGTTTTATTGAAAACAGGTTTCAAGTGTTCATGTTTTTTTAAAAGTTCGCGTCCCGAGTTCGGTTCGCTGAAATTGGGGCGTGACAGCTTGGTATCAGAGCTCGAGGTTTCACACCTCGGACTGTCCGTCAATTAGGTGGGGAGGGTCGAGTCAGTGTAGACCCGTAGTGTTGTGAGTCCTGCTTGTGTTTGTGTGTATGTGCAGTACGGTGTTACTGGCATACTGTTTGTGTATTGCTGCGTGAAAAGTTTTTAAGCTGTCGCGGGTCGACTCAGGAGCGCTCCTGTAGTCGAACGTGACGGTGCTGATATCAAGTCGGTACAACGTAGTCGGGGACGCCTGGACCGGGTTGTAACCGCGTGATGTCAAGTACGAGGTTTTAAAAAAAAATATATGTATGAAGTGGGGAAAGTTTTAAAAATTGGTTGGCCCAGTGGGCGGGTCTTGATTCTGTTTGACGCCGTGTGGGCGTATGTTTGATTTTGGTTGGCCCGGTGGGCAAGGTTCGTCTTCGGTTGGCCGGTGAGCGGCGGTCGTGTGATTGTGTTGTTTTTGGCCGTGTTGGCTTATGACTGAGATCGGTTTTTAGTTGCCGTAACTGTGTTATGTGTTTGATGGTTGTTGCTTGCGACGTACTAGTGTGCGGGTCGCCAAGAGACTGGTAGAATACGAGTACCCTAGGGTAAGAGTTCGTTTCGTTGTGCGTTTAGGTTTGTGTTCGCGGTTATGGGTTTTAGAGGCCGTGGGCCTGGTGAACGGTTGGGTTGTTGTTGAGTTTTTCGCTTCACTTTATTATGAATTAGGCACTAATAGGGTGAGCAATGGTGTGTGCTCAGCTGAGAGCGTGATTTCCCGTCTTGAGGTTTCCCTACGTGATCGGGTATTTGGGTGATTGAGGCTGTGAACCATAGTGAGTGTTGATTTAAGGAAGTGTTTCCCGTGTCGAGGTTTGTCTTACTTGAGCGAGTACTTGAGGTGTTGCTAGCGTGAACAGTGTGACGTCTGGCATCCGGTTTTGAGGTAGTGGTTTACCCTAGCTAGATCGGTAAGTCTTTAGTGCGTTACTAGTATGCCATAATCGAACGGGTGTCCGTGGAGGTGAGCATAACGCTCATCCCCTTTACTACTTTTCCCGCAAGGGACGAGTAGCGAACACTGGTTTGGTTGCGGAAAGTTACAAGTAATGCCTAGAGAACCGTGTGAGGGTTACACTAGACCTTACCAGGGTGACTAATGGAGTGGGTGTTCGGTTTCCGTTTTGGGCGTCAGTTTCTTGGATGCTGGGTTATCACACTCGTTTGTTCGTCGAGTTGTGCTGAGAGGTTGGGGCTGAGTTTAGAGCCGTTGAGTCCACCCCTGCGTCGTGACACGCCGGTTGGTGGTGGGGTGGTGTTGACTAGGGCCTGTCGTGCCTGCAGAGTTAGAGAAGCGAACCGGTACAGGAGGTTCGAGAGAGGGCCCAAGAGCCCTGATGCTGGATCGAGTCCTCACCCCGAGGATTCGGGTGTGTTCGGAGTTGGTAAGCACGATAACGGTGGAGGAACGAGGTCTTAGTGAGACCGTGAGGGTCCGTGAGTTTTAGCAACGACTGAGTTTGTGCGTGTATCCGTGGGAAGGATACCCACGAAATGACCGCCTTGACGTGATCCTGTGAATGGATTGGCGAGCGAAGTACCAAGTCATTATCGACTGTTACAGGCGACGAATGACGGTGCCAACAGGCAACACGAAAGGTTCATGTATTCTGGGCAGTAGGAGCGAAGTTTCTCCTGTCGGCTTGTCTGCAGTAAAGGAAGTATCGACCGAGCAGAGCCGAGAATTACCGCGAGTGACGTGCGAGTTCCCCGAGGTCTTCCCTAAGGAATTGAGCGGGTTTCCACCAGTTCGTGAGGTGGAGTTCGGGTTTGACCTGATGCCGGGAACGTCAGCGATATCGATGGTGCCTTACAGGGTCGCGCCAGCCGAGTTGACCGAGCTGAAGAGTCAGCTCGAGGAACTTCGGGAGAAGGGGATTTTTTCGTCCGAGCACATCGCCGTGGGGAGCGCCAGCACTCTTCGTGAAGAAGAAGAGCGGAGAGCTTCAGATGTGCATGGACTACCAGAAACTGAGCCGGGTTACGGTGAGTGACCGATACCCGATGCCGAAAATTGATGACCTGTTCTACCAGTTGAGAGGGTCGACGTATTTTTCGAAGATCGACATGCGATCCGGATACTACCAGTTGCGAGTCCGAGAGGGGGACGTCGCAAGGACTGCATTCCGGACATGCTATGAACATGACGAGTTCTGGGCGATGACTCTGAACTACCGAACGCTCCTGCAGCGTTCTTGGACCTGATGAACGGTATGGTTCGGCTGTTCTTAAATCAGTTTGGGGTGGTGTTTTGTGGACGACCAGGATCCGGGAGTTAGTGGCCGGCGGAACGAACGCCGAGGGCTGGGATCGTTGTACTAATTGGGAGTTACGGTATCGTGGAGGTTTGTACGTACCGCGTGACGGTGGAGGCGACGAGCTACGAGAGTCGCAGCTTTCGCGTCTAACAGTGCACGTGAATAGCACTAAGAGGAGCGCGACATCAGGTGGCATGTCTAGTGGAACGGGATGCGGAGAGCGGTCGCGGAGTTGGTATCGCGATGCCTCACTCGTCGGCAGGTGAGAGCCGAACAACAGCGTCCCGCTGGCTTATCGCAGCCACTGCAGGTTGCACAGTGGAAATGGGGGCACATCACGATAGGTGTTGTGAACGGTTAGCCGAGTCGCCTACAACGACAGCTTTCAGGCCAGTATCATGATGGCACCATTCGAAGCGTTGTATGGTAGGCCGGGTCGATCGCCCACGTATTGGGCAGAAGTGGGGAATGAGGGTTTACTGGGCCTAGAACCGGACCGAGAGACAGCTGAGTCGGTCGAGCCGAAACGTGAGCGGTTGAAAACCGCGCGGAGTCAGCAGAAGCTATGCTGACTAACGGCGCCGACCTCTCGAGTCTGCAGTCAGTGACCAGGTGTCCTTGGAGGTGAGTCCGAAAGGTGGACTGGTGCGTTTCAACCGCGGCGAAGGCGGGTTAGCCCCGTGGTGTGTTGGGCCCTTCGAGGTCTTGAGCGAAGTGGGAGCAGTTGCATACCGACGTGCACTGCCACCGCAGCATGGGAGTGTCCACGTTTCCCAGTGCAGAAGTATATACGGACCCCGCGCACGTCATTGAGTGGGAAGATGTCGAGGTAACGGGTGATGTCCCGTATAAGGAGAAACCAAGGTGGGAAATAGATCCACGAGAGCAGGTCCTGCGCGGAAAGGTTATCCGCTTAGAACTGGTATTGTGGCGGCACCACAAGGCTGAATCGACTTGGGAACGCGAGGACATGGTTCGCACGAGGTACCCCGACGGGTTAGACTCCTGACGTGCGTTGTTCTAAATTTCGCGGACGAAATTCCTTTAAGGGGGGTAGATTGTAAAACCCGCTTATTTAAAAAGGAGTATCCTTTTGTAATTAGAATCGTCGGGGTAGGTTTGTAAAAAAAAAAAAAAAAAAAAAAAAAAAAAAAAAAACCTTTTGGGTCGGACCGGGTCGGACCGGACCCGACCAGAAGACCTGGCCAGACCTGAACCGCCCAGTCCAGCTTCCCCTCACGTTTGGGCCGTGCGGCCCACTTCGCATCTGGCCCGCTAACCAGGCCCGGTTCTAGGGGTCCAAGCCCATTCGGGCTCTGGTATAAGAATGGCTTTAAAGGGTGGAAACCCTAATTTTTTCCCCTTGTGCAGCCGAGACCAACACTTCCCCCTCTCTCTCTGGTTCCCGAAGCCGTCGCCGGCGATGTCCTCGGCCAGCCCCTCTCGCCCTCGCCGTCCCGTCTCCTCCCTCACCGGAGTCCGACCACACCAGCACCGACCTCCCCTCACTCCTTCTCCTTCTTCAAACTCGATCCCGACCCTTCCTCCCTCTTCGATCCCGACCTCGCCAGCTCCGATCTCCCGCCTCCATCTCCGGCCAACGCACAGCTCCGGCCCTCTCCCTTCCTCGTCTCCGTCCAGCCACGGCGCCACCGCTCCCGAGTCCGGCCACCGAGCCCCCTCCTCGTCTCCGTCCAGCCACGGCGCCGTCCCCGAGCTCCTCTCGCCTCCCTCGCGGTGTCGTAGCCGCCGCCGCCGTCCTCGATGGTAGCGAGGCCAGAGCTGCCTCGCCGTAGCCGGCCACGCCCTCTCCCGAGCCGTGGCAGTTTCGCCGGCGCGAACTCAGATCCGGGACAGCCGTTCTTCTCCGTCCAGATCGGGGACGGGCGAGATGCTCCGCCGTGCACCGCCGTGCACCGCCCAGCCGTCCTTCCCTCCACGTGAGGTTCGTGCCTGGGGGTTTAGTCGCCGGCGACGTATTCGCCGGCGGCCGGTTCATTTTCCGTACCGTCTTCCCTTTTTTTTTGGTTTCTGCTGGATTTGTGTGTTCGTTTTGAAACGACTTGTTGTATCGTAATTTCAGTGAAAGTAATAAAACGATATTTGGAATAAAAGATTTCGTTTGTTTTTCGGACGTAAAATGGTGGATCTGTAGGTTGGATTTAAATGGAATCAAAAGCAAGAATTTGAAAAGAAAAGGGTATTAAGTTGAAAGATCAGTAAAAGGAAAAGAAAACGGTTTAAATGGAAAAGATAGGGTTTTAAAATGGAGAGAAATTAAAAATCATTTTCGGTTTAAAAACGAGAATCAATTTTGGAGATAAACGGTTTTAATCAAAAAGGAAAACGAAACCAGAGTCGAGCAAAAGGTTTCTTGTTAAGATTTTGGATCGAAACTGGATTGAGATCGGGAACCTGAACGTTTAAGCTAGACGTTAAACGGATTTAAAACGGAATTTGAGCAGTTAAACGAAGCTGGAACTCTGGTTAAAATGGATTGCTTATTGGGTTTAGAAAGGAACAAAAGCGGACCGCTGAATCGGACCTCGGGATTCGTGCATTGAGACCGTGCCTCGGAAACGTGCACCGGTTTCGGTGCACGGGTACTCAAACCCGATTCGCCGTGACCCCGCTTTTATACCGCTCGAGTATAAGGGACAACTGTCGGTTTTAAACTGGATAAATCGTGACCTTTAACTTAACCTGGGAACCGACTCTGATTATGACTTTCGTGTTATCTTTAGCGTCCGGCTTCGATCGAAGTGAAGCCCGGAGGCAGCGAGCCAGAACGTCTGCAGCTAGGAAGCGTAGCGGGTGCTCTTCGGTTGAGGTAGGGAAAAGTAGCCGGATCTCGGCCCTGATTAGGGAAAGTTAATAGTAGAATTGCATGTGACACCGGGGTGTCGTGGGTTGAGTAGATTTATTTAATTATTAGAAAAGCATGATACGGGATTGTAGCGTTCAAGAGAAAAGCATGTGACACTTAGTAGTGTCGTAGGAACAGAGAACTTAGCGATAATTGAATTACTGGAGGCATATGACCATGCCCGGAGGTTGTTTGTGAAACTAGTGATTTTAGGACCGTTGGAGGCATCGAGTATGCCGGAGGTTGTCGTGCGTTTTATTTAATTGTTGAGTTTGGGTGGCCTTGAGAGCCTGTATTTAATTGTTGAGTTTGGGTGGCCTTGAGAGCCCGTATTTAATTGTTGAGTTTGGGTGGCCTTGAGAGCCCGTATTTAATTGTTGAGTCGGGGTGGCCATGAGAGCCGTGTATTTAATTTGGTGTCTTGAGTGGCAGTGAGTGCCCGTGGGGTTGTTGAACCCGAGTCTTGACTGTTGAGGTGTCTTGAGTGGCCTTGAGTGCCTGTGTGATTGAACTTGCCTGTGATTGTGATTGTGGTTACCTAGGGTGGTGAGTTCTAAAGGTCGACAGCCTGATCCGACTTAGTGTCGATGAATTGCGAGTTCTAAAGGTCGACAGCCTGATCCGACTTAGTGTCGATGAATTGCGAGTTCTAAAGGTCGACAGCCTGATCCGACTTAGTGTCGATGAATTGCGAGTTTTAAAGGTCGACAGCCTGATCCGACTTAGTGTCGATGAATTGCGAGTTCTAAAGGTCGACAGCCTGATCCGACTTAGTGTCGATGAATTGCGAGTTCTAAAGGTCGACAGCCTGATCCGACTTAGTGTCGATGAATTGCGAGTTTTAAAGGTCGACAGCCTGATCCGACTTAGTGTCGAGGAATTGCGAGTTTGAAAGGTCGACAGCCTGATCCGACTTCGTGTCGAGGAATTGCGATAGGTCGAACCCTGACCTGATTGAGATTGGTTACTGAGCAGCTGGTGTGCGATCCCTTGTGATCTTGTTTGGTGTTGTGTCGTTTCGTTCGAGTCCTTGAGGAGGTCGTCGATAGTTGTATTGGGTCTACACTGTTTTTATCGAGTGTCGAGTCTGTTGAGGAAGGTGACGGGTTGTGGGTCAGTTGAGTACTTGAGTTGGGGACTGTAGTCCCGGCGTCGGGTTTGGTTTTAGTGTTACTGGCTTTTTCTGCTAATTATGCCATAGTCAGTCTGTTGTCCGTGGAGGTGAGCGAACGCTCACCCCTAGCTGCTTTTCCTACAGGTACTGATCACCGGACGGACTAGGTGAGCTCTTGAAGTTCATGGAGCTTGGAGCGGAGTCTGGTCTTTACTTTTGTTAAGTCTAGTGACGGATGTTGTACCTTGTCCACTTGTTGGGACGTTTTTGCATTGTAAGCACTATTATTTTGAGAAGTAAATGGAAATGTCAGAGTTTTATTGAAAACAGGTTTCAAGTGTTCATGTTTTTTAAAAGTTCGCGTCCCGAGTTCGGTTCGCTGAAATTGGGGCGTGACATCATCCATTGCATACAGAACACAATGATTCACATAACGCCCCACTTGTCCCTTCGATCATCAAAGTTGTGAATAACACCAGAAGATTCCATTTAAACATATCCTCATCCCCGGTACGTTTATTCATTGCTTCGATCAAAAGACTGAGGGTCACTTCAAAAACTGATTTCTTGCGAAACTGCTCCAACCAACGGTCCACACGTTCGCAATTTTCAGTCCGCCTGGGTACAATTTCGCCCCCCAAGGGGAATCCTCACTGCACTAATGTGTAAAAACCAGCCTTGCGAAAGGTTCAAACACCGACTACTAGTGTGAAAATTACTTGCAAGAAAAACCCCCAGAGCTTATGGTAATTCTTTCACTTGCAGCTGCAAAATACTTCCAAACCCCATGTTCACGACAGCCTTCTTATGTGCATCGGTCATTGCCTCGATGAAATTAACCAAGGATTTTGGTGATGTCCTGATTTTTATCCTTCGAATACCATCCCCTCTTGGTGCCAAAACCTCTTTCTTGTTCTTCTTTGCAAGTGGGCATGCATCATCTTTTTCCTTTGGTTGTGCCCTCTTCAAAGGGATTATAGATAGTTGAATTGATGAGGCCTCACCTGCATCATCTCCTAGGTTGGTAGGGGCTTCCTTGGTAGGGGCCTCCTTTAATAAGCCTTCTCCTATATCCTTTGGCGGATTAGCAGGAGCTTGGCTTAAAGAACTTTCTCCTACAACCTTTGTAGGATAGGGGGGACTTTAATCTTGATCACAACCTGTTTTTTCCCTTTCACTATACACACAAACATTAAGGAAAATAAATAAGCATAGGATAAAAACACAGTTTAACGTATTGAAAAACCTTTTACCTGCCATCGTATATTTAAGAAGCATTGAATCATTAGACCCTCTAGTATTCACCATTTTCTGAAAACACATACAAAAAATACAGTGTTGATACAAATGAGTTGATAAATATACATCAAATGAATGATAAATGTCAACACAACTGTTGATAAGCCACAGATAAAAACCACACACATTTGCACACTGTGTAAGCATTCAAAAACAACATCATATAGTTGATAAAAATAACATTTAATGATTATCAAAACACATGTCACAACACACATTGTAATCATTCAACATATAAAATGAGTTGATAAAAATACCCCATGGAGTTGATAAATGTAAGCACAAGTGTTGATAAACACAGATAAAAAAACCACACAACACATTAAACCAGATGACAGTTAAGTCTTGCCAACTTACACTTCAAAACATTCAGTTATTGAACAAAGCAACGCATTACAACATTTGAAAAATTGAAATCAAAACTTTGAAACCAGTATATGAACAAAAAAATAACATCACCATTCAAAATCACTACACATGCACTTCAAAATGAGCAAAATAAAATCGCACAAGCTACAACCAATTTACAAACAAACTGAAATAAGTTCCTTCCTCCGAAAATCAAACATAAAAACACTTCGAAGAAACAAAATCAACTATCCAACGCATAAAATAAACCAAAATCGATACACATATACCTCATATGAACACATGCACATCAGATGAACACATGCAGTTGCTTCAAAGAATTTCAAACAACTGAAATACGTTAATTCCTCACAAAATCACACAGAAAAGCACTGTAAAGCACCAAAATAAACTTATCGAACGCATAAAATATGTCAAAATCGAGTAAATCTCAAACTAAAATCCCTAAATCAGAAAAAAATTATCAACAAGGAATAACCAACAGAATAGAGAAAATCGAACCAAACCTAGATGTGTTGCGTCGAAATGAACTGGAAGCAAGAAATTTGGCTTCAAACAACACGATTCCTCGACCAAATCCGCATAAAATAGCATGGAGAAAATGAAGTAAGCGTAGAGAGAGTTCGTGAGCGTGAGAGAGAAGTTTGTGAGTGAGAGAGAGTGGAAACTTCGCTTGGATTTCGGATGCACAAAAATAGATGTTAAGTTACAATAATACCCTCACCAACCAGCGTTATTACAAAAATGACACCGAAGTTGCCGTTTTTTTTCCAACAATTCAGTCAACAAGTCAACTGCATAACTATGCATCTCAGCCATCCATTTTATAAATGGATGGCTTGGATTGGTTCTCATGGTTTTTAGGTTAAGACATGGTTTGTATTTGATTTCTCCTTATAGGTGCAGCATAAACAAATAAATTGATTATTTACGGTCTAACTATTTTAGAGATAATCTAATAGCTTCATTGACTTCTTGAATCCCTAATCTAAGTAACATCTATATGATGCCTCACACATCTTCAAAAGTTCTATCTATTGTCGTGTTATTTTTTAGCATAGGCTTAAAATATTATTATATATGTAATGATTGTTGGAAAAAAGTGAGTTTACACAAGTGGAAATGATCAACTTAACGTTCAATTATCTACTGGATCGGGTCATCCTAGAACTACGGAAAGATTAGGTTCGTGTTCTAGGAAGTAAGGTCTTTCCAACGAGATATCATGAAGTCAAAACGGACAAGAGCTGAATGAGAAATTAAAGTTTAAATATCACCCATTGAACTTAGTTGATGAGAAAATTGCAAATGGAAAATGCATCATTTTTGTGTAGTCTCACATAGAAAGATTACCAAACTTTCATTGAGTTTATATAACGTTGTCTTCCTAGCATGTCTGAATTGCTTGAATGAAAGGCTCTATGTGATTAGCCAATTCTATAGTGGATTTGGGTCGTAGTGCTAGTTTCTTTTTGCTTCGGCCATATTAAAATCTCAACAATTAATTTTCAATTTCAGAAATACAAATTAAAGAAATCCGAAATTGACTTTTTTTCAGTTTTGGAAATTGATATGCAATAAGTAAATTTTAGAATTTCTTATATCTGAAATTTATATTATTTCTTAATTTTTTATTATTTCGATTTTTTTAATATTTCCGAAATTTATATATTTTCCTAGTATTATATTAATTACTAAAAAAATATATTATCAAGATTTGATATTTCCGAAAATTGTTGTTTCTAAAAACTCGCACTTAACTGTCTTCCTTTTTCTTATTTAAGCTCTATATTAGTTCATTATCCATAGAGATGAAATAGACATGAAAATTACCCACATAAATATTCTCTTCTTCTCCAAGATCAGAGCTATCGTTTTCTTTCTACTCGGTGCTACTTCTCATACACGGTTTTGAGTTCGTTTACGTTGTCGTTGTATCCTGGGAGACTTGCTCATAGAGGGCAATAAAAAGTCTTAAGGAAACTGGTTTGCGGGTTTCGACAAACCAGTTTCCTCTTCGATCATTGCGTGAGGTTACTGTATCGATTACGTATCGCTTTTACAATTTTTTTATTTTATGTATTTTGATCTTATTAATAATATTTGTTTACTTCTTATCTGCTCTTTATGGTTTATGGACTAACCCGTCTAACAATTTTAAGACTTTTTATATTTTGCAAGTTCCCTAGATGAAGAACATGTTATCCTTGCCGGAGATCTTATTCAAACTAATTTTGAACGATCCAAACAAAATTTATCTAATTTTGAAGAACAATATGAAAATCGGAAATTTTCAAATCATGTTCATCTTTTCTAATATTGGTTAAATCGTTTTAGAATACGATTTCTCTTCCACTTGTTGTTGATCTTGTCTTTTGACATCGCAAGTTGAGGTGAATTGCTGGTTGCTAATAGAAATCAAGTTTTAGTCTCTTATTTGGATCTATAGGTTGAAGAACTTATGTTTTGATTTTATAATCTTCATTTTGGAGCTCGAATTGTTCTGTTCCTATTGCAACTCACTACTAAAATTTGAAGGACTCCATATTTGCTATTCTAATACGCGGTTGGAAAAGGGTTTGGTATTTTGTAGTTTTGGGTGGTTAACTTTTTATTTCTTTGTAGGCCCAAAAATAAAAGAAATACAGTCCCAACAATTAGTTTAAATACACTCCACGACAACTAGTAAAGGAGGCAAAGGCACGCTAGTACGAAGCAGGTCGTAGATCCGATTTACGGGTCAGGGGAGAACCGGGTCTGGATGCGGATCCTAGACACAGAAAAGGGTCGCGGGTCGTGAGCGCGGGTCGTTGGAGCGACTCAAGTCGGCACGCAGGTCAGGGAGTCAGGCGGATCTCTCGGGGTCACAGATCCGGCCGTGGGCACTAGATTTGATCCTGTGCGGTCTAGGTTGTGGATCAGGCCCGGTTCGCTGGTCAGATCCAACTCGCTGGACATATTGAAAAAAAAAATCTTTTCTTTTCCTTATTCTGTATGCCGGAATAATTCTTATGATCGTTCTTGTTTCCTTTAAACACGTAAAGACGATCTTGCTACACCAATTATAGTGTTATTTATTTATTTGGCAATGTTTTTGAAAGGGTTGTGGCAATGCTTAAGGTTCAATATCTTGTACGAGAGGTTTCGAGTTCAATTTTAGGGCATGTATTTGATTTTTTTGTTGTATTTTACGTGTATATCTTGTATTCTTGTTTGTCATGTACGTTTATCAGATATATGTATATATTTGTGTTTATATGTAAAATTTGAAAATTATTTTTTGGATAAATTACGTTGACATACCCCGTACTATACGCGGTTAACGGATAAATACCCCAAAGCTATTTCGTAACGAAAACATACCCCAAACTAATCCTTAGTAACAACATCCCCCCTTCCATCCATTTTTCCGTCCATTTGTTGTTGTTTTTTTTTCACAAATTCCGAAACTATCTGTAGTGTTGCAATCCTAAAACCAACTTCAACCCTAAGTCTCTCTCTAAACCTAAATCTAACCCTAAAAATGAATAGTAAAATGGATGGAAAAGAGATATTGTTACTAAGTGTTAATTTGGGATGTGTTTTTGTTACGAAATAACTTTGAGATATTTATCTGTTAAACACATAAAGGACGGGGTATGTCAATGTAATTTACCTTTATTTTTAAAAAAAATATTACCTACACAGAAAAGTGAACGATCAATTTAGAAATTAGTTTAATGGAAAGGAAAATGTTAATACTTTATTTTTGTGGATGGTTTGAACTGTACATGGGCCTCTGGATCCTTAACAAGATAGTGACTGATCAAAAATAGCCTCTTCATCTCTCGCAAAACTTGTGAAAACCCTAAACTCTCTGCCCACCGCCGCCCTCCTCCTCCGTCGGTGACAACTTTGGCTCCCTTGTCAAGCCCGTTACCGGCGGTGACCTCGTCTCCTCTCCCTCCCTCTTTTTTTTCCCTCCTTTTCCCTTTCCCTTCGTCTCCTTCTCCTCTTCTGCTTGTGTCTGGTGAAGCCCCGATGTGGTAAGGTCATTGGAGCTCGTTCCTCCGTCTCACTGGAGTCGTTCACTCCCAAATATGGAGCTGGGTTCCATTCACTCGTACCTTTTCCGGCCTTTCTGTAGTTTCCAGGTTGTGTCGCTACTCAGACGTGGCTGGTGGCTTCTGAAGCTCGGGTTGGAGTTCCGCCTCGCCTCGCTGGAGTTTCAGTGGAGTCCTTGCGATGTTGTGCCTTCCGGAGTTCGCTCAACTGTCGTCCGTCTTCGACTGGTTGCAGGGTTTGTTGCAGTTTTGGTTATGGGCTGGTTCGGTTCTAGGCCAGTGAAGGGTATGGGCCGGTGGCGGGTTTGGGCCGGTAGCGGGTTTGTGCTGGTTTTAGATCCGGGCCGGTTTTGGATCTGGGCCGGTTTAGGTCTGGCCCATCTCAGGTTTGGTCTTTTTGGGCCTCTCATGAGTCTGGCCCGGGCCTTGTCTGTGACCGTCTGGTGACTTGCTGCTGGGGTGCTCGGAGGCAGTAGGCTATATGAGTTATTTCCAGTTTCGTGTGTTGGCCCCTGGATTTTTGTCTCCGTTGTAGCTTTGTCCCTTGCGGTCTCGTCGGTGGTGCATTTTTTGGATCTTCGGAGGTTTCTAGTTCAAGCTCTGGTCGTGGGACGCGCTTCTAGTTGAAGCTGGTGATTCGATCGTTTGTCGGGCTTTCCGTTAAAGATTTGGTCGTGGGACGCGTTTCTTCAACCTTTTGGGAGTTGATCGTCATAGGTCTTGCGGTTCGCCCTGGTTTGGCACTGGTATACTTTCTCTCCATCCTATGATTTGTGGCCCCGTATTGCCCCTTGCTCGTTATTTGATTGATTTGCAGCTACTTCGTACCGCTTTGTGCTTAGGACTCGCCGATTTTAGGTGTTGGCCGCCGGTGAGTGGTTGGGCCATTGTGCCTTTCAATTGTTTTCCTTCAGATTCGTTGTTTGGGGTCAGTGTGTTCGGGTGAGTTTGTCTCACCCGATCTGTCTTTGTCGCTAGTGGTGTTGGCCAGCGAACTGTTAGTGTTCGTCTACCGGTCTATGTGACAGGTTGATGATCCTAATGAGACAAGGTGTACTTATTTTCTAGGCTCTGGATTAGTTTTATATCAGTTTCTCTGTGCTTAATGGTTGGAAAATTCGAGTTCTTGACCTTTTCTTATGTTCTCTTCATGGTTGTAAAATTTCGATTTTAGACCCTTCACTGTTTTTTGATTAGCGCTTCATGGTGGTTATATCTAGTTTTTAGGCTTTCATTGTATGGTTTACTCCCATGTTGGGTAGCCGAGGTTCCTTCTTTAGGAATGCTCTCTCATATATTTATTTCTCCCCTGTGTTGGGACTCTCATGAGACTGAGCTGTCATATCAGTGCTCGACTCACTCTCTAGTTTGTAGTTAAACCAAATCTCATGTACTCCTTTTTACCCTTCAAAAGGTTTATTTTATAAAATTTTAAATATGCTTTCACTGATACAAAAAACAAGGCAGTGACTGACTTCTTTATATAAATCTAACTCTCTTTCCCATTTCAGCTCCCAACCGAAACCGTATACTTCAGATATAGTTAATGCCCAAATTGTTATTGTTTACGTCTCACGGAAGGATGATTTCTATTTTAGTTGAAAGGGCATTTCCCCAAATTATTATTGTTGCGGCGGTTCAAATTAATCACGAGAATGACCTATCTGCTTCTGTCGGTTTAGGATAATACACGTGTAGATGTATACGAGCTTCTCCCGTTCTTTGCAAATACCATATATCCATGAGATTTGACAAGGAAGGAACGTGACCGTTTGAGGTGGTTGTGGTTGGTTTCCGGTGGACCCTCACTCTGTTTTGGCCAGATGAATCACAGTATTCAAATTAATTTTGGTTGGTGATATGAAGATGAGGCATATTGAGAACGTAACTGTAAGGCTGTAGCAAGTCAATAATTTAGTAGGTGTTGTAAAAGACATACATGGATTGGACAAAATAACTTCTAAACCAAGCTTCTCAATACTTTCATTATTTCCCTGGTATATGTAACACATCAATAAAACAAAGGATTAATGACAAAACTTGATCAGAATCAAAGTCATAAAAAACGGTATATGTTAGTCGGGCCATAAGAACTCCTAAACAGAAGTAAAGGATTTTTTCTTCTTCCTATGCTAGTATTACAGATATATACTACTTGCTTGGAAAAACTGTTAGCATATCTGAGTTTGTTAGCAGGATATATATTCAAATATTATATTTGAATAGGTATCTTATCCTTAGTTTGTGTTTAAATGTGGATTATACCTTGTATATATAGGAAACATAAATGGAATACAAGACACGGCTTATACCAATTCTATAACAGTATCAGAGCTTGAATCATATTCCAGCTACAACTCTCTCAATTCTAATCTATCTCATTCTATTTTCATTTCCAAAACCACTATCTCTTTATTCCTTTTCTTTTCCAAACCAGTATAGCACGCCACTTTATCTCAGAATTGGTATTGTGCTATTTACTTTTGGTTTTGCTAGCTACAGAGCAATTGATTTTGTTCGTTGCAGAGCACTTCCTGTTTTGCTATTTGCAGTGATAGTTTCGGCAGTCATGACGGCACATCCTGCATTGACGGTCTCCAACATCCGTCTAGCCATTCCGATCGTTCTTGACCTGGAGAAGCAGCACTATTCGTCATGGGCAGAACTTTTCAAGATCCATTGCCGTGCTTTTCAAGTCAGTCACCATATTATGCCTGATATTGAAGCTTCCATTCCATCTGCACAGACAACCTCCACTGTTGTTCCTGACAAGAACGCTGCACCCGAGGGTACCGACACTGATCCAGATTCCTCCTCACTGTCAACTCAGGTTTCGGAATTCTCTACCACTCCTAATACTGAGTTGTGGTTTCGAGTTGATGCGGTTGTTCTCCAGTGGATATACGGAACTATTTCCGGCGATCTCTTGCAAACCATCATTGAACCTGACACCACTGCTGCTCGGGCGTGGTCTGCGTTGCGCAGTATTTTTCAGGACAATCGTCACACTCGAGTTGTCCACCATGAAAATCAATTCTCCAACACAAGGTTAGGTGCATTTACTGGTATTTCTGCTTACTGTCAAGAGCTGAAATCACTTGCAGATCAACTCGCCAATGTCGGAGCGCCTGTGTCAAATAATCGTTTGATGGTACAAATGGTCACGGGTCTTACCTCGGCGTATGATCATGTCGCTGCTCTAATTCAGCAACGAGACCCGTTACCTGTTTTTCACGAAGCCCGATCTCAACTTATACTAAAGGAGATACGGAAGCAGAAACAAGCTTCCATACTTGGAGCTCCGACTGCCCTTGTGACGCAAGCTGCTGATAAAGACGCCGGGAATAGCTCCTCTGGTCGGAATCAGCATGGCTGGCGTCAATCTGGCCGTGGACGCACCAAAGCCGGCGGCGGGCAGATCCGATCGCAGCATCAGCGAGGTAACGCATCTGCCCAGTTTTTGGGACATTTTCAGTCTAACTCGTATGGGCCGAATCCTTGGCAAATCGGGCCCTGTCCCTATCTTACTCAGGCAATCTGGGCCGGTCCTAGAGGTCAGATGCGAGCCTCATGGGCTGGCGCGCATGGCCCAGCTCCAGTTAGCAGCAACTTTCCATCTCCAGCTCCAGCGCAGGGAGCGACTTCACACGGCCAAACTGCTCAAGGAATTTTGGGCCATGGGCCTGTTTCACGTGGACAGCCCACTCCACAAAATTCAGCTCAGTCTTATTTCAGTCATGGGCCTGCATCTCGAGCTGATCAAAACGTCCCAACGAATATTGATGCCGCGTTCAACACTATGTCGTTGAATCCACCCGACCAATGGTACATGGACTCAGGTGCGACCTCCCATATGACCTCCCATTCAGCTGGCCTTAACTCTTATTTTTATTCAAACTCTAATCGTCATGTTATGGTCGGGGACGGTAATCACATTCCAATTATGGGTTATGGTAATGCATCTTTAACACCCAACCATCCTTCATTGACCCTGACCGATGTTATTCATGCCCCTAACATTATTAAGAATCTCGTTTCTGTACGCTGTTTCGTCACTGATAATAATGTAACTGTTGAATTTGATCGGTTTGGTTTCTCTGTGAAGGATTATCAGACGGGCAAAGCTATGCTGAGATGTAATAGCTCAGGAGATCTCTATCATGTGTCATCCTTGTCTGCCTCGTCTCCAGGTGTCACGTCTTCTTTTTTGGCTTCCTCTTCGTCTCTTTGGCATTCGAGGTTGGGTCATCCAGGTGCCCCGGTTTTTGATGCTCTTCGCCGTAATAATTTGGTCCGGTGTGGATCCCATTCTAGTTCTTTTTGTCAATCTTGTGCACTTGGGAAAACATTAAATTACCTTTTCAGTTGTCTCGTTCTTGTACTTTTTCTCCCTTTGACATTGTTCATGGGGACTTGTGGACATCACCGATTTTAATTTCTGCAGGACATCATTATTATTTATTATTGGTGGATGATTTTACTAATTTTGTATGGACTTTTCCGTTGCATGCTAAATCTGAAGTATATTCTATTTTTTGATCGTTTCACTCTTATGTTCGTATTCAGTTTGGCATTTCAATCAAAGCGTTCCAATGTGACAATGGAAAGGAGTTCAACAATGGGTCCATTCAGAAACTCTGCACGGATTTTGGCATGATCTTCCGGTTCTCCTGTCCGTATGCTTCTCCTCAAAATGGACGCGCGGAACGTAAATTTCGCACCCTCAATAATATTGTTCGTACACTTTTGGTACATTCATCGGTTCCTCCTAACTTATGGCATTTTGCTTTGTCCATGTCTACTTATTTGCATAATATCCTTCCTTCTAAGTCTCTTCAATTCGTCACTCCCACACACTATTTATTCTCTCGCATTCCATCATATGATCACTTACGTATATTTGGGTGCGCTTGTTATCCTCTTCTTCCCGCTGTCTATATTCACAAACTGCAGGCTCGTTCTATTCCATGTGTTTTCTTGGGTTATCCATCTCAGCATCGTGGATTCCTCTGTTTTGATCCGACGACGAATCGCATCATTATTGCACGACATGTTATCTTTGACTAAACGGTATTTCCCTTTGCTACTAAACCCATCTCACCTAATGCTTATGATTTTTTGGACATCTCTACCCCTCTTTTTTCAGCACCAGACGGTACCAGCCATATCCCATCTCCCAGACCAACTCCTCCATCACCACCTACGCCTATGCCACATGCTTCCCCGGTGTCCATGGAGTCGTTCGCTCGCTCTCCGGATATGACCACTCCAGCCTCTCCTCATCCTGTGCTTGACGTGCCTACTGTTCCTCCTCCACCAATTCACCCTATGCAAACCCGGTCCCGTTCAGGAATTATAAAACCTCGTACTTTATTTAACCTTACTGCATCCACCCTCCCATCTCCGGTTCCTAAATCAGCCAAAGATGCACTCTATGACCCACATTGGCGCCTTGCCATGCGTGACGAGTATGATGCTCTGATTAAAAATAATATGTGGGAGCTTGTACCTCGTCCTCGTACTGCTAATATTGTTAGGTCTATGTGGATTTTTCGTCATAAAGTTCGTTCTGACGGTTCTTTTGAGCGTTACAAAACTCGTCTTGTAGGTGATGGGAGCTCTCAACAAGTTGGCGTGGATTGTACTGAGACTTTTAGCCCCATGGTTAAACCGGCTACCATCCGGACTGTTTTAAGTATTGCGCTCTCCCGATCGTGGCCCATTCACCAATTGGACGTCAAGAATGCATTCTTACATGGTGATTTTGTTGAAACTGTCTATATGCATCAGCCGCAAGGTTTTCGCAGTACTCAACATCCGGATTATGTCTGTCTCCTTCGCAAATCACTCTATGGTCTTAAGCAGGCTCCTCGGGCATGGTATCAACGTTTCACTGATTATGTTGCCACTATCGGATTTTCTCACAGCAAGACGGATCACTCCTTGTTCATTTACCGTCATGGGTCTGACACGACATTTCTCCTCCTCTATGTGGATGACATCATTCTAACTACCTCTAGTGACTCGCTTCGCATGTCTATGATGGAGCGTTTAGCCTTCGAGTTTACCATGACGGATCTCGATCCTCTGTTTTACTTTTTGGGCATCGCGGTTACTCGTCATCCAGGTGGTCTATTCCTCTCTCAGCGGAAGTACGCCGAAGACATCATTCGTAGGGCTGGCATGGATTCTTGTTCTCCATCGTCCACTCCGGTTGACTCCAAAGGCAAGTTGAGTGCCTCGGTTGGTGATCCGTTCTCTGATCCGACTTTGTATAGAAGTCTTGCTGGCGCGTTGCAGTATCTCACATTCTCCCGTCCTGACATTGCGTATGCTGTTCAGCAAGTGTGCCTTCACATGCATGATCCTCGTGTTGGTCACATGGGAGCCCTTTAGCGTATTATTCGCTACATTCAGGGATCCTTACATCTGGGTCTCCATTTATATGCATCTCCATCCATGGACCTCGTTGCCTACACCGATGCTGATTGGGCTGTCTGTCCTGGTACTCGTCGATCCACATCTGGATACTGCGTGTTTTTGGGGGATAATCTTATCTCATGGTCCTCTGAGCGCCAACCTACACTCTCTCGTTCTAGTACTGAGGCCGAATATCGTGGAGTTGCTCATGTGGTGTCTGAATCTTGTTGGGTTTGCAACCTACTGTTGGAGCTTCATTGTCCAGTATCTCAAGCCACTCTGGTCTACTGTGATAATGTCAGCGCCATATACCTCACTGGGAACCCTGTTCAGCATCAGCGCACTAAGCACATTGAGCTTGATATTCATTTTGTTCGGGAGAAGGTTGCTCGTGGTCATATTCGTGTTCTTCATGTTCCTATTTGCTCTCAAATTGCAGATATATTCACCAAAGGATTGCCTCACGTTCTGTTCGTTGATTTTCGTTATAGTCTGAATGTCCGTGAACCTCCCGCTCCGACTACGAGGGTGTGTTAGCATATCTGAGTTTGTTAGCAGTATATATATTCAAATATTGTATTTGAATAGGTATCTTATCCTTAGTTTGTATTTAAATGTGGATTATACCTTGTATATATAGGGAACATAAATGGAATACAAGACACGACTTATACCAATTCTATTAAAAACTACCCAAAATAAAACTTTGTGGGAAAATACACAGACGAAGAACTCTAGCTCTTGAGAGCTTCTCCGATAAGAGAGGATTGGTCTCCAAATGAAACCACCAAACTCATCAATGGATCCAAAGATCAAGGTTCGGTCAGCCAAGCAGGGGTCAAAGCACTATTCAGCAACGGGGACACAAGGGCTTCGTCTTCTACAACTGGAGGTCCACTGCTAGGATTTGAAGACTTCGTCAGGAAAAAATTTATGTCGCATCCGGAAGTATCTTAGCCTCGTACGAGGCCACGACAAGAGGACACAACTCAGGTTAAAAATTCAAAAACGAAACTGGTTCACCAAAATCAATCGAGGATGATAAGGGGTGGTCACAGATAAAGCTGGGAGAGAAGGAGTTCTAGGTTTTTGTAAGAAACATCCCACCTAATTCCACATGCATCTGGCTGGAACAATATTTCAATTCAGTGGAGGAGGTGTTGGCCGTCAGAGCACCGACCAAACCAAACCTCAGAGGTCGTTATTTCGCTTTCATCAGAATCAGAGGAGAAGAGAGCTTAAGGAGAGCAATTTATATCTCTAGTGGTTGTTTTTTGAGGGAGCACAAAATCTTTGCTGCAGAAGCTTGGAAAGATAAACAACCTATTGCACAACGCATTACAACAAAATAGAGAAAGAAAAGCCAACAACCTACTCCAATTGTAGATTTTTTGCAGTTGCCTAATGATTATGATGGTTGTGTTCTATGATCGATTGTAATGAAGCAGAATGAATTATTATTGAAATCTCACCTAGCCGTTTCTCATTGCAACCTCTCTGCAAAGGCAATCATGGAGGAGTTAGCTCGTGAGGGAGTATATGAGATTCAACTCAGATCTTTGGGGAACAAAGGCCTCATATTGTCTTTCCCTGATGAGTCTTATGACAAGGAGTTGATAAAGGATAGGAGTGGACAGCTTGATAAATGGCTCTTCTTGATTCCTGAGAAGCAGTCTAAAAAGAGGAGGTTTTCAATAGATAATATTGCAAGGCCTGCCATTCCATGCTTGGTGTGAGGAGACTTTTCATAATCTAGTGGAAGATTCGGGTGAGATAGTTTATATCCATCCCCAAACCTCTTCGGGTTGGAACTTAGAAGTTGTGTATGTGTTGATCCCCACAGTCAGTCCTGACCCTGTTAAAAAGGAAGTAAGGTTGAAGCTTGGAGCGGAAATCATCAGGAGTAGAGTATCCTCTGTTCATCACGACTTCATTTCATCATGTTGAGAACATCTTTCTTCGACCAACTCTACTTCCTCCACCTAGTCAGATGAGGCTTTTGATGGGGATGCTAAGTCGAGCCAATTTGAAACTCCCTCACTGGAGATTGAGGGTTAACCTTTCGAAGTAGGTAGAGGGAGAAGAGTGGGAGGAGTTTAGAGGGTCAGGACTGTAGTACTGAAGATGTTGCAAATAATCCCTGTGAAAAACCTGTCTCAAGGTCAACAAAGACAAGTCCCTGATTCTTTGGTGCAGGAGAAGACACAAAGATAGTCTGAAAATTTAGATCGCACAATTAATAGCTCTAGAGACACTCTAGTTTTACAAACTGATTCTTTCAAAGTTCCTGGAGAGGAAGGAATGTTTGTCTTCAATGCACTTAATAATAGAAAGATTTCCACTACAGTCCAAACTGCATTCTTAGATCCTCAAATGAGTGGGGGGAATCTCAAACTCTCTTTCCTCACCTCTTTCATCTTTAGTAGTTGAAGACACGATACTTAGTTGTAAGTAGAATTTGATCGAAGAACAACCTCACCAGATTAGTGAGGAGATCATGGAAGAAGTCAATGCTGGAATTGTTGAAGCTATGGCCATGACTAGGCCACAAACTGAAGAACATGTTCCGTAGGTGAGGAAGGAACAAACTGAAGAACTTCCCTCAGACCCTTTAGGTATTAACTAGGAAGAGGTATGAGTGATGGGCTTGCAAAGGGACTCTTTGGAAAATGGGGCTCCTACAAACATTAATGAGATGGTAAGGGTCCATATTTCAAGTAACTCTAGGGGCCATGTCATATTTTTTTGGGAAGAAGAAGAGGGTGGTTTGGAGGGAATTGCTTCTTTCAACTTAGAGGATCTAATTTCTCTTCAGAATTTTTTCCCATGCACTAAGAAGAAGACCTATAAAAAAATCCAAGAAAAACCATATGTCCTATATGTATAGAACAAGGTCTAAGAAGGGAGTGCAAATTGATTTTCTCCAACTTACAGATTCAGTAACCAAGAAGAAGACAAAGCCTGAAAGAAGAGAGGGAATTGAATTTAACAGTCCATGAGAATATTGGAAGGCAATTGAACTTAAAGCTCATGTAGCTGATGAGCTGGTCGTAGAACATTTTGAACATATGGAGGCATAGATTAGTCAAAAGGTTAATTTTGAGATTGACTCAAGTGATGACTATGTAGACCTTGAAGAAGACCTAAAGGTGGAATCAGGTCCTGAGCTTGAGGTGGGGAAGTCTCTCCCTACTACTTTGGCTATCTAATCTCTTAGACATGAGGCTCATCTCCTGGATTATGTGGCGCTCTTAGGGATCTGGTAGCGAAACATGGGCTTAAAGTTATTCTGATATAAGAAACAAAGTTTCAAACACCTCTTATTAATTTTCTCAATTCTATTGGCTTAAAATTTGGTTGGGATTTGGTGTGTTTAGATGCATATGGATCCTTAGGAGGGCTTATAACTATATGGAAGAAGCAAGTTTATAAGAAGTTTTGGTTCAAACTAGTGCAAATTGCTTTGATATTTGGGAGGGCTGGATAATGAGTTGCAGGTGCATCTGTGTATCATAATGTGTATTCTCCCTGCTCAGTTACTCTTAGAAGATCTATTTGGGAGAATTTGTTGGTAGAAATCAAATTTTCGGAGAAGCTTATTATCTGTGTTGGATACTTCAATGTCATGTGTCATCTTTTAGAGAAATTTGGGTCTTCTTTTAACTTGTCTAGCTTCATAGACTTTAATTCTTTCATCCCTGAAGCTAGCCTCTTTAATTTTACTCTCTCTAGAGGGAAATAAACTTGGTTTGGGCATGGATCAATAGCCTCAAAAATTGACAGGTTCTTACTTGGGCCACAAGTTATCTCTTTAATTCCTAACAGCTCTCAGTTCTGTCTTCCCAGACCAATTTCAGATCACATACGTATTCTCCTCTCTTCCTAAATAGTTGATTGGAGCCCTAGGCCTTTCAAATTTGTTAATGCTTAGTTGGATCATCCCTTCTTCTTCAGAGATGTCAAGGAGTTTTAGGATTCTATTTTTGAATCTAATTTGCACCATTACATTCTTTGGTTTAGTTTGGAAAACGTAAGGGTTTTCTTAAGGACTGGAACATCAATGTGTTTGGAATATTGAAGAAAGATATTGATAGAATCAAAGTGGAAATTGATGGCCTGGATAAGAAAGTGAAGGTTTCTTTCTTGGTTTGGGCTGATGTCTCTAGAAGATCTTTCCTCGGTGCTCTACTCATTTAGAAAATTAAGTTACTATCAAAGGTTTGGAGACAAAAATCAAGATTCAGATGGTTAAAACATAGAGATAGATGTTCAAAATTGTACCATATCTTGGAAAACTAGAGGGACTCAAATAAGTTCATCTCTCAGATTTTTTAGGAAGGCAATCTTTGGACTTTTCCCTCAGATATCAAGGAAGCAACCTCTCTTCATTTTGCTGAGAGGTTCCGCAAATCTCCCTCATTCAACATTGATTTATCTAATCTCCCCTTTAGCAAACTCTCTCATGTTCAACTAGATTTTTTGGAAAGGCCTTTCTCTGAGATTGAAATCCACTCTGTAGTTATGGATCGTAATGGTGAAAAGGCTCCAGGGCCAAATGGTTTTTCTTTTCTATTTTTTCATAAATGCTGGTCATTCATCAGTCAGGATGTGATAAATTTTTGCAACCATTTTTTCCTTGCTGGGAGCTTGGGTAAGGGGATCAACTCTTCTTTCATCACACTCATCCACATATTACCTAATCTTTTGGATTTTTCTGACTTTAGACCCGCCAGTTTGGTTGGTTCTCCATACAAGATCATTTCAAACATCCTAACAACCAAACTATTATGGATCATCTTGTTAGTGATGTTCAGTCTGGATTCTTTGCTGAAAAGCAAATCCTAGATGGAGTCTTAATAGCTTCAGAGTTAATTCATCAGATGAAATCCTCAGGGGGAAAAGTGTTTATATTTAAAGTATATTTTGAGAAGGTCTATGACCATGTGGGTTGGGGCTATATGTATAATATCTTGCAATTCATGGGTTTCAATACTGTTTGGAGATCTTGGATGCTGAGTGGCTTTCAAGCTGGTGTTCAGTTCTTATTAATGGTTCTCTATCTCGGGACTTTAAACTCCAAAGAGGACTGAGGCAAGGTTTCTCCCTCTCACCACCTCAGGTCTCAAGATTAACTTCTCAAAGTCTAAGGCAGTCTTCTTAATGGTCATTCTATTTCAGAGGAGTTAGTGGTAGTAGATACACTTACTGGCTTAGTCACGACTCTCCAAATGGAGTATATGGGTTTCAACTTGGGAGCTAATCTTAGATTTTACAAGGCTTGGGAATACATTTTGGCCAAATTCAAGAAAAGGCTGGGATTATGGCAATCAAAACTTTTGTCTTTTGGGGGAAGAGTAACCCTCATCAAGTCCTCCTTTTCATCCCTCCCATTCTTCTTCATGTCTCTCTTCAAGGTTCTGGTTAAAGTTCTAAAGGAAATGGAAATGTGGCTGATGATATTTCCTTGGAGAGGGTCTGTAACAAAAAAAACAATCTACATAAGATCAAATGGAGCATAATACACTCCAAAAGATAAAGGGGGTTGGGGATAAAGAGTATTAGCGTCAGGAAAAAGGCTTTGTTAGCCAAGTGGTGGTAGAGATATGCGGTTGAGACAAACTCTTTATGGAAGAATGTTATATGTGCTAAGTAGGGCTGGAACCCTAATGATTGGGACCTGTATCAAATTCCGATCACTAGGAACCACAATTTCTTAGCTCATATTCGGAACTTATTATCAGAACAGAATTTCTCCAAGGCTGTAGGTTTTAGTGGTTTAGACTGGTTCATTGTTCATGGTGTAAGAGTCAATTTCTGGGAAGACTCTTGGATCCTAGACTCCCTTTTTAGGTTTAGACTTCAGAGGCTTTATCATCTTTGTATCCACAAGAACACAAATGTGGTGAAATTTTAGAACAATAGGGAGTGGTCTTTTCACATTAGAATATCTCTTAGAGGGTGGGAAGTGGGGGCATTTACAAAGCAATTTAAGGATATGGCAAATAATCTCGAAGGCAATATGAAGATGTGGGAATAAATTTTCAGGACTGCCAAGTCCATATTCCACAATATAAACAACTAATCATTAACACTTGCATCGTCTTCTGATGTAACTAGCTGTACATCTCCAACATCATTAGCCATGTCCGATACTACGTAACTGTCTTTTAACTGCATGTCATTTCTTCCACCCCAATCTTTTCATAGGATTTATCGCATAACATATTCTTCAATGACGTGTTAGACAAATCAAGAAAGATATTAAAACTTTTGAATTCTTTGGTATCCAAGTTGAATCATTCCTACAGGAAATAGGAACCTATACAGTTACAAATTATCAACATAGACCTCTAAAAATATAGATTGGATGAGTTCATCCCTGATCGGAAACCAGATCGGATATTATCATGTTCGATTATCCGATCGGATGATAACATCTCAGATAGCCATTCAGATATGGCTACATGTCTCACCGGATTCAGGAGACGTGACGGTAATTAATTACGATCCTAAAAAACGCATATTCGTGCAATTGATGTTCGAATGTGCTTCGAAATAAGTAATTCAACAGTTTGACCAATCGATGGAAAGTTAAGCAAGCAAACAAGAAGGAATTAGTCAAAGTTGAGCACAACACTAATTAACTAGCAACAAGCGTAGAACAATGGAGGAAAAGGGAAGAGGAAGAAGAAACTACTGATAGTGGTGAATCTGACCTGGATGATGAGATAGAATTTTTTATCCTTCAAATTAAATAATAATAAAAGGATAAGATAAGAATCAAGAAACTTTCATCAAAGAGGAGACTAATAAGAAAAGGTTTCAAATTAAAAGGCTATTTTATAAAAATGTGTCATAAATAAGATCACTCTCGCAATTAACCCAAAAAAATACTAAAAACTTTTTTCTGTCTGACCTAATCGTTGCCTAAGGCCATGGCAGTCATGGTTATTGTTATGGCCTCTACCATGACTCCTCTCTTCCTAATCGTACACTATTGTTTTACTTTCAACAGCATCATTGCTTGGATGAAGGTCACAAACCGCTACTCCTCTACGCCTCTTCCTGTGAGTTCAGCTAGGATTTTTCCTACTAGGGTTGCCTTCGAGCCGCCTCTAACCACCGCGACGTTGGCTCCCTCCCGCCACCAACGACGTGTCTCCCGATCTTGGTTTTCGTTTGGCTCACTTCGGCATCGATCAACCTCACCGCCTCAGAGTCCCGCGGTTGTCACGCCCCAAATCCGGTTTTGACCAGACTCGAGACGTGAACTAAAAGTAAAGATAAATAGCGATTAAAAGGAATTAATAATACGAAACATCATAAATTGAATAACACCGAAAACAAGAGTCAACAGCTCGGTTTGACAATTAACGACAAAAGTAAATAAACAGTTAGTACGTCTCTAACTCAAGTCCCAAATCCCAAATCCCAAAGAGCACCCGAGCCTTGAGATCACCTTTGGAACTACTCCAGAAGGAAACCTGTACAAACAGTAAACAAGTAGAGGGGTGAGCTTACGCTCAGTAGGGAAAAACAGTAAAGTAAAATAACCCCGTTACAGTATAAAATCAATTAGTGCAAGTAAACAGAATTAAAAGCTAGAACGATTTGTCGAAAGATGATATAAATATAGATCAATAAAAGTCCAAGCCTTAAAGAATATAACCCTCAACGAAAATAACGAATGTAGTACTTTAGCCAAGATAAAGCTCGAGTATATAAATAGGAAGAAACAATTTATCAAAGGATTAAATAAAGAAGCACACGAATACTGAAATATTCTAACATCGAGCTCCACGACGCTGATCCGTACACAGAATAGTACATCATATCAAGAAGCCCCACGATCTGGAGGGAAACACTATCATCGGGATTTCCGGAAAAGTTCCCTAGGAACGCACGTTCTCGGAAGTCCCTGAAAATGTCCACAAGGACCATAATTCATCGGGAAAAAGTGAGTTTCTCCGGAACACCTAGCATCGGAATAAAACAATAAAGTATAGTGCCGGAACATCCATCGGCCTCAGTCTTCCCGGATCACGAAGCATCGGGATGTAACCAGTCCTTCCGGAACACGAAGCATCGGGTAGGACAATAACATCACATAGCATCGGGGTGGAACCAGTCTTTCCGGATCACGAAGCATCGGATAAGACAATAATATCACGTAGCATCGGGGTAGAACCAGTCTTTCCGGATCACGAAGCATCGGATAAGACGGTAATGCACCATATCAGAATATCTCTCGGTCTAGGTCTTCCCGGATCACGTAGCATCGGGATAGACAACAATATAAACATAACAGACCGGCATACCCGCTCGGTAAGTAAACAACAAAGGCACTCAATACCCGATAGGGCACAGCACACAACTCATACTAACAACCAAGCTTACCTGCATACTTACCAACCACGATCCATCGGTCTATCACTCACCCGATCATACCATTTGGCACAATCAATTACAGTCAACATTCATTCACGCATTCATTCAAGCATTCATTCAACATTCAATCACAAGCATCACAATTGATCTAGTTTAGTTAGACTCCTATCTTAACCTAAATGCTAAGCAAGCACGACATGTGAGGCAAACACAAACAATCCTGAGGCTCATCACGGCCAATCTACCAGCACGACAATTTGTCAAGATATTGAAAGCGGTTAACTAGTGAATCGCATCCTATATGCATACTAAGACTCGTCCGGTTGTTGTTATAATTGACATACGATTATTCTAGTGAATCTCATCCTATATGCAATCTAGGACCTTTCCGGTTATTAATTATCCTGTAGGCATGCTATTAGCGTTATTTAGTTCAGGAATGAAGTTTACGACTTTTCCCTACCTCAAGATGATCACAACAACTACGTCTCCTAGCTACTGACGTCCGGGCCTAACTCCGGTCTTCTCGGGCGAAGTCCAAGTTCTCGGGCAAAGTCCAAGTCTGGGTTTAATCAAGTAAAACGTCCAATCAGTCCCGGTATTGTCCAAAGGTCCTCTGATTTGTCAGATCAGTCTTTTAAATTGTCTTAAGTATTTGAAATTAATTGATTTTAAGTCAAAATATAATTTAAATTAATTAAATTAAATAACTCCTTCTGCCCGACCCGGCCAACCCGAGTCCGACCCGAATCCGGAACCCGGATTCGAGTCCAGACCTGGACCAACCTGAGCCTGACCCAAACCCGGGTCCAGATCCGAGTCTAGGATCCAACTCAAGTCCGGGCCTAAGCCCAAACCCAAGCTGGAGACCAAACTTGGTTCTGGCCTGAATCCGGTTCCAGGTCCAGGCCCGAAGCCCAGCTCTGGACTGATCCAGGCCCATCCGTGGCTTGGTTCCGGTCCAGGCCCGTCTGGCCTGAAATGAAAACGGCGGCGAGGCGACGGTAGGGTTCCGGCGATACGAGGGCGGTGGCGGGGAAGTCTCTGAACGGGTTCTCGTCGCCAGAGACGGCGTTAGGGAACCAGGACGAAGATGAGGGGTCTTCAGGTCATGGGACGAGCCTCTCCACCCAGATCTAACAACCGGAGAAGCTCGCCGGCGCGAGAACTCCAGATCTGGAGCTCGAGCGCTCCGGCGATGCTCTCCAGTCCCGTCCGACCCAAAACGAGCTCGGGGCTCGTAATTTCCAGGCGAAGAAGAAGGCGGGGAAGGTGATTCCGGTAAGGATTTAGTTCACCGTCACTGGTTCTTTCTGAATCTAGCACGGTGAAGCTTGATTCGACGACGGTGGGTTTCGAATCCAAGAGGGAGAAGGGCGAAGGGCTTTTCTGGGTTGGGGTTCTGTCGTGGTGGACACAGAAGAAGGAGAGGAAGGAAGAGAAGAAGGAGAAGAGAGTAGATCTGGTGGTCGGAGAAGAAGGCGGCGACGGCTGGTTTGAGAGGGTTTGCGAGAGAGAAGAACGCGAGGTAGAAGACGAGCTTCGGGAACTGTGCGTGAAGTGAGGATCTGAAACGGCGCGTTCACGCTTTTGTTGCTAGGGTTGGGCTTCGTGGCTATTGGGTCTGGGTCACGCGTCTCTGATTGGGCCCAAGCTTGCCCAATCCATAACTCAGTCCAGTTTTCTTCTTTCCTTTTTTTTTAATTTTCTTCTTTTCAAAAATACTTGTTGCAAATTCCTACCCCAACGTTTCAAATTTCAAAATAATGCCTTTTTTTTAAAATAAGTCGGGTTTTACAGTCTACCCCCCCCCCCCCTTATAAAAATTTCGTCCTCGAAATTTAAAACGAACGCGCTCCACTTAACCCTATCTCAGGGAACACCCGACTAAAACTCACAAGCGAGGAATCCGCGGTGTACTTCCGCAGTTGGGAACATGGAAGACGATAGGCAACGGCTCCAACTCTGTCCAAAGCCTCAAAAGGTCCGAAAAACCGCGGGGCCAACTCGCCTCCGTCGCGGTTGAACCGAAAAAGGCCTTTCTCTGGCTCACTCTCAGAAATACGGGGTCATCGACTGTAAACCCAAGAGGTCGAAGTCGTCTATCTGCATAACTCTTATGTCGGCTCTGCGCGGTCTTTAACCATTCTCGAAAACACAACCTTCGCTTAAACGTTCTTCACTTGAACACATTGGTTACCCATACGCCATACTTGGCGGTGAAAAACAACCTTACTCGACAGTTTGCAGTTTCAACGCTTAACAAATCACATAATCACAAAGAATCACCGAGTAAAAACAACATGCCGAATAACACCCCAAACACTAAGGAAAACCAGGTAACAGTCTAGATATCCTACACCGGAACCCTGCATCGGTATAGACATCGTACCACAACAGACAACCTCGGTCTAGATGCCCTATACCAGAATCTTCCGTCGGTATAGACATCGCACCGGAATACACAGTATCGGTCTAGATACTCTATACCAGAATCTCCCGTCGGTCATAGGTATCGTACCGGAACACACGACAACGGTCTAGACATCCCATACCGGAATTACCCGTCGGTATAGGTGTCGTGCCGGAATACTCCTGAAAGTCGGATAAAGTCGGAACCACACGTAGACGGAATCTTTCACTTTTTCTTCAACAACCGCTACAGGGATAGTTCACACCGGAACCCAAACATGGTCATGTTACGACCAATTAAAACAAGGCAAGGGATTAACACACCAATGCTTTCATCAACACAAAGTTTCTCATAACCACTGCACGGTTCAGTAAAACCACGTACTTTATTGACATCTAGTCGGACGAACGACGCACCACAAAAAGGAACGATAGAACCTCTTACTGGAATTGAGTCGAAAGCAGGCGTCTCTCGAGACACACACAAAACAGGCGTTACGATAGCCACACTCGACAGTAGAACACACACCCAAGATCGATCAACGAAGGTTATCAACCCGTGATATTCCTCTTAGCGTTGGTACCTGTTCACAACTACTGATTAAACCAACTTACAAGTCGCTTCACCCAAGTCATCGAATCAACGAGTACCCAACACGCATTGTAATCTCAGGGATTCGAACGGTCTTTGGGGTACCTTGCGCGTATTTCTTCAAACGTCTTATAAACAACTTAGGACCAGTCACTGGTTAACTCTTAATTCTCAGTGTGCCCTTCACGGCACAAGACCCGACCTACCAACCAATGCTTCGTTCGGTGCCATCTTGTTACTGGCCTGGAAAGTTTCTGGTAGTCGCACTTGGCTAACAGTTTTCGGATCCACACGTGAGGTGCTCTCACTTTTATGGTGTAAACTTAGCGGTTGCTCTAGTCTTCGCGAGCCGTTGGCATTCGTCCTTCCCTTGATGACAAAGATACGCCTTGGTACTCGGTTCGCGTTCTCAGTAGTATGCTCTACTGGGAAATTCGCTTGATGTCGTTGTATCTCTCGATGTTGCTTGACTGTACTGTGCGGCGCGAATGATGTGACTCTCGAACACGTCTTCTTGCTGCTGCGCGGCACGAACTCTCTCCTTGATCCTCTACATGCTCCGATCTTTGGTTTCGTCGTTGTTGACCGTCTTCTTCTGGGACTTGTCGCGTCGGTACTGAGTATCGATTCTTCATCTTGATGAGGTCCAGCTTCCGGTGGTCATTATGCCTCCTCAGCGCTCCGCTCCTCTCCTTCTTTAAGCGTGCTGCATTCTTCACGGCGATGTGCTCGGGCAGGTCCTCCTTCGATCTGGCTCTTCGGGCTGATGTTCGGTGCGGTCAACTCTACTGGCACGAATCTGCATGGTCCAAGGGTGTCGGCGTCGTCTCTGGTCTCAGGTCAATTCCAATGCTAGCTTCGTGAACTGGTGGCAATCCGATCGGTCCCTTTGGGAAGAACGTCGGGGACACACTCTAATCTAATCTCTCACGTACGACACACACTCGTCCAACTCTTCGCTTGTTAACCGGGGTGTCAAGACACAAAGGTCGTCTCAACAGTTCGATTCTTCAGGTTTCAATCTTCCTGCAGGGGTAGGAGGAGCTGGAGATTACGACGCCTGTGGGTTATGGGCCCACCACGCTTCCGCTGCGCTACTTTGATCTTATCGTCACTCGGTCATCGCCTGTGACCGGTCAGACCGTTTACAGGTCAAGGCTGCAGCCTTTCACTGCTCGGGCATTCGCTGCTGATAGCACTCGAGGAACGCCTTATGTTTCACCAATCGGCTCTTAAAATTTGATCCGCACTCTCGAAGAAAGAAAAGAACTTTCCGTACGACAAGGTTTGTTACTCCACTTTCAAACTCATACCGACACTAGTCGGTACTACCACAACTCTAGTCGGTGTGTTAAGGTACGGGAGGGCTTAACAGTTTTAAATTCGTTCCAACAAAAAGTAACCACGAAACAATACAACCAAGTGTAATACTCAAGTGTCAGCAAACACAAAATCCAAAATGTAAATAGTAACAAGTACTCTAAGCGATCTCAAGATCGGAATCAAGTCCCTCAGCTCGGGGCCCAGCAATCGCGTTTACTCTGCCCTGCCGAATCGGAGGTCCTCCTCTCAGTGGTTGTGGAAGAATTTGCTGATGTGGGGCCCTCGACTGCTGTCTCTGTACCGACTCCCTACTGCCTGTCGTGGGGCTCTCGTAGCCTGAGCCTGACGCTGGCGGAAAGGAGGTGTCTGGCCTGTCTGCGCCTGCTGTGGTCGCGTAGCGGGTCCTCCTCCAACTCGGTCAGGGCACCTTGCGGAGAAATGTCCCAGTCTGTTGCAGTGATAGCATATCCTCTCAGCGTGACGCGGCCTCTCCTCGCCTCTCATCGGACGACCTACGGCGCCGTCTGCATATCCCCCACTCAATGGCAGTCTCGGCCCAGATGTCCCAACTTTCTACACGAAGGGCAAAACTGTGCCACCGGGGCAGGTCCAACAGACGCTACTGCCCCAACCCGTCGTATCCCACCGGTCTGGGCCTGTGGCTGAAAGAGTCCCGAGGTCCTCTGCCTCCTAGGATCGCGACCCTCGGACGACCTCAGGAAGCCACTCGGCCTGGCCTCCCACGCTTTGGCGGTCTCCAGAAAATGCCTCTCAACGGGTAGTGCCTGGTCCACTAGTACAGAAAACTCCTCAGTCCTGAAGGCAATAACTCGATCCGCGATAGACGAGATGAGTCCTCTCTCGAAACGCCTGCAGCGGCTCTCCTCGGTCAGCACCATCTCTGGTGCGAAGCGAGATAAGGATGTGAACCTCGCCCCATACTCAGAGACGGTCATCCCTCTCTGACGCAGATCCAAAAACTGCTGGTGTCGGTCATCTCGAACAGATCGAGGGAAATACTGCTCCAGGAACAATCTGCTGAACAGTTGAAAGTCATCTCCAACCCTGGTCTGCACATGCTGCCACCAGTAGTATGCTTCCCCTTCAAGCTGAAAGGTCGCGAAAGATACTCTCAGACGACCGTCGGATACCCCAGAAGTATCAAGGTTGCGGGTAATCCGCTCAAGCCACTTTGCGGCTGCCTCGGGGTCTGACCCCCCGGAGTAGACTGGTGTGCCCAACCTACGGAAGTCCCTGAGAGCCTGGGCCGTGTAGCTGTCAAACTGGCCTGGCCTCTCGACAGTGGCTGCAGCAGCAGTAGGCACAAGCTCTGGTGCCGGTGCTGCAGTCCCCTACTGAGCCCGGGCTCATCTCTCCGGTGCTCTGCAGAAGCAGCACCCTGGGCGCTCGATGCCCCTGTCTGATCAATGGCAGGTGGTCGTCCCCGGCCCCTAGCTAGGCGACCCCTAGTGCCTCTCGGTGTGTAAGCAAGTCTCATGTCGTATATCTTCTGCATGGATAACGCACATGCTTAGTTTCTCAGATTTCGAATAGAGCAGTTCTCTTAAAGTAAAAACATTCGCACGCGTTTCAAAAGAGGTCATACTCGGAACACGGTTATACTTAGTCTTAGTATAGTCATAGATATAATACTTCATAAAGCAGAGAAGCCCGCACACTTGTGCGTCTCACAATATCAAAACACTCAATTCAATCAACTCCCGCAGGAGGCACAATGTCAAACAGTCACACAACAATATACCATACCGGCGTACGCTTCGGTCGGGTATCTTCCCATGACAGGGGGTTCAAATCATAACACAAACTGTTCCACGTATTTCATCCTCAATTCCTTTTTCATCAGTTCTCAACACTTTACTTTTCTATCATATCATTCATGTCGATCTCGCGTCGTTACAATCCGATTCAGGCGTCCCCGAATCTCGTTGTAACCACTTGACATCCCCCTATCACGTTCGACTACAGTGGCGCCCCTGAGTCGACCCGTGATAGTGCAAACACTTCAGTTTTACAGAAATTTCGGCATGACCCGTTCGTATATTCCATTAACCATCCGCTCAAGCGGGACATTAATAACCAACTTCACACAACATTCAGTACACAAGGTAAACCACAACTAGCAAAAGTACACATCACCGTAAAGTATCGCAGTCCCACTCGGGTTTCCACCATTACTCGATCAACACCCATTCAAGTCAACAATTTAAAATTTACCAATTAAACAACGACCAACGAAGGTGGTAACTCACTTAATAAACGATTTACTAAAACAATCAATTCATAACAGCTCGATCATCGCTCGTTAAACCAACCCCGATCTCAACCGGTCGGCATCACCGATCATCTGAGGCATACAACCAAAAGAGCAGAGGGTACCAATCAAGCAACGCAAACAACACAACATAAAGGATTCAAACATAAACAAAGCGCTTAAACACTTAAGACTCTTGTCGTTCCAACTCTACACATCGGATAATTCCGCCTTGCGTCACTGAGTACTACGACTTAGACCATTAAATCTACCCACCTAATTGACGTACGGTCCGAGGTTTTGAAAACAAGTTCAAAATGAAACCAGGCTGTGATACCAAATTGTCACGCCCCAAATCCGGTTTTGACCGGACTCGAGACGTGAACTAAAAGTAAAGATAAATAGTGATTAACAGGAATTAATAATACGAAACATCATAAATTGAATAACACCGAAAACAAGAGTCAACAACTCAGTTTGACAATTAATGACAAAAGTAAATAAACAGTCAGTACGTCTCTAAGTCAAGTCCCAAATCCCAAAGAGCTCCCGAGCCTTGCGATCACCTTTGGAACTACTCAAGAAGGAAACATGTACAAACAGTAAACAAGAAGAGGGGTGAGCTTACGCTCAGTAGGGGAAAATAGTAAAGTAAAATAACCCCGTTACAGTATAAAATCAATTAGTGCAAGTAAACAGAATTAAAAGCTAGAACGATTTGTCGAAAGATGATATAAATATAGATCAATAAAAGTCCAAGCCTTAAAGAAGATAACCCTCAACGAAAACAACGGAAAATAACGAATGTAGTACTTTAGCCAAGGTAAAGCTCGAGGATATCAATAGGAAGAAACAATTTATCAAAGGATTAAATAAAGAAGCACACGAATACTGAAATATTCTAACATCGAGCTCCACGACGCTGATCCGTACACAGAATAGTACATCATATCAGGAATCCCCACGATCCGGAGGGAAACACTATCATCAGGATTTCCGGAAAAGTTCCCTACGAACGCACGTTCTCGGAAGTCCCTGAAAATGTCCACAAGGACCATAATTCATCGCGACAAAGTGAGTTTCTCCGGAACACCTAGCATCGGAATAAGACAATAAAGTATAGTGTCGGAACATCCATCGGCCTCAGTCTTCCCGGATCACGAAGCATCATGATGTAACCAGCCCTTCCAGAACACGAAGCATCGGGTAGGACAATAATATCACGTAGCATCAGGGTGGAACCAGTCTTTCCGGATCACGAAGCATCGGATAAGACAATAATATCACGTAGCATCGGGGTAGAACCAGTCTTTCCGGATCACGAAGCATCGGATAAGACGGTAATGCACCATATCAGAATATCTCTCGGTCTAGGTCTTCCCGGATCACGTAGCATCGGGATAGACAACAATATAAACATAACAGACCGGCATACCCGCTCGGTAAGTAAACAACAAAGGCACTCAATTCTCGACATGGCACAACACACAACTCATACAAGCAACCAAGCTTACCGGCATTCTTACCAACCACGATCCATCGGTCTATCACTCACCCAATCATACCATTTGGCACAATCAATTACACTCAACATTCATTTAAGCATTCATTCAAGCATTCATTCAACATTCAATCACAAGCATCACAATTGATCTAGTTTAGTTAGACTCCTATCTTAACTTAAATGCTAAGCAAGCACGACATGTGAGGCAAACACAAACAATCCTGAGGCTCATCACGACCAATCTACCAGCACGACAATTTCCCAAGATATTGAAAGCGGTTAACTAGTGAATCGCATCCTATATGCATACTAAGACTCGTCCGGTTGTTGTTATAATTGACATACGGTTATTCTAGTGAATCGCATCCTATATCCAATCTACGACCTTTCCGGTTATTAATTATCCTGTAGGCATGCTATTAGCATTATTTAATTCAGGAATGGAGTTTACCCTACCTCAAGATGATCACAACAGCTACATCTCCTAGCTGCTGACGTCCGGGTCTAATTTCGGTCTTCTCGGGCGAAGTCCAAGTTTTCGGGCGAAGTCCAAGTCTCGGTTTAATCAATTAAAACGTCCAATCAGTCCCGGTATTGTCTAAAGGTCCGCTGATTTGTCAGATCAGTCTTTGAAATTGTCTGAAGTCTTTGAAATTAACTGATTTTAAGTCAAAATATAATTTAAATTAATTAAATTAAATAACTTCTTCTTCCCGACCCGGCCAACCCGAGTCTGACCCGTATCCGAGTCCAGACTCGAACCGACCCGAGCCTGACCCAAACCCGGGTCCAGATCCGTGTCCAGGATCCAACTGAAGTCTAGGCCTAAGCCCAAACCGAGCTGGAGCCCAGACTTGGTTCTGGCCCGAATCCGGTTCCAGGCCCAAGCCCGAAGCCCAGCTCTGGACTGATCCAGGCCCATCCGTGGTTTGGTTCCGGTCCAGGCCCGTCTGGCCTGAAATGCGAACGGCGGCGAGGCGACGGTGGGTTCCGGCGATGCGAGGGCGGCGGCGGGGAAGTCTCTGAACGGGTTCTCGTCGCCGGAGACGGCGTCAGGGAACCAGGACGAAGAGGAGGGGTCGTCAGGTCACGGGACGAGCCTCTCCGCTCAGATCTGACGACCGAAGAAGCTCGCCGATACGAGAACTCCAGATCTGGAGCTCGAGCGCTCCGGCGACGCTCTTCAGTCCCGTCCGACCCAAAACGAGCTCGGAGCTCGTGATTTCCAGGCGGGGAAGGTGATTCCGGTAAGGATTTGGCTCACCGTCGTTGGTTCTTCCTGAATTTGGAATGGTGAAGCTCGATTCGACGGCGGTGGGTTTCGAATCGAAGAGGGAGAAGGGCGAAGGGCTTTTCTGGGTTGGGGTTTTGTTGCGGTGGAGACAGAAGAAGGAGATGAAGGAAGAGAAGAAGGAGAAGAGAGTAGATCTGGTGGTCGGAGAAGAAGGCGGCGGCGGCGGGTTCTAGAGGGTTCGCGAGAGAGAAGAACGCGAGGTAGATGACGAGCTTCGGGAACTGTGCGCGAAGTGAGGATCTGAAACGGCGCGTTCGCGCTTTTGTTGCTAGGGTTGGGCTTCGTGGCTATTAGGCCTGGGTCACGCGTCTCTGATTGGGCCAAAGCTGGCCCAATCCATAACTCAGTCCAGTTTTCTTCTTTCCCCCTTTTTTTTGATTTTCTTCTTTTCAAAAATATTTGTTGCAAATTCCTACCCCCAACGTTTCAAATTTCAAAATAATGTCCTTTTTTTAAAAATAAGTCGGGTTTTACAGTCTCCTTGTATCGGGTCATCGATCCTGATAAACCCCCGCTGTCGTTAAATCGCCACTGGCTCGTCCTCCTCCCTGGCCTCCACCACCGCACCCTCTGAAGCCACCACCGCCCTCGCCGAAGTCGTTGTTGTCGTCTCGGACACCGCCTGTCCCCTGGCATCCACCTCCGCACACTCCTTGACCCCTCTCTCGATTATGGATCTGGCTAATCGAATGGGTTTTTTTGTCTCCTTTTGAAATCAATGATCATAGGTTCGGTTTAATATAACGAATTGTGCATGAAGGCAACACCTTGAGTAATGATCATTGGTTTCGTCATAGTTTAGTGTTAGCTTACGTATATGGTGTCCTATCCAATACCGTCAGAGACGGTTATAATATATAAAAAAATAATACACTATATTTTTTGTCAGTTTTTTGGGATAAGAGATTTATCCCTGATACACTCAAATATATTTGAAATATTAATTAACGAACGTATACCCTTTATCACCCAAAAATACTATGTCGTCCAAAAATGTTTTTGGCGTGGTGCTCACATTAATAAGCCCCTAATCATCTCAGTGTTTTGCCCTTTTTGTAGGACAGACATTTTAAAAATCCCCACTATAATGTATCCATTTAGGATGATTTTCAAATTGGGTCCAAGCTCTTATAGGCCGAAAGATACATACTACTATTGAAATATGATTAGAGACTAAAATATTTTTGAATTAAATTTGATCATGTCTGATTCAATTAAGACAAAACCAAATAATGATTTAAGATCCATAACTAGAAGATCATGTCGGGGCTAGATATATAAAACCATGACAAAGAATGAGATGGGAAATGATGATGTATGGAGGAGGCTTGCCTTAGCAGTTGCTACACGAATTATGTATGGTATTGGATGGTGGATACTATCTGTAAAGCACACACCCATCAATAGAATTGCAAATTGCATAAAGAGATGAAAAAAAAAATAGACAATAATAGAAAAAAAGCCAATAGTCGTAACTTCAGCACTACCGAAATAGATCACTATAATTGAAGACGACTTAGGATATTCATGGTCACTCACATGGGTGCAACTATTTATTGCTCGAAAAATGTAGAACTATCTATAACCGACCGATCGATCATTCTTGAAGCAAAAGCCACCATATCTGGAGCTAAACCACATGTATATGCTACTCACATAGTTACCCAACTACAAGTTTATTTATACGCTAATTATGAGGACGAGGTCGACAGTACAGATCTGATCCCACATGTCTATAAACTGAGGGACGAGGAGAAGGCCCAAGATTCATAGACGGAGGCGTCACAGTCTACTTCGGAGGAATGAGAAGACCCAACGAGAATGGGAGGGTCCGATCACAGACTATACCCACAGACCTGAGACTACTGGTCTGGTAGGTCACGGGAAAACCACATTCAGAGCACTTTACTATTGTCTACTTTATGAGTTTTTTGTTGGGGTAACTCTGTTTCCTAATCCCCTTTGAGCTTTGTTTTCCCATTCCTAACCTGTGTTTACCTTTGGTGACACTTCTCAACTATCATCTTTCCATTTTTTGTACAAACTATCAGAAATCGTCACAACTGACGATTCCGTTAGTTTTTTTGCCCACGTGGCGGCCACATGTCGTCACGGGTGAAGTGACACGTGGCAAAAAAAAACTAATGGAATCGTCAAAATAAACGATAAACGATACTTTCTGCAAAAAATTGAAAAGTGATAGTTGTAAGTGTCACGAAAGGTAAACTTAGGTTAGGAATGGGAAAACAAAAGTCAAAAGGGGTTAGGAAACAGGGTTTCCCTTTTTTGTTTCTAGTTTAGACTATATTGCTTTGTTAGTGTGTTGGATGTTTATTTTTTAGTTTCGTACTTTTGAGATGACAGTAAAGGAATGTCCTAAGTTAGTATATGCGAGCAGAAACGATCGTCGGGTTGCCTACGAGAGATCAGGACATATATCTGGAACTCAAGGTTTGTACGCCCTACCTTGTATAGTTTATTTTTTACATTAATACACTTCGTTTAAAAAAAAGTATTGATTATAAAAGTTATATATAAGGTTGAGAGGAGAATTATTGAAGAGGGAGACACATAAGAGAGTGGGTTTAATTAGGGCACATGCTAGAAATTTAATGGTGGAAGCGCATGCTTCTGCTTTTGGCAGTGTATACGCTAGGTACCAAATGAGTAAATTAATAGTGGATTCAATATACGTATAGACGGGAGTGGAAGAGTGGGGACAAATGGAGCTGCTAGAAATCATGACATTGCTCCATCATCCATTATATATCTTTTATAGTTAATTACTAGGTACGGCTAGTTTTTTTTGCAGCCTTACGATTTGATATTGAATTGCTTTTTGTTTCTCTCTTGCAGTTGAAGGTGCGGGTATTATCTTGAGGTACAAGGTTTGAGGTATATATATATATATATAAGGTGGGACTTGGGAGAGGTCGGAGTTGTAGCAGTAGTTGCATTATGGGGATTCAAATTAGGGCTACCATTTTGTCACTTGCTCTGGCACTACTGGTGCTCTTGAGCTCTTGCTTTGCTATCCATGCACATGATGAGGCACACGATATCGATGGTGATCATGTTCATCGACCTTCGGCTCAGTTGAAGCCTCGATCTCGAGACATACGAGCGTCGAATCTGAGTGCTATTCATGATGATGATCGTGTTTTGGTCAAGCATAATACTTATACGAATACCAATAACGCTGGCAGTGGAGGAATGGGTGGCGGTGGGGGAGGAGGAGGCGGCGGCGGCGGAGGGGGAGGTCGTAAAGGTGGTGGTGGAAAAGGAGGAGGCAACAAACAGCACAAAAAGAGAAATGGAAGTAGAGGCAAAGGTAGTGGCGGTGGCGGTGGTGGAGGAGGTGGCGGTGGAGGTGGGGGAAATGGTGGAGGTTTTGGATGGGGCGGAGGGAGTGGTGGAGGGGGAGGAGGTGGGGGTGGAAGTGGAGGAGGAGGCGGAGGGGGAGGAGGTGGAAGTGGCGGTGGCGGTGGAGGAGGAGGAGGTGGGGGTCAAGGGGGAGGTTGGGGGTGGGGAGGAGGCAGCGGTGGTTGCATGCCGTGGGGATGCGGTGGCCTGCAAAAGAAATCACTCGGAGGGAGGAAGGCTACATCTTCGGCAACTCCATAAGAGGCATGGCAATGCCTATATAGCTCTTACTATTGTTGCATGCATGCATGAGGATCCGAATTTTAGTTCTTGAGGCATGATCTGTCTTTTTTAAGTTTGTTTATCGCAAATTAGTTTCAATGTCAACTTATGGATCCATAGTGTTGAGGAGCACTTTGAAACCTATACCAGTCCACAGCAGCAAATAAGCATTTTGTATTGGTTGTTATGTGTTGTGTGAAAAAGTTCTACATTTGCTTCTGTCCTTCCAATTAAATTCAGTCATTTCCTCGTTTTCTTGAAGACTTCCTTGATGGCTGAATGACTCTGTCTCATCGTACTAATCCTATTGATGGGAAAAGTTCTGATTACAAAGAAATAAAAGCAGCTATGGAAGGGAGGGGTGTTCAAAATTGTCCAGGAATCCGTTTGTTTGTTCATTCGTCCAACACGTTATCCATCCGCTATTGATCTATATAAGAGTGGATAGATAGTGAATCAAATTTTACATATCTACAAGAAAATGGGCGGGTTGTGGATCAAGGTAATTAAATGTGTGATAGTCCACTTATCCGCACGTGTTACCCAACTCATTTGGATTTATGTAGATCAAACCCAAAACCATTTAGAAACAAATGTACTTGTTTTAATGTATCTAAAAAAACAAATCATCAAAGTCGTGGTTTATCTTATTGGTATATGAATAATCTATTAGTTTATTGTTTAATTAAAACAAACTTAACATAAGCTTAACATAATCTTAACAGAAAGTGGAAACCAAAGAAAGCTCTGCCACCGTGCCAACATCATGACTATGGCTACAGCAATTGTCATGGCTTATGTTATGATTCTTCGTCTCTTCTCTATCCACCCTCTCATCTGTAAATCCATTTGGGTCCTGCGAGAGTTTTCTCTGCAGAGATTACTCTCGACTCGTTACTAGCCACCGCGCCGTTGACTCTCCCCCGCTACCACCAACGCGTCTCCAGATCTTGTTCGATCCCCCCTTTGCAATTCCGATGGTTGTCTTCTGGCTCACCTCGGCGGCAACCAACCTTCAAGCCACCTAAAGCCGCCCTTGAAGCACCTCTGAAGCCGCCGCCTCCTCCATCTTTGATACTGCCACTGGCGCATCCTTCTCCCTGGCCTCCACCACCGCACCCTCCTCGACCCCTCTCTCGTTTCTGGATCTGGTTAATCGAGTGAGTCTTTTTTATTTATTTATTCAGATTTTGTCTTTGCAGGGTCAATGACTATTGCGCAAAGAATAATGCTGAACCGGATGAGCATCATGAACTTGCTCTGGGAGGGGTCCCTAGAAGATGCTTTGCCTCCCACCATCACTACTGTTGAGATCCTTCAGGATTTCACCCTTATTGTTGAGATCTTTGATCTCCGGTACCCCCTTCCCCCTCTTCGTATTCTGTCTAGTCCCATGGAGCATCAAAATACCGTTTGTAACGGTTATGGTACTACAAGGATCAGAGAACCATTTTTCATCCAATCTGTCCTTTTCGTGGTCGGAGAGTGTCACGCCCCAAATCCGGCTTTGACTGGACTCGAGACGTGACCGGAAATAAAAGTAGAAAAGCAATAATTAAATACCAAAACCTTTATAGTATAAAGATAAACTCACTCAATATCAACGGCTATCAATAGTTCCAAAACTTCAAATGAGTCACATCTCAACATAAATAGTCAACTAAATAATGTTTAAAACACAAGACCAAAACAACTCTAAGATAAATCCCAAGATGTCCAAAACCTCCCGAGCCTCGAACTCACTAGACATCAGTTACACCTGTAAAACAGTAAGAAAACTAAAGGGGATGAGCTTACGCTCAGTAGGAAAAACCTTAACAATTCAACCCTTAGATCAATACTGTACCGTGCAACAGATAACTCAAATGACAACCAAAACGACCAACGATGAAATAATATGTAACAAGCTAGAATAAGATAAGTATGATGAAATAATATATATAAATAAGATAGAATAAGATAAGCTCGTACTCTTGAAAATAACATTAACTTGAAGGTTCCATAACAGAATAAATATAAAGTATCATAACGATTAAATGGGAGTAATTGATATCGCGCCAACCACTTGCTTTCTCAAGCCTCCGATCCATGAATAGATTCTAGTGTCACCTCGGTTCCCATATTCCGATCTACTAGAGTATTCATATCACATCATATTTTCCCTCGATCCAGAGGAGGCACATACATCGGAGCACCGAAAACCATCCCATAGGGATGTTCATCGTCGGGGTTCTCGAAAGTGTCTCCAAAGGACCATAAATCATAGGGAACCAAGGTAGTGCTCCCGTAGGACGTCCACCCTTGGTTGAAACCTCAGTAACCATCTCTCATGAAGGAATCTACTCAATATCCCGCAGGATCTGCCGAGCCCTTAGGCCCCTCACATCACTCAATATCCCGCAGGATCTGCCGAGCTCTCAGGCTCCAATAATCACTCAATATCCCGCAGGATCTGCCGAGCTCTCAGGCTCCAATAATCACTCAATAATAACTCAATATCCCGTAGGATCTGCCGAGCTCTCAGGCTCCAATAATCACTCAATATCCCGTAGGATCTGCCGAGCTCTCAGGCTTCAAGAATCACTCAATAATCACTCAATATCTCACTGTCTCTGTCAAACTCCAACCACCACAACGGCACCGGATTACCCCCCCCCCCCCCCCCGGTGTAGTACCGAACCAAACAAACAAACAACATTTCAATAATAAGAATAAATACACAAGCACTAAATTCATACAACAATGAACATTTCTCAAATCACACTTTCATCAAGCAAAGACATCCAATAACACCTCACACTTACCGTATACTTACCTGTCATGAACCAACGGTACTTCAATCACCTGATTGTACTCCTTAGTACAACCAGTCATACTCGATCATCCGTACAATCCAAAGAGTAATTCAACATGTAAACACTCACTCAAGCAAGTAAACATTTAACCAATCGAACATAAAGTAAGCTAGTTCCATTAGACTCTTGATTATCCTAATAACTAGCAACCAAGCATGTGAACCTAGCCCACAACTAATCCGAGAGCTCTTCACAACCTCTCTACCAGTAAATCAATTCCCAAGTATTGAAAGCGAGCTATACTAGTCATCTTCATCCTAAGCATGCATTCTAGACATTCCAATTATTAATAATTGAAAGACGATTATTCTAGTTATTCGCATCCTATAGGCAATTCTAGGACCTTTCCGATTTTATTATCCTAACATGCATACTAAGCGTTTAAATAAGAAGTTAAGACTTTCCCTACCTCTTGGTAAACCTCTAGAAACTCTGTTGACAACTCGGTGGCCTCAACTCCGTCCTTCACACGGGTACCGGAAGGGTCTTTGATCCTCGAGCTCGAAACCAAGGTCTTTAGAAGAGTGAGATGGAGAAGATGATGATGAAATGGAGAATTAAGGGATAGGAAATGGCACCAAGTTGTTCTTTTTCCTTTGCTTCTTCTTCAAGACTCCATGGGAGCTCCTCTCTCTTCCTTTCCTCTCAAAATTCGGCTACACCCACAAAAATGAAATAATTTTGGTCTTCCAATTTCATATAAGACCTACAGTTGGTTAATGACTAAAAGCCCTTTAGATATTTTACCTTGTAGAGGCTTTTAGGAGGGCATAGTGGTCCAAGACCACTCCCTTTTCTCTCTTCTAACCAAATAGGGACAAGTGTCCAAGTGGGTCCTCTAGCTTTCCAATTTAATTTCCAGCACAATAATTAATATTGTTTTAGTCGATATAAAGTCCAATTTTGACCAACTTTGACTTCCTTCAATATTATACTCAAAACGAAAGGAAACGGCCCAATTAAGCTAACCGTGATGACGGCTAAGCATTTTGGGCCCTGGAAAAGCCCCGAACGACCTTCTGAGTCATCGGTTGACTTTTCCGGTAGAAAGTCAAACTTGCTTTTAAAAGTCACCGGTTTGACCGGGATCGACCGAGAGCGGTTCTTACAATATATCCCCCTTAAAAGAATTTCGTTCTCGAAATTAAAAGTAAAGGTACCTCAAAGATCGAACAGGTGGGGGTACTTCTCTCGGATCTCGTCCTCTCGCTCCCAAGTCGAGTCGGCTCCCTGATGCTTCCATTGCACTCGAACCAAAGGTATAGTAGTCCTCCGTAAGACTTTCTCTCCTGTATCCACGATCCTGTCGGGCTTCTCTGCATAAGAGACATCATCTGCCACCTCGATGTCTGCCCATTCGATCACATGAGAGGGATCTGCCGTGTACTTCCGCAGTTGGGACACATGGAAAACGTTATGCACGTTCCCAAGCTGTGGTGGCAAGGCTAACCGATAAGCGACGATTCCAGTCCTCTCTAAGACCTCAAATGGTCCAATGAATCGCGGTGATAGTTTCCCTCCACCGCAGTTGAACCGCAGTAGGCCCTTCTTCGGGCTCACTCTCAGAAATACATGGTCTCCGACCGAGAACTCAAGCGGTCGTCGACGTCTGTCCGCATAGCTCTTCTGATGACTCTGTGCGGTCTTCAATAGCTCTTTGATCAAAGTGAACTTCTCTATCGTCTCTCTAACCAAAACTGGACCAAGTATGCTCCATTCCCCTACCTCTGCCCAACATACTGGCGACCTACACGGTCTGCCGTACAGAGCCTCAAATGGTGTCATCCTAATGCTGGACTGATAACTGTTGTTGTAGGCGAACTCTGCTAGAGGTAGGTGATCCTCCCATGATCCCTGAAAGTCTAGCACACAAGCTCGAAGCATGTCCTCCAAAATCTGAATGGTACGCTCTGACTGTCTGTCTGTCTCAGGATGGTAAGCTGTACTCAGCAGCACCTCCGTCCCCAATGCCTTCTGTAGGCTCTTCTAGAATCTGGATGTGAAACGCGGATCCCTATTAGATACCACTGATACCGGTACTCCATGAAGACGAACATTCTCCCTGATGTATAAACGACTCAACATATCCACAGTGTCCGTCATCCGCATTGCCAAAAAGTGTGCCGACTTGGTCAGTCGATCGACCACAACCCAAACAGCATCGCGTCCCTTAGACGACCTCGGTAAACCACATACAAAATCCATAGTAACGTGTTCCCACTTCCACTTGGAGACCGGTAAAGGCTGTAGTAAGCCAGCGGGCCGCTGATACTCCGCCTTCACCTGCTGACAGGTGAGGCATCACGAGACAAAGTCTGCTACTGCCATGCGCATCCCACGCCACCAGAACTGCCGTCGGATGTCTCTGTACATCTTGGTGCCTCCGGGGTGCATAGCAAGTCGTGAGTGGTGACACTCTCTCAACACGGTGTCCCTACATCCGCGTGGTACAAACAACCGTCCTCTAAAACGGAGGCCCTGATCCGCACTCAACTCCCAATCATCGATCTTTTCACCGTCTGCCAGTCTCTCACGAATACCTGTCGTCTCGGCATCCTCGGCCTGTGCCTCTAGCACCCGAGTGATCAACGTGGGCTGAGCCACCAATGCACATAAGGCCATACCATCTGTGATCTCCTCGAGCTCAAGTCGGAATGAGCTCAACTCTTCTAGCATGTTCCACTCTCGGACTGCCATGCTGGCCACACAATGAGTCGACTTCCTGCTCAGGGCATCTGCGACGACATTCGCCTTGCCCGGATGATAGAGCAGCTCGAAGTCGTACTCCTCAAGTAACTCCATCCATCGCCTCTAGCGCATGTTCAGGTCGTGCTGAGAGAAAATGTATTTGAGGCTCTTGTGGTTTGAGAATACTCTTAACTGCTCCCCGTATAGATAGTGCCTCCAACTCTTCAAAGAAAAGACCACTGCTGTCACGCCCCAAATCCGGTTATCGCCCGGACTCGAGGTATGACGGGTAATAGAAGACGAATAGACAATAAAACAATATTTAAACCTTGAAAACCTCCAATAAGTACCTCAAACCATAAAATTTCGATACTAAAGCTCGCATCCATCAAAACGTTGTTCAAAACATGAAATAACCCTCAGGGGGTGTGATAATAAGTCTTACAAAAACTGTTCTTAAACCAAAGGGTATAAACATGAAATCTCTACGGGACCCACACCGAGAAGCTCCCAAGCCTCTACTCCCCAATCAAACCTGTAGACACAACAAAGAACTCGCAGGGGTGAGCTTACGCTCAGTAGGGAAAACACATAACAGGATAGACCTTCAACTCAATAAGATCAACCACAGAGTCAACCACAATCATCTTAACAAACACAGGTAACAGATAAATCAACCAATGCCGTGGTACATGAAGTCTCCACCCTCCGATCCACATGATGTGTCCTCTCGGATTTTCCCTCAAATCCAGAGGAGACGCATAACATTGAGGCGACCGGAAACAACCCTTCGGGGCGCTTATCATCGGGATTCTCAGAAACGTCTCCAATGGATTTTATGTCCTCGGGAACCAAGTGTATTACTCCCATGGAGAGCATACACTTGGAAAATTTAATAATAAACAGTTAATAAGTGAATAACGTACTCAACCGCAACACGAAATAATACAAGCTCAACAACCACCAATTCAATGCCACACTTGGCTCACTCATCACCAATTCACCACAACAAGCAGTACACGGATCACGCAAACATAGTACACCAATCACACAATTCCAACTTACCGTTCACTTATCAGTTTCGAACCACCGGGGCATCGATCACCTGATTGCACCGCTCGGTACAACCAGTCATACTCGATGCTCCAAACAAGCATTCAAGTAAATCAAGTAATCAGTCGAATACAATCAATGAGCAAGTACGAGTACAATCAACCAATTATAAGAACCTTCAAGAGAGCATTTACCCATGCAATTCTACTAGTTCGTTAGACTCTTTAGCCTATCCACTAAACAATCAACAACCAAGCATGTGATCCTAACAAGCAACTAATCCGAGGGCTTTGCCAAGGCTCCTCTACCAGACAACCATATCCCAAGTATTTAAAGCGAAATACACTAGTGATTGGCATCCTAATCGGTCACCACTAGACACTTCCAATTATTAGAAAAATGAAAGACGATTATGCTAGTTATTCGCATCCTATAGGCATAACTAGGACCTTTTCCATTTTATTAACCTAGCATGCATACTAAGCATGGTAAACGAGAGGTTAAGGCTTTCCCTACCTCAAGGTCCTCCTCTTCAACGCTTTGATGACGTCCGGAGATCACCACTTTGCTCCTTCCTCGGTTCCCGGCGTGATCCTCGCTCCTCTAGCTCGATCCACAACGTCTTGGACACAAAGAAACACTAATTAGGCTCCACTTAGACAGTAAGAAAGACCCCAAAAACCCTTCCAAAGTTCAGCTCAAAACCAAGATACCAAAACTCTCAAGAACCCTCAAGAAACCCTCACCCTGGTGGGTCACGGATCTGGTCACGGATCCGTGACGTTAACCCTCACGGTTACCGTCACGGAGCCGTGACGAGTGCCGTCACGGACTCCCTCACGGAGCCGTGACGTCGCCCGTCACGGGATCCGTCACGGATCCGTGGCGCACCAGGGCAGTTTCGCCCTTCTTCAACCTCCAGCTCCAAAACTCCGAAAAACCACCCTTAAACCCAGAAATTTACCCCTTCCAACTCCCAAAACAGTCCAAATCCTTCAATACTCCTCTACCCATGGTAGGAATCAACACACAAACAAGCTTCCAAGGATTCATCAAATCAAACCCACTTCAAAATTTCCAACAACTATTGATTTCTCAACCAAAATCCAACAAGGTTCATCATCAACACCATCTCTCACCATCTCTACTCAAACCCAACATCATCTAGCACTTTTCACCCAAAACCCAAGAAAAATAGATGAAGAGAAATGAGGATTAGAGAGTTCCATTACCTCTAGAGTGATGAGATGAAGAGGATGCTAGTGATTTTGAGGGTGGATGGTTAGAGGAAGACCCCAAATGACTCCTTCTTCTTTGATTTTCCTTCAAACCTCCATGGGAGCTCTCCTTCCTTGCTTCCCCTCTAAGTTTCGGCTACAACAAGAGCAAAATGACTTGATTTTGCTTCTCCAATCCAATATAATACCTAGAAGAAGTAAAGACCTAAAGGCCCTTGAGCTAGATTCCTTTGTAGTAGCTTTTGGGAGGGTAAAAGGGACAATGACCATCCCTTTTTCTCTCCTTCAACCAAAAGAGGACAAGTGTCCCTCTAGCTCATTTAATTTCCAAATTACTTTCCAACACTTTAAAAAAAAGAAGCTTTAGTCGATATAAAGTCTCGTTTTGACCAAAATTGACTTTATCCAATATTATACTCAAACGAAAGGGTTTTCTCCCCTGAAGCCAACTGTGATAATGGCTAATCCGTTTGGGTTCCAGAAAAGTCCCGAGTGGCTTCCGGAGTCACCGGTTCGGCCGGAAGCGGGTCTTACAACTGCCGCCAGTTCTAGATCATGGGTCGGGTAGTTGCGCTCATGCACCTTCAATTGTCTTGAGCCATAGGCAACTACCTTCCCGGATTGCATCAAAACACAACCAAGTCCCTCGCTTGAGGCGTCACAGTACACGTCATATCCCACTCCCCGCTCTGGAACAATCAACACTGGAGTGGTGGTCAAACGAGCCTTTAGCTCTGAGAAAGAGTGCTCACACTCACTAATCCAAAGGAACTCCGCTCCCTTGCGAGTCAATGTTGTCATAGGTGCAGCCAGTCGTGAGAAATCCCGAACAAAGCGTCGATAATATCCTGCCAAACCCAGGAAACTACGGATCTCAAAAACATTCTTGGGCCTTGCCCACTTCGAAATTGCATCAACCTTCGCTGGGTCGACTAAGATACCATCACGGGACACTACGTGTCCGAGGAATTTCACCTCAGCAAGCCAGAATTCGCACTTCTCCAAGTTCCCATACAGCTGGTGAGTACGTAACAAGGTCAACACTATCCTCAAGTGCTCCTCGTGTGCCTCTTCACTAGGCGAGTAAATCAAGATGTCATCAACGAAGACTACGACAAACTGATCCAGGTAAGGTCTGAATATGCCATTCATCAAATCCATGAATGCTGCTGGCGTGTTCGTCAACCCGAACGGCATTCCTAGAAACTCAAACTGTCCGTAACGCGTCCGGAACGCGGTCTTCTCCACATCTTCCTTTCGGACCCTCAAATAATAGTAGCCTGATCTTAGATCAATCTTGGAGAAACAGATTGTTCCTCTCAGTTGATCGAACAGGTCATCGATCCTCGGCATCGGGTAGCGGTTCTTCACCGTTACCCGGTTCAACTTCCGGTAATCGATGCACATCCTCAAGGCACCACCCTTCTTCTTTACGAAGAGGGCGGGTGCTCCCCACGGTGAGACACTAGGGCGGATGAAGCCATTCTCCTGTAACTCTTCGAGTTGTCGCTTTAACTCGACTAACTCAGCTGGCGCAAACTGATAAGGTGTCATCGAGATCAGCGCGGTACCGGGGATCAAGTCGATCCGGAACTCTATCTCGCGCCCCGGCGGTAAACCTGATAGCTCCTCCGGGAACACGTCCGGAAACTCACATACTACTCTCGGTAGGTCTCTGCCACACCGCACAACCTCAGACTCCACTCCCGTAGTCAGAGCGGATAGAAGGACTCCGCTCTTGCTACCCAAAACACAAGTAATAACTCTGTCACCTGACCTCACCGTCACCTGACGTCGAAAGAAATCGATCGTCGCCCGATACCTCGCAAGCCAATCCATCCCTAATATCACGTCGAAAGCAGTCATCTCCAGAACGAGTAAGTCACCAACGAAGGGGCAGTCTGCCACTCGAACCTCACAATCTCGACAAAAAGTATCCAGCACTACCTCCCCCGTAGCTGGGGTCTCAAGACACAAAGGTCTACTAAGGAATTCCACACTCAAACAAAAAGAACGAGCAAAAGAGGTAGAAATAAACGAATGGGATGCACCAGTGTCGAACAGAAAAGACGCCCACGAATTAAAAAGTAAACACGTACCCTGTATAGCCTCATGGCCGGCGTACTGTCCCTCAGCTCTAGCATCTGCAACTGCATAAACTCGGCCCTGTCGTGCCGGTGGTCCTCCTCTCGGTGGTGGTGGTAGTGCCACCTGCTGCTGAGGCCTAGCCTGGTGTCTCGGGGCTGCCGCTCCCGCTGCCTGACGAGGAGCTCTCTACTACAGTGCCGGTCGTGGTCGGCCGGGAGGTGCCTGACGAGGCTGTGCCTGCTGGGGCCTCGGTGGATGTGCAATTCCAACCCTATCAGGACAAGCGAAAGCCATGTGCCCCTGTCGGCCGCACTGGAAACAAGTCCAGTCATCAACACGCTCCCTCTCACCAAACCCATGTGGACGATCCATCTGTCGCTCTGCGGGTCCTCTGCTCCTCGGGCAGTCTCGGGCCAAGTGTCCCTGCTGTCTGCATATAGGGCAGAACTGTGTCAGTGGGGCAGGTCCAACTAATGCCACTGCTGCTCCTCTGCGCATACCACTCTGCTGAAACTGTGGCTGGAAGTGGCCAGAAGTCCTCTGTCGCCTAGCATCACGCCTCTCTGATGGCCTGAGGGAACCACTCGGCCTCGGCCTGATATCTCGCTCTCTGGCGGTCTCTCGGAAATTCCTCTCCACCGCTAAGGCCTGGTCTACCAGAGTAGAGTACACCTCTGTCCTCAAAACAATAATCCTATCAGCAATAGCAGGGAGGAGCCCACGCTCGAACCGTCGGCAACGACTGTGCTCAGTCTGCACCATCTCGGGTGCGAAGCGGGAAAATGATAAGAACCTCGCCACATACTCAGATACTGTCATCCCCCTCTACCGCAGATCCATGAACTATTAGCGTCTATCATCTCGGATTGACCGCGGAAAGTACTGCTCCAGGAACAATCTATTGAAAAGCTCAAAATCCTCGCCAAATGTGGTCTGCACTGACTGCCACCAGTAAAAAGCCTCACCCTCAAGCTGGAAAGTGGAGAAGGAGACTCTCAAACGTCCCTCAGAAATGCCAGACGTTTCAAGGTTGCGAGTGATCCGCTCCAACCATAAAACTGCTGCCTCGGAGTCGGCACTCCCAGAAAAAGTCGGTGTACCCAAACGACGGAAATCACGAAGCGTCTGGGCCGTGTAGCTATCCATCTGTCCTGGCCTCCCGACGGAGACTTCCTCAATAGTAGGCACGGGCTCTGCCGCCGGTGCTGTGGCCTCCTGCTGAGCACTGAGTGCTTCCAGTACTGCGCGTACTACCTCATCAATAGGGGTAGTCTGAGTCGGCGCTGCGACTGGAGTATCTCTCACTGGCGACCCTGATGGTCCATCCTCGAAGCTCTGGTGCTCTGTGGGAGCAGCACACTGGGCGCTAGCTGGCCCTGCCAGTCCAACAGCTGGTGACTGGCTCTGCCCCAAAGCTGGGCGACTCCTGGTACCTCTCGGAACGTAAACATGAGACATCACGAAAGATCGTTGTAGTAGTACGTAAAGTTCAACTCAGTTTAACACAACCGGAACGATTTAAGCAAAAGGGGCGTTCTCGTTCGTCTCAACGGATCCTAATTAGATCGAGGGTAAGTAGATAAGTCGTATATAGTACTTATATAGTCAAAGAAGTCCGCACTTCGTGCGTCTCACACAGCAAACAAGTAATGCAACCAATTCCCATAGGAGGCAAAGTTCACACATACCCACACCCATCACTAGGGTTTCAAAGTGCGAAGCAAACAGTTTGGAAATAAGTCCTTAATCCTTTTTATCATAATCTTTCTCTTTCCTCGACTTCCTTATCTTTAACCAAAATAACCAAGTCGATCTCGCATCGTTACAACTTGGTTCAGGCGTCCCCGAACCTCGTTGTAACCACTTGACATCTAACCATCACGTTTGACTACAGTGGCGCCCCTGAGTCAACCCGTGATAGTACACCCAATTCAGTTTTACAGAAAATTCGGCATGACCTATTCGTATTTTCCACTAACCCTCCATTTAAACGGGACATTTACCAACCAATTTTCACAAGTTATTCGATACAAAGAGTTCTCATGCTCTACAAGACACAACACACAATCAGTACATAGATTTCTCAGCTTTGCAAAGTACACACGCAATCAAAAGGGTGCAAGAATACCCGAGTTCCATTCTTTTCTCAAAAGTCCTACCAATTGGGTCACCTTTTCAACTTTGATTCTTTAAACAATTCTAAACATCAAAACCAGGCCAACACTCAAAAAATTCCAAAATCTTAACGTTCCAATCCTTCCATAAGTCCACCATTTGATCACTCACCACTCCGACAAGTAATACTCCAATAAGTCCATCCTCCAACCTCATCACTACCTCCTCTAATTAACCTTTCAACCTTATCGAACATGAAACGACCAACACGGTAGTAACACACTCAGCATCTAATTTATTCAACAATATACAATACGGTTCCATCATTGCTCGTTAACCCAATACCGATCTCAACCATTCGGTTTCCCCGATCACTATACATTACAGTCCATAGGGTAAGGATACCACTCAAGCGATGTAACCATTGAAAACAAGAGATTTAGATTTAAACAACCATTGAAATCAGAAAGACTCGAGTCGTTCTCACTCTATGCATCAATGTTTTAAATCTCGCATCACTGAGTACACGACTTAGACCTCCTAACTCTACCCACCTAATTGACGTTGGTCTGAGGTTTTGAAAACAAGTTCAAAAATGAAACCTGGCTCTGATACAAAATTGTCACGCCCCAAATCCGGCTTTGACCGGACGCGAGACGTGACCGGAAATAAAAGTAGAAAAGCAATAATTAAATACCAAAACCTTTATAGTATAAGGATAAACTCACTCAATATCAACGGTTATCAATAGTTCCAAAACTTCAAATGAGTCACAGCTCAACATAAATAGTCAAATAAATAATGTTTAAAACACAAGACCAACACAACTCTAAGATAAATCCCAAGATGTCCAAAACCTCCCGAGCCTCGAACTCACTAGACATCAGCTACAACTGTAAAACAGTAAGAAAACTAAAGGGGATGAGCTTACACTCAGTAGGAAAAACCTTAACAATTCAACCCTTAGATCAATACTGTACCGTGCAACAGATAACTCAAATGACAACCAAAACGACCAACGATGAAATAATATGTAACAAGATAGAATAAGATAAGTACGATGAAATAATATATATAAACAAGATAGAAAAAGATAAGCTCGTACTCTTGAAAATAACATTAACTTGAAGGTTCCATAACAGAATAAATATAAAGTATCATAACGATTAAATGGGAGTAATTTATATCGCGCCAACCACTTGCTTTCTCAAGCCTCCGATCCATAAATAGATTCTAGTGTCACCTCGGTTCCCATATTCCGATCTACTATAGTATTCATATCACATCAGATTTTCCCTCGATCCAGAGGAGGCACATACATCGGAGCACCGGAAACCATCCCATAGGGATGTTCATCGTCGGGGTTCTCGAAAGTGTCTCCAAAGGACCATAAGTCATAGGGAACCAAGGTAGTGCTCCCGTAGGACGTCCACCCTTGGGTGAAACCTCAGTAACCATCTCTCATGAAGGAATCTACTCAATATCCCGCAGGATCTACTGAGCCCTTAGGCCCCTCACATCACTCAATATCCCGCAAGATCTGCCGAGCTCTCAGACTCCAATAATCACTCAATAATCACTCAATATACCGTAGGATCTGCCGAGCTCTCAGGCTCCAATAATCACTCAATATCCCGTAGGATCTGCCGAGCTCTAAGGCTCCAACAATCACTCAATATCTCACTGTCTCTGTCAAACTCCAACCACCACAACGACACCGGATTACCCCCCCCCCCCCCCCCGGTGTAGTACCGAACCAAACAAACAAACAACATTTCAAGAATAAGAATAAATACACAAGCACTAAATTCATACAACAATGAACATTTCTCAAATCACACTTTCATCAAGCAAAGACATCCAATAACACCTCACACTTACCGTATACTTACCTGTCACGAACCAACGGTACATCGATCACCTGATTGTACTCCTTAGTACAACCAGTCATACTCGATCATCCGTACAATCCAAAGAGTAATTCAACATGTAACCACTCACTCACGCAAGTAAACATTTAACTAATCGAACATAAAGTAAACTAGTTCCATTAGACTCTTGATTATCCTAATAACTAGCAACCAAGCATGTGAACCTAGCACACAACTAATCCGAGAGCTCTTCACAGCCTCTCTACCAGTAAATCAATTCCCAAGTATTGAAAGCGAGCTATACTAGTCATCTTCATCCTAAGCATGCATTCTAGACATTCCGGTTATTAATAATTGAAAGACGATTATTCTAGTTATTCGCATCCTATAGGCAATTCTAGAACCTTTCCGATTTTATTATCCTAATATGCATACTAAGCGTTTAAATAAGAAGTTAAGACTTTCCCCACCTCTTGGTAAACCTCTAGAAACTCTGTTGACAACTCGGTGGCCTCAACTCCGTCCTTCACACGGGTACCGGAAGGGTCTTCGATCCTCGAGCTCGAAACCAAGGTCTTTAGAAGGGCGAGATTGAGAAGATGATGATGAAATGGAGAAGGAAGGGACAGGAAATGGCACCAAGTTGCTCCTTTTTCCTTTGCTTCTTCTTCAAGACTCCATGGGAGCTCCTCTCTCTTCCTTTCCTCTCAAAATTCGGCTACACCCACAAAAATGAAATGATTTTGGTCTTCCAATTTCATATAAGATCTAGAGTTGGTTAATGACTAAAAGCCCTTTAGATATTTTCCCTCGTAGAGGCTTTTAGGAGGGCATAGTGGTCCAAGACCACTCCCTTTTCTCTCTTCTAACCAAATAGGGACAAGTGTCCAAGTGGGTCCTCTAGCTTTCCGATTTAATTTCCAGCACAATAATTAATATTGTTTTAGTCGATATAAAGTCCGATTTTGACCAACTTTGACTTTCTTCAATATTATACTCAAACGAAAGGAAGCGGCCCTATTAAGCTAACCGTGATGACGGCTAAGCATTTTGGGCCCCGGAAAAGCCCCGAATGACCTTCTGAGTCATCGGTTGACTTTTCCGGTAGAAAGTCAAACTTGCTTTTAAAAGTCATCGGTTCGCCCGGGATCGACTAGGAGCGGTTCTTACAGGGAGCCTGTTGCTCGACGTACAGTAATGTAATTGCGTTTTCGATTAATAAAGTTTCAACTTTCACTCAATAAGCTTGACATAATTTTTAATGTTGAATTTACAGTGATTTGTAAAATGAAAAGTTGTGATTTTTATGAAGATTTCAAATTGGTATGCATATATTATATTTTTTTTACTTTAATTGCTATTACTTGAAACTGTAAACTAAGTGATGCATCTGGTTTTTTGAAAACCGTTAATGTTTTAAAAAATTCTTAGGTGTTAGTATTGTTTTGTGGGTCATACGGATTGTATCCGGTCCACCCACACAGTTTGTGAATAAATACGCTGAATATTTATTTGCCGCGTGTGAGTTGTGGATCATAAAAATCAAAATCCGCATTTACACGAACGGATGAAAGGCAGATATCCACCCATAAACACCCCTAATGAAAGGCATACATGAACTATTGGGTCTGGCCTATATACTAAGTTCTCTACAAATTAATAGAAAGAGTTAGGGGTAGAGCAGAAAGAGGACATCTAAGTTTGTCCAATTTCTCGAATTGTGTCTTAACCCCATTAATAAATGGTTTTCTTTATCCACCAACACCACACAAATAAATAAACGACATGAAACGAGAGGTTGGGGATCAGTGAGCTGTAAGCAGACCTCCAACATCGTCGAAACATAATAGGCGGTGAAATTCAAATTTTCGTTACGAACATGTATTAGCTAAAGGAGTCTTGTATGGACGAATCACCTAGGTGCGGGAAAAAAGGGGGGCAACATAAACTGGGGATCCAGCCCGTAATAACATGTGTCCTTTGTTGAAATTAAAAAGAAAACTTATAACTTTATATTTTTATCTAATTTCACAATATAAATTCTTATCATTCCTCACACGTCGTATATTACATAAAAACAACACTTCTCCCTACACGCGAACTTTCGTAATCTTGCAATGAATAAAAAAAATTTTATCGATCATCTTCTCGATGAAAGAACCTTTTGTCCTATGATATATATTTTCCCACTCCACCCCAAACAAGATTGTCAATTCGATCGGGATTATTTTTAGTGACCACTTCCACCTACAATCGTCAAGTCGATCGACCTGTCAATTTCTCCATTCTTCATTTGGTTTGCCAACATGTGGCTCTGTCAAACCAAAAGTTCTTGAAATTAAATGGAGCTATGTTGAAGAAGAATATCTTGCTTATGCATGGATAGATAATTATACCGATTTGGTGTACAAGAATTCCGAAAGGGTGAGAAATTTTACGATGCCATCGGCATGGAGTTTATTTAACAAAAAGTCATCCCTCCGAATCCACACAGATTTTGAAAAATTGTAAGGATCATAAACAATAATTAAATGTACCAAGAAAAATTGGTTGTTCATAATTTTTTTTAAAGAACATTAGAGCAACCACAATGGTCTGTTTGGCTCGAATTGTCACGCCCCAAATCCGGTATTGACCGAACTCGAGACGTGAACCGGGATTTGTAGAGAAAACAATTTAAAACACATAATTAAGTTCAAAGCTGTAGATAAATAGAGTAATTGTCACGCCCCAAATCCGGTTTTGACCGGACTCGAGACGTTAATTAAAGATATAATTAAATGATAACGATAAAAGTAGACTTAAACAATCATAAAGCTCCAAGTTTAGTTTCGATCAAATAACTCGATATAAATAAGTTCCAAACTAAATTTAAGAGTCAAAGCTCCGAATAAAACAAGTAAAACATAAGGTCCAATACAAGGACAAAAGACGTCTCTAACAACAATATCACATGGACTCTCCCAGAAGCTTCCGAGCCTCGAGTCCACTACTCACCAAAAAAGCCTGTACCAACAGTAAATAAACAAAGAGGGGTGAGCTTACGCTCAGTAGGGAAAATACTAAGCAAAGACAACCTCCACTTTGGTAATAAAACTGATTTAGCACAAGTAGGCACAATTTACAGTTAATACGATTAACCAATAAGATGTTATGTAAGAGAGAACGATAATAATAGTAATATTTAATTCTTAAGGGATAACAATAATGTAAGGAGATTAAGGAAAGGTGATGAATTCTTTTAACAAAACTACTACAAGAGAGCATTTAATTCTCATGCCAATAACTTGAACCACACTACTCTGATCCACAATTGGTTCTTGTGTCATGTCGGGTACAATGCTCCGATCCACAATAGTCCTTGTGTCATGTCGAATTTCCCCTCGGTCCAGAGGAGACACATACGTCAGGACTACCGGAAACATCCTTGAAGGGACACATATCGTCAGGATTCGCGGAAATGTCCCCAAAGGACCATAGGTCATCGAGGTGAAACAGGATAACCTTCCGGAAATGCTCTCGCAGGACGCATACACCCGGGGTGAAGCTGCAAGTAACCATCCCCGCAGGGTAAACAATCTCGTGTCGTACCGGAATTCCCTTCGGCCTAGACGTCTTCCCAGGATTCACCTCGGGTTGAAACACAATCTCTCGGCTATGCTACTACCCCACACCGGTGAACCCCCTCGGTGTAGGTACCATACCGGATCACAAGTCATCGGCTTAGGTACTACCCCACACCGGCTTACCCCCTCGGTGTAGGTACCTTACAGGCACTACCCCACACCGGCTTACCCCCTCGGTGTAGGTGCCATACCGGAACACAACTCCTCTTAAAACACACACAAGAGAACAACATGTCAAACAATCATAGTACAACCAAAGCTTGGTAACTCACATTCTTACCACAACACGCCACAAGGAAATCATATTAACAGTCACACTTACCGGCATACTTACCAACCACGTTCCATCAGTCTATCACTCACCCGATCATACCATTTGGCACAATCAATTTACACTCAAACATTCATTCAATCAATCAATCATTCAACCATTCATTCAGGCATTCACATCACAATCAACATAATTTAACTAGTTTAGTTTGACTCTTAGTTTAACTTAAAAACTAAGCGAGCAAGGCATATGAAGCAATAACAAACAATCCTAAGGCTCATCACGGCCACTCTACCAGCACGGCAATTTCCTAAGTATTGAAAGCGATTTAAACTAGTGAATCACAGCCTACATGCATACTAGACACGTCCGGTTATTATTGTAATAAAAACACGGTTATTCTAGTGAATCACATCCTATATGCAATCTAGGACCTTTCCGGTTATTAATTATCCTATAGGCATACTATTAGCAGTTCTTAAATTAGGAGTGGAGTTTACGGCTTTTCCCTACCTCAAGACGAACCAACAACTACGTCTCCTAACTGCTGACGTCCGAGCCTAACTCCGGTATTCTCGGGCGAAGTCCAAGTTCTCGGGCGAAGTCCAAGTCTGGGTTTTAATAGTTAAAAAGTCCAATCAGTCCCAGTATGTCCAAAGTCCTCGGATTTGTCCATTTAGTCCTCCCATTAACCAAATTATATTAATTTAATATTTCATTAATCTGATTTTAAAATAATTAATTCTTTAAAATCGGTTTGACCCGGATCCGAGTCCGAACCCGTACCCAAACCCGGTCCGAGCCCGAACCCGAACCCGAACCCGAGTCCAGACCCGACCCGACCCAGGTCCGGCTCCAGGCCCGAGTCCGAACCCGTAACCAAACCGAGTGCAAACCTAACTGGGCCAATAACTGGTCAGGCCCGTCCGAGGCCTAAAGCCCACTTCGTTCTGGCCCAGAGCCTGGCCCAAACTCTGACCGGTCCAAGGCCTGGCCCGCTAGGGTTTCGGTCTGGTCCGAGCCCGACGAGGTCGACGGCAGCTAGGGTTCTACTCAGACCACCGCCTGCGGCGTTAGGGGAAGCTGAAGTAGGGCGAGATGCTCGGGATGTGATTTCCTACGCAGCTTCGACGAGAAATCCCCGGAGATCCACGCCCTTCGAGACCCATGCCCTCTCAGAGCTCACGCGAGCTCGAATGGAGCTTCACGGCGGCGCACCAGAGGGAAAGGGAGGAGAAGCTCCGACGGGGCGAGTTTTATGGTGGTTTTTTCGGGGAAAAGGGACGACGAGAGAGGCACGAACCGCGCGGTGTTCTCCGTCGCCGGCGCGGCAATGATTTGCGCTCGCGAGCGAAACCCAGGCGTGAAATCTCAGGCAGAGATGTCTCTCTCTTGTGGTCGGCGTCGAGCGAGGGAGGAGGAGGAGCGAGGGAGAGGTGGAGAAGCTGTGAGCGGAGAGAGAGAGATGGAGAGAAAAGGGAGGACGGAGGGGCTCTAGTTTCCGGCGAGAAGCGCGAGAGCGAGAGCGAGGAAGAGGAGAGAGGAAGTGGATCTGAGAACCTCGGGAAGTGTGCGGATGCGATGAAGAAGACGAAGGGTTAGGGTTGCTTGCGTGCGTTTTGGGCTCGGATGCGTGCGTTTTGGGCTTGGGCTCGTCCTCTGATGGCCCAAGTCCAGTCCATACCTGCCCAGCCCAAACCTCCTCTCTTTTTTTTTCTTTTTTTTTTGAAGTCGATCCAAAATTCGACTCATTCCCCAACCCAACGACGTTCCCAACAATAAATTATCGAACTAAAAATTTAGTTCTTTACAGTCTACCCCCCTTAAAAGAATTTCGTCCTCGAAATTTAAAACAAACGTGCTCCACTTGACCCTAACTCAGGGAACGTCCGATTAAAACTCACAAGCGAGGGACCCGCGGTGTACTCCCGTAGTTGAGAACGTGGAGGGCGATAGGTAACGGCTCCAACTCTGCCTAAAACCTCAGAAGGTCTGATAATCTACAGGGCCAACTTGCCTCCGTCACAGTTGGACCGTATTGGGCCCTTCTTCGGGCTGACCCTCAGAAAGGTCTGATCACCAACTGGAACTCAAGAGGCCTACGCCTTCCAACTGTGTAACTCTTATGTCGGCTCTGCATGGTCCTTAGCCACTTCCGAACAACGAAACCTTCGTTTAAACGTTCTTCACTTGAACGCGCTAGTTACCCAAACGCCCTACTTGACGGTGTAAAACAGCCTTACTCAACAGTTCACACTTATAACAAGCAATAAATCACATAAACTCAAAGACTCACCGAGTAAAAATAACATGTTGAATAACACCCAAAACACTAAGGAAAACTAGGTAACGGTCTAGATATCCTATACCGGAATCCTACATCGGTATAGATATCGTATCGCCACAGACAACCTCGGTCTAGATACCCTATACCGGAATTCCTCGTCGGTATAGGTGTCACACCGGAACTCACGACATCGGTCTAGACATACTCTATACCGGAATCTCCCGTCGGTCATAGGTATCGTACCGGAACATTTCGTAACGCGAACAGAAATCGGAACTACACGCAGACGTAACTTCTCAGTTTGCTTCTTAGTAACCGTTACAGGGACAATTCACCCAGAACTCAAACACTGTCATGCATGACCAACCACAAACAAATGTACAAGAAAGTAATATACGAAAGCACTCATCAAGACAAAGGATCTCATGATCACTGCACGGTTCGGAACAACCGCTCGGTTTACCACATCTAGTGGAACGGTAGGCGCACCTCAAAAGGGAAAATAACACACAAACCAGACACTACTTTAACCACACCCGACAGTAACTAACACAAACTCAAGATCGATCATTGAATTTTATCAACCCATGATATTCCTCTTACCGTTGGTACCTGTTCACAACTACTGATCAAACCAACTTACAAGTCGTTTCATTTAAGCCACCACAACAAGGAATACTCAACACGCACCGAAATCTCAAGGATTTGAACGGTTTAGAATACTTTACGCGCATTTCTTCAATCGACTTTCAAACAAATTAGGATCAGTCACTGGTCAACTCTTAATTCTCACTGTGCCCTGCATGGGCACAAGACCCTTCCTACCATACGGTTCTTCGTTCGGTGTCATCTTGTTACTGGCCTGGAGGCTTGTGGTAGTCGCATTCGGCTATAGTCTTCGGATCCCAACGAGAGGTTTTCTCACTTCTATGGCGTAACTTAGCGGTCACGCTAGTCCTCACGGGACGTTGGCGTTCGTTCTTTCCTTTGCTGACAAAGATACGCCTTGGCACTCGTTTCTCGTTCTCCACATTCGGTTCCGCTGGGAGTGTCGTCTGATGTCGTTGTACCTCTCGGTGCTATCCACCTATTCCGTGTGGCGCGAATGATGTGACTCTCGTAACACGTCTTCTTGTTGTTGCGCGGCACGAACTCTCTCCTTGATTCGTCATATGCTCACGATCCTTGGTGTCGCCGTTGTTGACCATCTTCTTCTAGAACTCTATCGCGTTGGCACTGCGTATCGGGTCTTCATCTTGATGTGGTCCAGCTACTGGTGGTCTTCATGCCTCCTCAGCGCTCCGCTCCCCTTCTTCTTGAAGCGTGCTGCATTCTTCATGGCAATGCGCTCGAACCGGTCTCCTTTTTCTCTGGCCCTCCGGATTGATGTTCGGTTTGGTCAACTCTGCTGGCGCGAATCTGCATGATCTAAGGATGTTGGCGTCGTCTCTGGTCTCGGGTAAAATCCGAAGTCGACTTCGTGAACTTGCAGTGATCTGATCGGCTTCTCCGGGAAGAACTTAGGGACAACGCACTCTAATCTAATCTCTCACGTACGGCACACACTCGTCCAACTCTTTTCTCCTTTCGCGGGGGTGTGAAGATAAAAGGGTCGTCTCAAAGGTTTGAATCTTATGATTTAAATCTTCTAGCGGGGTAGGAGAAGCTGGAGATTGCGACGCCTGTGGGTTATGGGCCCACCACGCTTCCGCTGCGCTACTCTGATCTTATCGTCTCTCGGCCATCTCATATGACCGATCGAACGGCTTATCGGTTAATGTTTCAGCCCTTCACGACTCGGGCATTCACTGCTGAAAGCACTCGATTATCGCTTGATGTTTTACCGATCGGTTCTTAAAACTCAATATGTACGCTCGAAGAAGGAGAAAAACTTTCTGTATGACAAGGTCTGCTACTCCACTTTGAAACTCACACTGACACTAATCGGTACTACCACACCTCCAGTCGGCGCGTTAAGGTACGGGTAGGCTTAACAGTTTAAAAAAAACGCTCCAACACATAGTCACCACGAAAATAACACAAACAAGTGTAAACCTCAAGTGTCAGCAAACAGAAAATCCAAACTTTAAATAGTAAACAAGTACTCTAAGCGATTTCAAGATCGGAATCAAGTCCCTCAGCTCGGGGCCCGGTAATCGCGTACACTCGGCCCTGCGGAGTCGGAGGTCCCCCTCTCGGTGGTGGTGGAAGAATCTGCTGTTGTGGGGCCCTTGGTTGATATCTCTGTGCTGGCACTCCCGCCGCCTGACGTGGAGTTCTCGGAGGTTGTGCCTGTCGTGGTCGGCCAGGAGGTGCTTGGCGAGGTTGCGCCTGCTGAGGTCTCAGCGCTGGCGCTCCTCCAACCCGATTAGAACAAGCGAAGGAAAGGTGTCCCTGTCGGTCTCACTGATAGCACGCTCTCTCATCAACGCGCGGTCTCTCCTCGAACCTCGGTGGACGATCGACCCGACGGTTTGCAGGTCCGCTGCTCCTCGGGCAGTCTCGGGCTAGGTAGCCCTACTGTCTGCACACTGGGCACAACTGCGCTAACGAGGCAGGTCCGACTGACGCTACAGTTCCCACCCAGCGCATGCCAGCAGACTGGAACTGTGGCTGAAAAGATCCAGAGACTCTCTGCCTCTTCGAATCTCGACCCTCGGACGACCTCAAGAAGCCACTCGGCCTCGGCCCGATCTCCCACGCCCTAGCGATCTCCCGAAAATGCCTCTCCATGGCTAGTGACTGGTCCACCAGTGTAGAGTAAACCTCGGTCCTGAAAGCGCTGACCCGATCTGCGATTAGCGGAATGAGCCCGCCCTCGAATCGCCTGCAGCGACTCTCCTCAGTCTGCACCAGCTCCGGTGCGAAACGAGACAAGGATATGAACCTCACCTCATACTCAGAGACGGTCTTCCCTCTTTGACGCAGTTCCAGGAACTACTGGCGCCTATCGTCCCGAACGGATCGAGGGAAAAACTACTCCAGGAACAATTTGTTGAATAACTGGTAATCATCCTCAACCCTGGTCTGCACAGACTGCCACCAATAATACGCCTCTCCATCTAGCTGAAAGGTCGCGAAGGATATTCTCAGACATCCCTCGGATACCCAGAGGTATCCAGGTTGTGGGTAATCCGCTCCAACCATCTTGCAGCTGCCTCGGGGTCTTCTCCCCGGAGTAGACTGGTGTGCCCAGCCTACGGAAAATCCCTGACAGCATGGGCCGTGTAGCTGTCAAACTGGTCTGGTCTCTCGATAGTGGATGCGACAGCAGTAGGCACAGGCTCTGGTGCCGGTGCTGCAGTCCCCTACTGAGCGTTGATCGCTGCTAGCACTGCGCGATCCACCTCCTCTAGAGGGGTCGCCTGAGTAGGCTCTGCGACTGGAGAAACCCTAGGCGGTAACCCTGACGGTCCAGCCTCAAAATGCTGGTGCTCTGAAGAAGCAGCACCCTGGGCACTCACTGCCCCTGCCTGCTCAATAACAGGTGTTTGTCTCTGCCCCCCAGCTGGGCGGCCCCTGGTACCTCTCGGCACGTAAGCGCGAGGCATGTCGTATACCCGTTGCATGGATAATGCACATGTTCAGTTTTTCAGTTTAGCACAAAGCGGTTCGATTAAAACAAAAGATGTTCACACTCGTTTCACAAGGGTCCTACTTAGACCGAAAGTACTTATTCTTAGGATATTCATATATAATACTTTATATAGGCGCAGAAGTCTGCACCCTTGTGCGTATCACAACATCAATCAAGCAAATCAATCATTCCCACAGGAGGCACAGTTTCACCAAATCACACAACAATATACCGGACCGACATACATCTCGGTCGGGTATCTTCCCATCACGTGGGGTTCATATCATAACACGACAGTTCCACCCGACATAACATAAAGGAGTCAAACTTAAACAAGCGCTTAAACAATTAAGACTCTTGTCGTTCCAACTCTACGCATCGGATATTTCCGACTTGCGTCACTGAGTAATACGACTTAGACCACCTAAATCTACCCACCTAATTGACGTATGGTTCGAGGTTTGGAAAACAAGTTAAAAATGAAACAAGACTCTGATACCAAATTGTCACGCCCCAAATCCGGTTTTGACCGGACTCGAGACATGAATTGAAGATATGATTAAATGAAAACGATAAAAGTAAACTTAAGCAATCATAAACCTCCAAGTTTAGTTTCGATCAAATAACTCGATATAAATAAGTTCCAAACCAAATTTAAGAGTCAAAGCTCTGAATAAAACAAGTAAAACATAAGGTCCAATACAAGGACAAAATACGTCTCTAACAACAATATCACCCAGACTCTCCCAGAAGCTCCCGAGCCTCGAGTCCACTACTCACCAAGCAAGCCTGTACAAATAGTAAATAAACAAACAGGGGTGAGCTTAAGCTCAGTAGGGAAAATACTAAGTAAAGACAACCTCCACTTTGGTCATAAAACTGATTTAGAACAAGTAGGCACAATTTACAGTTAATACGATTAACCAATAAGATGCTATGTAAGAGAGAACGATAATAATAGTAATATTCAATTCTTAAGGGATAATAGTAAATTAAGGAGATTAAGGAAAGGTGATGAATTCTTTTAATAAAACTACTAAAAAAGAGCATTTAATTCTCACGCCAATAACTTGAACCACACTACTCTGATCCACAATTGGTTCTTGTGTCATGTCGGGTACAATGCTCCGATCCACAATAGTCCTTGTGTCATGTCGAATTTCCCCTCGGTCCAGAGGAGACACATACGTCGGGACTACCAGAAACATCCCTGAAGGGACACATATCGTCGGGATTCTCGGAAATGTCCCCAAAGGACCATAGGTCATCGGGGTGAAACGGGATAACCTTCCGGAAATGCTCCCGCAGGACGGATACACCCGGGGTGAAGCAGCAAGTAACCATCCCTGCAGGGTAAAAAATCTCGTGTCGTACCGGAATCCCTTCGGCCTAGACGTCTTCCCGGGATTCACCTCGGGTTGAAACACAATCTCTTGGCTATGATACTACCCCACATCGGTGAACCCTCTCGGTGTAGGTACCTTACCGGATCACAAGTCATCGGATTAGGTATTACCCCACACAGGCTTACCCCCTCGGTGTAGGTGCCATACCGGAACACAACTCCTCTTAAAACACACACAAGAGAACAACATGTCAAACAATAATAGTACAACCAAAGCTTGGTAACTCACAATCTTACCACAACACGCCACAAGGAAATCATATTAACAATCACACTTACCGGCATACTTACCAACCACGATCCATCGGTCTATCACTCACCCGATCATACCATTTGGCACAATCAATTTACACTCAAGCATTCATTCAATCAATCAATCATTCAAGCATTCATTCAATTAATCATTCAGGCATTCACATCACAATCAACATAAATTAACTAGTGTAGTTTGACTCTTAGTTTAACTTAAAGACTAAGCGAGCAAGGCATATGAAGCAATCACAAACAATCCTAAGGCTCATCACGACCACTCTACCAGCACGACAATTTCCTAAGTATTGAAAGCGATTTAAACTAGTGAATCACAGCCTACATGCATACTAGACACGTCCGGTTATTATTGTAATAAAAACACGGTTATTCTAGTGAATCACATCCTATATGCAATCTAGGACCTTTCCGGTTATTAATTATCCTATAGGCATACTATTAGCAGTTCTTAAATTAGGAGTGGAGTTTACGGCTTTTCCCTACCTCAAGAAGAACCAACAGCTACGTCTCCTAGTTGCTGACGTCCGAGCCTAACTCCGGTCTTCTCGGGCGAAGTCCAAGTTCTCGGGCAAAGTCCAAGTCTGGGTTTTAACAGTTAAAAAGTCCAATCAATCCCGGTATGTCCAAAGTCCTCGGATTTGTCCATTTAGTCCTTAATTAACCAAATTAAATTAATTTAATATTTAATTAATCTAATTTTAAAATAATTCATTCTTTAAAATCGGTTCGACCCGGATCCGACCCGAGTCGGACCCGGATCCGAGTCCGAACCCGTATCCAAACCCGGCCCGAGCCCGAACCCGAGTCCAGACACAACCCAGGTCCTGCTCCAGGCCCGAGTCCGGACCCGTAACCAAACCGAGTGCAGACCTAACTGGGCCGATGCCTGGTCAGGCCCGTCCGAGGCCTAAAGCCCACTTCGTTCTGGCCCAAACTCTGACCGGTCCTAGGCCTGGCCCGCTAGGGTTCCGGTCTGGTCCGAGCCCGACGAGTTCGACGGCGACTAGCGTTCTACTCCGACCACCGCCTGCGGCGTCAGGTGAAGCTGAAGGAGGGCGAGATGCTCGGGATGTGATTTCCTACGTAGCTCCGGCGAGAAATCCCCAGAGATCCACGCCCTTTGAGACCCATGCCCTCTCAGAGCTCACGCGAGCTCGAATAGAGCTTCACGGCGGTGCACCAGAGGGAAAGGGAGGAGAAGCTCCGACGGGGCGAGTTTTCTGGTGGTTTTGTCGGGGAAAAGGGACGGCGAGAGAGGCACGAACCGCGTGGTGATCTCCGTCTCCGGCGCGACGATGATTTGCACTCGCGAGCGAAACCCAGGAGTGAAATCTCAGGCGGAGATGTCTCACTCTTGTGGTCGGCGTCGAGCGAGGGAGGAGGAGGAGCGAGGGAGAGGTGGAGAAGCTGTGAGCGGAGAGAGATAGAGATGGAGAGAAAAGGGAAGGCGGAGGGGCTCTGGTTTCTGGCGAGAAGCGCGAGAGCGAGAGCGAGGAAGAGGATAGAGGAAGTGGATCTGAGAACCTCGGGAAGTGTGCGGCTGCGATGAAGAAGACGAAGGGTTAGGGTTGCTTGCGTGCATTTTGGGCTCGGATGCGTGTGTTTTGGGCTTGGGCTAGTCCTCTGATGGCCCAAGTCCAGTCCAAACCTGCCCAGCTCAAACCTCCTCTTTTTTTTTTTTTTGATTTTCTTCTTGTTTCTTTTTTTGAAGTCGATCCAAAATTCGACTCGTTCCCCAACCCAACGACGTTCCCAACAATAAATTATCGAACTAAAAATTTAGGTATTTACAGTAATAAATAAAGTCTGAGAATCTGAAACCCTGAGTCCTACGCTCAGTCAAATACAATAGTCGAAAAATAACAGTACGTCTCTAAGAAACAAAATAAATAACTCTCGGACTCTCGCTAGCCCCATGCTCCGCGATGTCCGCTAGTCCAGATCAAAGCTAATACCTGTAGAAAACACGGTAAGGGGTGAGCTTGACACTCAGTAGGGAAAAGCTACGAAAACCACCTAATTACGAACTTACAAAGAAAGCCTTTCAATTTTAATAGTTCAAAAGGAATGATTGCTAACCCGGTGCGACACTTAAACCATTTTAAAGACAATACTCGTTTGACCCTAACACTTACCAAATTAACAATCTCCAACCTTAAATCAAAACCAATTGCTACATCGGGGCAACACCGATGTAGCAACACTCACTGGCATTCTCAACACAACAATTCACACACACTTGCACGGTTTCTGGAGCAACCCGCTAGGCCCGGCGAAGTCACACGCAACTTTCCCCACCACACAGTCGAGAGAGGCGGTCGACCTCATCGCGGTACACAAGCCCAGCCTCTTCGCGGAACACAGCGTTTTACCGACACACGGAAGGTAGGGAAATTGCCTCTTCGCGGAACACATCTCGGACATAGCATTTTACCGAGTGCTAGTCGGAAGGTAGGGAAACCACCTCTTCGCGGGACACAGCGTTTTACCGACTCAAGGTCGGAAGGTAGGGAAACCACCTGTCTCATGTAACCAGGGCACTCATAATCACAATCACAATGATACTCACACAACATCACGTACTTACCATCACTTACCGACACCACACTCAACGTGGTAACCCCACCGGCTTAACTGGTATCCATTCCCCAAGTCCACAGTTCAACATACCATATAACCAGAAAATAACCACTCAAGTCACTAATATGCGACACTAGTTCAACTCTACTCGTTTTCATGTTTGTTAATTATTAACCGATTAATCAACACAGAACACACAGGCAAACACAATCAGCAAACAATACTACAGGGACGACATGGCCTGATTCTTCCAGCACGGCATACCAACACCTACGGCACGACATGGCTCGTAGGTGGTTCGCAGTTTAATAAAGCTACTCTAGTTAATCACATCCTATATGCATACTAGTTGTTTATCCGATTATTAAGGTTTCCCTATATGCATTCTAGTACATCCGTAATTAAGTAAGGTTCCGAGGTATTCCCTACCTCTCAGTCTCTATCTGGGTCGGGTCGGGTCTGGATCCGGGTCTGGGTCGGGCTCGGGTCTGGGTCGGACTCGGGTCGGGCCGGGTCAGGACAGTTTAATTAATAAATTAATTAAATCAAGGAATTAAATCAGATAAATTAAAGGACTTACTTGTTAATTTAGAGGAGTGTTATGGACTAGATCGGGACTGATTACCGTCCCTTTTTGTTAAAACCAGGCTTTGACCTCGATCGTGGAGAAGACCGGAGGTTCCGTTTTGTGGTACTTTGTGTTGATCGACTTGTAAATTGATTCGATTGGCAGTGTGTGAGCGAGCGTCAACGGTAAGCGCGAAGTCCCGGGTTGGGTAACCTTCGATGATTGATCATGACTGTATGTCACCGCTTGTGGAGTGTCATCATAGTGAGGTCTGACGAGTTAGGTGTTTCGAGGTGCGCTCGCCTTATGACAAGATGTTGATAAAATGTACTGTCGTCCGAACCGTGCAGTAAGAGTGAGATCCAATGCCAGGATGGTTGAGATTGCGTGTAAAGTTCTTTGTTTTAGCGTGTGAGGTTGGCCGGGGCGTAACCATGTTTGGAGTTCGGCGTGGATTATTCGAGTTCAGTCAATACCGGATTTGGGGCGTGACACGAATATCAGGGAGAAAAGGTGATATAGGGGAGATTGACGTTTCTCTCACCTCATTAGGCGTAAACATCTTCATCGAGCTTAAACGCTCGAAAATTCGGATTAACACGAAGTAGCCATGCATGATTGTGTGGTGGGAGGCTTGATGATTTGGGAGCGAATAATAGATAATCATCGGATTAATCACTCCGCTATAGATGCTCTTATGGAAAAATTTAGATCATTCTCTCCTAAATATGATGGACCAATTTTGACGCACGTCATTTATTTTAATCTAATTTATTCAAAAATAATAATGAAATATGTTTCAACAATTTTTACTAAACCAACTTTTATATTTTCTCACCCATAAATTATCTTTTTTGTAAGCGTATTCATGTGAAGAAGATGTTTTTATGGAGATCGGCGATTATAATTAGAGCAAGTATATTGTTAGGGTTCCTTTAGGATTCTAGTTCCAATTTCTTATATTGCAATATATGTAGTTCATGAATCGATTCCAAGAAATAGGTGGTTTTTAAGTTGTTCCACATTATACTAACTCCTTTAGGGATTTTTGCACTGATGACTAGATAACTAATGTTTTTCGTAATTACAAATGACTGTTGATCTAACATATGATCAAAATTCACATGACTACCTAACGTATACAACTTTTAACAAGGTTAACTTTTGCATCCTTTCCTATTACCTTTTTAAAATTATTTTCATTAAATGATGGAACTGCCCCTCTACACGAACCTTAAAACACACGAACCCTAAACCTATACCTAATCTCAACTCTAAACTTTTCCAAACTTATTCTCAACCCCAAAAAAATAATGTTTACAAAACTACATTTTAAAATCTGCTTCTCATTAATATTGTTTAGAAAACACTTTATTTCTTTCATTTTTTTTAATTTCATTTTAATATATAACTTTCTTTTTCAATACTTCTTTCTCTTATTAATTATTTTTGGGTAAATTACGCTTGACTACCCCGAACTATACGCGTTTAACGGATTACTACTCCAATGTTCATTCGTAACAGTAACCTACCCCAAAATAATGTTTAGTAACGTCGTTGCCCCCTTTACATCCATGACTGTTATTTTTTTTGTAAAATGACCGAAATACCCTTAACTATTATCCGAATTTACATTATAATACCATTCATACGCTAGAATTAGTTTTTTTATTAAATGAACTATAAATGAATTAATTATTTTCAAATATTTTTTAACATTTTTTAATTATATATTTAAAAATTTTAAATGTTTATAAATTGATAAATAATTTTTTTAAATTCCATTTTTTTAAAATCATTTTTATTTAAAAAATAAATTTTCATTTTATAAAATTGATATTTTTAATTAAAAATCAGTTTTATTTTTAAAATATTACATTTTATTTCGAAAAATAATTATACAAATAAGGTTTTATATATTTCAAAAAATATTATATATATATATCCACGAATAAAATATAGTAATTAAAAATATAAAAAAATATGTTAATTCCAGATTTTTTTTCTTTAAATTGTTATTATTAATTATTTAAAATTGAAATTAATTTTCAGAAAATTTATTAATCTTCTTCAAATAATTTTATTTATTTTAAACATTACATTAACTAAAATAAATTCTTACATATTTATTTTTTCTTACACATTTTCAATACTAAAAAAACTCTTCATCTTCCTCTTTGACGCAATTCTCCTCTACCCAGAACCCAGAGCTTTTTCAAATAATCAATACAATGGTACTTCTTCAAATAACCCAGAGCTCTTCATCTAAATTGGTTGTTCAATCTTCAAAATACAAAGTTCATTTCTAGAATCAATTCAACCTTCAAAATCCATGATAAAATACAACAATTTTCATGAACAAAATAGACCCAAATACCCAATTTCCAAGGATTCATCAAACACAGCACCTAAAGAACTCAAACCCTAAATCAAACCAAGAAAATCAGAATAAGAACTTGGTGGAGATGAGGAGAAGAGAAAAAAATCTATAGAATTTAATTATCCCTAAAATTGTAGCATGAGTGTAGTGAAACTAAAAAAAATATCAGAAGAGAAGCTCGATTATCCTTCCTCCAACGTCGCTCCTGCTCCACTTCGTGCTCCACCCGAAGAAGAAAGGGAGGTTCAGACTTTGCCCCACCTTCCGCGTCTGAACGGACAGTCACCGGCGCAACGTGAAACACGAGTCGCGTTGAAGCTCTCGTCAATCGGAGGCAATCGATGCCAGTGTGGAGCTCGACTCGTCGTGCCTAGAGCTTCAAGGCTTCAGAGATGGCGCCGAGGATGAGTTGTGGTGTTGAGGATGTGGTTGTGGGGTTGAGGGATTAGGTCTATAGATCTTATTAGATTGTTAGAAATGAAAGGGTTAGGGTAGAAGGTGATTTAAAAAAAATAGATATTTAAAAATAATAATATTTTAAATCAGATTTAAAATGTTAAAAAACATATTTTATAATTAAAAATAGTTTTGAGAAATTCATAAATATATTATTTTTAATATTAATTTTAAAAGTATTTGATAAACTTTTGGAAAAAAAATATTTTAAAAAAATAATTTATAATTTATTTAAAATCTGATATAAAAATTAAAAAATGTAACACATTTTTTATGATTTTTAATTATTTATATATTAATAGGTAGAAGGGTTTGTGATTAGGGTTAAATTTGTGTAAGTAAGGGTATTTTCGTAATTTTAAAAAATGAACAGTGAACATATGGAAAAGTGGATGGGAGGTACCAACGGCGTTACTAAACGTTAGTTCGGGGTAGGTTATTGTTACGAATGAACATTGGGGTAGTAATCCGTTAAACGCGTATAATTCGGGGTAGTCAAACGTAATTTACCCATTATTTTTTTAATTCTTCCTGAATAATTTTTGTACCCTACCACTACTTCACCACACCGTACCACTATCATCATATCCGACCACAATCATTCATCATCCATTAGACCCGAAAACAATATTTGTAAACAAAATTCAAAGAACTCAGATACGGCCCACCACAAAACTCCAACACTCATATCTCTTTCTGTTGCAACCTAAACCAGGATGATTTTTTGGTTCTTTTCTTGCTTCCCACAACCTTAATCTAAGAAGAAACAAGCAAGAATTTGCAGTCCATTAACTTGACGCCCTGCGATTTTAGCACATAAAAGGACACGAGAAGCGTACCGGTCGTCAAGTAGTATTTTTGAAATTTAAGTTCCGAAATATCGTACCAAAGGGAGCACAAGACAAAGAATTAATATGTTAAGTTCACTATCAAGCTATTTCATTAAGAAGGTGGTTTTAGTACAGAAACATGTGATGTAAACAAGAAAATAAAAGACAACTCAAGTAAATTGGTGAATAATATGAGTTTAGAATCAAAGAAAAAGAAACCTAGGGTTTGGGATCATAGAGATCATTCCCACATAGGGACCCCGACGGGGACCCGAAGCCCCGCCCCGATCGGGACGGGTTTGGGGAGGGGAACGGGACATTGACCGGGGATGTTGACCAAGATTGGGGCGGGGCCGGGGATGGTACTCCCCGCCCCGATACTAGCCCATTTTTATATAGGCCCCCATTTTTGTAGGCCACCATAGCAACCATATCTATGTTAACTTCAGCAGCCCAACCCACGTAAACCTTCGCCTAGAACAATAAATATTTAATAATTGTTAGAAAAGTTTGTAATGGGATTTGATCCCATGATCTTCAGTCTATAATCATGTGTTTTTTTATCAGCAAAGCGAAATTAAAATTAAACCCCTATAGAGGGGAAATAGGAGTTACATGTAGGGTAGTTTTTGTTACATTAGTCCCATGATACAATAGAAACACCACAAACAACATTACAAAACTCAAAGTGGTGACTGAAAAAGTAGAAAGTGTAAATCCATAACTAAAGCTTGATCCAGAGGCATTGGCATGCTACAGAATCTACTGAGGCAACCAGAGCAAGAAAAAGTGAAGGAGCTGGAATGCCTTGAAGCAGTTGAACCAAATTGTCCAACACCAGAGTTCCATTAGGATTTCCAGCCAAGAAAGAGAGCTTGGTTGCAATGATCTTGAGGCATGAAGCCTGTGATGATGAGCTTGCCAGGCCTAAGCACAAAAGAAAGAGATGTTGCAGAGAAAGAATTTCCAATTTGATAGACTTGGAGGGTGGAACTTGTGATGACTTGTGCCACAAGAAACCAGAAGAAAGGGAAAATCCTCTTCCTTGCAATAGATGAGAGCCAATTGTTAGACTTGGAGGGTGTAGCCTGTGAAGGTGAGGTTGGACAGAGGAGCATTGAAAATGTGAGGGAACTTCAGGGAGAACAAGGGCTTGCACTTGACCCAAATGAAACCAGTAACAAAGACACAACTCTCTCCTAAACAAACGAGGAGAAATCAAATATAAACCATGTCTTAACCTAAAAACTAGAGAACCAATCTAAGTCATCTATTTTTAAAATGAAGGGATGAGATGTAATTGAGTGGTTGACTGGTTGACTGCAAAAAAAACAGCAATTTTTAGTAAGTGGGAATGGCTTTTTAGTAAAACTATCATATTACTTTTTTTATATATTAATTCACTAATTTAATTTTTCCCACTTCGTTTGAACTCCGATTGACTTCAAACTTGTGCCATTAGTTTTGTTTTTTCAAGAGTTTTTATCAAGATCACTCATGAATATATTTTGAAGCACGAAAAAAAAAATTATTTCGGGGATGATTTTTTAAAAAAAAAAAATTATATATGGGTAATTTTTATCAACACTGTTACACTGGTTTTATCAACACTTTGCACTGAGTTTATCACCTCATTTCCAAAACTGATCATGATTTTATCGCATCATCACGTGTTTTTTATGAACACTGGTTTTATCAACACCAAACAATAGGTTTTATCATTAAATTACGCGTGTTTTATCACTCCCGTCACATGTTTTTTTTTGAAGCACGAAAAAGAATTATTTTGGGGCTGATTTAAAAAAAATTATATCTGAGTAATTTTTATCAACACGTTACACTGGTTTTATCAACACATTACACTGGTTTTATCAACACTGGACACTAGTTTTATCACCTCATTTTCCAAAACCGAACATGATTTTTATCACCTCATCACGTGTTTTTATGAACACTAGTTTTATCAACACTAAACACTATGTTTACAATTAAATTACATATGTTTTTATCACCTCATCACATGTTTTTTTATCAACGCTAAACTCTAGTTTATCACACATTATCAAAATTGAACATGGTTTTTATCACCTCAGTACATATTTTCATCAACATTTAGCACTAGTTTGATACCTTCGATATAAAACATTTATTAGTTAAGATTTATCAAGACTCAACATTATTTTTATCACCCCGATATACCTTTTTATTTTCGTGTTTCAAAATATAGTCGTGATTGATCTTGATTTAAAGCCCTTGAAAAAATAAAAATATTGGCGCAAGTTTGAAGCTAATCGGAGTTCAAACGAATCGGGAAATATTAAATTAGTGAATTGGTGAAGAAAAAATGGACACTTGTCCACATGGCAACATGTTTTTACAATTATGCCCTTGCTTGTGTGAGAAAGAATGAAAGTGGTGTGAGTTTGGGTGAAATTGGGTGAGTTTGGGTGAAATTGGGTTGATGATGTGACATCATGTTGAATGTTGGATCTTAAGTTTGTGTGGCTAGGATTTGTTCTCTCGTTTTTAGGTTAAGAGTGGTTTGTAGCCGATTTCACCTCCTAAACAAACTACCAACTCATAGAAAGAATAGAGAATAGAGAACAGACAAAGATATAATCATGTGTTTACTAACTCAACCATGATATATTTGTGCAACCAATATGTTTGTAATTATTATATATAAAACTTGAAGGACTGAAATATTAATTACACTTAAAAAATAAAACCGGTATACATGTAGCTCAAACAAAAGATTTCTTAGGAGTTGAAGAGCCACTATACCAACTCAACTAGGTTGATTTTATGTCTGTAATGATAATGATCCAACTAAGATAATTCGTTTTGCCATTCCAGATAATACTACAAATCCTACATCGATAAAATTGTATTCAACGCTCCACTTTCTTTTTAGAAAATAACAACTTTCTTCTCATTTTTTACTCAAATATTTACCTTCCATTAAGTAAATATTTCAAGGTCCTAATTTTTGGATCATTATCATAAGTTCAGTTTTTTAATGCATTTTATTTAGTAATTACTTTTTAAAATATAACCCCAATATTCAACGGGGCGGTTCGGGAATCCCCGAACCCGACAAGGGATTCTTGGGGCGGGGTCAACTCGGGATCGGGGTGTTGGGTCTCGAGGTAGGGTTGGAGATGAACCAACTCGCAGCGGAAAATCAATGAAAACCAAGAGACGATTAAAACCATGAAACAACTAACAAAGAATGGATTCACAAGAGAAAAATTCAGCACTAGTTCTTACCAAAACAAGAACACCGGTTAACGAATGATTGGCTTGAGTCTCCAAGATGCCTACGTATCCACATGGGAATCAAAGCCACGTAGTTCTTCTCTTTGAGGACTCAAGAACACAAAAATGGAGGTGGAAACTAGCCAAACCCGAAATGGCCATGGAAGAGGGAGAGAAAATGTGTTTCCTATTCTTGTCTTGTGTTTGTTATGTTGAAAAAAGATGACTTAAACATAACAAAACCCATACTTGTCCAACTAAAGGCATGGGACAAGTATGGTGTCAAGTAAGGTGTAAATAGGACAAAGTATGGCAAGACAAGATTGGGTTAGGTGGTGAATCACCAACACCTTAATCCTTGTCTTGCTTACTTAGTACTAATTAATCAAGACTTGATTAATTAGTTCCATGGGCCTTGGTTGCATGGGCCTTTCATGGGCCTCTTGGACACATGGCCCGTTGCCATTTCCAACGAGGTCCCGTGATTCGCTCATCGCCTCCATGCCTTCCATACCGGAAATGTCCAACATTATCCGACGCGATCAATCCCAAGACTCCAAGCCTTGTCTCGATCCGTAAAGTCCTATTCACTTACGGGCGCATGACCCAAAACCCAGTTTTGGTCATGTCCCGAGACAACTCCCTTTTGCCCATTCTCCATAAATGTGTCAATGAGTTTCATCCTCCGGTGTGACCCTTAGGTTTATGCATGTCAATAGATCAACGTAAAATCCCATTTTACTTGATCCTATTTAAGTGGCAACTAACGAGACTTTAGTATTTCCTGACACTACATAACGAATCGACCCTGTCGATTCTAACCTTTCCGTCGTCCCTGTCATTATCTTTTTATCTCCAATATCCTGATTGAGATAAGGCATAGAGCCGTCATCCTTATTATTCTCAATCACTGTTCCTTGATATGTGAGATGACTGAAGATATGATACCCAGTATCATGTGCATGGCCATGCTATTCTTCCAGTCACTCTCGATCAAGTGGACGAGAACCGATATATTTCCCATACCTTAGTATGAGGGATAAATCCCTTAGCCGTCTTTCGTGTCACTCATGTAGCCCGTCCCCAAGCCAATCCTGGCCGTTATGGAAGCCCTGTTACGGACAACGTTAGGCTCAGGTCAAACTCAGTTGTTGACTACATAGCGATCACAAAGACTCCTTGGTCTAAGGATACATGACAAGCTACAACACTGAATATGTTCATGACTTAATCTATGGCACATATTCAGGGCGGGTCGTCCAATATCATGTCCCACATGATATCTATGATCAGACTCCGGAATCCCATTCCAATGACTAACAGAACGTAAGCCATAAAGAGCCATCTTTCATACTAGTCGCTTCTAGTGAAGCTTTGTTGACTAGGGACCCATCGAGTGTGATCTATCTCGATCTATGGTTCTATTCGCATGGTGGGCATAGATCAGAGCACACGTCGATATATTACTCCAACACATAAGTAATATAAAGCCGCTTTAATTTTATTGCTAACGATGATATGTACATTTGGACATTTAGGATTGAACTACGGGCACTAAGACTAACAATCTCCCACTTGCCCTAGTTCCAATCTAAACTCCAATATGTCCCCATCGACTTTACATGTCTAACATGTTCAGGCAGTGACACTACCTTAGTCAAATGGTTGGCTATGTTATCATCTGTTGCAATATCGGTTATTTTCACTTCACCTCTGTTCAGTATTTATCTGATGAGGTGGATACGCCGCAGTACATGTTTGGATTTGTTATACGATCTAGGCTTTTAGCTTGCGCAATGGCCCTTGTGTTGTCGCAAGATGGATTCACCAGGCTGGATGGGTTTTTAATTACACCCAGCCCTGCCATGAATTTCCAAATCCACATAGCCTCCTTAGCTGCCTCTGCAGCATCCATGTACTTGGCCTCTGTCGTAGATTCGGCAATGATATCTTGCTTTACGCTCTCCCAGCTAAAGCTCTACCATTCAGCGTAAACACATATCCTGATTGACTTCTAAAGTCATCTGGATTTGTCTTGGAAAACTAGCGTCTACTCATCCTTCGACGACTAGTTCAACATCATCTTTCCCCCGGGTTAGAATGATGTCTACTGGTACAACATAAGGCTTACGAGACGTCTGATCTCATACATGTCATGACATATATGATCGATCCTACCCCCAGTCGCATAGGACTCTCATCATCCTTTTCAGCTCATTAGGTGTCTTAGGACACTAAGTCTTGCTGAGATGAATGCCATGACTAGTGGGTAAGAGTCCTTTCTTTGAATCGAGCATTAAGAACCTACTCAATGCCTTGTTCACATAGGTTCCCTGACTTAAATCCAAGACCCTCTTGGTTCGATCTCTACATATCTTAATCCTTAAGATATAAGAAGCATCGCCTAAGTCCTTTATTGAAAAACACTTCCTCAACCAAGCTTTAGTCTCGTGCAAGGTTGGGATGTCGTTTTCAATGAGAACCAGAAAGGTAATCTTGCTCCCACTAGCCTTCTTATAAACGCAAGATTCATCCTCGTTCTTGATTAAGCCAAATCCAATTACAGCTTCATCAAAACGAAAGATCCAACTCCGAGAAGTTCGTTTCAATCCATAAATGGATTTCAACAACTTATAAATCTTTCCTTTATTCTTCGGATCGTCAAAACCTTTGGGCCGAGACATACAAACGTGCTCAGTCAAATTTCCATTTAGGAAAGCGGTTTTGACATCCACTTGCCATATCTCGTAATTATAATATGCAGTTATGTCAAGAAGAATTTGGATCGATTTTGACCATAGCCACTAGGGAGAAGGTTTCCTCATAGTCAATCCATTGGATCTGCCTATAACCTTTCACCACCAGTTGAGCTTTGTAGGTCAGAGGGTTGCCATCCATGTCCATCTTCACCTTGAAGATCCATTTGCATCCGATGGTCTTCACACCATTGATGGGATCAACCGGTTCCCAGACTCGGTTGTCCAACATGGATTGCATTTCCTCCCTCATGGCTCCCAGCCATAACTCGTAGTCGGGCCCATCCACGACTTCTTGAAAGGTGGCTGGATCATCGTGATCCACCATGACTTCATTGTCACCTCCGGATACCATATCTTGGAGGTGGAAGATTGACCCTTTCAAATCGCCTTGGACCTTCCGGAATTGTAACAGGAATTGGTTCTCACTCTACGACAATCTCTGGCTCCTTTCTACTGGGTTGTCAATTGGTTTAGACAGATCTGTACCATCCTGAATTTCTTCGAGATGCACAGTCCTCCCAATGACGTCTTTGGAAACAAAACTTCTTTTCCATAAAGACCCCACCCCAAGCGACGAACACCATGTTATCACTGGGATTGTAGAAATAGTATCCCCTTGTTGCTTTGGGATACCACACGAAGGTGCATATCTCAGATCTTGGTTCGAGCTAAGTCGAAACCAAATGTTTCACATAAGCCTCGCAACCACAAATCTTTAGGAAGGACAAAGCGGGCATCATCCCGTACCATTTAAAAATAGTATCCCTTCCACACCCTTCGTCGAAGCCCGATTCACTATGAATGCGGTCGTCTCTAGAGCATAATCCCATAAAGAGATTGGGAGATCAGTCCAACTAATAATGGAACGGATCATTGTCTAACAATGTCCGATTTCTCCGTTTGGCTACACCTTTCATCTACAGTGTCCCAGGAGGAGTCCATTCCAAAAGGATCCCATTCTCTTTTAGATGATCTAATAACTCTGTGGTCAAGTATAGTCCACCTCGATCCAATCGAAGTGCCTTAATACCTTTGTCGAGCTGGTTTTCTACTTTAGTCTTAAACTCTTTGAATTTATCAAAAGCTTCAGACTTATTTCTCAGCGAATAGACATAACCATATTTACTGTAATCATTAGTAAATGTGATAAAGTAGCTAAAACCCCTCCTGGCAAGTGAACTTATTGGTCTACACACATTCGAGTGTATCAGCCCCAATAATTCACCCGCCCTTTCATCGCGATCGATAAAAGGGAACTTTAGTCATTTTGCCCATCAAACAAACCTTGCACCTATCGATCGAATGGAATTCGAATGAACCTGAAAGTCCGCACTTCTGAAGTGCTGATAGGTGCTTCTTGTTTATGCGACATAAATGACAGTGCCATAACAGAGTTAGGTTTAAATCGTTGGATTTAGACCTCTTGGTATTAACGGAATATATAGAACTTGAGGCATTGTTACCCATATCTAATATGTACAATCCTCCAACCAAGTCAGTACTGGTATAAAACATATCATTGCATAGAACATTGAAAACTCCATTTCCAATATTAACATTATATCCTTCCTTGTCAAACACGGATACAGATATAATATTCCTACTAAAAGTAGGTATGCAATATACATTATACAGTACTAAGACAAGGCCTCTTGGCAAATCAAGACTCATGGATCCTACAGCAGTTGCCACAACTCTGAGGTCCACTTCGTGGTTTCCAAACCTCTCCTACTTTCAGCCACCATATATAAGTGCATGTGTGAGATTCAGTCCTGGTATCTAATACCCATGAATCTTTGGAAGTAGAGAGATGTAGCTCTATAGAGTTAATACCGGATAAAGGCACGGTCCCACCGCCCTTCCTTAGATCATCCAGGTTTCCTGATGAAGGTGCAGTCCTACTGTCCTTCTTCAGATCATCCAGGCTATTTGATGAAGGCGCAGTCCCACTGCCATTCTTCAGATCAGCCGTGAACTTCCTGTAATCCCGGTTCCAATGACCAGGCTATTGGTAGTAGAAGCAAACATTCTCAGGTGTCTCATCTTTCCTGCCAAGTGCGTATGGGCCCCGCCCTTGCCACTTCTAATTCCCTTGTTGACCATCAGAATATCCTTAGATCCCAGATCCCTGATATATTCTTCTCAGCAATTAATGACACTTCATGTAACTCTGATATGGTCTTAGAGACAGCCTTGTCAAGGACATATTCTTTGCGTTCAGACTTGAGGACTATCCTCAAAATTCTGTACCAGTCCAAATAGTTTGTCCCATTTAGCTTGACCCTGTCAAGAATGGTTTTTAATGACAAACTATTAATGTTCGCTGAATTTGCCATTTGATCTACAACAGATAAAATTCAATCAGTAAACTGAATAAATTTTATGAAGATCAAGCTTAAACACCAACAATCGATTCTAAACCTTTAGAATCTGAAACCAAGATCCTTGATTCACTCGATTAAGCTGAACTAATGCTCACCACTTAATCGAGCTATGTAGGTAGGACTCCATCCAATCACATCCAATGTGACTCTTGGCTAGGGTATGTACTTATGTACACGACTTACCCTATCTGTTACCCTAGCTCAACCTCAGGCTGAGAATCGTAGTCGGGTCCACCAATTTTCAACTATGGCCCGTCACTATGTAGGTGCTCCGCTAATGCGCACGACACCCACGTATGTCGTCCAAACCTACTACCCCGCTTTCCCATGGATGCTCCGCTAATGCGCACGACACCCATAGGACGGGGAGGTAGTAAGGTGTTGATAATTGGGAGGTATCAGACATGTCCCGTTTTTACTTGTCCGGTTGTGTTTAAAACTTTGACACATCCTAGATGCGATAAGCACATCAACTACATTCCAAATGCAATGATGCCTCAAATTACATCCAATGTAATTCTTCCTTCGAACCCGTCAACTACATCCAATGTAATGACGATTCTAAGGGCTCACACACAAGGATTAAAATTCCAATTTTATCTTTGCATGTGAGGTGATATGCTCGGTAAATAAAGTTAAGCATGCAATTCTAAAACACATAGAATTAATCATGCATAAACTAAACCAAGCATAAAGCGATAAATGTGCACATAATAGCCCCCTAAACTAACTCCCACTAGCTTCTTGAGCTCTACCGACTCCAAGCCGATGCCAACACCCGAAAAGCCACCAAATGACCTTTTCGCCCTTTCTTCGTCTTGAGTAAAATATTACAATTTAATACACGACTCGCAGGTCGGGAATAAATAAATATTACAAACAAGTGGTTCGACGACCACACCTTGAAAGAATAATTACACGCTAACTCTAACGGCTCGCAGGCCGTGAAAAGCGATAAATAATTAAATCGAGCTCAGGGCTATTATGTACACCATGCCAACATCACATCACACAACGTGTTATCAAACAATCATGTTATCAAACATCATGTGATTTTCCGGTTTTATTTAATAGCCAAGTTTCGAAATTTTTTGATGCTCGGTTTATCGAAACCGTTCAAAAATGAAACTTTTGAACATTTGATCTTCGAGTTCGTCATGACGGTTCCAAACTCGTCATAACTAACAAAACGGTTTAGCCTTGGTATATCAACCATCCAATGGTCATGCTTGGCCTAGCTCCGTCCAACGGAGCCCCGTTCGGTCCCGGTTTCGGCTCCCCGAGAGTCCCGCTCCCGAGACCCAAAAAATCAATTTTTTTTCAAAATTTCCAGATTTGAAATAATTTTCAAAAATTCATTTTACATGCATTAAATCCATGAACAAGAATTTAAAACATGTTATCAAACAATTTAGCAAAACAACATGCCAAAAACGAAACTTTCAAGCAAAACCGAAACTATGAACACCGTCTTGTGAATCCCGAAGGTAGCACGGCTCTGATACCACTGTTGGGTCTCGAGGTAGGGTTGGAGATGAACCAACTCGCAGCGGAAAATCAATGAAAACCAAGAGACGATTAAAACCATGAAACAACTAACAAAGAATGGATTCACAAGAGAAAAATTCAGCACTAGTTCTTACCAAAACAAGAACACCGGTTAACGAATGATTGGCTTGAGTCTCCAAGACGCCTACGTATCCACATGGGAATCAAAGCCACGTAGTTCTTCTCTTTGAGGACTCAAGAACACAAAAATGGAGGTGGAAACTAGCCAAACCCGAAATGGCCATGGAAGAGGTGTTTCCTATTCTTGTCTTGTGTTTGTTATGTTGAAAAAAGATGACTTAAACATAACAAAACCCATACTTGTCCAACTAAAGGCATGGGACAAGTATGGTGTCAAGTAAGGTGTAAATAGGACAAAGTATGGCAAGACAAGATTGGGTTAGGTGGTGAATCACCAACACCTTAATCCTTGTCTTGCTTACTTAGTACTAATTAATCAAGACTTGATTAATTAGTTCTATGGGCCTTGGTTGCATGGGCCTTTCATGGGCCTCTTGGAACATGGCCCGTTTCCATGTCCAACGAGGTCCCGTGATTCGCTCATCGCCTCCATGCCTTCCATACCGGAAATGTCCAACATTATCCGACGCGATCAATCCCAAGACTCCAAGCCTTGTCTCGATCCGTAAAGTCCTATTCACTTACGGGCGCATGACCCAAAACCCAGTTTTGGTCATGTCCCGAGACAACTCCCTTTTGCCCATTCTCCATAAATGTGTCAATGAGTTTCATCCTCCGGTGTGACCCTTAGGTTTATGCATGTCAATAGATCAACGTAAAATCCCATTTTACTTGATCCTATTTAAGTGGCAACTAACGAGACTTTAGTATTGCCTGACACTACATAACGAATCGACCCTGTCGATTCTAACCTTTCCGTCGTCCCTGTCATTATCCTTTTATCTCCGATATCCTGATTGAGATAAGGCATAGAGCCGTCATCCTTATTATTCTCAATCACCGTTCCTTGATATGTGAGATGACTGAAGATATGATACCCAGTATCATGTGCATGGCCATGCTATTCTTCCAGTCACTCTCGATCAAGTGGACGAGAACCGATATCTTTCCCATACCTTAGTATGAGGGATAAATCCCTTAGCCGTCTTTCGTGTCACTCATGTAGCCCGTCCCCAAGCCAATCCTGGCCGTTATGGAAGCCCTGTTACGGACAACGTTAGGCTCAGGTCAAACTCAGTTGTTGACTACATAGCGATCACAAAGACTCCTTGGTCTAAGGATACATGACAAGCTACAACACTGAATATGTTCATGACTTAATCTATGGCACATATTCAGGGCGGGTCGTCCAATATCATGTCCCACATGATATCTATGATCAGACTCCGGAATCCCATTCCAATGACTAACAGAACGTAAGCCATAAAGAGCCATCTTTCATACTAGTCGCTTCTAGTGAAGCTTTGTTGACTAGGGACCCATCGAGTGTGATCTATCTCGATCTATGGTTCTATTCGCATGGTGGGCATAGATCAGAGCACACGTCGATATATTACTCCAACACATAAGTAATATAAAGCCGCTTTAATTTTATTGCTAACGATGATATGTACATTTGGACATTTAGGATTGAACTACGGGCACTAAGACTAACACGGGGAGGGGACTGGGCATGGAGTAAGTGAACGGGGCGGTAGATGGGCCATGTCGAGCCCTAGGATTGCGTGTTGTGTGCTATAATCGCTGTATGAGAGTCTAAATAAGATTATACTCGGTGTTGCATGTTGTGACTATGTGTGGGCAAGTGTGCTGTGTTTGATAAAACGTGAACTCTTGGTTGTGATATGACCGGGTGAGTGATAGACTGGTTGTGTGCTATGTTGAGACGGTCTGGTTGATATACCGGGACCAGCTTTGGCTTTGTGCGACTTGTTATATCCTTGTTGTGTGTTCCAACAGAAGGCGTGACCGGAGTGGTACTTACACCGAGTGGATACCGGCGACATGACTCCCACTTACATCCCGAAAGGCACTAGAGGCCACCCAGCTGGGGGCCGGGAACAACCACCTACCATTGAGCAGGTAAGGGCACCGAGTGCCCAGGGTGACACTTCTGTAGAGCACCAGAGTGATGAGGCTAGATCGTCAGGATTATCGCCCAGAGTTCCTACGGTCGCAGAGCCGACCCCGGTGACCCCTCTAGAGGAGGTGGTTGCACAGTTCTCGCGGCGATCAGCGCCCAGAGAGAGACTGCAGCACCGGCACCAGAGTCTATGCATACGGCTACTACAGCCGCCGTTGGGAGGCCAGGCTAGTTTGACAACTATACGGCCCAGGCTCTCAGAGATTTCCGCAGACTGGGCACACCAGTCTATTCCGGGGGGTCAGACCCCGAGGCAGCGGCGGTGTTGTTGGAGCGGATTACCCGCAATCTTGATACTTCTGGGGTATCTGATGGTCGTCTAAGGGTGTCTTTTGCAACATTTCAGCTAGAGGGGGAGGCGTACCACTGGTGGCAGCATATACAGACCAGGGTTGGAGATGATTTCCAGCTATTCAGCAGACTGTTCCTGAAGCAGTATTTCCCTCGATCTGTTCGAGATGACAGGCACCAGCAGTTCCTGGAACTGCGCCAGAGAGGGATGACCATCTCTCAGTATGAGGCGAGGTTCACATCCTTGTCTCGTTTCGCACCAGATATGGTGCAGACCGAGGAGAGTCGCTACAAGCGATTCGAGAGAGGACTCATCTCGTCGATCGCGGATCGAGTCCTTGCTTTCAGGACTGAGGAGTACTCTAACCTAGTGGACCAGGCACTAGCTGTGGAGAGGCACTTTCGAGAGACCGCCAGAGCGCGGGAGGGCAGGCCGAGGCTGAGTCACTTCTTGAGGCCATCTGAGGGCTGCGATCCGAGGAGACAGAAGACCTCGGGATTCTTCTGGCCTCAGACTCAGTCTGGTGGGGCGAGACTGAACGGGTCAGTACCGTCGGCCGGACCCGTCACGTTGGAGCGGCCGCCAGTATGTTACTTCTGTCACCAGTCAGGCTATCGGAGCCGAGAGTGTCCGAGGGACAGCACGCGCCGGTGTCATACGTGCGGCCAGGTCGGGCACTTAGCGAGGCAGTGTCTTGTCCTAGGCAAAGAGAGATCAGTGCCGAGAGTCCCACAGCAGACAGCGAGGACACCAGCGCCAAGACATCAGCAGAGGGCTCCACAGCAGATGACTCTTCCACCACCCTCGAGGGGAGGACCCCAGGCACTGCAGGGCCGAGTGTACACGATTTTCGGGCCCCGAGCCGAGGGATATGTATCCGATCATGAGATCTCTTAGAGTACTTGTTCACCATTTAAATTTTGGGATACCGTGTTTTCTGTCACTTGAGTATTACGCTTGTTTTTTTTTGTTTCGTGGTTGCTTTATGTTGGAGCGAAATTTAAAACCGTTAAGCCCACTCGTGCCTTAACGTGCCGGCTGGGGGTGTGATAGTATCGTTTAGTGTCAGTCGTGAGTATGAAAGTAGAGTAGCAGACCGTCTTTTTCTTATTGAACCTTCCATACTAGATCTTCTCCCTCTAAGCTCGATAAGAGAGTTTTGAGAATCGAACTTTGAAGTATCAAGTGTTCATCGATAGTTATCAATGACGAGTGCCGAGCGACGGAGAACCGCAACAGTACCAGTGTACAGTCAGGACGGCCAGGAGAGGGGACCGAGGGGCGATGAGAGTAGAGACGACACCGACATCCATGGACCGTGCAGATTCACGCCAGCGGAGTTGACCGAACGGAAACGCCTGTTCGAAGAGCCAGAGAGAAGGGGTACATGTCCAAGTGCATCACCGTGAAGAACGCAACACGCTCCACGAAGAAGAGGAAAAGAGTGCTGAGGAGGCATGAAGATCACCGAAAGCTGGACCGGATCAAGATGAAGAACCGATACTCAACGCCGACGGTTTAGAAGAAAAAGGTCAACGGTGGCAACGTCGAAGGTCCTGAGCACGTAGCGGATTGAGGAGAGTATCTGTACGACATAGCTGTAGAGACGACGTATCACGAGAGCCACATCATTCGCGTCTTACGGCGTAGACGGGTAGCACCGAGAGGTACAACGACATCAAACGACATTCTCGGCGGAGCAGGATGCGACAAGAGAGAACGGAGTTTGTATCAAGGCGTATTTTATGTCAACAAGTGAAGCCCGGAAGCTAGTGTTCCGCGGGGACTAGTACGACCATTACGAGTGTACAGTAAAAGTGAGATCACCCACCGATGGAGTTCGGTAACAGCTAAGCCGAGTACGACTACCACCATGCTTCAAGGCCAGTAACAAGATGGCACCGAACGAAGAATTGTAGGGTAAGTCGGGTCATTTGCCCATGCGGGGCACAAGTGAGAGATAAGGGTTGACCCCTGTTGGACCTTAGTTGTTTGAAAGGAGATTGAAGGAACTGCGCAGAGTCGACGTGGAAGCACGATGATGAGGTGCACATAAAGTACCCATAACCGTTCAATCCTTGAGTAGACGGTGAATGCAAGGCCTTCGTATTGTGGGATATGAATGAAATGCTTTATAATTGGTTCGATCGTCGTTGTGTGAGCAAGAGCTGCCGGAATTGCGATAACGCGGGTCGGGTGACCGTTTGTTGATCAATCTTAGTTGTGTTATTTCTGTGAGTGTGGTCATGATAACGTTTGACTTGTAGTGTGTTTCGAGGTGCGCCCTCCTTCCGACTCGGAGTCGGTAAAATGTGCTATTGTTCTTGTTGAGGTACGCCAACATTTCCACTAGGTGTGGTAATATGTGCAGTTGTTCCAAACCATGCAGCAATTATGAGATCATTTGTCTTGGTGATGGCATTTTTGTGTTACTTCCTTGTATTATTGTGTGTGATTGATCGTGGCATAATTGTGTTGAGTTCCAGTGTGTTTTGCCCGAGTGACGGTTACTAAGAGAGTATGTGTGGAGTTGTGTCTATGTGATGGTTCCGACTTTGGCTCAATTTACGAAGTGTTCCGGTACGATGCCTATATCGACGGGGAATCTCGGTATAAGGTATCTAGACCGATGTTGTGTATTCTGGTGCGATATCCATACCGACGGACGATTCCGGTATGGAATATCTAGACAGTTGTTGTGTGTGGCGGTACGATACCTACACCGATGAGAGATCCCGGTACATGATATCTAGACCGTTACCTGTATCCTAGTGTGTTGTTACTCGTGACTCCTTGAACTATGGTTTAAGTGTGAACTTTGTGTAATCTGTTAATCGTTGAACAGAATTGATCCCTTACGCCAGGTGTGGCGAGTAGGTAAGTGTTTGATCACCTGAAGTGCGGTTAAGTAGAGTACGCTCGTTTTAAAATTTCGAGGACGAAATTCTTTTAAGGGGGTAGATTGTAAGAACCGCCTCGGTCGATCCGGAGGTTTTCGGCGAAAGTTGACTTTTTACCGGAAAAGTCAACCGACGACTCCAAGGGTCATTTGAGACCTTTCCGAGGCCCAAAAAGCTTATTCGTTGTCACGGATAGCTTGGTTTGGTCATTTCCTTCCAAACGATGGTCTTTTAGAAAAAAAGTCAAACTTGGTCAACCAACAAGGGGCAGGCCACCCAGGACTTATCTGGGACCCAAAACGCTTAACCGTCGTCACAGTTGGATTCGTTGGGTCGTTTCCAATCAAATGAGAGTAATTTGGAAAAAAAAGTCAATCTTGGTCAACGGAGGGCAAAACGGTCCTTTCGGCTCGAAATTTTTGGGCTGAGATATTTATTTGGACGTGGACCCCACCAAAACTATTTTGAATTTCAAATTATTAGAAGGAAAAGAAAGTAATTGGGAATTATCCCTTTTGCCCTCATTTTTGCCAAAAGTGGGGAAACATGAAAAAGGTTGGGTTGACCTTTACCCTTTTGTGATAAAACCATTTGTGCACTCTCTCTCCCTCATTTCTTACCCTAGCTGAACCACTAGAGAGAGAAAGCATCTCTTGTGCCTCCATTGAAGAGCAAAGGAAGAAGAAGAAGAAGAAGAAGCTCATCCAAACCTCATCTCACCTCCAAAACTCGTTTTTCTTTGTCATTTCTTCCCCTTTCTTCATCCCAAACGGTAAGAACCTTTTTATTTTCTTTTTGGAGCATTTCAAATCCGTGGGTAAGGGATGAACCACCTTGGTTTGGAGTGGTGAGTGTCACGCCCCAATTTCAGTAAACCGAACTTGGGACGCGAACATTTAAGCATAAACCATTTGAAACCTGTTTTGAATAAACACTTTAAAATCACCATTTAGTTAAACAACATAATATTTACAACTCAAAATAAGTCTCAACAAGTGGACAAAACAAGGTATCCGTCACTAGACTCAAAAGTAAAACCCAGAATCCTGCTCCTAGCTCTTCAAGCTTCAGAAGCTCACCTAGTCCAACCTGCGACCAGTACATGTAGGAAAAGCAGCTAGGGGTGAGTGTTCGCTCACCACCACGAATAACAGACTGACTACGGCATAATTAGCAGACAATGCCGGTAACACCAACAATAAACTCAACACCGGGGAACACTATCCCTAACCCAAGTATTCCGACTGACACACGCCCATTGTTACCTTCCTTGACCAACTCAACACTCTAACACGTAAAGTAGACCCGACACAACGATCATGACCTCTTCCAAGGACTCAAAAGACCACCACGCAACACCCAAGATCACAAAGGATCGCACACCAAACAAGATCACAAAGGATCGCATACCAGCTGCTCAGTAACCTCCCTCAATCACGCGCTTTGCCGAACTCTCAAGCCAGGCGGTCGACTTGTATCAGTAACCTTTCTCTCTCTCACGCGCTTCCCCGACACAAAGTCGGGCCAAGCGGTCGACCTGTCACACTCACAACCCCGAACCACACACGCACGGCCAGGACCCCTTTATTGACGGGCGGGCCCTCTACCCCGTCTGAACGTGCAGACGCATGTGCTCGAGGACCCCCGTTTCATGAAGCGGGCCCACAACCTCAGGTAACCACAATCACAATCACAAACAAAGTTCAACAAACAGCAACAACACAAGTTCAGCACTCCACATGCACTCATGGCCACCCAAGACACCAACCATAAAACACGGACTCGACAACCCCACAGGCACTCACGGCCTCCCAAGATAGACCAACAGTAACTCACGGGCTCAACAACCCCACGGGCACTCACGACCTCTCAAAACCACCAACAGTAACTTACGGGCTCAACAACCCCATGGGCACTCACGGCCTCTCAAAACCACCAACAATAACTCACGAGCTCAACAACCCCACAGGCACTCACGGCCTCCCAAGACACACCAACAGTATAGACACGGGTTCAACAACCCCACGGGCACTCACGGCCTCTCAAAACACCAACAATAACTCATGGGCTCTCATGGCCACCCAAGACACAACAGTAAAACACGGGCTCTCATGGCCACCCAAGACACAAAAATACACAATCAACCTCCGGCATAACCAATGCCTCCAACAGTCCTAATATCAACAGTTTCACAATCAACCTCCGGGCATGGTCATATGCCTCCATTACTCCTAATATCGATAAATTCTCTGCTCCTACGACACTAATAAGTGTCACATGCTTTTCTAATATTCGCTACGTTCCCGTATCATGCCTTTCTAGTATTCGATAAACCTACTTAACCCATGACACCCCGGTGTCACATGCAATTCTACTGTTAACATTCCCTAGTCAGGGCCGAGATCCGGCTACTTTTCCCTACCTCGTGCGTGTTCTCCAAAAGCCAATCAACAAGCTCCGGCGTGATCTCAGTCACTCGCATAGCTTTCCTTTCCCTCGGTCTGCAGCACGATCTAAAAGAACACAATTTTAAACGCTTTTAAGCTTGCAGGCATAATGCTGAATTTTAATAAACTTAACGCCCAAAAGTAACCCCGACAATGTCGATCACTCCCAAACTTCCCAATTACTCGACATTGTCGATATTGGACCCGGAAAGGCCCGATTCGCCCGACATGGCGAATTTGCCCGGGTTTTGAAAACGCCCTTCCGGGGCTCCGAAAATTCCCGTTTTCGTTCCTACGGTCTTAGAATAATTCAAAGGTTCCTAGGCACTCGACGGAATCGAATTCCGACTTCCGAGTCAATTAATTTACGTTTAAAGTTTCTAAACACGATAATTACAACTTTCGCATTTTAATTCCAAATTTCGATTCGGTTATGGATAAATGGTCCGGGGAACGTTCTAAAACACCCGAACACAAAACCCGAGCACCCGAGAAAGTGGGCCCCACCCGGCCCACCTTGGCCGTGGGTCCTAGGGTTCAAGTGGGCCCGGCCCACCATGGTGGTGGCCGGCCCTAGCTCCGGCCAGCCACCTCACATGGTGGCCGGAGCTCCTCCCGAGCTCCCGGTCACCGGAAAACGTGCTCCTTCACCTCCAAACGTCTCCAAAACGTCTCCAACACTCCCCACACCTCATTTCAACCCTAAACTACTCATCTTAACCAAACCCTAACATTCCAAACTTAACAAAACGGGAATCGGGATTGTGCTTACCAAGGAGGAGGACGAGGTGAGCTTGAATCTCTTAACTTTGAGACGATCCAAGGGTGGAGATGACATGAATAGTAGCACAAAAACCCTAGCCCTTCTCTTTCTCTCTTCTTCTCCTTCTCATTCTCTCTCTAAAACTATCTCTCTTTTTCTCTTTTTTTCCCTTTTTTGTTAGATGTGGCCGAACCCCCTTAAGGGGTGTCTTCTTTATTTCCCCCCCAAAACTAACACCACCACTTGTTTGACAAGTGGCATGGTGGGTCCCACACCTTTTGTGAAATTCGGACGTTTCGCGCCCCGAACGAGCACTTTTTCCAAGAAATTACGAAACTTGGCGGGCTACAAGGAAACGGCTCAACTAAGACCGCTGCGGCGACGGCTAAGCTTTTTGGATCCAAAACGGTCCTCGAATGGACCAAAACGTCGCTCGGTTGACTTTTCCAACGAAAAGTCAACATTTCCCAAATTGATCAGAAAGTTGCCCTGAGTCCCCCGGAACTCACTTTGGTCGATATCGGAGTCAACTTAAATCTGGTATGACCCTCGGGGTCAATTTAGGTTCAATTGAGTGTTTGCCTTAAAAATATTTAAATTTTCCTGTTTTTCGCAAGTTTGACTGGCGTTGACCGGGAGTGGTTATTACAGTAAGGGTTGGAAGCTTGAACACAAGTTGAGTTTGGTAAGGATTTGTGAAAGAATCATGGAAATCAAAGTTGGAAGTGAAAACCTAGCTTGGAGGATTTGGGAAAAGTTTGAATTTGAGACTAAAATCAAAGGGCTTTGGAGGAGACTTGATGGTTTAAGGACATCCATCAAATTTGGAACTTTTTGGACGAACTTTGAATTTTCCGGCGACCAGAGGCTCGTCGGAGCGCCGACCGGCCGTCGTAGGTCCGGTCGCGTGGGCCAGATCGAGTTTGGGCCGAAACAGGCCCGACCAGATTGGGTCGGACCTGGTCTTGGGCTGGATCCGGGCCGGATCTGGGCCTGGGCCGGATCTGATCCGCGTCAGATTCGGGTCCGATTTCAGGGTCAGATCCGGGTTGGGTTATTTAATTAATTAATTAGTTTAAACCAATTAAATTAAAAGGGACTTCGTCGATAAATTAGAGGACTGATTCGGACTGGACCGGGACTGATTACCACCTTTAATTGTTGAAATCAGAGTTTGACCTTGATCGAGGAGAAGACCGGAGGTAGGCCCGGACGTTAGCAACTAGGAGATGTAGCTGTTTGTTCTTCTTGAGGTAGGGAAAGTACTAAACTCCTCTCTTAAGTTAATTAACGCTAATAGTATGCCTATAGGATAATAATAACCGGAAATGTCCTAGTTTGCATATAGGATGTGATTCACTAGAATAACCGCTTTTCAATTATAATAATAATCGAACGTGTCTTAGTATGCATATAGGATGTGATTCACTAGAATAATCGCTTTCTATACTTTGGGAATTTGTCGTGCTGGTAGAATGGCCATGTCGAGCCTTAGGATTGCTTGTTGACTGTTCTTATGATTGATTGTTCGTCCTTGGTGTTGATGCATGCTCCGTCTTTAGGATAATATAAGAGTCTCACTAATCCAGTTGAATTATGGTGATTATATGTGAATGTTGATCCGTGTTATGATTGATTGAGTGATTGTTGTTTGTAAATTGATTGTGCCTAATGGTATGATCGGGTGAGTGATAGCCCGATGGGACGTGGTTGGTAAGTTATGCCGGTAAGCGTGGTTGATAATATGAGTTCGTTGTGATGTGTTCGGTGAGATTGGTTGGCATGGTATGTTTGTCTTGATGTGTTGGGTTAATATGTGGTGTGACGTGTACCCGATGATCAGGATTTTCGTGGTAAGGTGCACCTACCTTTCGACTAAGCGTCGGTAAAATGAGCTATGAACCGTGATAAGGTGTACCTACCTTCCGACTAAGCGTCGGTAAAATGAGCTATGAACCGTGATAAGGTGTACCTACCTTCCGACTAAGCGTCGGTAAAATGAGCTATGGACCGTGATAAGGCGCACCTTCCTTCCGACTAAGCGTCGGTAAAATGAGCTATGAACCGTGATAAGGTGTACCTACCTTCCGACTAAGCGTCGCTAAAATGAGCTACGAACCGTGATAAGGCGCACCTGCCTTCCGGCTAAGCGTCGGTAAAATGAGCTATGAACCTTGATAAGGCGCACCTGCCTTCCGACTAAGCGTCGGTAAAATGAGCTATGGATCATGATAAGGTGTGCTGCCTTCCGACTGGTGTCGGTAAATTGTGATATAACCGTGAGGTCCGGCGCGTTAAAGGAGTCTTGTTATGTGTGTGTTGCGGGAAAACCTAGGCCGAGGGATGTTCCGGCATGGTACATTGTGGTCCCACTCCGATGCTACATGTTCCAGAGAGACTTGTCTCACCCCGATGATATGGGTCTCATCGTGACCGAGGGGCATTCCGGTACGCTGTGTTGTTTGTGTGTAAATCGCATGCTAATGGTTTAAATTAATTATAATCCAGTAAACGTGTGTTTCCTTAATTGGTTCTATTGGTGAATAAACTGTTTCCCTGTTAATTTCCTGCGAGTTAGTGTTTTATTAAGTATTGCATTTCTTAATGAATTTTATTTATGACATATTTTGGTTAATCGTGCTAATCGTCATTCTTGGGATAATTGTACAATTCAGGTTTTTATTACCAAAGTGGGGAGTTCTTTACTTTTCCTATTGAACGTAAGCTCACCCCTTCTTGTTTACTGTTTGTACATGTTTTCTTGGTGAGTAGACCTAGAGTTGGTCTCAGGGCTCGGGAGCTCCTTGAGGCTTCGGGAGATTTCATGTTTTAGAGACGTACCGTACTTTGTACCGAGCTATTTTTTTTTTCTGGTTTCTGTCGGTTGAGCATTTGACTATTAATGTTGAACTGAATTTAAGATTGCGGAGTTTTTATTATAAATTTCCTTTTTATTTACTATTTAAATTATTTTTCTTAGTTCACGTCTCGAGTCCGGTCAAAACCGGATTTGGGGCGTGACAGGTCCCCACCCCGAACCCACCTTGTTGTCATCCCTATTCCCACATATTGAACATCGATAATTATTGTGAAGTTGACTATTGTAGGGGCAACAAATTATCTCTAAACTAGTCCTAACTTCGGTCAATAGTTTATGACCCTAATGGATTCTAACCACCCAGTTCTCTCGAATCCAGATGTAGGAAGACACAACGCTTTACGTTCTTTGATCATTTATGGCTTTCAATACAAATCTATGGCTATTGCGGTTATGTTAACTCAGCTATCCCTAGTCTAGATTTAAACCGAACTTATTACTGATTATATCAATGATAAAAGGATAACGATAGGGACGATAGAAAGGTTAAAATCGACAGGGTCAATTCGTTATGCAATGTCAAGCTATACTAAAGTCTCGTTACTTTTTACTTATGTAGGATCAAGTAAAATGGGATTTTACGTTGATCTACCGACATGCCTAAACCTAAGGGTCACACTGGAGGATGAAACTCATGTACACATTTATGGAGAATAACCAACCGAGAAGTTTGCACGGGACATGAACAAAAATGAGTTTTGGGTCATGTGCCCGTAAGTAAATAGAAATTTACAGATCGATACAAGACTTGGAGTCTTGGGAACGATCATGTCATATAATATTGGACATATTCGGTATGGAAGGCTTGGGAGGTGATGAGCGCGTCATGGAAGCTCGTTGGACATGGGCCATCTTCCGCGAGGCCCATCGGTGGCCCATGTCAACCAAGGCCTATAGAACTAAATAATCAAGTATTGATTAATTAGAACTAAGTATGCAAGACAATGATTAAGGTGTTGGTGATTCACCACCTAACCCCGTCATATCTACCCATACTTATTGTCCTATTTACACCATGCTTCTCTACACCATACTGTTCTTATATTGATGTTTATTATATTGATGGGATAATTAAGTCATCTTATTCAATATAAAAAACACAAGACATGAATGGTTGAGAACTTCATCTTCTCTCTTCTAAGAGGGTTTGGCATAACAAGGTTTCTCTGTATTTTTGGTGTTCTTGAGTTCTCTTCACAAAAAATATGTCGCTTTGATTATTTGGAGGATACGTAGGCATCTTGGAGACTCAAGTCAATCATCTTTTCTTGGTGTTCGTAATTTTGTTGTTGTTTGTGGAAGCGAGAGTCCATCCCTTGTCAGTTCCAGGCTAAGACTCTGAAATCGGGTTTCTCTGGGAATGGGTTTGGATTGGGGATCGTCACAGAGCCCGGGTCTAGACGCCTCTGACATTAGGGTCTAAAATTCGGTTGAGTAGGTCCTGAGTCCACAACTGAGATCCCCAATTGTGTTGGGTCTCGAGGTAGGGTTGGAGATGAACCAACTCACAGCGGAAAATCAATGAAAACCAAGAGACGATTAAAACCATGAAACAACTAACAAAGAATGAATTCACAAGAGAAAAATTCAGCATTATTTCTTACCAAAACAAGAACACCGGGTAACGAATGATTGGCTTGAGTCTCCAAGACGTCTACGTATCCACATGGGAATCAAAGCCACGTATTTCTTCTCTTTAAGGACTAAAGAACACAAAAATGGAGGTGGGAGCTTGCCTTGGCCGAAATTGCAAGGGAGAGGAGGGAGAAGTTGTGTTTTCTATTCTTGTCTTGTGTTTGTTATGTTGAAAAAAGATTAATTAAACATAACAAACCCCATACTTGTCCAACTAAAGGCATGGGACAAGTATGGTGACAAGTAAGGTGTAAATAGGACAAAGTATGGCTAGACAAGATGGGGTTAGGTGGTGAATCACCAACACCTTAATCCTTGTCATGCTTACTTAGTACTAATTAATCAAGACTTGATTAATTAGTTCCATGGGCCTTTCATGGGCCTCTTGGAACATGGCTCGTGACCATTTCCAATGAGGTCCTGTGATTCGCTCATCGCCTCCAAGCATTCCATACCAGAAATGTCCAACATTATCCGACACAATCAATCCCAAGACTCCAAGCCTTGTCTAGATCCGTAAAGTCCTATTCACTTACGGGCACATGACCCAAAACCCAGTTTTGGTCATGTCCCGAGACAACTCCCTTTTGGTCATTCTCCATAAACGTGTCAATGAATTTCACCCTCCGGTGTGACCCTTAGGTTTATGCATGTCAATAGGTCAACGTAAAATCCCATTTTACTTGATCCTATATAAGTGGCAACTAACGAGACTTTAGTATTGCAGACACTATATAACGAATCGACCCTGTCAATTCTAACCTTTCCGTCGTCTATGTTTCTATCCTTTTATCTCTGACATCCTGATTGAGATAAGGCATAGAGTCGTCATCCTTATTATTCTCAATCACTGTTTCTTGATATGTGAGATGACTGAATATATGATACCCAATATCATGTGCATGACCATGCTATTCTTTCATTTACTCTCGATCAAGCGGAAGAGAATCGATTTCTTTCTCATACCTCAGTATGAGAGATAAATCCCTTAACCGTCTTTCGTGTCACTCATGTAGCTCGTCCCCAAGCCAATCCTGGGCGTTATGGAAGCCCTGTTACGGACAACGTTAGGCTCAGGTCAAACTTAGTTGTTGACTACATAGCGATCACAAAGACTCATTGGTCTAAGGATACATGACAAGGTACGACACTGAATATGTTCATGACTTAATCTATGGCACACATTCAGGGCAGGTCGTCCAATATCATGTCCCACATGACATCTATGATCAGACTCCAGAATCTCATTCCAATGACTAACAGAATGTAAGCCATAAAGAGCCATCTTTCATACTAGTTGTAAGAACCACTCCCGGTCAACACCAGTCAAATCGACGAAAAACAGAAAAATTTAAATTTTTTGGACAGACGCTTAAATGAACTTAAATTTGATCCCGAGGGTCATACCAGATGTAAGTTGACCCCGATATCGACCAAAGTGAGTTCCGGGGGACTCAGGGCAACTTTCTGACCAATTTGGAAAATGTTGACTTTTCGCTGGAAAAGTCAACCGAGCGACGTTTTGGTCCATTCAAGGTCCGTTTTGGATCCAAAAAGCTTAGCCGTCGTCGCAGCGGTCTTAGTTGAGCCGTTTCCTTGTAGCCCGTGAAGTTTCGTAATTTCTTGGAAAAAGTGCCCGTTCGGGGCCCGAAACGTCCGAATTTCGCAAATCTGATTAGAAAATATCTAGAAGATATTTTCCAAAAAGGTGTGGGACCCACTTGCCACATGTCACCAATGTGGTGGTGTTAGGTTTATTGGACAAGACAAGAGAAGACTACTTTTAGTGTTAGTTTTGTAATTAAGTATTAGATTTGATATTTTGAAACAAAACAAAAGATGAGACAATGAGGTGTTCGGACATAACACAAAAAAAAAAAAAGAAATTAGAGAGAGAAAGTGGAGAGAGGAAAGAGAAGGAGAAAAGGGAGAAAAGAGAAGAAAGGGTGTGGGGTTTGTCGATTTCCCGACGATCCAACCGACGGATCGTCTCAACGATCGAAGAATCGAGTTCCCGTCATCATTCCCTACGATGAGCATCTAATTGATTTTCGTTTTGGAACGTTTTAATTTTAGGGTTTGAGTTTAAATGGTTTGATTAAGGTTGGGTTGAGGTTTGGGGTTCGTTAGGAACGTTTTGGGGCGAAAAGAAACGTTTTCCGTTGTGGCCGTGTGGGGCCCACGTGTTCGGGCCTCGGGTTTTTCGTGTTCGGGTGGTTTAGGACGATTCCCAAGTCGTTAATCCACACCCAGATCGAAATTTGGAATTAAATTGTGAAAGATGTAATTAACGGGTTTAGAAACTTTAAACGCTAATTAAATGACTCGGAAGTCGGAATTCAATTCCGTCGAGTGCCTAGGAACCCTTGAATTATTCTAAGACCGTAGAAACGAAAACGGAAATTTTCGGAGCCCCGAAGGGCGTTTCCAAAACACGGGCAGATTCGCCATGTCGGGCGAATCGGGCTTTTCCGGGTCCAATATCAACAATGTCGAGTAATTGGGGAGTTTGGGAGTGATCGACATTGTCGGGGTTACTTTTGGGCGTCAGGTTTATAAAAATTCAGTTTATGCCTGCAAGCTTAAAAGCGTTTAAAATTGTGTTCTTGTTAGATCGTGCTGCTGACAGAGGAAAGGGAAGGCTAGGCGAGTGACCGAGATCACGCCAGAGCTTAATTGTGCGCTTTTGGAGAAAGCATACGAGGTAGGGAAAAGTAGCCGGATCTCAGCCCTGACTAGGGAAAGTTAACAGTAGAATTGCATGTGACACTTGGGTGTCGTGGGTTAAGTAGGTTATCGAATATTAGAAATGCATGTGACACTTGGGTGTCGTGGGTTAAGTAGGTTATCGAAGATTGGAAATGCATGTGACACTTAGTAGTGTCGTAGGAGCAGTGAACTTATCGATATTAGAATTAATGGAGGCATATGACCATGCCCGGAGGTTGATTGTGTAGTTGTGTCCTGGGTGGCCATGAGAGCCCGTATTACTGTTGTGTCTTGGGTGGCCATGAGAGCCTGTATTACTGTTGTGTCTTGGGTGGCCATGAGAGCCCGTGTTACTGTTGGTGTGTCTTGGGAGGCCGTGAGTGCCTGTGGGGTTGTTGAACCCGTGTCTTTACTGTTGGTGTGTCTTGGGAGGCCGTGAGTGCATGTGGGGTTGTTGAACCCGTGTCTTTACTGTTGGTGTGTCTTGGGAGGCCGTGAGTGCCTGTGGGGTTGTTGAACCCGTGAGTTACTGTTGGTGTGTCTTGAGTGGCCGTGAGTGCCGTGGGGTTGTTGAGCCCGTGAGTCACTGTTGGTGTGTCTTGGGAGGCCGTGAGTGCCCATGGGGTTGTTGAGCCCGTGAGTTACTGTTGGTGTGTCTTGGGAGGCCGTGAGTGCCCGTGGGGTTGTTGAGCCCGTGAGTTACTGTTGGTGTGTCTTGGGAGGCCGTGAGTGCCTGTGGGGTTGTTGAGCCCGTGAGTTACTATTGGTGTATCTTGGGAGGCCGTGAGTGCCCGTGGGGCTGTTGATCCCGTGAGTTACTGTTGGTGTATCTCGGGACGCCGTGAGTGCCTGTGGGGTGGTTAAGTCCGTGTTTTACTGTTGGTGTCTTGGGTGGCCATGAGTGCCTGTGGAGTGCTGAACCTGTGTTGTTGCTGTTTGTTGAACTTTGTTTGTGGTTGTGATTGTGGTTACCTGAGGTTGGGGGCCCGCTTCATTAAACGGAGGTCCCGTGATCGCACGTGTCTGCATGTTCAGACGGGGTAGGGGGCCCGCCCGACAGTAAAGGGGTCCTGGCCGCGCGTGCGTGGTGGGACAGGTCGACCGCCTGATCCGACTTTGTGTCGGGAAAAGTGCGACAGGTCGACCGCCTGGCCTGACAGGGATCAGCAAAAGTGGCGACAGGTCGACCGCCTGGCCTGATAGTGATCGGTAAAAGGCGTGAGGGAGGTTACTGAGAGGTTGGCGTGCGATCCTTTGTGATCTTGGGTGTTGCGTGGTTGTCTGTCGTGTCTTTGGAGGAGGTCGTCAATCGTTGTGTCGGGCCTACATTACGAGTTCGAGTGTTGAGTCGGTTGAGGAAAGTAACAGTGGATGTGTGTCAGTCGGAGTACTTGAGTTGGGGATAGTGATCCCCGGTGTTGAGTTGGTTGTTGGTGTTACCGGCATTGTCTGCTAATTATGCCGTAGTTAGCTCTTCAAGCTACAGAAGCTCACCTAGTCCAACCTGCGACCGGTACCTGTAGGAAAAGCAGCTAGGGGTGAGCGAGCGCTCACCCCTAGCTGCTTTTCCTACAGGTACCGGTCGCAGGTTGGACTAGGTGAGCTTCTGAAGCTTGAAGAGCTAGAAGCGGGATTCTGGGTTTATTTTGAGTCTAGCGACGTATACCTTGCATTTTGTCCACTTGTTGGGACGTACTTTTAAGTTGTAAATGATTATTTTTGATGAACAAATGGTGATTTTAAAGTGGTTTATGTAAAAGGTTTTCAAATGTTTTATTGTTTTAAACGTTTGCGTCCTGAGCTCGGTTTGCTGAAATTGGGGCGTGACACTAGTCGCTTCTAGTAAAGCTTTGTTGACTAGGGACTCATCGAGTGTGACTTATCTCGATCTATGGTTCTATTCGCATTATAGGCATAGATCAGAGCACTCATCGATATATTACTCTAACACATAAGTAATATAAAACCTCTTTAATTTTATTGCTAACGATGATAAATACATTTGGAAATTTAGGATTGAACTACAGGCACTAAGACTAACAAGGTTTCTCTCTATTTTTGGTGTTCTTGAGTTCTCTTCACAAAAAATATGTGGCTTTGATTCCTAGGAGGATATGTAGGCATCTTGGAGAGTCCATCCCTTGGTGTTTGTAATTTTGTTGTTTTTTGTGGAAGCGAGAGTCCATCCCTTGTTAGTTCCAGGCCAAGACTCTGAAATCAGGTTTCTCTGGGAATGGGTTTGGATTGGGGATTGTCACAGAGCCCGGGTCTAGACGCCTCTGACGTTAGGGTCTAAAATTCGGTTGAGTAGGTGCTGAGTCCACAACCGAGATCCCCAATTGGTCTACCGACGAGGTAGATTGGGTTGGATAAGATTGGGTGGGCGTAGGAGGTTGATTACGAAGGACTCACGATGGAGGAGGGACGCCATGTCAACGGAGCAAGTCACCAGACCCAGACCGAGAGGAACATGGTCTTTCCCGATAGAAAGCCTCTTTTAAAGCTAGCGACGATGAAACCTTAACGGAGGGTTTCATTATTTCTCTATATTCTAGAATGGTAGATATAGTTTGATTCTATTCTCTTATTCCTACCTATATTCCAACGAATTACTAAATTGCAGTTAGCAGTTAATATTTTTGAAAAACTGTCCTATAAAATTACGGAACAATTTAAAATCAGTTGCATTCCTAAAAATAAAATAAAAACTACCCTTCGCTTTACCGCTAGTGGGATAAAAGCTCAGAAAAATGTACAATAAACACATGAAGAACCAAACCAGTTCGGGTCCACTCTGAAACTGGGTCAAATAACCCGGTTCGGTTTACTATTTTCCTACTGTCAAAAACTGGTAACGGCATGTGGACCCAAACCGGAATCCGGCGGAGGATGTAGTCCTTCTTCCGCCGCATCTCCAGTACTTTCCGGTGGTTGTTTGAGTGCAACTCGGTCGAGAAGGTGGGGCTACAGGCGGGTCTGTACTCGGGCAGAAGCCGGCCTGACTTGAACCGGACCCCACATGCATTGCAGAGCGTCTTGGCCCCTAGCGGCCCGGTCCTCCACTGGGGTGTCTTTTGGACGCCGCAATGGCTGCACCGCCGAGGCGTCTGCGTCCCCGTCTTCTTCTTCTTCTTCTTCTGCTTCTTCCGGAAGACCCGGTTTTGAACAGAACAAGCCGGGTCCTCCGGATTCGGGTGGGCGTAAATGGGCCAGGGGCTGGAAGGCGAGGAGCACGAGGACGAGGTGGTGGAACTCGAGGTCGACTCAGTGAGCGCCGCCGAGCCCAGTGACCATACCCTGCCGCCGGTCGCGGCTCCCTGTTTCAATGGGACCTCAATCATCTTAATTGGCTTCACTCCGGTTAGGAACGGGGTCGCGGAGAAAGAGTCCGAGTCCTCCACGAAATGGGACAGCCACTCCAGGTTCGCTAAATCATCCGACTGTCAATTAAAAATGTCTACTTTGGTCAGAAGAACCGAAAAAGGTACGATTTTTAACACAATAAAGGGAAGAATCAGAACCGGAACGCTGATTTCGCCGGCGGGCGTTAAGAAATCGACGTCTTCCTCATCATGTTGATCACACCCTCTCTGTTTATCATCTTCTTGACGGTGGTCTTGTTTCGGTACTGGGTTGGGGTCCTTTTCAACAAAAGCATCTTCGTTCGACAAGTCAAGGAGGTCATCGACAAAGAACTCGTCGGAAGACACAACGTTATGGGAATTAACGACCCATAAATGGTCGGGAGAGGAGGATTTGACACCCATCTCCTTCCTGAAATTGGTCTTCAGAATCTGGCATAATACAGAATTAGAGCACGAAACCATGCATAAAAATCAAAACTTTATACGAAGAGGTTCGAGATTTTTGTACCTGAACGAGAGAAAAGAAAAGGGGACGGCGAGTTAGTTCGTTCGGTCAAGTGCTGAAAGTGTCTTCTTTTTATCCCTCTTTGTTCATATAAAAATTACTTATCCAGAAACGATTAATTACGGGAATACCCTTGGGGTTGGTTGAGTAACCCTATGTGAGAAGTGAGAACTGCCGTTCGGAGCACCTAGTGCTGAGGGCTGAAATTTACAAGATTGCCATTACAATGAGTGTGAACTGGAACTACATGCAATAAAAAATGGAATTGATTACATGGGATAAGCGGAATGAAGGGACTGGGCATGGTGGGTTGATAATAATGAACGGAGGTTGGGTTCGGAGACAAGACATGGCTTAGAAGCAAAGAGACAAAGACGCAGTGTGGGGTCCAGCTTTTGTCCCCAATCCTCGGTGTTCTTCTATGTGAGACTGTAATGATTCTCATCCTTACGCTATCTTATTCTTTCGTTAATTACTCGTTTATCATAGCATAAATGTGAGGCAAGGAGTTGACTGAGAGCTGGCTGGAAGCGGGCGGAGAGGTCGTTGGCAGGAAGGGTTGGATGGGAGCTCCACGCCTCTTCTCACCGCCGGTTGGGAACAAAAAAGTGTATATAGCTGACTATAAGCCACCTAGCAATTGTAGAGTACTGGCTGAGAGAGCTGACTATAAACCAACAAAAAACAATTTTTTATTCTCTCCGCCAGCCCCTCCCCGCCAGCAACCGACTATTGGACTATAAATGCCCTTAGGGTATCTTTAATGTCAACCGGTGAACTGATGTTTTGTAGTTGGCGGTGAGAAAACATCGGTGATTTGTTGGCGTTTTACAGACGTTGAGGCGGCGTGAAAGCGGTAACGATTCGTACAATCAACAAACTAATCGCTGGCACTCGGTATTGGCAATTGGAGGCGTAGGCAGTCAGCGGCCAGCGCTGGCTGCCTCGATTCTACCGCCGATCGTTGGCGCCCACTCCACTGGCGACACGTGGTAGTGTCGGCAGAGGCTATTTCCCCACTTCTTTATATACACAGCATACAACATTTCATTTTCACACACCAACACAATTCTTCTCAAAATAGAACCTTATTATTTCTTTATATTCTCTATTTTTCGTTCGCAATGGAGTACGATTGGGGTTCTTTGATGAGCCAGATGTCAAACGACGACTTCGTCTCGGCAATCCAAGAGCAATTCCTCCCGAGCCAAAAATCTGCACCGATAATTCAAGAAATTTTCATGAATAACAAAAACGTCGTCGTGGTGTCGAACCCCCGTGTACCCGGAAGGGAGAAAGGACGAAAAGTTAATGCGAGCGAGGAGCAACCAAAAAAACGTGAAGAATGTGCACTGTCGAGGAGTACGAGCGTCTTGTTCGCGCTTTGATGGTCAATTCTTATGATTCAATTCATGGGAATTCCAAGAAGAACGTGTAGTATTGGGACGCCATCGGGAGAGAAGTCACCGACATGCGTGGACCCGATGATCCGTTGCGAACCGAGAAGCAATGCAAGGACCATTTGCAAACCATTAACCCTCGGGTCAGGAAGTTCCAAGGGTACTACGAACAACTTGACAAGGATCATAGGAGTGGCCGGTCCGGTGACCAACTTATGGGGTTGCCGAGTAAATGTATTTGATGAATGAAGGGCACACCTTTGTGTGGAAGCATTGGTGGAAACTCGTTAGAGGTCAGCAGAAGTGAACGGCAAAGCACTTTGTTGTATCCGAGATAGAGAAGCTTGAACAATATGTGGCATCGGGAAGACTCACTTAGGGATGACAATGAGCACACCGCGGGGATAAGCTAAAGTTCGGAGTACCGCCGGCCTATAGGAAATAAGGCTGCCAAAGCTGCAAGGCTCAAAGGGAAAGGGAAAGGGAAAGTCTCAGAGATAAAGGAGGCCCAACAAGCGATCTGCACTACGCTCGAATTGAAGCTGCAACTCATGGCCAACAAGCACCAATACTTCGACATGTGTAAAGTGGAGAACTCCAAGGACAAGTCGAGCATGACCCTCCCCCCCCCCCCCCCCCCTCCGAGCTTGAGGCTCAATATGTGAACCTTGCGATGTTGCACCATATGATGCAATAATGACGTTCTGGTGTTCCTCCGTCTGCTTTATTAATTCTGTTTCCAATTGTATGTATCTGTTTTACAATTAAGAAAATGTAGTTGTTTGTTTTCGTTAAATGAATTGTGTTTATTAATTGTCTGTTTCCTTTTATCTTTGAATTAATTCTTTTCTCTTCTTAATTTATAGGTTTCATTGCCCGTTACATTTCTTTAACTTAATTATGGGGTTGAATTACACCTTGAATTTCATTTTCCCAACATTTCACTTGAATTTAGTCTTCATTCCAAATTCATTGGTTTGCTTGACATAATTGCACTAATATGAGAAATGACCAAAATGTCCTTGGGATGGCTGGCGGTTCGGTGGCTATAAATACCGCCACCTCCATTTGTTATCCTCACCACTTCCTACACCAAATCCTCTCTTCCTCCAAAACCTCTCAAAATATTACTTGCTCACTGAAGTGCTGATTGACTCCCATCGCCAAACGTTCCAGTGGGCACACGAAGAAGAGATGGTGTTGGTCCTTGTGTGGCTTCAACACGTTATCCCGAGCCCAAACATCTGGTACTGGGCGGATGCATACGTATACTACGTCTAATCGGCCCCTGATTCTGCCCCGTTGCGAACCGAGAAGCAGTGCAAGGACCACTAGCAAAGGATCTTGGACAAGGTACTTCAGTTTAATTTAATCTACTGTGAAAAAATTCACGCTCGCTTGTCGGGACAAACTGATGATCAACTTAAATCCTTTCTGTTGACACGTATCAGGAGCGATATCGCAAATCTTTTACAAAGTTCGCGATCTGGAATCTACTCAAAGACCACCCGAAGTGGCTACAATATGCTCACGAATTATAAACTGTCGTTAGTCTTTGTTTTAGTTACCGCTTCCGTGATAATATGTTGTGGTTAACGTATGTTTAGTTTAAGTTTTGGTGAGAACAAGTTGTGGTTAACGTACATTTAGTTTTAACCGTGTAATATTAATGTACTTTTTTAATAAAGTTGTTATGTTTAATATTAATTTATTCGAACAGATAGCAATGAACAACCAAAGTTAAGGGCGACAGTTCGAAGACTGAAGCTCCGACTCTGTTCAGATCTCCAAAACAGAGTATAAGAAACGCAAACCATAACCCTCGTGAATCAAGAAACACGGGTCTGGTTCCTGCTGATTCGCATCTCCAGTGTGGTGTGACGGTGGCTCGAGAGGATGAAGCAAAGAAGGCGGGTTGACCGGAGTTTGGTTCTCAAGGTGCTGCGTTTGCTCGGTTGTAGACCAACGCAAAAGTTGAAGGTTCGTCGGAGGCAACGTCAGATGACATCTTTCCGAATCAATTGGAGAGATCCTCGGAATTGATTTCAATTTCGAATTCCTGAGTTGATTTTCAAGAGGGGATTGATTCGGTCGAAATCTGTTCGGAGCAGGTCGTTGAATGTTAGTTGCATGGAGAAGAAGGCAATGGTGTCTGCGCAGGTGAATTTGGGCGTGCTGGTGGGTCAGGTTGGGCCGATAAAGGAGGCCCAAGTTTCGCGCTTGTCATTTCAAGGCCTCGGTCCTTCTCTTACGGAGTTTTTTTTGGGTGATGAGCCTCGGATTAATGATTCAATCTCGGTTGTCGAGGTTCAAGGGAGTCCTTGGAAGGACGCTTTCTATAAATATCTGATTCCTGAGGGTACTCAACCAAAGAAGGGACAGTCAAAGAGAATTGCTCCTCTAGTTGTGGTGTATCGGACAAGAGCCAAGACTTCTGCTGATAAAGAGGGCACTTTGGGGAGCTTCACTATTGATATTGCCAAAAAAGATGACTTTGGGTGGTTGGACTTTAGCAAGAAATTTGGAAAAAAGACAAATGACCTTGTTTCTTTAGCCCTTGAGCATGATGCCCCGTTGAATACAAGCGAAGCTTTAATTCCGGTTCTGGTCTCTAACCGATTTATTTGTTTGAACTCGGGTAGGAAGTAGACGAAGAGGACGGTTTCCTATGGTGTTTGTTTTCCTGCTTGGGTGTTTTTTGTTTTTTTCTTTGTGGCTGTTCCGGTATGGGGAAATGATCCTTTTCCGAGGATCATTTTCTAGCATTGTTTTACTAACTTGTAGAACATTTGCTTAATAAATCTTTCGCTTATAAAAAAAATGAATAACCAACAGAAAAAATAGCATTGGAGGTTGCTGACTATTAAGTGTTAACACAAAGAAGGACACATAAAGCATATTGATCGTCAAGCAGTATTTTTGAAATTTAAGTTCCGGATTATCTTACCCAAGAGAGCACTGGACAAGCAATTCCTATTTGAAGTTGGTATTAAGATGTTTTGTTAAAAAGATGGTTTTTGTTTTCATTATCATGCAATAGTAAACAATAAGGAAAATGTGAATAAGTATTCAGGTAAACCAGACGAGAGTAGAATAAGAGAAAAAGTAATCCAAGGTATGAGTTCATAGAGATCATTCCCACATGTAATAACCACTCCCGGTCAACGCCAGTCAAACCTGCGAAAAACAGGAAAATTTAAAAAAATTCGACAGACACTTAAATGAACCTAAAGTTGACCTCGAGGGTTATACCGGACGTAAGTTGACCCCGCTATCGACCAAAGTGAGTTCCGGGGGACTCAGGGCAACTTTCTGGTCAGTTTGGGAAATATTGACTTTTCGCTGGAAAAGTCAACCGAGCGACGTTTTGGTCCATTCGAGGACCGTTTTGGATCCAAAAAGCTTATCCTTCGTCGCAGCGGTCTTAGTTGAGCCGTTTCCTTGTAGCCCGTGAAGTTTCGTAATTTCTTGGAAAAAGTGCCCGTTCGGGGCCCGAGACGACCGAATTTCGCGAATCTGATTGAAAAATATCTAGAAGATATTTTCCAAAAGGGATGGGACCCACTTGCCACATGTCAAATATGTGGTGGTGTTAGGTGATATTTTGAACAAAACAAAAAGGTGAATGAGTGGTAGTTTGTAAATAAGAAGAGTTGGTGTGTTTTTATAAAACAAAATAAAAGGGAGGAAGAGAGTAAGTGTCGGCCACACTTAGAAAAAAAAAGGAGAATTAGAGAGAGAAAGTGGAGAGAGGAAAGAGAAGGAGAAAATGGAGAAAAAGAGAAGAAAGGGTTGGGACTTTGTGATTTCCCGACGATCCAACAGACGGATCGTCTCAACGATCGAAGAATCGAGTTCCCGTCATCATTCCCTACGGTGAGAACCTAACCGATTTTCGTTTTGGTACGTTTGAAATTTAGGGTTTGAGTTTAAACGGTTTGATTATGGTTGGGTTTTGGTTAGAATTGGTTTAAAGATAAATGGTTGAAGTTTGGGGTTCGTTAGGAACGTTTTGGGGCGAAAAGGAAATTTTCCTAATTGTGGCCGGGTGGGGCCTACATGCATGAGTATCGGGTTTTAGTGTTCGGGTGGTTTAGAACGTTCCCCGGGTCATTTATCCACAACCGGATCGAAATTTGGAATTAAATTGTGAAAGTTGTAATTGACGGGTTTAGAAACTTTAAACGTTAATTAATTGATTCGGAAGTCGGAATTCGATTCCGTCGAGTGCCTAGGAACCCTTGAATTATTCTAAGACCGTAAAAACGAAAACGGGAATTTTCGGAGCCCCGGAAGGACGTTTTCAAAACCCGGGCAGATTCGCCATGTCGGGCGAATCGGGCCTTTCCGGGTCCAATATCGAAAATGTCGAGTAATTTGGGAGTTTGGGAGTGATCGACATTGTCGGGGTTACTTTTGGGCGTCAGGTTTATTAAAATTCAGCATTATGCCTGCAAGCTTAAAAGCGTTTAAAATTGTGTTCTTTTAGATCATGCTGCGGACCGAGGCAAAGGAAAGCTAGGCGAGTGACGGAGATCACGCCGGGGCTTATTTGGGCACTTTTGGAGAACACGCACGAGGTAGGGAAAAGTAGCCGGATCTCGGCCCTGACTGGGGAAAGTTAACAGTAGAATTGCATGTGACACCGGGGTGTCGTGGGTTGAGTAGGTTTATTTAAATATTAGAAAAGCATGATACGGGAACATAGCGTTTATGCGAAAAGCATGTGACACTTAGTAGTGTCGTAGGAGCAGATAACTTAGTGATATTAGGAGTACTGGAGGCATATGACCATGCCCGGAGGTTAATTGTGAAACTGTTGATATTAGGACTGTTGGAGGCATTGGTTATGCCAGAGGTTGTTTGTGTAATTGTGTCTTGGATGGCCATGAGAGCCCGTGTATTACTGTTGTGTCTTGGGTGGCCATGAGAGCCCGTGTACTAAGGTTGGTGTCTTTGGCTGGCCTGACCGAGTTAGAGTCTCGGGGGGTTGCGAGCATTCTTTCGCTGGCTTACGAGTTAGAGTCTCGGTAAGTTGCGAGCGTGTATTATTTTTGAGTTTTGGGTGGCCATGAGTGCCCGTGGGGTCGTTAAACCCGTGTCTTTACCTTTGGTGTTTTGGCTGGCCTGACCGAGTTAGAGTCTCGGGGGGTTGCGAGCATTCTTTGGCTGGCTTACGAGTTAGAGTCTCGGTAAGTTGCGAGCGTGTATTATTATTGAGTTTTGGGTGGCCATGAGTGCCCGTGGGGTCGTTGAACCCGTGTCTTTACCTTTGGTGTTTTGGGTGGCCATGAGTGCCCGTGGGGTCGTTGAACCCGTGTCTTTACCTTTGGTGTTTTGGGTGGCCATGAGTGCCCGTGGGGTTGTGAACCCGTGTCTTTAATGTTGGTGGTTTGAGTGGCCGTGAGTGCCCGTGTCGTTGTTGAGCCCGTGAGTTACTATCGATGTGTCTTGGGAGGCCGTGAGTGCCTGTGGGGCTGTTGAGTCCGTGTGTTACTGTTGGTGTGTCTTGGGAGGCCGTGAGTGCTTGTGGGGCTGTTGAGTCCGAGTTTTACTGTTGGTGTCTTGGGTGGCCATGAGTGCCTGTGAGTGTTGAACCTGCGTTGTTACTGGTTGTTGAATCTGCTTGTGATTGTGATTGGTATTGTGGTTACTTGAGGTTGGGGGCCCGCTTCATGAAACGGGGGTCCACGAGCACACGCGTCTGCATGTTCAGACGGGGTAGGGGGCCCGCCCGTCAATAAAGGGGTCCTGGCCGCACGTGTGTGGTTTGGGTTTGTGAGCATTCTTTGGCTGGCTTACGAGTTAGAGTCTCGGTAAGTTGCAAGCATTCTTCGGCTGGCTTACGAGTTAGAGTCTCGGTAAGTTGCAAGCATTCTTCGGTTGGCTTACGAGTTAGAGTCTCGGTAAGTTGCAAGCCTTCTGGGGCTGGCCTGACCGAGTTAGAGTCTCGGGAGGGTGCAAGCGTTCTTGGCAGCTGGTTTGCGATCCTTTGTGATCTTGTTTGGTGTGCGATCCTTTGTGATCTTCTTTGGTGTTGCGTAGCTTTCTTTTGAGTCCTTGGAAGAGGTCGTGATCGTTGTGTTGGGTATACTTTACGTGTCAGAGTGTTGAGTTGGTCAAGGAAGGTAACAATGGGTGTATGTTCAGTCAGAGTACTGGGGTTGGGGACAGTGTCCCCCGATGTTGACTTTGTTATTGGTGTTACCGGTATTGTCTGCTAATTATGCCGTAGTCAGTCTGTTATCCGTGGTGGTGAGCGATTGCTCACCCCTAGCTACTTTTCCTACAAGTACCGGTCGCAGGTTGGACTAGGTGAGCTTCTGAAGCTTGAAGAGCTAGGAGCGGGATTCTGGGTTTATTTTGAGTCTAGCGACGGATACCATACTTTTGTCCACTTGTTGGGACGTGTTTTAAGTTGTAAATGTTATTTTATTGAACTAAACTGGTACTTTAAAGTGTTTAAATGGAAAAAGGTTTCAAAGTGTTTTATTATTTTAAATGTTCGTGTCCCGAGTTCGGTTTACTGAAATTGGGACGTGACACCACATATTGAACAACGATAATTATTGTGAAGTTTAAATATTATAGGGGCAACGAATTATCTCTCAAACTAGTACTAACTCCGCTCGAATGTTTCGGACCTTAATGAGATCTAACCACCTAGTTTTCCCGAATCAAGGTGTAGAAAGACCCAAAGCACTACGTTCCTTGATAATTTCTAACTTTCGATATAAATCTATGGCTATTGCAATTGTATTAACCTAGCTATCCCTAGTCAAGATTTAAACCCAACTTATTATTGATTTTAAACAAATTAAGATCCTTATCTCATGAGTATTAGACCCTAATTCACATCATCTACACGAAAGATAGAGAATTAAGAGTAAATCAATAATAAATCCTAATTTAGATTCAACTTTCACAACATTATGCATTCAATACATGAAAATTCAAACCTCTCATCCCGCATAACCCTAGATTATGGAGTTTTAGCTACTCATGGATAAAGAAGAAGAAGAAGAAGAAGAAGAAGAAGAAGAAGAAGAAGAAGAAGAAGAAGAAGAAGAAGAAGAAGAAGAAGAAGAAGAAGAAGAAGAAGAAGAAACAACCATAAACAATCATCATGTTTAAGAGTTGTAGAAATAAATACCAATATAGGATTACAATGGATGAATTCAAGCCTTAAATTTCTATTCTCACACTCTCTTCTCAAAAGATTCCTGCGCAAGTTGGTCTTCCTTCTTCAAGCTTTATAGCTTTCTTCTCTCAACCTTCTAGCTCTTAAGGAATTGTCAGAACACAAGTTGTTCTACTCCAATTTCGTGCTCCCCTCTTTATAGGACCTCAAGACCTTTTTTCCTCCTCCAAATCGGACTTGAGAAGAGCAAGTTCCCTCTTTCCCCTTTTTGATTCGGATCTGGAAAAAGGAAAGACAGACAGAAAGCGTCACCGAGCAAGGCATGGAGCGCGCTCGGCTCCGTGGTGGATCGAGGCACAATGCGGGCCAGGTTCGAGGGCTGAATGGGGCATGTCCAGTCCTGGTTCCGACACGGGATAGGGCACGGTCCGGTCCTAGTTCGGGCGTAGAATGGGGCACGGTCCGGGCCTGGCTCCTTGCCTGAATATTTCCCAGTTCCGGGTACATTCCCGTATTCGGAAAGCGACAGTCCCTTGACAAAATTTGTAGATCTCTGAATTCCCTTATATTTGATATATTATATGAGAAAAATCAGAGTTTGGATGAAGAATTTATGCCCTTCGCAAGATCAGCTAGCCTCCAAAACTCCTTAAACCGATTTTTCCTTCATTTTAACCTTTTTTTTTCGATTTAAGCACCTAAAAAACACAACGAGAGACACAATATGCGTAACGAGAGACAAGTGGACCAAATTATTCAACCATAGGACTAAAAAACTCTAGAATGTGGGCTAAAAACATCTAGAATCGATGCATTTTATGTACACATCAACACCCTAGACTTAAACTTTTCTCGTCCTGAGAAAACTAAATTAAGAAAACAATGTAAAGATATGTCCCGGTTAAACCCCGAGATTCAACTCAATAGGAGGAGTCTGGACCTCCTTTATTCAAATCAATAAAAAGTAAAGATGCACGTGCAATGCATGAATCCTAAATCTAATGCATTCCTAAAACACATTGTATAATGCATGCAAAAAGGCACAAAAATTAGGTTATAGTCGAATACTTATGCATAGAGGATCAAAAGGATTTTCTCAATGTCGTCACATACCACAAACCCTTACACACACCATTAAATACAGTTAAGCATGCTGCTACTCACATTAAAGAATAACTCTTTCCATTTAAACTTGCATCTCCTCATTCACTCTAATAGTGTGGTTCTTCGTTTCCCTATACATTGAACTTAGAGATTCATATGCTATCTTGTTAGGCTCATCTCCACTAATTGTAAGAAATCATGGTCATTAAGAATCAGAAAGGTCTTTAATTAAGTTTGTAATGTAAGGCTAGACTAAGGGTGTGGAAGGAATATGAAAAGAAGCTTTAATAAATACCTCGTGACAAAAGTGTTTCAATCTCACACCAAAAAGTGTTTCACACATTCCAAACCTCGTTTGTGCACCATTCAACTTTTGAAATCTCTAATACCATTTTCCTTGAATAGCTAAGTGTAGCACTAATTTGTTAATAATTTTTTTCTCTCTTATTTTTTCTTTTTTTATGACCTTAGCTTTCCAACAAATGCAACACATTTATCTAGCCCAACATGCCTTACCCCATACTTATCTTTTTCACTAGTGAGATAAAATTGTCTAATTTTCCTTCTTTTCCAATTTTTTTCTTTTTGGGTAAAGGCTATAATGATTTTTTGTCTTTTCAATACAATCCAATGGCATACAAATACACTCATTTTCTCTATCTATTTCGATTACTCAACATCCCAAATAATAACCCCTCTCAATGAAGCACTTAAGCCTATATATATGAGTTTAAACAATAATGAGGAAATCTAAATGAAACAAAAGGTGCATAGGCTTGTAATGTCGGGGTTGAAACGAAAGGCTAAGGCTGAAATTGGGTGACTAAGATATAACACATGCAAAGCTAGGCAAATTTTGGCTCAAACGGTCCTTAGATGGCCTAAAATCATTTTCCTAAATAACCATATTCCATATTCTTATTTCGCCTCGAATGGGTCATACATGTAGTTATAGACTCAATTTACCACACATAGAAATCAAAGGAATTCAACACTAGTTTTAGCAAACACTCAAAACACAAGTGGAAAAGCTATTCCTAATACATGTGCTTTCACTACTCATTTGATTTATTTAATGTTTATAGGGTTAAATATCGAAATTACTCTTAAGTATTGGTCACGAACACTACACAAGCCAACGTTTCAAAATGAAAAATGCACTACCTTAAGTATTGGCCACGCGATTTTGTAAGTAAAAATGGACGGAATATTACTTTCCATTAGTCATATGACCTCAAGTGTTGTATAATGGATGGTAAAATGACATTTATTTTTCCTTAAGTATTTGACGTCTATACATTTTACAAGGAACAATAATGAGGGTACAATAGTAATGTTCCTTCTAAAATGAATAAAGGTCAAATAATCAAAGGAAAACGTCATTTTACGATCCATCATATGACACTTGAGGTCATATGACTAACGGAATCGAATATTCCGTCCATTTTTACTAACAAAATCGTGTGACCAATACTTAAGGTAGTGCATTTTCATTTTAAAACGTTGGGTAGTGTAGTGTTCGTGACCAGTACTTAAAAGTAAGTTTCGGTATTTAACCCATCTTTATATACTAATTTGATTTATGCAAGGAAATAAGAATATGCAACAGTTCAATCATTGAAACCTTAAGACCATACACACTAGACTCATTATACCACCAAAAAATATAATGTTGATTTTTTCAAATTTAAAAATTTTCTTTTTTTTGGATTTTTCAAATTCATAGCACGAAATGATGCATGAGCTCACAAAAGAAAACACAACGCAATGCAAGACATACCCCACCCCACACTTTAAAACTAAGCACTGACCCTAGTGCGACTCTAGACACATATGCTCCTAACCACATAACTAACAACCCCACACTTATAATCAACAAATACACAATTCACGAAATCCTACATGCATGTTCTATCAGCACGACAATTCAGGCGATCAACGCCCACTAGATAACATAAAGGAAATACAATAACGGTATATAGAAAAAATAAGAAGGGAAGAGATACTGCTCCTCGACGAACCGCTATGTGAACTACACTAATTGTGGGAATCCTCGTGCATGGATGGATAAAGAGTCATTTTCGCCCAAGTGAGTGCACAAGAACTCGGCTCAATCAAGAGGTCTCCCAAATGTCTCATACTTCCATTGCATCCTCCTTTTCAAGTGTGGATGTGAAGGTGGGAGAAGGAACACAATGCATCATAAGAACATTTTCCTTGAGTTTTGTAAGAGCTCTAAACTCAAGGCTAACTTCATCAAGCTTGCCTTAACAGAATAATTGTGATCAAAATCATCTTTGCACAACTTGATAGGCATATGAATCCCATGAAGTAGAAAATGCACCTACCAACAAGGGTCAATAGCATCTATCAAAATAAAAAATAGTTCACAAACGGGGATTGAAGACTAGCAAATGTGTCACAAAATTCATGCTTAACATTAACAAATCTATGCTCAATATTAAATTTAAAAACCAATGGTATGGCTTGAACTTATAGAGTTGATTTTCTAGAATCCAAGTATGAATCTCTCATACTAAAAGAAATTTCGACATCATGCTCGATGTGTAGCAAAATAATATCAATGGGAGATTCAAACAGAACCCCCTCTTGAAAACATCTTCTATTGCACCCCTTGGATATCTAATAGATATGTGAGCCAACTCTATGGATACTATAAGAAGATTTGGCTCAACAAGAGTTTATGAATTCTTTTCAAAAAGTACACAATCATTATTTACATCTACAAAATTCAATGCATCAAAACTACATGAAGATGGAATTGGCATAATACAAGAGGGATAAGAACTTGATACCTCACATTCCACACTTACCTGTAAACTCATGGTTGAATCACGAGTTTCTTGCTTTGCTGTGTCACATAAGTGCTTGGAATGATCATCCTCAATGAGTATTGCTTGATCATCGAATGTTGTCTCATTAATCACTTGCATGAGATCATTCAATTGACTTTGAAGTTGTTGGACCGTGGATGCTTGCTCCTCTTGTTTCCTCCACATTTGCATCAACAACTTGTCATTCTCATCTAGTTGCTTTTCTTTCTCCAATAGTTGGTTCAACAAAAAACGGGGAAGTTCGGACTCCTCGTCATTAGGCAATTGTGGTTCAACATGATAACCTTGTTCAAAAGAAGAAGTGCACCCCCCCCCCCCCATTTCGACTATAGGAACTTGAATTCACCTAATACTCACATTGGAAATTCATATGATCATTAGCTCTACGTAGACCACAATACACAGTAAATCAACTATCCATAAAAGTTGTGTTGCAAAGAATCGACTAAAATAGTATATACAAAAAAAAATGAAACAGTCGTAACACAAACTATAAAGAAAAGGTTGCCTTAATTGCTCCCCGGCAATGACGCCATTAACTTGGCGCCCTGTGGTTTTAACGTAGAAAAGGACACGGAAAGCGTACTGGTTGTCAAGTAGTATTTTTAGAATTTAAGTTCTGGATTATCGTTCCTAAGGTAGCACAAGACAAGAAATTCCTATTTTAAATTGTTATTAAGCTGTTTCGTTAAAAAAATGGTTTTTGTTTTCGATATCATGCAAAAGTAAACAATAAGGAAAATGTGAGCAAGTATTCAGGTAAATCTGACGAGAGTAAGCAATCCAGGGTATAGGTTCATAGAGATCATTCCCACATATTGAACAACGATAATTATTTTGAAGTTTAACTATAATAAGGGCAACGAATTATCTCCCTAGATGGGCGCATGAGTGACTCTGTATCATCCAAACCAGATAAGTCATCAAGAAAAGCAAAGATGCAATTTAATGTCTCAAATAGTCTCAAAATGCATAATAAATCATACACTAATCCTAGATAGCTACAACTAACGACTCATGGGGTAGTCCACATCCAAAGCAATAAATCACTTAGGGGAAATTCACGCCCGAAATCATCAATTTAGCTTAAAACACACATAACATAAATAACAATCATTGGAAAATAATCGATCTAATATAGAATGCAATGATAACATCAAGCATCCAAAATAAGCGCTAACCATATTAGGTAACAAATGCTACGAATAATATAAATCTAGCACTTGATATTTGCTCAAAAGATCAAAAATCCTCTTAATTAAGTTCATATCCAAACTCTTAATTTTAGCATGCAATTAATATTACAATCAATTTTCCCCGATTCAATTAACCTATGATTCGATCTACATACATAAACCAACCAAAATCAATTAAGTTGGATAACGAACTCAAATGGGTATCGAACTTAATATCGCAAAAAGCATCATCTAACACTGCAAATGAAAAACTTCATGCATAAATTAAACTGATACATATTTACGACGACATCCATGGCTAGTACTCTAGGAGTGACTACTTACTAGCCATGGAGCCAAAATCGATGAAATTATGGGTTGAAGTCGGAATAGAGCTAGAGATATGATGGTATAAAGTGAAACCCGTGTTAGGAATGACGATTCCTAGCTCAAATCCTCAAAAATCAGTGAAAAATGATCCAGATCTCCAAAAATAGCTTGAAGCCGAGCCGTTTGTAAGCTCCAAAGTCTAAAATAAGTGGAATCCCTAAGAAGAGGGAAGTGAGAGATTTAAGTAGGTAGGTTGAAATCGACAGATGGTTGCTGGAGTTGAGAGATCCGGCCACCTGAAGTTTCTACGTCCAAAGTCTAGTTCTAGAAAAGTTCTAGTCTTCTATGTATATGAATTCTGAGTTTTTATTCTTCTCCTCCTGTAGAACTCACGTAAACGGACGAAGGGGACACAACTGCGAGCCTTTGATTCGATGCGGCGTGAACAGGTGAGGAACAGTGCAACCAGTCAGATCTGTCGCTAAAAGGGTCAATGACGTGCAATCAACCCATCTGAAGGCCGTTAGCGCATGGGTTCATCGCCTCTGATGTGGCGCAACAGTACCAAATTACACGATCCAATTCTTTGCAGCCTGCCACACGGCACTGTCACGCCCCAAATCCGGTTTTGATCGGACTCGAGATGTGAGCTAAAATATGATAATAAATAAATGCGACTTTAAACGAAATAAATCTCCGCTAATAGTTTAAATCGATAACAAGAGTCAAGCTCGAAAACCAAGTAATAAAGAGTTTCATACAAAAAGAAAGTACATCACTAGACAACCCAAAAACAAGGACTCTCACCAGGCTCTCCAACTCTGAGACGTCCTCTAAACCAACTCATGATTGAAACCTGTAAAACAGTAACGAAGGGGGTGAGCTTTCGCTCAGTAGGAAAAAAGTAGTTAAGGGGATGAGCTATCCCCTCACCACCACGAGTAACCGTCCAATTATGGCATACTAGTAACGCACAATGACTAACGAATCGAACAGTAATCACAACCACAACCATAATTGTAAAACCCCACTTATTTCTAAGAGTTTTTTTTTGTGAATTCAGAAACTTTGAGGGAGGAATTTGCAACAAGTAGTGTTGAAGGGGAAAATTCAAAAAGAAAAAAAGAAAAAGAAAAAGAGAAGAAGTTGAGGAGGAGAGTTACCTGGGCTAAGGTTTGGGCCATCAGAGGCGGGCCTCATACGCGCACGCGCCGAGCCCAAATGCCTCAGGCGAGGCCCAACCCAGACCAGCGAAACCCTAAAGACCAAAACGCGACGTTTCATGTTCACTTCTACGCACGCGAAACGAGGTTTCTTCAACCTCGCTCCCTTTCTCCTCTCGCGAATTTTCTCAGATCCATCGCTGCCGCCCTCTTCTCCGATCATCTCCAGCCTCCTCAGTCCTCGTTCTCGACCTTCACCGTCTCCTTCTCCTTCCTCGGCTTCCACTGCGACAAACCCCATCGCCAGAAACCCCCCCCCCCTTCTCAGATCTACGTCGCCATAGCCTTCACCGGACTCCTCACCTCCGAGCACTCATCCACCAAATCCGTCCCCCAAATCATCACGCCATGCCCTAAACCCCTTCGCCGTCCACCGTCCTGAGCCAAACCTCGCCGGAGACGAAGGAACGAGTCGGTTCGAAACTCTCTCTCTCTCTCTCTCTCTCTCTCTCTCTCTCTCTCTCTCTCTCTCTCTCTCTCTCTCCACTCTCAGTTTCTCCGGCCACCCATCGCTCGAGAATCCCCGTGGACAAGCTCGATTTGAGCGAGCCCCGTCGCCTGGAACCCGAGCCCCAGCGCGTTCCTCTCGCCGGCGAGCCTCGTCCTCACCAGATCTGGAACGAGGAGCGATAGGTCGCCCTCCATCCACGGACGTTACGACCACGAGCTCGCCGGAGCTTGGCGCTCCTCTCAGCTTCTTTTCCCTTCCCCTCCGACCTCACCTGACGCCGTCCACCACCGTGTCGAGGCCGGCGACGTCGTCGGAGCTGCTTCGAAGACACCAGACTCAGACAAACAAGGTTGGGCCTGACTTCAGTCTTTGGCCTGGGGAACTGTTGGGCTGGACGAGATAAGACGGGCCTTGGGCCCGAAATGTGATTTGGACCGGACTAGGCTTCGGGCCAGGCCCAGAGCTGAACCGGGTCTGGAGCCGGGTCCGGGTCTGGACTCGGGTTTGGACTCTGGACCAGGTCTGGACTCTGAACCGGGTCTGGACCGGTTTCGGACTCGGATCCGGGTCAACCCGGTTGTGAAGAAAATTAATTTGAAATCAGATTTAATTAAATAATTAATTTAATTTAAATAGTTAAAAATGGTTAATTAAAAGACTTTTTTGGACATCTTATTTGTCAAACTCAGTTTGGACTTGCCCGAGAAGACGAAGACCAATAGAATCGCTTAGTATGCATGTTAGGCTAATAAAATCGGAAAGGTCCTAGAATTGCCTATAGGATGCGAATAACTAGAATAATCGTCTTTCAATTATTAATAACCGGAAGTGTCTAGAATGCATGCTTATGATGAAGATGACTAGTGTAATTCGCTTTCAATACTTGGGAATTGATTTACTGGTAGAGAGGCTATGTTGAGCTCTCGGATTAGTTGTGTGCTAGGTTCACATGTTTGGTTGCTAGTTATTAGGATAATCAAGAGTCTAATGAAACTAGATCGAACGCATGCTTGAATGTTTGAATGATTGAACTTGAATGCTTGAATGATTTGTTGATTGGTTGAGTGATGATGTGTTAAAGTAATTATTGATTGAGCGGATGATCGAGTATGACTGGTTGTGCCAAGGGGTACAATCAGGTGATCGATGTACCGAGGGTTCGTGATAGGTAAGTATGCGGTAAGTGTGGAGTGTTATTGGATGTCTTTACTGTGATGAAGGTGTGATTTGAGAAGTGTTCATTGATGGATGAATTATAGTACTTGTTTCCTTATTCTTATTCTTGGAATGTTTGTTTGTTCGGTTCGGTACTACACCGGGGGGGGGGGGGGTAATCCGGTGCCGTTATGGTGGTTGGGGTTTGACAGATACTGTGAGATATTGGTTGAGTATTGGAGCCTGAGGGCATTGGTTACTGTATATTATGAGGATTGATTATTGGAGCTTGAGGGCATTGGTTACTGGATATTATGAGAATTGATTATTGGAGCCTGAGGGCATTGGTTATTGGACCCTACGGGGCAGTTGGATGGATTACTATTGATAAGATGGTTACTGCGGTTTCACCCAAGTGTGTACGTCCTACGGGAGCACTACTTGGTTCCCTATGACATATAGTCCTTTGGAGGCATTTCCGAGAATTCCGACGATAAGCGCTCATTTGGGATTGTTTCCGGTGCCCCAACGCATGTGCCTCCTCTGGACCGTGGGAAAATCTGATATGATATGGGTACTCTGGTGGATCAGAATATGGGAACCGATGTGATCCCAGAATCTACCCATGGATCGGAGACTTGAGAAAGCGAGTAGTTGGCGTGATATTAATTGCTCCCATTTTAATGAGTTATGATTCGTTATAGTATTTTCATGGAATCTTTTACGTCACTGCTATCGTTGAAAAAGCGATGCCATTTCAATACACTGATTCCATAGTTTTCTTTGGTTAATAGTGTTTACTCGTTTCCAGTTATGATGATTTTCTATTTTATTTTAATGTTCTCTATTTGTTCTCTTGGAAGTTATCGTTATCCTTGAGAATGCGCTATTGTTCTCATTGCTTTTATTTGTCTATTATAGTTTTTGGTCTAAGGGTTTTAAGTACTTTGTGACAACGAACTAAAGCAGTTTTATTATTAAACTTGGAGGCTAAAGTTGTTTACGATTTTCCCTACTGAGCGTAAGCTCACCCCTACTTGTTTATTTGTTGTGTGTACAGGTGTATTTGAGATCTGGGGGATTCGAGGCTCGTGAGCTTCCCGATGTTTTGAGGGTTGTATTAGAGATGTGTTGGTCCACATTGTTGAACTTTATTTACCTTTTGTTACTTGTCAAGTTTTGGCACTATATTTGAATTTTGGATTGAATTATTGGGAATTACTTTGAACTCGCTTTCGACTCTAAAAGAATTTATTACAGTTTTACTACTTTTATCTCGATTGTTTCCGGTCATGTCTCGAGTCCGGCCAAAACCGGATTTGGGGCGTGACAATAATCATCCTCACTTAACCATACCTCGCATGATCACATCACTTACCCAATCACCACACTACGCGTGTGAAATCAACCCTACTAAACCATTATCAATTTCTCAACGTTCACACCCAACCCATATTTCAGAGAATCACCAAGTAAATGCAGACCGAAAGACAAAGCAATCACACAACGATAAGGGCACACATCAATAGGGAGCACACATCGATAGCGCATTTTACCGACACTTAGTCGGAAGGCAGGCGCACCTTATCACGGAACCCGAGCACATTTTACCGACACCTAGTCGGAAGGCAGGCGCACCTCATCACATAACCTGAGCACATTTTTACCGACACCTAGTCGGAAGGCAGGCTTATCACATAACATGAGCACATTTTTACCAACACCTAGTCGGAAGGCAGGCGTACCTTATCACATAACCTGAGCACATTTTTACCGACACCTAGTCGGAAGGCAGACGTACCTTATCACATAACCTGATCATCGGGTACACGTCATACCAACATATCAAACCAACATATCCAACTGAGCATATCATACTAACCTATCATGCCAACATATCATACCAACATATCATACCGGGACACGCAACATCGGTCTATCAATCACCCGATCATATCACAAGACTATAATTCAACGCCGAAACACACCACAGACTAATCATGACCAATCTATTACTCACACTAACATTCACCACGTTCTCATAGCATATCATGATCCTTAGTTTAACACCGGACCTACCATATATCAAACATGACAAGTTTCTAATCACAAAACACAATCAACACGCAATCCTACGAGCCCAACCAGGGACCCACATGTGATACTACAGCACAACAATTCCCACACCTACGGCACGACCTGGCCGCAGGTGGTTCCATCTTTATATGATTACGCTAGTTATTCACATCCTACATGTGATTCTATATTATACCGAGAATTCATAACCTATATGCATACTAGCAACTTTCCGCAATTAAACCGGTATTCGCTACTTTTCCCTACCTCGATCGCTATCCAAACGCAAGCCAAGCGAGTCGCCTAGTAGCCTCCTCCGCCGTGCTCAGGAAGAACGTCTAAGATCACAAAGTAATACAAGAATTAATGCTAATTCAAGTGTGGTTTAAAGAGAGAAATACCCAACTAACCCCCAATTGCTCAACTTGTCAAAATGGGCCCGGAAGGGCCATTTTGCCCGAAATAAGGAAAACGTCCCTCGGGACTCCGAAAATTTCCCTTTTCGTTTCTATCATTCCTAATTAAATTTACTTTTCCAATGCACTTGACGGAATCAAATTCCGATGCCTGAGCGTTCTAAAACCGCAATTAAAGTTTCTAACTCATATTTCCGAAATTGCACGAATCACTTCCATAATTCGTTCCGGGTATGAGTTATCGATCCGGGGTTCACCCAAGACCACCCGAACACGACAACTAGCATCTAGGGCCGAGTGGGCTCCACGGCCACACGTGGGCTGTGGGTGGCCGGGCCGGTCCGCCACCGAGTGGCCGGTCACGGCTCCGTGCCCTTCCTCCGGCCATGGCCGGTCATTCCCTCCCCTGGTGACCGGACTCCGGTGACCGGCCGGAGCTCCGGCATTTTTCCGGTCGCCGGAAAAATACCCACTTTCTCTAAAAAGTTCCTAACAAGCTCTAGATTCTCCAAACTCCATTGTTAAGTTCTAAGACCTCAAAATTAACCTCAACAACTACAAAAACTTCGAACCCAAAGTGGGTTTCAAGCAATTAATCACAAACCCAATTGATTTCCAACAACTCTTCCACTTTCTCTCCACAAAACCTCTATTTAACCAACAAAACCCTAAACCCATAAAACCCAAATCTTGTTATTGCAATTTCTACTAAACCCACAACTAGAAATTTAACAAAAGAGAAGTTAAGTGCTTGAATACCTTAGAGAATGGGTAGATGATGAAGAAAATGAAGGTTTTGGGGTAGGAATCAAGTGAAAGGAGACACTTTTCTTCTCTTCTTCTCCTTTCTTCTTCTTCAAGCTATGGAGGCTTCACACACACTATCTGTCACGCCCCAAATTCGGTAGAACCGAACCCGAAACGCGAACGGTGAAACAATAAAACAATTTTCAAACCCTTTTAAGTAAACCGATTAAAATCACCATTTAGTTAATCAAAATAAAATTTTACAACTTAAAAGTACGTCCAAAACAAGCGGACAAAATAAACAAAGCGTACGTCGCTAAACTCCCAAAAACCCGGACTCCCGCTCCCAGCTCTTCAAGCTTCGAGAGTTCCCCTAGTCCGTCTCGCGACCAATACCTGTAGGAAAAGCAGCTAGGGGTGAGCGTTTGCTCACCACCACGGATACCAGACTGACTACAACATGCTAGCAGAAAATGCCGGAAACACCAACAACAACCCAAACACCGGGGACTACTATCCCCAAACTCAAATAACCCGACTGTCACATGAAAACAGTTATTTTCCCCAACCAACTCAAACTCGGACGCGTAATGTAGACCCGACACAACAGTTAAGACCTCAACCCAAAACGCGAATAATAACCACGCAACACACAAGATCACAAAGGATAGCACACGACAAACAAGATCACAAAGGATCGCACTCCAGCTGCTCAGTGCCGGTTGCTAACCGGCTGGGCTCGAGCCTGCCCCACACAACTTTCCCCAAACGCAGTCGGGCCAAGCGGTCGACCTGTTAGCAATATATTCCGCAATACTTCTCCGACAGCTAGACGGAAGGGGAGCCTCCCTCCATCGCCGAAGAATGCAAAACTTTACCGGTGGTTAGCCGGAAGGCTAGCCAACCCCCACGCGCGCGACCACATGACCCCTTTTTCGTCAGGCAGGCCCCCGACCTCCAGGCAATCACAATCAACACCCAAAGGTTCAACAATTAGCGACAACACAGGTTTGACACCCCACAGGCACACATGGCCACCCACGACTCACAAAACAGTAACACACGGGTTCGACAACCCCAAGGCACACCTGACCACCCACGACACACAAATAGTAAAATACGGGTTCAACTCCCCACGGGCACTCATGGCCGCCCAAGATACACAAACAGTAAAACACGGGTTCAACTCCCCACGGGCACTCATGGCCACCCAAGACACACGAACAATAAAATACGGGTTCAACTCCCCACGGGCACTCATGGCCACCCAAGACTCACAAACAATAAAACACGGGTTCAACTCCCCACGGGCACTCATGGTCATCCAAGACTCACAAACAATAAAACACGGGTTCAACTCCCCACGGGCACTCATGGTCACCCAAGACACACAAACAGTAAAACACGGGTTCAACTCCCCACGGGCACTCATGGCAACCCAAGACACACAAACAGTCAATCATTCTCAGGGCACAACTAAAAGCCACCAGTATATCTATTGTTCGATATGTTCACTTATCCTATGACACTCCTAAGTGTCACATTCATTTCTATTGTTCGATACGTTCACGTATCATACAACACCACTAAGTGTCGCCTGCAATTCTAGTGTTCGATAAACTTACTTATCCTACGACACAACTAAGTGTCACATGCATTTCTACTGTTAACTTTCCCTATTCAAGACCGAGATCCGGCTACTTTTCCCTACCTCGTGCGCTTTCCCAAAAGTTCACAAAAAACTCTGGCGTGCTCACGATCACTCGCATAGCTTTCCCTTTCCGCGGTCATCGGCACGGTCTAACACGATCACAATTAACACTTTTTAAGTTTGCAGGCAAAAACTGAAATTAAAGAATTAGACGCCCAAACGCAACCCCGGTAATGTCGATCACTCCCAAACTTCCCAATTACTCGACATTGTCAATAACGGGCCCGGAAAGGCCCGATTCGCCAGGCTCGACGAATCTGCCCGGGATTTGAAAACGCCCTTCTGGGTCTCCGAAAATTCCCGTTTTTGTTTCTACGATCTTAGAATAATTCAAGGGTTCCAATGCAATCGACGGAATCAATTTCCGACTTCCGAGCAATTTAATTCGCATTTAAAGTTTCTAAACCCGTCATTTCAAACTTTTACAATTTAAATCCATTATTCGTTCCGGGTGCGGATTAACGACTTGGGGATCGTCCTAAGCCACCCGAACACGAAAACCCGAGCACGTGGGCCCCACCCGGCCATCAAGACCCGTGGGTGGCTGGACCGGTTTTGGGCCGGTTCACCACCATGGTGGCCGGTCCTAGCTCCGGCCAGCCACCACCCAGCTCCGGCAGCCACCACCCACGGTGGCCGGAGCTCCCCCGAGCCTCCGGTCACCAGAAACCGATCCTTTTCGTTCCAAAATGTTCCAAATGAACCCAACACCTCGACTCATCCATATTTAACCCTTTTAAACCCAAACCCTAACTTTTAAACGTACTAAAACGAGAATCGATTAGGTTCTCACCGTAGGGAATGACGACAGGAGCTTGATTCTTCGACCGTTGAGACGATCCGTCGGTTGGATCTTCGGGAAATTCCTAAACCCTAAACTTTTCTTCTCTTTTTCTCTCCTCCTTCTCTCTTCTTTCTCTCCTTTTCTCTCTCTATTTTTCTCTTTTTTTTTTCAAATTGTCGAACCTACCTTGTGGTCTTCCTTTTGTTTTGTTCAATATTACCTAACACCACCACTTGTGTGACATGTGGCAAGTGGGTCCCACCTCTTTTTACAATATCTTTGTAGATATCTTTTTGTCAGATTCGCGAAATTCGGCCGTCTCGGGCCCCGAACGGGCAAATTTTCCAAGAAATTACGAAATTTCACGGGCTACAAGGAAACGGCTCAACTAAGACCGCTGTAACGACAGCTAAGCCTTTTGGATCCAAAACGGGTCTCAAACGGACCAAAACGTCGCTCGGTTGACTTTTCCAGCAAAAGTCAACTTTTTCCAAATTGGTCAGAAAGTTGCCCTGAGTCCCCCAGAACTCAATTTGGTCGATATTGGGGTCAACTTAAGTCCGGTATGACCCTCGGGGTCAAATTTAAGTTCATTTAAGTGTCTGTCCCAAAATTTTAAATTTTCCTGTTTTTCGCCGATTTGACTGGCATTGACCGGGAGTGGTTCTTACAATCTACCCCCCTTAAAGGAATTTCGTCCGCGAAATTTAAAACAGACGTACCTCAAGAGTCGAACAGATCGGGGTACTTCGCGCGAACCTCGTCCTCGCGCTCCCAAGTCGACTCGGACCCGTGGTGTCGCCACTGCACCCGTACCAGGCGGATAACCTTGCCACGCAGGACCTGCTCTCGTGTGTCCATGATTCGAACCGGCTGCTCCTCATAAGAGACATCGTCAGCCACCTCGATATCTGCCTACTCAATGACGTGGGAGGGGTCTGCATTGTACTTCCGCAACTTGGACACATGGAAGACGTTATGAAACCTCCCAAGTTGCGTTGGTAATGCCAGACGATAAGCCACTGCTCCCACTCTGCTCAAGATATCGAAAGGGCCGATGTACAGCGGGGCTAACTTGTCTCCGCCGCTGCTAAACTGTACTAGTCCCTTCCGCGGGCTCGCCTTCAGGAACACGTGATCACCGACTGCGAACTCGAGAGGTCGGCATCGTCTGTCGGCGTATCTCTTCTGCCGACTCTGTGCGGTCTTCAACCGTTTGCGTATCAGCGCGACCTTCTCTGTCGTCTCTCGGACGAGCTCTGGCCCCATCAGGATTTTGTCTCCCACATTTGCCCAGCACACTGGCGATCGACACGGCCTACCATACAACGCTTCGAACGGTGCCATCCCGATACTGGCCTGGAAGCTGTTGTTGTAGGTGAACTCGACTAACGGTAGGTGGGTCTCCCACGACCCCCTAAAGTCTAGCACACATGCCCGCAACATGTCCTCCAAAATCTGAATCGTGCTCTCGGGCTGGCCGTCGGTCTGGGGATGGTGTGTTGTACTTAGTAGAACCTCGGTCCCAACGCTGTACTGAGTAGAACCTCGGTCCCAACGCGGTCTGCAGACTCAGCCAAAATCTGTTCGTGAATGTCTGAAACGAGGATCCCTGTCAGACACTATCGACACAGGGACTCCATGGAGACGCACTATCTCCTGAATGTACAGGCTGCTCAACTTGTCGACCGGATCAGTCATCCTCATGGCCAGGAAATGGGCAGACTTGGTCAACCGATCGACTACCACCCATACTGCATCATGTCCCTTCGGCGATCTCGGCAATCCACTCACGAAGTCCATCGTGACGTGCTCCCACTTCCACTGGGCAATCGGCAGTGGCTGCAATAATCCGGTGGGTCGCTGATGTTCGGCCTTCACCTGCTGACAGGTGAGACATCTCGATACAAATTCCGCGACCGCTCTCCGCATCCCGCTCCACCAGAAGTGCCGCCTGATGTCGCGGTACATCTTGGTGCTACCCGGGTGCACTGTAAGACGCAAATGATGTGACTCTCGCAACACGTCGTCTCTACGGTTGCCCTGCACGAATAATCCTCCTCGATACCGTAACCCCCAGTCTGCACTGAGTTCCCAGCCTTCCGCCTCATCACCACTGACGACCCTCTCTCGGATCTCTGACGTCTCGACATCCTCCGACTGCGCCTCCAACACTCGGGCAAGTAGTGAGGACTGAGCCACCAATGAGCACATGGCCACGCCACCAGTAATCTCCTCTAGCTCAAGCCCGAACGTGCCCAGTTCCCCCATCATGTCCCACTCTCGGACTGATATGCTAGCAAGACTCGGAACCGACTTCCTACTCAGGGCGTCGGCGACCACATTCGCCTTACCCGGATGGTAGTGTAGCTCAAAGTCGTACTCCTCAAGTAGCTCCATCCATCGCCGATGGCGCATGTTTAGGTCTCGCTGGGAAAAGATGTACTTGAGGCTCTTGTGATCCGACAACACCTGAAATCGCTCGCCGTACAGATAATACCGCCAGCCGTTTAGCGCGAACACGACTGCTCCTAGTTCCAAGTCGTGGGTAGGATAGTTGCGCTCGTGTGTCTTCAACTGCCTGGAGCCATAAGCAACAACTCTACCCAACTGCATCAGTACACAACCCAGTCATTCCCCGGACGCATCACAATAGACCTCATACCCGACCCCTCTCTCTGGCACTATCAATACTGGCACGGTAGTCAGGCAAGTCTTCAGCTCCGTGAACGCACGTTCACAATCCTCTATCCACACAAAACCGACCCCTTTGCGTGTCAACAGAGTCATAGGCGCGGCTAGTCGTGCAAAGTCCTGGAAAAACCACCGATAATATCCTGCCAACCCCAGAAAGCTGTGGATCTCGAAGACACTCGTGGGCCGCGCCCACTTCGAAACCGCGTCAATCTTCGCCGGATCGACCAGTATACCGTCATGGGATATAATGTGACCGAGGAATTTCACCCCAGCGAGCCAAAACTCGCACTTCTCCAGGTTGGCATATAGCTGATGCGTGCGCAGCAGGGTCAGAACAAACCTCAGATGTCCCTCATGTGCCGCCTCGTTCTACGAGTAGATCAAGATGTCGTCTACAAACACCACCACAAATTGATCTAAGAACAGCCAGAATATACTGTTCATCAGATCCATGAACGCTGCAGGTGCGTTCGTCAGTCCAAAAGGCATCACCAAGAACTCGTAATGCCCATAGCGTGTCCGAAATGCAGTCTTTGCGACGTCCCCCTCTCGGACTCGCAACTAGTAATATCCGGATCGCAGATCGATCTTCGAGAAGCATGTCGACCCTCTCAACTGGTCGAACAAGTCGTCAATCCTCGGCATCGGGTATCGGTTCTTCTCCATAACCAGGTTCAGCTTCCGGTAGTCTATACACATCCGAAGCTCTCCACTCTTCTTCTTCACGAAGAGTGATGGTGCTCCCCACGGCAAGACGCTCGGACGGGTAAACCCCTTCTGCTGAATCTCCTCGAGCTAACGCTTCAGCTCGGTTAACTCTGCTGGCGTGAACCTGTAAGGCGCCATCGATATCGCTGCCGTTCCCGGCATCAGGTCAATCCCGAACTCCACCTCACCAAATGGTGGTAACCCGCTCAACTCCTCAGGAAAGACCTCAGGAAACTCGCATACCACTCGCGGAAACTCTCGGCTCTGCACGACCGATACTTCCTCCACTGCGGACAACACCGATAGGAGAACCCCGCTCTTACTACCCAGAACACACGAAACCTTCGTGTTGCCTGCTGACACTGTCACTCGTCGCCTATAGAAGTCGATATTGGCTCGGTACCTCGCCAGCCAATCCATCCCCAGGATTACGTCAAAGGTCGTCATTCCCAGCACGAGAAGATCACTAGGGCAAGGACAGTCTGCGACTCTAACTTCGCAGGCACGACAGACCCTAGCCAACATCACATCACCCCCAACTGGGGTGTCCAGACACAGGGGTGGACTCAACGGCTCTAAACTAAGCCCCAACCTCTCAGCACAACTCGACGAAATAAACGAGTGCGACGCCCCAGTATCAAATAAAAACAACGCCCACAAATGATACAATAAACACGTACCTTGAATGGTCTCACGGTAGGTAGCAAATCCTGTGGCTCGGGAATCGGCAACTGCGTACACTCTACCCTGCGACGCCTGCTGCCTCTGACCTGACGCACCGGCTGCTGGCTGTACAGACCTCTGCTGTTGTCTCGGAACTGGCGCGCTCATGGACGGCTGCGAGAACCTCAACGGCTGACTCTGATGCTGGCGAACCCGGGGTGACTGCACTTTGTGCGAAAACTGCGATCGCTGCACCGACGTCTCCCCGCCCGCTCAGGGCACGCCCGAACTAGGTGTCCAAATCGGCCGCACCGGTGGCACTTGGCACCATCGCCCCTCGGTCCCCTGCCCTGGTCTGTCTGTCTGACCACTGGTGGTGTCGCGGGCCCTCCTCCTATCGGACACTCTCGCTGCATGTGGCCTGGCTGTCCGCAGATATAACATATCGGCCCCCTCTCTAAAGCGACTGGCCCTACTGACGCCACCGACCCCATCTGTCTCGCTCTGCCCTGCTGAGCCTGTGGCCGAAAGAACCCCGCAGTCCTCTGCCTCCTCGGATCTCGGGACTCGGACGGTCCTGCAACACTGATCGGTCGCTGCCGAACCTCACGGGTCCTCGCTGCCTCTCGGAGACCCTGCTCTACTGTCGCTGCAGTGTCTACGAGCATTGAGTAAACCCGCAACCTCAGGGCGAGGACTCGATCCCGAATCATCGGCCTCAGCCCCGCCTCGAACTGCCGGCAACGGTTCAGCTCTGGCGCTACCATTTCTGATGCAAATCGGGTCAGGGCCGTGAATCTGGCCTCATACTCTGCAACTGACGCCCCGTCCTGTTGCAGTTCCAGGAACTGCTGATGTCGGTCCACCCTGGCCGACTCGGGGAAATACTGCTACAAAAAGACCGTCTCGAAGATACTGTAGTCGTCCCCGACTCTGTCCCGTACGCGCCGCCACCAGTGGTAGGCGCTATCCCTCAGCTGATGAGCTGCAAATGACACCCTGGTGTGACTGTCCTCGATGCCTGACGTGTCCAGGTCCCGAGTGACCTGCTCCAGCCATCTCTCGGCTATGTCGGGGTTCGACTCCCCGACTAACGTAGGTATGCCCAGCTTTAGGAAATCCAGCAGTGTCCGGGCCGTATGGCCTTCGGCCTGAACGGGCCTCGCTGGAACGGCTGCTGTCTCCGGAGCTGGCAATACAGACTCCCTACGGGCAATGATCGCCACCAAGCTCTGCACCGTCCGGGTCAGCTCGTCTAGAGCGGTCGCAGTGGGTGGGTCGGCGACCGGTGGGACGCTGGGCGTGCCCGCAGATGGTCCTACGTCGTTCCTCCTGTCCTCCCCGACGGGAATACCCTGGGCTTCCGTGGACTCAGCGGGTTCGACGATGGGCATCCGTACTGGTGCCCCAGCTGACCGTCCCCTCCTGCCACGGGTGGGCGCCCGTCCTGATGTCACAGCTGATCGTCCTCTCCTACCGCGTGCCATGTAGTCGGTATCCTCTGCACGGATACACGCAAATGCTTAGTTTGTGAACTTATACAACTACAACGTGCTCAATATACTAGCGTTCACACCGCCTACGCCTACTTTAGCATACTGTTACTAAAACGCCACACTACTCACGCTATTAACACCTCGATTACTCGCTCACGTAGGGAGACCTCAACACGACCCGACACAATCGTGAACAACGTCACTCAATAACAACACACAAACTGCACACGACTCAAAACACGCACACCAAGGCAACAAATTTAAAAATACGCCCAAAGGGCCAACCAATTTTAAAACTTTCTCCTTTTCATTATAAAACCTCATTTTTGACATCCCGTAGTTACAACCCGATCCAGGCGTCCCCGAACTACATTGTACACACTTGATATCAACACCGTCATGTTCGAATACATGAGCCTTCCTGAGTCGAGTCGCGACAGCTTAAAAACGTTTCACGCAAAAACACACAATCAGTATGCTAGTAATAATAATACTGCACATACACACAATCACAAACATGACTCATGTCACTACGGGTCTACACACAGTTTCCGACTTGCGCAACCAACGCACGACGGGACTTTTAATGACTCGACTCTCCCCACCTATTTGACGTACAGTCCGAGGTGTGAAACCTCGAGCTCTGATACCAAACTGTCACGCCCCAAATTCAGTAGAACCGAACCCGGAACGCGAACGGTGAAACAATAAAACAATTTTCAAACCCTTTTAAGTAAACCGCTTAAAATCACCATTTAGTTAATCAAAATAATATTTTACAACTTAAAAGTACGTCCAAAACAAGCGGACAAAATAAAAAAAGCGTACGTCGCTAAACTCCCCAAAACCCGGACTCCCGCTCCCAGCTCTTCAAGCTTCGAGAGTTCCCCTAGTCCGTCTCGCGACCAGTACCTGTAGGAAAAGCAGCTAGGGGTGAGCGTTCGCTCACCACCACGGATACCAGACTGACTACGGCATACTAGCAGAAAATGTCGGCAACACCAACAACAACCCAAACACCGGGGACTACTATCCCCAAACTCAAATAACCCGACTGTCACACGAAAACTGTTAATCTCCCCAACCAACTCAAACCCGGACGCGTAATGTACACCTGACACAACGGTTACGACCTCAACCCAAAACGCGAATAATAACCACGCAACACCCAAGATCACAAAGGATCGCACACGGCAAACAAGATCACAAAGGATCGCACTCCAGCTGCTCAGTGTCGGTTGCTAACCGGCTGGGCTCGAGCCTGCCCCACACAACTTTCCCCGAACGCAGTCGGGCCAGGCGGTCGACCTGTTAGCGATATATTCCGCAATACTTCTCCGATAGCTAGTCGGAAGGGGAGCCGCCCTCCATCGCCGAAGAATGCACAACTTTACAGGTGGTTAGCCGGAAGGATAGCCAACCCCCACGCGCGCGACCACAAGACCCCTTTTTATCAGGCGGGCCCCCGACATCCAAGCAATCACAATCAACACCCAAAGGTTCAACAAATAGCGACAACACAGGTTTGACACCCCACAGGCACACATGGCCACCCACGACTCACAAAACAGTAACACACGGGTTCGACAACCCCAAGGAACACTTGACCACCCACGACACACAAACAGTAAAATACGGGTTCAACTCCCCACGGGCACTCATGGCCACCCAAGACTCACAAACAGTAAAACACGGGTTCAACTCCCCACGGGCACTCATGGCCACCCAAGACACACAAATAGTAAAATACGGGTTCAACTCCCCACGGGCACTCATGGCCACCCAAGACTCACAAACAGTCAAACACAGGTTCAACTCCCCACGGGCACTCATGGCCATCCAAGACACACAAACAGTAAAACACGGGTTCAACTCCCCACGGGCACTCATGGCCACCCAAGACACACAAACAATCAATCAACCTCAGGGCACAACTAAAAGCCACCAGTATATCTATTGTTCGATATGTTCACTTATCCTACGACACTCCTAAGTGTCACATGCATTTCTATTGTTCGATACGTTCACGTATCATACGACACCACTAAGTGTCGCCTGCATTTCTAGTGTTCGATAAACTTACTTATCCTACGACACTACTAAGTGTCACATGCATTTCTACTGTTAACTTTCGCTAGTCAAGGCCGAGATCCGGCTACTTTTCCCTACCTCGTGCGCTTTCCCAAAAGTTCACAACCAAGCTCCAGCGTGCACACGATCACTCGCCTAGCTTTCCTATTCCGCGGTCCTCGGCACGGTCTAACAAGATCACAATTAAAACACTTTTTAAGTTTGCAGGCAAAAACTGAAATTAAAGAATTAGACGCCCAAACGCAACCCCGGTAAAGTCGATCACTGCCAAACTTCCCAATTACTCGACATTGTCAATAACGGGCCCGGAAAGGCCCGATTTGCCCGGCTCGGCGAATCTGCCCGGGATTGGAAAACGCCCTTCCAGGACTCCAAAAATTCCCGTTTTTGTTTCTACGATCTTAGAATAATTCAAGGGTTCCAATGCAATTGACGGAATCAATTTCTGACTTCCGAACAATTTAATTCGCGTTTAAAGTTTCTAAACCCGTCATTTCCAACTTTTACAATTTAAATCCATAATTCGTTCCAGGTGTGGATTAACGACTTGGGGATCGTCCTAAACCACCCGAACACGAAAACCCGAGACCCAAGCACGTGGGCGCCACCCGGCCATCAACACCCGTGGGTGGCTGGACCGGTTTTGGGCCGGTTCACCACCAAGGTGGCCGGTCCTAGCTCTGGCCAGCCACCACCCAGCTCCAGCAGCCACCACCCACGGTGGCCGGAGCTCCCCCGAGCCTCTGGTTACCGGAAACCGATCCTTTTTGCTCCAAAACGTTCCCAACGAACCCAACATCTCGACTCATCCATATTTAACCCTTTTAAACCCAAACCCTAACTTTTAAACGTATTAAAAAGAGAATCGATTAGGTTCTCACCGTAGGGAATGACGACGGGAGCTTGATTCTTCGACCGTTGAGACGATCCGTCGGTTGGATCATGGGGAAATCCATAAACCCTAAACTTTTCTTCTCTTTTTCTCTCCTCCCTCTCTCTCCTTTTCTCTCTCTATTTTTTTTTCAAAGTGGCCGAACCTACGTTGTGGTCTTCCTTTTGTTTTGTTCAATATTACCTAACACCACCACTTGTGTGACATGTGGCAAGTGGGTCCCACCTCTTTTAAAAATATCTTTTTAGATATTTTTCTGTCAGATTCGCGAAATTCGGCCGTCTCGGGCCCATTTTCCAAGAAATTATGAAATTTCACGGGCTATAAGGAAACGGCTCAACTAAGACCGTTGTAACAACAGCTAAGCCTTTTGGATCCAAAAAGGGTCTCGAACGGACCAAAATGTCGCTCGGTTGACTTTTCCAACAAAAAGTAAACCTTTCCCAAATTGGTCAGAAAGTTGCCATGAGTCCCCCAGAACTCACTTTGGTCGATATCGGGGTCAACTTAAGTCCGATATGACCCTCGTGGTCAAATTTAGGTTCATTTAAGTGTCTGTCCCAAAATTTTAAATTTTCCTGTTTTTCGCCGATTTGACTGGCGTTGACCGGGAGTGGTTCTTACAATCTACTCCCCCTTAAAGGAATTTCGTCCGAGAAATTTAAAACAGACGTACCTCAAGAGTCGAACAGATCAGGGTACTTCGCGCGAACCTCGTCCTCGCGCTCCCAAGTCGACTCGGCCCCGTGGTGTCGCCACTGCACCCGTACCAGGCGGATAACCTTGCCACGCAGAACCTGCTCCTGTGTATCCATGATTCGAACCGGCTGCTCCTCATAAGAGACATCGTCAGCCACCTCGATATCTGCCCACTCAATGACGTGGGAGGGGTCCGCATTGTACTTCCCCAACTAGGACACATGGAAGACGTTATGAATCCTCCCAAGTTGCGGTGGTAATGCCAGACGATAAGCCACTGCTCCCACTCTGCTCAAGATCTCGAAAGGGCCGATGTACCGCGGGGCTAACTTGTCTCCGCCGCGGCTAAACCGTACCAGTCCCTTCCTCGGGCTCGCCTTCAGGAACACGTGATCACCGACTGCGAACTCGAGAGGTCGGCGTCGTCTGTCGGCGTAGCTCCTCTGCCAACTCTGTGCGGTCTTCAACCGCTCGCGTATCAGCGCGACATGTGGGTTATGGGCCCACCACGCTCCCGCTGCGCCACTCTGATCTCATCGCCACTCGGCCACCTCCCCTGACCGGTCTGACTGCTTACTGGTACTGCTGCGGCACTCCGCCGCTCGGGCACTCGTCTCCGATGTCCCGACTGCCGATAGTTAAACACACTGGCCCCCGTTCTATCGCGACGGGCCCTACCGATGCTACTGATCCTGTCTGCCTCAAACCGTCGGACAGAGTCTATGGCCGGGAGAACCCTGCGGTTCTCTGCCTCCTCGGTTCTCAAGTCTCGTACGGTCCCGCAACACTGCTTGGTCACTGCCGAATCTCACGGATCCTCGCGGCCTCTCTGCGACCTCGCTCCACTGTCGTCGTCGTATTCACTAGCTCAGACTACACCCAAATCCTCAGGGTGAGGACTCGATCCAAACTCTGGGCTCGGGGCCCTCTCTCGAACCTGTAGCATCGGTTCGCCTCGACCGCCACCAACACTGGTGCAAACGGGCCAACGCAGTAACTCTGTCCTCGTACTTCATCTCTGATACCTCGTCCCGTCGCAGCTCCGGGACCTGCTAGTGTCGCTCCTCTTGTCCTCCCAAATGGGAATACATTGGGCACCTGTGCCCCAACGGCTTACTTCTCCTGCCTTGAGGTGCCACGTCGTAAGTACCCTCCGTACGGGTAAACACACACACTCAGTTCTTAAGTTCGCATAAAGCGACACGCTTAAGTCACTGGCGTTCACACACGTTTCACAAAGGTCGCACTCGAACCAAACAACATGCCAAATCTTAGCATAGTCATAACTAGTTTTAAACATAACCAGGGAATCCCGCACACTTGTGTGCCCCACAAAGTCAATCACACAGTTCAACACTTGCAAACAAAAGCCACACTGTTCATAGTTCACTTCACACAGCAATTTCACAAAGTCTCAACATCAACTTAATTCCACAGGTTCTCAACATCTTTCTCTTTCTAACATAACATTCCATGTTGACATCATGTCGTGACAACCCGATTAAAGCGTCCCCGAACTACATTGTAACCACTTGACATCCCCCTGTCACGTTCGACTACATGGGTCCCTGTAGTCGAATCGTGATGGTACAAACACATCAGTTTTTGCAGAAATTTGGGCATGACCCGTTTGAAAACTCTACTAACCATCCGCTTACGCGGGACATTCAGTTCACATCATGTACAAAGCACTCAACACAATCATAGCACACAGCAAGTCATCGCAGCTACACACATCGGGTCGCAGTAATTACACGGTTACCACCCGGCCAAGTCAACACACAGCAATCAACTAACACGATCTTTGACACCAACCACAAATGGTTCACGCCAAGCACACGGCACAAGGATGGACATTATGATAAACCGAGACTCTCTTCGTCTCGATTCTACGCGTAGGACATTTCCGATTTGCGTAACCGACACACGGAACCCTAACGACTTAACTCTACCCACCTAATTCACGTACGGTCCGAAGTTTTGAAAAAAAAACAAGCTCTGATACCAAATTGTCACGCCCCAAATCCGGTTTTGACCGGACTCGAGACGTGAGCTAAAATATGATAATAAATAAAAGCGACTTTAAACAAAATAAATCTCCAATAATATTTTAAACCGATAACAAGAGTTAAGCTCGAAAACCAAGTAGTAAAGAGTTTCATACAAAAATAAAGTACGTCACTAGACAACCCAAAAACAAGGACTCTCGCCAGGCTCCCCATCTCTAAGACGTCCTCTAAACCAACTCATGATCGAAACCTGTAAAACAGTAACGAAGTCGGTGAGCTTTCGCTCAGTAGGAAAAAGTAGTTAAGGGGATGAGCTATCCGCTCAGCACCACGAGTAACCGTCCAATTATGGCATGTTAGTAAAGCACAATAACTAACGAATCGAACGGTAATCACAGTCACAACCATAATCATCCTCCCTAACCATACCTCGCGTGATCACATCACTTACCCAATCACCACACTACGCGTGTGAAATCAAACCTGCTCAACCATCATCAATTTCTCAACGTTCACACCCAACCCACATTTCAAAGAATCACCGAGTAAATACACACCGTAAGACAAAGCAATCACACAGCGATAAGGGCATACATCAATAGGGAGCACACAACGATAGCCCATTTTACCGACACTTAGTCGGAAGGCAGGCGCACCTTATCACGGAACCCGAGCACATTTTACCGACACCTAGTCGGAAGGAAGGCGCACCTCATCACATTACCTGAGCACATTTTTACCGACACCTAGTCGGAAGGCAGGCTTACCTTATCACATAACCTGAGCACATTTTTACCGACACTTAGTCGGAAGGAAGGCGTACCTTATCACATAACCTGAGCACATTTTTACCGACACCTAGTCGGAAGGCCGGCGTACCTTATCACATAACCTGAGCACATTTTTACCGATACCTAGTCGGAAGGCAGGCGTACCTTATCACATAACCTGATCATCGGGTACACGTCATACCAACATATCAAACCAACATATCACACCGAACATATCATACTAACCTATTATGCCAACATATCATACCAACATATCATACCGGGACACGCATCATCGGTCTATCAATCACCCGATCATATCACAAGACTATAATTCAACGCCGAAACACACCACAGACTAATCATGACCAATCTATTACTCACACTAACATTTACCACGTTCTCATAGCATATCATGATCCTTAGTTTAACACCGGACCTACCATATATCAAACATGACAAGTTGCTAATCACAACAACACAATCAACACGCAATCCTACGAGCCCAACCAGGGACCCACATGTGATACTACAGCACAACAATTCCCACACTACGGCACGACTGGCCGCAAGTGGTTCCATCTTTATATGATTACGCTAGTTATTCACATCCTACATGTGATTCTATATTATACCGAGAATTCATAACATACATGCATACTAGCAACTTTCCGCAATTAAACCGGTATTCGCTACTTTCCCCTACCTTGATCGCTATCCAAACGCAAGCCAAATGAGTCGCCTAGTAGCCTCCTCCGCCGTGCTCGGGAACAACGTCTAAGATCACAAAGTAATACGAGAATTAATGCTAATTCAAGTGTGTTTTAAAGAGAGAAATACCCAAACTAACCCCCAATTGCTCAACTTGTCAAAATGAGCCCGGAAGGCCCATTTCTCCCGGAATAAGGAAAACGTCCTTCTGGACTCCGAAAATTTCCCTTTACGTTTCTATCATTCCTAATTAAATTTACTTGTTCCAACGCACTAAACGGAATCAAATTCTGATGCTCGAGCGTTCTAAAACCCCAATTAAAGTTTCTAACTCCAATTTTCGAAATTGCACGAATTACTTCCATAATTCGTTCCGGGTATGAATTATCGATCCGGGGTTCACCCAAGACCACCCGAACACGACAACTTGCATCACGGGCCGAGTTGGCCCCACGTCCACACCTAGGCAAGGGGTGGCCGGATCGGTCCGCCACCGAGTGGCCGGTCACGATTCCGTGCCCTTCCTCCGGCCATGGCCGGTCATTCCCTCCGACCGGTCACCGGAGTCCGGTCACGCGAGGTATGGTTAATGAGGATGATTATGGTTGTGACTTTGATTACGGTTCAATTCGTTACTTATTGTGCTTTACTAGCATGCCATAATTGGACGGTTACTCGTGGTGCTGAGCGGATAGCTCATCCCCTTAACTACTTTTTCCTACTGAGCGAAAGCTCACCCCTTCGTTACTTTTTTACAGGTTTCAATCATGAGTTGGTTTAGAGGACGTCTCAGAGCTGGGGAGCCTGGCGAGAGTCCTTGTTTTTGGGTTGTCTAGTGACATACTTTCTTTTTGTATGAAACTCTTTATTACTTGGTTTTCGAGCTTGACTCTTGTTATCGGTTAGAACTATTATTGGAGATTTATTTCGTTTAAAGTCTCTTTTATTTATTATCATATTTTAGCTCACGTCTCGAGTCATGTCATAACCGGATTTAGGGCGTGACAATTTGGTATCAGACCCTGGTTTTTCAAAACTTCGGACCGTACGTCAACAAGGTGGGTAGGTTTCCGTGTGTCGGTTACGCAAATCGGAAATGTCCTACGCCTAGGATTGGGATGAAGAGAGTCTCGGTTGATGAAATGTCATGTCTAGTACTGCGTGCTTTAGGTGAACCACTTGTGGTGGGTGCCAATGGTTTTGTTAGTTGACTATTGTGTGGTCGACTGTTGACCGATCGAGTAAGATCGTGGTGTTAACCTGGACGGGTGGTAATCGTGTAATTACCGAGTAACATGCTTAGTCTTAGTATGGTTGCGATCACTGGTTGTGTGCTATGATTGTGTGGAGTGTTTTTGCGCAGGATGTAAGTTGAGTATCCCGCTTAAGCGGACGGTTAGTAGAATTTTCAAACGGGTCATGCCCAAATTTTTGCAAAATTGAAATGTTGTACCATCACGATTCAACTACAGGAGCTCATGTAATCGAACGTGATGGGGGGATATCAAGTGGTTACAACGTAATTCGGGGACGCCTGAACCGGGTTGTAACGACATGATATTGACATGGAATGTTATGTTAGAAAGAGGAAAGTGTTAGGAACCCTTGAAATGAAGTTAAAGTTGATACCTTGTGGAATTTCCGTGTGAGGTGAACTGTGGACTGTGTGACTCTTGTTTGAAACTGCTGAACTGTGTGGTTGACTTGTGGGACGCACAAGTGTGCGGTTTCTCTGGTTGTGTGAAACTAGTATGACTATACTAAGACTAAGCATGTTATTAGTTCGAGTACGACTTATATGAAACATGTCTGAACGCTAATGATTTAAGCATGTCGCTTTATACGAATGTAAGAACTAAACATGTGTGTTTATCCGTGCAGCGGATATACGACTTGACGCCTACCTACGTACCACGAGGCACCAGGAGCCGGCCAACTGGGGGCCGAGGACAGCCACCTGGCATTGAGACGACAGGGGCAACAAGTGCCCAAAGTGCCTCCACTGGGGACCACGTGAGCGGCGATGCCGGACCATCGGGACTTCCGCCTAGAGTTGGTGATCATGTATTTCTGAAGAGTTATGCTGATAGATGGCGCCGACCTCTCGAGTTCACAGTTGGTGATCATGTATTTCTGAAGGTGAGCCCGAAGAAGGGGCTGGTGAGGTTCAACCGCGGCGGAGGCAAGTTGGCCCTGCGGTATATTGGGCCTTTCGAGATTTTGGGCAGAGTAGGAGTCGTTGCTTACCGTCTTGCATTGCCACCGCAGCTTGGGAATGTCCATAACGTCTTCCACGTTTCCCAATTGCGGAAGTACACTGCGAACCCCCCCCCCCCCCACGTCATCGAGTGGACGGGCATCGAGGTAGCCGAGGATGTTTCTTATGAGGAGCAGCCAGTCAGGATCTTGGATACGCGGGACCAGGTATTGCGTGGCAAGACTATCCGACTGGTCCGGGTGCAGTGGAGACACCACGGAGCAGAGTCGACCTGGGAGCGCGAGGATGAGGTTCGCGCGAAGTACCCCAGCCTGTTCGACCCTTGAGGTACGTTCGTTTTAAACTTCACGGACGAAATTCTTTTAAGGTGGTAGATTGTAAGAACCGCCACCGGTCGACACCGGTCGAACCAGTGAAATTGGGCAAAAGTTGACTTTCTGTCGGAAAAGTCAACCGATGACTCCGGGATCTTTCCGAGACCCAAAAAGCTTAGCCGTCGTTACGGTTAGTTTAGTTGGGTCGTTTTCTTTCAAATGTGTAATTTAAAAAAAAAAATCAATTTCGAGTCAAACGGGTCAAAATAGGATAGATTGTAATATATGACAAAAAAAAAGGGGGGCCTAATTTTTTGCCCTTAAGCTAGGTTCATTTATCCCAACTAAAGCCCATTTTTTTAAAATTTGCTTGGATTGATATAAGATGGGAACAGTAGGGTTTCTGTAGAGTTGTACCGCATAAACATTTTAGAGAGAGAAGTTAACACAGAGAGCTCTTCTTCCTTTTGATTTGGCGGCTGCTCTTGTATATGAGAAAAACGGCTGCTCTCATGTAAGGGGCGGTTTCATTTGGGGAGACAAGGGCTGGTCCTATTTTTTTTATAAACAATATGGGTGGCGGCAACTTATAATTTGGAGCACAGAGCTCATTCACCCATTTATTTTTGCTTTGAACAACAAGTCGTGTATGGGTTTCTTCTTATGGCACATTAATGATGGAGTATTAAATGCTCCATCTTGGTTTAGTCGTAATTCGGCTGCGGGAAGGATCAAGAGGCCAAAAGCAAAGTATGGTTGTACTGCAAAATCAGGAAGCTCAATGCTAGTGTTTGGCGGTTGATCTTGGCAGCGGCATTGTTGTATTGATTGAGGTGTAATACACGCCAAAGATAAGGAAAAGCTAATTCTTGTATCTTGTCGAGTTGTTCTTGAATCTTAGGGTAGATCGGTAACAAAAGATTGGATATTTTTTACTCTTTTGTAGATTACCGATTTATATTGAGAAGTAGGGAATTAGGGTTTGTAATTCATGAGAATTCGGAAATTGTAGTTTAGAAACTTTAATTGCGGTTTTAGAACGCTCGGACATCGGAATTTGATTCCGTCAAGTGCGTTGGAACAAGTAAATTTAATTAGGAATGATAGAAACGCAAAGGGGAATTTTTGGAGGCCCGAGGGACGTTTTCCATATTCCAGGCAAAATGGGCCTTCCAGGCCCATTTTGACAAGATTGGGTAATTGAGGGTTAGTTTGGTTATTTCTCTCTTTGAACCATCCTTGAGTTATTATTAATTCTCGTATTACTTGTAATCTTAGACGTCCCGAGCACAGCGGAGGAGGCTACTAGGCAACTCGTGATCGTTCGCGTCTGGATAGCAGTTGAGGTAGGGAAAAGTAGCGAATACCGGTTTAATTGCGGAAAGTTACTAGTATGCATATAGGTTACGAACAAATGATATAATTGTAGAATTGCATGTAGGATGTGAGGAACGAGTGTAGCCGTGTAAAATGAGGGATAACTTGCGGGCCATGTCGTGCCCGTAGGTTTGGGAATTGTTGTGCTGTAGTATCACATGTGGGTCCCTGGTTGGGTCCGTAGGATTGTGTGATGATTGCTCTTGTTTGTGATTAGTCGATGTGGTATGATTAATTAGTGGTATGTTTCGTTGTTAATTAATGATCTTGGTAGGATATGCTCGGTATGATATGTCTGGTATGATATGTTCGGTATGACGTGAACTTTTGCCTTGTGATATGATCGGGTGAATGATAGACCGATGTGGTGTGTTCGGTAAGATATGTTGTGGAAATATTGGTGTGCATTATTGCTTGTGATGTGTTTGAGACCCTGTATGTGTGTACCCCGTTGGGATGTCTAGGTCGAGGATGGTGTGTCGGTCCGATATCGTGGCTGATGCTGCGTGTTCCGGCACGATATGTTCCGAGGCGGTGTGTTCCGGTACGATGCCTATATCGAAGGAGGATTCCGATATAGGATATCTAGACCGAGGCTTACGGTATGATATCTATACCGAAGGAGGATTCTGTTATAGGATATCTAGACCGAGGCTAGGTGCTCCAATATGATATACCGAAGGAGGATTCCGGTATAGGATATCTAGACCGAGAGTGGTGTGGAGGGACGATATCTAGGTCGATGCTGTGTACCGGGTATATATGTTCTGAGGCTAGGTGCTCCGGTATGATATCCCGACCAATACTGTATGTTCTGATATACGTATATCCTGACCGATACTGTGTGTTCCGGTATGATACCTATATCGAAGGAGGATTCCGATATAGGATATCTAGACCGAGGCTGGGTGTTCCGGTAGGTTACCTATATCGAAGGAGGATTCTGGTATAGGATATCCTGACCGAGGCTATGTGTTCTGATGTACGTATACCAATATTGTGTGTTCCGTTATGATACCTATACCGAAGGAGGATTCCAGTATACTCGGGTTCAACAACCCCACGGCCCTCACGACCACCCCAAAACATCAACAGTAAAACACGGGCACTCATGGCCACCCAAGACACCAATTTAAATACACGGGCTCTCAAGGCCACCCAAACTCAACAATAAATAACACGGCTCTCAAGGCCACCCAAACTCAACAATAAATAACACGGGCTCTCATGGCCACCCAAACTCAACAACAAATAACACGGGCTCTCATGGCCACCCAAGACACCAATTTAAAAGCACGGGCTCTCATGGCCACCCCAGACACCAACAATTAAATACGGGCTCTCATGGTCACCCAAGACGCCAAAATAAATAGTCAACCTCCGGCTTAACCCAAGCCTCCAACAGTCCTAATATCAACAGTTTCACAATCAACCTCCGGGCATGGTCATATGCCTCCAGTACTCCTAATATCGATAGGTTCACAATCAACCTCCGGGCATGGTCATATGCCTCCAGTAAAACAATTATCGCTAAGTTCTCTACTCCTACGACACTACTAAGTGCCACATGCCTTTCCAATAATTACTAAGTTCCCGTAACATGCTTTTCTGATAAACGCTACAATCCCGTATCATGCTCTTCTAATATTTAAATAAACCTATTCAACCCACGACACCCCGGTGTCACATGCAATTCTACTGTTAACTTTCCCCAATCAGGGTCGAGATCCGGCTACTTTTCCCTACCTCAACCGAAGAGCACCCGCTACGCTTCCTACCTACTGACGTTCTGGCTCGCTACCTCCGGGCTTCACTTCGATCGAAGCCGGACGCTAAAGATAACACGAAAGCCATAATTAATAACGGTTCCACCGTTAAGTTAAAGATTACGATTTGTCCAGTTTAAATCCGACATTTGTCTTTTAAACTCGAGCGGGCTAAAAGTGGGGTCATGGCGAATCGGGTTTGAGTACTCGAGCACCGAAAACGGTGCATGCGAGGCACGGTCCCAATGCACGAGGTCCGATTCAGCGGTCCGCTTTTGTTCCTTTCTAAACCCAATTAGCAGTCCATTTTAACTAGAGTTCCAGATTCGTTCAAATGCTCAAATTCCGTTTTAAAACCGTTTAACGTCTAGTTTAAACGTTCAGGTTCCCAATCTCAATCCAGTTTCGATCCAATAATCTTAACAAGAAAACCTTTTGCTCGACTCTGGTTTCGTTTTCCTTTTTGATTAAAACTGTTTTATTTCCAAAGTTGATTCTCGTTTTTAAACCCATTTTCCTTTGAACTGATAGATTAAACCTTCGTTTCGGTTTGCTTCTAAACCAATTTCTTTTCAATTTAAAACCCTTGATTTTGATCCAACCAAAATCTGATCCAAAGATTTTTTGTTTCAAATCAGTCCAGATCGATAACCATTTTTTCGTCCGAAATACAAACATCGACTTTTATTTCAAACCTCGTTTTATTTCCTTCACTGAAATTACATTACAACTTTTCGTTTTCAAACAAAAACCCAGATCCACCGCTCGGGAACAAAACACAGAAACCAAAAGAACGACACGGAAAATAAACCGGACGCCGGCGAAGACGTCGCCGGCGACTAAACCCCCAGGTACGAACCTCACCGTGGAGGAAAGGAAGCGACGGGCAGCGGTGACTGCCGCCGTGGGGGACTGGTCCCCGTCTCGGAACTGGACCGCGCGGTGGGGTCTCGACGGAGCTACGACGCTCCCGGTTCTGCAGGTCTTTCCGGTGGCGGGGCAGCACCGGCGTGGACGATCGAGGGAGAGGAAGAGAGGCTCGGTGCGGCGGAGGTGGTGGCGTGAGGTCGGCCGGGACCTCGCCTGAACGGGAAGGCGGCGGCGTATGGATCTGGATCGAGAGAGGGGGCTCGATAGGGTTGACGGCGGCGCGGTTGGACGGAGCGGCGAAGGAGAAGAGAGGGTCAGAGCTGTGCGTGAGGGAAGAGGGAGGGGAGGTGGTGGTCGCCGTGGTTGAACGGAGGTCGGAGACGGCGAGGAAGGGGAGGTCGGGGATGAGGTTCGAAGAAGACGAAGACGGCGTGAGGGAGGGAGGCCGGTTTCGGCTGGTGGAGAAGAGAAGCAGAAATTTAGGGTTAAAAACTCTAAATGTGGGTATTTATACCCAGGCCTTGGGCCAGCTGGTTGGGCCAGGCCCAAAGAACGAACCAGCCCAGCAGTTTTTTTTTTCAAAACAAACTCGTTCCCAACCTCGACGTTATTATTTAATAATTTAAACGTTAAACTTTTCTCGGTCTTTACATAATGTTTTTGGGTAAGTGATGTGATCACTCGAGGTATGGTTAAGTGAGGTTGATTATGATTGTGGTTGTGATTACTGTTCGATTCGTTAGTTATTGTGCTCTTCTAGTATGTCATATTTGGACGGTTACCCGTGGTGGTGAGCGGATAGCTCATCTCCTTTACTACTTTTTCCTACTGAGCGAAAGCTCACCCCCTTCATCACTGTTTTATAGGTTTCGATCGTGAGTTGGTCTAGAGGATGTCTCAGAGTCTGGGAGCTTAGCGAGAGTCCTAGCTTGTGGGTTGTCTAGAGACGTAATTCCATTATACTAAACTTTTTCTAATTGGATTTTGAGCATTTGACTCTTGGTACCAGAATTATAGGTTTTAAATTATTTATTGGAGGTTTATTTCGTTTAAACTTGTATTTATTGTATTTACTTTTAGCTCACGTCTCGAGTCCGGTCAAAACCGGATTTGGGGCGTGACAATCTGGGTGAGTCTTTCCTTTTTGATTATTTCTAATCTTTTTTTCATTCCCGCTCTGTTTGGACTTTGATTAACCTCATTCTTTCGCCAATATTTTTATTTTTCAGAGTCCTTCAAAATGAGATCAATATTGGATATATAATGAAGTACTGAAAAATATCGACGATCAAGGGTCTTTAAGGAAATTATTAAATAAAGCTAAAAATATAAAAACAAACACAAACAAGGTAAAAATATAGAGAAAATGGTAAAATTAAGTATGACAAATTTACGTTCATCAAACATGAAGATGAAATCATTCGACTTCCATCGCCAATCCCGCCGAGATTGGGGTCCTCATGCATAGGAAAATTGAGGTCATAGACTTGGCGAACGACTAGTACAAACTCAAACATCGAGTTCCATTTATCAACACACATATGGTGAGCCCTTATGAGAGACAACCTAAAGTGGCGCCTAAACAAGATTGTTTGAGGACATTCTTTGTTGAATTTTAATGTATTTTCGTATTTATCATTCTTAAATTTTTTCGTGTAATGTCATTCGTGTTAATCGATCAATTAAATAGTTTTGGAAACTATTTTTTTTTTGTATTTTTTTGAACTTTCATAGGGAATAGACCCAACAATATCTATTACTACTAGCTACTACTGCTAGACCCAAATGTTATGAAGAGAGAAAATGAAAATAAGATAATTTTAATTTAGGTGTTCAATTCTATAGAATGGATCCTCTTAGCATCAATATTAATTTGTGCTCAGGGTGCAAAAAATCTAGGAAAGTTAGTTTTTTTATCAACAATGTAAATTTAAATTAAAACCTTTTAGGAGGTAAAAGAGGAATACAAGATGATGATGGTTTAGCTCCATACCTGAAAGACGAGCACTGACATGATAGATCAGCCTCTTGACAGTCCAATGAGGGGAACAACTTAAAAAGACAAGAAAATGAACCAGCAATAGACGTGAGCACTAACATGACAACTCAGCCTCAAGACTATTCCAACAATGAGAGAAAACAAAGAAAAAGGCCTAAATACCAAAATTTTACAACCATTAAGATAAAAAAAATAGAAAAGGTCTACAACTCTTATTTTCCTACCATGAAAAACAGAACAATAATAAAGGGTCAATACCATGATTTTCCAAACATGAAGCATAAACAAAATTGGCATAAACTAACGGCTGCTATAAATAGTAGAACACCCAGTCTCATTAGGACCATCAATCAGTCACACAGACTGGAAAATGGTCACTAACTAGTTGGCGGCCAACACCATAAACGACGGAAACAAATTCGAAAGTAAATACTCTCCAAAACACATTATACTAAAATCGAAACTGAAGAAATACTACTTTACGACATTAATGGAAGACTACTCGTCGAGGGCCAACACTCTAATCTGACGAGTCATACTCACCAAAGTGGAAGGAAGCAAAAATTAACCAACAGATACCGATAAAGATACAATGTGGGGAACACTAAACTATAGCAGGTGATAAGGTATACCAGTAGGCCTCGACGAATCACCAAGTCTACGACGATCAACACCGGAGAGATAAAGAAAAATGTCTCACGTCCAGACCTAAAAAGAAATGACGGGCAACAGAATGAGCCAACAGAAGCGACCGATCCAAAACCACAATGATCCACACCTGGGAGAATAAAGAAGCGTGTCCCATGATCAGCTCTGAAAATGACACTTGCGAAGGAACGCTCAAGCCTCCACCACACGGCCTCAAGTAAAAGACAACAGAGTCGGATTTACGGAGGTCAACACCAAACCGGCCCAAACTCCCTGAAACTGTTGTCTGCACACCTCATGACGGGATCGAGGATGGCATTGGCAAAAAGAGCAGGCCTTCAACACTAGCCAGAAAAAATACCTACTTGAAGAGCCTAATAGATCCAGTGAGGAAGGTGGAGGAGAACCCCGACCATAGAGGCCGAAACAGGGTATCGAACAACAGCGGTCCCGGTAACCACTCTCTAACTCCGGCCAAGATCCAGTCCTTAGCGGCATTGTACATACTTCCCGAGGCACTTCACACCCACAAACCCACGAGGAGATCCATAACAGAAAATGGAACTGACTTGTCCTTGCAAGGCTGGCTAGCAGCGACTCCCGAGCTCCTTAGAGGCCAACAACACCTTAGCTAGAGATAGGGACGAACCCCGAGATCCGGGCCGAAACCAACCAACATCGAGCTAATCTGGGAAGAAACTCTAGATCAACACCCCCAATGAGCATGAATATGAAGCTTAGCGACAAGGGACGCGCACGATCCTATGGTCCAACTAGCCGACAACTGAACCTCACAACTCCGGCCAACGGAGAAGCAGATTCAGACGAAGAACCCGATCTAGATCTACGACTCTAGAGACGAACCAAGCCCGAGCTGTGAGAGGAAGAACGGAAGCATGAGACGAGGTTAGGGCCAAAAAGTATGGCACAATGAACACCAAACTTAGAACGAAGAATCTCTGGCAAGCTCTATAGGCCTGAGCTCACGGTTCAGATATGCAAGAGGACTGGGCTCCAAACTCCAGCGAGGAAGATGAAGGCAGATCTGGTTGCAGACAAAAGAGTCACCCTAGAATAGAGCGGAAGAGACGAGAACCCACGATGGCCGGATAGAATGGCAGCCAAGTTTGATAGAGGAAGGAGAGGGGTAGAAGGAAGGGGGAAGGAGGGAAGGAGGGTAGGGAGAGGTAACCGCCACCGATAACAGACGTGGCCGGAAGCCACGCCGTCACTGGTGGAGACACAACAAAGGCGGCAGTTGATTTTAAAAGAGTAGGGTTTGAGAGTGTTTTGAACCTCTACTTCTGCTTTTAAATTTCGGATGCTAGGAATGTTAGTTGGAGAACATAATATCTCATCATGATTTTTGAGAACCTATCCGTAAAACAACCTCTATATCTCTCTCAAACTTGGCATGGGTGAAAGATGTTTCCTTCATGCAATTTTTACGAGCCTTTCTCTGTGAGTATTAGAATTTTAATAGTCTTATTATTTCAAAAGGGTCTAGTTCTTTTTTTTTTCTTCAAAAAAACTTCAAAATTATTCCTTTTTCTATACAACTTTTATGCATATTAATATGAATCCCTCCTTTTTCTTCGTAATAAAGCTTCTCATTTACGATCAACATCTTCTAGAATCTTTCTGGAGCGTATTATTTCTATAAAAATATGGAAAGTCTTGGATTTATCGCTTTAAATAATTTTGAGCGCATTCCTTTTCTTTTCAAAGACCCATTCATTCATTTTGTTAGATATAAAGAAAAATACAATCTCATTTTTAAAAAGACAAACCTCTTATGATGAATAAATAGAAAGGAAAACTACAAATGACTACGTTTAAGTTGGCACTTTTAACCGATACTTACCCTAAAATTTAAAAATTATTGATGTCTACCCTGAAGTTACAACTCGTAACCCAAAACCCCTTCCGTCAGTTGTTTCCGTCTGTTTACTGTTCATTTTTTCATAAATACCCCAAATTCCCCCAACCCTATTCATATTTTTTTTAATATTTATTTATATCAAAATTAAATTAATAAACAAATAAAATCCTTACCCTACTTATCTAACCCTCACGTCTCCAACATTTCATCATACGCAACTCAAAAGCTCTCTCGCCGTTGCCGGCAGAGAAGCATCACGCTGGAGAAGACAAACCAGCTCCAGCGAGCTTCGATCCCACTCCGTGGTCCTCTCTCGCTGGTCCAGCTTCGTGATGCTCCCTCACCGGTCCAACTCCGTGGTCCTCTCTCGCCGGCGATTATGGCTTCGGGTGAAGCTTCTTCGCTCCTTATTGTGCTTCGAATCTGACTCTATGAGCTCTTATGATGTGTTGTGCTCGCAATTTTGTTGTTGGACTTTTCTCCATTTCCCCCCATTTGCTTTCTTATCTCTTCAATCCCGTGAATGAACCCTAATTTTTTTCATCCAAATCTGGTGAAATATCATTTTATATGTGTATTAACGATGGGTCAATGATTTAGTTCGGGGTTAAGTGTCTGGTTTTTGTACTCTGGTAATTTTTTAACACCTTTATTCAATAAAAACTGAATTTAAAAAGAAAAGGAATTCAAAATAAATAATAATAAAAAATATAGCTAAAGAAAAAGAATGGCATGAATGTGTAATATATAGGGGTGGGCATCGGCCGGGACCCGACAATATTTTCATTATCCGTAACCCAAATCGGGAGGACCGGTTACTTGAAATCCTTAACCGTCACCGCACCGGATTCCAACGGGAAACCTAAAAACCGACCGTCACGGAACTGGCCGGTTACTATTTTAACCGACCCATTGGGCTTTCTTTTGGGCCTTCAATTAAAGCCCAAAATAGAGAAAAAAAACATCAATTTTTAAAACAACTAGAACAATAAAACCAATTTACAACAAAAGCACAATAAGTTATTACTAGTAATTTTCTATTAAGCTATTACATCAAGAAAAAATATTTTTAAAAAGTCTTAAATGGGCTCTAAAATCAAATACATTCGAGTTAAATACATGCCACAAACAACAAATAAAAGATTAAAATGTATGTTTATTCAAGTAAAAGGTTTTAAATTCAAGTTCATTACAATCAAATAAACTTTGAACTTTAAAATCAAATAAATTTATAAATACTAGTGTCAACATTTAATTTATTTTAACTTGAACCAACTTACTACATGATTATTTATAGGCAAATTTATGATTAAAAGTAAACTAATCTCATACATTTTACCTCTGTTACACTATTAATATAATACTAGTGTCAGTATTTAATTTACACCTCATGTAATACTATAATCATCAAATTAGTAAAAAAACATAAATATTTTTATACACACACCTAAAGCCGGTCGGTCGGTTTTTTACTGGTTTGGAAGATAAAAAATCGTACCCACCCAAAATGTTGTCGGGTTAGTATTTTTTTAACAGTAACTGTCACCGGTGACACCGTTTCGGGTGATTCCGGTGATGGGAAGGCCGATAACGGTCGGTTTTTGGTGACGGCCGAATATTTTCCTAGCCTTAGTAATATAGGTAGGTGGTTGAGGGTATTTTTGTCATTTAACATAAAAAAGACTACACTAACTGACGGAAGGGGTTTTGGGTTACGAGTTGTAACTTCAGGGTATGTATCAGTAATATTTGAACTTTAGGGTAAGCATCGGTTAAGCGTGCCAACTTAAGGGTAGTCATTTGTAGTTTTCCCTAAATAGAAAAATTATCTTGTAAAGTTATGGCAATGTCATTTTTCTGTATGGTCTCAACCATGAAGGGTCAAATTATCCCAACATTTCCTTCACTTTATGGGTTATATTGAAGTGTACGACCAATTCCCTCGGTGATACGAAATCCAGTATTAGAAAATTCATTTCCAATAGAGAAAGCCATGAATAAGATCAAAACAATAATTCTAATTCTTTTCCTAACTGGATTGTTGGCTAAAGAAAAGTTTCGTAACCCGTTAGAACGGCCCATTAGTAAGCCACCTTAGGTCTACTCTTCTGATTCTAATATTATTGACCGATTGGTGCTATGTGCATAAACCTTTCTCATTATCATAATGGGTCATCAAAAAAAATTGTATCGACTGAAATATATACTTCGACTTTCTTGGTGTTAAAACTTTAGCTTGTAAACACAAAAGTATTGTACGTGCTGTTTTGAAAAAATTAGATTCAATATCATTGGAAGAGTTTATTAAAGGAGAAAAAAAGTCATTTCCTTGATATCATCAAGAGCCCCATTTCTTTGAGGAATGTTATTTAGTATTTGATATTTTTTATATGAATGATGTATTCAATTATAATGACTAGTCGTTGGATTCTTTATTAGACTACGGAAATGGAGATTGATGATAAAGAAAAATAACGAAGAGATAATAATAATAAAAACCTTCTATTCAGGCATTTCTATTATGAAAAGTTATTTTTATATATTAAGAGCTAACATAAAAAAAATACCATTGTAGCTTTGAATTAAGAGAAGGTGTCTGACCTCTCTCTAGAAACTCCGCCCCTTTCAAACCCTAGAGCGGCCCGTTCACCGCTTCCGGTGGCTCATCTGGCTTCGGCCAGGTGAGCTACCACTCCTCCTGTTCATTTCTTCTACATCTCCTGAGTTTACCCTCTTCTCCTACTTCGTCTCCATACTTTGGCTTCTCACCTTCGACTCGGCGGCGTGTGTTCCTCTCCGGTGGGACCGGTCCCAGATCTGGTGGGACGCTCTTCTCCTTCTGTTGATGGCGAGATCTAGTCCTTGGGCTTCGCTTGGCTACTCGTCTTCTTCGGTCTCTGGCCTCTTCTAGCGGTCCTTCTCTCTCCAGATCCGACTCTTCCACTCTGTTCTCGGTTGGTGTTGGCCTTTTATGGTCTTGTTCTGGAGGAATCGGTGCTCGGGGTGAGTCTACTGTCTGTGGAGGTCTAGATCTGGCGTTGCGATGCGGCTACTCTGCCGGCCTTCTTGCTCTGCTCCTTGGTAAGGTCACATAAGCTCTCCTCTTGTCTTCAAATACTCCTCCCGGACCGGATCTATGTCCTTGCTTTTGCATGGACCTCTCCCTTTGGGTCGCCGGCCTAGTGTTGACCACCGGAGAGGTCTCGATTGAGATCTGAGAGATAGATCTCGTCTATCCTCTTCCCCTGTATCTTTGTTTTTCTCACACCTCACTCTCTTTCCGGTTTCCTCTTCTCTGTTTCCTCAACCTCGATGGAAGATGAGGCTTGGCACTCGGGGTTGCCAAGTGTTAGGTGTTGCCTAACGACGTGTTGGAGATTAGGGGATAAAGGATCTAGGGTCTGGTTTTGGGTTCACAGGGTCATGGGAGGTTGACCTGGGTTCCCCTCGTCGGATCTTGGGTATTTGGGTGGTGTATCTTTAAAAGGGAGTTGGGTACTTCGATCTGTTGGGGCAGTTTTTGGTTGGGGTTGAGGGTGGGTGGGATTTTCTCTGTGGTTTTTGGTGGTGGTGCTGGGCGACTCGGAACTCTTTTCTCCTCGCATCTGTTGGTGTGTGTTTGGTTCGGTCGGTGGGGGTCGACCGGTTTCGGTGCTCGGCGTGGACTAGTTTCGTTGTTGCTGCTGTGGCTTGGTTGGAGTTGGCCTCGTGGTAGGACGGGGTTTATTTCTTTGTCTTCTTTGTCTTGTCCTTAGTTGGGCCTGGATTTCACTTCGGGCCTAACTGGGGACTCGGTTTGTTCTGGTTTGTTCTTCATGATAGGTTTATCTAGGTTATGACCTGTTTTGTTGTTTACCCCTTGTGGGATGGTTCTTTCCCCTTGTTGGGAACTTGTGGTTTATTTGGTGATTAGGGCTTATTGTTAGTTATTCAGGGTGTGTAGACCTATTGTTTAGTTTCTTTTCTCTTGTTGGGATGTTTGGTTTGAGGCTGTGTCCTCTGAGTTGTATGAGAGTTCGCCCTTTGCCTTCGGTTTCACTTTGAAACTGTTGGTATTTATATAAAAAAAATTGTTGATAAAAAAAAGAGCTAACATAAAAAAAATATTAACTAAGCTCCTAGTTAGGGAATAAACGATTTTTTTTATGTATACATAGGGAAAGCTGTATGGAATGAAAAATGTAAGCACGTGAAAAATATAAGCATGTTTGGGAGATTTTTTTTCACCTATTTTTGATTTTATCTATTTATTGAATACTTCAATTCTACTTAATTTGATCATTTCAACAAGGAAATTTTCTAACCCATTCGATGAGTTCCAGGTTCAATTCCTAGGCAACCTGCCAAAAAATTCTAGATATCTTGGTTTTTTGTTTTTATGTATAAAAATACACATTCTGCTTTTCGAACTCAATTCGTTGAGTCAAACAAACTTTGAAAATCTATATAAAAAAGATTTTATATATAGATCGATGGTTGTTGGTTGACAAAAGTAGAGAAGTTGTGTTATATTGTCAAATAACAAGCCATAAATTGTCTATTTAGACGTAGACGGGAGAAAATTTGTGCCCTTGAGAGCCCCAAATAATTAAATAAACCGATTTTTTATGATGATTGTAATTTTAGATAGACACGAAAGAGAAACCCTACGGGGTCGCTTCTGTAACTGGATAACGAGCCCTGAAAACAGCCTTTATATTGGATGGTTTGGTGTTTTGATGATCCCTACTTTATTGACTGTAACTTTTGTATCTATTATTGCCTTCATTGCCGCCCCTCTGGTAGAAATTGGCGGAATTTGTGAACCAGTTTCTAAATGTCTACTTTATGAAAACAATTCCATCGATGGTGTCATTTTTTTTTATCAGCAAATGTTTTATTAGGGAAACGGGTTTTCGAAACGAAAACAAGTTCAAGGGCGAACCCTCATACAACCGAGAGTATGTCCTGTGGACATCTCGAACCAGAACTAAACAAGTAGTACCACTACAAACCAATGCGTCAAGGGGCTACAACCACCATTAACCAGAATCAAACACACACGGGTCTAACAATCAACCTATACCCAGATTAAACGTTGAAGCAAACTGAAAAAACACACAAGTCTAACAACCATCAACAAAACCAAACAAACAAAGGTCTAGCAAACCTAAATCAACACAATAAGCTCACAACCAAAGAAACCGAAGATGCAAATCTCCACCCCAGCCAGTAACTCCGCAGACGTATCCCCAGCCAAGACAGCAACCAAACCATGATGAGAAGAAGACTCTGACGCCCTGCGGTTTTAGCACAGAAAAGGACACGGCAAGCGTACCGGTCGTCAAGTAGTATTTTTGGAATTTAAGTTCCGAATTATCGTACCCAAGGGAGCACGAGTCAAGCACGTTCTATATCAAAATCGTTGTCAAGCTATTTCGATGAAATGATGGTTTTGTTTTAAAACATAAAAAGTAAAGAGTAAAAGAAATGACAGTGAACAAGTACTCGCAAAGCTTAGAAGAGTTTTAATTCAGAGAAAAAGTAATCTAAGGTTGTGGGTTCATAGAGACTGTTTCCAATGCATTTAACTGAAGATGAACATTGTGAAGTTGCTCTGATTTTAGGGGCAACGAATTATCTCTCAAACTAGTCCTAACTCCTCACGTTGTTTTGGACCCTAATGGAATCTAACCACCCAGCTCTCATGAATCAGGATGTAGGGAGACCCAAAGCATTACGTTCTTTGATAATTCTAACTTTCGGTTTGAACCCTATAGTTATTGCAATCGTGTTAACCTAGCTATCACTAGTCTAGATTTAAACCCAATTTGTATAAGATCTCTGACCTAATTGCAACCCACCTCTCACGAGTGTCAGATTGCAATTCCCACCTTCTATCAGGCCTACCCGGGAGATAGAGCATTAAGCTTAAATCAAATACAAACCCTAAATCAAATCATTCTACACAATCCTCATTCAAACAATCAACACATTGGAAAACAAATCTCTAATCCCTCATAACCCTAGATTATGGGGTTTTAGTTACTCATGAGCAAGGAAGAAGAAAACACCATTGATGAACATGAACAAAGCTTCATAATTGACCAAAGTAGAGAAATACAATACCCAATATTTGATTACAATGATGTTCTTCAAGTGGAAATCCTCTCCTCAAGCTTGCTCTCAACTCTCCTCTCTTCTTAGCTCTCAAAATTACAAGTTAGATCTATTGGAGGGCTGAGTTTTGGGTTAAATAGGGTAAAAATCGAATCTGAAACGAATTGGTAAAGCCGGTTTGCGCGCGCGTCACGGCTCCTTGATGGGACCCTTCACGGACCTTGTCACGGCTCCTTGATGGATCAGAGAGTTTTGACCGTTTTTATGTCTTCGTCACGGATCCGTGATCCTACCCGTGACGGGTTCTGTTACGGATCCGTGATGGTCTTGGGCCCTTGACGAAAGTTGTAGATCTCTGAATTCCCTTCGATTTGATATAAAATTCAAGGCAATCGGAGTCCGTATGAAGAAGTTATGCCTTTCACAAAATCATCAATCTTCCAAAACTCCTAAAACCGGGTTTTCCTCTATTTTAGCCCTTTTTTCGATCAAATCACCTACAAAACATAATGAGAGACACAATACGAGTAACGAGAGAAATACGGTTCAAATTATACAATCTCGGGACTAAAATACTCAAGAATGTGGGCTAAATACATCTAGAATCGATGCAATTTATGTCCACATCAGAATCCACCGCACACAAGAAGCCCAAACAGAGAGGGAATCCGGAAAAGCTCGGGCCTCGGGATTCCGAAGAACAAACATCCCTCTATCCAACACAAAAGAGGGATTCCCGAGACCCAGTAACAATCGGTACTAAGCTAAACCGAAACCCTCCAAATTCCAGGCTAACCCCCACCACAAAATCCCCCTCACGGGTTAGAGACTGTCGGCCAACACCGGGAACAGTCACCCGACAACTTCGTGACAAAACGAAGGAGATGGAGGAAAAGGTGTAGAGGACAAACCTGAAAAAGCTCCTCCGCTACCCAAGTAGACTGGACCCGAATCGAACCGCGCCGATCAGCAACCCTAGCATTGTGAAGCAGCGACCCACACCCGGTCAGTAGATCGGGACTCCTACACGAGCAGCAAGAACTCGAGCAAGCACCAGAGAAGTGCCTGAGCAAACGAGGACGGGGACGGACCAAACCCTCCACGAGACCACCGTCCACCAATAGATCTGCCTCCCCAGGTCCAGATCTAACCCAACGGCTTCTCCCTCGATGTCTATAACCAGACATCCAACCTCGGACACCGCCGGACACTCCTTCACCGGAGCAAACAGAGGGAGAAGGGGCTAGCACCCAAACCAGAGGAGAACAGATCTGAGGTGTAAAATTGCTCGGGAGAGAAGGTGTCAAAATAGATGGAAAAAAGGAGCGGTGGCAAGGAAAGGGTAACGCCGACGATGTGGATCTACCAGAACCAGTAGATCTACAAGTCACGAAAGCCGGAGAAGGAGATTTCGCGGCAACAAAACAGAGAGGAAAGGGTGAAAAGGGAAGAGAGGCAGAAGGGTGTGTCGGAGCGGTGGCAAGGAAAGGGTAACGCCGACGATGTGGATCTACCAGAACCAGTAGATCTACAAGTCACGAAAGCCGGAGAAGGAGATTTCGCAGCAACAAAACAGGGAGGAAAGGGTGAAAAGGGAAGAGAGGCAGAAGGGTGTGTCACCGGCGTCGTCTCTGCCACCAGATGGGCCAGGTCCGACGCTGGTGACGGCGGTGGAAAGTGGACTAGGGTTGAAGAAGAACGGGAGAGTTCTAGAGAGAAGACAAAGTGTAATTCCGGATACCAGAGCTATTTTAGCAAGTTACATGGATGGTGTCATTATTCCTACTTCTGCATGTATAGGTTTGAACTCTAGAGACAATAAGATATGCCTTTGAATCGCTTGGGTTATTATCCTAGTCGGTCTTCAATTTTAATTGGAGCCATAGTTTCTCACCTCATATAGTAAAATGGGAGGGTTAGTAACCTTATGCTAGAACTCTGAATTCCTAAGTGAAACAATCGTATGCTAAAAAAATCACTTTATGTGCTCAGCTACAATCACGTTCTTTGATTCTCCCTGCAATATTATCAACATGTATCATCACGAAAGAAAGGAATTTGGGACTATATTCGGAGTAGATGTAATGATTTTCATCCTTGCTGTTTAATAGACGAAATCTAATATTCACATTAGCATCACAATATCAGGTGGATCTGTGGCGCAATGGTAGCGCGTCTGACTCCAGATCAGAAGGTTGCGTGTTCGATTCACGTCAGGTTCAGTCGTTTTTATTCTGCAGGATAAATCTTTACGGTACGTGTACGTGTCGAGAAAGAGACCATTACTGATGATCTTAGTACTAACAATTTCAAATAATTTGTTGACCTTCCTAATTTTTACATACGCAAGGATATATGGGAGAGCTAAATGCGAAGTTTTTCCTTAAATGAAAATGTCAACATGACGATGAAAATGCTAAAAAGAGGTCTTGCAAGGAGCAAGTGGAGAGCCACATAGCCCAGGATTGCCCTTAAACGCCGAGGCAGGGATCGTCACATTATGCGCCGGAATCTTCCCCGTCAGTTTGTTTCCCGACACATCAAACTTCCTCAGCTCCCTCAGATTCAACACCTTCGCCGGAATATTCCCCGAGATCCCGCCGCCGGCAATCTCCAAAACCTGCAGCTCCCCAAGTTTCCCCAACGACTTGGGTATCGACCCTCCCAGCGGATTGTGCGACAGAACCAGCGTCCTCACCGACCCCATTGCGGGTCCCTCCGCGATGCTGTCGTCGATCGGGCTGTCGAACCTGTTGTGGGACACGTCGATGGAGTTGAAGTTCCCAAGTGGGTTTTGGTTACTTTTCATGAAGATCGGTCTCAGGCTGCCTCTCAACTTGTTGGAGTGGAGATCGAGGTCCATGAGCAGAGACAGGTTCCTGAATTCGTCCGGGATCGAAGAACCGAGCTCGTTGTTGGAGAGGTTGAGAAACGACAGGTCGGTCATGTTCCCGATCCACACAGGGAGCTTCCCTGTTAACGAATTGCTCGACAAATCAAGAATCGATACGGACGACGAAGACAGAGCTCTGGGAAAGCGGCCCTTGAGCCCCGTTCTCGCTAGTCTGAGGGTGAAGAGATTCAATTTCGTGAACCATTTCGGAATGTGGAGCAGATGCAGAGGATTGTAGGAGAGGTCCAGTGTCTGCAAGCTCTGTAGTTTAGCTAGCTGGTGAGGAACCCGACCATTGAGCTGGTTTCTTGCTAATTCCAGAGTCTGGAGGCTCTTCAAATTTCCGAAGCTGGATGGGATCTTGCCGGTGAAGTTGTTGCCGGAGAAGAATATGTCGGTCAGAGTACTGAGCCGCCCGATAGAAGACGGGAGCTTTCCGGTGAGCTCGTTGTTCTCGAGGATGAGCCTCTGGATGCTCGAGAGCATCCCGATTGACCCGGGTAGGTTGCCGGTGAGCTTGTTCTCTGATATCCGGCAGAACTGGAGTGATCGGAGGCCGGAAATAGAAGAGGGGAGCTCCCCGGTGAGGTGGTTTTGGTTAAGGTAGAGAAGCACCAAGGAAGAAAGCTCGCCGATGGATTCAGGGATGCTTCCGGTGATCTTGTTTTCGGACAGATCAAGAAACCTGATGTTCTTGAGCTTGCCGATGGTACGAGGAATCTTTCCGGTAAGTTCGTTTTGGTGGAGATCCAGCTGGGTAAGCGAAACCATCCTGCCAATAGTGTCCGGTATGTGACCGGAAATTTGGTTCTGGGATAGACTCAGCTCATGGAGTTTGGTTAGGGACCGGAAAACAGAGGAAGGGACGGAGCCGGAAATGTGATTGTTGCTCAAGTAGAGCTTCCTCAGCTTCCTGAGGTGGCGGAATGTGGCCGGGATTGGACCGGAGAGGTCGTTGGAGTCGAGAAAGAGGTAGCGGAGCTGCCTGAGCTTTCCGAATTCAGGGGGAATGGAGCTTTTGAGGGTCTTGAGATTGCTGAGGTCGAGAAGGCGGAGGTGGGAGAGGAGTCCGAGGGAGGGGGAGAGAGTGCCGGACATGAAGGTGTCGACGAGGAAGTCGTTGTCGGAGACGAGGCCCGGGCGGGAGAGGTTGACCACTCTACCGGAGGGGCCGCAGGAGACGCCGGCCCAGGAGGAGCAGCAGTCGGAGGAAGGCGTCCATGACTGAAGGAGCTTTGATGGGTCGGAGGTGATCTTGCGCTTGAATGCAAGCAACGCTCGCTTGTCCGTTTCGTGGCAGGAGGAGGAGGAGGCTAGAGGTGAGAGGAGGAAGAAGATGATGAGTGAAGAGAACCACAAGGCTGTGATGTGAATTGACATTCCCATTGTGGTTCATGGAGAAGAAATGGCCAAGAGATGGGTTTGAAATAAATAAGCTTTGAGGACATTCCCAACGGCTCTCTCTGTAATTATTTAAAATTTTCAACCATCTTTGTGCCAAATAGAGATATTTGTTTCAACCCTCTTTGTTCCATACTTCCATGTAGCACTGTGAGAATTGGATTTCCTTAGTGGGAAGAACGTGATCACAAAATTCAATGATAATTAAACGTACTAACAACTGATAGCTCTGTTTTTTTTTTCCAAGGAAATGTTTGACAACACAGTCTAATATATCCACACAAAAATTACTCTTCTGCTGGGTTTTGAGTGGCCGGCGACGAAATGAAGAAGGTAGAGCACGTTAATTAGGTGAACTTGATGAATTCTTCCTCTAAACGTCACACAAAATCTGCTTTACATTCCTTGAAAAGCATACATGTTGATTCACTAACCTTTCTTTCTCTCAACTTTCTATATGGGTAGAGTGATTGGTAACCGCCACGCCCCATATCAAAGAAGTAATGTAGAGTAGAAACCTCAGTAATATGTTGGGTCAAAGACGTTTCCGTGCTATGGACAAAGGTCATTTATCAAATCTATACTGTGCTCCACGTTTGTTATTATGTCATACCAGTAATTCAATTAAGGACAAAAACCGTGAATGGTTGACGGTGACGTCAAACGGACTTGGAAAAAATCTAATTTGCCCTTAATTTTTGCTGGGTTTTGTAGAGGTATTAAACCTCATTAATTGGTTGACTTTCAACACTCTTTTTCGCATGTCAACTTACAAAGGTGAATCAACCCATTTAAAAAATCCACACTTCCGACCACTCTGCAAATATAAGTAACTTAAGAATTAACATTTTCATAATACATTAACCCAGATTAATGATAAAATTTATGTCAACTTACATGAAAATTGTCACACCCAAGAAACCTCCTACCCGGATTTTCTCTAGTGAACGACGTTCGAAGTGGAGCTGGTACTTCACAATAATACTACACAATTCCTTCACTCCCTGTTCTTCCACTCTACCAATATAAGGAAAACAATTTGTAGTTAATCGTATTTCATATCATATTCAAATTTGACGAACTCTTACATTTCAACATTGCATTTTTTCTTTTACTACCATATCGTATACAAAAGCCCACACTTTTCTTAATCGAAATTTCTGAAACTAAGCTTACTTATTGTATACAAAAACTCATTGTTTCTTAAACCAAATTTGTTAAACTAAACTAATATATTGTATACAAAAACCCACACTTTTCTTAATCTAAATTTCTGAAACTAAGTTTACCTATTGTATACAAAAACTCACTGTTTCTAAAACCAAATTTCTTAAACTAAACTAATCTATTGTATACCAAAACCAAAATTGTTTCTAACACAAAATTTATTAAACTTAACTAACCTATTGTATACAAAAACCCACATTATTGTGAAATTTCTGAAATAGTGATTTCTAAAGTGAAAATTTGGTGTGCAAATTTCTCAAACAGTGATTTCTGAAATTTCCAAAAACTTAGGGATTTCTAAAGTGCAAATCGTGTACCTCTGCAAAATTAAGCCCTCATTTAATCTTCATCTAACATGATAGACTTTTCATGAATAAACCCACACTGATTTTGTAGCCCTACCTCAGATTCCTTATTTTTCTGCCCTAGATTTAACAAGGTGAGAAATCATTTACATACCAAATCGAACTTCTCGTCTGTTGCTTTCATGGCCTTCTCCATGGTTTCCTCTAGTTTCACCTTCTTCATCGCAGCAAAGGTTTTGTTCTTCTCCCTCTCTTTGTTATGCGCATAACTCCCTCGTCGTCTGCTTCAAATGAGGGTTGGGAGCTCATTTTTTGGTATTTGGTAAGAGGCATTCGTGGTATTTTGAAAAAATAATCAGGTCACATGCTTCGCACGCCCTTATTCCATCCAACTCGCTGTTTTCTCAAACGTTTTTTTGCCCTTAATTGATAATATCGCAAAGGTGACTATGCGGACATGAAAACAAAGGTGACGTACAGCCAGTACATGCGAAAAAAAAGGTCAAAATGCAGAATGGACACGAGGTTTTCCCTAATATGTTTCCTATCGGGTTAACCACAAAGTGTTGTTCTTGTAGTTTTTTTCTTCCAAAAAAACAATTTTTTTGTAAAAAAAATTAATTTACACTTCAATAATCATTAAAATTTCAAACAAATGTCACTTGATTTGTACAGATTTTTCTTTGAAGATTTGTGGAAAATGAAGGCTTATAGTGATAATTCTTCTTGTCCGTGTATAATTTTTTTTTGAAACGAAAGAGTATTATTAATGCACCTCTCACACGAGTAGTAGGAGAGGAAAAGAGCCAAAGTGACTCTCAGAACCAGTAAAGAAAAATAACAAGGAAACAATACAAGTAAATTCCTAAGACCCAATACCTAACAACAATAACAATACAGGACAACAAACCCCCAACCCCAACCAACAAAAAAAAATACTAAAGGTGGAATAATCTTTGGAAGGAGAATTTAAGCGGACATTCACTGATCCAACATTCCTCCTAGAAATTAATCTTGGATCCAATAACTAGTTGCCAATCAATGTCAGCAAAATCAAAATCATCACAGAAAGAGGAATGCAATAACAAAGATTCAATGTGAGAGAGGAAAATAGTTGTAAAACCCAGTTTGGTTTAAAAGGGTATTAAAGTGCGAACTGATAACTCGGGGGTTTTTTTTGCATCAAGTTTGGTTTTTTTTTTTAAAGAAAAAAAAAAGAGAAGGTTGGTTCTGGGCTGGGCAGGGCTGCAGACGCGATTTGGGCCCGAGCCAGCGAGCCCGCGCCATTTGTGCGAAGCCCAGATGACCCGAGCCCAAACACCGTCGAACCCTAGCCTTAAAAGGACATTCGACCCTCTTCAGCCTCAGTTCCTGCACGCCTCCCGAGACGAGACCCTGTCTCTCTCCCGTCGAACCGAGACCCTCCTCGCCGTTTTCCCTCTCCTTCTCCGGCCACCACTTCTTCTTCTCCGAGCTCACGCCCACCTTCTTCTCCTTCTTCTCCATTTCTTCTACCCGTCGTGCCAGAAAACCCGGACACCCTCACCCGTCTTCTCCCTCTCTGTTTCACCGCCGCCGCCGACGAGGACGAGCTCCACCGTGCCTGATTCAGGCAGAGCTTCACACGGTGAGTCGTTCCTAACCGGTTCCTCCCTGTTCTCCTTCTTCTCGCGTCGATTCGAGGGGCGTCAGGCTCACAGAGAAGGTCGGGAGCGTCGCCGGAACTCTCCGAGTTCCAGATCCGCGATTCACGTTGCCGGCGAGCCTGTTGGCCGTCAGATCTGGCCGGGAGGGTTCGGACCTCGCCCCAACCCTCGTTCCCGTTGAGTCCTGGGCCTCTGTCAACCCAACAGACGCCAGAGCCGCCGTCGAAACCCTGACGCCACCGCCGCCGGAGTCGCCGGAAACCTAACCTCAGCCACCGCCGTCTTCAGCTCAGACCGGACGAAGACGAGACCTTGGGCTCGGGCTCGGAGCTCAGTTGGGCCTCGGCCTAGACAGGATTTGGGCCTTGGGCTCGAATCTGGTCTGGGCCATGGCCCGGACTAACTCTGGACTTCGGGTCCGGACTCGGGCCTGACTCCGGGACTGGATCGGATACGGACCGTTTGGACAGACTCGTTTAATTAATTTTAAAACTGATTTAAACGACACTTGGGACTAAGTCGGACTTTTATCGGATTAAACGGTTTAATCAACGGAAATGAAGAACTGTTAATTTAAAGAACTGGGTAATCTGGACCCGATCTGATTTTGGATCGTTTGTGTGTAAACCCAGATTCGTAGCTGGGACTTCGCCGAGGTGACGAGGCAAGCCGGACAGCTGTTGATAGGAGTATTTGTTCGTAGGAAGACCGCAAGGTAGGGAAAATCTTAATTACGTAATTAACGCTTAGAATGCGTGATTAGGATAATAAAATCGGAAAGGTCCTAGAATTGCCTATAGGATGCAAATAACTAGAATAATCGTATTTCAATTACTAATAAATGGATGAGTCTAGTATGCATGCTTAGGACAATGACAATTAGTGAAGTGTGCTTTCAATACTTGGGAATTTGATTTACTGGTAGAGAGGTTGTGAAGAGCTCTCGGATTAGTTGTGTGTTAGGTTCACATGCTTGGTTGCTAACTGCTCGGTTAACTTAAGAGTCTAATGAAACTAGAGTAGCTCGTTTGATTAAATGCTAGTCAGTTGGTTCACATGATGATTGATTTGTTGAATGTAAACTTGATTGATTTAGTATTTATGTTGATTGAACGGATGATCGAGTATGACTGGTTGTGCCACGGGGTACAATCAGGTGATCGATGTACCGGTGGTTCGTGACAGGTAAGTATACGGTAAGTATGAAGTGTATTGGATGTCTTGGTTGCGATGAAAGTGTAATCTGTTGAGTGTTGATTGGTGACCCAGTTATGGTATTCCCTTATTCTTATTCTTGTTTGAATTGCTTGTTTGTTTCGGTACTACACCGGGGGGGGGGGGGGGGGGGGGTAATCCGGTGCCGTGATAAAGGTGGAATTTAACAGATACAAAGAGATGCTGGTTGAGGATCGGAGCCTGAGGGCATGGTTTATTAGATATTACGAGTATTGACTATTGGCAGATCTTGCGGGATATTTATTGACTATTGGCAGATCCTGCGGGATATTTATTGATTATTGGTAGATCCTGCGGGATATAGATTGATTAGGAGCAGATCCTGTGGGATATTATTTGGGTTACTTCTTGAGAGATGGTTACTAAGGTTCCACCCAAGGATGTGCGTCCCCATAGAGCACTACCTTGGTTCCCTATGATATATGGTCCTTTGGAGGTATTTCTGGGAATCCTGATTATAAGTGCCCATTTGGGATTGTTTCCGGTGCCCCAATGCATGTGCGTCCTCTGGACCGAGGGAAAATCTGACGTGATGTGGATACTCTGGTAGATCGGATTATGGGAACCGAGGTGATCCCAGAATCTATCCACGGATCGGAGGCTTGAGAAAGCAAGTGGTTGGCAAGATACTGATATTTCCCAGTTTACTATTATTCGTCTTTTGAAACATCTATTATAAATCTAGTTATATTCCTGTCACTAGGATACTATTACGTTGTTGTAATTATTTCTGATTCTTAATCGCCTCCTTATTTATTATATTGTTATGATGTTCGGGTTACATTCGTAGACAGTTCATCTTTAACTTAAGGGTTGAGTTATTAAGGTTTTTCCTACTAAGCGTCAGCTCATCCCCTTTGGTTTCTAACTGTTTTACAGGAGTACCAGATGTCTAGGGAAGTCGAGGCTAGGGAGCTTGGGACTCTTCGGGTTTTCATTAGAGATATGTTGGTCTCTTGTGTTGGACACACTTTATTTGGGTATTTGTGTTGAGCTGTGACTCACGTTATTTTTAAACCTTTTTCTGATATGTCGTTTTTGGCGGAGTTTGTATGAGATTTTGGAACTTTTATCTATCGTTTATCCTTTAACTTATTTCAACTTGAGTCACGTCTCGAATCCAGTCAAAACTGGATTTGGGGCGTGAAAATTTGGTATCAGAGCCTGGTTTCATTTGAAACAGGTTGTAATTTTCGAACCGTTTTCAAAAAAACTTCGGACCAACATCTTTTAGGTGGGTAGAATTAGGAAGTCTAAGTCAAGTACTCAGTGATGCGGAGTTAAACATGTTGATGCATAGAGTGAGAACGACTCGAGTCTTACTGTTTATTTGGTTACTCAATGTTGAACTCCTCTTACTATAACGGTTGTGTCGCTCGAGGGATACCCTTACCTTATTGATTGTAAGATGCAGAGATCGGTGAAACCGATTGGTTGAGGTCGGTATTGGGTGAACGAGCAATGACTGAACCGTTGTATGATGCTTGTTGAGTAGATTGTTATTTGATTAAGACCGCTGTGGTTGATTGTTTTGTGGTGTTAAAGCTGAAGGACTAATGGATGGAAGTGTTGACGAAGTTAGGGATTGGAATTGTTAGGGTGGCACGGTCGAAAGAATGTAATCGAAGAGTGGATTTATGGAAGAACCGGATGGTTATGATTTGGGAAATGGGTTGAGTGTTACATCAGTTATGGTAATATGACTTATCTAAGATTTTGACCTTGAAGGGTGTGACCCAATTGGGGTAACTTTGAAAAGGAATCGAATTTGAGTAATTTTGGTACCCTTTGATTGCGTGTGTACTTTGCGAAGCATGAAAATCTCTGTGTTGATTGTGGTGTGAACTGCAGAGCATGGGAACTCTTTGAATATTATAACTTGTGGAAATTTGTTGATAATTGTCCCGCTTAAGCGGAGGGTTAGTGGAAAATACGAATAGGTCATGCCGAATTTTCTGTAAAAACTGAAGTGTGGGTTCTGTCGCGAGTTGACACAGGGCGCCACTGTAGTCAAACGTGATGGTGGGATGTCAAGTGGTTACAACAAGGTTCGGGGACGCCTGAATCAAGTTGTAACGATGCGAGATCGATTCGACTATTTGATTAAAGATAAGTAACTTGAGGAAAGAGAAAAGTCGTGAATAAGAGAGTTAAGGACTTAATTGCTAACGCTTGCTTGTGCTTTCCACCCCAGTGATGGGTGTGTTTGTGTGTGAGTTGTGCCTCCTGTGGGAGTTGATTGCTTTACTGTTTGTTGTGTGAGACGCACGAGGTGCGGACTTCTTTGTCTATATGAGTACTATATTACGACTTATATACTTATCCCTGATCCAACTAGGATCCATCGAGACGCACGAGAACGTCCCCTTTGGCCTAGTTAGTTCGGTTGTGTTGAACTAAGTTTGAATTGTTTGTACTTCTGCAGTGTTCTTTGTGATGTCACATGTCTACGTTCCGAGAGGTACCAGGAGTCGCCCCGCTTTAGGGCAGAGTCAGTCACCAGTTGTTGGTCTCTTATGTTGGTCTCTTGTGTTGGACACACTTTATTTGGCTATTTGTGTTGAGCTGTGACTCACGTTATTTTTAAACCTTTTTCTGATATGTCGTTTTTGACGGAGTTTGTATGAGATTTTGGAACTTTTATCTATCGTTTATCCTTTAACTTATTTCAACTTGAGTCACGTCTCGAATCCGGTCAAAACTGGATTTGGGTCACTTTAGTAATGAAAAAATTAGAAACCAGAAACGAACATAAATCAACTGACTAAATGGAGTGACAACACAGTGTTGATCAATCGAGAGACTATGAAGAAGGACTCTCCACTCTCCTTCGCCTACTTTGCTCGGTTCTACTCTCGGCGTATGGATCTTATTGCAAGATTATTTCCCCAGTGAAGAGATCCAAAGTCCTTACTCAAAAGAAGCCGATAGTTCGTGCTATTTCAGTTATGGAGGAGGAGCCTCTTCCGGCCAAATCTCGGCGAAGTAAGCAAAAGTTGAAGAAGAAAAAGGTTGTTGCTTCAGTGGCGCAAGGCTCGATTGATGATCAGGCTGAACATAATCTGGATTCTTATTCAGCTAGGGTCGTTGTCAAGCGTATGCGAGGCGTTACCGAGACTCTAACGGATCCTTCAGTGAAGAAGACGGTAGTTTCAAGGTGTGTTCGTCAGATTGGGGCATTGAGGAAAGGTAAATTCTCCATACAAGAGGATGAGTTGTTTGTGAGCAACTTACCGTTCGAGTCATCGGAAAATTGGAATCGGAATTTTTTTCCAGTCCTTTTGGTACGATCACTTCCGTGTCTGTTTCTAAACGTCCGAGCCGGAAGGGTAGGTATTTTGGTTTTATTCGTTTTGATTCAAACGAAGCAGCGGCTAAAGCGATTGAAGTCCTGGACGGTTTCAAAGTCGACGGGTATATCTTATTTGTCGCCGTGGCGTGGCGTCGTCGGTCGGAATTGGAGTTGAATTCAAGCTCTGCAATTCCACCGTTGGCCTCTGCTTTTGGGATTCAGAATCAAAATAGTACTGGGAAGATGGTGGTTGGACTCGTTTCTTCGGAGGAGCGTGCTACTGAGGAGGCGGACGTCCTCAGTTCTTCAGAACACATCGAAGCTGTTGGCAACTCCGGGGTTTCGCCGATGTTGGGTGTTGACGATGATACCAATCAACCGGTTTTACAGATTGGTTTCGATTCTGGAGTTCGCGATCACGTGATTTCGTCCTCGGAGGCGATTTCGTCCCCGGAGCTGGATGTCGACGATCCTCTGGAGATTGGGTTCGAATCTGGAAATCGCGATTCTCTCGCAAGGATCTCATCTCTAGAGATCGTTGGTACCGTTCAAACGGGTTCAAATTTTCTGGAGATTGGATGCGAATCTTGGAATTGCGATACTGGTGATCTCGATAGGATTGCGTCCCTGGGTATTTCGTTAGTTGACTGCGGCAAATCAGGCGACTGCGTCGGAATTGGGGAAGAAAGAGCAACAGTGGATCGCGTTGGTTCATGTTCTGTTGTTGGGCCCACTCAAGACTTGGATATTGGAGGTGGGTCAGCTCTTTCTGGGCCTGCACAGGGTTTAGGCGGGCCTGCACAGGGTTTAGGCGAGCCTGCTTTTGGGCTGACCAGTCCAGTCCAGCCTGACTCTTGGTGGTTTCGACTCCCGTTTCTGATGGTGTTGGAACAATTGTTGAACCTTCACAGCAGGTTGCCTCTCCATGGAAGGATGCTCTTGTCAAGAAGCGGGTGAGACGTCCTCCTAAGCATTTAACGGAATTCTACACTATGACGTGTAAACCAAAAGTGTCGGACCGTGAAAGATATGTCCGTCCCGTCGACATAGGGAAACAAGTCGAACAAATTAGAGATGGAAAAACTCAAGTCATAGCTTCGTCACATGGCACCGATGCATGGACTATAATTCGTGAGTTGGCTGCCAAGAAGAAGGAGGCGCTGACCCATCGTTGACCTCGGGGGCGAGTTTTGGCGGGGTTTTTCTTTTTTTTCCTGTTTTTGCTCCTTGTTTTCTTTGTAATCGTTGGTAGCCACTCTGATTTTTCTTGAATCAGGGCTTTCTGATTCCTTCTTTGGAATTGGTCTTTTTAATAAAATTTTCTAGTTTATCAAAAAAAAAGTAGTGAAAAAATTAAACAGATCTTTATCTCTTATATTCCAGCCAAATCTAGCACAAATGACTCTCTTCCACATAGAATTAGATTCAATGACAAATGTCCACCACCACCTAGCCAAAAGTACTTTATTCATAATTTTAAGACTGCTAATTCCTAAGTCACCCTTACACTTAGGCTTGTAGACGATGTCTCAATGAACCTTTGACATAAATCTTCTTCTCAATTAACCATTCCACAAGAATCTTCTTTTCCATTTTTCGAGTTCCTTGACAACGTCCACGGGTGTTTTCATGAGTGACATGTAGTATAGGGAAAAATAAGAGAGTGAAGAATTGATAAGTGCGATTCTCCCACCAAGAGAAAGAAACTTTGACTGCCAAAAGGACAGCTTTTTCTTGTACTTCTGAATGATTGGTGTCCAAGTCTTAATAGATCTTGGGTTTGCTCTCAATTGAAAGCCCAAGCAATCAAAGGGGAGGACAGTGTAGCAGTACAACCAAGAATATTTGTGACATCTAAATCTGTGATGGAAGAAGCGTTGAGTAGAACTACACTACACTTGTGAAAATTGATTTTGAGGCCAAAAGCAAGCTGAAAAATCTTAATTGTCTCTTGAGGCTGGATAAGGAGTTAACATTGGATTTAATGAGCAAAAGAGTATCATCACAAAATTATAGATGATAAATATTTAGTCCTTCAATTCCACAATCAATACCCTCAAATAAGGCCTCAACTATAGATTTTTTTCCATCAACTAATATAGGCCCTCAATAGCTAAAGCAAACAATAAAGGGGAAAGTGAGCAAACCTGTCTTAAACCTCTTTGAACCTTGAAATCAATTGTGGGAGAACCATTAACAAGAACTGAAATCCAAACTCTTAAACAAGAGTTGATTGAGGAGCACCAAGTGCTCCCAAAGCCAATAGTCTTATAGATATTAAACAGATAGTCCCAATCCAGGTGATCATAAGCCTCCTCAAAGTCCACTTTGAGCAAAATAACCTGTTGACTAGATCTTCTAATTATGTGGATCAATTCAGAAGCAATGAGGATGTCATCTAAGATTTTTCTACCTACAATAAAACTTGTTTGGACTTCACTATCAAGTGCCTGCATAACTGACTTCAATCTTACAGTCAGTATTTTAGAGATAATTTTATAAGACCCTCACACCAAGCTGATATGTTTGAAGTCAGAGAACTAAAGTGGACTCTCCACTTTAGGTATTAAAGTTATAAAAGAAGAATTGATTCCTTTTCCTAACTGTGCAGACTCATGAAAGGAAAGGATGAAGTTCATAATATCCAGATAGATAAAAGACTAAGCTTTTTGGAAGAATTTCATGGAGAAACCATTTTTCCTTGGGGATTTGTCTCCCTTATAAGAATTAATAGAAACTAGGACTTCCACCTCAATAAAATTCCTTTCTATATAAGAGGCTTGAGTGGATGACATGAACGCTAGAGGAAAAGTAGTGAGTTTTAAGATAGTATTAATAGCTTTCTTCAATTTTGTTTGCAAAATGTAAGGCAGCAAGCTCTTCGATCTCATCAGGGACCTCATAAGCTTTACCTTGATCATAGATCAAAGTAATTTTGTTCTTTGTAAATTTTTAAATGGCCATGACATGGAAAAAGGGTGAGCACTTATCCCCTTTATGGAGCCAATTCACCTTATCCCTTTGTCTCCTAATACTGTTAACGTTGTTTTTGAGTATACCAATGTGTTTTTCAACAGTACCAAAGACGTTGATCCTTCAACACTTGAGAAAATTCGTTAGTGATCTCATTTTGTACTAAAGACAATAGTAAGGAGCTCTAGAGACCACTATATTTTTCCAATGTTCCAAACAACCAGGTAAACAACTCGGATGAAATAATCAAACACTAAAGAATTTGAAGGGTTTAGGTTCCTAGTCCAAAAAATCTTCATCCAGTAATAAGTGCATGTGATCAGAAATCCCTCTAAGAAAACAAGTTTATGTGACCTTGTTGGATGTTGTAAGTATAGATGAGGAAATCAAAAAATGATCAAGGTTGAAGGCCAATGAGCTAGGCCCAAACCAATTGTACTTACCACTCCTAGAGGTAAGAGCATCAGCATCAAGGGGGGCTTGATGGCAAGGTCGGGGCGGGAGAAAAAGGGGAAAAGGGTTCGGGTTCGGGGTTCGCTCGGTGTGTGGAGGGGGCGTGCGGGGCGTGAGGGGCGCGGGGAAGGAGAAGAAGGGCTCGGGTTCGGGGGGCAGAGGCGCGGGGCCTTTTTCAGCCCCGCTGCCTCGCGCTCCTCTGCTTCGCCGCCGTCATATCTCATGCCGACGCGTGGCCTGCAATAAAAAAAACAGACGCAACGTGGAGAAGAAGAAGAAGCACAGTATTATGTGTTAATTAATTAGGTAATTAAGGTTTTAGTTTTAGGTAATTGATTTAGGTAGTTAATTTAGGTAATTATTTTTATTTAGGTCATTAATAAGGTAATTAATTTCAAAAATCAGGTAATTGATTTAGGTAATGAATTTATTATGTAATTAATTTGTGTAATTAATTTAAAAAATCAGTTTTTTAATTTTATAATCAGTTTTTAAATTTAAAAATCAGTTTTTTATTTTAAAAATAATTTTTCTGTTGCGATAAATAATGTCCGACGACGAGGCGAATTAGTGTCATCAATGATGCGACTCATCATCAACTTTAAGAAGACCTTATGGAGCACAAATGGAATCAGTCGGGTGGGATTTACAACTCAGACGATTCGGACGACTGATAATTCCTTGGTTTAATGTTATGTATTTTTTTTTAAGTTATGTAATTTTTTAATTTTGTATTTTATTAATGAAGTTTTATTTCTATTTATGAATTTTATTTCTATTTTATTTAGTAGTTGTTGATTTAAAAATAACGTTAACAGATTCAGTTGAAAGCTTAATTAATTACGCAGTCAACATTTCTGAAAACCCTGCCACCCATACTTGCCCCTCTGATGTGGAGCACACTCTGTTTAGGGGGGGCAAGGGTCTTAACCCTGCCCAGTCAGCAGAGGGTTCAACCTAATGGTTTAGGGTTTCTTCCCCCCTTGATGCGGATGCTCTAAGTCAAGTGCTCTCACATCATCCAAAAGAATGTTAAAGACCAAGGAATTTGTATTGTAGTATTTGTTAAAGGATCTTTCAAAAGCATTAAGAATTTTATTAAAATCACCCCACAAATGAACATCTAGACTAAAAGATCCAGTTCACCCTTCAGGAATGCCCATAATGCTTACCTTTTAATGGGACAACAAGGAGCATAAATGTGTATAATATAGATAGGTGTAAGAGTGGATGAATAAGTTCCAAACTAGAAAAGAGTTTGATAATATTTTTCAACTCTGAGAACTGAGAACCAAGAAGTATACCAAGTTGAGAGTATTCCTCCCGAATTTCCCATAACAAGCACAAAATCTAAACACCAATCACTTCAAACCCCAATCCTTTATGGTAATGTTGGAGAAGTCTTCCTACTTAGTTTCCTGCAGTAATAGAAAATTGAGTCTTTGCTTGCACAACAAGTCTTTAATAGCTCTCCTTTTTTTGAGAAGAGTTAGGTCTTCTCACATTTCAAGAGAGGATCCTCATAGAATAATCATATAGAATAGGGAGAAGTAAGAGAGTTCCGCTCTTCCAATGGGGGATCTAAGTCCTCAACAAGATCGATGTAGTAGTAATTTTCTTAGTCACAGTTTTAAATCCGTCAATTTGAGATTCCTTAGAAAGCTCGGGCTATGATATTATCACACTTTGTTTTGACATTGTTAGCGATAGGAGAGATTTGGTAACCATAGGTGTTTTTTTTTCAATGGCTATCAATTGAAGGATTTCCATTCTAGGGACGATGTAAGGAAACCATTCTTAATATTGGTAAATCTTTAGGATTGGTTCTGAAAATAGTGTGTGAAGATGATCCACTGAGTAATTCATTCGAAAAAGCTTATGTGTTGATTCATAGTAACCGAAAGTTAGTGTCCAGTGAATTAACACTTGCATTAGGGTCCTCACATTTTGAGTTTTTGGTTCAAGCATCTCTGACCAGTGAGATACCGAAAGCATTAATTAGCGAGTTGTTTCCGTCTTTAGCTACTAAGTCCTTCGGGTTGGACCTTATTTTTATGGAATCCAAGTCAAAGAAGATTTTTGAGAATATCAGTAATATTCAATTTCAAAATACCACGGGGAAAACGAAACCTATCTCCAATTCAAATCTCAGACAACAATTAAGTTGATTGTGTTTCTCTTATTAACAAACTCTCCCCAAATAGATATTGTGTGCAACAAGGAAACTTCCCAAGCTTAGGTGTTGTAAAAGCCAGACGGGGGAAAAGCAAAAACAACTCCCCAATTGTGGTGATTTATCAAACGAAATCCATTCCGAGAGAAGATAACAGATTTCGGGAGGCAAATAACAAGACTTGACATCATGTGAACAAACTAGGACTCAAGGCAGTGAAAACTGATTTACTTCCAGGTAGTGAAGAATGTCTGGATCTAGAACTGTCAGGTAAACTTTATTTGTGGGAGGATGAGCATGACGATTATGTCGAGGCCAAAGATGAAGAGGATGTGGAGACTATAAAATCCACTCCTTGGCTTGATTCTTAATCTACTGAAACATGAAGCTCCTTACATTCCATGTGAGGGGCTCAAACTCCTCTCAGAAGAAGTTAATATAAAAGGCTTGGTCATATAAATTAAAACGTACAAATGAGCACTCATAAGAGGTAAAGAAAAGTGGAACAGGTTTAAAAGAAAGGGAAATATAAATTCATGCCAAAAAAGTGGAACAATGTAAGTAATTAAATAATATTAATTTTATTATTGTTATTATTCATAAGGAAATAAAAGGGTGTAGAGAAAGTATAAAAGATAGTTTTTATTTTTCATATTTATTTTCATCGTATGTGCCTAGCCTTATATTACAAGCTTAATAAAAGTCCTTGATTCCAGATTGCCTTGATTTCTCACTATTAGTGGAGGGGAGATTGATATATTTGCATATGAATCTCTAAAATATGTGTATATGGGAAAAGAGGAAACACATTGTTAAAGTGAATGAGGGGGAGAATGTGCAGAAGAGTCATTCTTAAATGTGAGTACCGGCCCGATTAGTTGCAGTCTTCTGTTTATGTATTTTCTTGAGCTGTGTATGATCTACTAGCATGTGCTGTCTCTAGGACATCTCTTTTGATCGATATGTGCGCTTTAACTTAGTAACCACCAATTTTAGTAACCTTTTGCATGCTTGCGTCTTTATTTTACCATGTTTTGAATAAATGAGTCCCAGACTTCTTCTATCAAGGTGAATTTGGGGTTTAACTGGGATATATCATACTACTTTATTTACTAAAGATTTTCTTGTGGCGAGAAAAGCTCAAGTAAGAAGTGTTGATGTGGACTTAAAATGCATCAGTTTGGGTGTTTTTAGTCCATATTCTTGAGTTTTTCAGTCCTAGGATGGTTCGATTTGATAAATTTTTCTTTCTTTTTGTGTAGATTGGGCCACATACTGGAGTATTCAAGAATTCAAAGAGGAAATCGGCATCCTGAGTGATATATAAAAGGTTCCTTGAGCCATGGCAGACCTAGGAACGGTCTTTAATCAAAGCCTTGGTGGACCCATGATCGGAACGCATTTCAACAACCCACCAGTGCCAAAGCATATTGTTTTTGTGCCCTCTCAGGCACTGGCTATGCACCAGGCCGCGCCTCAACGCCTCCCAAGTCCATAATGCATTGTTTTGTGCATTTTCAGGTCTAGACCATTCCGGTCCCAAGAACAGACCACTCCTCGACCCGTGACACGTGCCCAATATAAAATCAAGCTGATTTCTCACTATTATTTTTAACTTTTAGGGACAACAAGTTTGAGAGAAAAAAAAATAAGAGTTTTTGAGAGTTATGGTTTGAAATTTTGGGAGAGAGAAATCTTTGAGAGCAATGATTGAAGCCAATTTGTGATTTCATTGCTGAATTGATATTTGTATCAACTTTATTTTTGAATTATGTTTATCCCTCGTTCTTCTTATTCCTTATGTTCTTCCTTCATTACTTTTTTTTGATCAGCAAAAAACACGATTTTATTAAAGAGAAAGGGGGATTGGAGAAGATAATACAGGAGAGCCGAAAGGGCTAACATAGAAGAATAAAACAGAGGAGGGGCTTAGGCCTAACGACCAAGGGCGCGAGAGATGACTTTGGCCAGAGATCCAAGGATGTGGGAAGTTATATGAGAAATTTAATCAATGATTTGCGTTTTACTCTGTGTAAATCTATTAGATTATTGTTTGCATAATTTAAAATTAAATCTTTGACAAATTAATCACTTGATAGATAAATATGTTTTAACATTCAATAATTGTGAAGGATTATGAAACTCGAGTTTAAATCTAATTCATAATACAGTTAGGTTAACACGAGTGTAATATCCATATGATTACAACCCCAAGACCTAGAGAAATTCACAAATCACAGTACATTAAATCTCTCTACACCTAGATTAGGAATATCTAGACGGTTAGGCTACAATAGGATCTCAATACGATTGAGAGATTATTAGGTCTGGTTAAAGAGCACTCCTATTACCGTTAAGTTAATCTTGTATTCACGTGTAAAACAAATCCTTGGGAATCATTTTCTATATTGTAGTTGAGGCAATAGTACCGAAACGATCTATTACCACCGTCAGAAAATTGCAATAGACAACTTAATTAAAGAAGAATATTGCTACACAATGCTTTTCCTAAAAGTCGGCCCTAGTTGGATGCGACGTTCTCTCTCCAGTGTATCGTCCCAGCCTCTATTCTTCGGTGAATTGTCTCGGTCTCCTCTTTCCCCCACTTATTCTCCACCCACCCTCACTCTCCTTGATGTCGCCAACACTCTTCCCACTGCCTTTACCGCAACCACCGTTCCTCCCCAAGCCGAGGACTTCGCCTCTGCTTCCACCGCTGCCGTTGTCTCCCTCACCATCATCCCTATTTCCTCCACCGCCTCCGATCCTTCCCCAGACAGTGACTATCCTTCCTTTTAGGAATATGTCGTCATTTCCCCCACTTAGCCACCATCGCCTCTGATTCTACCATCGTTGTAAACACCTACTCATTCTTTATCGATGCCTCCTCCTCGATCTTTCTCATGATTTCAGATCATTATGATAGATTTTTATTTTCTTTTTTTCTTGTGTGCAAGGTTTAATCATACTGAAGATCGAGGGACACTAATAAGGAGGAACATATCGCTCCCCATTCCCCCTTCTCCTTCTCCTTGTACTTCTCCTTGAGAACTCATTGGTTACCTAGCGTTCTTCGTCTAATGAGATCTTTACCGCGGTACCGACAAGTATCTTAAGCACCACAGGTCCACCCGAGTAGAGCTAAGAGAAGTGATAGATGCAACTACTCACGAGAATAGAGTCAGATCCCCTAAGTATACACCAGGGATAATTATCATTGATATGATCTTTTTATGTGTATTGCCGAAGTTTTCAGATACGATAAAAAACAATCATGATTATTACAATATCGAGTGCTAGTAAACATTTAACCCGATATATCCCAAATTATGTATTCGATACTTTTATCTTGTTTTATCAATAAATTTAATACTCTTTTGCTCAAAAAAGTTAAAGAAGATAAATATTAGTTAGACCATTAATATACCAATAAAGGTCTAATCCACATAGAAGTTCTCTCATCTAAGACCTTCGACAGTGGGATTAGACCGAATCGGTCTGATACTGATCCGTTTAGGCCTTATTTTGGGAATTTAAAGGTATAATTTGACCTTATTCGGGGGTCTGTTGCTGGTGGTGCTGCAGTGGGAATAGATCGATTTGGTATATTCTGAGAGTAATGTGAATTAAAGTGAATAAAATAATATGGAAAGAAATTTTTTTATTTCCGAAAAAACACAACAATACTACAAAACGAACCTTATAAAAAAAATACCCAAGAACCTAGAAAAACCACCTCCACGCAGATAACCCCCAAGCTACCCGACCGGATGAAAACTAGAGGTTTAGAAACTCGTTCGTCCGACGTCATTTCTGCCATTCCCGAACAGTCGCCCACCACTCATAATTGTGGAGTTGGTACAAGCTTTTACTTGCATAGATCCGGTTGGCCTCGAGGAGCACCTCGACGCGGTTGCGGTTGGGCCGAGATCATGTCGGGCTTGTAAGAGTGATATCTCGAATCTCTACACCGGATGTCACGCCCCAAATCCGGTTTTGACCGGACTCGAGACGTGAGCTAAAAATGATAATAATAAAAGTAAATTTAAACGAAATAAACTCAAAAATAATAAGTTCAAATCAATAATTCCGACCACAAGAGTCAAGCGCTCTAAATCCAAAATAACAACAAAGTTTAGTACAACGAAAGGGAGTACGTCTCTACTAAGCAAAACACCCGGACTCTCGATAACCTCCCGAGCTCCGAGCCATCCTCTAAATCAGATTACACTGAAAACCTGTAAGAAACAGTAATGAAGGGGATGAGCTTTCGCTAAGTAGGAAAAAGCAGTAAAGGGAAGAGCTCCCGCTCCGTCACCAAAGATACTCGTTCAATATGGCATATTAGTAAGGAAACAACACAAACAAAAACAAACAGGAGAACACCATTATCGACACTAGATCCTAGACAAGAAACACACACACAACGGGACTATCTGCAGCGACAGCAACTACGAACGTCACTCAAACTCGATATCATACAAACTTAAGATAGGTGTACCATGATACACCAGTCACACCATACGACTCAACATATCGTATCGGAACACAACATCGGTCTGGATATCTTCCCGGACACACAGCATCGGGGTGAAACAAACACATCATACCAGAATACAGCCTCGGTCTAGATGTCTTCCCAGACACACATCATCGGGGTGAAACTCATACACACATCATACCGGAATATAGCCTCGGTCTCGATGTCTTCCCGGACACACAGCATCGGGGTGAAACTCATACATACATCATACCGGAATATAGCCTCGGTCTCGATGTCTCCCCGGACACACAATATCGGGGTGAAACTCATACACACATCAAAATGGAATATAGCCTCGGTCTCGATGTCTTCCCGGACACACAGCATCGGGGTGAAACTCATACACATCATACCGGAATATAGCCTCGGTCTCGATGTCTTCCTGGACACACTACATCGGGGTGAAACTCATAACATACCGGACCGGAATCCTCCGTCGATCGGGTATCTTCCCGTAGCATGGGGTACAAATCACACCACACATATCATATCGAACATATCGTACCAAACTCGACATACCGACATATCTTACAGAACACACCACATCGGTCTATCATTCACCCGATCATATCACAAGACAACAATTCATACCAACATTCACCACATTCGTATCGCATATCATAACCCTTAAATTAACCACGGAACATACCACATATCAACATTACAAGCTACTAATCACAACAAACACAACCAACACGCAATCCTACGAGGCCAACCATGGACCCATATGTGATACTACAGCACATCAATTCCCACACCTACGACACGACCTGGCCGCAAGTGGTTCCATCTTTATATGACTACGCTAGTTATTTACATCCTACATACGATTCTATATTATATCGATTGTTCATAACCAATATGCATATTAGTAACTTTCCGCAATTAAACTGGTATTCGCTACTTTTCCCTACCTCAACCGCTATCCAAACGCAAGAAATCAACGAGTCGCCTAGTAGTCTCCTCCGCCGTGCTCGGGACCAACATCTAAGATCACAAGGTAATACGAGAATTAATACTAATTCAAGTGCGGTTTAAAGAGAAACACCCGAATTACCCCTGACAATTAAACATGGATCGTAAGGTAAACTAGGCCGGGACAAGGCCCGTTCCGGGCTTCCCACAGGCCCGGCATCCGGCCCGGTCCGTGCCTCTCGGAGGGCCGGTCAGGGACCCAGTCCGTGCCTCTCAGAGGGCCGGTCAGGGACCCGGTCTGTGCCTCTCAAAGGGCCGGTTAGGGACTCGATCCATGCTTCTCAGAGGGCCGGTCAGGGACCCGTTCCGTGCCTCTCAGAAGGCCGGTCAGAGACCCCTGCCGTGCCGCTCAGAGGGCCTCCTTCTTCTTCTTCCCTCAACTTTGTCCCCTACGAATTTCCAACCTCCAAACTCCATTGTTGCCCTCCAAAACCTCCAAAATAAGTCCCAAAACTTCAAACCCAAAGTGGGTTTCATCCAAAACAACAAAACCCAAATTGATTTTTATCAAAATCTCCCACTTTTCTCCATAAATCAATCATCTAAACAACAAAACCTCAAACTCATAGAAACCCAACCTAGTTCATGCTTTTTCTATCAAACCCATAACTCCAATCTTCATTAAAAAAGGGTTTTCAAACGGTACTCACCTTAGGAATGAAGAGGGGATGAGAATGAAGGTGTTTTGGAGAAGATTGGTGGTGAGAATCAACCAAAGGAGCTCCCCTTTCCTCATTTTTCTTCTTCTTCAAGCAATGGAACCACTCTCTCTCTCTCTCTCCCTTGTAATTTTCGGACAAAACTCACAATATGGCTGATTTGTGCTCCAAAATAGCCTTTAACCTAGAATAGGAATACCCACTTTGCCCTTTTAGTCCCCTTCCTTGTTTAGACCCAACATGAAGGTAAATGGGTCTTTCTAGACCCTTTTCTTCTCCTCCAAGTCACCATGGACAAGTGTCCATATGCGGTCCACCTTTACCCTTAATTAATTCTGACCATTTAAATTAAATCGATTAAACTCCTAGTTTAACCCCGTTTGACCCGGATTTGACTTTTTCGCAAAATTACATAGTTGAAACGAAACGACCCAACTAAGCTAATTGTAACGACGGCTAAGCTTTTCGGGTCTCGGAAAGGTCCCGAATGACTCCCGGAGTCATCGGTTGACTTTTCCGGCGGAAAGTCAACTTTTGCCAAATTTCACCAGTTCGACCGGGGTCGACCGGGGGCGATTCTTACACCGGAGGTTGGTCTTCTGTCAGTGATCTTTGAGCTGCTTCTCCGACCGGGAGTATGGTTCTATTGCCATGAATTGCCAATCCACGTAGAGATCGTGTAAGAACCGCCTCCGGTCAATCCTGGTCGAACCGGCGAGTTTTGGCGAAAGTTGACTTTTTGCCGGAAAAGTCAACCGATGACTCTGGGAGTCATTCGGGACCTTTCCGGGGCCCAAAAAGCTTAGCCGTCGTGACGGTAGCTTAGTTGGGCCGTGTCCTTTCAAATGACTATAATAGTGGAAAAGTCAACATTCGGTCAAACGGAGACTTTTATCGACTAAAACGAATTAACTTGAGATTGTTGTGGTCCCCACTAGGACACTTGTCCTTAGTGTCTTGGAGGAGAAGAAATGGGTCTCTAAAGACCCATTTACCCTCATATAAGCCAAAATGGGTGATTTGGACCTAAGGGGCACTATGGTCTTTAACTAATTTAGGTTTTTATAGCATTTGAGAACACAATTAAGCCAAATACTTGTGCTGGACGAAATGGGAGAGAGGGTAGAGAGAGAGAGAGAGTGAAGCTTGAAGCTTGGAGAAGAAGAAAGGAGAGAAAAGAGGGAGCTTTTGGGTCATTTCTTCATCAAACGCTTTGATTTTTCCATTTTCTTCTTCTACTCTCCATTTCTAAGGTAAAGCTCTAAACTAAATTCGTTTTTGATGATTTAAATCCATGGGTTTGGTGTTTAAAGCATGAACTTTTTGTGGGCTTTGAGGTTTGATGATGATTTTTGGGGAGAAAAGGGAGTTAGATGGTGGTTTTTATTTGGATTTATGGAGTTTTGATCAAGACGCATGATGGGTATTGAGTTATTGATGTTTTTGGAGCTGTTTTGGAAGTTTTTGATGGTTAAAAATGGATGTTTTCGAGTTGTTTTCGTGAAATCGGAGCTGGAGGAAGAAGAAGGGTGAGTCTCTCCAGACCCGTCACGGATCCGTGATGGGTACCGTGACGGGAGACGTCACGGATCCGTGACGGAGGCCGTGACGGCACGTGTCACGGTTCCGTGATGTCATCCGTGACGGGTGGCCTCACGGATCCGTGACCCGAACCGTGGCAGACCTGTTTTGAGCCATTTTTTGGGTGTTTTCTTCTAATTCGAACTTTTATCTTGAACCGTTTGTTTGGGGACTTTAACTTAGATGTTTTCCTCTTAAACCACCTTTGGTTGCCCTTTAATTATGGTACTAATTGTGATCCAAGACCTTGGACCCGAGCTCAGCAAATGAGGAGGCCTTTGGAACCGCGTGAGAGGACGAGGAGGAAACTAGCCAGGACGTCAGCGGCTAGGATTGGTTAAGCGTTGGAGAACTCAAGGTATGGAAGAGTTTCAACTCCACTCTTAATTTAAAGAATGCTAATAGTATGCCTATAGGATAACAATAACCGGAAAGATCCTAGTTTGCATATAGGATGTGATTCACTAGAATAACCGCTTTCAATTATGTTAATAACCGGAAGAGTCTTAGTATGCATATAGGATGTGTTCACTAGTTTAACCGCTTTCAATTATTGGGAAATTGCCGTGCTGGTAGAATGGTCATGACGAGCCTTAGGATTGATTGTGTTTGTGTTGAATTGTGATCAATGGTATCAAATGTCGATGCATGTTTTATTCTTTGGATAATACAAGAGTCATACTAAACTAGATGAATTGTGATGATGCTAATGTGAATGGTTGATCCGTGTTATGATTGATTGAGTGAATGTTTGAATGTGATTATGTGATTGTGCCTAATGATATGATCAGGTGAGTGATAGACTGATGGGACATGTTTGGTAAGTCATGTCGGTAAGCTTGGTTGATAATATGAGTTCTATGTGGCGTGTGGTGGTAAGATTGTTGGGCTTGGTAAGCCGTGGTTGATCTATGACATTATGATGCGTGTTATTCTCTTGATGTGTGTTCTAAGAGGAGTTGTGTTCCGGTATGGTACCTACACCGAGGGGGTATGCCGGTGTAGGATAGTACCTAGGTCGACGGTTTGTGTTCCGGTATGGTACCTACACTGAGGGGGTCTGCCGGTGTAGGGTAGTACCTAGGCCGACAGTTTGTGTTCCGGTATGGTACCTACACCGAGGGGGTATGCCGGTGTAGGGTAGTACCTAGGCCGACGGTTTGTGTTCCGGTATGATACCTACACCGAGGGGGTATGCCGATGTAGGGTAGTACCTAGGCCGACGATTTGTGTTTTGGCACGAGGTGTCGTGTTTATGCCCCGAGGGATTTCCGGGAGGATATCTTGCTTCACCCCGATAATCTATGTTCTTTTGGAGACATTTCCGGGAGCCCCGATGATATGTGTTCCTTGTGGGAACGTTTCCGGGAGCCCCGATGATATGTGTCCCTCTGGAGCAAGGGGCATTCCGGTATGTTGTGTTGGTTTGTGTGTGGGTCGGAGTCTTGTAGTTCTGACTATCTCTATCTCGGTACTCGTGTGTTTCTTTAGTTGGTTCTATTGGTGAATAAACTGTTTCCCCGTTAATCTCCTTTGAGCTACTATTTTTTATAAGTGTTGCAACTCTTGTTGATCTCTAATTATGGTGTCTTTTGGGTGATCGTACTAATCGTAACTTTTGTTGTCAAACCGGGGGTTCTTTTTACTTTACTACTTTTTCCTACTGAGTGTAAGCTCACCCCTTTCTTGTTTACTGTTTTTACAAGTTTCATTGATGAGTAGGACTAGAGGTTGCCTCAGGGCTCAGGAGTTCCTTGAGGATCCGGGTGGTTTATTATAGTCAAGACGTACTTTCCCCTCTTCTGTATTAAACTATGTTTTCCTTACCTGTTTTAGTTTGAGCGTTTGACTCATACTTATCACAATTGTTATTTTGGAACTTAAGGCATTGGAGTTGGTTTTCTTTTAAAATTCATGTTTATTATTTATTGGGTTATTTATGATAAGGTACCCTAATGTTTCGTCCACGAACAATACGGTACCCTAATGAATTTTGTGTACGATAAGGTACCCTAATGATTCGTCCACGAACGATTTGGTTTAAAATTGGCATATTCCGTTAAAAACTAACGGAATATTCCTCTAAATTAGACATTTGCAGTTAAGTGGGGTGTGAAATGACCATTTTACCCTTTCTTATTTTAAGCTTATAAATTTGATAGACAAAATTACCATTATACCCTTAATTATATAATACAATAAAAATATAATAAATAAATAAATTTAATTTTTTAAAATTTAAAAATTAAATTATTTAAAATAATAAAAAAAAAATTAAAAAATATTAAGAAATACAAAAAATTAAAAATCACTTTTATTTTTAAAAAAATTAATTTTATTAAAAAAAATAGAAGCAGAGCTTCGTCTTCTCCGGCCAACCCCACCGGCGTCGTCTCCGGCAACCCCACCTCCTCCGCCGTCGTCGTCCCCGGCCACCCCACCTGCGCCGCCTCCTCCTCCCTCTTCCAGCTCCTCCCCCTCACCAGATCGAATCGCAGAGCTTCAGCTCTGAGATTCAGAATGGTGGAACCTCGTACTGGCACTCTAGCCAAAAGTAGGTGTCCTTCAAGACACCAAAATAAATACACTCGACGGCGGAGCATAATCCAAGATTTATCAATAAAGTTTATCCCGATCGATGGTAGTCCTTATACCGTTGACACTCGTTCACGAGCTGTCGATCAAAATAACTTATAGTCAAGTCCACCCAAGTCACTCCATAAGGAGTAATCATCATACACTGAGATGAGATCTCGATAATTTGAACGGTTCGGAACTAGCACGGTTCCTTCAATCGTTCCTTGAATAATTCAAAATCAACAATCGGTTAACTCTTATCTTTCCCTGTGCCTATGCATGGCACCAAAACTTGACCTACCACACAACGCTTCGTTCGGCGCAAACTTGTTACTGGCCTGGAAGCTTGTGGTAGTCGCCCTCGGCTATCAGTTGCCGGATTTCAACGTGAGTTGCTCTCACTTCTATGGCGTAACCTTATGGTTATGCTTAGTCCTCGCGGGACGTTTGGCGTTCGTTCTTCTCTTGCTGGCAAAGGTACACCTTGGTACCCGGTTTTCATTTTCCGTATTCTTCTCTGTTGGTTAGGTCGTCTGAACAACTCTCGAGGTTATTCGCCTGAACCGCGTGAACTGGAAACAAACCGTTGAGTCCCTCCGGGACGAACTTAAGGGGCACATTCTAATCCAATCCCTGAAGTACGGCACACACTTGTGCAACTTTTCGCCTGCTAAACGGGATTTTGAAACAAAAATGTTTCGACGGTTCGAGCCTTATAACTTAAATCCTTTAGCATGGGTAGAAGGAGCTGTCGATTACGTCTCATGTGGGTACGGGCCCACCACGCTTCCGCTGCGCTACTCTGATCTTATCGTTGCTCGGTCATTTCCGGTGACCGGTCGGACCGTTTACTGGTCAAGGCTGCAGCCTTCCACTGCTCAGCATTCCCTGCTGATGACATTCGATGAACGTCTGCTGTTTCACCCATCGGTTCTTAAAACTCGATCAGTACTCTCGACGAGAGGAAAGAACTTTCAGTACGACAAGGTCTGTTACTCCTCTTTCAAACTCAAATTGACACTAATCGGTACCACCGCACCTCTAGTCGGTGCGTTAAGATACGAGTAGGGTTTACCAGTTTTAATTTCGTTCCAACAGAAAATAACCACGCTAACAATACGACCAAGTGTAGAGCTCAAGTGTTAGAAAACACATTCCACAATGTAAATCGTAAGCGAGCACTCTAAGCGATCTCAAGATCGGTATCAAGTCCCTCAGCTCAGGGCCCGACAATCGCGTATGCTCGGCCCTGCTGAATCAATAGTCCTTCTCTCGGTGGTGGTGGAAGAATCTGCTACTGTGATAGCATGTCCTCTTATCGGCTCTCGTAGGCCGACTTGCAGGACGATTTGTGAATACAACATTCCATGGGCAGTCCCGGCCCAGATGTCCACACTGTTCGCACGAAGGCCAAAACTTGTGCCACCGGGGCAGGTCCAACCGACGCTGCTGCCCCAACCCGTCGTGTCCCATTGGACTGGGTCCGTGGTTGAAACAATCTTGAGGTCCTCTGCCTCTTAGTATTGCGACTCCTTGACGACCTTAGGAAGTCACCCGGCCTCGGCCTGGTCCTCCGCGCTCTGGCGGTCTCTCGAAGATGACTCTTAATCCTCATCCTGAAGGTAATAACTCGATCCGCGACAGGCGGGGTGAGTCCTCTCTCGAACGCCCGTGGCGGCTCTCCTCGGTTTGCATAATCTCGGCGCGAAGCGGTATAGGAACGTGAACCTCGCCTCATACTTAGAGACGGTCATCCTTCTCTGCTGCATATCCGACAACCGCTGGTGTTGGTGCTCTTGAACGTATCGAGGGAAAGATATTGTTCCAGGAACAATATAATGAACAGCTAAACGTCACCTCCAACCCTGATCTGCACAACTGCCACCAGTATCATGCTTCTCTCTCAAGCTGAACGGTCGCGAAAATATTCTCAGATGACCAATCGAATACTCCCGAAGTAACAAAGTTGCGGGTAATCCGCTCCAACCTAACTACAACTGCCTCGGGGTCTGAACCCCCGGGATTGATTGGCGTACTCAAACTACGAAAATTCCTGAGAGCCTGGTCATGTTGCTGTGCATCTGACCTGGTCTCTCGATAGTGACGGCGTCGGCCGTAGGCACAGACTCTGGTGCCGGTACTGATGTCTCCTGCTGAGCGTTGAGCGCTGCTGGTACTGCGCGAACCACCTTATCCATAAGGGTCGCCTGAGTCGACTCTGCGACTAGAGGAATGCTCGATGGTGGCCCTACCGGTCCACCTCAAAACTCTGGTGTCTTGTGGAAACTGCACCCTGGCGCTTGCTGTCCATACCAGACCAACGGCTGATGTCTGGCTCTGCCCCACAGTGGGGCGACTCCTGGTCCCTCTCGGACTGTAAACACGGGACATCTCGTGTACTCGTGGCATTTAAAACGTAAGTACTCAAAACTCAAATCAACTCAAGTGGTTCGATTCAACATAAAGAGACGTTCTCATGCGTCTTAAAGGGATCCCACTTGGATTAGTAGTACGAAGTCTCTTTTAGAACAACCGGTTCGATCAAAACACAAGGACGTTCACGCGCGTCCCACAAAGATCATAAAAAGACTACCCGCACCTGGCTCAGTAGATATAAATATAATACTTTATATATAGGCAGAAAGGGCCGCAACTTAGTGCGTCTCACAACAGCAATCAACAGTGTTCAGTCAAATCAAACAACTCTCATAGGAGGAACAATCTCAATCAATTCACACAATTCGAAAATCAACATGCATACCTCTCAATTGGGTATCTTCCCAACACTAGGGTCTAGATTCGCAACACGATAAATCTCACAATTTATGTTCTCAACGCTTTTCCATATTCTCCATTCCTTATTTTTTTCTTATGACATTCATGTCGATCTCACGTCGTTACAACCCGATTCAGGCGTCCCCGAACCTCGTTGTAACCACTTGACATCCCTCTATCACGCTCGACTGTAGTGGCACCCCTGAGTCAGCCCGTGATAGTGCAAACACTTCAGTTTCTACCAAAAATTCGGCATGACCCGCTTGTATTTTCCTCTAACCATCCGCTCAAGCGAGACATTTATATAATAACCTGTACACAGAGTCCTACCGAAGGTGTATTCAAGACACTTCAATTACACAACATCTGGAACACCATAAGTAACACACGCGGGTCTTAGCAAATATCTCATTACTACCCGGTCAATTTAACTTTTCAGGGTTTACATCAATTAGCGGCCGACCCAAACGACAAATCCTTCCATAATTAATTAACCAACGTGTCATAACCAACCCGAGCATCGCTCGTTCATCCGATCTAAACCTAATCTTAACTTCAATCTCAATCTCTGTCTCGACTTATTTTCCATTTCAAACTCAATTTCAAATTTAAGTTAAGCTTCAGCTTCACACTCAAAAGTCAATTTCAAACTCACCATCGATCTCGACTCAAAATCAATTTCAACTTTAATTCTTAAATAACGGTGGGCACTTAAACAAGTCGATAATTACCAATAGATTTTCACAAGGCATTCATCACTTAGAGTTCTCACGCTCCGCAGGGTACACAACACAATCAATACACAAGGTACACAACACAATCAATACAAAAAGTTCTCATACTCTTCAAAGTATACAACACAATCAATAACCTAAATTCCCATGTTCCTCGAAGTTCTCAGTGTACGGAGTTCTCGTGCTCCCCAAAATCTCAGAATCGTTGCACGCTTTACCGACTTCTAGTCGGAAGGTGGGTACACCTCAACAAAATCACTCATAAAATCACAACCGTCGTAGTACACTCTTAGCTTAGCAACTCACACCATTGCCACCAAACCACAAAACTCAAATTAACAATCTTTCTGAACAAATGATTTACACAACAACCAATTTACAACGGCTCGATAACCGCTCGTTAACCCAATACCGATCTCAACCATTCGGCTTCACCGATCACTGTACCTTACAGTCAATAGGGTAAGGATCCCAATCAAGCGATGTAACCATCATAATAAAGAGATTCAAATTTAAACAACCATTGAGACAATCAAGATTTGTATCGTTCCCACTCTACGCATCAAATATTTTCACTGCGTCACTGAGCACACGACGTAGACCTCCTAACTCTACCCACCTAATTGACGTTGGTCCGAGGTTTTGAAAAAAAGTTCAAAATTTAACCCGTTTCAAATGAAACCAAGCTCTGATACCAAATTGTCACGCCCCAAATCCAGTATTGACCGGACTCGAGACGTGACCGGAATTAAAAGAAGAAAAACAATAATTAAACACAAAAACCTTTATAGTAATAAAGTAAACTCGCTCAAATCAACAACTATAAATAGTCCCAAAACTGCCAATGAGTCACAGCTCAACATAAAGAGTCAAATAAATAATGTTCAAAACACATGACCAACATAACTCTAAAATAAACCCCAAGATGTCCAAAAGCTCCCGAGCCTCGAACTCACTAGACATTAGCTACGCCTGTAAAATAGTAAGAAAACCAAAGGGGGTGAGCTTACGCTTAGTAGGAAAAACCTTAACAACTCAACCCTTAGGTCAATACTGTACTGGGTAACAGGTAACTCAAATGAAAATACAGAAATACGATTAACAATGAAATAATATGTAACAAGATAGAATAAGATAAGTACGATGAAATAATATAAATAACCCAGACAGAATAAGATATGTATGACGAAATAATATAAATAACCAAGATAGAATAAGATAAGTATGACGAAATAATATAAATAACCAAGATAGAATAAGATAAGCGTCGTACTTTTAAAGATAACCTTAACTTGAAAGTTTCCATAAAAGAATTATTATAAAGTATCGTAACGATTAAAAGGGAGTAATTGATGTCACGCCAACCACTTGCTTTCTCAAGCCTCCGATCCATGAATAGATTCTAGTGTCACATAGGCTCCCATATTCCGATCCACTAGAGCATTCATATCACATCATATTTTCCCTCGGTCCGGAGGAGGCATATACGTCGGAGCGCTGGAAACCATCCCATAGGGATGCTCATCTTCGGTATTCTTGAAAACGTCTCCAAAGGACCATAGTCATAGGGAACCAAGGTAGTGCTCCCGTAGGACACACCCTATAGGCAATTCTAAGACCTTTCCGATTTTATTATCCTAGCATGCATACTAAGCGTTTAAAAAGGACATTAAGATTTTCCATACCTTGTGGTCTTCCTCTAATAAAACTCTGATGAAAAGCTCGAGTGGTCACAACTCCGTTCTTCACACGGGTTTCGGCGTGATCTTCGTCTTTCTAGCTCGGTTCCAAGCCATTGATCTCGGGCGAAGCCCCGTCTAGATTTGACAAATAAAACGTCCAAATCAAAACCAGTAAAAGTCCAGAGGTCCACTGATTCCACCAAATTTGCCCTTTAAATTCTCACCTTGGATTAATTAAATCTGATTTTAAAATATTTTTCTTTTAAAGTGGGTTGACCCGGATCCGACCCGGATCCAAGCCCGACCCAGATCCAGACCCGGTTCGAACCCGGATCCATCCTGATTCGGTCAGACCCGTCCAAAGTCCTGAACTGATCCAGCTCTGGGCCTGGCCTAGGTCTTCGATAGTTGGCCCAAGACCAACCGGCCCAAGCCCGACCAACCAGCCCATCTACCAGGACCTAGTCCAACTCGTGCTGGCTCGTCTGAGCTGATTTCAGCGCCGGCGGTGCCAGTGCTCTCTGTCCACCGTCTACTGCATCAAGGGACGTCCGAGAGGGTCAAGCGAGGCTTGCGACGAGCGATGGGTCCCTGGCGCCACTGTGGTTGTGCCGTGGGTGCTCGAACACGACCAATCCTGTCCCCGGCTCAGATCTGGAGCTTGCTAGGTCACCGGCGAGGGTTCCGACCAGGCCAGCTCGAATCGAGCTCGGGAAGGTATGATTTCGGTCAGGGAGAAGTCAGAAGAAGAGGAAGGAGGCTCGAAGTGCACGAACCGTGCGAAGTCGAGCTCGGGAACTTCGAACCAAAGTGTTCTCCGGGGAGACTCGGGTTCACGACGACGAACGGCGAAAAGGTTGGGGCGTGGTGTATCGATTCAGCATGCGATGTGTGTGGCGTGGTTGGATTCAAAGGGGACTAACACGACGAGGATTTCTGGTGCGAGAGTGGCGTGGGTTTGGATTTAGAGTAGGAGAGTCGCGCGAGAGAGAAACGAAGGAGAGAGAGGAACGCGATGCTATCTGCCTCGATTCGCGTGGCAGAACGCATGAAGAATGGAGCTGAGTGGGCTAGGGTTTCAGTGTACGTGAGTTAGGCCCAAACTTCGCGCAGCCTGGCCTAGTCCATCCCTGGCTGGCCCAGTCAGTCCAAATTTCCCATTTCCCCCTCTTTTTTTTGAATTTTCTTTTCCAATAAAACTTGTTGCAAAATTCTACCCCCACGTTTCTGATTTCGCGAAAACACCCAATTGTTTCCTATTTCTAATAATACTCTTTTTTGAAAGAGCGGGGTTTTACATAAGAGCCTCGTGGTTTTCCTTCTCGAGCAAGGTCTATTCATTAGTGTCTAGGCAGCTGCTTTGGCGTATTGCTTGGTCAATGACAGCTGATACTTATCAGCTTCGCCTTTGTTCGCTTGAACCGACCACGATGACGTTGTTGTCACTTGATCTTGTACAACAATGGTGGCAGACTCACGTCAACTTGAGAAGCACCACTATCGTTCTCGGGTCCATAAATTTGGTTGGACACTTATACTTTGGGAAAAGTTTTGGATTGGGCCATTGAACAATGATACTGGGTTGCCTTATATAGGAAACCGAATCGGCCTATGTGGATATGATGAGGTTCGCATTATGGTGGCATAAACTTTCTGAAGAGCAGGTACAAGGAAATACATTTACTGGAGAAAGCGGTTAAAAATTACAAAGCAACTACATGTCGTCATCCATAACGACCTCATGCCTGAAAAAAGTCCAAATGTGTTCAATCATCTAGCCAGCTTGACCGGTAGCCAATGTCATCGCACTCTATTAATGGCCCTTGGTAGACTGTTAACATTGGTTCTTCGTGTGGGAGTCGTTCTATGTCTTCCTAAAAGGTGTCCCATTCGTCGTCGATAATCATATTGTGTATGATAATGCACGCCCGTATGATCATAGAAAGTTTCCTGTCATCCCAACCCAAAGCCGGCCTACTGATGATAAGGAAACGAGCTTGCAGTACCCTGAATTCCCTCTCCACATCCTTCCTTGCGTATAACACATGCCTCGGTAGTTGTGGAGCCGAGATAGACTTCACGAAGCACGCCCACAGTGGATAAATTCCATCTGTCAGGTAGTAAGGTGTCATAATACTTCTTGTTGACCTCATACTCGACCGGATGCTGGTCACCACGATATACATGCGTAAATATGGACGATTGGTTCAGAACATAAATATCATTTTTTGATCCCGGCATACGAAAGTAAGCGTGCCAAATCCATATGTTGGGCCTTGCAACTGCTTCAAGCATCACCGTCAGTCCAAAATCTTGTACACCCCTTACAGGGCTTTGGGATAATTCCTCCATGACCAATACATACAGTCGAGGCTGGCGATACAACCTGGAAAACCACGAGTTTCTTTGATACGTGTAATGTAAGTAATATCATTAATTTTGGGCTTCTTAGGGTAGGTATCACCGAAGACATTGCTTACGGTGAAGCAAAACCGGTACATGCACTCGAGGGTAGTTGACTCTACCATCTTTAATACTCGTCCAAGCTACCGGTCGAAGAACCGTAACACAACATCCGTAAAGATTTTGTACACTTTTGAATGGCTGAGAAATCGGATCGCCCATGACAATCAACTTTTTGGATTCAGTAGCATCGCATTCTGACCCCGCCTACGATTTTCAAGCACACAAATTTTGCCATTCTAACAAAGTCGTCGAAACGTTTTAGCATCGTACAACGGGGTGACTGTAAAGTATTCAGAGACAAGCCGACCGTGAGAATCACTTCGGCCTCTGTAAATGTATTGCCTTTTCTGCTTTCCCCGAACGGGGTGCGTTATTCCTGCCTCGGCCTCCCCAATTTTTTCCCGTATAGCCTCCAACATCTCTTTCTCCGCTTCATGGGTCCTTGCACGTAACGTTGCATAGTCCAATTCGCCGACATTATACTCCTCACTACTTGATGAATCCATGAACATAAGATGGTATCACAAAAATGTAGAGAGCATTTGGACGATTTCAGAGATAGTTGAGAGAAATTTTGTGGGATTTGTTGTGTTGGGTGAAATGTATTTATAACAATCTTTATAATTTTTTTTTGAATTAATTTTACTTTGGTCAATCGATTATGCTGACCCATGCAACGTGACAGAATCGTCGTGCTTTTTCTGCGTCTTCTTGTCGAAACGTCACCTCGTGGCGCTCGTTGATTCGTGTGGTCAACACCGAATCGGTCTATTCGACGACCCAGCGAGTCGGTGATTTGTATACCGTATAAAACATATTCGACGATTCGACATGACAACAAACTGTGATTCGACAAATCGATAGAGAAAAGCGTTTTTTCTATTCGATTCGACGCTCGATTCAACGACAAAAAACCCCAGTGTCGATAGCTTCAGAGTGCCTCATTTTGTTTTCATTATTTAACGACGACAAAACCCCAGTGTCTATAGCTTAAGAGTGCCTCATTTTGTTTTCATTACTTAATTTATTACTGTATGGTGAAGAAAGGACTTGTAGCAATTGAATCTCCAAAAATGAGGCCCAATAAAAAGATGACCCAAAAATGAAAGTGGGAGACCACAAAACCGTTCACGTGTGACTTCAGGTAGACGCTCGTCACTCCACGGACTGTAATCACGCGGGTACGACGTATACCTGTCAGAAATCGACCTCACACATAAGAGAAAATCTAGACAACCACCTCAAAAGTGAACTAACTGTTGGATACATATATATATCACTTTAATTACAAGATAAGATATTTATTCTTACGCGAAGGAGTAATGATTACTCCTCAAATAATAATTCAAAACCATAAAAAAGCTAATTACAGGTAAAGAGACGACGAAGGAGGAACACATGAGCAGTAGTACGGCGCCGTTTCAATGATTCACAGCTGCAGCAGCCTTGCACTCCCGCAACGATTTCTGGACACCACCTTGACAGAAAAAGAACCTCGCCGGACACCGGTACAGGCAGTTATCGCCGAGCCTCACATTCGCCGACCCTGGTTTCAAGCCCAATAACGGCCTCGGTATAGGTCCCAATAAGTAGTTCCCGCCGAGAAGAAGCCGCGAGAGCTGCGACACTCCGGCGTTGGGAGCAGCCGTCTTGACGCCGTATTGGGTCGGAATCGTTCCCGTTAACTTGTTGTTTTCAAGTGACAGAGCAGAGAGATTCGGCATCCCCGCCATGAACTCCGGCAACGTCCCCTGGATCTCGTTGCTGCTCAAATCAACGGCGATGAGTTGGCTACCGATTCCCCGAGAGCTTGGGATTTCTACGTGGGAGAATTTGTTGAGTGAGAGAGCAAGCTGTTGCAGAGATGGGTGGTCGAAGAGAACAGAAGGAACAGAGCCTCTGAGCTGATTGTTCGTCAGGTCTAGAACCTGCAAAAAGATCAGATTTTTAAACCACCCAGGAATCGTTCCTTGCAATTTGTTGTTTCTCATTGTTAATTGAACCAGCGACCGAGGTAGCGCGGCGGGGAATTGGCCGGAGATGGAATTGTCGCTGGCGTCGAGGAAATAGAGGTTCCGAAGAGAGCCCAATTTGGGAAATGGACCCGACAGTTTGTTTGATTGAATTTCGAGGCGTTTCAGGCCGACGAGGCCATTAAAAGCTGCCGGAATCGGGCCTCCGAGGTTGTTGTTGTCGAGGTAGAGCTCCTGTAGGTGCGGCATCGTCCCAATGGAGGCGGGTATTTCACCGGAGAAGGAGTTCTGGGACAGAGCCAGGCGGGTCAACTGAGTCAGTTTAGTAAGCGAGTCGGGGATGGGGCCGGAGAAGAGATTGTTGGAGACGTCGAGAGTGTGGAGGTAAGGCAAGTTCCAGGAAGAGGAAGAGAGGGAGCCAGAGTAACCGGCGGGATCGAGACTGATTTCGGTGAGTCGACTCTCGCCGGAAACGACGACGTCGCACCTGAAGCCGCAAGTGAAGCGGTCGCTCAAGAGGTTGTCGCAGGGGTCGAGGGTAAAGTCCCAGGAGCTGACGCACGAGCCCGGACTGACTGACTTGATGTTTATGGCATCCTTGAGCTGCTTCAAGACCTCTCTATCTCCCCAAAACGTCTTCGATTCAGCTATTAAGAAGAAGCCTGAAACTGTAATGGATAGAAAGAGGCAAACCAGAGAATGGTTCACATTACCCATCTCGAAATTTGCAGAAAAGGAAGTGGGTAATTGGGCTGATCAGCGAGGATAGGTTCAGTTTGTGGGTTGAATAGGATGATGAGAGCCGTCGGAGTAAGGAAAGGTGACAGTGATGAGTGGCAGCTTCAGTTCACGGACGATGTTGTTCCGTCAGGGGAAAGTAGTGGATGGTTATGGTTTGGGAGTCTTATAGCAGTAGTTAGATGGGGAAAGCGGTGGTTAGTGTTGTGTTGTCCAAAATTTTAGAATGCACCTTTAAGAATTACATGTATCATCTTCAATAATACATAACAACATCTCCAATATTTTATTCAGTTGGTACGTAATTCCTCATCAAATTTTATTATTATTTACTAAATCTTTAAATTTTTCATTCACATTATCATACTATCCTCAATGTCAACATTAACTATCGGTTCGGGTCTGGGCTGGATTGGTTCTTTTCAGATCAGTGCTTCTTCCTTCTGGTTCAGTTCACATTATGGGTGGTTATCGGAGGCTTGGTCCACTATGCAAGTGCGAGATAGTGTTCATCTGTTCTCTGCTTTTTAGGGCCTTTCGAAGATCTAGGTGTAGGAAGCTGTTTCTGTGATTGGTGTGGGTCTCGTCTGATTTCTGTTGGTAGGCTTGCTGGTGGTGCTCTCGTCTCTGTCGCTTCCACCTTGGTATCTGTTGCGGTGTGTAGCCTTTTTAGGACTTTCGAAGATCTGGGTGTGGGAAGTCGTTTCTGGTGATTCCGATCGACATGGATCTCGTTTGTTTTCAGGTGGTTGGCTGGCGTAGACTTTAGACGCTGAGTTTGTTATGATATCTGTTTTGGGTCTTAGCCAACGGGGTAGCAGCTCGTTCTTGTCTCTGCCGGGCTTCTGTTTCAGTTCTGATACTGGGATGAGTTTCTTCATCCACTTGGGTGCTGATCGTATTGGATCTGGACCAGTGGTGTTCGGTGGCTCGATTTGGTGTCTTTTTGGTCATTGTTACGGGTGGTAGTTGTGCTGTTCTCCGGACCCGCTCGAGGTGCGATTCCTTTGGAGCGGCTAGGTGGAGTGATGGTTTTTTGACGTTGAGTTTGCTTTGATCCCAGTTTTTTGGGTGTTGGCCATCGGGGTAGCTGTTCTTTCGTGTCTCTTGTGGGGCCTGGTTTCAGATTCGTCGTGGGACGTGTTTCTCCATCGTCTTGGATGTTGATCGTGTAGATCTGGTTCAGTCTCGTTGGTTGACTCGGTGTGGTGTCTAGTTCGTCACTTCTCCTTGATCCTATTCGGTTGTCAAGTGCTTCAGATCTGATCGTGGGATGCGTTTCTTCATTGTCTCGGGTGTTGATCGTTGTGGATCTGGTTCTCTGTCGTGCTGATGGGTGTCATGCTGCTCTTGTGGAGATTTGAGCTCGTTCTCGGTAGAAATACCGGTCCTCTCCTTTTGGGCCATTTCTTGGTGCTATTCAGATTTGGTTTCGGAGGACTGAGTTCGAGCTCTATTTCCCGCAGGAAGTTCTATTTCGAGCCCTTTCCGTCTCTCGGGCCTTTGGATGTGTTTGGTCTCAGCTTTGGTCGTGGGACACACTTCTTCAACCTACTGGGTATGGATCGTTGCAGAGTTGCTCTACCCGCTTCTGGTGGTCCGTTTGGTTACTCGTGTGCTTAATGGTTGAAAAATCCGGGCTTTAGACACTGTTTGTGACCCTTCACTGTTTTATTGCTTAGCGCTTCATGGTGGTTATATCTAGTTTTTAGACTTTCATTGTATTGTATGCTTTTATCCCATGTTAGGTAGCCGGGGTTCCTTCTTTATGAATGCTCTTTCATGTATCTGGTTATTTCCTGTGTTGGGACTCTTATGAGGCTGAGTTGTCATGCTAGCGCTCGACTCATTCTCAGGTCTGTAGCTAGACCATTCTCATGTACTCCTTTTCATGAGAATAGTCCGTAGGATTGTTTGCTGAATATATCTGCTTGTGTGCTCTGTGATGCTTGAACGGTTAATAAATAACGAACATGAAAACGAGTAGAGTTGAACTTGGTGATGCATATTAGTGATTGAGTGGCTATTTCCTGTATATCTGGTATGTTGAACTGGGGATGTTGGGGGTTGGATACCGGTTAAGCTGGTGGGGTTACCACGTTGAGTGGGGTGACGGTAAGTGGTGGTAAGTGCGTGCTGGTCGTGTAAGTTGTTGAGAATGTGATTGTGATTATGATTGTGAATGTGATTGTGATTGTTTGGATGATACTGTTATGAGTTGTGCCCGAGAGGGTGTCGTACGTTCCGGTGCGCGGCCGGTAAAGTTTGAGAGATGTACTTCCGTCAGGTGTATCGTACCTTCCGGTGCGCAATCGGTAAAGTGTTGTGTTTGTGGTACTGTGGTTACATGAGAAAGGTGGTTTCCCTACCTTCCGACCGTGAGTCGGTAAAACACTGTGTCCCGCGAAGAGGTGGTTTGCCTACCTTCCGACTAGCACTCGGTAAAACGCTGTGTTGAGCACCGCGAGAGACCAGGCCGCGAAGAGGCGATTTCCCTGCCTTCTGTCGATCGGTAAAACGCTGTGTTCCGTGATGAGGTCGACCGCCTATCCCGACTTTATGTTGGGGAAGTTGCGTGCGGCTGCGCCGGGCCGAGCGGGTTGCTCCCAAGACCGTGCGATGGTTACGAGTTGTGTGTTTTATTAATGTTTTGAATTGAACGAGTGTTGCTGTGTTTGTGGCTTTGAGTGTTTTCCTTGTTATGAGTTGTGTGTGACCGTGAATGACTTGATTTTGATTGTTGATGATGAGTTCAGGTGCGTGGTTTCCGGGTAAGTTAAAGCGTCGTCTTTGTGGTTATCCGGGAGTCGGTCGTGAAGGGGTTTTGGACGAGGATTTTGGGATAGTTTGTGGTTGAGTAAGTGAAGGTTGTTTAATTTGGGTTACATGTTCTCGTTGTCGCCTTCTCCTTTTAATCGTTAAAAGTTAGTTCGGAAACGTACTTAGGTGTCTTACTTGGGTTGTTCCCTTCGTTGTGTGCCTGTTTTAATGGTTGGTGATTGAGTTAAAATTGGTATGGTTGGACTGTTGAGCGTCGGATTTAAAAGGTTTTTTGTCTTTAAATTGGCTTAAGTGTTGCATCGTTATATCAAACTTTTTAATGTAACTTAAATTGTGGAAAGACTTTCTGGTAAATCCGAAATGGGGAAGTTGTTATGGTTTTTCCCTACTGGGCGTCAAGCTCACCCCTTACCGTATTTCTACAGGTTTTAGCTTTGACTTGGAGTAGAGGACATCGCGGAGCATGGGGCTAGCGAGGGTCTGGGATTATCTTTATTTTATGTTTCGTAGAGACGTACTATTTGTTTTTGGACTTATGTATTTGACTGAGCGTAGGACTCAGGGTTTCGAACTTCTGTTGACTTATTTTATCTTGCTTTATCAGCTATTACTTGTTTGAAACTGTTATTATTTAATTTCGCTAAGTCACGTCTCGGGTCCGGTCATTACCGTATTTGGGGTGTGACAATTTGGTATCAGAGCCTGGTTTCATTTTTGAGTTTTCAAAAACCTCGGACCGTATGTCACTAGGTGGGTAGTTGGGTCACTAGGAGTTGTCGTGTGTTGGTTGTTGTTGGTTGACTTTGGTATGCCGTTCTGTTGTGATTAATGTGTGATGGACTCCTTACTAAAGTGTTCGATGTGTGTTGTTTAGATTGTGAATTGTTTGTCCCGCGTGCGCGGTTGGTTGACCAAGTTTTCAGGTGGAACATGACGAAATTTTATTTAAAATTGGAGTGTATGTCCTATTATGATTTGACTGCAGCAAATCATGATAGTGGGGATGTCAGTTGGTTACAACGTAGTTCGGGGACGCCTGAACCGAGTTGTAACGAGATGATATCAACGTGTAATATTTTTCTACAAGAATAAGTTTTTACAACCTGTGTTAATGAGTAGAGTTGAGACTGTGAGGTTTCGATATGCGTTGTGATTTTGTAAACCGGTTGGTTGCACGTAAGCTTGTGATGCTGCTTGTTGTATTTGATCGTTGTGTGATTGAACTATGAGGCTTGTTGCTTCTTCGGTGCGATTGTGTGATAGGTTTGTGTGACACACAACGATCAATCACAACGATCGTTGTGTGATTGAACTACTACTACTACTCCTACTACTGCTACTACTCCTACTACTGTTACTACTGCTACTACTGCTACTACTACTACTACTACTGCTACTACTCCTACTACTGCTACTACTGCTACTACTGCTACTACTGCTACTACTGCTACTACTGCTACTGCTCCTACTACTGCTATTGCTCCTCCTACTGCTACTGCTCCTGCTACTCCTACTGCTCCTGCTACTGCTACTGCTCCTGCTACTGCTCCTGCTACTGCTACTGCTACTGCTACTGCTACTGCTACTGCTACTGCTACTGCTACTGCTACTGCTACTGCTACTGCTACTGCTACTACTACTGCTACTGCTACTGCTACTGCTACTAAGAGTAAGCTGAAGTTTTAAAGAACTGTTTAGGTTTTAGCTGATTGCATGTGGACGTTTTGTTCTGCGTGGGTCACCTTTAAGAGTTGTGAGGATGGGGTGTGATGTTAGCTTTTTTAAACGTGTGCTCTTTTCGAGTTAAGGACTAGAGCGTGTGCGTTATCCATGCAGAAGTTTTACGTCATGGCCCGATGCCACGTTCCGCGAGGTACCAGGACATGGCCCACTAGAGGCCGAGGACGATCATCGACCGCTGGGTTGGCAGGGGCGACTAGTGCCCAGGGTGCGCCCGCTGAGGGGCACGAGAGGGCCGAGAGAGCCCAAACGGCAGCTCTGGAGGAGCTGACCCGTACTGTTCAGGGGTTGGTAGTAGCCTTTGCCAAGAGAGAGGCCTACCACTGGTGGAAGCGCGAACAGGTGCAAGTTAGGATTGTTTGCTGAATGTATCCGCTTGTGTGCTCTGCGATGCTTGAACGGTTAATAAATAACGAACATGAAAACAAGTAGAGTTGAACTTGGTGATGCATATTAGTGATTGAGTGGTTATTTCCTGTACATCTGGTATGTTGAACTGGGGATGTTGGGGGTTGGATACCGGTTAAGCCGGTGGGGTTACCACGTTGAGTGGGGTGACGATAAGTGATGGTAAGTGCGTGCTGGTCGTGTAAGTTGTTGAGAATGTGATTGTGATTATGATTTTGAGTGTGATTGTGATTGTTTGGATGATAATGTTATGAGTTGTGCCCGAGAGGGTGTCGTACGTTCCGGTGCGCGGCCGGTAAAGTGTGAGAAATGTACTTCCGTCAGGTGTATCGTACCTTCCGGCGCGCAATCGGTAAAGTGTTGTGTTTGTGGTATTGTGGTGACATGAGAAAGGTGGTTTCCCTACCTTCCGACCGTGAGTCGGTAAAACGCTGTGTCCTGCGAAGAGGTGGTTTCCCTACCTTCCGACTAGCACTCGGTAAAACGCTGTGTTGAGCACCGCGAGAGACCAGGCCGCGAAGAGGCGGTTTCCCAGCCTTCCGTCGATCGGTAAAACACTGTGTTCCGTGATGAGGTCGACCGCCTATCCCGACTTTGTGTTGGGGAAGTTGCGTGCGGTTGCGCCGGGCCGAGCGGGTTGCTCCCAAGACCGTGCGATGGTTACGAGTTGTGTGTTTTATTAATGTTTTGAATTGAACGAGTGTTGCTGTGTTTGTGGCTTTGAGTGTTTTCCTTGTTATGAGTTGTGTGTGACCGTGAATGACTTGATTTTGATTGTTGATGATGAGTTCATGTGCGTGGTTTCCGGGTAAGTTAAAGCGTCGTCTTTGTGGTTATCCGGGAGTCGGTCGTGAAGGGGTTTTGGACGAGGATTTTGGGATAGTTTGTGGTTGAGTAAGTGAAGGTTGTTTAATTTGGGTTACATGTTCTCGTTGTCGCCTTCTCCTTTTAATCGTTAAAAGTTAGTTCGGAAACGTACTTAGGTGTCTTACTTGGGTTGTTCCCTTCGTTGTGTGCCTGTTTTAATGGTTGGTGATTGAGTTAAAGTTGGTATGGTTGGACTGTTGAGCGTCGGATTTAAAAGGTTTTTTGTCTTTAAATTGGCTTAAGTGTTGCATCGTTATATCAAACTTTTTAATGTAACTTAAATTGTGGAAAGGCTTTCTGGTAAATCCGAAATGGGGAAGTTGTTATGGTTTTTCCCTACTGGGCGTCAAGCTCACCCCTTACCGTATTTCTACAGGTTTTAGCTTTGACTTGGAGTAGAGGACATCGCGGAGCATGGGGCTAGCGAGGGTCTGGGATTATCTTTATTTTATGTTTCGTAGAGACGTACTATTTGTTTTTGGACTTATGTATTTGACTGAGCGTAGGACTCAGGGTTTCGAACTTCTGTTGACTTATTTTATCTTGCTTTATCAGCTATTACTTGTTTGAAACTGTTATTATTTAATTTCGCTAAGTCACGTCTCGGGTCCGGTCATTACCGTATTTGGGGTGTGACAATTTGGTATCAGAGCCTGGTTTCATTTTTGAGTTTTCAAAAACCTCGGACCGTATGTCACTAGGTGGGTAGTTGGGTCACTAGGAGTTGTCGTGTGTTGGTTGTTGTTGGTTGACTTTGGTATGCCGTTCTGTTGTGATTAATGTGTGATGGACTCCTTACTAAAGTGTTCGATGTGTGTTGTTTAGATTGTGAATTGTTTGTCCCGCGTGCGCGGTTGGTTGACCAAGTTTTCAGGTGGAACATGACGAAATTTTATTTAAAATTGGAGTGTATGTCCTATTATGATTTGACTGCAGCAAATCATGATAGTGGGGATGTCAGTTGGTTACAACGTAGTTCGGGGACGCCTGAACCGAGTTGTAACGAGATGATATCAACGTGTAATATTTTTCTACAAGAATAAGTTTTTACAACCTGTGTTAATGAGTAGAGTTGAGACTGTGAGGTTTCGATATGCGTTGTGATTTTGTAAACCGGTTGGTTGCACGTAAGCTTGTGATGCTGCTTGTTGTATTTGATCGTTGTGTGATTGAACTATGAGGCTTGTTGCTTCTTCGGTGCGATTGTGTGATAGGTTTGTGTGACACACAACGATCAATCACAACGATCGTTGTGTGATTGAACTACTACTACTACTCCTACTACTGCTACTACTCCTACTACTGTTACTACTGCTACTACTGCTACTACTACTACTACTACTGCTACTACTCCTACTACTGCTACTACTGCTACTACTGCTACTACTGCTACTACTGCTACTACTGCTACTGCTCCTACTACTGCTATTGCTCCTCCTACTGCTACTGCTCCTGCTACTCCTACTGCTCCTGCTACTGCTACTGCTCCTGCTACTGCTCCTGCTACTGCTACTGCTACTGCTACTGCTACTGCTACTACTACTGCTACTGCTACTGCTACTGCTACTAAGAGTAAGCTGAAGTTTTAAAGAACTGTTTAGGTTTTAGCTGATTGCATGTGGACGTTTTGTTCTGCGTGGGTCACCTTTAAGAGTTGTGAGGATGGGGTGTGATGTTAGCTTTTTTAAACGTGTGCTCTTTTCGAGTTAAGGACTAGAGCGTGTGCGTTATCCATGCAGAAGTTTTACGTCATGGCCCGATGCCACGTTCCGCGAGGTACCAGGACATGGCCCACTAGAGGCCGAGGACGATCATCGACCGCTGGGTTGGCAGGGGCGACTAGTGCCCAGGGTGCGTCCGCTGAGGGGCACGAGAGGGCCGAGAGAGCCCAAACGGCAGCTCTGGAGGAGCTGACCCGTACTGTTCAGGGGTTGGTAGTAGCCTTTGCCAAGAGAGAGGCCTACCACTGGTGGAAGCGCGAACAGGTGCAAGTTAGGATTGTTTGCTGAATGTATCCGCTTGTGTGCTCTGCGATGCTTGAACGGTTAATAAATAACGAACATGAAAACAAGTAGAGTTGAACTTGGTGATGCATATTAGTGATTGAGTGGTTATTTCCTGTACATCTGGTATGTTGAACTGGGGATGTTGGGGGTTGGATACCGGTTAAGCCGGTGGGGTTACCACGTTGAGTGGGGTGACGATAAGTGATGGTAAGTGCGTGCTGGTCGTGTAAGTTGTTGAGAATGTGATTGTGATTATGATTTTGAGTGTGATTGTGATTGTTTGGATGATAATGTTATGAGTTGTGCCCGAGAGGGTGTCGTACGTTCCGGTGCGCGGCCGGTAAAGTGTGAGAAATGTACTTCCGTCAGGTGTATCGTACCTTCCGGCGCGCAATCGGTAAAGTGTTGTGTTTGTGGTATTGTGGTGACATGAGAAAGGTGGTTTCCCTACCTTCCGACCGTGAGTCGGTAAAACGCTATGTCCTGCGAAGAGGTGGTTTCCCTACCTTCCGACTAGCACTCGGTAAAACGCTGTGTTGAGCACCGCGAGAGACCAGGCCGCGAAGAGGCGGTTTCCCTGCCTTCCGTCGATCGGTAAAACACTGTGTTCCGTGATGAGGTCGACCGCCTATCCCGACTTTGTGTTGGGGAAGTTGCGTGCGGTTGCGCCGGGCCGAGCGGGTTGCTCCCGAGACCGTGAGATGGTTACGAGTTGTGTGTTTTATTAATGTTTTGGATTGAACGAGTGTTGCTGTGTTTGTGGCTTTGAGTGTTCTCCTTGTTATGAGTTATGTGTGACCGTGAATGACTTGATTTTGATTGTTGATGATGAGTTCATGTGCGTGGTTTCCGGGTAAGTTAAAGCGTCGTCTTTGTGGTCATCCGGGAGTCGGTCGTGAAGGGGTTCTGGACGAGGATTTTGGGATAGTTTGTGGTCGAGTAAGTGAAGGTTGTTTAATTTGGGTTACATGTTCTCGTTGTCGCCTTCTCCTTTTAATCGTTAAAAGTTAGTTCGGAAACGTACTTTTTTTTATCAAGGAAAGCATATATTAATGAACCCTCCATCGAGGAGATAAAAGGTTACAAACCAAAAAACAACACCAAGCTACTGGTGTAGACTGAAGTAAAAGCAACAAGAGAACGTAATTAGTTCAACAAAGATAATAAATTATTGAAGATCAGATGAGGCAGAGAAGGCTGAAGTTTGTAGCAGCCTTGTGCAAGCCTGTGGAGATGATGCTGTGAAAGTTTGAGGCTTGAATCAGCATTGTGCAAGCCTGAGGGGATGATGCTGAGAATGATTGAGGAGCCTGCCCAAATAGGTTGAAATGTAGTTACCAAAAGAGGGGCCGGAACCAACTTGGCCAGAGTCATAGGGCCAAGAAAATCCAAAGGTGAAGATCGGTTATTGTATCCGAATGATAAGGCACTTTAGCATGAAACGTCTTGACAGTCAGTGGAAAGCTGAGCCTGTACTAGAATTGTGATCAAAAAGTCCCTGGGATGGTGAGTGATGATGAACTAGAATGAGTAAATGTGGTTGTGAACATAAACCAGGAGGGAGTAAATTGTGAAACCAACATAATCCTGCAGAGATATAGCTGCAAAAGAAGCTTGTTGAGAGGGCAATCTGAAATGATGCAGAAGAGGGACTAGAAAGCTGAGAGAGCACAAGGCAAGTGAAGTGAAAAAGGGAAACTTGCAACCCAAGCAAAGGACCCTGCAAAACAGAAAAACACTCAAAGCAGAAAAAAAGGAAAAAAGAGCCACACTCAAGAGAGGGAGAGAAGAGAAAGCCCACACACCAAAGAAAAGAACAAACCAGGGACACTCCTACCTCACCAAGGGAAAAAGCCTGAGCACCCAACCCAACCCCCCACCCAAAACCCAAAAGAAAGGCAATACCAGTTGAGGAAGCAATTTAGTAGAACCAGTAACAATGATAGAAAATCCAATACTTGAAGTAGTAAGTCATAAAGATCAATCAGCACCAAAGATGGAAGAGCAGAACCAGTTGAGGCAAAGTCTCAGATGAGGCATGATCTTGGAGAAGTAATCCATTCTTGTATTGTGAAATGATGTGTTTGATTGAAAGTAGCCCATTCCCAGCTGTATGAAGTATTGATGATTCTGTTGAAAATAGTTGATGGAGGCTCATTGATGCCATTGAAAAGTAGGGTATTCCTAGCCAGCCATAGCTGCCAAATAGTAATCTGAAGTAAAGCAACCCAACATCTTCTCATTTTTTTGGGGACTAGAAGGGACCAAGAGCAGAACAAATTCTTGACAGAGGAAGGGCAAACCCAAACTAATCCCCACCAGTTACAGATGAGAGTCCAAGAGGTCCAGGCTTTTGAGCAATGCAGTAGAATGTGAGGTCCATCCTCAAAATCCCAGGAGCAGTGAGAGCAAAGTAGTTGTTCTAAAGAGAAATGCATACCTCTTCCCTCTAAAAAGCATTTAGAGGGGATTGCTTCTAAACAAGCCAACCAGGAGAAAGCAGAGATTTTAGGAGGCACTCCAGGGATCCAAACCTTAGAAGCCCAATCAGAAGCAGAGTTTCCTTGTAGTGCAAGTAAGCCATAAATTTTGCTGACAGAGAAGCCTTTGTGATCCCATTTCCAGGTTAATTGATCATCAGTAGGAGGTAAATGAATGGAGTCTAATATTGCAGAGAGGACAGCCCATTCTAGAGCTTCCCTACCCAAAACCACCCTTCTCAAATTTAAATTCCAAGAACCATCTTCCCAAAAGTCTTGTATAAGAGCATGCTTGGTTGTTGATAAATTGTAGAGCCTGGGAAAGAGAGATTTGAGGGTAGCATCTCCCCACCAGAGATCATCCCAAAAATGAATTCTATTACCCCTACCAAGCACCCAAATTAAGCCTTTATCTCCAAAGCACTCATTAAACCTAGGATCTCTTAGCAATGTCATAAAATGAGAGAGGAAGCTAGGTCTTCCTAATTCAGAAAATTTGTTTAGATCCCATTCCTTAATACTCCAGCCCATCCTGGCACAAATAGTTTGCTTCCATAGGGAATTTTCATCAAGAGCAAATCTCCACCACCATTTTGCTAGGAGGGAGATATTCATCAATTGCAAATTTTTGATACCTAAACCTCCATCAGATTTTGCTTTGCAGACTTGATTCCAACCCACTTTGCATAAGACTCTAGAGGGTGCCTTTCCATGCCACAGAAACCTCCTTTGCCATTTTTCCATTTCTTTTAGCACTGATTTTGGGGCTTTGAGTAGAGAAAAGTAATAGAGGGGTAATGCACTGAGGGTGGATTTAATGAGTGTGATTCTTCCTCCCAGAGAGAGCATCTTTGCTTGCCAAAGTCCAAGGCATTTTTTGTATTTAGCTAAGATAGGTTGCCAAGTAGAGACCTTCTTGGGGCTGGCACCCAGAGAGAAGCCCAAGTAAGGTAAAGGGAGTGAACCAGTATCACAAGAGAAGAATTGATGCAAAAATCTCTATTTCTTCCCTTGGGAGATTGAGGGGAATTAACATGGATTTACTGAAATTGACCTTGAGTCTAGAGGCCAATCTGAATAACTTGAGAGCATGTTTGAGGTTTTGAGCTGCAGTGGGTGTTGCTTTGATGAAAAATAGGGTGTCATCTGCAAATTGCAGATGAGAAATGAGAGGACCATTTAATCCTAGAGAGATACCTTGGAACTGATCATGCAATAATCCAGCTTTCATAATTTGATGTAGGCCTTCTGCAACTAGAGCAAATAAAAGTGGTGATAATGAGCATCCCTGCCTTAAACCTCTGAATAATTTGAATTGTGGAGAAGGGGAACCATTGATGAGAATGGAGACATGAGCTTTGAAGCAAGATATCATCCATAGTCTCCAGAGTCTGCCAAAACCCATTCTAGAGAGCAATTTCATTAGATAAATCCAGTTGACATTATCAAATGCCTTCTCAAAATCTGCTTTGAATAATAGGGCAGGAGATTTTGTTCTTTTGATCTGATCAAGGACCTCATTAGCCACAAGTACCCCATCTAAAATTTTCCTACCAGCAAGGAAGCCTGTCTGTTCATAAGCAACCAAATTTGCAACCACCCCTTTTAATCTTGAGGCCAGAATTTTGGTGAGAATCTTATAAGGACCACCCATTAAACTGATGGGTCTATAGTCATCAAAAGATAAGGGGGTCTCATTCTTTGGTATTAGAGTAATAAATGATGAGTTGATTGTTTTCCCCAAATGGCCAGACAAGTGAAAATAGTGTAGGAAGTTTATCAAATCTACCTTAATGATAGGCCAACAAACCTGATAGAACTTGAGAGTAAAGCCATCAGGGCCAGTTGCCTTTTCTCCATGACAAGCCATTATTGCTTTAAGGGTTTCTTCCTCAGAGAAGGGCCTCTCAAGATCTTGTGATTGCTCTGGAGTAATGGAGTTGAAGTTCAAGTGATCAAGGTTGGTATGATTAGTGGTGGAGGCAGAGAACCTAGCTGCAAAATGGGAGGTAGCAGCCTCTTTGATTTGAGTTGGATCTTGCAGAAGTGAGTCATCAACCAGAATTTGTGTAATTTTTTTCTTTACTCCTTGATAGTTTGCAACCCTATGGAAAAATCCAGAGCCTTTATCTCCTTCATGAAACCATTTTTTCATGGCCTTTTGACTCCATAATATGCCAAGCAACTTTGTCTTTCTAATAATTTCTGCCCTCATACTTCCTCTATCAGTGCATTCAAGAGGAGTTAGCTCTCTTTCTTCTATTAATGAGTCAAGCTTATCCAGCTTTGAGGTGAGTTGTGCAATATCAGTATCAAGATACCCAAAAACTTGGGAATTCCATTGTTTAAGATGTTCTTTTAAGAGTTTGAGCTTCTTCCAAAGTATGATATGAGGTTGGCCTGTGAGATGCAAAGATTCCCAAAATTGCTCCACCATTGCATAAAATCTCCCATCTTCAATCCATATGTTGAGGAACTTGAAAGGCCTTGGTCCCCAATCAGCTTGTTCTTCAAAAAGAAAAACTGGTCTGTGATCTGAGATGGATCTTGGCAAGCATTTTTGAGTGAGGTTATTGAACTTGTTTAAAAAATCTGATGACACCAGGAACCTATCTAGTCTTGAGGCAATGGATCCTATACCAAACCAAGTGTACCTTCCCCCAGACAAGGGCAGATCAATTAGTGCTAGAGTGTCAATGAGGCCCTGGAAATTGTTCATATCTCTGACAGATCCTCTAGAGGATGATCTTTCATCAAGAGATAGAACTGTGTTGAAATCTCCAGCTACAACCAAGAGAGGAGGAAGTGTTTGAACATTCAATTCAGTTACTAATTCTAACCAGAGGGATCTCCTTCCTGATCTTGAACAAGGAGCATAGATATTAGAGATGCAGCATTCTTCTCCAGATGCTTTGAGAGAGCCAAACCAAATCATTGCCCTATTTATTTTTTTGATCCTTGAGAGTTTGAAGTAGGAGGATTTCCAACACATAATGAGGCCTCCAGATAAGCCAATAGCTGGAATATAATACATTTCCCAACCCCAAGTCATACCACAGGATCTAAGGAAGCCAGAAGAAGGGGAGAGAATTTTTGTTTCTTGTAAGAGTACCATTGAAGGCTGTTGCTTGCGGATCACGTTACCAAGGGTCTTCCTCTTTTGTGAGGAAGATAGTCCTCTCATGTTCCAGGAGAGGACAAACATCTTAGGACTAGATGAGAGGTAAAGGAGTTGGAAAGAGTCCCAACTCCAAAGCAGTTCCAAGGGTTGGTAACTACAATTTACCTTCTTCTTCACCACCCACCGAGGTAAGAGATTGATTATCTATGTCAACTCTCTCATCATCCAAGGAAGCAAGTTGCTGAAGTATCAAATCTTCACTGCAATCTGCAGAAATTCCAATCACCTTGGCAAAGGACCATGCCTTTTTGGCCTCATTTAACTGACTTTTGGAGACAAAAGTTTTAGGGTTTGAGTCTTCCCTTTGTTTGGACCTTGTTGAGTAATGATGGGGTGAGGATTGTGATTTTTTCATTTTACCTCTCTTAATTTTGGAGAGAGGGAGAAAGTTTGAATCAGGTTCCAAGGTGTCAGCCGGTGGTGGGGCATGGAGCAGAGGATAATTGTCACTGGCCAAGCAATCCAAGCCAAGTATCTTAGTTGATATGAGCTGTGTTGAGGGTGATGGTTGTTCTGAATATACCTCTGTTGTTGCAGGTGCATTTAATGAAGGCTTGTCCAAGGTGTTTCTGTCACCTGAAATTGGGGAAAGGGTTTTTTGAACCTCACCCACTAGTAAGTGTTGATGTAAGTCTGTACTTTCAGCCTTGGGATTGAACTGAGTTGGTTGAAAAGGGAGGGAGCTGGTCAGATTACGATTTGTTGGACCTAAACCAGATTGAACAGTCAAAAGTTTCAGAGTGTCAAGGGAGGGAGAAGCTCTCAGTTCATCTTCATTCAAGGGGTCTGAATCATCTAATGTATCATTGACCACCATTTTTTGCAATATTGAGAGATCTGTAGGAGAGGTTTGTGCATTTGAGGGTTGGGAATTTGTCTCCCTTTGAGTAGTAATTTTTTCTTCAATCATAGCATCAATTTGAAGTGCATTTATTTCTTGGTGCTGAGATGGAGGCAGGGTTGCAATAGAGGAGGGCTGAGCAGGCTGAGAGGGAGAGACTTTTGCATCAGAGGTTGGTGTGCATGTGTCTCCCAATTGAGAGGATAGATTGTCCTCCTGTAAGGACTCAGTATCAGAGCTGATATTGTCTTGCAGATCTTCAGTGGAGATATTAATGGGAGGGACCTCAGATGAATGCAAGGATTGAACCCATAAAGTATATTTTTGTCTGCCAAGAAATAACTCAGTGGTTGAGGCAATAGGAGTATAACTTGTTGTATGAATTAAGACATAGGCCTCATTGATTTGAACTCCAGCTGTGGTAAGAGGGTGTGTATAAATGAGCTTGCCAAACTATAAGACTGCAGCATCAAAAGATTCATCAGTCCAGCCATGGTAAGGAACTCCTTTCAATTTGATCCAGCAAAAATGACCCCCACAATTTTCTAGCAGTTCTTTTCCTGGGACAAAGGAGAGCCAATTTTGCAGCCACACTCCATCATCTTTCAAGATTTCTTCTTCCAGAGCTCTATTGTTACAATGAACTAGTAAGACATTATTTCCCAAGTCTTTGAGGCTGATTTCACATACCCCTTCCATTGTGATATCCCTCATAATTGTCTGAGCATTGTGGTTCTTGTGAGCAATAGCAAGGTGAGAGTTTTGTAGGTAAAGAAGTTGATTGGTGGCTACTGAACCTTGAATTCTAAGAGGTTTTTCAGTAGCAGAGTTTGATGCAATAGATGGCTTAAAATTATTACTCCCAAAGGCCTTAGTAACAAATAGTGTATAGCCATTGCAATTATACCCATTGAAAGTAGAGATGGCCTTGATCAACTGAGATTGTAAGTGAAAGTAGCAGAAGCCATAGATCTTGCCCAACCTGCTTGTCTTAGCAGCAATATGCACTTTGATAACCCCTCCTATATCAGTAAAGAGGTTTGCTAGCCACATCTCATTGGCCTTAGAAGGGATATTGTGGATATAGGCCACAAATTTAGAGGGATGAGTTATGGTTGTCTCTTGTCCCTTCTGAAAGTTCTGAGTCCCTCCTCTGAGAAGTTTGCCTTTGAAGTAGCTTTTTTCTTGCTCGGAGTAATGGTTGTTTCCTACCAGTGAAAGGCTTGGGGTTGTATTAGGTCCAGAGATGACTGGTTTGAGATGTTTATCATAGAACATCTTCTTACCATCAAAAAGCTTTGTTGTTCCACTAGGGGAGTATTCTTGAGTTCGATCAGAAGAGGAAGAGATAGAGTCTTGAACCTTTGTTGCTCTTGGCTTGTATACTTGAACCTTTTTTTGTTCTTGGCTTGAAAAGATTATTTGAGCTGGAGGAGCAGGGATCAGAGCAGGGAGCAGAGTAGGGTTTAGATGTGGCCTTTCAAAACCTGGTGGAGGCCCTATTGATGAGGATTGAGTTCCTTCTGTAGTATGAGGAGGAGGGACAGAAGGAGGGGGTAAGGCTTGAATGCCAGCCAGTTCTGCCAGAGTTAACATTGAAATGGTAATGTGAAAACAGAGAGATGAGAAGGGATAGTGGAGAAGAAGGCTGAGGGTCAAAGAAGAATGTTGAGGATCAAAACCCACAAGGTCGAAGGTGGTCCGATGGAATTGATAATCCCATCATGGACACAACACCTGAAGAAGAGCCCGTCGATGATGATCTTCAAAACATCAGAAAGTGTAACAGTAAGGAAGGATGATCTTCAATGAACAGGGTTTGTGCAACTGTAGCAAGTTGAGAGAGAATTGTATTTGCTATTATGTTGAAACTTAAGTTGACGGAAATGTACTTAGGTGTCTTACTTGGGTTGTTCCCTTCGTTGTGTGCCTGTTTTAATGGTTAGTGATTGAGTTAAAGTTGGTATGGTTGGACCGTTGAGCGTCAGGTTTAAAAGGGTTTTTGTCTTTAAATTGGCTTAAGTGTCGCATCGTTATATCAAACTTTTAAATGTAATTTAAATTGTGGAAAGGCTTTCTTATAAATCCGAAATGGGGAAGGTTTATGGTTTTTCCCTATTGGGCGTCAAGCTCACCCCTTACCGTGTTTCTACAGGTTTTAGCTTTGACTTGGAGTAGAGGGAATCACAGAGCATGGGGCTAGCGAGGGTCCGGGATTATCTTTATTTTATTTTTCGTAGAGACGTACTGTTTGTTTTTGGACTTATGTATTTGACTGAGTGTAGGACTCAGGGTTTCGAACTTCTGTTGACTTATTTTATCTAGCTTTATCAGCTATTACTTGTTTGAAACTGTTATTAGTTAATTTCGCTAAGTCATGTCTTGGGTCCGGTCATTACCGGATTTCGCTAACTATGACCTTGTGATATGTTTGAGATATTTGTGGGTGTGATCCGATACGATATGTTCCGAGACGAGGAGATATTCTGGTACGATACCTATACCGAGGGAGGATTCCGGTGTAGGGTATCTAGGCCGAGGTTGGTGTCCCACGTACGCGGTCCCCCAGGGCTAAGAGTTCTGGTACGATACCTACATCGAGGGGGTATTCCGGTGTAGGATATCCAGACCGAGGATGGTGTGATCCGTACCCCGATGTTGTGTGGTCCGGGAAGACATCTAGGTCGATGTTGTGTGGTCCGGTACGATGTATTGTGAGTGTACCCCGATGCTGTGTGGTCCAGGAAGATATCTAGGCCGATGTTGTGTTGTCCAGTACGATAAGGTTGAGACGGGCTATGGAAGTCGACGACGGGGGGGACTGCTGTACGGGACTTGTGGTTGTTTTATTATATGTTGTTGCTTAATGATTGGTAAGTGATGTGATTGAGCGTGGTTATAATCATGTAAGTATGGTTTGTGTTATTTGTATTCTATGAATGTCGTTAGTTGTTGTGCCTTGCTAGTATGCCCTAATTGGACGGTTACTCGTGGTGGTGAGCGGATAACTCATCACCTTAACTACTTTTTCCTACTGAGCGAAAGCTCACCCCCTTTTTATTTACTGCTTTATAGGTTTTGACCGTGAGTCAGTTTAGAGGATGTCTCGGAGCTCGGGAGCTAATCGAGAGTCCGAGATTTCTTACTTAGTAGAGACATACTTTCTCTTTTTGTACTAAACAGTGTCTTTCTTTATTTTGGATTTTGAGCGGTTGACTCATGGCATCAGAATTGTTGTTTTGGAACTAAATTCAAAATTTTATTTCGTTTAAATGTTTATTTATTATTGTTTTTAGTTCACTTCTCGAGTCCGGTCAAAATCGGATTTGGGGCGTGACAAAACCTCTTACAAGACGAAAGAGGAGAAATACACAAGTCTGACTACATACTTCAAAAACCCTAGAAGGACGCAACAATCATCATCGGGCAAAACCAACAAAGGAAACAGACCACAACTCCAATAAACAAGCCGGGGATGAACTTGAAATCAACAACACAAGGACCAAAGCCATGCAGGGGTGCAAATATGGGTCATAGACCCGGAAGCTCAGAATGGGTACGCAGACCCAAGACAAAGAAAAAGGTCTAGAAACCCATATTTTACAACCATAAAGACATGAACAGTACATCCACGAGCTTGGCGCTCGGAATACAACCATGAGCATGGCGCTCAAAATACACCCATGAGCATGACGCTCGGAATACAACCACGAGCATGACGCTCGAAATACTACGACGAGCATGGCGCTCGGAATAAAACCAGGAGCTTGGCGCTTAGAAGACAACCCGAGCATGTCTCTCGGAACCACGAGCATGTCGCTCGAAAAACCATAACCACGAGCATGACGCTCGGACTACAACCACGAGCATGTCGCTCGGAATACAACCACCGACAAGCCTACCAGAGAGAAAGGAGAAAAGAGAAGAAACTCGTACCGGCATAGTAGATGATCAACAGAACATGCACTCATGCCCGGTCCTCTTTATGAAACCGGCCAACACCGAGAAACGCCAATGGAGGAGAGGACCCAGTAATTCTACCGAGCATGAGGCGGGTCCCGCAGGCAGTCACAAACTGCAGCAAGAGACGCTCAAAGATGAAGAAGTCCCCAGGTGGGTGAGGCACCAAAAGCATCTAGAGTAGCTCAGCAACGATCCACCGTCGATAGGCTGAAGAAACGCGTCCCACGACCTGAGCAAAGACCAGACACCTCCAAAGACCCGAGAGAAAGTCATCGTCAAAGCCGCTTGTCAAAACCGCATGAGATAGAGTAGACCAAGAAGCTCGCTCTCAGCCCTCCGTAACCTGACTTCGGCCAACACCGAAAAGGGCCCCAAAAGGAGGAGGACCGGTATTTCTACCGAGAGCTAACTCCGAACTCCAAACCAACTGAAGCAAACCAAAGCTTTGGAGGAATCGAAACTGGAATGCGAGCTGAGCGTTCCGAAACCGAGACTGGTAACCCCTCACCGAAAACAGCAAGGATCCGAAGGGGAAGGTTTGTAATGATACCGAGGACGATCCAATTTGATCCCAAACAGAGGAGACAGCAAAAGCCAGAGAAGAGTAACAGTCTAGCCCAAACAGAGGTTCATGCCCAAGCCCAGAACCAGACCCAGACCCAGAACCAAGCCCAGACCCAGGCCCACCCGATCCAGTACGGCCCGACCCGCAACCCGCTACCACAACCAGCTACCCGAATCTGTATGGGCCCGACCCGATGGAGCTTGGCCGAACCCAACAGACCGGGTAAGGCCTACCCAGACCAAAGGCCAATAAGTCTCCCGAGCCAGCCGCCCCCATACAGCCTCCGAACCAGCTTCCACGAACCAACACCCACCAAAAAGTGTGCAACTCCGGGGGAACCCAGGCGAGATACCAGGGCACAGACCGTGCCTGCTCCGGCGAGCACCAACAAACCAGCGAGCTTTAGCTGAGAACTCGGCTGGAACGAACAACAGGTCAACCCAAAGAACTCCGTCAGGCCACCGCACCGACGAGCTCTGACTCCGGCTAGCAGCACCTGACCCCCGACTGACTCCGGCGACCCAAGAATGAGACAAGTACACCAGCAGAGCTCCCACCAGACCGGGTCAGAAGCAAAGAGAAAAGGGGACGCAAGAGAGAGGAAAAAAGAAGAAGAAGGAGGGAAGAGAAGGGCTGGAGAAGAACTCCACCGACGACAGTCATTGCCGGAACTGTCGGCCGTCGCCGGTGGAGGAAGGAACAGGGCGGCGGTGGCTTCCTAGGATTTCAAGGGTTTGAGAGCGTTTAGTTCTATTCTTTTGCTCTTATTCCTCGTTAGTGCAAATGATTTTGTGACAAAGACTATAAGGAGTGGGAGATAGGGCGGGAGTGGCACATGTCTTGTGTGATGGATTCGTGACATGTTTGATTCACCTCGAGACGTGCATGATAAAGCACACATCAAAATGAAAGTGGCAAAGCGTATACGAGAACCCAATCGAGGTAGAGGTGTAGCTTCACCCTCAGTTTCTTTTTTCTTAGTTGTTTCATCATCGTTGTTCGCCTCCTTTGTTATCCTCTGATAGCTTTTTAACTCCCTAAACTATAGAATATAAACTATAGAATATGACAGACAAGTCACCTCAAAACTGGAATCACTAAATTACAAATGGTAAGATACGCTTAAAGGTTGGAATCAAATTCTTTAGGAGTGGGGTATTTGGTATATTTGATAGCAGGAAGTTTGAGAATTTTGTGATTAAGAATGAAGAATGTAGTCATATTGGGGAAGAGAGTTGAAAAAACATTTTGACGTGAGAATATGAGTATCTTTAAGAGCGTAAAAGTAATACAAATTTGAAGAATAATTGTTTAAAATGTGAAGGATCAAGGACGTATTTTGTCATATATAAGAGATTAAATAGTTGTTGGTCTGTAACTGCTCTTTTTCGCCGACGAATAATACATGTCGTGCATAACCGTTGTTTGTCGCAGCTCAAATCAGCGATGCAGGAACTAATTCGACTATATCGTTATTTGGTTGAATTCGTCAACGAATCGGTTTTTCCTAAGTTTACGGGCGACTGCATCGTCTATACCCCTAAAAAAATCTATTTTGATCAATTATTAGGATAAACTCCAGGTCCTTAACATTCATGTGCCTTTGTCAATGTTACTGAATAAGATACGTCATAAGAGCCGTCTCTCCCACTCTCTTCAACCCTAGCCGCCGCCCATTTGAGATCTTCGTTTCCTTCCGGCGACGCCATGGTCTCCGGCCATGGACGTCGCCGGTAGGTTCTCTTGTTCTTCTGCTCCGTTATTACCCCGCTTCAACCCCCCCCCCCCACCCCACCTTTTCCCCTCTCCTCTCAAGGCCGGGTCGGCACCGGATTTTCGTGTTTCGGTGTCTGTGTCCGTCTCCAACTGATGCTGTTTTTGGTGCCAACGGACTCGCAAGGTGGGTCTGAGCGGTGATGGGCAGCTCCGGCGACTCGTCACGCTGTAGATCCGACCTGAACGGTTACCTTTAACAGGGATCTGGAGTTCGCGTTTTCAGGATTCCTCGGGTAAAGGTCCCTTGTCAAACAGTGGCAACTCTGACTCGGCTAGGTTTATTCCTTTCGTTTTTACAACTTTTTAATAACTGCACTTGGTGCAGATTGGGTGTGCACTAGTTGCACGGTATGTGTGCACTAGTTGCACGTTTGGTGTGCCCGTTATGTGGCACGGTTTGGTGTGCACGTTGTTGCACTTTTGACGTGCATGCGTTTGCACATTCTAGGGCGTCCTATGTGCGTTCTAGTAAGGAGTTCGATAATATTATATTGTAGACTGGTTAGTTTGGAGTCTTTAATTTTATCGTTTGCTTGTGCGCTTTCATCAGATTGTACGTATGTCACTTTGATTGATATATAAAATTTATGTCTCCCGCTTTTCGTCAAAAAAGAGAGGATAAACTCCAGGCGAAATCACTGCAATTTTGGCCCATGTGAAAGATGCTTTACAATTAGACCTTCTAAGACCATCCGTAATGGGTTTAGACCGAATAGGTCTAATTCTATTCTAATTTGACAAGAGATAGAGAAAAGGTGGACCGTATCGACCCGATTCGTGGGAAAGGTGGGCCCAAAATGTATTTATTATATTATTAAATTATTTGATGCAACGTGGCGATTTTCCATAAGAGAATCGTAGCTTAGATTCGAATAGACGGGCGACGAATCCCGCCTTAGACTTTGCGATCTAAACCGAAGAGTCGAGCTTTTTTTTCCAAAAAAATAACCTATTCGACACCCGAATCGACCTGCAAACGCTTCCACTCTAGGTGATCTAAGTTGATAATTTGGATTGGTAGGGTATATAAAAAATTCTGGTGGGTAGGACCCGAGTTAGGCAACTCAGCATGATCTCTTTAAGAGGATAAGTATCGGAATAGGATGGGTGATAAACGGATTAGACGCCACATCAATTGAGCATATCTTACGTTTGAAGGGTAGGGAGAGGCGGCTTAATCAGAATCTGAAAGTAGCCTTGTCACAAAAATTGAGAAACTCATTCCCAATTATTCTCGGTCGGGTTGTGACAACACAAATTACGACAATAAAATAACAATTACCCTTCAAAAGTGGCTAAAGTGGGTTCCACATTGGGGCCATGAAGCAATCAATCAATTTTCACACTAGTTTTGTCTCAAGACGAATGTTTCTTTTGCTTGAGAGTTGAAACACTTTCTATGCAACGCTGTTTATTTACACCCTTAATTTTCAAACGTTTGGTAGCATAAAGGTCAAGTTCCTGCAACAACCATAATCGTTCAAAAGAATAATAGTATGAAAGAAATAAATAAAGAAGAAGATGGTGGCGCCAAAATGCCAGCAAATATAGCATCCCATATTGGGTCAATTTCGAGCCCATTTTCATCATTGACTTTTATGTTGTCATCCTCCGGATCACCCATAACCAACTTTAAGAATACCAAAATTAACAAATAGCATTTTTATGGAAGAACATAAAATAGTGAAAACTAGAGAGCCATTCCAGAACACAGATTCTCATTTGAGGCTGGTTGCCATAATAATATAAAAAATTAATTCCTGTTTTTGCTGAGTTTTATAGTTAGCAGTAGCAAGAACATCACCATCCATATCCTGTTGAATCTTTTCTTGGTCAGATTCTTTATTATATATATCTTTATTTCTGCTGTCAAATTGGAATCGTCAGCAAGATATAGCTGTGACTCTATTTGGTCGTAAGAGCATTTGCAATGGTGGTCGAACATTTGTTGATTCAAATTAACGATCATTCATCGATCACAGATGCATTGCCTCGCCTTTTCTCACTAAGCCACAACATCAACAGCTGGTTTAAACCTGTTTCGTTTTGGCTATGTGTTTTTGGCTCTCTTGCCTCTGGTTTTTAGGTCCATTGTTGGGGCAATCCCTGATTAATGTGCTAGCTTTGTTTTAGGTTGTATGGCTTCAACCCTTTAGCACTTGGGAAGGCGGGGTTGTAACTTTGTTGGGAGCCGGTTAGTTTTGTTTGGGGTAGTTTGCAGACCAAGTAAACGGTTTCTTGGGTCTCAAGTCACATGTTTGATCTTCATGGGTAGTGTTGATTAGTGTTGGGTGTTTTTTTTTGGATCGAACCTCAGTTGTAACTTGTAACTTCTCTTTCACCTCGAAAGAGGCTTAATTTAAATTTGCTTTGCCGATCAAAAATAGAACATCGACGATCTTGATTGAGGAAGGAGGTGACGAGCGAGTTTGACAATCGGCAAGCAACTCGCGTGTTACAGCCAATGAACTATGACATGTGTCCTAGAATATTGATCAATAAATATTGTTTACATAATTTTACATGGTATATGTTATTTGCAAATATCATGATTAAAGTTTTATTCAATTAGTTACTGTTTATCGAACGTATTTTTACAAATTTTATCGTTCCGAATTAAAATTTGAAATTGGCGAGTAATTAGACAACAATAGTATTGTAGATTGAAAGAAACAAGTGATTTGGTTGTATGCGGGGAAAAAATTACTTTTGGGGAATTGAAATAGGCAAGTAACATTATTGTCCATGCTCTAAGAGCATGTGTAGTGGTGAGACTTACTAAGGGATAAAAATATGGGATATATATACTGATAGTGTAGAATAGTGACTTTGAACCTCTTAATTTAAATTGTGTTCGGGCTCATGTTTTGAGTGGATGTTGAATTAATGTTTTAATTTATTAAATTCCGAGTTTTTTTTAGCGAAAGTTACCAATTCTATTAACTTAAAAGAGAGTCTGTACAAAGATACCCCCCCCCCCCCCGAGAGGTCCTTTTCCAAAAACCCTATGAGAAATCGCCAGTGCCACACTCGGATTTAAAGAAAACAATAAACAACTATAAAATCGATACTGTCGAGAACTGCTCAAAATAATGCCTAAACGCTTCTTGATCATATGGGGGGACTCTTCTTGTCGTGAGGAGTACGATCGAATCTGAACTCAACAATATTAAGGGGAAGACAGACTTTAGTCAGGAACCTCTCCCAGGTGTGGTTCCTAAACTCCGAGTTGTCTATCATTCCTCATAGGGAGGCTGCTTACCAGTCCTCGTCTGATCTTCACGGGGTTCTCCAACTGACCCCCTCTTCATCCCTAGCGCCCCAAGTAGGGTAGCCCCTGAGTTGGCAGCCGACCTATTTAAGGAAGGCTGGAAGATCTACTAAGTTCTCTAGCCTGGATCGTCAACCCTGTCCACTGTACCCCTTGGGTTAGGTACAGTGTTCGGGACTATAATTGGCCACCTTTCTCGAGATAATGGGTCTTTACGTACCGTGTTCTGGGTCAAAGATGCGAACCCCGATGGGATGACCGACCGAGTACTCCTTACTCTCCCAATATGTAGCATAGTTCCTTCCTTGGCGATCTTTTGAGCTCCAACAACGAGTCGTCAAAAGAGGGGTTCCAAGCGTCTCCCAATTGAAATCCCGAATCCCATGTCCCATCCTTCAAAAATTAAAACATAAAGTGGGTAGCTTAGTATAGGTCAAGGAGACACGGGCCGGTTCTCGAAAATACTGAAACCGTAGGAGGAGAGATCAGCGCATGGCGCGCTAGAGAGTGCCAGAAGCGTACCTTGACCCCCCCCCCCCCCCCCCAACAAAGACCCACTAATCGCATGGAACATCCAGACAAACTCATAGAGAAGCTACAATGGTCTCCCTAATCGTTTTTGTCCATACCAATGGGGGTAAGCCTTTGGCATGGACTCAAAGCTGTAGACGGTCCAAACTAGGAGGATCTCGGGCCATTGGGTCGATGTCCCCAAGCAGTAATGAGTGACCATTAAAGCTGTGAAGACCGCTCCGGTTAAAAAGGTTTAATTCATTAAATTTAATTGATCGAGGTGTCGAGGTTGAAAAAGTATCGGGTCAGTAGTTGGTAAGGTCGTGGTGGGACTTTGGTTCGACGTTTGAGAGCTTTTGCGAAAAAAAAAACAAAGAGAAGCAAAAAACAAAAGAGTTGGACCCCGCTGGGCCAGACCCGACCAGCGATCCAGCCCGAGCCAGGCCCGCCCGTTTTAGCTGTCATCCTTGCGTTGGGCCGTGTGGCCCAGTTGTTGTCTGAGGCCCATTTTCAGTCGCCCCGGGTATTTAACCCTCAAATTAGGGTTTGAGCTCAGAGTCTGCTCCTTCATCTTCTCTAAACGCAGCCCCGAACTCCCCCCCCTCTTCTCTGATTTCGGTTCCATCTTCCCCCTTCTTCGTTCGCACGCACGCCCACCTCCCTCTCCTTCCCTTCTCAGTTGAACCCAAAAGTCGCCGGCGTTCATCTCTTCCCCCATCGATGCGCAGCCGAACCCGTCGAGCTTCCTTTTACCTCGTCTCGAATCCCGACCACCTCCTCCCTTGACCTCAGCCTCTCCGGTGGACCAGGCCGCCACCGACCGAGTCTCTCTCTCCGTCTAACCCACGACCGCCACTCGCCAGAACCTCGCCCCTCAAACCGAGCTCTCATCCTTCTTCTGGTGCTTCACCGGAACGCCGCCGAGTCCCGCCGTCGTCGTGCACGGCCCGAGCCGTGGCAGTTTCGCCGGCGCGCACTCAGATCCGGGGCAGACCCGTTCGTCTTCGTCCAGATCTGGGACGGGCGAGAGACCCATGTGCTCCGCCGTGCCCCGCCGCCCTTACTTCCCTACGGTGAGCTACCACCGTGAGTCCTCGGCCGGTGACGTTTTCGCCGCTGGCCGCTCGAGTTTTTGACTGAAATACCTCTGTTTCCTTCTTCTATTTTTGCTCTCCGAACCTTTTCTGGATCTGTACGATCGTGTTTAATCAAACAAGAAAAACCTTTGTATTATCTACTAAGAGTTAAAAATTGGGTTTCTGTATGATTTTGGGACTAGTTTTGAATCGGAGAGAGAAAAAGGAAAGGAAACGCCTTTTTAAATTAAAAAGGGTTAAAAGCTGTTGTAAAACGAAAATCCGTTATGTAAAAAGGATTGTATTTTGGGACTTGACCCGATCTGTTGAATGTTGAACGTGGAAAGAATAACCGGGCTGTTGAACGGTGTTGGCCCGGTCGTCAGCAGCTAGGAGACGCTGCTGTGGTATCGTCTTGAGGTAGGGAAAAGTAGCCGGATCTCGGCCCTGACTAGGGAAAGTTAACAGTAGAATTGCATGTGACACTTGGGTGTCGTGGGTTAAGTAGGTTATCGAATATTAGAAACGCATGTGACACTTGGGGTGTCGTGGGTTAAGTAGGTTATCGAAGATTGGAAATGCATGTGACACTTAGTAGTGTCGTAGGAGCAGAGAACTTATCGACGTTAGAATTACTGGAGGCATATGAACATGTCCGGAGGTTGATTGTGAACTTATCGATATTAGGAGTACTGGAGGCATATGACCATGCCCGGAGGTTGATTGTGAAACTGTTGATATTAGGACTGCTGGAGGCATTGGTTATGCCCGGAGGTTGTTTGTGTAATTGGTGTCTTGGGTGGCCATGAGAGCCCGTACTTTACTGTTGTGTCTTGGGTGGCCATGAGAGCCTGTGTTTTACTGTTGTGTCTTGGGTGACCATGAGAGCCCGTTTTACAGTTGGTGTCTTGGGTGGCCATGAGAGCCCGTGTTTTGGGTGGCCGTGAGTGCCCGTGGGGTTGTTGAGCCCGTGAGTTATTGTTGGTGTGTCTTGGGAGGTCGTGAGTGCCCGTTGGGTTGTTGAGCCCGTGAGTTACTATTGGTGTGTCTTGGGAGGCCGTGAGTGCCCGTGGGGTTGTTGAGCCCGTGAGTTACTGTTGGTATGTCTTGGGAGGCTGTGAGTGCCCGTGGTGTTGTTGAGCCCGTCAGTTACTGTTGGTGTGTCTTCGAGGGCCGTAAGTGCCCGTGGGGTTGTTGAGCCTGTGAGTTACTGTTGGTGTGTCTTGGGAGGCCGTGAGTGCCCGTGGGGTGGTTGAGTCCGTGCTTTACTGTTGGTGTCTTGGGTGGCCATGAGTGTCTGTGGAGTGTTGAACCTGTGTTGTTGCTGTTTGTTGAACTTTGCTTGTGATTGTGATTGTGTTTGCCCGAGGTTCGTGACCCGACTTTGTGTCGGGAAGTGGTGTGGAAATTTGGCTGGCTTACGAGTTCGAGTCTCGGTAAGTTGCGAGCGTTCTTTGGCTAGCCTAATCCGTGTTCGAGTCTCGGCAGGTTTTGAGCGTTTTTAGGCGGTGAGAGGGCAGCTCACCTTCCGACTAGCTATCAGAAAAGTAGCTCGGTTTATCGCCAACATGTCGACCGCCTGGAGCCTGACAGTGATAGGTAAAGCACGTGGGGCAGGCTCGAGCCGAGCAGGTTAGCAACCGGCACTGAGCAGCTGACAGGAATGCGATCCTTTGTGATCTTGTCTGGTATGCGATCCTTTGTGATCTTGTTTGGTGTGCGATCCTTTGTGATCTTGGGTGTTGCGTGGTTGTCTGTCGTGTCTTTGGAGGAGGTCGTCAATCGTTGTGTCAGGTCTACATCACGAGTCCGAGTGTTGAGTCTTTTCAGGAAAGTAATGGGTTGTGTGTCAGTTGGGTACTTGAGTTTGGGGATTTGATTTCCCGGTGTTGGGTTGGTTTTGGGTGTTACCGGCATTGTCTGCTAAGTATGCCGTAGTCAGTCTGTTATCCGTGGTGGTGAGCGAACGCTCACTCCTAGCTTCTTTTCCTACAGGTACTGATCACAGGACGGACTAGGTGAGCTCTCGAAGCTTGAGGAGCTAGGAGTGGAGTCCGGGTTTTACCTTTTGAGTCTAGTGACAGATACCATGTACTTTGCCCAATTGTTGGGACGTTTTTAAGTTGTAAATATTATTTTGATTAATTAAATGGCGATTTTAAAGTGTTGATTCAAAACAGGTTACAAATGTTTTATCGTTTTAAATGTTCGCGTCCCGAGTTCGGTTTACTGAAATTGGGGCGTGACAGCTTGGTATCAGAGCTCGAGGTTTCACACCTCGGACTGTACGTCAATTAGGTGGGGAGAGTCAAGTCAGTAAAGTCCCGTCGTGCGTTGTTTACGCAGCTCGGAACCGTGTGTAGACCTGTTGTGTTTTGAGTCTTGTTGTGTTTCTGTGTATGTGCAGTACGGGGTTACTGGCATACTGTTTGTGTGTTGCTGCGTGAAACGTTTTTAAGCTGTCGTGACTCGACTCAGGAGCGCTCCTGTAGTCGAACGCGACGGTGTTGATATCAATGGGTACAATGTAGTTCGGGGACGCCTGAACCGGGTTGTAACTACGTGATGTCAAGAAATGAGGTTTTAAAATGAAAAAGGAGAAAGTTTTGAAAATTCGTTGTCCCCGTGGGCGTGTTTTTGATTTTGTTTGGCCCTGTGGGCGTATGTTTAAGTTGGTTGGCCCGGTGGGCGTGTTTCGACTTTTGTTAGCCCTGTGGGCGTGTGTGTGGGTTGATTGGTCCGGTGGGTGCGTTTTGATTTTGGTTGGTCCGGTGGGTGAGTTTTGAGTTTGGTTGGCCCGGTGGGCGGGTTTCGGTCTTGGTTGGCCTTGTCGGCTAGTGGTTGAGGTTTGGGTGACTTGTGTTTGGTCTATAAATCGTTGTACGTGTGGTGTTAGTTTGGTGGTCGTTTTTCTGTGACGCACAAGTGTGCGGGTCGCTAAGAGCAGGGTAGGATGTGAGTGCCCTAGGATAGACGTGACGGTGTGTTAGGTTCGAAGTCGTTGCAGCTACGGGGCGGGCCGTGGACCGGCACGGTAGGAGACGTGGTCGGGGCCACTGGTTTGGCCCGGAAGGACGCATGGTCCGGGTGGCTTGCCGGCCCGAAGGGACGCACGGTCCAGGTGGCTTGCCGGCCCGGATGGAAGCCCGGTCGGGGTGACTCGCCGGCCCAGAAGGTGGAACGGTCCGGGCCACTCACCGGCCCGGAATGCTGCACGGTCCGGCCCATTTACCGGCCTGGTCCAGCCAGCTGCTTTCAAAAAAATTTGGTTTCGTCGTGTGGTTAGTTTTGTTGTTGTGTGACTGGGTTCACGTTTGCACGGTTGAGTGTTGGTTGGAGTGGCTGTGTTCACGGTCGGGTTGGTTGTAGAGGGCGTAAGTTCAATGTTAAAGGATGAGGTCTTGGGTTCGAGACTCATCAATAACCTACGGTAATGATACAGCGCCTCGGTATGAGAATCTCACCACGGAGAGGGGTAAGGGTTGGTGCGCTGCGGCGCCATAAGAACTACTTTTCCGTATGTGAACGGGTGTTCGAGGTTTCCCTCGCGTGAACGGTTTGGTTGAGGTTTCCTTCACGTGAGTGGGGTATTTGAGGTTTCCTTATGTGATCGGATTATTGGGGTATTGATAGTGTGAGCAATAATGTTTGCTTAGTTGAGAATATAATCCCCGTTGAGGTTTCCCACGTGATCGGGTAATTGGGGTATTGAGGTTGTGAGCAAAGGTAGTTTGCTGAGTTGAGGACATGATCCCTGTTTCGAGGTTTCTCTTACGTGAGCGAGTACTAAGGTGTTGATAGCGTGAGCAGTGTGACGTTTGACATCAGGTTTTGAGGTAGTGGTTTACCCTGGTTAGATCGATAAGTCTTTAGTGCGTTACTAGTATGCCATAATCGAACGGGTGTCCGTGGAGGTGAGCATAACGCTCATCCCCTTTACTACTTTTCCCGCAAGGGACGAGTAGCGAACACTGGTTTGGTTGCGGAAAGTTATAAGTAAATGCCTAGAAGACCGTGTGAGGGTTGCACTGGACCTTACCGGAGTGACTAATGGAGTGAGTGTTCGGTCTCCGATTTGGGCGTCAGTTTTATTGAATACCGGGATGTCACACTCGTTTGTTCGTCGAGTTGTGCTGAGAGGTTGGGGCTGAGTTTAGAGCCGTTGAGTCCACCCCTGTGTCTGGACACGCCGGTTGGCGGTGGTGTGGTGTTGACTAGGGTCTGTCGTGCCTGCGGAGTTAGAGAAGCGAACCGATACAGGAGGTTCGAGAGAGGGCTCAAGAGCCCTGATGTTGGATCGAGTCCTCACCCTGAGGATCGGGTATGTTCGGAGTTGGTAGGCACGACGACGGTAGTGGAGCGAGGTCCTAGAGAGACTGGGAGGATCCGCGAGGATCGGCAGAGACTGAGCTGGTGCGTGTATCCAGGGGAAGGATACTTACGAAATGACAACCTTTGAACGTAATCTTGGGAATGGATTGGCTGGCGAAGTGCAGAGCCAATATCGACTGTTACTGGCGACGAGCTGCGAGAGTCCCAACATTCGCGCCTGACAATGCACGTGGGTAGCACTAAGAGGAGCGCGACATCGGGTGGCATGTCTAGTGGAGCGGGATGCGGAGAGCGGTCGCGGAGTTAGTATCGCGATGCCTCACTCGTCGGCAGGTGAGAGCCGAACATCAGCGTCCCACTGGGTTATTGCAGCCACTGCCGGGTGCACAGTGGAAATGGGGGCACGTCACGATGGATTTCGTGAGCGATTAGCCGAGTTCGCCTACAATAACAGCTTTCAGGCCAGTATCGAGATGGCACCGTTCGAAGCGTTGTAGGGTAGGCCGTGTCGGTCGCCCGTGTGCGGGGAGGAAGTGAGGAATAACAGTTAGGAGAGGTGGCCGAGTGATGATGAGATCAGAGTGGCGCAGCGGAAGCGTGATGGGCCCATAACCCACAGACATTACATTCTTCGGTTTTCTTTACACGTGAGGAGACGTGGGATCTAAAAGTAGAACCTTGTTGTGGTTCTGGCGTCTTGACACCGTGACTAAGTACATTGTGGTTCGACGAGTGTGTGCAGTGTGTGGTAGAAGTGGGAGGACCTCGCGTGGTATCCGGAAACAAATCTCCGAGTACGACTACCACAACGCTTTGAGGCCAGTGACACTATGGCATCGCACAAGCGTTAGAGGGTAGGTCGGCATTTGCCCAAGCAGGGCACACTTGCGGTTTAATAGTGACCAGAGTGGTCCCGAGTTGCTCGAGAAGCGACTGAAGGGTCGCGTGATCGTGGACGATTAAGAACCGCGTAGAGTGGACACGGAAGCGCGAGGATGAGGTACGAGCGAGGTTTCCAAACCGTTCGAAGTTCGAGGGACTGGTACTTGTGGCGTATTCAGGGCTTGACTACGTTTGGAGTCCGTTGACGATTGTTCGAGTAACAGGACGTGGACTTCTCTTGTTTGTTGAGTGCGCGATACTTGGTTAAGCGAAGAGAGTGGCTGAGGAGAGGTGTCGTTGTGCTGGATCCGTTTTAAGGGCGACGTGAGTTGTGTCCCGGTTTGATACTTTTACCAACAGACGTTTCTGGTTTAGGATATCTCGATCAAGTTGCGTTCGACGGTGTGACGTCTCTACCGACGAAGGATTCCGGTATCGATTAACGGGCTTAAGTGTTTTTTCGTGTGCTTGAGGGGAAGTAGACTGGGAGTGTTATTCGGTTGTACCCTGAGAAAGGGTTAAGTGGAACGCGTTCGTTTTAAATTTCGAGGACGAAATTCTTTTAAGGGGGTAGACTGTGAAGACCGCTCCGGTTAAAAAGTTTTAATTCATTAACTTTAATTGATCGGGGTGTCGAGGTTGAAAAAGTATCGGGTCGGTAGTTGGTAAGGTCGTGGTGGGACTTTGGTTCGACGTTTGAGAGCTTTTGCAAAACAAAGAAAAAGAAAGAGAAGCAAAAAAAAAAGAGTTGGACCCAGCTGGGCCAGACCCGACCAGCGATCCAGCCCGAGCCAGGCCCGCCCGTTTTAGCTTTCATCCTTGCGTTGGGCCGTGTGGCCCAGTTGTTGTTTGAGGCCCATTTTCAGTTGGCCCGGGTACTTAACCCTCGAATTAGGGTTTGAGCTCAGAGTCTGCTCCTTCATCTTCTCTAAACGCAGCCCCGAACTCCCCCCTCCTCTTCTCTAATTTCGGTTCCGTCTTCCCCCTTCTTCGTTCGCACGCACGCCCACCTCCCTCTCCTTCCCTTCTCAGTTGAACCCGAAAGCCGTCGGCGTTCATCTCTTCCCCCATCGCTGCGCAGCCGAACCCGTCGAGCTTCCTTTTCCCTCGTCTCAAATCCCGACCACCTCCTCCCTTGACCTCAGCCTCTCCGCGGACCAGGCCGCCACCGACCGAGTCTCTCTCTCCGTCTAACCCACGACCGCCACTCGCCGGAACCTCGCCCCTCAAACCGAGCTCTCATCCTTCTTCTGGTGCTTCACCGGAACGCCGCCGAGTCCCGCCGTCGTCGTGCACGGCCCGAGCCGTGGCAGTTTCGTCGGGGCGCACTCAGATCCGGGACAGACCCGTTCGTCTTCGTCCAGATCTGGGACGGGCGAGAGACCCATGTGCTCCGCCGTGCCCCGCCGCCCTTACTTCCCTACGGTGAGCTACCACCGTGAGTCCTCGGTCGACGACGTTTTCGCCGCTGGCCGGTCGAGTTTTTGACCGAAATACTGGATCTGTACGATCGTGTTTAATCAAACAAGAAAAACCTTTGTATTATCTGCTAAGAGTTAAAAATTGGGTTTCTGTATGATTTTGGGACTAGTTTTGAATCGGAGAGAGAAAAAGGAAAGGAAACGCCTTTTTAAATTAAAAAGGGTTAAAAGCTGTTGTAAAACGAAAATCCGTTATGTAAAAAGGATTGTATTTTGGGACTTGACCCGATCTGTTGAATGTTGAACGTGGAAAGAATAACCGGGCTGTTGAAACGGAATTAGGACGGGTTTAAAAGCAGAACGTTGAGTCGGGTGTCTCGGGAATCGTGCCACGAAACCCGTACCTCGGGTTCTGAGCCTCAGAACCCGTAACTCGAAAACCGTGCATTGGAATCCGTGCATTGGGAAACGTGCACCGAGTTCTGTGCTCGGGGTTTGGGTGCTCGAACCCGATTCGTCGTTTAATCCCGCTTTGGAATCGTTCGAGTTTAAAGGTCAACTTGTCGTTATTTGGACTGTACCGTTTCTGAGTATAAGTTTTACCTGTTAAAATCAGACTGGGACTTCGCCCGAGAAGACCACGGTCGAACCCAGACTTGGATTTCGTGGACTTCGCCCTAGAAGACGGTGTTGGCCTGGTCGTCAGCAGCTAGGAGACGCTGCTGTGGTATCGTCTTGAGGTAGGGAAAAGTAGCCGGATCTCGGCCCTGACTAGGGTAAGTTAACAGTAGAATTGCATGTGACACTGGGGTGTCGTGGGTTAAGTAGGTTGTCGAATATTAGAAACGCATGTGACACTTGGGGTGTCGTGGGTTAAGTAGGTTATCGAAGATTGGAAATGCATGTGACACTTAGTAGTGTCGTAGGAGCAGAGAACTTATCGACGTTAGAATTACTGGAGGCATATGACCATGCCTGGAGGTTGATTGTGAACTTATCGATATTAGGAGTACTGGAGGCATATGACCATGCCCGGAGGTTGATTGTGAAACTGTTGATATTAGGACTGCTGGAGGCATTGGTTATGCTCGGAGGTTGTTTGTGTAATTGGTGTCTTAGGTGGCCATGAGAGCCCGTACTTTACTGTTGTGTCTTGGGTGGCCATGAGAGCCCGTGTTTTGCTGTTGTGTCTTGGGTGGCCATGAGAGCCCGTGTTTTACTGTTGGTGTCTTGGGTGGCCATGAGAGCCCGTGTTTTGGGTGGGTGAGTGCCCGTGGGGTTGTTGAGCCCGTGAGTTACTGTTGGTGTGTCTTGGGAGGTCGTGAGTGCCTGTGGGGTTGTTGAGCCCATGAGTTACTGTTGGTGTGTCTTGGGAGGCCGTGAGTGCCCGTGGGGTTGTTGAGCCCGTGAGTTACTGTTGGTGTGTCTTGGGAGGCCGTGAGTGCCCGTGGGGTTGTTGAGCCTGTGAGTTACTGTTTGTGTGTCTTGGGAGGCCGTGAGTGCCCGTGGTGTTGTTGAGCCCGTCAGTTACTGTTGGTGTGTCTTGGGAGGCCATAAGTGCCCGTGGGGTTGTTGAGCCTGTGAGTTACTGTTGGTGTGTCTTGGGAGGCCGTGAGTGCCCGTGGGGTGGTTGAGTCCGTGCTTTACTGTTGGTGTCTTGGGTGGCCATGAGTTCCTGTGGAGTGTTGAACCTGTGTTGTTGCTGTTTGTTGAACTTTACTTGTGATTGTGATTGTGTTTGCCCGAGGTTCGTGACCCGACTTTGTGTCGGGAAATGGTGTGGAAATTTTGCTGGCTTACGAGTTCGAGTCTCGGTAAGTTGCGAGCGTTCTTTGGCTAGCCTGATCCGTGTTCGAGTCTCGGCAGGTTGTGAGCGTTTTTAGGCGGTGAGAGGGCAGCTCCCCTTCCGACTAGCTATCGGAAAAGTAGCTCAGTTTATCGCCAACAGGTCGACCGCCTGGAGCCTGACAGTGATAGGTAAAGCGCGTGGGGCAGGCTCGAGCCCAGCCGGTTAGCAACTGGCACTGAGCAGCTGACAGGAATGCGATCCTTTGTGATCTTGTCTGGTATGCGATCCTTTGTGATCTTGTTTTGTGTGCGATCCTTTGTGATCTTGTTTTGTGTGCGATCCTTTGTGATCTTGGGTGTTGCGTGGTTGTCTGTCGTGTCTTTGGAGGAGGTCGTCAATCGTTGTGTCAGGTCTACATCACGAGTCCGAGTGTTGAGTCTGTTGAGGAAAGTAATGGGTTGTGTGTCAGTTGGGTACTTGAGTTTGGGGATTTGATTTCCCGGTGTTGGGTTGGTTTTGGGTGTTACCGGCATTGTCTGCTAAGTATGCCGTAGTCAGTCTGTTATCCGTGGTGGTGAGCGAACGCTCACCCCTAGCTGCTTTTCCTACAGGTACTGATCATAGGACGGACTAGGTGAGCTCTCGAAGCTTGAGGAGCTAGGAGCAGAGTCCGAGTTTTACCTTTTGAGTCTAGTGACGGATACCATGTACTTGGCCCAATTGTTGGGACGTTTTTGAGTTGTAAATATTATTTTGATTAATTAATTGTCGATATTAAAGTGTTGATTCAAAACAGGTTTCAAATTTTTTATCGTTTTAAATGTTCGCGTCCCGAGTTCGGTTTACTGAAATTGGGGCGTACAAAAGCACTAGGGCTCGTTTACACAAACCCATGACTGAGCCTCTTGAGAAACAAAGTAGAATGCAAATATGCCCGATTCAATATTTTTGATGACCAAACCCGACGCAGAGTGACCCCATGCCTTGGTAATGATCATAAGCATGACTTCATTCTAGGGAGGCCGTGGGGTTAGCAGTTTCTCGAGCATGCTAAAGCTTTGGCGAGCCAAAATATCCGGGTCTACAAGGTCGAATCGGACGAGCACCTCCATGTCTTCCTCCTCCTCAAGAGAGAAAATGGAGAGGCTCTCCTACAAGTTAGCCATGGGTGAACTCATCAAGAACGGGGGAACTGAGATAGACAGGGTCAACGAGTCAACAGGGATTGTATAAGCTCCCTTATACGGGCCACCACGCCCTATCCTGACAGGACTGGGATCACTTAAATCGCTATGAGGGATGGGAGAAGGATCAAAATATAAAGTGATGTCCATGGCCCATCCCTCAGAGACTCAAGACCGTCTTGGAGAAACGGGTTAAGATCAATATTAGGGTTACTTGGGATGTAAGTTAGGGATAGGGTTTTCACGAGGACCGTTTTGGTTTAGTGGAGCGGGGCACCGATAGAGTGAGGCCCGAGGAGAAGGCCATGATTGCAGTAATAGTGATTAGTTGAGGAAGCGATGGAGAGGGGGTGAGATCAGATTGAGTGACTTTGGGTTTTTTACTGCGTCGTTCCTTAAAAGGACTGATAACCTCGTGTGATGGGCATGGCGGTGGGGCGGGCAGGCCAACACTCAAGATCGTTGTAGAGAAAGCCATTGATGATACAAGCGGCGATGGGACAACAACAGTGGTTGTTGGTACTATGGTTGTAGAGGGAGGAGACATTGTAAGTAGTCTATGGTTTCCTCGGGAGAGAAACACGACATGCTTGAGAGATCTTTTTTTAACTCTTGTTTAAATTCTGAGTTAAACAGTAAATTGAAATCAATTGTTTACTAAGAGTGATCAATATATACTATTTTTATCTTTTCTTTGATACTATTTTTTATTTGAATATTAGTTTTAGCTAGTATTGTGTTTTAATGACATGAAATATTAATTACAAATGTCTATAAAGATTAGTATCGAAATATATAATATTACAAGTTGGGCATGTTTAGTAAAAGAAATAAGCGGAGTATTTTGAAAAAATAAAGAAAAAGAAGCAGTCCCACATCCCCACCTGAAAAAGATGCTTTTGACTTTCTTCTATAAAATAGTAGCAACTAGGGGTGGGAAAAAAACTGAAACCGCTAAAACCAACCACCACCAATTGGAAACCGCATCAGAAAACCTGTAACTGGAAAGTTAACAGTTGGTTGTTGGTTCTTGACGATCGAACCGGAAACTTAACGGTTGGTTGTCGGGTCTTGAAATGTCAAACCATCGCTTAGCCAACCATACCGATATTGTTCATCATATACATGTGGCTTCATAATAGCCACTGATCTGATATAGATGAATGACTCATGAACACTCTTCTGTGTCACACTGATTGCTAACATAGAACACGATGACTTATATGTAATTTTTCTTTTGTTTTTGAGAATGTAGTAATATGTTTTGTCTTGAAATGGAAATATGTGTATGGTTATTTGTATCTAAATTTATACTTACATGTAGTAAAGTGGTTGGTTGGTTAAAACCACTAACCAACCGGTCAGTGAACTGGTTGGTTTCACTGTGAAAAATTTGATTTTGGGTTGGGGATGGTTCCAAGATATGTCAAACCGGTAATAACGAGTTGGGTTCGTAAAGCGCTCCATTGGGTGGTTAACCACCCAATGTCCACCCCTAGTAGCAACTATGTTTTACACAGCTAAATCATTTTCGGTTGAGTATTTGGTTTAGTTTTGGACTAATTCCTTTTAGTCCAATCTCATTTTTTTATTTTAAAAAATATATATCCACCGAGACGCCATGTGGCAACTAGCCATTAGCTGGCGCGCGGCCCACGATCCGCGATCTACGACTCACGGTTGTGAGTCGCGAGTCGCGGCTCTGACCCACTAAATAGTAGGTCGCGGGTCTTGAGTTGTGCTGCTGTATGTGCTATAACTTCATATGTTTTCTAGTAGATGACGATAGGTTTGAGTTTTTCAGTCAACAAGTGTTCAGGACCATGCTTGAGCTTCTATGTATTGTGTTGGATATTACGATAATAGTTTAATAACTTTCTTTACTTCTTTTGAATTGATCAAAACAATCCATTTCCTTTGAAACTACATCTCGGGTATTGATTAATAGTTAGTTATCCAACTAGTTTGAAACATAAGAAGACAAATAGTTTGAGAAATTGCGATTGAGTCGCGTATAGGGCTAGGATTTCGATTCTATTCTATGGACTTAATACCAGAAACAATGTTTGCGGTTGGGCCTTCATTTGTCACCACCATCACGGGTACGTCTTTACTTTCTCTCCTACATATCTTATCCTCTATCCTTCTGATCGCAACGTTGTGTGCAATGGTTCGACTTCCAGTTAGTTTTTTTTACTTCGATGATTTCGTTCCTGGCATGGGACTGTCAATGTTTCGGTTCTGCTAAGAACAAACAACAGCTGAAAGACCTTGTGGGTAGGTTCAAATAGGATGTGGTGTTTTTCTCTGAAACGTACCACTCGAACGATTGTCACTCTCGGTCTCGTCTTTCCCTCTTCCGACGTAGTCTCGGGTTTGATGGAGGGACTGGGTTGCCCCTTAAAGCGGCAGAAGGGGGTATTGCACTCCTCTGGTGGGAGAGATGCAATGTCATGATAGAAGACTAAGACCAGACACATATCGACGCCCACATTTGGGTAGGAAAAGAGCATATTCTTCATTTCATGGTGTGTATAGGGAACCGACATAGGAATACAAGCACCAGACTTGGAAGCTCTTTCGGAGATTAAGTCGCACATATATATCAGGCTTTGGATTAAGTCCTTATGGTTGATTTTAACTATATACTCCATCCAGGGGAGAAGAGAGGATGTTGGCCATATATGGTGGCCCTTATTCAGGCGTTCCGTCACGCCCTCATGGACATTGGGTCAAGGACTTGCCTTTGGAGGGGTAGTAGTACGCTTGTATGAGGGGAAAGACCCTTGGACTTGGTTAAAGATCCGGCTTGACCAAGGCCTCATATTGGCAGATGCCAGGACAAGATTTCCATAGGCTTGGTTACGGAATGTGGGAGTCACCACGTCTGACCACATGCCCATCCTTTTGCAGCAGGTGAATGAAAGGAAGGGACCAACAAAGAGGTAGTTTTTCTTCGAAAATGTGTGGGTTGAAGACTCGGGATGTGCCTATTTGGTTCAGCAGGAATAGGGTAATCTGGGCGGCCAACATATCAAGCATTATATTAACATAATTATCCATTAATTGGATGCGTGGGGACAAAGGTGTATCGGAAAGCATCAACAAGATCAGTTATTGTCAACATCTCTTGGGTGAATTAAATGGCCAACGTGACCGAGCGGGAATTCAGCAGAGGCTGCCCATCTAAAAGCAGTACGAGGCCGCCCTATCTAGATAGGAGACTTTTTGGAAACATAGGTCGAAGAACCATTTGTTGGTCGATGGGGAACACAATCCAATTTTTTCATGCTGTAAGAACAAAGAGACAATGTTGGAATGAGATTCAGGCATTGGAAATAGATGAGGGTGTGGTGGTCACATGGGATATGGGCATAAAGGAGATGATGCTGCATTACTTCAAGCATATTTTCACAGTATGGGAGGTGGACTTACATGAACTGCCTATGTCGGTCCCAACCTTGATTTCGGGAGATCAGAACTGAGTTCTTACGACATGGTTTTTGGATAAGTAGGTTTGACACGTGGTGTTCCATATGGGTCCTAACAAGGCTCTAGGGCTGATTGAACCCATTGTTCTATCAACATTATCGGTCGGCCCTTCAAAAGGATGTTAAAGATTTTGTTCGGGAGGTCGTGGAATCGGGGACCATTGATGGGGACGTCAACATGACCACTTTGGTGCTGATCCCAAAGAAGTTTTCACCGAGGAAGATAGGGGAACTTCGGCCTGTAGCGTTATGTAACGCTATCTTTCGGATTCTTTTAAAAATTCTACCCAATCGCCTGAAACCCTTACTCGACCATATTATTGCAGTGAACCAAGGGACTTTTGTGCCCGAGAAGACAATTCTTTCTTGTTTTTCGCAGGTTTGACAGGCGTTGACCGGGAGTGGTTATTACACTATAAAACCCAACGACCTCTATAACCGAAAGATTGGTCCTCAAGACATCACCCTTTCAAACAACAATTCCAAACACCCCCCCTAAAATTCTATCACTATTCTTCATGCAACAATCACTATAGAAGCAATGCAGACTCCCCACCAACCATGCCATCCAAAATATTAGCATTCACCAGACCAAACCCTACAACCTTCAAAGCACCACCTGATAGGATTTTTCGAACCAAAGTAAACCAGGTCCAACCAAAAGATCAAGGACTGAGAGATAAACCCAGATCAACAAAGCAGTCCAAGTATAGAGTAGAAAATAAAGCAACACTCAACTTAACGATGACTACCCACACTCACAGAAGGAACAGTACACAACAAAGTAAGGAGATCCTAAAATCTACCCAACCTCTAAAAAATAGCCAACCCTAGTCAGAAAAGAAACCTCACCAAAGGACTCACCTCAGTCACCCAACCCTTCCCACCCCCAAACCCAAGGAAACCTTTAACTAACATTCAAGGCTCAGGACAATTTTTAGAAGCCCTGAACCAAAGCACTCAAGAGACCACAGATGTCCTTTGCTTGATGACACAACTATGAGGGGACTCTATCTAGTTCAGAAAAGAAAAGGAATGACCCTCTTTGAATCTAGCCCACAACATTTGATAAGCATCATGTTGAATCAATTGGACTGTAATATCAGGATGATCCAATATCCCTTTGTTAATGGTCAAACAAAGTCTCCATAAAACAATAGAAGCCAGCATATTCCAGTGTGATCTATTCCTATGAGGTCCCAAATATTTCCAAACACAGAACCAGTCTTTAATATTATCAGGTACTGCAGATACTAAGCACCACCACCTTAACACTGAATTCCAAACCTCCCATGCATAATCACAACCCAGAAATAAATGATATATATCCTCAGGCTGATCTTGACACAATGGACACCAGATATTTTTAGAAAAAATTCTCCTGGCTCCTAGGAAGCACTTGGTTGGTACTACATTCATACAAACTAACCAGGAGAAGGCTGCCACCTTGGGAGGCAAAATGGGAGCCCACAAAAGTTTAGGCCAGTTCAAACTTACATCATGAGGACCATCCAGTAATTAATACATCTTTTTGACTGAGAACCCTCTCTTATCAGCCACCCAAGATACCACATCATCTTCTGTATTGAGAGATAAATGTGTATTGATCAGTTGACAAAGAAGATGGAATTGATCCCACTCCCAACCCCTCATATCTCTTCTAAAAAATAAAACCCACACTCCATTGGACCAGCATTCAGATATCAAGCAGTTCTTTTGATTACTAAGATGATACATCCTTTGAAATAATTCTTTGAGTGGAGCTTCAGAAATCCAAACATCTTCCCAGAAATAGACAGAGCTTCCAGAATTGACTTTCCAAACCAAACCAGAAGCTCCAAATGCATTTGCAAATTGTGTAATAGAGAGTAAGGACTGAATATGCCTAAGGAAGCACTGGACATCATGTAGCAGGAATTTAGACAGATCCCAAGGAACTGGATCCCATCCAAACTTAGCACATAGCAATTGTTTCCACTAGGAGTCATTCTCTAATACAAATATCCACCACCACTTAGCTAACAATGCCATATTCATAAACTGTAGTTTTTTTAATTCTCAAGCCTCCCATCCTCTTAGGTCTTCAAACAGAATCCCAACATACCTTATGCAGAACGTTTCTTGAAATGCTTCCACTCCAAAGGAACCTCCTCTGCCACCTCTCCATTTCCAAAATAACCCCTTTAGGGGCCTTATACAGTGACATATAAAACAAAGGTTGAGTCCCTAGAGTTGATTTAATAAGAGTGATCCTACCACCAAAGGATTTAGACTTAGCTTGCCAAAGCCCCAACTTTTGTTTAAACTTATTCACCACTTGTTCCCATGTCTTCTTCTTCCTAGGATTAGCCCCCAATTGAAATCCTAGATACTCCAAAATTTGGGAGTCCTCAGTTAGGTTGATAGAAGAAGCATTTAATAATAGTACCTTAGACTTGTGAAAATTGATCTTTAAACCAGTAGCCATCTGCAGGACATTGAGGGTGTGTTTCAGATTGATCAGTTGTTGTCTCCCAGCTTGAATAAAAATCAAAGTAACATCTGCAAACTGCAGATGTGAAATCTCAGGCCCTATTCCATTGCACTTAACACCACTGAAAAAACCAGAATTAGTCCTACTTAGCATCAACTGATGGAGTGTTTCTGCTACTAAAGCAAAAAGGAGTGGGGAGAGAGAGCAACCCTGCCTCAAACCTCTCATTAGAGTAAAATCACCATAGGGGGAGCTATTAATCAAGATGGAAGACTAGGCCTTAATACACTAAGTTACCCAAGCTTTCCATTTAGAACCAAAACCCATGACCTTGAGCACATTCAATAAAGCTTTCCAGTGAATTTGGTCATAGGCCTTCTCAAAATCAACCTTAAAGAGAATGACCTCTTGCCCAGAATTTTTGATGGAATGAATGAGTTATGTTGCTATGAGTACACCATCTAAGATCTGCCTCCCAACAATGAATCCAGTTTGCACATCACTGACAAGTGTGTTCATCACTGATTTGAGCCTGTTTGCCAATAATTTGGAAATGATCTTGTAAGAGCTGCATATGAGACTAATTGGTCTATAGTCATCAAAACCAGAAGGGGCTGAGCACTTAGGGATAAGGGTAATAAAAGTAGAATTTTATCCTTTGCCCAATGATCCCCCCTCATGAAAATATCCAAACAAGTTCAAGACATCCTGTTTAACAATCTCCTAACCCACTTGATAGAATCTCATAGTAAATCCATCAGGACCTGGAGATTTATCTCCATTGCAAGCTTTAATAGCCTTGAGAATTTCTTGCTTAGAGAAGATAGCATCTAGCTCCTAAGCTTGAAGAGTATTAAGAGTCTTGAAAGGCAAGGTAGATATATCTTTTTGCCACCTCTTTAATCTCTGAGGGAGTGTTATATAACCTTCCATCCACCAAAATTTGAGCTATTTTTTTCTTGGCTTGATTGAAATTATCCACCATATGGAAGAATTTTGAACATCTATCCCCCTCCTTGCTCCACTTGTGTCTAGCTTTCTAGCACCATAATTTAGACTGTAACTTCAATTTCTGAATTAATCTTGCACTAAAAAAGGCCCGATGAGAGCATTTAGCACTAGACAGGTCCCTAATCTCTATCTGACTATCCAAGGCATTAATCTCCCCAGAGATATTATCAATAGCCAATTCCAAGCACCCAAAAACAGAAATGTTCCAACCTCTCAAAAAACCCTTCAATGCTTTCAACTTAAACCATAGTATATAAGAAGGAGAGCCATAAGCCTGAGTTGAAATCCAGAAGGCTTTGATGTCCCTCAGAAAATTAGGATGAGCAGTCCAAGAATTAATGAACTTAAACGGTCTAGGTCCCCAATCAACCACAGGATCAGTAAGAGAGATAGGCTTAAGATCTGAAATACCCCTACTATGGTTGTTCTGAGCAAGATTGGTAAAAGTAGAGAAGAGTTGTGGAGTTATCAGAAACCTATCAATTCTGGAAGCTCTAGACCTAGAGCCAAACCAAGTAAACTTACACCCCTCCAATTGTAAATCAACAAGCCCCACATTATCCAGAAGAGCTTTGAAATCCCTTATACTAGAAGAATAGTATGCAGAGCCACTTTTCTCAACTGGATCAAGTATAGCATTAAAGTCTCCTACCACAATATACTCAGAGGTAATGCTAGTGATCTTTTGCTCAATCTCCAGCCACAACACTGCTCTATCTGCTACAAAACAAGGGGCATATACATTTTCAATGGTGATATCAAGATCTGATCCCAAGTGTTTACCAGTCCAATACACCACCCTCTCCTCACAAGAAGATACAATACAATGCCAAACTTCTTTATTCCACAAAGTGATGATACCTCCAGAGGAACCCAAGGCAGGTAAGAAAATAGCCTCCCAGCTTAAGCTAAACCCACAGCTAGATAGAAAATAAAATGGCAACTTAGTTAAATTAGATTCTTGAATAAGGACCATGGAAGGTCGATGCTTGTCACACAAGTTTCTAAGTACTCTTCTCTTTTGTCTAGAAGAGACACCCCTCAAATTCCATGAGATGATTCTCATGGAGAAGAAAATATTTGGGTGGGTAAGGACAACACAGGGGAACCCAATGTGTCCTCTACATCTTCAAGATCACAAAACTCATCCTCAAAGTTCGTTTCTAACTCCACAACTTGTTTAGCCTCAATCTCCAGATGTCAAATTTCTCAACAACTAAATCATCTGCAATAGAGGTATTAAGCCCCAATGCTTTACAATAATATAAAGTTCCTGCTCCCCCTTGTCTGAAAGTCTGGATTCTTTTATCTTCCCCTTTGTTGCTTGGAGAGGGAATGAAGGTGGGCAGAGGAATTTTGGTCTTAGACCTTGTGTTGTAAGCCACTGTTGCACTACTTCTAATGAATTTTTTGTTGAATTGTGGAGTCTTGTTTAATGAGGGAGTTAGTGAAGGATTAATTTCCAAATTTGAATTAATTCCCCCCCAAAACCCCATTTTTGAGAACTGGTGTCTGCACCAAGGGGCCCAAATCTGTTAGAGTAGGGGTTTTGAGCTCCTCCTCATTAGTGCAATCCACTCCCAATGTTCCTTTAACCCTTCCCAAATTTGTTGTAGTCCCATCATATCCAACTAAGAGAGATGAATGTAAAAAGTCAGCGGACCTTGCCGGAACAGTGGCCTCTGCTACTGAAACCAAACTTTGAAAGCTATCAGGGACGATGAGAATTTCTTTGAAGGATAATGGGAGTTTCTTTGACACCAAGACTGATCCTTCACTAGGAAGGGACCCAACGGCCACCAGAGGAGGGAATTCTAACTCATCTGTAACTGGAACCTGAGAAATAATGGCCGACAAAGAAACAAATTCTGTAGACTGGTTTAGCATTGAAGTATCACCCACCTCTCGTATCACATTCATTTCACTAACATTCTCTAGGGAGTGTGAAGTATCTTTGTCCCCCCCAACCACCTCCAATAATTGAGTTCCTTTAACCTCGTTCACATTCTCAGTGTCCTTATCAGAACCAGAGGAGTTAGAAGAATCTTCCTCTACAACATTCCTAATGAGAATAAGAGATATGTTGGCAACATCCATCGAACAAATCATTATATTAAAATGCTGATCATCAAGAGTCAACCCTGTCTCTTTATACACTCTTAAATATTCTTGAGAATGAATTAGGATAAAAGCGGATTCTAGTGAATCAGTACGAAGCGAGGCTGGATGCGTGCAAACGAAAGTCCTTAAGTCTTCAACCACTGCTTTGAATGTCTCCTCACACCAACCCAGAATGGGGATCCCATGAACTGCAAGCCATGTGAACTTCCCTCCCTGTCTCCACAACTCAGATTTCTGCTTGATTACAGTCATCCAGGGATTAAACCAATCACTCTCCTATTTGAAAGCTTCAGGCTCTTCCTCCTCAACCTCAGGGAAGAAAATAAGAGCAACTTTGTTTCCCAGCGCCTTAACTACCACATTACCCCCTCTCGATGCTCTGATGTCCTCCATTATTGCCCCCACCGACAATGTGTGTGCAGCAGAACCAAATGGCCCCTATCCAACCACTGGCGATGTTCATCCATCACTTTGCCTCTCGGTAAAGGCCTCGGTGCTTCAGATACCTTCCTCCTCCAAGCTAAGGAATGATTCCTTTGATCTGATCCCCTGTTCCAAGCTTCAACAACGAAAAGTTTAAATCCTTTCAAAATATACCCATTGAAGATGTGGATGCCTTTGTTAAAACTCTCCTTGGTTTTGAAAGTAATAAACCCAAACCATTTTCCTCTTGAATTCGGGTGGGGCGGAGTCTCAACAGCTATAATGTCACCACACTCCTGAAACAAGTTTTGTAACCAAATACTAGAAGTCCTTGGGGGCAGATTGTGTATGAATACCCTAAACCCCCCTGTTCAGAGATACGACCTTGTGTCCCCACTACTTCGGACCATAGTCTTTGCCCTCCCCACTTGTCATGAGTTTGATGCCGGGATTCAAAACCAGGAGGAGGTCCTGAAGCGAACGAAGAAGCCATGAAAAAACATAAAACCAAACCTTTTTTGTATTGAGCCGAGAACAACCAGAACATCAGGGAGACAACCAAAAGAGGTACACCAACAGCGAGCTTAGAAGTAGGCTACGGTGGCCGGCGGCCATCATGGACATAACACCGAAGAAAAACCAACCAGTTTACGGTTGCATACTGTAGCACGTGGAGAGAAAAATTTATGTTGGCAGTTACTATCATTAGTTTTAAAGATCAAGGACAACATTATCCCATGTGGTTCTTCTCTCTTCCTACTTCTCGCACCCCACTTATCTAAATATCCGATATCCCCCAATTTTCAAATGGTATTATGAATCATTGGCACCAAATCATGATTTCAAAGCAGATCCCAAATGGCACCAAAACCTTGATATCTTTTTTTTATAAGCTAAAAGTTTATTATGCAAATGTTCTACAAGAAAAATAGAACAAAGCTAGGAAAGTAGCCCTCGAACAAGGACCTTTTCCGCAGACCAATACAGCTACAAGAGCAAAACAGATAGCAAAAAAAAAACCCAAGCAAGACAAAAACAAAAGAAACCGCTCACACTGCCGCCTACCCTGCTTGCGTCCTACCCGGGTTCAAGCATAGAAAACGATTAGAAACCGAAATAGGGGTTAAAGCTTTTCTTGAAAACGCATCAGGGATAACCTCGTCCTCACTATCATCGACACCCTCCTCAAGACGCTGTTGGACGTCTAGAGATTGTTCAAGCAACAAAGGAGCAAGAACAAAAGCCTTCTTACCAATTTTCGTGCCAAAACTCCAATCACCCGAGCTATCCTTCTTGGCAATGTCAACAATAAAGTTTCCCGAATTTCCTCCTCTATCAACAGAAGTTTTAGCTCTGGTCTGATATAAAACAGTTGGAGGAATAATCACCTTTGACTGTCCCTTCTTAGGACAACCACGTCTTTTTGGTTGAGCTATAACATTGCTGTGAATCGTAGTGACTGGATTCGGAGGTTGAAGGAGAATCTTCTTCCGCGGACTAGTTTGGTGGTCCCCAGCCGAAGCACCAGCCTCATTTTGAATTCCAACAACCAAAACCGATCCCAACGGAGGAAGGCTATTTTGTTCCCCAAAACCTTGATATCTTTTCTTATACACAATATACCAAGAAAAATTTGTGATTGCAACTAGACCGACTCACACCATTAATAATCATTTTAGCTTAATTCAACGGTGAATATAAAAAAGAGGGAAAAAGTTACAAAATATTAACATTTTGAATAAGTCAGCAGTCATTGACTAGGAATTCTTCAACTTGAAAATCAGACCCAATGAAACACAGTAGCACAAAAAAAATGTTAACCAATTTTTTTCATTAAAGGAATTGAAGATGACATGGAAGTGTTTTGTACCTTTATGTGTTTCACAATAAAATGATTTATATTGCAAGATATAAACTCACTTGTAGCTAATAGGTCTAAGGCACCGATCATCTTCACATTCATATATTTTCGCATTAGCATATCCAAGCTTAATAGTAATGTTTCTTTCTAACTCATTCTTGAAATGAACAGTCTACAAGAGATTGGCATAACATATTGGTAAAGTTTAGACATTATATCATATACACATTTAGAGCAATGAAAACAGACAAGTAGTACATGATTAAGATCATGGCACGAGTTGATAAAATGTGAAGAAAAATGAGCACAACTTGACAAATGATAAAATGTAACTTGTGGTGCTTTATTCATCAATAAATCATGTTCAATCGAGTAACAGAAAGCCATGCTAGAACCACAAAAATGGGAAATCTAAGAGGAAGTCCATCGCAAAGTACATGAATTGCAAAATGTAAACATAAAAAAACATTTAATCACCTAAACACCAGATATTTCCTTAACGACTGTTGACTTTTCATGTGCCACATGAAAAATGGTGTTTGTTAAGTAAATTTAAATCTAAAATCAGGTTCAGAGTTTCACAATGGGTCTAAATGCAAAAATGGAGAATTTTTTGTGCAAGTAAAAAATCCAACTCACGACAGTCAAGATGTTCCACAAGGAAATATAATTACCAATATTTATAGTAGCCTGAAGAGCTATAACTTCAAGAGAGAGTAGATGCAACTCAGTCACATCCACATATATATATATATAGGATAACAATCAGGTACAAACTTCTATCCTTCGTCAGGACGCAGAACTTTCAATCTAGGCCCTTGGATCATAGAATTAAAGGCCCAGATTTAATGCATATCTTTTAGTATCTTTTTAATTCATGCATATCTTGTAATTGATTTCGTAATCAATCACCACCACCCCCCCTGAATTTCGGTGACCATCCGATCTGGATAATCAATGGCCCAGATTAGTTCTACGTTCTGACCCGAAATAGGGTTTGTACTTGATTGTTCCCCTATATATATATATTTTTTTTTCTCAGCAAAACAAGTTTAAATTAAATGCTCTCTGAAGTGGAGAGCAAGTGAAGTAGTATAAGGAAAAGAGCATTCCACCTGGGAACCTCAAACAAGGACCCGCAACAAAATGAGGAATAACAAGAATGCAACCCGAAGTACAAGGATTACAACCAAAAGAAGCCACCAACCAACAACAGGCCCAAAGGAAGAACAAGAAGAACAGAATAACAAAACAAAACTAATAAGGTCTTATCACCGGATTTGACTAACATTAAGCACCAAGAAAAGAGGCCTTAGGAACCAAATTTTTCCACCATTAAGCGCGAAAGGGAGCTAGAGGCCTTCCAACTATCCGAAAAGCCACCCAACTGTCACGCCGCAATTTCAGTAAACCGAACTCAGGACGCGAACCTTTAAAACAATAAAGCATTTTGAAACCTTTTACATTAAATCACTTTAAAATCACCATTTGTTCAACAAAATAATAATTACAACTTAAAAATTACGTTCCAACAAGTGGACAAAAGTATGGTATCCGTCGCTAGACTCAAAATAAACCCAGAATCCCGCTCCTAGTTCTTCAAGCTTCGGAAGCTCACCTAGTCCAACCTGCGAACGGTACCTGTAGGAAAAACAGCTAGGGGTGAGCGTTCGCTCACCACCACAGATAACAGACTGACTACGGCATAATTAGCAGACAATGCCGGTAACACCAACAACCAACTCAACACCGGGGATCACTATCCCCAAACTCAAGTAACCCGACCGACACCCACACACTGATACTTTCCCCAGCCGACTCAACACTCGGACACGTAAAGTAGACTCGACACAACGATTGACGACCTCCTCCAAGACTCAAGACCACCACGCAACACCCAAGATCACAAAGGATCGCACACCAAACAAGATCACAATGGATCGCATACCAGTTGCTCAGTAACCTCCCTCACTCACGCGCTTTGCCGAACCACTCAGGCCAGGCGGTCGACCTGTCTCAGTAACCTCTCTCACTCACGAGCTTTGCCGAACCACTCAGGCCAGGCGGTCGACCTGTCTCACTCACGCGCTTTGCCGAACCACTCAGGCCAGGCGGTCGACCTGTCTCACTCACGCACTTTGCCGAACCACTCAGGCCAGGCGGTCGACCTGTCTCAGTAACCTCTCTCACTCAGGCGCTTCCCCGACACAAAGTCGGGCCAGGCGGTCGACCTGTCTCACTCACGTAACCACAATCACAATCACAAGCAAGTTCAACAAACAGCAACAACACAGGTTCAACACTCCACAAGCACTCATGGCCACACAAGACACCAACAGTAACACACGGACTCAACAACCCCACGGGTACTCACGGCCTCCCAAGACACACCAACAGTAACTCACGGGCTCAACAACCCCACGGGCACTCACGGCCTCCCAAGACACACCAACAGTAACTCACGGGCTCAACAACCCCACAGGCACTCACGGCCTCCCAAGACACACCAACAATAAAGACACGGGTTCAACAACCCCACGGGCACTCACGGCCTCCCACGACAAACCAACCATAACTCACGGGCTCAACGACCCCACGGGCTCACTGCCTCCCAAGACACACCAACAGTAACTCACGGGCTCAACAACCCCACGGGCACTCACGGGCACTCACGGCCACCCAAGACACACCAACAGTAAAGACACGGGTTCAACAACCCCACGGGCACTCATGGCCACCCAAGACACAACAGTAAAGTACGGGCTCTCATGGCCACCCAAGACACAACAGTAAAACACGGGCTCTCATGGCCACCCAAGACACCAAATACACAATCAACCTCCGGCATAACCAATGCCTCCAACAGTCCTAATATCAACAGTTTCACAATCAACCTCCGGGCATGGTCATATGCCTCCAGTACTCCTAGTCTCAATAAGTTCGCAATCAACCTCCGGGCATGGTCATATGCCTCCAGTAATTCTACTAACGCTAAGTTCTCTGCTCCTACGACACTACTAAGTGTCACATGCATTTCCAATATTCGCTACGTTCCCGTATCATGCATTTCTAATATTCGATAACCTACTTAACCCACGACACCCCGGTGTCACATGCAATTCTACTGTTAACTTTCCCTAGTCAGGGCCGAGATCCGGCTACTTTTCCCTACCTCTTGAAGCGTGTCACAACCGATGCTCGCTCTCCGAAAATGCTCCAAATTTCCCGCTTAGCCTCCTCTTTCCACGGTAGGCGACGCGGTCTACAATTATTACAATTTACAGAATTTTTAAGTAAGCATGTGAAACCCGAATTTAAAGAATTAAACGCCCAAACTCAATCCCGACAATGTCGATCACTCCCAAACTTCCCAATTACTCGACATTGTCGATAAAGGGCTCGGAAAAGCCCAATTCGCACGACATGGGGAATCTGCCCGGGTTTTGGAAACGCCCTTCCGGGGCTCCGAAAATTCCCGTTTTCGTTTCTACGGTCTTAGAATAATTCAAGGGTTCCAACGCAATCGACGGAATCAATTTCCGACTTCCGAGCGATTTAATTCGCGTTTAAAGTTTCTAAACCCGAAATTCCAACTTTCACAATTTAATTCCAAATTTCGATCCGGGTGTGGATTAACGACTTGGAGAACGTCCTAAACCACCCGAACACGAAAACCCGATACCCGGGCATCTGGGCCCCACACGGCCACAATGGAAAAATTCCCTTTTTTCCCCAAAACGTTCCTAACGAACCCCAAACCTCAACCATTCATCTTTAAACCAATCTTAAACAAAACCCAACCTTAATCAAACCGTTTAAACTCAAAACCTAAAATTCAAACGTTCCAAAATGAAAATCGGTTAGGTTCTCACCGTAGGGAATGTCGATGTGAGCTCGATTCTTTTATCGTTGAGACGATCCACCGGTTTGATCGACGAGAAACGTCACAAATTCCCCCAACCTCTTCTCTTTTTCTCTCTTCCTTCTCTCTTCTTTCTAACACCACTTTCTCTCTCCAAGTCTTTTTTTTTTGAAATGAACGTGTACAACAACCACCCTTTCCTTTTATTTTGTTTTAAAAAACAAAACTAATACTTAATTACAAACTACCCATCACATGTCTCATCTTTTGTTTTGTTCAATAAACCTAACGCCACCACATATTTGACAAGTGTCAAGTGGGTCCCACACCTTTTTGGAAAAATATCTTAGATTCGCGAAATTCGGATGTTTCGGGCCCCGAACGGGCACTTTTTCCAAGAAATTACGAAACTTGACGGGCTAAAAGGAAACGCTCAACTAAGACCGCTGCGACGACGGCTAAGCTTTTTTGGATCCAAAATGGTCCTCGAATGGACCAAAACGTTGCTCGGTTGACTTTTCCAGCGAAAAGTCAACATTTCCCAAATTGATCAGAAAGTTGCCCTGAGTTCCCCGGAACTCACTTTGGTCGATATCGGGTCAACTTAAGTCCGATATGACCCTCAAGATCAATTCTAGGTTCAATTAAATGTCTGTCTTAAAATTTTTAAATTTTCCCGTTTTTCGCAGGTTTAGCTGGCGTTGACCGGGAGTGGTTATTACACAACACTTAGCCAAAAGTGGACAACGATCTCTCCCCAAGCTTACCAGATCACACAGCTTCGAAGATGATGATCACTAGCAGGCGCCGCCGGCCAACACCAGACGACAAGGCCAATCCAGCGGAAACCCCAACTGGATCCCTAATATCAGACCAATCCTCTACAGGCTTCTGCGAGCTGAAATGCCCAAGGAGCTCGCCCGGCCAGCCCGACCCACTTGGCCGGGAAGGATAGAAGCCCCAACGAGAAGAGGAAAGAAATGGGGGGGGGAGAGGAAGAGCCCGCCAAGGAAAAAGAGCGAGTGACAAACCAGAGAGCCCAAGGGGCGACGAAGACGCTGAAGAAAATAGGCTCTGGCAGAGCTAGACGAGCCAGCACCACAACGATCCTCATCGAGGAAGCGCGTCCCACGGCTGAAACTGGACGTCCACGATCGCAATTTTATAAGTCCTGGTCCATCTATCCTTTCTTTGCCATTTTTTTCCTTGTGAGACTCTTAGCTAGAAATAAGTACTTCTACCAAGTAATCAAATGAGAAACAAATGTACACATTTTATCACCTCAACATTGAAACAAACACTAAACTAGAATTATGTCCCTCACACACATACCCTACAGAAGATGCAAATGAACTAAAGTCAGAATTTTCTATTCCAAGACAGAAACATAAATGAGAAACACAAATATCAACATGCCATGGATAGTAAAATTTCTCAAGAGTCTCTACTATGTGTCAATTTATCACAACCTCTATGTATTAATCTTAAAATCACAACCAAAACAAAGCTAAATATTAAAAATAAATACCTCTACCACATCAAACTTATTTAGTATGCATGACACTTAAAAATCAGAGGATATCATGATCAAAAATCAAAATATTAACTGAAGCTACCTTCCCTACGTATTTATTCCCGAACCTTTGAGGATTTATGCCCAAATCCACCTAATAAGTTCAACTATATAAGTTAATGGTCATGCCATCAAACAGAAAATCACAAATCCTCTATGCAATAAATAAGCACCACAATCCAAAGAATTGTATTCTTGTTCAAATGAATGAAAAATATACCCTGATTAATTCAAGGGCAACCGACCGTTTCTTACCCCCGCGAACCATAGATTAGGACATTCAGATTCATTAAGCTCTAATTGCCAGTCGAGCAGATATGTTTAAGCTGCAAGTAACTATATTGCTTTGAAACGGCGCACAGAGAGAGGAAGACGGCGACAAACGCAGGCTCTCTTCACATACTACTCTACTTTTCTTTTTCATGCCTCCGTTATTTTATCAACCTGGGAAGCCAAACGGACTCACACACATATAGACAACCACCATCTGTCCAGTTTCAACATTGATTAGCGATTTATTGTTGATAGTTAAACCTACATAACAGTGGAAGAGTAGAAACCAAAGGGTCTGATTGGGAAGGAAGAGGAGAATGTCACGTTGTCGTTTGTCTTTCTATTATAGTCTTAAGGATTTCCCCATATTAACGACCTATGTACACTTTAATAAGAGATCATAGATACCCTCTATAAAGCTTCCCAAATCATCTTAACTAACTAACAAAATAATTACTGGTTATTTAGAAAACATACAACTTTTTACCTTCAAGAAGAAGAAGAAGAAGAAGAAGAAGAAGAAGAAGAAGAAGAAGAAGTATTTTTGGGGAATACATTGATAATGTGTTGTTGGTTTAATGAATATGGTATAACTTAACCGGCAAAATTCAATATTGATCGACAATGCAACTTTCATTAATGATCAAACATTTTCATTTCTTCGGAAAAGTAACTTCGTGACATAGAAAGAAACTTCATGACATAGTGTCTCTTACCTTTATAGTTTATATTTATATAATATTTTGGTCCTCCTTTCTCGGTATGCTTGGAGAATTGTACCATTTCCAGAATTAAAAACGAGAGGTATTTAAAAGCATTTTTCTTCCGTCACAACTAAGTAAAGAAACAGATGTCATATAATCAAGTGGAATGATTGATTTACAAAGGAGGGAGTGGAATTTTTTTATTATGTTCTCTACTAGGGTTTTCGAGCCACTAGTACAGGCGGCTGATGTTCTCCAAATTCGTCGTCGTATCTCCCATCCTAGGTCCTGTCGTCCACCTAGGGTTTTCTTTGTGCAACCAATAGCCACCGCATTGTTGGATCCCCCCCCCCTCCCTCGCCACCTACAACGTGTCTCCGGTCTCGTGGGGAATCCTGATGGGTTCCGCCTATGTCTCCTCACCATCCCCGCCTCGGATCCCCTTTTCTGAGCAGCTCCCGCCGCCTATACAACCTCCATTGAAGCCGCCATCGCTGTATCCCCCACCTTGGCCCCCCTCTATCTCTATCCCGATTCTGATCGATCTCTAACCCGATTCTAGGTCAAGATGATCGATTGCTTTTGTTTTACTTTACTTTTTTTGATCCTTTTTGCATGTTTAATGATTGGTGAGCCAAGATTAGGGGATCGTACCCAAGGATTCATGGACTTTTACCGGGAGGGATCCCTGAATCACATCTACATCGTCGCTCTCCTCCCGTTGAAATTGATGAGGTCAGGTTTAGTTTTCAACGAGTGGATCAAACCTGGCCTCCCTATGAAGCTAACGGATTCAGGTCTGGTCGCACTCTACAGAGTATGCAGCGTCTAGGCAACACCTTGAGCAGTATTCGTTAGTTTTGTCTTAGTTTACTTTCAGTTCGTCTATATGGATTTTTCAACACCGTTTATAACAGTTATATTATTCTAGAGTTTTGTATAAAAAAGACTATTTTAGACATTATATAGTTTTTTGAGCGAAATGTGCAATTTTATTCACTTAGATTTCCGTACATATGTGTGCGTCAGGGATAAATCCTTGACCAGAAACAACAGACATAAGACATAATGGTGTCACAGTTCTTTTTAAACTATAAATGCCACTGACAGTTTTGAAGAGGGTGCCACAAAGGCTACATAATAGAATTTCAATTAAGCTTAAAAGTAATCGAAGTAGATTACGGTTGCTCGAGGTCTTGCCTAAACGCTGCATGCACAGTATATGACCAAACCTGCTATCATCCACTTCATCGGGAGGCAACGCTCTAACCAGGGACCCCTCTCAGAGCCAGTCCCTAGAGCACTGAAGCCCTTTCATTCCTCCATGCAGGAATGCTTCCTCGCTCGTTCCTGATCCTCTTGGGGTTCACCAGTAGAACCCCGTTTCACTCCCCCAACTCCTGCCCCTGTGCCATACCCAAACATGATTCCAAATCCACTTTTATCTTTGTGCTCAGGCAGGATCAGGTTGTTAGGCTTCCGGCCACCAGATATTTCCAGCACGGATCCCCTGAACGGGGTTGGATTGTGCCCCGAGGACTCGAACTATTAGGTGCAGTAGTCAGGGATATTACTGGGTCGCTGCCTCGATACAACAACTCCTTAGGTGTAGTAGTCGCGGATACTTGTTTCCAATCCATTGCATATACCTTCTTGTCCCAATCCCTATGATATTCCAGCATAGAGGAATCGAACCGTTGGGTTCCCGCCACCTCCCGGGGACACTCATAGATGCCATGTCCAATCATCCAACAATTACCATAGAAATCAGGTAACTTAGAGTATGTGAGACATGCCTGAATTCGCTCGGGAAAATTCTTGAAATCGGAGTAGGAGATAGTGGCGCAAGTGACGCTCCATCATATGCCACAACCGAATCCGAACAGTTCCTCCCCAGCATATTCCCCACTTGTCAGAAGGCACCTCCACACTCAGCCCCAGCACCGAGCCGATCGTTTCCCCCGTTGTCCTGGTTCGTACCAAGGGAGGAAGACCGTGAGCATGAGCCTAGAGTTGGAGCCGATCGAGAGCCGGAGGGTCCCTAGCCATTAGATCCAAGTCCCCAAGGAGGAGAGGTCGTCTGTCAAAGCACCAGTGTTCATTTCTACGGACCCACGTGCGCGCCTCCTCTATCTCAAAGTAGAAGCCAAATACCCCTAGCCCGATGTCCTTGATGATCAGACCCTCCGCAGCTTTCCCCAATGCCCTGGTGATGACTCAGAGCAACACATCCTTCCGAGGTGGTTTAGCCGCCCACAATTTTCCCATCATTGCAAATTGTTGGCGGGCTAACAATGAGGGGCTAAGTGACGCACTCGGCATCACGACCTCCACCTCCTCCTCATCGTCCAGCGAACAGGCCGAGAAATCGTCTTGGAGATTGTTGAGATTAGTCTCTAGGGTTGGCCCCACCGGTGGAGGCATCGAGGTAGACCCCACCTCCCTGGACTTGAAGACCCTTCGACGCCGAACCACTCCCTGGGGAAAATTCAGAGCAGCAGGGACGATGGGAATCCGCATTCTTCAATGTCGTCGTCGCAACAGGACAGACCGCCATGGGTGAAAAACGAGGAGGAACCCCAGGGATCCGAGACTTATCCGAGGCTGCCCCCCTCTCCGCCACGACTACTGGCACATCAGCCGTCTGAGGAGGCGCCTCCCTAGGATTACTTGCAGGTAACGCAAGGGCGACCTCAGTTAGGGCCATAGGGATCAGAACCCTAACCGCACCTGCTTTAGGTGGAGGGGGATTAATCGTAGTCGTTGCGACCACCAAGTCAGATTGAGGTTGAAAAATCAGAGCCCTAGGCTTGTTTGCAGGAGAGGCAAGCCTTAAGGTTTTATGTGGCCGACCTCGACGGGGTTTATTCACCAGGTTGCTTGGCCGAGGGAGAATGAGCCATCCACCGTAGCCGGAGCAGAGAAAAGAGGGATGAGAGGGAGAGTAGAGGATATCTTGGCAGGTTGGATTGGCTTGCGACGTCTTCTTATCAGGCGGAGAAGGGGGCACCACGTCCGAGGAGGGACGAGATGGCGGTACAAGTACCGAGGGTTTAACCTGGGCAAGTGGCGACGGGACTGGTCCACCATTGACAGACAAGTCGACGACGACGAAGCTGGAGCAGAGGAGGCCATAGGGCTATGGTTTCTCAGGTAGAACTTCTCGACAAGCAAGAGGGAATTCTAAGTTAGTCAAAAGTTTTGTTATTTTTTCAATCTTTATTGCAAATGTTGGACTAGTATAATAACTCTCTTTAATTAATAATGAAATCTCTGTGCCTTTTAGTTAAATAATTGATTTACAATAGAGGGGGAGATATTTGAAAATAAATTTATGGGATAATTCCACTTTAGTACTCTAAATCTTTCATATAAAGATTTAGAGTACCCTAAATCTTTTTTGTGCCGCCTCAGTACCCTAAACTTTCATTAATTCATTTAGAGTACTCTAAAAAAAATTGTGTCTCTTCAGTACCTTAAACTTTCAATAATTTCATTTTAATACCTACCGTTAATTTTACCCTAAATTTGGTTGTTAGTGAAGAGTATTATGGTCATTTTACCTGTTTTGGATGGAAAATTAACATGGATACTAAAATGGAATTAATGAAAGTTTAGGGTACTGAGGTGACACAAAAAAGATTTATGCGACTCTAAATGAATTAATGAAATGTCACGCCACAAATCCGGTTTTGACCGGACTCGAGACGTGAACTAGAAATAATAATAATAAAAGTGAAATTTATAAGAAATAGATCTCTGAAATGTAATCAAACCAATATTCGCTCATCAAGAGTCAAAACTCGAGAACCAAGTAATAATAATAAGTGGAATACAAAAAGGAAAGTACGTCTCTAGGCATCCAACTAGGACTCTCGTTAAGCTCTCACGCTCCGAGACGTCCTCTAACTCAAATCGCGATCAAAACCTGTAGAACAGTGGAAAAGAGGGGTGAGCTTTCGCTCAGTATGAAAAAGTAGTAAAGGTGATGAGCTATCCGCTCACCACCACAGGTAACCGTCCAATGAGGGCATACTAGTAGCAGTGATAAAAGCCAGTTAAGCAAGTGACTCACGGCCACACTTGACCCCACTCGTGAACAACCTGGAAATCAAACTCGATACTGAATGGCCACTCAGACACAAATGTATTCAGATCACAGAGAATCACATAGCAGGCATAAGTCACCACTAAAATCAATTCAAATCAACACATAGAGTAATGTCATTGGCAACCACTGCCACCTGTGGTATTCCAGAACAATGCGCCGGCCTCTAAAGCCCGACTTATCACGTCGTCCGAACTCGACATCGGCTTGGACATCTTCTCGGAACACAGCATCGGGGTACAACTCATAATATAGCGGACCGGAATCCTCCGTTGGTCGGGTATATCTTCCCGTAGCACGGGGTACAATCATATCACACATACCATCCCGGGGTACGGTATAAACATTTCTCTGGAATACCCTCCACGGCTCTAGATCCCCCGTATCAGAATCACACATGCAGCATAGGTATCATACCGGAACCAAATCCTCGACCTAGATATCCTATACCGGAATCATCCACGGTATAGATATCATACCGGAAGCCTCGGTCTAGATATCTATATCGGAACCATCCATCGATATAGATATCGGACCGGAACACACCGCCTCGAAACATATCGTGTCGGAACAGGATCGGCCATGATATCGGACCGGAAAAACATCCTCAACATATCATACTGAAACATATCACACCGGCATACCATACTGAACAATCTTACCGAACACACCACATCGGTCTATCATTCACCCGATCATATCACAAGGTCTCACACATACCACAAACAATAGTTCACACCAACATTCACCACATTCTCATAGCATATCATGATCCTTGATTCAAAAACGGACATACCACATATCAAACATTACATGCTACTAGTCACAACAAACACAATCAACACGCAATCCTACGAGCCCAACCAGGGACCCACATGTGATACTACAACATAGTAAATTCCCACACTTACGAGCACGACCTGGCCCGCAAGTGGTTCCATTTTTATATGACTACGCTAGTTATTCACATCCTACATACGATTTTGTACTATATCGAGAATTCATAACCTATATGCATACTAGTAACTTTACGCAATTAAATCGGTATTCGCTACTTTTCCCTACCTCAACCGCTATCCAAACGCAAGAAATCAACGAGTCGTCTAGTAGCCTCCTCCGTCGTGCTCGGGACTAACGTCTAAGATCACAAAGTTGTTGGGTCTCGAGGTATGGTTGGAGATGAACCAACTCGCAGTGGAAAATCAATGAAAACCAAGAGACGATTAAACGATGAAACAACTAACAAAGAATGGATTCACAAGAGAAAAATCCAGCACTATTTCTTACCAAAACAAGAACACCGGTTAACGAATGATTGGCTTGAGTCTCCAAGACGCCTACGTATCCACATGGGAATCAAAGCCACGTAGTTCTTCTCTTTGAGGACTCAAGAACACAAAAATGGAGGTGGGAACTTGCCAAACCCGAAATTGCAAGGGAAGGGGGAGAGAAGTTGTGTTTCCTATTCTTGTCTTGTGTTTGTTATGTTGAAAAAAGATGACTTAAACATAACAAAACTCATACTTGTCCAACTAAAGGCATGGGACAAGTATGGTGTCAAGTAAGGTGTAAATAGGACAAAGTATGGCTAGACAAGATTGGGTTAGGTGGTGAATCACCAACACCTTAATCCTTGTCTTCCTTACTTAATACTAATTAATCAAGACTTGATTAATTAGTTCCATGGGCCTTGGTTGCATGGGCCTTTCATAGGCCTCTTGGAACATGGCTCGTGACCATTTCCAACGAGGTCTCGTGATTCGCTCATCGCCTCCAAGCCTTCCATACCGGAAATGTCCAACATTATCCGACGCGATCAATCCCAAGAATCCAAGCCTTTTCTTGATCCGTAAAGTCCTATTCACTTACGAGCACATGACTCAAAACCCAGTTTTGATCATGTCCCGAGACAACTCCCTTTTGGCCATTCTCCATAAATGTGTCAATGAGTTTCATCCTCCGGTGTGACCCTTAGGTTTATGCATGTCAATAGATCAACGTAAAATCTCATTTTACTTGATCCTATTTAAGTGGCAACTAACGAGACTTTAGTATTGCCTGACACTGCATAACGAATCGACCATGTCGATTCTAACCTTTCCGTCATCCCTGTCATTATCCTTTTATCTCCGATATCCTGATTGAGATAAGGCATAGAGCCGTCATCCTTATTATTCTCAATCACCGTTCCTTGATATGTGAGATGACTGAAGATATGATACCCAGTATCATGTGCATGGCCATGCTATACTTTCAGTCACTCTCGATCAAGCGGCCGAGAACCGATATCTTTCCCATACCTCAGTATGAGGGATAAATCCCTTAGCCGCCTTTCGTGTCACTCATGTAGCCCGTCCCCAAGCCAATCCTGGCCGTTATGGAAGCCCTGTTACGGACAACGTTAGGCTCAGGTCAAACTCAGTTGTTGACTACATAGCGATCACAAAGACTACTTGGTCTAAGGATACATGACAAGCTACGACACTGAATATGTTCATGACTTAATCTATGGCACATATTCAAGGCGGGTCGTCCAATATTATGTCCCACATGATATCTATGATCAGACTCCGGAATCCCATTCCAATGACTAACAAAACGTAAGCCATAAAGAGCCATCTTTTATACTAGTCGCTTCTAGTGAAGCTTTGTTGACTAGGGACCCATCTAGTGTGATCTATCTCGATCTATTGTTCTATTCGCATGGTGGGCATAGATCAGAGCACACGTCGATATATTACTCCAACACATCAGTAATATAAAGCCGCTTTAATTTTATTGCTAACGATGATATATACATTTGGACATTTAGGATTGAACTACGGGCACTAAGACTAACAATCTCCCACTTGCCCTAGTTCGAATCTAAACTCCAATATGTCCCCATCGACTTTACATGTCTAACATGTTCAGGCAGTGACACTACCTTAGTCAAAGGGTTGGCTATGTTATCTTCACTTCACCTCAGTTCAGTATTTCTCTGATGAAGTGGATACGCCGCAGTACATGTTTGGATTTGTTATGCGATCTGGGCTTTTAGCTTGCGCAATGGCCCTTGTGTTGTCGCAAAATGGATTCGCCGGGTTGGATGAGTTTTTAATTACACCCAGCCCTGCCATGAATTTCCAAATCCACATAACCTCCTTAGCTGCCTCTGCAGCATCCATGTACTTGGCCTCTGTCGTAGATTCGGCAATGGTATCTTGCTTTCCAGCTAAAGCTCTGCCATTCAGCGTAAACACATATCCTGACTGACTTCTAAAGTCATCTGGATTTATCTTGGAAAACTAGCGTCTACTCATCCTTCGACGACTAGTTCATCATCTTTCCCCTGGGTTAGAATGATGTCTACTGGTACAACATAAGGCTTATGAGACGTCCGGTCTCATACATGTCATGGCATATATGATCGATCCTGCCCCAAGCGCATAGGATTCTCATCATCATTTTCAGCTCATCAGCTGTCTTAGGACACTGAGTCTTGCTGAGATAAATGCCATGACTAGTGGGTAAGAGTACTTTCTTTGAATCGAGCATTAAGAACCTACTCAATGCCTTGTTCACATAGGTTCCCTGACTTAAATCCAAGACTCTCTTGGTGCGATCTCTACATATCTTAATCCCTAAGATATAAGAAGCATCGCTTAAGTCATTTATTGAAAAACACTTCCTCAACCCAGCTTAAGTCTCGTGCAAGGTTGGGATGTCATTTTCAATGAGAACCAGAAAGGTAATCTTGCTCCCACTAGCCTTCTTATAAACGCAAGATTCATCCTTGTTCTTGATTAAGCCAAATCCAATTATAACTTCATCAAAACGAAGGATCCAATTCCGAGAAGTTTGTTTCAATCCATAAATGGATTTCAACAACTTATAAATCTTTCCCTTATTCTTCAGATCATCAAAACCTTTGGGCCGAGACATACAAACGTACTCAGTCAAATTTCCATTTAGGAAAGCGGTTTTGACATCCACTTGCCATATCTCGTAATTATGATACGCAGTTATGTCAAGAAGAATTTGGATCGATTTGACCATAGCCACTATGGAGAAGGTTTCCTCATAGTCAATCCATTGGATCTGGCTATAAACTTTCGCCACCAGTTGAGCTTTGTAGGTCAGAGGGTTGTCATCCATGTCCATCTTCACCTTGAAGATCCATTTGCATCCGATGGTCCTCACACCATTGATGGGATCAACCGGTTCCCAAACTCGGTTGTCCGACATGGATTGCATTTCCTCCCTCATGGCTCCCGGCCATAACTCGGAGTCGGGCCCATCCACGACTTCTTGAAAGGTGGTTGGATCATCGTGATCCACCATGACTTCATTGTCACCTCCGGATACCATATCTTGGAGGTGGAAGATTGACCCTTTCAAATCGACTTGGACCTTCCGGAATTGTAACAAGAATTGGTTCTCACTCTACGACAATCTCTGGCTCCTTTCTACTGGGTTGTCAATTGGTTTAGACAGATCTGTACCATCCTGAATTTCTTCGAGATGCACAGTCCTTCCAATGATGTCTTTGGAAACAAAACTTCTTTTCCGTAAAGACCCCACCCCAAGCGACGAACACCATGTTCTCACTGGGATTGTAGAAATAGTATCCCCTTGTTGACACCACACGAAGGTGCATATCTCAGATCTTGGTTCGAGCTTAGTCGAAACCAAATGTTTCACATAAGCCTCGCAACCACAAATATTTAGGAAGGACAAAGCGGGCATCATCCCGTACCATTTTAAAATGGTGTCCCTCCCACACCCTTCGTCGAAGCCCGATTCACTATGAATGCGGTCGTCTCTAGAGCATAACCCCAGAAAGAGATTGGGAGATCAGTCCAACTAATCATGGAACGGACCATTATCTAACAATGTCCGATTTCTCCGTTTGGCTACACCTTTCAACTACAGTGTCCCAGGAGGAGTCCATTCCAAAAGGACCCCATTCTCTTTTAGATGATCTAATAACTCTGTGTTCAAGTATTTTCCAACTCGATCCAATCGAAGTCCCTTGGTCTAAGTATTTTAGATGATCTAATAACTATGCGTTCAAGTATTTTCTACATAGCGATCACAATGACTCCTTGGTCTAAGGATACATGACAAGCTACGACACTGAATATGTTCATGACTTAATCTATGGCACATATTCAGGGCGGGTCGTCCAATATCATGTCCCACATGATATCTATGATCAGACTCCGGAATCTCATTCCAATGACTAACAGAACGTAAGCCATAAAGTGCCATCTTTTATACTAGTCGCTTCTAGTGAAGCTTTGTTGACTAGGGACCCATCTAGTGTGATCTATCTCGATCTATGGTTCTATTCGCATGGTGGGCATAGATCAGAGCACACGTCGATATATTACTCCAACACAAGTAATATAAAGCCGCTTTAATTTTATTGCTAACGATGATATATACATTTGGACAATTGGGATTGAACTACGGGCACTAAGACTAACAAAAGTAATGCGAGAATTAATACTAATTCAATTGTGGTTTAAGTGAAAAAACCCAAACTAACTCCCAATTACTCAACTTGTCGAAATGTGCCCGGAATGGCCCATTTTTCCCGGTATCAGGAAAACGTCCCTCGAGACTCCGAAAATTTCCATTTTTTTCTATCATCCCTAATTAAATTTACTTGCTCCAACGCACTTGACGGAATCAAATTCCGATGTCCGAGCGTTCTAAAACCGCAATTAAAGTTTCTAATCACAATTTCCGAAATTTCACGAATCACTTCCATATATTGTTCCGGGTGTGAAATTATCGACCCGGAGTTCATCCAAGACCACCCGAACATGACACACCCGTACCCCGGCCGAGTGGGCCCCACGGCCACACGTGGGCCATGGGTGGCCGGACCGGACCAGCACCGAGTGGCCGGTCACGGCTCCGTGCCCTTCCTTCGACCATGGTCGGTCATCCTCCCCGGTGACCGGACTCCGGTGACCGGCCGGAGCTCCGACGAACCTCCGGTCGCCGGAAAAAAACCCTCTTTCTCCAAAAAGTTCCTAACAAGCTCTAGATTCTCCAAACTCCATTGTTAAGTTCTAAAACCTCAAAATTAAACTCAACAACTCCAAAAACTTCAAAAACAAAGTGGGTTTCAAGAAATTAACCACAATCCCAACCGATTTCCAACAACTGTTCCACTTTCTCTCCACAAATCCTCTATTTAACCTACAAAACCCCAAACCCATAAAACCCAAGTCTTGTTCATGCAATTTCTACCAAACCCACAACTAGAAATTTAACAAAAGGGAAGTTAAGTGCTTGAATACCTTAGAGAATGGGTAGATGATGAAGAAAATGGAAGAAAATGAAGGTTTTGGGGTGAAAATCAAGTGAAAGGAGACAATTTTCTTCTCTTCTTCTCCTTTCTTCTTCTTCAAGCTATGGAGGTTTCAATCTTTCTCTCTTTCTCTATAGAATTCGGCCAAGGTGAGAAAATGTGCTGAAAAGTTTCCCCCATGTCGCTCTTAACCTAGAAGTTCAATGTCCCTTTCGTCCTTTAGTCTCTCTCTCTCTCTCTCTCTCTCTCTCTCTCTTTTGTCCATGAGTGGGGACCAAAGGGTCCTTTTCCCCTCTTGTCTTCTCCTCCAAGACACATGGACATGTGTCCATGTGGGGTCTACCTCTACCCCAAAATATCTCAGCTCAAATTAAATTAGTTCGTTAAGACCCCTAATTCGACTTAGTTTGACCGAGTTTGACTTTTTCGCAAAAGTAGTTATTTGAAAGGAAATGACCCAACTAAGCTAACCGTAATGACGACTAAGCTTTTTGGGTCCCGGAAAGGTCCCGAATGACTCCTGGAGTCATTGGTTGACTTTTCCAGTAGAAAGTCAACTTTCCCTAAATTTCACCGGTTGGACCGGTGTCGACCGGAGGCGGTTCTTACATGAAAGTTTAGGGTACTGAAGTGACACAAAAAAAATTTAGGGTATTTTAAATGAAATATGAAAGATTTAAGGGACTTAGATGGAATTACCCCTAAATTTATAGACGAAGAATCAACGTGTCTTGAAATATAAAAACAAAATAAAGGATTGGACATTTAAAGAGATGGAGACAGAATTTTGAAAGAGGAAATGTCAGCTCATAGGTTTTTGTAAGCGGACGGGATAATCATGGGTTTTGGATATATATTGAAACCGTTGTCCGGCCCAATCACGTAGGGGCTGAAAGTTCTAGGCCCGCGACTCAACCCGTAACCTAACATAGATTCATAGTTTTCATTAGCTCACGAAATGAACTATGCAAATAGGATGTTTGCAAAAAGAAGCAATTTGTAGAGTAGAGTAGATAGCCAAACCTTTTTGTAGCTACAATATCAAACACATGACTTATATTTGGACAACGCTTTACTACCTCTGTACCCTATGCATGTGAATTGTGATGCCCACAAGCTCACAAAACTGAAGCAACAATAAAAAGCAGCATAATCGTTTATGTATATAGATTACTACCTCTATACCCTATAATCCTACTACTTACACTATGCCCTTTCCTTTTCCCTCATGCATATGCCATAACAACCCTATCTTTATCTCTCACCCTCTTTTTATTTTTGAACTTGCTTTCTACCCTTTTCAACTTTCTCTTCGTTAGGGTTTCTTTTTGGAGAACAAATGCCATAAAAATCAACATGAGATGTTGAATTATCACACTACTATAGTGTAAAACTCATTTTTTTTTTATCAGCAATTTTTTGAATTAAGTACCTTGCCTTTGAAGAAAAGGCAAGGGAGAGGGCATGCCTCAGTACAATGCAAGTCCAAAAAGGACTGAAATCGAAAACAAATAACCCACCAAACTAGTGTTACAGAGCTTCCAAATTACAACAAGGGTGGCCAAAAGATCAAACCAAGTAGTGAATGAAACTCTACATTACCAATTTCCACCTAAATCAATTGCAGCAGCACAAACAAGTATGCAAAAACATCAGCTACTAATACTTTAGCAACTTCAGCAACTTCACAGGAAATGGAGCCAGACTAGCCTTGCCATCCTTCATGCTATTTGCAATCAACAAAGGCACCTGAGAATTCAGTGAACTAAGCAACAAAAACCAGCAGAACCAGCAAAACCAGTAATGATCTCAGCCAAAAAGAGTAACACAGAAGTACATAGAAACTAAATGAAATTAAATAACAACCTCAACAAAACCAGTCAGATGGACCAGTTTTAAGAGGGAAAAGAAACACTCCACCTAAAAAAACCAGAGCTACCCTCACACCAAACTGAAACCAAAGATTACTACTACCCACTCACAATGTCATAATAAGTGCCACAGCACAACATCAACCACCCAATATCCTCACCACCTTACCACGGTACCCAAACCACCCAACCTAACCACCCCAAAACCCCCACCAAACAAGATTGTTAAGGGCCAAAATTACAGCACCAAGGGAAGACTTCTTCTTTAATCTGCAATCCCAAGGGTTTGAAACCCACATCAGAAAAGAAAAAGCAGAGTCTTTGTTGAATTTAGCCCAGAGTAGTTGAAAGGAAGCATTTTGAATGTGCTGAAATATCTGATCAGGATCTTCAAAGGTGTTGTTAAAAATCACATTATTTCTTGCCAACCAAATCCTCCAAATAGCTATAGAACAAATCATGGACCAATGACTGTGATTATGGCCAAGGGACTTCCAAGAAATGAACCAGTCAGCTATGCAATCAGGAGAGGAAGTCTCTAAACCCCACCAATGAAGACACTTGCACCAAATTAGCTAAGAGAATCTGCAGGTTAAAAAGAGATGATCTATCTCCTCAGGGTCCTCATTGCAAAAAGAACACCAAATGGTACCAGTGTAGAGACCCCTAGCCAATAAGAAACATCTAGTTGGCACAGCTTGCAGGCACAACAACCAGATAAAAGCAGCCACCTTAGGAGGAAGGATTGGTTTCCATTGTAATGCTGACCAAGCAAGTTGATTATCCTGATTCTCATCCAAAACTTTGTACATTTCTTTTACAGAGAAGCCTCTCTGATCATACTTCCAAGAAACTTTGTCATCTCCCAACCTAAGGGAATGCTGGTTAACTATATCACTCAAAAGGGAGAACTGATCAATCTCCCAGCCCCTCAAGTCTCATCCTGAACAAGAGAATCCAGTCCCCATTAAACCAAAGATGTGAAACCACAGCTCTCTTCTGTGAACTGAGATGATATAATCTCTGGAAAGAATATTTAAGAGCTATATCAGTTGCCCAGCAATCATTCCAGAACTGAACAGAGTTACCAGAGAATACTTCCCATTGTAATCCTACAGCCCCAAAGGCATTAGCAACATTAGGAGAAGCCAACAAAGAGTCAATGTGTCTCAGAAAAGATTGACCATTGTGTAACATAAATTTGGATAGATCCCATGAATTACAATCCCAACCATATTTTGCACACATAAGTTGCTTCCAAAGAGAATCCCTCTCCAAAGTAAATCTCCACCACCACCTAGCGAGAAGAGCTTTCTTCATAATATGTAGATTTTTGATACCTAAACCACCCTTACTCTTTGGTCTGCATATAAGATTCAACTTAACTTTGTGTAAAACTTTCTTGGTCACAGTCCCATTCCAGAGAAATCTCTTTTGCAATTGTTCCATCTCCTTAATGACCCCCAATGGAGCTTTGTATAGAGACATGAAATACAGAGGGAAGGAGCTGAGGGGGGATTTAGTTAAAGTAATCCTACCCCCAAAAGATTTATGCTTTGCTTGTCACAGACTCAGCCTCTTCTTGAACTTTCTAATCACAGGTTCCCAAGTCTTTTTTCTTCTGGGATTTGCTCCCAATTGGAAGCCAAGATAATCAAAAGGTAACTCCATGGATGAACACCCCCAAAGCTCAGTGATCTGTTCATCATTGATAGAACTAGCATTTAGTACTAGAACTTTGGACTTTTGAAAATTGATCTTTAGGCCAGTGGCTCTTTGGAGACAGGTGAGGGTATGTTTTAGGTTAATGGCTTGTTGTAATCCAGGTTTGATGAAAATAAGTGTATCATCAGCAAATTGAAGATGAGAAATAATGGGGCCTTGATCATTGCATTGTACCCCAGAAAACAAGTCTGCTGCAGAACCTTTCTCCATAAGTTGATGCAGGCACTCATCAACTAATGCAAAAAGTAATGGGGAAAGAGAACATCCTTGCCTCAACGCTCTAAGCAAAGGAAAATCTGGGGATGGAGAGCCATTGATGAGGACTGAGGAGTGAGCCCTGACGCAAATTTTGATCCAAGAAATCCATTTTTGTCTAAAACCCATAGTCTCAAGCAAGATAAATACGGCCTCCCAATTCACATGGTCATAGGCTTTCTCAAAGTCCACCTTAAAAACAATCACCTCTTGTTTGTTGAGCTTGATGGAATGGATGAGTTCAGAAGCAATAAGAACTCCATTCATAATTTGTCTACCAGCTATGAAGCCTGACTGAGTGTCATGAACTAGACCATTCATCACCCCCTTGAGTCTGCCAGCTAAAACTTTAGATATGACTTTACAACTGCTACAAATTAAACTGATGGGCCTATAATCTTCAAAGGACTCAGAAGAAGTAATCTTAGGGATCAATGTGATGAAGGTGGAATTTAAACCCTTTCCTAGCTCACCACCATCAAAGAAATGCTTCATAAGATCCCTAAAATCAACCTTGATCACCTCCCAACAGGATTTAAAAAACTTCAATGTGAAGCCAACAGGGCCTAGAGCTTTCTCTCCATTACAGGCCTTGATGGAATTAATAATCTCCCACTCAGAAAATGGGATTTTGAAGACCAAGAGCTTGAGTGTTGTGATAGAACATTGTAAGGTAATGACCTTAAGTCAATGCTGATGGCTTTATCCCATCTGAATCTATTGGAAAAATGCAAACAGGCCACATTTTTGATATCTGAAGGAGAGGACCAAGTAATGCCCCCCTCAATAATCTGAGCAATTGCCTTTCTTGAGTTGTTATAATTGGCTATAAAATGGAAGAACTTGGTATTTCTATCTCCTTCCTGACTCCATTGTAATCTAGATTTTTGACACCATAATTTTGCTTGCAACTTGAGTTTCTGGATGAGTATGGCATTGCACAAGGCTCTCAGTGCAACCTCAGCTGGAAGCAAACCTCTCTCTTCCACCAAAAGGTCCTGAGCATTAATCTCCTTTCTCAAAATCTCTATATCATTGTCCAACCAATCAAATTTAACCTTATTCCACTCCATTAGAAAACCTTTCAAAGATTTGAGTTTAAACCAGAAAACAAAGGCTGGGGACCCTGTGATCTGGATGGCATCATAGAATTCCCTGATGTCTTTCAAAAAATCAGTGTGTGAGATCCAAGCATTTATGAACTTGAAAGGCCTGAGGCCCCAATCTACCCAAGGGTTGCTCAAAAGAAAAAGCTTATGATCAGAAAGGCATCTACTCAAACAAGTTTAGGAAAAATTATTGAAGGTGATCAAGAGCTGAGGGGTTATCAAGAACCTATCCAGCCTAGATGCAATGGAACCACTCCCAAACCAAGTGTATTAACCCCCAATAACTGAAAATCTATAACTCCAATGCCATTCACAAAGTCATTAAAATCTCTGAGACTTGGAAGTGATATAAGAGAACCAGTCTTCTCACTCTGATCCAGAATTGCATTGAAATCACCAGCCACTACAAAAGCATCATAACAATTCAACAATTTGGAAGCAATGTCCAACCATAAAGCAACTCTCTCAGGAATATGATAGAGAGCATAAACATTTAAGATAGACATGTTCAGCTCCAAAGGGATGAAGCAACCAGACCAATACAGAACATGTTCATGTATAAGAGAATCATGGAGATCAAAGGAAAGGGTGTTCCAAACAGTGGCCACACCTCCAGAGAGACCAATAGCAGGTATAAAAGCAAAACTCCAATGCTGACTAAAACCACAACTGGTTAAGAATTGAGGGGAGATAACACTCAATTTTGTTTCTTGTATTAAAACCATATCTAGATGAAGCTTGCAACACACTCTTTTGAGGGCTCTTCTTTTCTGTCTTGAAGTAGCCCCTCACATGTTCCATGAGAGTATCCTCATGGAGAGGAGAGTCTCTGAGTAGGGGCCGAGGGAAAAGAAGAGTCAATCCTCTTCTCTATCTCCTCAAGGTCACAAAAGTCATCTTCAGTTGAGGCTTCCAGATCAACAGAAGGATTGACTTCAAAATCAAAGTTTTGGAATTGATCAGCAACATCATCCCAAACTCATTACAACTGAAGGTTACTGGCCCTTGTTTCTTCTCGGCACTTTTGCCAACAATGTCAAGTGTATGTGATTTATATGTGTACATGCATGTATATGTTTTTGTGCTATGAAGAGACAAGGTTCTAAAAGTTGCCACGCGCTAGTCGGGCGGCTAGGTCTTTCGGGGATTAATCGAGGACTAGACGGGAATTAATCGGGGATTAATCGGATTTGTATTCTTTTCATTTTTAATAGATATATTATTATATACAGAAATAAAATATGAATTTCATTATATTAAAAATGGTAACAAATATTTAAAATACCTAAAAAATAACACCAAACAACCTAGAAGCACAACCCCTAATATCACTAACACCAAACAACTCTGCATAATCATCTAATTATTTTAATTGAGTCAGTATAGTACGGAAAATTGTTGTAGTCAGATAGGCGGCTAGGTGGGTCGGCTAGGCGTAGGCGGGCGCCTAGGCGACGTCCAGTCGGGATTTTTAGAACACTCCGAGGTGCCTTCATGTACACATTTCAAGGAAAGTTGTTGACCACATGTGGACTTGTTTCTCAAGTCTGATTCTCGGCATGCCAAACCCACGCAAAACCTATGTTTTTTATAGAGCACTTACAATGGGGTCGTAAGAAGCGTGAGAGGGGAAAAGGAGGAAAAAAAATGATGTTTCAGTGACATTTCTTCTTTCTCTTAGCATCTACGAATCCGTCGACGTCAATTCTCTCTCACTTTTCAATGATTTTTTTTCGATCATGTGTCCATTTTGATCAAAACGATCGCCAAAGCCGGCCTCCATAGTGGGTGACCACGAAATCCGACCCAAAATCTCCTCTAGTCGAAAGTACCGATTCCGACGTATGGATGCTCTTATACAACTTATGCGCATATGTGAACAGCCACACAAATTTGTTTTACTCAAACAAATCATATCCCTATAACTGTCATTTATGTATATATATATATAGGACTCCTAAAATCATTAATATTTGTTAATGGTGGTACATACATGCAGAGTTGAGTTGACTATCTCTAATCTAATATATGTCTAATAGGAACTTCCTCGTGTAGTTCACGCAGGTCCCAGAAGCTTCACGTGCAAACACAGTCCTTACGCACGGGTTTGTTTTCCACGCTCTCCTCCTGTTTTTTTTGCCTCTCGCTTCCCTCTTCATCATTTGTTCGGCTTCTCGCTTCCCTTTTCATCAAATTGCAGTCCCTCCCGCCTGAAATCAACCTACAATTACGCCCTTTCCTTTTCCTTCAGCCACAACCCTTCTCCTTCCTCCACCCATAAGCCTCTGTTACAACCCCAACCATAATTGCTTCGTCTGTTAGACTCAACGATCGTGGCAGCGATGGCTATATATGTAGCCCAGGGTCATATGCATTTCGTCTGTCTGGCTCAACGAAGGTTTGTAACGTCGATTTGTCATCTTTCATTCTACGTTTAAGTTTCCCCCTTAATCTGTTTAGGGTTCCGGCTAACACTTTGTATGCCGTACCATGCGTTTGTTGTCTGTTCTTCTTCCCCGTGTAGGGTTGCCACGCGCAATCCAGCCAGGTGAGTTCCTTATTCTATTTGGTTCGCAATTTTGGATTGGCTTAATTGTATGTTATTGCTTCCCGCTGCTATTTTGGAGTGATTTTTTGGGTTTCCCTTACTGTTCTTGTATGTCGGCAATTGTGTTTCTTTTGTCATGTCTGTTTGTGACGCAAATTTAGGGACGTTTTGTTATATGTTTCTGGAGTGCTTTACGAATTTTCAATTGTTGTTGCTGTGCGTTAGCAGTTATGTTTGTGTCACCCTCTATCGCAGTCAAGAATTTTCACATTTATGCTGGCTGGTGAAGCCCGGACATGTCACTTCTACTGTTTATGGGTTTTTCGGGTTTCGGATTCAGTATCTTTTAATGGTAATTGCTTAATATGATCATATGTTTCCTGAGAGCAGATAGGTCTGATTTACTATGTGACAAGAAGGTGTTTGTGCAAGGTGCCAATTCTGTAGTTTTTTCCCCACTCAATCGCCTACAATGAAAAAGGAAATGTTCACGGTTGAAGAGTTTAAATTTTGTAATTCTACGCCTTGGCAAGTACCAGTTTTGGTATTTGATTATTTCTTTCCGCTTTGACATCTACCCAACGTTATTATGATATATTTATATCTTCCTTCCTAAATGGTTTTGGTTTTAAACATGTTTCAGCTTGCATTTTTCTTGTCTGAGCGTGAATGGGTGAATGGATTCTTGTGTTCAAGCCAGAAATATAATGGTCTTCATCCGTCAAAGTGAAATCTGAAACAAATGGAGTTGTTAATTAAAAGATATCGGCCGAATAGTTGTTCATACGTAAAGGTAATAAGCCTGTCTTTGAATAGTTGTGAATATGCATAAGCTTGAATTGATCGTTCCTTTTGGGGATATATTTATGTAGTAAGCGTTTCTTGTGTTATTTTCCCCGATCGTTTTGCATGTACGAGTTTAATGGTGTTGAACTATTGTTTGTATATTTGATCGTCTACAACATCTCTCTCCGACACTACGATTCAAGCCAGGTTAGGGTCTTTTGCCGCTTTCAACCTTTTACTTTCTCTGTTTTTGGTGTATGAATATGCTCATTATTTTTAATATGTGAAAATTTGATCCCATTTTGTGTAATTTTCGTCTATCTAACACCTAATTTGTGTGTTATCTAACTCTCAAAAGGTTAAGCTTGGTCTTGGAAATGAGGCTTAAATCTATTGTTAATAATAAGAGTTTATGTATTTTTTTGTGGGGGTAGTTTATATGCCTAGAGTTAGGAATGTACTTTTCAGTTGTAAATACATGACTGATAGAGAGTTGCTAGCAAAACCTTGCAATCCTCATTGAAGTGGTTGCCAAAAATAGAAGGGTGTTCTTTATCTTTTCCCCTATCTTCTGCTTGGAAGAAAAATTGTGCCAACAGAGTTATGCTTCTCATTCCCTCAATATGTATTTTATGTGAACACCTCCTTCACCTGTGGAGAAGTTTGTTTAAACACACAAAAATGTTGTTCTATTGTTAAATGTTTGGTCTACCAGAATTATTATGTGTATGGAGGAGAAACTGTTGATTGGCATGATTGTGTTGTAATTCTATTTTTGCATGTACTATTGTTTGTGCTCTAAAGGTTCACGGTATGTGGTCTAAGGAAACAAATGGAGAAACTCATGCACTATGGATAGTAATGTGGGTACGTTTTTTCTTACCGATACCATTATCTAAATTTACTTTGTTCACTATTAGATCAACATCCAAATTATCTCAAGGTGATAGCCAAATTTTTTTTGGATCCTAGAGTTTAGGCTGCTTTCACTGCCTGGATTTTTCAGAGGTCCCTTGCATGTCCAGTATGGTTCTTGGTCATATGTTGTGAGAATAACAATGTGCCAAGGTCCAATGTATATATATGCTATTTATGTATTACTACCCTTAAGGTTCAGCTGCCTTACCTCGTGTGTAGGTATAAAGATGCCTTGAAGATTCATTCATTGATCATTGCATGATCTAAATAGAAATTAGTCTATCGTTTGTTCAAGGATGGTACTTTACTCAAGTATGTTGGTTTGCAAAGGGATTAAAGAGGTAGATGACAAAAACGAATATTCTTGTATCTCAGTATGTATTAACCATTCAAACTATCTCTAACATTACTTTATGAATTTTCTTGTTTGTGGTACTTAGAATAAGGTGATTCATGATTTGAATTGTCTGATTCATCCCCTAAACGACTTAAAACTGATCAGGAATTGGAATTAGGTGTTTCTGTACGAGTCATGAAAAATCTGAGCATCGTACTTTTTTTTGTACCAGGTTTGGGCTGTACACACTATTTGCTTACTACTCTGAACCTCCTCAGCAGATTACGTTACTAAATTGGCCTAGGTTATGTCAGATAACAATAGGCTCAACTCTGTTGTCGTAATTTGGCTCATAAATACACACATAATTATTTCTTTCTAAATATCCGCTCTTTTTCCTGCTTATCTTCAATTCATTGCCTACCATTTATTCTATCTCCTAAATTGGTAACTTTTTTGTGATTCGATAGTATTTCCTTCCCACATGGTTAGTATCGTTTGTTTTGACATTGCATGGATTGGACCTACATAGGGTGTGAATCATTATAGCAAGGTTACTCTCTGCAACACATTCATTGGTATTATGGAAGCTGAGTTTAGGTAACATCACCTATGAAAATATTTAAAGAAACGTCTAAAACACTGTATTGTAGGTGCTCTAAATTAAATTGTTTTGTCATGGATGATTTATATGTCATATGATTTGCTCCCTTGCTCATGATGCATTATCCTAACATCCTCATTGTCTGGTATCTTCAGCTCTAGCCTCGGATGGTCACGTCTTTTTCAAACAAATGGTTTGATTTTTGGTTATGAGGCTTCAACTCACTTCTCTATTGTTCTTGTCCATTTCCATTAATTCCTTTATTGTGTTTTATTTATATTGATGTTTCTTTTTTTCTTGTAGGTACTAATCCCTTTCCACTTTCCAATTGATATCAATGCATGCTTCCACGCCATACACACGCCTGACACAATCTACATTTCCCTATTAACTGGTCAAACACTTTTACTTGATTCATTGTATTTGTTGCACAATGCCAATCTCTCAATTCCTGTGAAATTAGTTTATGTATAAAGCAAACATTGGATTAAGTTTTTACTACATCATTGTTTCTTTCCCCCATAGAATTTTATCCTCCGCACCAGTGTCTTCAACTCTGTTCCATTCTAGGTTGGAAAGTGCTTAGCACTGTTGGAGCAGGCTATTATGCATCAAAGAAACTTAATTGCAACTTGGACAAGGATGTAATGGACCAGGACAGCATTCGTTTTTAATACATCTTACCATGAAACATCGTTAGTTTTCAACAAGAACTGAAGATCGGTGTAAATTGTCAAAAATGTTTTGTACGCATCACCAATATTAAATATTTTGTTAAGTTTTTCTTCCACGTATTTCAACCCCTTTCATAGTAAGCTTGAATGAATATTTATCCTAAATCTTATATGTTATTGCTACAACAATAGTTCATCCTCTTTGATAGCAACTTCAAAATCATAACTCATCTTCAACCGATTTGAAAATTGTATGCAAACCGATATGCTATTGCTACAAGCACCGCGCATCGCGCGGTGCTTCCCACTAGTATAATTGAAGGTAAATACTATTAGAGTTTCAAAATCGACCAATATTTTCTGTATCATAAAATCAACCATTCGTCAAATGAATGTATTTACTGAAAACATTTGCTGAGAAAGGGTTCAGAATAAAAATACATTTATAAATAATGAAACGGGATTTAGATTCGCTGGATAGAGAAGTGTGGAAAAATAAGTTGTAGCTAGCTAGCTGATAATGGTTTAAACAACACTAAAATGAAATGATTAAACTGCAAGTAGTATTGCAAAGAGAATCCAAATATTATTGGAACAAAAGGTCAATCAATAAGATAAACCATTTCCATTTGATCCAAACTTATTCGGGGTTCTTACAAGCATATATATATACAAAATTCAGTGTATATAGTTGTTAGTTTGGAACTTAAATGTATAACAGCCTATTGAGTGGAATACACTATTAATTCAGGAGAGGAACGATTTTAGGATTTACCCCTAAAGTGTAGCGACGTCGTCAACTTGGTCGGATCTTCTTTTCTCCAGAGCTCGATTCAGAGGTGGGGGTGTGTTGTTCTGTTTCCTCTTGTCGTCGTTCGTGTTCAGTCTCGTCTCAGGGAGCTCGAAGCAGATGTGTGAGGCATAACACTGTTCCCCGTCGCAGCTTCATGGAAGATGAGGTGGATCACATCTCAAAGACTGCTTTAGAAATCAGGGATCAGATAGAACAAGGAAAACAATAGTTCTTCAGGAAAATTAATAAGACTTAGAAGCACTTGAAGTCAGTGATGATTTCCCTCATCACTAGGGTATCCTCCACCTGGTTTTGAACATTTTCAAAGAGAGGTTAATAATCAAAACACACAACAAAAATCACAAGAGCAGAGGTCCTCAACAACACAAGGTTTTCATTCATAATGTTCCACCCAATAAGGCATCGAATTGGTTGGAAGAGGTCTTCTGAAACTGTGGGGAGATTCTGAAATTGAAGGTTCCTTACAAACCTAATACAAAAGGTAGATGGTTTGTATTCATACATTTCAGGAGTGAAGAAGCTGTTTTGAAAGCAATAAAGAACTTCAATGGGTATACAGTGCTGGATTCAAGTTATTTGTGGCTAAAGCATGGGAAAATGATAGGGTTAAGCCCAAAAAAACAAGCTTCAAGTGGAGGCATGTAGTGAAGAATGATTATTTGGACAAGGACACGTTTCCACAGACTTTAGTGGAGGCATGTAGTGGTATCTTCATTACAAGAATTTTTTAACTCTTCACACTTAATAGTTTTACAATTGGCACTTATGTTCTTACCCATCCTTGGCACTTACAATTGCCATTTATTAAATCATTCGAGGTGTGTGTATCTACAATTGGCACTTATGTTCTTACCCATCCCAACTCTCTTCAAGGTACAAGTTCTGATTTACTGGGAAAATTTGAGCGACATTGATCAAGAGGTTCAGATTAAATTGGGAAGTGCAGTGATAAATGTTTTGGTACAAAACACACAAGCAAATTTCGTTCCTGCTTTCTCTATGGCTTCAGCTCACATTGGCTCCACTGATTCTGATAGCCAAAAGACCTCAGTTAATACTTCTAGTGACAGAAGTGAAAATTCCATTTCTATTCAATTGAATGCAACACAAGACTCTAGTGGAAGAGAAGACACACTTAATACTCTAGACTTAATTCCATTGACGGAGAATTTTCTTCTGAAGGAGGAGTAGGAAAGTATGTTCAAAGGTAATATTATTGCTACAAGTGCACTAGGGCTAAATCGTGTTACTCAAGATCAGTCAGCTGACATTAGTTTGGGAGGTCAAAACAACAATTCTTCTAGATTAGAGGGAGAGATGAGGATCTTCACTTGGAAGACAACAACATTCTTTGTTCATCTCCTAAGACCGCAGAAGCTTTGATGGACTTGGAAGGAAACATTGTTTCGATGAATCTTCTGGTGACAACTATAGATGAAATGGTGAAGGGAAAGGAATTAATTGCTGAAGTGATGGTGGGGTCTATACAAGACATGGGGAAGGACTCTAAATGAGGAAAGGACTACTTCTGACTCTATCCCTCATACAATCGTCTTGTACACCCCTTTAAATGATGATTTTAAAGTGGTTTGTTGTGTTTGTGGTTTTGGATTATGATTATTGGAGAGAAAAGGAGATTGGATGATGATTTTAAAGTGGTTTGTTGTGTTTTTGATGGAGACCCATGTTGGGTTTTGAAGTAGAGACGTTTAGGGATTGTTTTGGAGCTTTGGGAAGACATCAATGGAGGTTTTGAGGGTTAATTTCGTGAAAAACCGAGGCTGGAGGAAGAAGACGGTGAACAGTGCCAGACCCGTCACGGATCCGTGACGGGCACCGTGACGGCGTCAGTCACGGCTCCGTGAGGAGAACCGTGACGTCCTGGACCACGGATCCGTGGCGGAGACCATCAAGGCTCCATGACCCGAACCGTGACAGACCTCATTTTGCTGAATTTCGAGTAGTAGGGACGATTATCTATAACCGGGACCTTTTGGGGTTAATTGGGAGTGTTTCCTCTTTTAACCTTTATGAATTACTCTTAGTTGTCGGTTTGTTTTGTGATCCAAGACTTTGGACCCGAGCGTGACGGAGGAGGAGGCGCTTGGACATCGTGAAGTGGAGGAGGAAGATAGCCAGGTCGTCAGCAAGGGAGGAAGTAGCGAATACCGGTTTAATTATGGAAAGACACTAGTATGCCTTTAAGATAATAATAATAATAACCGGAAAAGTCCTAGTTTGCATGTAGGATGTGATTCACTAGAATAAACGCTTTCAATTTCGATAATAAACGGAAGAGTCCTAGTTTGCATATAGGATGTGATTCACTAGATTAATCGCTTTCAATTATTTGGGAATTTCCGTGCTAATAGAATGACCATGTCAAGCCTTAGGGTTGCGTGTTGATTGTGATGCCATGATCTATGATTGAGACGCATGATGCGTGTTGTAACCATTGATTAGTTTAAGAGTCATAATAAGATATACTCGGTGTAGCATGTTGTTGTTGTGTTTGGGCAAATGTGTGATGCGTGATGTGATGTGAACCATTGATTGTGATATGATCGGGTGAGTGATAGACCGATATGTGTGTTATGGTGAATAGGCTCGGTTGGTATACCGTGGTCGAGCTATGGCGTTGTGATGCGTGTTACTCTCTTGATGCGTGTTCCAAGAGGAGGTGTGTCCGGTATGATACTTACACTGAGAGAGTATGTCGGCGTAGGGTATCGAGGACGAGGATGGTGTGATCATTACCCCGATGCTCTGTGGTCCAGGAAGGCGTACGATCGAGGTATGTGCTGGTCAATATGCATGAGGCCCCGAGTCTAAGTGACGAGAAGACATACGACTGAGGGATTTCCGGTCCGGGATGTTACCTCGAGTCTACGTGACGGGAAGATATCGGGACTGATGTTGTGTGTTACGGTACGATTTAAGTGGGACGGGCTGTGATAGCCGGTGATGTTGGAAACTACTGTGCTAGTTATGTGTTTGTTCTGCTGTGTGTTGTATGCTTGACGTTTGATTGTGTGAGTTTTTTAGTGTCGTTTTGGTCTTGCGAGAGTGTTTAGTGTTTGGTAAACTAATGTGGCGGTCTTTAGGGTTGTGCTTCACTAGTATGCCCTGATTGGACGGTTACTCGTGGTGGTGAATGGATGTTCATAACCTTAACTACTTTTCCTACTGAGCGAAAGCTCACCCCTTTACTTTGTTGTTTTTCAGGTCTTGAGCGGGATCAGTGCTAGTGGGGTTCTCGGCGCTTGGGAGCTACCGAGGGTCTTGTCTAGTGTCTAGAGACGTACTGTTTTATTTCGAACTACACTTTTCAGTACTGGATTTATGAGTTGTTGACTCACTTTTCTCGGTTTATTATCATTGTTGAAACTTATCTTTTTCAAAATTCCTTTCGTTATTTATTTATTTAAGTTCGCGTCTCGAGTCCGGTCAAAACCGGGTTTGGGGCGTGACACTGGATCTCTAGATCCCAATCTCGTGCCACATTATCGATTTGGCCGCATTTGCAGCAAATGGTGGGAACCTTGTAATAAGTCAGGGTGACTCAAATCAGTTCAGGGAGTTCTCATAACCGTATGACCATTGTTTGACGCATAGGGGTAGAGATGTATCCAGAATCAAACCTTCACCGTCCCTCCCCAACAAGAGCCGCACTGGTCACACGGGACATCCATGCATTTTCATAGAGTAGATCTAATGACCTCCCTAGTAGATTTCGTCCGAACCAATGGTGGGAGGCCCTTTGCATGCACCCATAGTTGAAACCGATCTAGGTTGGGAAGATCCCTTTCCATCGAATCCACAATCTCCCCAAGCATCAACGGGTAGCCGTTGAAACACCACGGTTCGTTTTTGCGAACCCAAACCGTAGCCTCCTGGGCTTCGAAGTAAAAAGCATAGACACCCAGTAGTTCCAAGTCATTAACCACCAGGCCTAAAGCCGATCTTTCCCATTCCCTCGTAATGATCTTTAGCAAGAAGTCCTTCTGGGAAGGTCTTGGTGCCAAGAGCTTTCCTACCATGGCAAAGCGCCAGAGGACAAGGACTATTGGGTCAACCAGAGTGAACTGGTATCACGATTTCCATCTCCTCGTCCTTTGTGATGGAGCAGGACGAGAACCTGTCTTGGAGGGTCGCCATTGGTGACCCGAGAGGAGTCCCGAAGACCGACTACTGCTCTTCTCTAACCCGAGAGGCCTCCGTCACCAAGGATTCAAGATCATCCTTGGGTGGCGACTACTCTACCGCTTGCGGTGGAGTGTGAGAGAAAACCCTAGACGGGTGTCCCCGTTTTGGTTTGGCCAGCACAAACGTTGACTAAGAAAGGCCTGAGGAGAAGACTAGCATAGCATACTCCTCCATGATTGTTTGCTCAACCAGATTGATTGGCGCCACATTTATCGATGAAGTAGATTATTTGGGGTTTCTCTTCCTTTGAGCTTTAACCTGGCGGACAACTTTAGAGGAGGGACATGGGGGCATGATCAGGCCATGTGAATTGGTGGCCATTATTGGAGGATAAGACGGTGTGGTAATCTCCACTAGAGAAGTGGGCGACGGTACAAATACAGAGACGACAAAAACGATCGACATCAACAGGTGGATAAGGCAAAGGCTAGAGAGATTTTCTAGGACACACTAGAACATGTGGAATTATAAAAGTTATATTCATGTAGGTTAAGACATTTTTAACATAAATGGTGGTTAATCATAACATAATAAGCTAAACTCATTTTGTTTGTTTTTGGTGCGTGTAGATGTATAGGAGAAAATGCATACATATAATTTTCACTCCAATTGTTTTTTTTATCAGCGAGGTTTTATAAATTCTACAGTTTCTAAAATCTGGAACAGGAAAGCTGTAAAAAAACAGACCAAGATGCAGATCTCCCACAAGAAAAAGACCAATGAACAGAAAACAATGAAAGATACATCTACCCATATAGATACTGAGAGACTAAGAGCCTAAAAGATGTGCACTCCAGTTAGCTGCTAAGAAAATAAGTTGGTTTTAGAAGTTGAAATTGAATAAAACTAAACCCTTTGTGGCCATAGCGAGCCTAAGTAACACCTATATATATATATATATATGTGTAGGTTCCTTTTAGAGCTTATCAGAAAAGCAAATGATATATCACGACAGTTTCCAAGTTTCATTCACAAGTTGGCGTAGTTGACTCTTCATGTGATGCCAATCAAACCAACCACAACTCTAACAGTGTTGAGATTCGTAGATGATAGACCACTGAATATATATAAGCTAGCTAGTAATTAAACTGGAAAAGTGTGGAATCTAGCTATTTACTCAAACATATTGCTGGACATATATAAAACATAACATGACTATTTAAGGAGAAATAAACAATGATCAGTTCAATATTAGTACATGAATTATACCGGGCGGAAGAGATGTACACCCTTAATAATAATAGTGTAATCCATGCATGGCATGGCAAGGGTATGAAAAAAAGAAGAGATTGAAAAGCAGATAGGAAACTCAGTTTGGTTTGTTTTCACTCTGGCAACCATATCTTTCAGATTTAAATACAACATAAAAGAAACTTAAAATTTATTTTATATTAAATTTGTGTAGTAGATGGTAAGTTAACGAAGGCTGGTTGATGTACAATAATGATGATTATCTTTGGTGTTGATGCGTACCATCTGGCATGTAGACGGAAGAAGGATCCAAGATGGCCGAGGTTGAAGCACCGGCAGCGATGAGATTGAGTTGTTGGACCGATCCACCAGCAGCAGTACTAGTGATGCTAGTGTAATTGGTGTGGGGTAGAGAATTCCCTTGAAGACATGACCACCGATGTCTTCAAGGGAATTGTAATTACTAGTTCATTTTTTAAATGACTGTCCATTAATGTTATTGAGACATTGTTATTTACACCGACGAACATGATAAGTTTCTATTTAAGAATCACTGCAATGTGTCAGTGTAGGGTCGATGTAGGCGGCTCGTTGCACATTGTCATGTTTCTTGCAACGAGTCCTCAACGCAGGAGGAGTTGCAGGATATCGCTGCAGTGCGGCTTGCCGCGGGATCCTACAATGATAGGGCGCGTCGTTGTAATACCCAACGGTCAGTCGTCAACCTAATGACATCCGCCACGTGTCGACGCCAGATTTTTTAAATTCTTTTAAATGCCTAAAAATACACAATCTACCTTAAACATAATCCACGCCTCTTCTTTTCTACAAAATCATTGTAGCTCCCTTCCACGCCTGACGTTAACAACTCCGAATTACTCATCCAAGATATGGAGTTGAACAAGGCACCCAATAAAGAAGTTTTTCATCCTCAAAACTGATCTCTAAGCTCACTCATCCAAACTACCCACTCGGCGTCGGCAAAATTCAATCCGGAGCAAGCTTCCCAATCTGTGCCGTCCAAACCCTCAAGGAGCCAAGCGACGAAGTCAATATCATCTACACCTCTGAGGATCAAATGGAGCATTCATGAGGACCAACGGTTGGTAAAGGCATGACTCATTTATTATGTTGATAGCGTCGAAGGGAAGTTGACAAACACCGAAGCCTACAAGACAAAGGCGGGGCGAAAGTCAGGCATACGAGGAAACCAACCGACCCAATTCGTAGTTGGAAGAATTGAAATGACCACTGGCATCAGATAAAAAAGTCAACAAATTTCAGGACAAATATGTGCAAATTGCGAACGCGTACTAAAGTGGGAGGAAAGATGATCAAATCATGGCCGAAGCAGGAATTTGCGTACAAAGACAAGGCGGGGCATGAGTTTGTTTTGAAGCATGTGTGTGCGATAGTGAAGGATCACCCAAACTGGGAAGTCAAGAAGTTCCCTCAATGTCAAGTAGACTTCGAGGAGCCGAAACCCAACGTGGAAAATAATGTAACAAAGCGTAATAGGTTGGATGACAGTTGCAAGTACACATCAACCGACGGAACCAAGCACGAATTGAGCTCACTTGTACGGGAGGAACGTTCGGTCGATAAAAAAAAGCAAAGGCTAAAGCCAAAGTAAAAAGTAAATAACAGACTGTGGCAACGGACCTGATGATGGATCTGCAACTAAGTTTCTTCATGGTCAAGCGACGAAGCTGCGCATCATAGACGAGTGCAAAGCCAAGACAGTTAGTAGTTTGCTTTATTTGTACGCAACAGTCAATAACCAAGACACCTCGACGATAAGCCATCCGAAATTGGATGCTCGTGTCAATGCTAAGATTTGGGTCTTTGTTTTGTGGGCACCTCTAATACCTCAAAAGGTTCCGTCCTTCATGTGGTTATGTTTCCACGATGTTATACCTACGAAAATGTTTCTGAAAGGACGGGGTCCCGATACCCTTTTGGACAATCTTTCTGTGTGTTTTGTGGATTGTCATTGAGGACTGTAGTCACTTGCTGTTGGAGTGTTTTTTTTCTTGAGAATGTCTAATCTTTAGCACATTTTGTAGACGGCTATGACTTTACTAATCATGTGTAGGGAACTTGTACCATTATTGATGAAACCGAGAGATCGTAGTATACAGGATTTTGCTTTTACTTCTTTTAATTGAATCACCATGTCATTTATAACATCTTTTAAAACTCTGATACTGTAATACATCACCTCAATTACTTGTAAATCATATTATTACTACCCATCTGCTTGAGTTTTTAGATGGGATTGGGTCAAAGTTTAACACTAAATGGAAAAGTACAAGAGACTGGCCTAGGAGAAAAGGATGAGGATCACACCCAAAATGGATATCATTCTCTTATATGATAGGGCAGAGTTGGCCAATATCAAAAAACACAAGAAATCGCAAGCTTTCAATACCACATATACAATACAACAAGCAGTTCTTGTGCAAATAAAAAGCCTGATATCCCACAAGTTGCTTTCGGTCAAAACCAAAAGACAAGTTACACTTGCAATTGAGATACAAAGATGATAAAGAAATAACAAAAAACTCCCACTCATGCCCCAAATATAATCCTTGATCCATATTCCCTTAGGATCTCATGCCCATATCTCACAATTTCATTTCATCAACTTGAGCCAAGAAGTTGCTCCAATTTACCACTCACAACGGCATCTTTAAGATCTGAGTTACAAGAGAACGAACGAACAATCACATTGCATAACAAGATTAATACCCAGGCAAATAAAAAGGTTAAAACTCACGATTATATGAGAAAAATAACATTAAGAAAGAGAGCCGAGGGCATACCATCAGAGCCACCGATATGTTTGCCATTCACAAATACTTGAGGGACTGTGCGTCGCCCTACCAAATCTAAGAGGACATTTTGAATTTGACCACCATCATCTGTGCATACGTAAAACACATGAAACTACTACTGAATCATCATAGAATATGCGGCAATCAAATCAACAGCAGCTAATAAGTACCTCGAAGATCAAGCTCCACCACAAAAGGCTGCACATCTAGATCACTAAATAAGCGTTTGGCACGCATGCAGTATCTAATTAGAGGGCAAAATTACCAGACAGTAAGTATCCATGATAGATCCAGAATTTCATTTAGTGGGGCAAGACATTAATTTTGTTTGATATCTAAACCTAACTTAAAGAAATCCAAATTCCAGTGGGGTCAAATAGTAAATATTAGCAAGTACAAACTTATAGGGGCAACTGCCCGCCCCCATCAACATGGCCGTGGATCCGTTTCCAGGTGAGTATCTAATATCAAGAACTTAAACAACAAACCCACACAAGATTTACATGCATATACTGAATATACCGTCCAATTACATGCTTTCGATACCTGATTATCAAATCAAATGAATCCAAACAAAATCACATAGACAGAAATATTCAGCCTATAAGAGGCAGTAGGAACAATTGCAATAGGTGCTGTGGATGCAATCATTTGATATAAAGACTGGAGTTGATCGGAACCATAATGCATTTGAGTGAATAAAGTTCAGAATAAGGACTGGCAACACTTAATTTACAGAGGAAGAAATTCCGCAGACAGCTCTGTACCAATGTCTCATACACAAGCACTGAACATGGCTGACACTAGCTTAAACCATCCAAATGCTACTACTTCCTAATTTCCATATTAACCTCAAACAACTCAACCAGCAACGGATAATTCAAAGCAAATGAATAAAATATACTGAAGCCAAGCTATTTAATTCAGCTTTTATGAAATTCACCAATTATTTAAAGGATAGTATAACTCAATACAGAAAGGTTTCAAGTAATCCAACTATCTAAGAACTTTGTAAGAAAAGAAGAAGAAAAACTGTTGTTAGCCTTTCCAACTGGTGATCTAAGCTAAATTGATGGAAGAATAGACACCAATTTATAGATTTTTAAGGATGAATCTTATACGGCTGCCTGACTTGAACCTCGATCACTTGGAAAACAAGCTTTGGTGCCAATTCTATATATAGATAAAGGAGACATACACAACTCCTCACATTCTACCAAAAACTTGTAACATATAAACTGAATTGAGTGAATCTAGTGACAATTTCAATGAAAACATACGCATCCAACCAACAGACAGAAGCATAAAATACTCAGGGTCCCATGAACTTTCAATTTGCAAAGATTCCTAACAACATAGAGTACAATAATGCCAGATTGCCTAACATTATAATTCCCGATCGTTTATAGCAATTGAATATAACGAAATGAAACCCTAGATCGAAATAGATTAGGGATGAAAGCAAGCATGAGCGTGATGAAAACATGAATCGGAGATATAGATGATCTGAGAAGACGTACGGGCAGTAGGATTTGGAGAAGATGGCGATCTTGTTGGAGTAGATGACGTTCTGAACGAAAGCAGAAGGCGAATAGGAGGCGTAGGCTGTGCTGGGAAATAAACCCAGAGATATGGCGATCAACACAGCCATTATCGCACAGGACCTCCATCTCCACCCCTTCAACTTGGCCTGGTTTTGTCTCATCATCGCGCTACGAATTTCTTTGTTGGAATGGAATGGATCCCAGATTTGGGTGCATATGTAACTCAACTGGTCAAGGACAAAACTGTAATTATGTAGGTAAAGGGCTATATAATAGTTTTGAATATTATTTATGAGCCACAGATAATTACAGAACAATTTCGTTGAGAAATCACGAGTAATACGCAAAATACATGAGAAAATTGATCTGAAATTAAAGGAAGGTATCAATTGGGGTTGGAATCGGTTGGATAAAGGTTATTGTAGTCCTCAAGCTCATCGTTGTACACATCCCACACGCATCGAACGCATCCGCTCCCGCAACAATCTCCGGGCAACGGCTTCTCCGGCGGAGACGGTGTCTTCGATGATTCCTTCTTCGCCTCGGGTTCCTTCGTTGAACTCAAATCCATCTTACTCTTTCCCTTCGTTTCTTCGGCCATTTCAGGTAAAGCCGGTGATGGCCTCGACATTCTTTGGCCGCGATCGGTGGGGTGGGGTGGGGACGGTGTTTCTGGAACGATCCGGCGGCTCAGATGGAGATGCGGAGCCAGCCACGATAGAGGAGATTTTTATTTGATCAAGTTTCTATACGACAACGCGTTTCTGGCAGTTTATTGGGCCCACTTTAGTCTTGTATAGTTTATAGAGCGAATGGTCCGGGTGGAATACTCGCCCAAAACAGTAGTCGATTATGCCGGGAATCAGGAAAGGGAATCAAATCTCCTTCGGTACATTAGACGGCGGTTGAATCACTTGACCTTTGAGGACGCCGTTGGCCAATCGTCGGAATTTATGCAGTTGAGACGTTGACCGTAAAGGAGACGATGACTCTCCATAAATCGAAATAAATTCCTTCAACATAATTTCGGCTATAAAATGGGCATCTCGAATCTGTTCTTTCACTTACCGAAGAGAAATGCATAACACATCTCCCAGACGTGTTTCTAAGTCGTTTCGTCAGTCCAGGCAGTGCAGAATCTCCGGTATATAAAGCAGGGCTGACTTAAGCTTTAAGCGAGTTAAACAATCGCTTAAAGCCACCAAACAGAAAAGGCCTTGTAAAATAAATAAGAAACTATTTAAGGCATCAGGTGAAAAATACCCCATAAAATTAAAAAAAAAATTGTTATTATTTGATCAAACTTAATCAAATGAAAATATTAGACTTCTAATCTTGAAATTAAAATTTAATACTAGTTATGTCTAATTTTGATCTCTATTCAAATTTGTTTTTCATAAAAGCAATTTTCTTTTAAATGAAAGACAATTTTTCTTGACGGTTGAACATTCTAACAACTCTATGGATGTTTATTTCGCAGTGGAAAACTATCATTAACGAAACAAAACATGCAAGTTTCATTTATCAATAATCAATAAATTAAAAATAGGGATAAAAAACAATGGAACACGTCCAAAAAAGAAGCGTGGATATTTATACGTCAATATACTATAGTACTTGTTTGAGGAATCACAATCAATTTATCAACTTCATTACGAAAATGCTCAAACAAAAATAATATGGAAAAGTAAGCTGTCAAACTAAAAAAAAATCCAATATTGGATATAGATGTTTGATCAGATCAAAAAGAATGCAAAACAAACATATGAGAAATTCATTAATATGTTATTTGATATCTCATAATTCCCTTATTATTTTATAAACCAATTTGTTAGACATTCAAATAATGAAACTATGCATTTAAAGATAAATATTAAAGAATAGGGAAAACTACTCATACCTACCTATAACCATGCCCATTTAACTGATGTTTACCCTGAATTTTAAAGTTAACTGATGCATACCCTTAAGTTTCGAAAATGTAACTCAAAACCCCTCCGTCAGCTAAAATGACGAAAATACCCTCAATTACACTTCAATAATTATGTTAAAAAATATTTAAAAATTACTTTTGTTATATATATATAGGGAAGCAATCACGTGCGAACCCCTCTTAAAATGCGAACCTGCGAACTCAACAACAACATGACACGTGTGAAAATTACACTAAATTCGCAAACCATATACACTAAATCCGCAAACCATATACACTATATCCGCAAACCATATACACTAAATCCGCAAACCATGTACACTAAATTTGCAAAACACACTAAATTCACAAACCATATACACTAAATCTGCAAACCATATACACTAAATCCGCAAACCATTTAAACTAAATCCGCAAACCATATACACTAAATTTGCAAAACACATCACACTTTTCGCACTCATATTCACACATCCACACACGTATTCAAAAACACATCAAAATATATGCAATCCACTACTTGTTAGAAAGCTCTTGAAAAAATAAGAATATTGGCGCAAGAAAAAAAGAAATCGAAGTTGAAACGAAACGGGAAAAATCGAATTAATAAACTTGATTATAACAAAAATGGGGCATTTTCTAAGCGCGACACATGGCGCAATCTGGTTGAGTTCGCATGTTCGCACCGTAATTCATGGTTCGCACCTGATTGCTCTCATATATATATATTTACTTATTAAATGACTTCATTTTTATTTAAAAAAATCACTTCATTTATATTTTAAAAAAATCACTAAGGGTATTATCGTCATTTTAGCTGACAAAAAGGGGTTTTTAGTTACAAGTCGTAACTTTAGGGTATGCATCAGTTAACTTTAAAATTCAGGATAAACATCAGTTAAATGGGCATGGTTTTGAGTATGTATTGGTAATTTTCCCTAAAGAATATCAATATTCTTTTATTGAAAAGGAAACAAGACATGCACATATTAACAACCAGTGCTAGAATGTACGGTTTTTGTACGAATATGTTTAGTAAAAAAAGATCATTTATCGAAGAATAATCCATAGAGTTCATGAACTAAAAGCATGAGTCTCGGTGTGTTTGACAATATTGAAGGTCATGGTTACCAATATACACTATAAATCGTCTAGAAAATATTTGAAGTAAGGAAATTTTTAGAAGTTGATAATAATAGCTATTCATACACGACGTCACATATAAGATAGCATAATTTTGTGTAGTTATCTAGAATTAGCTTGAACCTGTCATATTTTAACCTGACATGAATATATCATGTTTATAGATAAATGTGAATCCTTAAGCTTTTAGATTTTCGTATAGAATTCTAGATGGTTCATCTTATCCATGGAGGCTGTCTTGTTAGAAATTAATCTTCGTCATTCATTTTAGATTTTAAGTGTTATAAGTAGATGCTCAAGCTCGTTTATTCAATATCATCTAGTATAATTTTTCTATACGAACATGTTTACTTAATTTTTTTTATTATATTCTTTCATAAAGAAAAAAAGACATCGATCAATTCTCGATTTAACTTCGTTCCTCGCCGCCGATGGTTCTCGCGACCCGATTGGGTCTTGAGAGCTGTCGGCAACCCTCTATCCCTTCGTTTGTCTCCTTCTGTTCGTGGCACTCGTTTCCACTGGTATTCTTCGGGCTATGCTTCGGACCGTGACTCGATCTTCTTCGCGTTTTGTGGTAGCCATCCTGATCAACTGAATCATCAATGTGTAACCGATCCCCAAACCCAAGAACAAGAGACATAATCCCAGGCTTGAAGCTCTCAGCGAGGTACAAACACAGCCGGGCAGGTAGAAATTGAACTCTCAAATTTAAATAGATCCAAACCCTATATCTTCAATATCCTTTCTCTGAGCTGGACTTAATCGAATGATGAGATCATATAACCTTGAGGGTGAAGTTCTTAACAAAATCTTCGGTAGGCGGGCTTTCCTTTCCCTGATCAACTGCCCATCCTCCCTCTACTGTGAAGTTCGATAAACTCTCCTCTTAACTTTACCACCAATCTTTACTTTCTTGGCCTCCTGATCTGAAGACACTAGATCTGTCTCTTTCCGCTTGCCAATGACATCAACCCTTTGTTTTCGCTTTCGAAGCCTCTCATAAACCTGAAGATTCATAGACTTTTTCCTTAGAATGCCAATAGGCATATTATCTTCATCACTTTGCCCTTCTAAAAGATGCAGCGAACTAGTTGCAGAATCGGGTACAACTAACTCTGCAGCTAGAGATGCTGCAGCAGGTTCTTCTACAAAAGACAAAATGATTGTCTTGAAAAACATAATGCACTGGAAAAACTCATACTAACACAACAACCTAATAAAAGTTTACCAAACATACTACTAAAAGTTTAGAATTAATACTACTAATAGTTACCCCATTCATACTAACAAACATATTACTGAGCATTCTAAACACAAAAACTGAATAGGATTAACATGATACAGTGACAAAATGTATAAAATATACATAATTAACAGAAAACACATACACAGATCAATTTATAAAGTACTATTACTTTACCATTAATGAAACTGATATTTTGAAACATTGTGCCAAACAAATACAACCCAAACAATCTCACAAAACATATCAGTGATAAAGCAACTAGCTATTTTATTGGCTTTTAAGCAAAACGCATGAGTCTCAAGAAATAAACAAGTCACCAATTTCTGGATATATAGAATCAATAACGAATTAATCTTGTATATGAAAAATCCAACTTTGAAACCACAGACAAAGAGATTTGAAGATTTAAAAGCCCAGGAAAACAACACACAGACACCCTAAACTTCACGAGACGAAATACTCAACTACAACATTCAGATGAACATTTAATGTGGGGAAAGGCCCAAGATAAACCCTTATTGTCATCAGATTTTCATAAGATACCCTCTTTAATGGGACTTGACTTGGTTAAGGATATTGGTCCCTTAAGTTTGGGTAACTGCAACTCAATAGGGCTGGATGAAATCAGTAGCAAAGAACTCCTTCCTATGCAAAACTCTCTGCAGCAAGAAGAAGACCAGTTTGATCAAAAGCTTCAGCAATCACAAGTACTTGAAGTGGCCAATCTACTTGGCTTTACAACAGCCATTGCCACTCCAGGGCAATTTTCCAAGGCAAAAAAAAAAGAAACTCTCCAAGTCTTTGTGCGCCAAGACTCCTCATTCTTATACAACCAGATCAAAGTTGAAGGAGGATGGTAATATAGATTCCAATACCATTGTCCCTGTGCACTTAGGGTCCAAATCTCAATCCTCAAAACACTCTCTTGCAAAACAAACTTGGGACTTTGGGAAGGCCATAGGACTGAAAGCAAAGGTAGCAGATCACATTATAATTCAGCAACTGGAAGCTCTTGAAGATGACAAGAACCATTCTGTGGACTTTGAAGGAGGGTCTGATAATGAGTTTCTAGACTTTGAAAAAGACTCAGATTCTGATACTTTGGTGGTGCCTCAGCCCATCAAACTCTCCTCTCTATAAAGTCTATTATGAAATTCCTCTCATGGAATGTGAGAGGAGTCTCTTCTCAGCAGAAGAAGAGGTGTTTCAGTTTACTAGTTTCAAAGCAAGCTCCTACTTTTATAATGATCCAAGAATCCAAACTGAATGTCTGGCCTTCCAATTTCCTAAGACTGAGTGGTCTCTCAAGAGGATGGGATGCTGATCAGATAAATGCTGTGGAATCAGCTGGTGGAATTATCTCTCTGTGGAAAACAAAGGACTTTAAGCTAAACTATACTATCAAAGAAGCTGGGGCTTTGTTGTGGTTTGGGACAGCTATTGAAGCAAACAAAGCTTGCTGTCTCATTAACATTTATGCACCTAGCACAACTGCAAATAGAAGAGATCTATGGTCATTGCTATATGAGTATATCTCTAGGTTGGATCCTTATGTACTGGTTCTCTTGGGAGGAGACTTCAATGCTATAACATCTGTGGAAGAAAGAGCTAGTCAGAGAAGTGGAGGGACTGATATGGTAATGCTGCAAGACTTTATCCATAATTTGGGCCTAATTAATCTCCCTCTAAAGGGTGGCAAGTATACATGGTTTGGAAATCAATCCAAAGGATCCAGAATAGATAGGTTCCTAATCTCCCAGGATTTTCTAGCTCATTTCAGTTCCCTAACTCAGATCATAGGCCAACCATACTTTTTAATGATCAAGTCAATTGGGGTCCAAGGCCATTCAAATTTTTGAACATCTGGACAAAAGATGCTAGATTCTTCCCAGCAGTACAACATTTTTGGGAGTCTTATAATGTCACAGGCCATCCCTGCTATATCCTCTGGATGAAGCTGAAGTTGCTTAAAGCTGATCTCAAAGCTTGGAACACACAAATTTTTGGATTTCTTGAAGCTCACATTACCCCTCTCACACAATCCATTGATGATTTTGATACTATAACTGAAACCAGGTCTCTTTCACCTTCAGAATGCTCAGCAAGAGGAGTATATAAAGCAGCTCTCATCCAGAAATACAAATTGCTCTCAAAACTCTGGAGCCAAAAGGCCAGAAAAAGATGGTTTGATGAGGGTGACAAAGGCTCCAAATATTTCCATAGAGTGGCCAATTTTAAAGGCTCTCATAACAGAATTTCAGTGATCTGGGATCAAGGGATACTCCTCTCCTCTCCAACTGAGATCAAAGAAGCAGCCTCCATTCACTTTGCTCATAGATTCAAAGCCTCAACCTCTTCTTCTTATTTATTACTATCAGACCTACCCTTCTCAACAATTACTGCAGAACAATCTCAGTGGCTTGAAAGCCCATTCTCAGAAGATGAAACTCTCATGGCAATCATGGCTTGCAATGCAAACAAGGCCACTGGTCCTGATGGATACACACTTAAATTCTTCCAATATTGTTGGCCAATCATCAAGCAAGATTTTATGCTTTTTCTATATGAATTTCACAGGACTGGTCAGCTTGGAAAAGGACTCAATGCTTCCTTCCTCACTTTGATCCCAAAAAATGATGCTCCTTTTTCCTTTGATGACTTCAGACCAATTAGCCTAATGGGGGGTCCTTACAAAATTATTTCAAAGATCCTTGAGATAATTCATTGATGGGCTTGTGGGGGATGAGCAATCTGGTTTTATAGTTGGAAGACAAATTGCTGATGGTATACTAATTGCTTCAAAAGTGGTTCAAACCCTCAAAACTTCAGATCAAAAGGCTATCATATTTAAGGCTGATTTTAAAAAAAGCATTTGATAAAGTCAGTTGGAGCTTCATTATGCAGATTCTAACAAAGATGGGCTTTAGTATCAAATGGAGAATGTGGATAATCTCTTGCTTAAGAGCAATAGTATCAGTGCTGATCAATGGTTCTCCAACCCCTGATTTTCAGATAAGTAGAGGCCTCAGACAAGGTTGTGCAATTTCCCCTCTCTTATTTGTAATTGTGGCTGAAGCTCTTAACCAAATCACGAAAAAAGGAATACAGCAACAAATGTTCAAAGGAATTCAGTTAGCTGTGGAAGGGCCAATCATTTCTCGCCTGCAATTTGCAGATGATACAATTTTTTTCATGGATGCTGAACAAAGCAAACCCTTGGCTCTCAAGTTTGCTCTCTCATTGTTCCATTTGGCAACAGGATTGGTTGTTAACTATGATAAATCTGTGTTGATCCCTTTAAATTTAAATGAGGAAGAGGCCTTGATCTGGTTGCAGGCCCTTGGTTGCTCAGCTGGTACCCTACCCTTCAATTACTTGGGGTTTCCACTAGGAGCCAATCCAAAAAGGCTAAGGACTTGGGACCCTTTAGTCAACAAGTTTAAGGCAGCTCTAGGACTCTGGCAGGATAAGCTATTGTCTCTAGGAGGCAGAATAACCTTGATTAATTCCACTCTGAGTGCCCTCCCTCTTTACTACTTCACCATACTCAAGGCCCCAAAAGGAGTTATAAAGACTATGGAATCATGGCAGAGAAGGTTCCTGTGGCATGGCACCTCCCAAGCCAGACACTTCAGCAAAGTAAAATGGGACAAGGTGTGCAGACCTAAAAATGAAGGTGGTTTAGGGATTAAAAGGCTTGCCAAGATGAATATGGCTTTGTTGGCAAAATGGTGGTGGAGGTTTGCCTTGGAAAGAGATTCCCTTTGGAAAAGAGTGATTTGTTGCAAATTTGGGTGGCATTCTACAGAATGGGATCTCTCCAACTTTGCTGAGATAGGGAGTCCAAGCTTTATGAATCACATCCTAGCTTTAAATGCTGATCCTCTCTTCTCTGATCTATTTGGGATAAAAGGTCTTAATTGGAAAGTTGGTATTGGTGATAGAGTATTCTTCTGGTCTGACTTATGGTGGGGAGAAGTATCTTTCAAGCATCTTTATCCCAGGCTCTATACACTCTCCAACAACAAAAAACAATTAGTCTCAGAAGCTTGTGTATATGGTATCTGGAACCCGGACTTCAGAAGAACTCCTAGAGGAAGAGCTGATGGGGATTGGAACTCTCTCCTTCAAGTTCTTATTGGGGTTAGACTCACATCACAACCTGATTCTCTGATCTGGATAGGGGATGCAAAAGGGTTTACTGTCAAAAGGCTTTATCACTTAATAGATAATCACTCATTTGCAAATGTGATCACTGCTGGATGGAAAAAAAGGTTGTCTGGATTCCACAAATTCCTCCCAAAATAGCTGCTTTCAGTTGGCTAGCATGTCTAGATGATTTCCCCTCCAAGTGCTTTCTGGATGCAAGGGGTCTCTCACTCAATCTGATGCAATTAACATGCCCCATTTGCAACTCAGATTTGGAAGATGGCCCACATGTCCTCCTACATTGTACTAGGGCCTGGGCAGTGTGGGGGATGGTGATTACTTGGTGGGGGATATTATGGGTAGTACCCTCTTCAGTACAAATTCTATTCACCCAAGGTCCTTATATGCACAAATACTCACTCAAGAAAAGATGGATCAAAATCTTGCACATTGTATGTTGGCAATTGTGGCTAGCAAGGAATAACAAGGTCTTCAATAATGAGGACGCCACTGTGGAAGAGATTTTTCAGAAAATCATACATCAGTCCTATAGTTGGGAGTGGGATTTGTTTAAATCCTCATGTCATTTTTTCTCTATAAACATGTGGATCTCCTCCCCAACATCCTGTGCTTCTTGGAAAAATCCCTTGGTTTATCAGTCCTAAGATGGTGTTGCTGGGGAAGTTGGAAGGTGGCTTCTGTTATTTGGGGTGGTTTTTGGTGGTGGTTGGGTGGTTGGGTCTTTCAGTCGAGTGTTTTTTTTTGTTAGGATCTCTTTGGGGTGGTTAGTTGTGCTTCTTCTCTGTGTGTGGGGTTTCTTTGATTTAGAGTGTGACTTTTCTCTTTGGTGAGGAGGGTTTGAGTCTTTTCTTGTTTTATCTGGCCTGTTTTGTTCTTTATTTGTAGCAGGCTTGGCTTTGGTGCTGTGACTTCTCATTCTACTAAGGAAGACAAGAGCTCATTGGCCCCTCAATCACATACTACCAGCTCAACAGAGGAGGCCTCATCTCCATTTGATGTCCCACTGCAACACAATCACCTGGTTCCTGCTGCTTGCACTTCTGCCACAGCCAGCCAAGTAAAGGTTTCCTTGTCAGTTTTTCCATTTCAGTTCATTGCAAAGGTCAGAAGACAAGCCATTGGCCTCAACTGAGTTCACTGTTCCTCTATGGTACTTCGGCTTGACTGTGTTTTCAGTAATTGTGCTCTTTATTTAGACTAGTTTGAGGTCTGGTTGATTGATCTTTAGGGTTCTAGTACCTCTTTTAGTTTGGGAGTGGTCGGTTTGTTGTGCTACTTAGGGGGGTTTGCATTTTGTTGCTTGCTTGGAGTCAAAACAACCGGGTTTTGTTGGTTACTTGTAGTTCAAGCAACCGGGTTTTGTGGGGTTGGTTGGTTAGTTACTTGTAGTTGAAGTAACCGGGGTTTTGGTGGTTTCTTTTGACTTGTGCCCCAAGAAAGTTTGGGTTTTAGCTTTGTAATACCGCTTTGTAACTCCTCTTTCACCTTGAGAGAGGTTTTAGTTTTAATTCGATTTGCTGATAAAAAAACCATTCAGATTACAGATATATGAAAAGGAAACTAATAGGGCAAAATAATTGAGTACATACATGATTTAATGTGTTCCAGAAAGATTCTGTCGAAATCCCTAAACACACTTGAAGTCATTTTGCAGAAGAAAATGCAACATTAAGTTCTTCTTCGACTTCGTCTTCGTCTTCCTCTTCCTCTTCCTCTTCGTCTTCTTCGTCTTGGTCTGGGTGTCCTTCTTCGTCTCCTTCTTCTTACTCCAGTTCGAGAAACGAATTGAGAATGTGAAATAACAAATCGAAAACACGTTGATTAAGTGGGAAAATGAAAAATAAAAATCAGAAACACGTCTTCTTCTTCGTCTTCGTCTTCGTCTTCCTCTTCCTCTTCGTCTTCTTCGTCTTGGTATGAGTGTCATTCTTCGTCTCCTTCTTCTTACTCTAGTTCGAGAAACAAACTGAGAATGTGAAATAACAAATCGAAAACACGGTGATTAAGTGGGAAAATGAAAAATTAAAATCAGAAACACGTCTATTGAATGGGAAAAATTGAATCGTTTCGTTTAATTTCTCGCGTGTTTTAGTCTGAATCGTTAGATTAGTTTGGTTTAATTTATCGCGACAAATATACAAGTGCCAGAAATTACGATAATGCCGCCGCGTTTTTCAGTGCGATCTGCGCCATCAATTCGAGCGCATCCAGTGGATCTCATGAGTTCGTAGTTTGCACAATAAGGGGGGGGGGGGGGGGGTTGTACCTGATACCAACCCTATATATATATATAGGGTAGCTATCCAGTAAAAACCATCCTTATTGTGTAAACTACGAACCAATCTAAGCCACAGGATGCGGTCAAAGTGACGTCAACAGAGCGCGCGCGATGCTGACACGTGGCAGATTCGCGCGCGCCTCTGCCCGCGCGCGTGAGCGTGTTGACCACGCGCGCGCACGGTGCTAATAGTTTGGCGCGCACAGTGCTAATAGTTTAGCACAGTGCCAAACTATTAGCACTGTGCGCCCAAACTATTAGCACTATGCGCGCCACGTGTCAGCACTGTGTGCGCGCACCAGCAGCGCGCGCGCCCACGTGTCAGCACCTGGTGAGTTCGTAGTTTGCACAATAAGGGGTGGTTTGTACCTGATACCAACCCTCTATATATATATATATATATATATATTGACAAGAAAGATTCATTCAAGATTTAATAAACCTTACAAAAACCGAACAAACAACACAAGTCTTGCATCCGTCACTCGTTCTCGGAAACCCGAGAGATGACCAACGAGATGAATAGCTCTCGAAAAAAGCGACACAACGCCTAGATAAACTAAAACTACAGGGATGGTCTATCTTATCGTCTCTCCGAAGAGATCCGTCAATAAAATGGCCCGACCAGACACGCCACCAGAGGCAATAGCCACACCTACCGGAGATCCAAGATTTCGGCAGGGGGAACAACAAAATACACAAACATAAACAACAAATATGATTCTGAGCTACTCGCGACCGGCCTTTGATGACAGGGGTTGGGATGGCAGCGGGGAGGGCGGCGTTGACGGGAGCATATCTGATCCTCTTGGGGCTAGTGCACGGATCTGGTTGGGTAAACACGATACGCAGGAGCACGGTTAAACGGCTCGGGCTGCGGCGTTCCGATAGAAGGTAGGTTCAGATCTAATTGTCTGGCTGGAGAAGCACGACTGAGAGACTCGGCCAGAGAAACTTGTTTCGTCCTTGTCAGGAGAAAAGGTCGGGGGGGAATCGGGCGGCTGACCGTCGTCGGAGATGGCTGGGAGAAGGATCGGGTCGTGAGGACGTGGGGGCGGAGCGTGGGGTCGGGGCGGGGGAGGTAGATCTGGCCGGAGGTGGTGCAGATCTGGTCGGAGAAGGCCAGAGGGGGGCGGATCCGACCAGAGGATAAGGGTGGGTGACGGCGGAGGGTGGCCTGCGAAGACGGGGGCGGATGGCCGGACAACACCTGCTGTGAGGCGAGCTCCGGCCGAAATGTTCATGTAAGAACCGCTCCCGGTCAACGCCAGTCAAATCGGCGAAAAACAGGAAAATTTAAAAAAATTCAGACAGGCACTTAAATGAACCTAAATCTGACACCGAGGCTCATACCGGACTTAAGTTGACCCCGATATCGACCGAAGTGAGTTCCGGGGGACTCATGGCAACTTTCTGACCAATTTGGGAAATGTTGAATTTTAGCTGGAAATGTCAACCGAGCGACGTTTTGGTCCGTTCGAGGTCCGTTTTGGATCCAAAAAGCTTAGCCGTCGTCACAGCGGTCTTAGTTGAGCCATTTCCTTGTAGCCTGTGAAGTTTCGTAATTTCTTGGAAAAAGTGCTCGTTCGGGGCCCGAAACAGCCGAATTTCGCGAATCTGATTGGAAAATATAAAGAAGATACATTTCCAAAAAGGTGTGGTACCCACTTGCCACATGTCAAATATGTGGTGGTGTTAGGTTTTTGGGACAAAACAAGAAGACTACACTAACAGAAGGGGAGGCGGCTCCATTTCAGCAAAGAAAGGCAAGAAGAAGACATCAACTTCATGGTGTGGGTGGCGGCTGTGATGGCTTGAGCTTCTGCCGTTTGTTGTTGCTTCTTGTTTTGGTGGCTCATCAAAAGGAGCAAGATGACTTAAATTTGGGTGATGCTAGTGGCAGTGGAGAAGAGAAAGCAAGGAGGTGAGTTTCTGAAATTCTTCATGGTCTTGATTGGAAATTATTGTTGCTGAAACTAAGGAGGACAATTAAAGCTTGGTTGGATCCATTAAGTGGAGACATCTTCTGGTTAATAGATGACCAATCACATGGTCTTTGTTGTTGGCTTTGACATCATTTATTGCTTCATGGGGTGATACACAGTAGCACGAGTATAAAGGGAAGAGACTTTGATTTTGGGAAGCTATTAAGGTCTTGGTCATGGGTAAGGTTTCGACAAAAGAAAATTGAAGAAAAAGACTTTGGACCCGAGCTTGGCGGAGGAGGAGATTTTTGGACCCCATGACGTGACAAGGAGGAAGCTAGCAAGGTCGTCCGCTGCTGGTTTGGGTTGCTTTTGAGATCGTACCGAGGACCGCGGAAAGGGAAAGCTAGGCGAGTGATCGTGAGCACGCCGGAGCTTGGTTGTGAACTTTTGGGGAAAGCGTTACGAGGTAGGGAAAAGTAGTCGGATCTCGGCCCTGATTAGGGAAAGTTAACAGTAGAACTGCATGTGACACCGGGGTGTCGTGGGTTAAGTAAGTTTATCGAATATTAGAAAGGCATGCGACACCGGGTAGTGTCGTATGATACGGGAACGTATCGAACATTAGAAATGCATGTGACACTTAGTAGTGTCGTAGGAGCAGTGAACTTATCGATATTAGAATTACTGGAGTCATATGACCATGCCCGGAGGATGATTGTTTAGTTTGTGTCTTGGGTGGCCATGAGAGCCCGTACTTTAATGTTTGTGTCTTGGGTGGCCATGAGAGCCCGTGTTTTACTGTTGTGTCTTGGGTGGCCATGAGAGCCCGTACTTTAATGTTTGTGTCTTGGGTGGCCATGAGAGCCCGTACTTTAATGTTTGTGTCTTGGGTGGCCATGAGAGCTCGTGTTTTACCGTTGGTGTCTTGGGTGGCCATGAGTGCCCGTGGGGTTGTTGAGCCCGTGCTTTTACCATTGGTGTCTTGGGTGGCCATGAGGGCCCGTAGGGTTGTTGAACCCATGTTTTACTGTTGGTGTCTTGGGTGGCCATGAGTGCTTGTGGAGTGTTGAACCTGTGTTGTTGCTAGTTGTTGAACTTTGTTTGTGATTGTGATTGCCTGAGGTTGGTGGGTGTGGCTAGCCTCCCGACAGAGATCGGGGGAAGTGGCGAGGTTGTGGGCTAGCCTCCCGACAGAGATCGGGAGAAGGTGCGCGGGTATGGCTAGCCTCCCGACAGAGATCGGGGGAAGTGGCGAGGTTGTGGGCTAGCCTCCCGACTGAGATCGGGAGAAGTTGCGCGACAGGTCGACCGCCTGGCCTGACAGGGATCGGTAAAGGCGTGAGGGGGTTACTGAGTTGCTGGAGTGTGATCTTTTGCGATCTTGTTTGGTGTGCGATCCTTTGTGATCTTGGGTGTTGCGTGGTTGTCTTTCGTGTCTTTGGAGGAAGTCGTAATCGTTGTGTCGGGTCTACATTACGTGCCCGAGTGTTGAGTCAGTTGAGGAAAGTAACAGTGTGTGTATGTCGGTCGGGTTACTTGAGTTGGGGATAGTGATCCCCGGTGTTTGGGTTGTTGTTGGTGTTACCGGCATTGTCTGCTATGTATGACGTAGTCAGTCTGTTATCCGTGGTGGTGAGCGAACGCTCACCCCTAGCTGCTTTTCCTACAGGTACTGGTCGCAGGATGGACTAGGTGAGCTTCCGAAGCTTGAAGAGCTAGGAGCGGGAGTTCGGGTTTACTTTTGAGTCTAGCGACGTACACTTGTATTTTGTCCACTTGTTGGGACGTACTTTTAAGTTGTAAATAATTATTTTGATGAACAAATGGTGATTTTAAAGTCATTTATTTAAAGGGTTTCAAAATGTTTTATTGTTTTAAACGTTCGCGTTCCGAGTTGGTTTTTACTGAAATTGGGGCGTGACAGTTCAAGTCGAAGCCGGCTGTGTTGGGGAAGCACAATACTCCGGCGACGTTGCAGCGACGAGCTCGAACTCCGACAGCTAAGTTATGCGGTGGCGCGAGGGAGACGAAGTGAGGGGGAAGCCGAGCTCAGAGGTGGATCCATAAATTTAGATTAGGGTATGCCACGTATATATTGATGAAGTGTAAAAAATAAATTAAAGTCAGTTTATGGAGTCTTATAGTATGATTGGTCTTCCAAATGAAATAACTTTCTTATACAAGCTCCAATTTTAACTCGTAAATCGAATGGAATTCATATACGTACAATTTTCATATTCGAATTTCAGCAAGAAAAAAATATTACATGAACTCAAACACGTCAGGAAAATCAAACGTTCAACCATACGTAGTCCAGTTTGCTATGGGAAAAGCGCTTTGGGCAAAACATACAACCAGTCATACTTCATATATAGGAGTTATGGAACAAACATTCGGTGATACGTCATTTTTCGGACATATGCGTTTATAGAACCTACAAACCAAGACTTTTTTTTCCCTCATTTTTGTATAGAACATTGTCTAAGTTCAATATTCATATTTTACACCTTTAAATATTATGATGTATAATAACAGATATCAAGTTTAGAATAAAACTGGTAAAAATTAAGTATTAAAATACAATACAAACATTAAAAATACACTTGGAAAAATTAAGATACAAACTTGTAAAAAACAAGGTTATCATTCTACAATTGTAAAAATATAAGGAAAACACTACGATAAGAAATATATGAATACTGCATATCAAATATATATATATTTAGGGGGCTATCGAGTACAAACCTTGTTTCGGGTCAGAACGTAGAACCAATCTGGGCCATTGATTACCCAAATCGGATAGCCACCGAAATTCAGGGGGGGTGGGGGGTGATTGATTACGAAATCAATTACAAGATATGCATTAATTAAAAAGATATGCATTAAATTTGGGCCTTTAATTCTATGATCCAAGGGCCCAGATTGAAAGTTGTACGTTCTGACGAATATATAAGGTTTGTACCTGATAGTGATCCTATATATATATATGATAGCTATCAGGTGCAAACCATATAACTTCGTCAGAACGTAGAACTTTCAATCTGGACCTTTAATGCATATCTTTTTAATTAATGCATATCTTGTAATTGATTTCGTAATCAATCACCCCCCACCCCCCTGAATTTCGGTGGCCATCCGATTTGGATAATCAATGGTCCAGATTAGTTCTACGTTCTGACCCGAAACAAGGTTTGTACTCGATAGCCCCCTATATATATATATATATATATATATATATATATATAGGGTTGGTATCAGTTAAAAACCACCCCTTATTGTGCAAACTACGAACTCACCAGGTGCTGACAAGTGGGCGCGCGCGCTGCTCGCGCGCACAGTGCTGACACGTGGCGCGCATAGTGCTAATAGTTTGGGCGCAGAGTGCTAATAGGTTGGCATTGTGCTAAACTATTATCACTGTGCGCGCCAAACTATTAGCACCGTGCGCGCGCGTGGTCAACACGCTCACGCGCGCGGGCAGAGGCGCGCGCGCATCTGCCACGTGTCAGCATCGCGCGCGCTCTACTGACGTCACTTTGACCGCATCCTGTGGCTTAGATTGGTTCGTAGTTTGCACAATAAGGATGGTTTTTACTGGATATATATATATATATATATATATATATATATATATATATATATATATATATATATATAGGGTTGGTATCAAATACAAACCACCCCTTATTGTGCAAACTACGAACTGACCAGGTGCTGACACGTGGGCGCGCGCGCACAGTGCTGACACGTGGCGCGCATAGTGCTAATAGTTTGGGCGCACAGTGCTAATAGTTTGGCACTGTGCTAAACTATTAGCACTGTGCGCGCCAAACTATTAGCACCGTGCGCGCGCGTGGTCAACACGCTCACGCGCGCGGGCAGAGGCGCGCGCGAATCTGCCACGTGTCAGCATCGCGCGCGCTCTGCTGACATCACTTTGACCGCATCCTGTGGCTTAGATTGGTTCGTAGTTTGCACAATAAGGATGATTTTTACTGGATAGCTACCTTATATATATATATATATATATATATATATATATAGGGGAACAATCAAGTACAAACCCTATTTCAGGTCAGAACGTAGAACTAATCTGGGCCATTGATTATCCAGATCGGATGGCCACCGAAATTCAGGGGGGTGGGTGGTGATTGATTATGAAATCAATTACAAGATATGCATTAATTAAAAAGATATGCATCAAATCTGGGCTTTTATTTCTTTGATCCAAGGGCCCAGATTGAAAGTTCTGTGTTCTGACGAAAGATAGAAGTTTGTACCTGATTGTTATCCTATATATATATATATATTTAATCTAGTTAAAGCACAATTGTATTCTCTTATCAATATCGGATCCAAAAATTCTCTATAGAAGAGGCAACGTTTCTTATTAAAAAATATTTTGTGCTAAGTTGTATATAAATATTTGCATACCTAATACATGTAACTATATCTGAATACTAGATCTAAATTTATTACTATATAGAAAAGATACAAGTCATCATCTCTGTTTTTTTATAAGCTCGAAAAATATTATTAAGAAGAAAAACTCATTCCAAGAAGGAAAAAGCAAAGAGAACAATGATAACAATGAAGATCTAAACAAGAGTTAAGTGCCCCAAGCCCGAAAAATGTGTGGATAAGATTGTTAGAAAGTGTTATAGACGTTCAGCCTTTAAAAAGAGCATTTTGAAGTAAAATGTGGTTTAACGTGCAGCAATTTTCAAATCATCATAACTTCTTCATACGAACTCCGATTTAGGCTTGTAAAATATCAAATCAAAGATATTTGAAAGCTCTACAATTTTATGTAACTTTCTCGGGGCAGGGTATGCAGTGGCATACCCTAAACCCCCTTAAATCCACCTCTGGCCGAGCTCCACCATAGTGTGAGGTGACTGAAACAGGGGAAGGAGGACAAAGGGAGAAGGCCGTCGACAGTCATGGCCGAAGCCACCGTAGCCGCCGACAATCTGGTGTATATGGCATAGGGTTCTCTTTTTTTATATATATAGAGAAATGTGTGAGTTTGAGAGCGTGTTGCAACTTGCTAGAACCTATATTAACCGACCATTTATTATGTATATGTATACTGTCACGCCCCGACAGGTTCATCAAGTTTTTTCCGCGTCCGAGCACGCGTTCTTAGGTCGAGGCACGAGACGACGTGCTTGTTTTTGGGTGTTCGCCCGATGCGGCGATAGGATTGTTCGGCCAGCACACGATGTATCGTGCTATTTTTGCAGGAGCTCGAGGAGGCAAGCTTCTTAGTCGATTGGGACATGAGGTGGCAGCATATGATTGAACTTAATCAAGATGGTGGCTGCCGAGTTATCAAAGATTGGCATGAAGGGTTTTGTAAAGGACATGGAAAGGTGATAACCGTGCATGTATGGAGATGATGCCATATCTATTAGTGATGAGGTGGAGTGGTGAGTGCTTAAGCTTAACACATGGACACACATGGTAAACTACCTCCAAAACCGTGGGAGCACAAGGAAGCCAAACCATGAGCACACGACCATGCTTTTCTAAATGGCTCATCAACGTGTCCTTGATGCAAGGAGTCTTGCTCAAGAAGTTTAATTAGTTAGCTTTGCCATGAGGACTTGTTAGTTATGGCCGAAAGTAGTATAAAAAGGTAATTGGGTTAGTTGTATAAATCACCCCCCATGTATTGAATCCATCCTTTTGTAAATTGTAGGAACCGTAGCTTGTAATTCCCTCTTTCCAATTAAATGCCAAATAGCTTTCAAAGTCATATTTCGTACCTTGTTGTTCTTGAGTTGATATTGGTGGTTTAGATTATGGTCTTGACAAATTCCCTTGGTGTTATAATGAACGCTTCCGCAACGCACCGATCTCAAAAGGACGATTTAGAACCGCTCTTTTTGAGTACCGAGCGAGCCGAGAGGGGCGAGACGAGAGCTGAGTCACGCTTCTCAGGGAGAACTCGTGGGGCGTCACAGTTACGCTCCGGGACGAGACCTCTCGTGCCGTCGTCGCAGAGGGTAGCAGAAAAGGCTGACTTGGGACGGATTCGACGAAGTTTCCCAGACCAAGTGTCGGGCGTTCGTGTGAGAAGCCAGGGCGTCACAATATGCCCTATAGGTAATATTCCCATTTTCGCTTCATTACATTATCGGGAAATTGAATGCTTCATACGAAACGACGTCGTTGCGTCGATGTCACTAGTCAGTCTCTTGTTTGAATCCCAGCCCTCGATAGAAGTCTACTAAGCACTTGAAATTCGTCAGAGCAACGGCGGAGGTGCCGAGTGAAGGACCGCACTGTATCCTCAATCCATAGACCAGCAGCTGGACAGCTAGATCTGTACGTTGCATATGCATGGGGATCACCGAGATCCTTATCTAGGGTGTAAATAAATGAACCCCAGAAGGTGAATTCCCCAAATACAGCCTATTTAAAAGACTCGTCCAGACCTATTCACGGAAGCAAAAGCAATTTTCGCGTCTCGTTGCGTATTGGTTAAGGTAGTGAGGGAGATGGCAGGCGAGGAGGGACAAGTGATCAGTTGCCATACTGTCTCAGACTGGGCCGACCTAATCCAGAACAACAAGGACTCTAACAAACTGGTATTTCTTCTTCAGATCTTTTTATTCCTCCTGCACTCAAATGTGTGTGTCTCTTAGATAATCAATGTGATGGGATCGATGGTCGGATAATTGATGTTTATGTTTAGATGATGAAATGGAAAACTGATTCATGTGGGATGGGAATGGATGTGGGATTTTAATTTTATTGCATGTATTTGTTGCTCTAGACATTTAATTTAGAGAATGATATTGTAACAACAGTAATCTGTTATTGGTAATCAGACTTAATAAATTGTCAAATATCATGTACAAAATTACACTAGTGTGTGAGTGTATTATGTTGTGTTGGAAATTGGAATGAAATTGTTTGTATGTGAAATGATGATGCAGATGGTTGTTGATTTCACTGCTTCATGGTGTGGGCCATGCCGCTTCATTGCACCATTCTTGGCAGAGCTGGCTAAGAAATTCCCCAGCGTCATCTTTCTCAAGGTGGATGTGGATGAGTTGAAGGTAAAAAACTTGAAACATTGAGTGCCATTTTCCTTCTTTCTTCAACACTTCAAACATAAAAGTGTTTTGTTTTTGCAGACAGTGGCTCAAGATTGGTCAGTGGAGGCAATGCCAACTTTCATCATTCTGAAAGATGGCAAGCTTCTGGACAAGGTTGTTGGTGCCAAGAAAGATGAACTGCACACCACTATCACAAAGCACATGGCTGCTGCATCAGCTTGATTCTTACTAGTACTATCTTTGCATTTACCCTTTCTATTTTTCTATTTCTCAAGAGGATATTATATCTATCAGCTCAACTCTTATATGTATTTAAAGAGTTATGTCTTTCAATGAAACATGGAAACATGGATGGATACAAAGTTATGTCTTTCAATGCAACTAGGTATTCAGTGAGTTCATCATGGTTTAGGAATTAGGATGAATATGCCTGACATGCCCATGTCTTTAGTAAGTTGTGTTTTCAATGCCTCAAAGAAAGTTGAAGTCGTGGATAATATTTTTTCCAAGGAAAGAATTTGAGGCAAATTGAAGAAAGTAGCTCATCAAATTTCATGACTGCACAAGGCGATAGACAATATTTTCCTAACATCAACATGAACTCAAATGGGGTTGAGGTTGATTGCCCTCCCCAAAGATACAAACGACAAATATGACTCAACTTTACCAATGCCCTCAACGGATTACAAGGCAGGGCACTGGGGCTTCAAACTCTCACCTAGGATCCCAAATTGCAGGACCCTGACCCTAAGAATTTACTAACTCACCTATCTATTATCGCTATTTTACACAATTCTAAATCTCAGCTTAGTTTAACAACTGACAACACACTTGAGACCAAAGCTACTTTCATATGACACAGAAAAGCCTCTGTACCAAAGCATCCATCTGATCAACCCCTTGTTTCAGGAGCATAGGCAACTTCAACAGTTAACCGCTTCAACACATGTGGACACGGGTCTTGCTCGAAGTTTCTATTTGATATGGTGACTGCGCATCTCTGCTTCCCAACACACTTCTGCAAAAGGGTAAATATTGAGGTAGAAATTAGTAGACAGTGAAAAATGTACATGTACATTGTAAGAAAATGATTATGACGTTATATACCCTCTCCAAGACCGCATATGAGGTAGGAGCATGGCAAGCTCCTTGCTGATAACTCCCACAAGTTCCCAAAGGAGTTCCAAAGCTTGCAAATTTAATTGACGAAATGAACCGCCCTTTACCACACCGCAGGTGAACCTTGCGACTGTGGAACTCTTCTGGTTTACCGTAACTTTGAATTTGCCAATTCTTAAAAATTGGGTGAAACTCAGATTCCTCAACACAAACACAAACACTGATCTCTTCACAAGAGAGATCCTTGACGGATCCCCTCCAAGTTCCTCAAATATTACCAAAAGATTCTGGCTTGGCTTCAACCAAGATCGCAGAACGTGGTACCTGAAAATGAAACTTTGTTATCAACAAGATAAAAGGTTTTTTCATTATTTTAGGACATTTACCGTCAAACCATTAAAGAATCTATTTAGCTGTTCAATAAACACGAGTCTAACGGTCAATTTCTAATCTTAGGACATTTACCATTTCTGTGTTGGTTGGCCACAGCTAAATTGGTATAGGAAGTCCAGTATCTCCCAATACTCTGCCCGTTAATCCATATCTGGCCTTTTTTCCATACCGTCCATGTCCAAAGCCAATGGCTCATTCCCTTCAAGTGTGATGAAATAAGCCTGCAAGGTTAAGATGTCTCGTTAAAAAGCATATGGTACATTTCCCAGAGGGACATTTATGTTCTATTTCACACCATCCAGACCTTATGCCATGTTAGTTGTTGCTGCTTCTGTGCAGCTAAAGATCCTTGCATCCACTCAGAGATGAGATTCATGGCCTGTCCTCTCAGTCCAACCTGTTAGAAAAATAAAACATGAAGAAAAATTTCCTGGAACCAAAAGTATAACAAAAAAAGAACAGTTAAAGAGAGCCGAATGTTGAATCAGGTATGTCCACTTTTGCCACGACAAGTCCCATTTTCCTTGGTCAAGTCCGTGCAGTGCAACTGGCCCTAGGATACCTATGTTCCAAGACTCGAAGTGTCCCCCGACATTCTTCAGCAAAAACAATCAGAAATGTTTAGGTGTGCAATAGAATAAGATGAAGCCTAGTATATTGGGCTAGAGGTGTGCTCTAGAGTTCCTAAGTTCTAGATGGAAGGAATGCTTGTACAATACAATAATAATGTATACTGACAGTTATAACCTACACAAATTTATAAACGAAGGAGCTTATTTGATCACAATTCCTTATATGTTCTGATTGGGAGTTATAGGCTCTTACACAAGCAGGTCTGCAAATACTAGCTTTTGTTAGTCTTAATGCCAGTAGTTCAATCCTAAATGTCCAAATGTAAATATCATTGTTAAAAATAAAATTAAAGCGGCTTTATATTACTTATGTGTTGCAGTAATATATCGATGTGTGCTATGATCTATGCCCACAATGCGAATAGAACCATAGATCGAGATAGATCACACTCGATGGGTCCCTAGTCAACAAAGCTTCACTAGAAGCGACTAGTATGAAAGATGGCTCTTTATGGCTTATGTTCTGTTAGTCATTGGAATGAGATTCCGGAGTCTAATCATAGATATCATGTGAGACATGATATTGGACGACCCGACATGAATATATGCCATAGATCAAGTTATGAACATATTCATTGTTGTAGCTTGTCATGTATCCTTAGACCAAAGAGTCTTTGTGATCGATGTGCAGTAAACAACTGAGTTTGACCTGAGTCTAACGTTTTCCGTAACAGGGCTTCCATAACAACCATGATTGGCTTTATAAGAACTGCCCCCGATCGAACCGGTGAATTTTGGGGAGAGTTGACTTTCTGTCGGAAAAGTCAACCGATGACTCCGGGAGTCATTCAGGACCTTTCTGGTACCCAAAAAGCTTAGTCGTCGTTACGGTTAGCTTAGTTGGGTCGTTTCCTTTCAAATGACTACTTTTGTAAAAAAAAAGTCAAACCCTGGTCAAACTAGGTCGAATTAGGAGTATTAACGAATTAATTTAATTTGAGCTGAGATATTTTGGGTAGAGGTGGACCCCACATGGACACATGTCCATGATGGCTTGGAGGGGAAGAAAAGGGCGAGAAAAGACCATATGGTCCCCACTTGTGGACAAAAGAGAGAGAGGGGTTAAAGGACGAAAGGGACATTTCTACCTTTAGGATAAGGACCACTTTTGGGCAATTTTCAGTACAGTTCTCACCTTGGCCGATTCCTACAGAGAGAGAAAGAGGAAGCTTGAAACCTCCATAACTTAAAGAAGAAGAAAGGAGAAGAAGAGAAGAAAATTGTCTCATTTCACTTGATTTCTACCCCAAAACCTCCATTTTCTTCCATTTTCTTCATCATCTACCTATTCTCTAAGGTATTCAAGCACTTAACTTCCCTTTTGTTAATTTTATAATTGTGGGTTTGGTAGAAAGTGCATGAACAAGACTTAGGCTTTATGGGTTTGGGGTTTTGTTGGTTAAATGGAGGATTTGTGGAGGAAAGTCGAAGAGTTGTTGGAAATCAATTGGGTTTGTGGTTATTTGGATGAAACCCACTTTGGGTTTGAAGTTTTTGGAGTTGTTGAGGTTAATTTTGATGTTTTAAGACTTAACAATGGAGTTTTGGAGAATCTAGAACTTGTTAGGAACTTTTTGGAGAAAGGGAGTATTTCTCCGGCGACCGGAGTTTCGCCGGAGCTACGGTCGGTCGCCGGAGTCCGGCCACCGGAGAGGAGATTTACCGGCCATGGTCGGAGGGACACGGAGCCGTGATCGGCCCGGTCCGGTCTGGCCACCAACGGCCATGTGTGACCGTGGGGCCCACATGGCCGGAGTTTAGTTGTGCCATGCTTGAGCGGTCTTGGGTGAAGCCCGGGTCGATAATTTCCCGCCCGGAACAAATTATGGAAGTGATTCGTTAAATTTCGGAAAATGCGATTAGAAACTTTAATTGCGATTTTACAACGCTCGGACCTCAGAATTTGATTCCGTCAAGTGCGATGGAACACGTAATTTTAATTAGGAATGATATAGACAAAAGGGAAATTTTCGGAGTCCCGAGGGACGTTTTCCCGATTCCTTGCAAAATGGGCCTTCTGGGCCCATTTTGACAAGTCGAGCAATTGGGGGTCAGTTTGGGGTATTTCTCTCTTTAAACCACACTTGAATTAGCATTAACTCTCGTATTGCCTTGTGATCTTAGACGTTGGTCCCAAGCACGGCGGAGGAGGCTACTAGGCGACTCGCGTTGACTAAGCGTTGGATAGCGATTGAGGTAGGGAAAAGTGGCGAATACCGATTTAATTGTGGGAAGTTACTAGTATGCATGTAGGTTACGAACAAATGATATAATTGTATAATTGCACGTAGGATGTGAGGAGCGAGTGTAGCCGTGTAAATGAGGGATAACTTGCGGGCCAGGTCGTGCCCGTAGGTTTGGGAATTATTGTGTTGTAGTATCACATGTGGGTCCCTGGTTGGCCCCGTAGGATTGCGTGTTGGCTGTGTTATGGTGATTGATGACTTGTAATGCTTGATATGTGGTATATCTGTTGTTGAATCGAGGATCATGATACGATATGCTCGGTATGATATGTCTGGTATGATATGTTTGGTATGACGTGAACTACTGCCTTATGATATGATCGGGTGATTGATAGACCGATGTGATGTGTTTCGGTAAGTTTGCTTGGTACTGATGTACTGTGTGTTCCGGTAGGATGCCTATGCCGACGAAGGATTCCGGCATAAGATATCTAGATCGATGATGTGTTCCGGTATTGTAAGAACCACTCCCGGTCAACGACAGTCAAACCTGCGAAAAACAGGAAAATTTAAAAAATTTAAGACAGACACTTAACTTAACCTAAATTGACCCCGAGGGTCATACCAGATTTAAGTTGACCCCGTTATCGACCAAAATGAGTTCCGGGGGACTCAGGGCAACTTTCTGATCAATTTGGGAAAAGTTGACTTTTCACTGGAAAAGTCAACCGAGCGACGTTTTGGTCCATTCGAGGACCATTTTGGATCCAAAAATCTTATCCGTCGTCGCAGCGGTCTTAGTTGAGCCGTTTCCTTGTAGCCCGCCAAGTTTCGTAATTTCTTGGAAAAAGTGCCCGTTCGGGGCCCGAAACGTCCGATTTTCGCGAATCTGATTGGAAATATCTAGTAGATATTTTCCAAAAGGTGTGGGACCCACCTTGACACTTGTCCAAATTGTGGTGGTGTTAGTTTTGGGGGGAAACTAGAGGGGACAGGGGGGTGGCCGGCCACACATGTAAAAAAGGAAAAAAAAAAGGAAAATGTGTTGGTTTTGAAAAAGAAGAGAGTTTTATAGAGAGAAGGAGAAGAAGAGAGAAAAGAGAGAGAAGTTAGGGTTTGTGGTACTATTCACGTCATCAACCATTGGATCGTCTCAAGGCAAGGAGCAATCTTCTTCCCCTCGTCATCCTCGTTGGTAAGACCTAAACCGATCGTCGTTTTGTTTAGTTTCAAAAGCTAGGGTTTTGTTAAAATGATTGGGTTAGGGTTGTATTGAGGTTGGGGAAGTGTTGGGGACGTTTTAGAGGTGTTTGGAGGTTTGATTGAATGTTTTCCGGCGACCGGGAGCTCGGGAAGAGCTCCGGCCACCATAGGGGGTTGCCGGCCACCATAGGAGGTGGCTGGCCGGACCTAGGGCCGGCCACCACCATGGTGGCCGAGCCCCATTGAAACCCTAGGGCCCACGGCAAAGTGGGCCGGGTGGGGCCCACGTACTTGGGTGCTCGGTTTTAGTGTTCGGGAGCTTTAAAACGTTCCCCGGACCATTTATCCATAACCGAATCGAAATTTGGAATTAAATTGGAGAAGTTGTAATTAACGGGTTTTAGAAACTTTAAGCGTTAATTAATTGACCCGGAAGTCGGAATTCGATTCCTTCAAGTGCGTTGGGTTCCTTGAATTATTCTAAGACCGTAGAAACGAAAACGGGAATTTTTGGAACCCCGGAAGGGCATTTACAATACCCGGGCAGATTCGCCGTGTCGGGCGAATCGGGCCTTTACGGGTCCTTTATCGACAATGTCGAGTAATTGGGGAGTTTGGGAGTGATCGACATTGTTGGGGTTACGTTTGGGCGTTAAGTTTATTAATTTCCGGTTTATTTCCTGCGAGTTTAAAGTGCATTTAAAATTGTGTTCTTTTAGATCGTGCTGCGGACCGGGGAAAAGGGAAGCTCGGCGAGTGACTGGGATCATGTCGAGGTTTAGTGGAGCACTTTTGGAGTTATATACGAGGTAGGGAAAAGTAGCCGGATCTCGGCCCTGACTAGGGAAAGTTAACAGTAGAATTGCATGTGACACCGGGGTGTCGTGGGTTCAGTAGGTTTATTTAAGTATTAGAGAAGCATGATACGGGAACGTAGCGTTTATGAGAAAAGCATGTGACACTTAGTAGTGTCGTAGGAACAGAGAACTTAGCGATATTAGAATTACTGGAGGCATATGATCATGCCCGGAGGTTGACTGTTTAATTTATGTCTTGGGTGGCCATGAGAACCCGTGTATTGTTGTTGGTGTCTTGGGTGGCCATGACAGCCCGTGTATTGTTGTCGGTGTCTTGGGTGGCCATGAGAGCCGTGTGTTGTTGTTGGTGTCTTGGGTGGCCATGAGAGCCCGTGTATTGTTGTTGGTGTCTTGGGTGGCCTTGAGAGCCCGTGTTTTACTGTTGGGATGTCTTGGGAAGCCATGAGTGCCCGTGGGGTCGTTGAGCCCGTGAGTTACATTTTGTGTGTCTTGGGAGGCCATGAGGGCCCGTGGGGTTGTTGAACCCGAGTCCTTACCCGTTGGAGTCTTGAGTGGCCATGAGTGCCTGTGGAGTGTTGAACTGGTCTTGTTACTGTTTATTGAGCTTACTTGTGACTGTGTTTGCCAGGGGTTAGTAACCCGACTTCGTGTCGGGGGAGTGGTGTGGATTTTGGCAGGTTACGAGCATTCTTTGGCTGGCCTGACCAAGCTCGAGTCTCGACAGGTTCTGAGCATTCTTTGGCTAGCCTGTTCCGTGTCCGGATACCGAAAGGTTATGAGCATTCTTTGGCTATCCCGATCCGTGACCGGGTCTCTGCAGGTTACAAGCATTCTTTGGCTGGCCTGATCCGTGTTCGAGTCTCGGCAGGTTGTGAGCATTCTTTGGCTAGCCTGATCCGTGTTCGTATCTTTGGAGGAGGTCATAAATGGTTGTGTCGGGTTTACTTTGTGAGTTTGAGGTTGAGTCTGTTGTGGAAGGTAACGGGTTGTGGGTCAGTTGAGTACTTGAGTTGGGGATTGTAGTCCCGGTGTTGGGTTTGGTTTTGGTGTTACTGGCTTTATCTACTAATTATTCCATAGTCATTCTGTTATCCGTGGTGGTGAGCGAACGCTCACCCCTAGCTGCTTTTCCTACAGGTACCTATCACCGGACGGACTAGGTGAGCTCTTGAAGCTTGTGGAGCTGGGAGCGGAGTCCGGTCTTTATTTTGTTGAGTCTAGTGACGGATACTTGTATCTTGTCCACTTGTTGGGACGTTTTTGTATTGTAAATATTATTTTTGGTAACTGAATGGAAATTTCAAAGCATTTATTCAAAACAGGTTTCAAGTGTTTCATGTTTTTTAAACGTTCGCGTCCCGAGTTCGGTTTGCTGAAATTGGGGCGTGACAGTTATGATACCTATACCAACGGAGGATTCCGGTATAGGATATCTAGCCCGATGGTACGTTCAGTATGAGATGTTTGATGATGTTATTCCGGTCCGATGTCGTGGCGGATGTTGTGCCAGTTCAGTCACGATATGTTCCGAGGCGGTGTGTTTCGGTCCGATATTTATATCGACGGTGGTTCCGATATAGATATCTAGACCGAGGCTTCCGTATGATATCTATGCCATGGAGGATTCCGGTATAGGATATCTAGGCCGAGGATTTGGTTCCGGTGCGATACCTGTGCTGCATGTGTGATTACGGTACAGGGGATCTAGAGCCGAGGAGGGTATTTCAGAGCAATGTTTGTACCGTACCCTGGGATGGTATGTGTGATGTGAGTTGTACCCCGATGCTGTGTGTTCCGGGAAGATATACACGACCGACGGAGGATTCCGGTCCGCTATATATGAGTTACCCCGAGGAGCCGTGTTCTGGGAAGATGTCCAGGCCGATGTGAGTTCGGACGACGTGATAAGTCGGGTTGTTGATGAGCCGACGCATTGCTCTGGAATACCACATGTGGTAGTGATTGTTTATGATATTACTCTGTGTGTTGATATGTGTTGACTACTGCGACTGCTTATGCATGCTATGTGATCTGCTGTGACTTGAAATACAGATTTACCTGAGTTTAGTGTATTGTCGTGCGAGTTCGCACGTGTGGTCGGTTGTGAGATAACCGTGGTCGTTGTCCAATGAGACTTGATTGTGTGTTAGTGGTTAAGGGCATAGTTGAGAAAAGTGGTATGAGTTCGGTTCAGTGTCAAGGTTGATTTACGGGTTGCACCCGAGTGAAGGTCAAGCGTTATCTTGGGTTACGTGTTTAACTGATTCATAGTTACTGTGCTTACTAGTATGCCCTAATTGGACGGTTACTCGTGGTGGTGAGCGGATAGCTCATCGCCTTAACTACTTTTTCCTACTGAGCGAAAGCTTACCCCTCTCCTTTACTAGTCTACAGGTTTTGAGCAGGATTTGATCTAGAGGACGTCTCGGAGCTTGGGAGCTAGCGAGAATCTTGGTTTTGTATGGTCTAGAGACGTAATCTCCTCTTCTTATTAAACACCTTTATTACTTGGTTTTCGAGCTGTTGACTCGTATTGTCAGAACTATTGGTTTGGATTATCATTTTGAAGTTTATTTCTTGTAAAATTGTTTGTATTAATATTATTCTTAGTTCACGTCTCGAGTCCGGTCAAAACCGGATTTGGGGCGTGACAATTTGGTATCAGAGCCTGGTTTTTCAAAACTTCGGACCGTACGTCAACTAGGTGGGTAGAGTTAAGTCGTTAGGTTTCGGGGTGTCATTGACGCAAATCGGAAATATGTCCTACGCGTAGAAGCGAGACGAAGAGAGTCTCGGGTTTGGTGAGATGTCTGTCTGGTGTTGTATACTTGTGGTGAACCGATGTAGTTATTGCTAATGAGTGCGTTGTTGATTGTTGTGTGCTATGATTTTGTTGAGTGCTTTATGCAGGAAGTGAGTTGAATGTCTCGCGTAAGCGGATGGTTTAGTAGAGTTTTCAAACGGATCATGCCCAAATTTCTGCAAAAACTGAAGTGTTTGTACCATTACGATTCGACTAAAGGAGCTCATGTAATCGAACGTGATGGGGGGATATAAAGTGGTTACAACGTAATTCGGGGACGCTTGAACCGGGTTGTAACGACATGATGTCAACATGGAATGTTATGTTAGAAAGAGGAAATGTTAAGAACCTTGAAACTAAGTTGACATTTGTACTGTGTGGGTTACTGTGTGATGTGAACTGTGGACTGTGTGACTTTTGTTTGCAATTGCTGAGCTGTGTGTTTGACTTGTGTGACGCACAAGTGTGCGGGTGTCTCTGTTGTGTGAAACTAGTATGACTATACTAATATTATGAATATTATTAGTTCGAGTATGACTTATGTGAAACGTGTGTGAACGGTAGTTACTTAAGTGCGTCGCCCTATGCGAATTCAAGAATTGAACATGTGTGTTTATCCGTGCAATGGATATATACGACATGCCGTCTACCTATGTTCCCCAAGGCACTAGGAGCCGGCGAGTTGGAGGCCGAGGGCAACCACCTGCCATTGAGTCGGCAGGGGCAACGAGTGCCCAAGGCACATCCACTGAGGGGCACGAGAGAGCTGACGCCGGACCATCAGGACTTCCGACCAGAGTTCCGCCGGTCACATAGCTGACCCAGGCGACAGTCTTGGAGGAGTTGGTCCGCACAGTTTAGGGCTTGGCGGCTGTCATCGCCCAGCGAGAGGCTGCGGTCCCGACACCAGAGGTTGTACTTACTGCCGCTGGAGCTACTGTTGTGAGGCCTGGTCAGGCCGGGAGCTACACAACTCAGATGCTGAGAGACTTTCTGAGGCTAGGTACGCCGACCTTTTCCGGGGAGCCAGACCCTGAGGCGCCCAGAGATGGCTCGAGCAGATCACGCACAAACTAGATACCTCAGAGATCATGGATGAGCGCACGAGGGTGTCCTTTGCAGCTTTTCAACTGAAGGATGACGCCTATCACTGGTGGCAGCGCGAGCAGGGCCAGATTGCTGATGACTTTCAGCTATCCGGGGAGCGGTTCCTGGAGCAGTACTTCCCGTAGTCAGGCCAGGAGGACAGCCACCAGCAGTTCCTGGAACTACGTCAGGAGGGGACGACAGTATCTGAGTACAAGGCGAGATTCACCTCCTTGTCTCGTTTTCCCCCGGAGATGGTGTCGACCGAGGCTCGCCGCTGCAGACTGTTTGAGGGAGGGCTTCGCCCCGCGATTGTGGATCGGGTTACAGCCTTGAGGACTGTAAGAACCGCCCCTAGTCGATCCAGGTCGAACCGGTGAATTCTGGCGAAAGTTGACTTTCCGTCGGAAAAGTCAACCGATAACTCCGGGAGTCATTCGGGACCTTTGCGGGACCCAAAAAGCTTAGCCGTCATTACAGTTAGCTCAATTGGGTCGTTTCCTTTCAAATGACTACTTTTGCGAAAAAGTCAAACCCGGGTCAAACTACGTCGAATTAGGAGTAATAACGAATTAATTTAATTTGGGCTAAGATATTTTGGATAGAAGTGGACCCCATATGGACACATGTCCATGATAGCTTGGAGGGGAATAAAAAGGTGAGAATAGACCAATTGGTCCCCAATTGTGGACAAAAGAGAGAGAGAGGGACTAAAGGACAAAGAGACATTTCCACCTTGAGGATAAGGACACATGGGGACAACTTTTCAGCGTATTTGCTCATTGTTGGCCGAAATTCACTAGCTAGGAAGAGAAAGAATGGAGCTCCATTGAAGAAGAAGAAGAAGAAGAAGAAGAAAAAGGAGCTTTTTTGGGTGATTTTCAACACTAATCCTCTCCAAAATATCATTTTGCTCTTCCTTTCTCCATTCCTAAGGTAAATCTTCAAACCAAATTCATTTTTATGAAGTTTGGGTTTATGGGTTTTCTAGAAAAGGCATGAAATGGACTTGAGTCTTAGAGATTTAAGGGTTATTTACGATAAGGTACAAATGATTCGTCCACGAACGATAAGGTACCCATATGTTTCAAATGAACGATAAGGTACCCAAATGATTTGTCCACGGACGGAATTGGTATATTCCGTTAGAAAACTAACGGAATATTCCTCCAAATCAGACATGTGCAGTCAAGTGGAGTGTGAAATGACGATTTTGCCCTTATCCAATTCATCCTTAAGAATTTTTAAGGGGAAATTACCATTCTGCCCTTATTTAAAAATAACTATATTTAATAAATAATATATTATTAATATATAAAATTCATAAATAATTATTAAAAAATAAAATGATTAATATAATAATTAAAAAAACAAATTAATCTAACTAAATCTAATTAGAACCTAATCTAACTTAATTAACATAATCTAATTAACCTAATTAACTACTCAACATATTCAGCTTCATCATTCATCATTTACTCATCTCGCCGCCATCCATTTTCCTCAAATCTCTCTCGACTTCACCTTCTTCTCAGGCGAGCGGCGGCGACCAGCTCGTCCTCTTCTTCGATCTCTCCAGCGTGCTTCCTTCCATCGCCGCCCTCCCTTTTCCTCAAATCTGTTGGGTAGCTCAGGGCAAAACGGAGGCACGAGGGCTTTCACGGCGAGCTCTTGTCGTTCGTGTCACGTCTCCGACATCTAGGGCGAGGGCTTTCACGGCGACCTCCATTCCAGTCAGATCTATCCCTCGCCGTGGAAGAATCTGAGCCTCTGTCGCTGCAAATCTGAAGCTGGGGCGAGACCACGATGAGGCATCTTGGAGTTCTGAAGTGCTGAGAATCGGAGAATCGTCATCCACAGTCCATCGTCAACAGACTCTTCGCCGGCAAGGTCTTCAATCGATGGTGAGGAATTCCGACGCTCGAGTTCGTGTCAAGATCTGAAGCCGGAGAAAGACGCCGACCCATCTGAAGCTTCGAGTTCGTGTCCAGATTTGAAGCTTCGAGTTTGATTTAGGGTTATTTATTTATTTATTGAAAAGCATCAATTTTTGTTCATCTATTCATCTAGGTTTGAATCTGGGTTTGTTCATCTGATTGTGAATGAACATGAATACGAAAAAAATGAGATTGAGTTTATTTTTAAATTTTCTGAATGAACATGAACGGAAAGAAAAGGAAATAAATGCATTTGCTTTTTTGTAAATCTAAACAAAAAAAAAGAAAAATAGAAAAAAGAAAAAAAATGAAAAATCAAATAAGAAATATAGTATTTAGAAAGAAAGAAAAATCAAATTTATTAGGAAATAATGATAAAAATTTAAAAATACAATAATTAATGAATAATAAACTAATTTTATAATAATTTACATAAAAATATTTATGAAAATATTTAAAAGTAAAATAATTGAATTTATTAAAATTTCAAAAAGTAAAATAAATAAGAATTAATAAAGAAATTAATGATTTTATTAATAATTAATTAAAATATGAATGAAATTAAATATAGTGGAGGGGTAAAACAGTCTTTTTACACTTAAGTCAAAAGTTACCTAAAATGGTAAAGGGTAAATTGGTCTTTTCACGTAGGTCTGTTAGTTTTTTAACAACATTAACCCAAATCGTTCGTGAACGAATCATTTGGGTACCTTATTGGACAAAAAATTCATAAGGGTATCTTATCGTTCGTGGACGAATCATTTGGGTACCTTATCGTAAATAACCCGAGATTTAAGGTTCTTAATGTTTAATTAGATAAGTTATGGAGAAAGTGGAGATTGTTGTTGAAGTTTCATTGGTTTTGATGAAACCCACCACGGGTCTTGAAACTTTGGAGTGTTTGAGGTGGATTTTAAAGTTTTAAAGCTTATCAATGGAGTTGTGGAGAATCTAGAACCAGTTAGGAGCTTGTTGGGAGAAAGGAGGTATTTTTCCGGCGATCGGAGGTTCGCCGGAGCTCCATCCGGTCGCCGGAATCAGGCCACCGGAGAGGGGAATGACCAGCCATGGTCGGCCACACTTGAACCGTGATCGTCCATGGTCGGCCACACTTGGACCCGTGACCGGCCTGGTCCGGTCCGGCCACCCACGGCCATATGTGGCCGTAGGGCCCACATGGCCGGGGTGTGGTTGTTTAACGCTTGGACGGTCTTCGGTAAACCCCGGGACGATAATTTCACACCTGGAACGAATTATGGAAGTGCTTCATGAAATTTCCGGAAAGGCGATTAGAAACTTTAATTGCGAAATTAGAAGGCTCGGACCACGGAATTTGATTCCGTCAAGTGCGTTGGAACAAGTAAATTTAATTGGGATTGATAGAAACGAAAAGGAAAATGTTCGGAGTCCCGAGGGACATTTTCCCGATTCCGGGCAAAATAGGCCTTCCGGGCCCATTTTGACAAGTTGAGCAATTGGGGTTAGTTTGGGTATTTCTCTCTTTAAACCACTCTTGAATTAGCATTAATTCTTGTATTACTTGTAATTTTAGACGTTGGACCCGAGCTCGGCGGATGAGGCTACTAGGCGACTCGCGTTGACTAACCATTTGGATAGCGATCGAGGTAGGGAAAGTAGCGGATACCGGTTTAATTGCGGAAAGTTACTAGTATGCATATAGGTTTTGATTAAATGATATAACTATAGAATTGCATGTAGGATGTGAGGAACGAGTGAAATGAGGGATAGCTTGTGGGCCATGTCGTGCCCGTAGGTTTGGGAAATGTCGTGCTGTAGAATTGCATGTGGGTCATGTCGTGCCCTTAGGATTGCGTGTTGGTTGTGGTGTTATGCTTAATGACTTGTGATGCTTGATATGTGGTTTATCCGTTGTTAGATTGAGGATCATGATATAATATGTTCGGTATGATATGTGTGGTATGACGTGAACTTTGCCTTGTGATATGATCGGGTGAATGATAGACCGATGTGGTGTTCGGTAAGATTGGTTGGTTTGGTAAGCTGTTAATTGAACTATGATTGTGATATGTTTGAGATATTCGTGGATGTGATCCGATACGATATGTTCCGAGACGAGGTATTCCGGTACGATACCTACATCGAGGGGGTATGCCGGTGTAGGGTGGTATCTAGGCCGAGGGTGTTGTCCCACGTATGCGGTCCCCGGTGTTACTAGTTCTGGTACGATACCTACATTGAGGGGATATTCCGGTGTACGGTATCCAGGCCGAGGATGGTGTGATCTGTACCCCGATGTTGTGTGGTCCGGGAAGACATCTAGGCCGATGATGTGTGATCCGGTATGATGTATCATGATTTGTACCCCGATGCCATGTTTCGGGAAGATATCTAGGCCGATGTTGTGTGGTCCGGTACGATATGGTTGAGTCGGGTTGTGGACAGCCGGCGGAGTTCGGGGACTGCTGTACGGGACGTGTGGTTGCTTTACTGTGTGTTGTGTGCTTGATGATTGGATCAGTGATGTGATTTGAGTGTGATATTGGTCATGTAAGTATGTTTTGTGATTATGTGATTTCCGTGGTTGTCGTTAGTTGTTGTGCCTTGCTAGTATGCCCTAATTGGACGGTTACCCGTGGTGGTGAACGATTAACTCACCACCTTAACTACTTTCTCCTACTGAGCGAAAGCTCACCCCTTTTACTTTAATGTTCTATAGGTTTTGAGCGGGATTTGATCTAGCGGGATTCTCGGAGCTTGGGAGCTAGTGAGAGTCTTAGTCTAGTATGCTATAGAGACGTACTTTCTCTTTGTACTAAACTATTTTTATTATGGTTTAAGCTTCGATTCTTACGGTTGGAATTACTGATTTGACGGCTATTTGAGGAACTCGTTATTTTTATCATTTTAGAGTTTATTTCTTTTAAAAATTGTTTTTATCATTATTTTTCTTAGCTCACGTCTCGAGTCCGGTCAAAACCGGATTTGTTGCGTGACAATTTGGTATCAGAGCCTGGTTTTTCAAAAACTTCGTATCGTACGTCAATTAGGTGGGTAGAGTTTAGTCGCTAGGTTTCCGTGTGTCGGTTACGCAAATCGGAAACGTCCTACGCGTAGAATCGAGACGAAGAGAGTCTCGGTTTGGTGAAAGATATGTCTAGTGATGTGAACTTGTGGTGAACCGCTGTGATTGGTACCGATGTTTGGGTCTGCTGATTGCCGTGAGATATGATTGTGTTGAGTACGTTGTGCAGGTTGTGGTTTGAATGTCCTGCGTGAGCGGATGGTTAGTGTAATTTTCAAATGGGTCATGCCCAAATTTCTGCAAAACTGAAGTGTATGTACCATCACGATTCGACTATAGGGGCCACTGTAGTCGGACGTGACGGGGGGATGTCAAGTGGTTACAACGTAATTCGCGGACGCCTGAACCGGGTTGTAATGACATGATGTCAACATGGAATGTTATGTTAGAAAGAGAAAGTGTTAAGAATCATTAAAATTAGGGTAATTTTTACCTCAATACCCCAACTATCGTTTTTTTCCACCTCAATACCCTAACTATTTTTAGTGGCAGCTCAATACCCTAGAATGACATTTTCCGTCACTTTAGTACCCGCCGTCAACTTTCCATCCATTTTGGATGGAAAACGCTTGGAAAATCCAAAATACCCCTCACTAACAGTCAAATTTTCAAAATATGCCATTGGTTTTCAAAATTTCTTTTTATTTATTTTATAAAAATTAGAATTTCTTTAAAAATGTTAATTTTTTATTTTATAAAAATCATATTTTATTTTAAAAAATCTGTTTTTATTTATAAAAATCATATTTTATTTTCAAAAATCAGTTTTGATTTAAAAAAAAAATCAGTTTTTATAAAAAAAAAATACATAAAAATCAGTTTTTTTTTCTAAAAAATTATTTATTTATTTAACAATCAGAATTATTGAATTAAAAAACATAGAACCTAATCTACTTCACAATTTCGTTCACGCATCATTTATTAAAACCTAATCTACTTCACTGTCCATGATCTTGCAGAGCCATCCATGACCTTAATTTTTCACTCTCTTCTTCTCTCTCACTTTCATCCACCGCCCACCTCTAAACCTCACGAACACGAAGAACCCACGCCGACGGCCGCGACTGAGTATTATGTGGATGGACGAGCTCGATTTCGAATGCAGAAATGGGGAGAGAGAGAATAAAGGAGAGAGGTGTCAGATTTGAGCGACCAGACGGACCACCGTGCCTAGCTCGCGAAACCACTGCGCCGGCCAAGGTTTCTCCGAGCAGCAAACCTGTTCCAGATCTGTTTTGTTGTTGTTCGATTTGCTTTTTTTCTTGAACTCTGTAAATCAAATTCCAGATCTCTTCGTATACTCTTCATATTCTGCCATGGCTACAACCCAGATCTAGAATTTCCCGCTCTCTTCGTATTTTAATGTTTCAACATTGATTTGGGTCAGAATCGATTGGTCTATTTTGTGTTGGGTTAGGGTTTTAGCTTGTTGATTCTGAATTGGGTTTTTTTGAGCTGGTTCAATTGTTCAGTTGGAGATGACTAATTTTGCTTGAATGATTGATCGTTCATTAGGTTGTTGCGGGTGAAGAACTGGTTCATAATAATGAAATTAAGATTAAAAGGAAGGAAAATTAAATTTTATGATGAAATAAGAAATGATAAATGATAAATGAAGTTTATATATATATTTATATATATATATATATAGGATAACAATCAGGTACAAACTTACATCTTTCGTCAGAACACAAAACTTTCAATCTGGGCCCTTGAATCATAGAATTAAAGGTCCAGATTTAATGCATATCTTTTAAAATCTTTTTAATTAATGCATATCTTATAATTGATTTCGTAATCAATCACCACCCCCCTGAATTTCGGTGGCCATCCGATCTAGTTAATCAATGGCCCAGATTAGTTCTACGTTCTGACCCGAAATAAGGTTTGTACTTGATTGTTCCCCTATATATATATATATATATTTAAAATTATAGATAATAAAAACATATTTTTTTAAAATAAAATAGGGAAAATTTATTTTACCACCTTGCCAAACATTTAATTTCACTTTGATACCCTGGCATAAATTTTTATCACTTTCATACCCTAACCAAACTTTTAATTTTACTTTCATAGCCCGCCAGATAAAATGTCCAAAATACTCCTAACTATTACTCAAATTTTTAAACTCATGCCATTGGTTCAGAATTTGAAAATAAGTGAAATGACAATAATACCCTTCATTGTTAGGGTGTTAAACTGAAAAATATCCTTCAGAATTTTAAAATTTTACAAAATCATTTTTTATTTTTATTAATTCAATTTTTATTTATGAAAAATATATTTATTTTTAAAAATTCAATTAAAAAAAATCAGTTTTCATTTATAAAAAATAGTTAAAATCATATTTTTAAAAATCAGTATTTTTATATTTTAACAATCATATTTTTATATAATTAAAAAAATCAGTTTTTTTTCAAAAATTATTATTAAATATTTTATTTTTATATAATTAAAAAATCAGATATATTTATTTTTAAATTCTTTTTCATTATTTTTTTTATTAATTAATATTTTATTAAATTTGTTTTTTTTTCAATTTAGTCCCCAAATCTTTCGCAACCCCAATCCCAATCCTCACGACCCATAAAGCCCAATCAAAGCCAGAATCAAAATCAACCCCATTCTCACTCATAAGTCCTGCTTCTGGGTTCCTGCAGATGAGCCCATTCTTGTCGCCATCCGCCGCCCGCATACCTTGCCGGCTCTTTTTTCCAGCAAACCCCATTCTTACTCATAAATTGTTCTTATTTTCTTAAATAAAATCTTGTTCCTATTTGATTCAAACCTAATCAACCATGAACCTTCCCAACTACTCATCACCCCTTTCTCAGATCCACAAACTTGCACTCCACTTTTACCATCGTCCATCCACAGCAAAACCAAAATGAAAAACACATCTGGAAACACAGGTGAGAGAGAACATCAACAACGACAAGTACAGATCCAGGCGGACTTCGTGAGGCTCGAGATCTAGATCTAGAGGTTTGTGCGTTGATGGAGCATAAAAAATTTAAGAAGATGAAAGGAGATGAAGGTTCTGAGCCAGATTTCCAAGAGATGTTGGTCAGCTTCGATTTGTCCTGGCTGGTTCTGAGGATAAAAATGAAGAAGATGAAAGGAGATGAAAGAGAAGGTATAGACATGGAAAATAAAAGAAACGGGAAATGAAAAATGAAAGAGGACAGGGTAAAGGGATAATATAAAGTTAGGAGAGAGAGACAAAAAAGGATTAGAAAATGAAAAAATGAAAAGAAAAATAAAATATATATATATATAATATTAATTAAATAAAAAAATTAATTTTATGTATTTTTAAAAATAAAATATGTTTTTATGTATTTTTCAAAAATAAAACTGAATTTATAAACTTAATTTTTTAAAAAAAATTGAATTTTGAAAAATAAAATATATTTTTCATAAATAAAAACTGAATTAATAAAAATAAAAAATGATTTTGTAAAATTTAAAAATTCTGAAGGATATTTTTCATTTTAACACCCTAACAATGAAGGGTATTACTGTCATTTCACTTATTTTCAAATTCTTAACCAATGGCATGAGTTTGAAAATTTGAGTAATAGTTAGGGGTATTTTGGACATTTTACCCGGCTGGGTATGAAAGTGAAATTAAAAGTTTGGTTAGGGTGGTAAAATGAAATTTTCCCAATAAAATATGATTTTTTATAAATAAAATATGATTTTTTTTTTATATAATATATGATTTTTTGAAATAAAATATGTTTTTTTGAAATAAAAAATATATTTTTTGAAATATAAACTGATTTTATAAAATAAAAAATTAATATTTTTAAAGAAATTCTAGTTTTTATAAAATAAATAAATAAATAAAAAGAAATTTTGAAAACCAATGGCATATTTTGAAAATTTGACTGTTAGTGAGGGGTATTTTGGACTTTTCGAGCCTTTTCCATCCAAAATGGATGGAAAGTTGACGACGGGTACTAAAGTGACGGAAAATGTCATTCTAAGGTATTGAGGTGCCACTAAAAATAGTTAGGGTATCGAGGTGAAAAAAAACGATAGTTAGGGTATTGAGGTGAAAATTACCCTTAAAATTAAGTTGATGTTGAAACCTTGTGGAACTGCGGTGTGATGTGAACTTTGGACTGTGTGACTTTTGGCTGCAATTGTTGAATTGTGTGTTTGACTTGTGTGACACACACATGTGCGGACTTCTCTGGTTGTGTGAAACTAGTTATAACTAGGGGTGGGCAAAAAAATCTGCCCCGCCGGATTCCGACCGAAACCGACCACAATATGGACCGGAGAAACCGGAACCGGAGGTTTCCGGTGCAACTCCGGTGTGAAAACACGTGAACCGGTGACATTATGGTCAGCTGCCGGTCCAAGAAACTCAAACCGGTGGTTTGACAAAACCGACCGGAAGGCCCAAGGTCTTGTTGATTTCAGAGCCTTGGGCTTTCAGTCTAGTAAGCTTTTGAAGCCCAGAAAGTATACACCGTTGATTTTGGTTTTGAATCACAACCGTCCAATAAAGTATCATGCAAATTAGTAGGGTTTCTTGAGGAGTCATATCATATCTTTTTTGCCGTTTTTACCTTTCCTCTCTATCTTCTTCACCGTGTAGCGTGTATTGCTAAATCATCTTCTCTTTCTTAATTTTTTTGCCTCAGAAATTAGACACTGCCACACCATTATCTTAGAGCTTTCCACCACCATCATTAGAGCTTTATTTCACAGGTTTTGAAGGTTATTGAAAATCGGTCAAATATGGTCACTGACAGCGAAGAAAAGGCAAAGAGGAGGTTGATGAAGCTTAAGGAGATTGATGACTTTGTGGTGGAATTGGACGGAGAGGGAGGCATTGGGTATAGATCTCACTCTTCTCCCATGGTTGCCAAGGAATTGATTGGTTTACACAGAGAGGCCATGCATGGAATGATGGGTGGTCGGTTTAAACCGCAAAACCGACCGGAAACCGGGGTGGTCAGAAAATTTAAAATTTCCCGGTTCCGGTTTCGGCAGCGGTGCCGAAATTATGAATCCGCACAGGTCCGGTGCGGGGGTCAAAGGGGGGCTAATGGTCGGTTAAACCGACCATGCCCACCCCTAGTTATAACTATACTATACTAAGTATATTATTAGTTCGAGTGAGACTTTTATGAAACGGGTGGGAACGCTAGTTATTTAAGCGCGTCGCTTATGCGAATTTAAAGAAACTGAACATGTTCGTTATCCGTACAGCGGATATACGACATGACGTCTACCTATGTCCCCCGAGGCATTAGAAGCCGGCCAGTTGGAGGCCGAGGGCAGCCACCTGCCATTGAGTCGGCAGGGGCAACAAGTGCCCAAGGTGCACTCGCTGAGGGGTACGAGAGAGTTGATCCTGGACCATCGGGACTTCCACCCAGAGTTCCGCCATTCACCGAGCCGACCCAGGCGACAGTTCTGGAGGAGTTGGTTCGTCCTATTCAGGGCTTGACGGCGGTCATCGCCTAGAGAGAGGCTACGGCCCTGGCACCAGAGATTGTGCCTACTGCCACTGCAGCCACCACCGTGAGGCCTAGCCAGATTGACAGCTACACAGCTCAGGCCCTGAGAGATTTTCGCAGGCTGTGCACACCTGTCTTTTTCGGGGAGCCAGACCCCGAGGCAGCCGAGAGATGGCTAGAGCGGATTTCCCGCAACTTGGATACGTCGGGGATCGTAGATGACCACACGAGAGTATCCTTCGCAGCATTCCAACTGGAGGGCCATGCATACAATTGGTGGCAGCGCGATGTGGTCCGCGTTGGAGATGATTTTCAGCTATTCGGGGAGCTGTTCCTAGAGCAGTATTTCCCGCAGTCAGCACAAGAAGACAGGCATCAATAGTTCTTGGAACTGCATTAGGAGGGGATGACGATATCTGAGTACGAGGCGAGGTTCAACTCCTTGTCCCGCTTTGCCCCGGAGATGGTGTTGACCGAGGCTCGTCGTTGCAGACGGTTTGAGCGAGGGCTTCGCCCCGCGATTGTGGATCGGTTCACCGCCCTGAGGACCAAGGTGTACTCGGATCTAGTGGATCAGGCACTGCAGTGGAGAGACACTTTCGAGAGACCGCCGATGTAAGAACCGCTCCCGGTCAACGCCGGTCAAATCGGCGGAAAAACAGAAAACTTTAAAATTTTGGGACAAACACCTAAATGAACCTAAATTTGACCCCGAGGGTCATATCGGACTTAAGTTGACCCCGATATCGACCAAAGTGAGTTCCGGGGGGACTCAGGGAAACTTTTGGACCAATTTTGGAAATGTTGACTTTTTGCCGGAAAAGTCAACCGAGCGACGTTTTGGTCCGTTCGAGGCCCGTTTTGGATCCAAAAAGCTTAGCAGTCGTTACACCGGTCTTAGTTGGGCCGTTTCCTTGTAGCACGTGAAGTTTTGTAATTTCTTGGAAAATGGGCCCGTTCGGGGCCCGAGACGGCCGAATTTCGCGAATCTGACAGCAAAATATCTACAAAGATATCTTTTAAAGAGGTGGGACCCACTTGCCACATGTCATACAAGTGGTGGTAGTTGTTAGTTTTTGAACAAAACAAAAGGCAAAGATGAGAGGTCTCGGCCAAATAGAAAAAAAGAGAGAAGGAGAGAGAAGGAGGAAAAGAAAAAGAAAAGGGAAAAGAAAGTGAGGGTTTTTTACGATTTCCCAACGATCCGACCGACGAATCGTCTCAATGACAGCGGATTCGAACTCCCCTCGTCATTCTCTACGGTGAGAACCCATTCTTTTCTCGTTTTGGTACGTTTAAATTTTAGAGTTTGAGTTTAAACGGTTTGTTTAAGGTTGGGTTTTGGTTAGAATTGGTTTAAAGACGAATGGTTGAGGTTTGGGGTTCGTTAGGAACGTTTTGGGGCGAAAAGGGAAATTTTCCATTGTGGCCGTGTGGGGCCCACTTGCCTGGGCCTCGGGTTTTTCGTGTTTGGGTGGTTTTGGACGATCCCCGAATCGATAATTCACACCCGGAATGAATTATGGGATTAAATTGTGGAAATTGGAAATTTCGGGTTTAGAAACTTTAAAAAGCGAATTAAATCGCTCGGAAGTCGGAAATTGATTTCTTCGATTGCGTTGGAACACTTGAATTATTTTAGGACCGTAGAAACGAAAACGGGAATTTTCGGAGCCCCGGAAGTGCGTTTTCCGATCCCGGGCAGATTCACCGAGCCGGGCGAATCGGGCCTTTCCGAGCCCATTGTTGATAATCTCGAGTGATTGGGAAGTTTGGGAGTGATTGACATTGTCGGGGTTGCGTTTGAGCGTCTAATTCTTTAAAATTCAGCTTTTCCTGCGAACTTAAAAAGTGTTTTAATTGTGTTCATGTTAGATCATGCCGCCGACCGCGGAAAGGGGAGGCTAGGCGAGTGATCGCGAGCACGCCGGAGCTTGGGTGTGAACTTTCGGGAAAGCGTTACGAGGTAGGGAAAAGTAGCCGGATCTCGGCCTTGACTAGGGAAAGTTAACAGTAGAAATGCATGTGACACTTAGTGGTGTCGTAGGATAAGTGAACGTATCGAACATTAGAAATGCATGTGAGCACTTAGTGGTGCCCGTAGGTTAAGTAACTTGTTGTGTTTATGAGGGTGGTCAGGTGTGCCTTTGGGGTGTTGAACCCGTATGTTACTGTTTGTGTGTCGTGGGTGGTTAGGTGTGACTTTGGGGTGTTGAACCCGTATGTTACTGTTTTGTGTGTCGTGGGTGGCCATGTGTGCCTGTGGGGTGTTAAACCTATATTGTCGCTATTTGTTGAACCTTGGGTGATGACTGTGATTGCATGGAGGTTGGGGCCCGCCTGACAGAAAAAGGGGTGCCACGGGGTCGCGCGCGTGAGGGTTGGCTAGCCTTCCGACTAACCATCGGTAAAGTTGTGCAATCTTCTGCGATGAAGGGCGGCTCCCCTTTCGACTAGCTATCGTAAAAGTATTGATGTATATGTCGCGAACAGGTCGACCGCTTGGCTCGACTGCGTGTCGGGGAAAGTTGCGTGGGGCAGGCTCAAGCCCAGCCGGTTAGCAACCGGCACTGAGTAGCTGGAGTGCGATCCTTTGTGATCTTGATTGTTGTGTGTGATCCTTTGTGATCTTGGGTGTTGCGTGGTTATTATTTGCGTTTTGGGTTGAAGTCGTAACCGCTGTGTCGGGTCTACATTACGGGTCCGGTTTTTGAGTTGGTTGGGAAAGTCTAGTAGTCTTGCGTGACCGTCAGTCTAAATTGTGTTTTTGGAGTAGTAGTCCCCGGGGTTGTCGTTGTCGGGTTCCCGGCATTTATGCTGGTATGTCGTGGTCAACTCGGTATCCGTGGCGGTGAGTGAAATGCTCACCCCCTGCTACTTTTCATGCAGGTACTGGTCGTGAGACGGACTAGGAGAGCCCCCGAAGCTAGAAGAGCTGGGAGCGGGAGTCCGGGTTTTTGGGAGTCTAGCGGCGTACATGTTGGTTTTTGTCCGCTTGTTTTGGACGCTTTTCAGTTGTAAAATATTGTTTTTGATTAACATAAGTGGTGTTTTTAATGAGGTTTATTAAAAGGTTTGAAAATTGTTTTTATTGTTTCACCGTTCGCGTTCCGGGTTCGGTCTTGTAGAATTCGGGGCGTGACAACCGAGATTCGGGAGAGCAGGCCGAGACCGAGCGGTTTCTTAAGGCCGTCTGAGGCCCGTGATCCGAGGAGATAGAGGACCTCGGGATCTTTTCGGCCCCAGACACAGTCGAGCGGGATGCGACAGGTCGGATCAGTGGCATCCGTTGTACCTGCCTCATCAGGATGGGCGTATTTCCGTTGCGGGCAGTCGGGCCATATGGTCCGAGACTGTCCGATGAGCAGTGGGCCAGCAGATCGGCCAGCGGGTAGACCAGAGGGGAGGCCGAGTTTCGGGCCGCCGTTATGCCACCAGTGTGGACGGCCAGGACACTTCTCTTCTAGGTGCCCCGATCGGTTTGGAGAGACGTCGGCCCCGCGACCGCAACAGTCGCATTCTGGGCAGTCTCCGCAGTTCAGTCAGCGTTAGGCTCAGGCGCCGAGAGCTCCACAGCAGGTGGCACTTCCACCACTCCCGAGAGGAAGACCTCAGGCACCGCAAGGCAGAGTGTATGCGGTTGCCGATTCCCGAGAGGAGAGACAGGATTCCGATCATGAGATCGCTCATGGTAAGTGCTTACCATTTCAATTTTGAGTGTCGTTTTATTTGATACGGGAGTACCCCGCTTGTTTATTTCTTCATGGTTGCTGAAATGTTGGGACTGAAATTAGAACCGTTGAACCCACCCCGTGCCTTGGCACACCGGTTGGGGGTGTTGTGGTATCGACTAGTGCCAGTCGTGAATGTGAAAGTAGAGTAGCAGACCGTCATTTTCTTAATGCCCTTTTCGCACTGGACTTTCTTTCTTCGAGCGTGAGGAGAGAGTTATGATAACCGAATTGTGAGGTATCAAGCGTTCATCGATTGATTATCAACGACGAGTGCCCGAGCGGCGGAGGACCGCAGCAATACCAATACGCAGTCAGACCAGTCAGGGGAGGTGGCCGAATGACGATGAGATCAGAGTGGCGCATCGGAAGCATGGTGGGCCCATAACCCACATGCATCGCACTCTTCCGTTTTACTTTACACTTGCTGAGACGTGGGGCCTAAGAGTAGAGCCTTAAGGCGATCCTTGTGTCTTGACACCCCTGTTATGTGCGATGTGGTTTGACGAGTGTGTGCCGTACGTGTGAGATTAGAGTAGTTGACCGCCCTTTTCTTGGTAATCTTCTTGGGTTGAACTTGACGACTTTCGATGTCATCTTGGGGATGGACTGGTTCTCAAGACGCGAGGCGTCGATCGATTGTTACCGGCGACCGATGGCAGTGCGATCGGACAACACGACCGTCACATATGTACTGGTAGTAGGTGCGAAGTTTGTACCGATGCACATCAGTTGTCAACAAGTAAAGGTCGAACGCCAGCGTTCCGCGTGGACTAGTACAACCACTACGATTGCACAGTAGAAGTGAGAGCACCGCATGATGGAGTCCGGAAATAGTTAGCCGAGTGCGACTACCACAACGCTTCCAGCCAGTAACGAGATGGCACCGTGCGAGCATTGTATGGTAGGTCGGGAAGATTGCCCAAGCGGGGCATAGGTGAGGGTTAAGAGTTGACTCTGGTTGGTCCTGAGTTGTTCGACAGACGATTGAGGGGTCGCGCGGATCGTGAGCGGTTAGGGACCGCGCAGAGTAGACTTGGGAGCGTGAGGATGAGGTTCGCGCGAAGTACCCAAACCCGTTCGATCTTTGAGACACCTTCGTTTTAAGTTTTGCGAACTAAATTTCTTTAAGGGGGGTAGATTGTAAGAACCGCCCCTATTCGATCCAGGTCGAACTGGTGAATCTGGCGAAAGTTGACTTTCCGTCGGAAAAGTCAACCGATGACTCCGAAAGTCATTCAGAACCTTTCCGGGACCCAAAAAGCTTAGCCGTCGTTACGGTTAGCTTAGTTGGGTCGTTTCCTTTCAAATGACTGCTTTGGCGAAAAAGTCAAACCTGGGTCAAACTAGGTCGAATTAGGAGTAATAACGAATTAATTTAATTTGGGCTGAGATATTTTGGGTATAAGTGGACCCCACATGGACACATGTCCACGATAGCTTGGAGGGGAAGAAAAAGGTGAGAATAGACCAATTGGTCCCCACTTGTGGACAAAAGAGAGAGATAGGGACTAAAGGACAAAGTGACATTTCCACCTTGAGGATAAGGACACATGGGGACAACTTTTCAGCATATTTGCTCCTTGTTGGCCGAAATTCACTAGTTAGGAAGAGAGAGAATGGAGCTCCATTGAAGAAGAGAAGAAGAAGAAGAAGAAAGTGAAGAAAAAGGAGCTCCTTTGGGTGATTTCCAACACTAATCCTCTCCAAAATATCATTTTGCTCTTCCTTTCTCCATTCCTAAGGTAAAAATTCAAACCAAATTCATTTTTATGAAGTTTGGATTTATGGGTTTTCTAGAAAAGGCATGAAATGGACTTGGGTCTTAGAGATTTAAGGTTCTTAATTTTAAATTAGATAAGTTATGGAAAAAGTGGAGATTGTTGTTGAAGTTTCATTGGTTTTGATGAAACCCACCATGGGTCTTGAAACTTTGGAGTGTTTGAGATGGATTTTGAAGTTTTAGAGCTTAACAATGGACTTGTGGAGAATCTAGAACTAGTTAGGAGCTTGTTGGGAGAAAGGAGGTATTTTTCCGGCAACCGGAGGTTCGCCAGAGCTCCGCCCGGTCGCCGGAATCCGGCCACCGGAGAGGGGAATGACTGGCCATGGTCGGCCACACTTGAATCGTGACCGGCCATGGTCGGCCACACTTGGACCCGTGACCGGCCCGCTCCGGTACGACAACCCACGGCCATGTGTGGCCGTGGGGCCCACATGTCCGGGGTGTGGTTGTTTAACGCTTGGACGGTCTTCGGTAAACCCCGGGACGATAGTTTTACACCCGGAACGAATTATGGAAGTGATTCATGAAATTTCGGGAAAAGTGATTAGAAACTTTAATTGCGAAATTAGAAAGCTCGGACCACGGAATTTGATTCCGTCTAGTGTGTTGGAACAAGTAAATTTAATTGGGATTGATAGAAACGAAAAGGGAAATTTTTGGAGTCCCGATGGACGTTTTCCCGATTCCGGGCAAAATGGGCCTTCCGGGCCCATTTTGACAAGTTGAGCAATTGGGGGTTAGTTTGGGTATTTCTCTCTTTAAACCACACTTGAATTATCATTAATTCTCGTATTAATTTTGATCTAGACGTTGGACCCGAGCTCGGCGGAGGAGGCTACTAGGCGACTCGCGTTGACTAAGCGTTTGGATAGCGATCGAGGTAGGGAAAGTAGCGGAAACCGGTTTAATTGCGGAAAGTTACTATTATGCATATAGGTTTTGATTAAATGATATAAGAGGTTACTCCATGTCCTAACCCCCTACTACACTTAATTGTTAAATTCGCACCCAAGCTTTGGAAAAATGTCAAATAATAACGAATTTCAAAACTGAATTATTAAAAACCAAAAAGTACTGTTTAAATTGACTGTTTTCGTGAACAGTGAATCACGTGCGTCTCACGTGACTCATTTTATAATGGAGCTTAGGCGAGCTGAGGTCACGAAGAGATGAAATTCGAAGCTCGGACACAAAGAGATGAAGTTCGAAGAGCTGAGATGAAGAGATGAGGTCACGAAGAGATTAAGTTAGGCCAAGTTAACGTCCGAAGGAAGAACATATTTGAGGGTAAAGCCGACTTTTCACTTGGCCAAGTTAACGTCCGAAGGAAGAACATATTTGAGGGTAAAGTCGACTTTTCAGTTGGCAATTTCAGTTAATTGACCGTTACTACATGACAATTTCAATTGTATAGGGTTTGGATTTAACAATTTCTGAAAGTTGAGCGTTAGAATATGGAGTAACCCCATGATATAACTATAGAATTGCATGTAAGATGTGAGGAACGAGTGAAGTGAGGGATAGCTTGCGGGCCATGTCGTGCCCGTAGGTTTGGGAAATGCCGTGCTGTAGAATTGCATGTGGGCCATGTCGTGCCCTTAGGATTGCGTGTTGGTTGTGGTGTTATGCTTAATGACTTGTGATGATTGATATGTGGTTTATCCGTTGTTAGATTTAGGATCATGATATAGTATGTTCGGTATGGTATGTGTGGTATAACGTGAACTTTGCCTTTGTGATATGATCGGGTGAATGATAGACCGATGTGGTGTTCGGTAAGATTGGTTGGTTTGGTAAGCTGTTAGTTGAACTATGACTATGTGATATGTTTGAGATATTCGTGGATGTGATCCGATACGATATGTTCCGAGACGAGGTATTCCGGTACGATACCTACATCGAGGGGGTATGCCGGTGTAAGGTGGTATCTAGGCCGAGGGTGTTGTCCCACGTACGTGGTCCCCGGTGTTACTAGTTCTGGTACGATACCTACATTGAGGGGATATTCCGGTGTACGGTATCCAGGCCGAGGATGGTGTGATCTGTACCCCGATGTTGTGTGGTCCGGGAAGACATCTAGGCCGATGATGTGTGATCCGGTATGATGTATCATGATTTGTACCCCGATGTCATGTTTCGGGAAGATATCTAGGCCGATGTTGTGTGGTCCGGTACGATATGGTTGAGTCGGGTTGTGGACAGCCGGCGGAGTTCGGGGACTGCTGTACGGGACGTGTGGTTGCTTTACTGTGTGTTGTGTGCTTGATGATTGGATCAGTGATGTGATTTGAGTGTGATATTGGTCATGTAAGTATGTTTTGTGATTATGTGATTTCCGTGGTTGTCGTTAGTTGTTGTGCCTTGCTAGTATACCCTAATTGGACGGTTACCCGTGGTGGTGAACGATTAACTCACCATCTTAATTACTTTCTCCTACTGAGCGAAAGCTCACCCCTTTTACTTTAATGTTCTATAGGTTTTGAGCGGGATTTGATCTAGCGGGATTCTCGGAGATTGGGAGCTAGTGAGAGTTTTAGTCTAGTATGGTCTAGAGACGTACTTTCTCTTTGTACTAAACTATTTTTATTATGGTTTAAGCTTCGATTCTTACGGTTGGAATTACTGATTTGACGATTATTTGAGGAACTCGTGAATTTTATCATTTTAGAGTTTATTTCTTTTATAATTGTTTTTATCATTATTTTTCTTAGCTCATGTCTCGAGTCCGGTCAAAACCAGATTTGGGGCGTGACAAGGACCCAGGTATACTTGGAGCTAGTAGATCAGGCACTGGCAGTGGAGCGACACTTCCAGGAGACAGACAGGGCCCGGGAGAGCAGGCCGAGACTGAGGGCTTCTTGAGGCCGTCTGAGTTCCGTGATCCGAGGAGGCAGAGGACCTCAAGATTCTTCCGGCCACAGACACTGTCTGGTGGAGTGAGGCACATCGGATCAGTGGCATCCGTTGGACCTGCCCCGTCAGCGCAGCTGTGTCATTCGTGCGGACAGTCGGGCCATCTAGAGGAGACTGTCACAGGAGCAGTGGGTCTGCACCTCGCCCCGCGAGCACTCAGGCGAGACCTGAGAGGAGGTCGAGTGCAGGGCAGCCGACATGCTACCGATGCGGACGGACAAGACACTTCTCTGCAAGATGCCCCAAGCGATTTGGAGGGACGTCGGCCCCGCGACCGCAGTAGTCGCAGACTGGGCAGTCGCCTCAGTTCCATCCACGTCAAGCTCAGGTGCCGAGGGCTCCATGGCAGCCGAGACAGCGGCAGAGGACTCCACAGCAGAGAACCTTCCACCACCCCCGAGAGGAGGACCTCAGGTACCGCAGGGCAGAGTGTATGCGGTTTCCGACCTCCGAGCTAAGGGACATGATTCCGATCATGAGATCACTCAGGGTACGTGCTTACCATAAAATTTTGAGTGTCATTTTATTTGTATTGGAGTGCCCCGCTTGTTTACTTCTTCGTGTTTGCTGAAATGTTGGAAATAAAATTAAAACCGTTGAACCCACCCCGTACCTTGGCACGCCAGTTGGAGAGTAGTGGTGTCAAATATTGTTAGTCGTGAGTGCGAATTTAGAGTAACAGACCGTCGTTTCTTCGACGACCTTCCCGTACTGAACGTTCTTTATTCGAGTGTGATGAGAGGGCTTTGAGAGCCGAAGTTTGAAGTATCAAACATTGGCGATGAGATCAGAGTGGCGCAGCGGAAGCGTGGTGGGCCCATAACCCACAGGCGTTGCACTCTTCGTTTTCTTCTACCCTTGCTGAGAAGTTAGGCCTAAGAGTAGAGTGTTTGAGGCGACCCTTGTGGCTTGACACCCCGGTTACGGGCGATGTGGTTTGACGAGTGTGTGCTGTGCGTGTTAGATTAGAGTAGTTGACCGCCCCTTCTTGGTAATCTTCTTGTGTTGAACTTGACGACTTTTGATGTCATCTTGGGGATGGACTGGCTCTCGAGGCGAGAGGCATCGATCTATTATTAATGGCGACCGATGGCAGTGCGATCGGTCAACACGACCGTCACATACGTACTAGGCAGTAGGTGCGAAGTTCGTATCGATGCACATCAATTATCAACAAGTGAAGGTCGAACACCAACGTCCCGGGGGACTAGCCCAACCTCAAAGACTGCACAGTAGAGGTGAGAGCACCTCACGATGGAGTCCGGATACAGTGGCCGAGTGCGACCACCACAAGCTTCCAGGCTAGTAACAAAATGGCACCGTACGAAGCATGGTATGGTAGGTCGGGTAAATTGCCACGCGAGGCACAAGTGAGTGTTAAGATTTGACTCCTGATCGGTCCGGAGTCATTCGAGAGACGATCGAGGGGTCGCGCGGATCGTGGGGGTTGAGGACAGCGTAGCGTCGACCTGGGAGCGCGAGGATGAAGTTCGCGCGAAGTACCCCAGTCTGTTCGACTATTGAAGTACGTTTGTTTTAAATTTCGCGGACGAAATTATTTTAAGGGGGTAGATTGTAAGAACCGCCCCCAGTCGAACCAGTGAATTTTGGGGAAAGTTGACTTTCTGCCGGAAAAGTCAACCGATGACTCCGGGAGTCATTCGGGACCTTTCAGGGACCCAAAAATCTTAGCCGTCGTTACGGTTAGCTTAGTTGGGTCGTTTCTTTTCAAATGGCTACTTTTGCGAAAAAGTCAAACCTGGGTCAAACTAGGTAGAATTAGGAGTATTAACGAATTAATTTAATTTGAGCTGAGATATTTTGGGTAGAGGTAGACCCCACATGGACACATGTCCATAATGGCTTGGAGGGGAAGAAAAGGGTGAGAAAAGACCATATGGTCCCCACTTGTGGACAAAAGAAAGAGAGAGGGGTTAAAGGACGAAAGAGACATTTCTAACTTTAGGATAAGGACCACTATTGGGCAATTTTCAGCACAATTCTCACCTTGGCCGAATCATATAGAGAGAGAAAGAGTAAGCTTGAAACCTCCATAGCTTGAAGAAGAAGAGAAGAAAAGTGTCTCCTTTCACTTGATTCCTACCCTAAAACCTCCATTTTCTTCCATTTTCTTCATCATCTACCTATTCTCTAAGGTATTCAAGCACTTAACTTCCCTTTTGTTAATTTTCTAATTGTGGGTTTGGTAGAAAGTGCATGAACAAGACTTAAGCTTTATGGTTTGGGGTTTTGTTGGTTAAATGGAGGATTTGTGGAAGGAAAGTGGAAGAGTTATTGGAAATCAATTGGGTTTGTGGTTATTTGGATGAAACCCACTTTGGGTTTGAAGTTTTTGGAGTTATTGAGGTTAATTTTGATGTTTTAAGACTTAACAATGGAGTTTTGGAGAATCTAGAACTTGTTAGAAACTTTTTGGAGAAAGGGGGTATTTTTCCGGCAGCCGGAGTTTCGCCGGAGCTCTGGCTGGTCGCCGGAGTCCGGCCACCAGAGAGGAGATTTACCGGCCATGGTCGGAGGAACACGGAGCCGTGACCGACCCGGTCCGGTCCGGCCACCAACGGCCATGTGTGACCGTGGGGCCCACATGGCCGGGGTTTGGTTGTGCCATGCTTGGGCGGTCTTGGGTGAACCCCGGGTCGATAATTTCCCGCCCGGAACGAATTATGGAAGTGATTCGTGAAATTTCGGAAAATGCGATTAGAAACTTTAATTGCGATTTTAGAACGCTCGGACCTCGGAATTTGATTCCGTCAAGTGCGATGGAATATGTAATTTTAATTAGGAATGATAGAGACAAAAAGGGAAATTTTCGGAGTCCCGAGGGACGTTTTCTCGATCCCGTGCAAAATGGGCCTTCCGGGCCCATTTTGACAAGTTGAGCAATTGGGGGTCAGTTTGGGGTATTTCTCTCTTTAAACCACACTTGAATTAGCATTAACTCTCGTATTGCCTTGTGATCTTAGACGTTGGTCCCGAGCACGGCGGAGGAGGCTACTAGGCGACTCGCGTTGACTAAGCGTTGGATAGCGATTGAGGTAGGGAAAAGTAGCGAATACCGGTTTAATTGCGGAAAGTTACTAGTATGCATGTAGGTTACGAACAAATGATATAATTGTAGAATTGCACGTAGGATGTGAGGAGCGAGTGTAGCCGTGTAAATGAGGGATAACTTGCGGGCCAGGTCGTGCCCGTAGGTTTGGGAATTGTTGTGCTGTAGTATCACATGTGGGTCCCTTGTTGGGCCCGTAGGATTGCGTGTTGGCTGTGTTGTGGTGATTGATGACTTGTAATGATTGATATGTGGTATATCCGTTGTTGAATCGAGGATCATGATACGATATGTTCGGTATGATATGTTGGTATGATATGTCTGGTATGATATGTTTGGTATGATGTGAACTACTGCCTTGTGATATGATCGGGTGATTGATAGACCGATGTGATGTGTTTCGGTAAGTTTGTTTGGTATTGATGTACCGTGTGTTCCGGTAGGATGCCTATGCCTACGGAGGATTCCGGCATAAGATATCTAGATCGATGATGTGTTCCTGTATGATACCTATACCGACAGAGGATTCTGGTATAGGATATCTAGCCCGATGGTACGTTCAGTATGAGATGTTTGATAATGTTATTCCGGTCCGATGTCGTGGCTGATGTTGTGCCAGTTCAGTCACGATATGTTCCGAGGCGGTGTGTTTCGGTCCGATATCTATATCGACGGTGGTTTCGATATAGATATCTAGACCGCGTCTTCCGGTATGATATCTATGTCGTGGAGGATTCCTGTATAGGATATCTAGGCCGAGGATTTGGTTCCGGTGCGATACCTGTGCTGCATGTGTGATTACGGTACAGGGGATATAGAGCTGAGGAGGGTATTTCAGAGCAATGTTTGTACCGCACCCTGGGATGGTATGTGTGATGTGAGTTGTACCCCGATGTTGTGTGTTCCGGGAAGATATACCCGACCGACGGAGGATTCCGTTCCGCTATATATGAGTTACCCATAGAAACCGTGTTCCGGGAAGATGTCCAGGTCGATGTGAGTTCGGACGACGTGATAAGTCGGGCTGTTGATGAGCCGGCGCATTGCTCTGGAATACCACATGTGGTAGTGATTGATTATGATATTACTCTGTGTGTTGATCTGTGTTGATTGTTGTGACTGCTTATGCATGCTATGTGATCTGCTGTGACTTGAAATACAGATTTACCTAGGTTTAGTGTATTGTCGTGCGAGTTCGCACGTGTGGTCGGTTGTGAGATAACCGTGGTCGTTGTCCAATGAGACTTGATTGGGTGTTAGTGGTTAAGGGCATAGTTGAGAAAAGTGTTATGAGTTCGGTTCAGTGTCGAGGTTGATTTATGGGTTGCGCCCGAGTGAAGGTCAATCGTTATCTTGGGTTACGTGTTTAATTGATTCATAGTTACTGTGCTTACTAGTATGCCCTAATTGGACGATTACTCGTGGTGGTGAGCGGATAGCTCATCGCCTTAACTACTTTTTCCTACTGAGCGAAAGCTCACCCCTCTCCTTTACTGTTCTATAGATTTTGAGCAGGATTTGATCTAGAGGACGTCTCGGAGCTTGGGAGCTAGCGAGAGTCTTGGTTTTGTATGGTCTAGAGACGTACTTTCCTCTTGTTATTAAAAACCTTTATTACTTGGTTTTCGAGCTATTGACTTGTATTGTCAGAACTATTGGTTTGGATTATCATTTTGAAGTTTATTTCTTTTAAAATTGTTTTTATTAATATTATTCACATCTCGAGTCCGGTAAAAACCGGATTTGGGGCGTGACAGGCTTGGGGACGGACTGCATGAGTGACACGAAAGACGACTAAGGGAATCATCCCTCATACTATGGTATGGGAAAGATATCGGTTCTCGGCCGCTTGATCGAGAGTGACTAAAAGAATAACATGGTCATGCACATATTTTTTTTCAAGGGCTTTAAATCAAGATCAATCATGAATATATTTTGAAGCACGAAAATAAAAAAGTATATCGGGGTGATAAAAATAATGTTGAGTGTTGATATATCTTCACTAATAAATGTTTTATATCAGAGGTATCAAACTAGTGCTAAATGTTGATAAAAACATGTACTGAGGTGATAAAAAAACAAATAATGAGGTGATATGTTCAATTTTGATAATAAGTGTGATAAACTAGAGTTTAGCGTTGATAAAAAACATGTGATGAGGTGACAAAAACACATGTAATTTAATGATAAACATAGTGTTGAGTGTCGATAAAACTAGTGTTCATAAAAACACGTGATGAGATGATAAAAATCATGTTCGGTTTTGGAAAATGAGGTGATAAAACTAGTGTTCAGTGTTGATAAAACCAGTGTAAAGTGTTGATAAAACCAATGTAAAGTGTTGATAAAAATTACCCAGATATAATTTTTTTCTTAAAATCAGCCCCGAAATAATTCTTTTTTTCGTGCTTCATAAAAAACATGTGATGAGGGTGATAAAACACACGTAATTTAATGATAAACCTTGTGTTTGGTGTTGATAAAACTAGTGTTCATAAAAACACATGATGATGTGATAAAATCATGATCAGTTTTGGAAATAAGGTGATAAAAACAGTGTAAAGTGTTGATAAAATCAGAATAAAAGTGTTGATAAAATCAGAGCAAAGTGTTGATAAAAATTACCCATATATAATTTTTTTTTAAATCAGCCCCGAAATATTTTTTTTTTCGTGCTTCAAAATATATTCATGAGTGATCTTGATAAAAAGCCCTTGAAAAAACAAAACTAATGACGCAAGTTTGAAGCCAATCGGAGTTCAAACAAAGTGGGAAAAATTAAATGAGTGAATTGGTAACAAAAAGTAATATGATAGTTTTACTAAAAAACCCTTCTCACTTACTAAAAAGTGTTGTTTTTTTTTGTAGTCAACAACTCAATTGTATCTCATCCCTCCATTCTTAAAATGGATGGGTTATATTTGTTCTCTAGGTTCTTAGGTTAAGACATGTTTTGTAGCAGATTTCTCCTCCCAAAAAGTAGCAGTTTGAGGTCATGTGCCAGACATGACATTAGATAATGTCCAAAATACCCCTACGTAAAAATTGTTTTTAATTAAAAATATAAGAAAGTTAGAATATTAAAAAAAAAGTGTAAATTCCATCTCAGTACCCTATACTTTTGGGATTCCATTTCCACAACCTTAATTTTTTTTCTCAACTCGCTACCCTAAAATTGAGTTTGTATCACTTTAGTACCCATCTTTAATTTTTCGTCAATTTTTGGACCGAAAATCGTCATGTGCATGACACATGATCCAAATGGTTCTGAATAATGTCGAAATTGCTCCTCAAATCATTTCCAAATCCTTCTAACTTACTCTATTCAATCAAACATAAATTTTTAGGAGGAAGAATTTGAGAGGCAATTTTGACAATTTTTAGAACTATTTGGGTCATGTATCAGGCACATGACGATTTTCCGTCCAAAAATGGATGAAAAGTTAACGATAGGTGCTAAAGTGATACAAACTCAATTTTAGGGTAGCGAGGTGAGAATTCTTTTTAAGATAGTGGAAATGAAATCCCGAAAGTTTAGGGTAGTGAGATGGAATTTATCCTTAAAAGGAGAAAAAAAAGCAGAACCAGTTACCTCGCTGCCAGTGACCATGCAAATCTGGAGAACTTCTTTTAGCTCTGACTCCAGCCCCTTGATTGCAGGCTCGCCAGCTCCTAGCTTGTCCGCTCTTGGCTTGTCGGCTCTCCAGCTCTATCGCTCGTCTAGTACCAACCTTTTTGCTATGTTCATCTCTGACCAAGCTTTAGGCTTGGTCGTACACGCCGACTAGACCGACAACACCAATCGATCGAAGGAGTAAGAACACTGTCTGCTGTTTTAGCTCGAAAAATACAGACCAGCTCCAACCGCTCATTCTAAATCCGAATCCGGTTGCACAGTCCAGATCAACCATCGAGCATGAACACCTCCTTGTGCACGCCAATCAGATCCACAACACCCACAACCAAAGAGGAAGATGCGTGAAGACCACACATCCATACACCTCGCTTAGGAGAACCAAGCAAGTGAATCCCACGACCCTTTTTTTATTTTTAGTAAAAGAAGAATATATAGAGTATTTTCGACATTTCGTATCGTTCTTAAAAACATTATAGGTGGTGATATTGAACTTTATAGGTGGGAATACGACGGCAATGACATGAAAAAGTTTTCAGAAGACCATGGATTACATGACGTAAACGACATCACCCAAAAAAAAGCGAAGGAACGTTATTAGCAGTGAAGAGTTCAAGTATCGTCTTGCTCCCATTTCCTGAAGGGTTATTTTTAACATTCTTGAAAATAAGGACCATGCAGTGAGCTTAGTACACAAGGCATATATGTCTAGGACATAGGATTTGATATTTTCATACAGTGATGCCCATTTGTACAATATTCCCTTTTGTAGTCACTTATATGAAGAAAAGAACAATGGAAAGCTCGGTTGCAGGGGAGCTAACCAGAAGAAGATGATTAAAGTAGCAATGGGAAGAGCATGGGCAGGAAGGAGGAAGAGTACAAAAACAAATGGTTGCTACTATTCATCTTCCAAATAATTGAATATTGTACAGTGTTGTGAGCCTGATACATATGGGTAAATCAATTTGTGTCAAATGATTGGGATCTCATAGCACCACCAAATCAGTCAGAAACTCAATTATTGGAGAGGAGCCAGTGGCTACTGAATCACATAAGCGGCGAGGAACAAAAGCAACAGGCTCAAGTGTTGTTTTCAGCTAAGGCACAAAGATTGTAATAGACTAAGACCTATCAGTACAGACTCACTTTCTTCTTCACTCAGACAGCAGCAAAAACATTGTAGTGGACTAAGACCTATCAGTACAGATTCACTTTCTTACGCTCGCCCGCCGGATGTCTTGTATCCATCGTTTGGTAGCGAAAACGAGTAAGATAGTGACACCCAAACCAACACAAACATGTATAACAATAATATCATATAGGGCCCCATGGTCTGGTCAATTCCTGCCTAAGGGGGTGACTGTGATGGGCAGCTTCCTCCTCATCTTCACTGTCGGAAAGTGAACCACCTCATCTTCTTCGGCTACCCATCTGCACATGCATTTTGTCAAGTGGACATATGTATTTGTCCCAATCGATTTAGCATCATCCTCCTCAGTTTATACGTCTTAATCTTACCTGTAAGTTGTCACAAGATGATGCAGGAAGATGGAGATTTCCTGCCTCGAGAGCTCCCAGCCTGGGCACAGCCTCTGCCCCCCGCCAAACGGAGTGAAGCTATTGTTGTTGTTCACACCGCCCTCGCCCTTCTGCTAATTACAATCAGTATCATTCATCTTAAGATGTTTGTAAGTAATCGAATCATCAACTTATGGAAGAATAAATTAGAGTTAATTACCTCCCATCGAAAGGGATCGAACTGATATGGGTTCTCGTAATTTTCTTGGTCCATGTGAACCGAGATGAAAGATGCCAAAACACACCATCCTTTCGGGATCATGTGACCTGCGACAAACACAAACACCGTATTTAATCCATCATGTGCATTACTCGAATGGACTAACTTAGTGTACCGTATTCCTAACCTTTGATTTCTACGTCTTTGAGTGCTTTCCTCCAAACCCCGTTGATGATATTAGCCATTCTAAGAGTTTCACTGATCACCTAATAATGGGAGTTAGGCATTAAAAGGGTAAGTAATAATACAGTAACTTAGATAATGGGAAGAACGAATGTATGATGATGTCTCACATTTTGGGTAAAGGACAACGACATGTAGTCGTTCCACGCGTAATCAGTGGATGAATCAATCTTATGTTGCTTCAACTTCATGTTCTCTTCCTGAGCATGGGGACATCACAAAAGCATCAAATCCGAACAAATAATTGTCAAGATTGTTTTGAATCGATTTTCACACTCGGGGGATAAGGAAAGGAAAAAAAACAAGAGGCATTATTGTACGATATGAAGCATAGCATCACCACAATATCATCAATTCCTTACGTGAATATGGCAAGGTACTTTGCGTACAAAGGGAAGTGAAAGCAAAAGTTTTCACCTTTTATCTTGCGGGACAGCTCTGAAATGAAACGCAGAGGGAAAGGAAAATGTCGCACAAGTTGGGTACCTTTATGTTTCCCATGAGAGTGACCATACTGTCATTTTGGGGTATTCACCTCCTAGAGCTGGTTCCTAGGTAAATCATCTTTCCACTTCAGATGCTATATCTTTGGCTCTCAAGCATCTATCCAATCTTCATTTCCAATGTTTTACATTCCAGATAATGTGAGTATTATTCGTTGATCTATATTCGATATAATCATTTTTTTAGTTATTATATCAAAATCTTATCAATGCGTTTTTTGTACGATATATGTTAAGATCGTACTTTGGTAACACAACAAATACGCATGTCGCCCATTCTACTTAGTGAAACGTATTGCGTTTTTGCGTCTGCAAAGTGATTGGTTGAACATTAGCTTGTTAGGTTTGTAGTAGTTGTGGTTCGAGCGCGACATGAGGGTCCTTACTAGAGTTGAGGTCGTTAATCCATGGGTTCTTCTTACTAGAGTTCAGCACGGGATGTCCTCTAGATTCGGGCAACATTACACATCATTTGATGACTAGAGTCTCCCGATGAATGTATTTATTCGTTGTTTTGGTTTCCGTTTCTACTTTTTCTTTCTATTGTATTTTTTTTTTATCAGCAATTTTTTTTATTTTTATATATAAGTAAACATAACAAGAGGTATACAGCTTAAGATCTAGCTACAGATCAAGCACAAAAAGGAGCAGTAAACAGCAATACACCAGGGGAAGAAAATGAAACCCCACAACAAGAACCCAAAGGCAGCAGGACCTCCTCAACAGACTGAGGGAAACAACAACACAACAACCAGATTATAACACGGAACTAAGAACGGGCTAAACAACACCCAAGACTGAAGAAAGAACTTAAGATTTTTGTTCTAAAAGCAAGAAATTTCACCCAAGAAGCTCGAAAAGAACAGGGTCTCACAAACCCTAGATTACCAAATTGTAGCCATGAACAGAACAACAGCACAGACAACCGGTACACCCCCATCCTCACCAACAATCGACAATATATCCCCCCAGCTCAAAGGACCACAAATCCCAAAAATGAAATTAGTGGCCTTGTTAATACCGGCGGCCAACACCGCGTCGGTAGAGAAATTCCGGCGGAATACACCGGAACCCACAGAACCATGAGCTTAGCCGAGGTCTTCGAAGGCTGGAAGCCTGAGGCCTTGCCGGCGGCCAACACCAATTCCGGCGAGCCTGAGCCACAAAGTGGTCGGGAAATCGAGCAACCAAAAGCTAGCAAATGGCCAGGGAAGGGGGAAAATAAAGCCAATCAAGGAAGGGAAGAGGTGTAACCTGAAGCCTCAGCAAACGAGAGCTGCCGACGACGCCTCCGAGAGGAAGGAGCCAACTCCAGCAGCGCCTAATCGCCGGATCTGCAACGTTCCTGAGCTTGAAACGCATCCACGACCTTAGCTTTGCCGGGATCTGAGAGAAGGGGCTTCCTCTGACTCGACCTCGAAGGGGCCACCACCAAGGAGTCGAGCTAGGGCCAGATCCGCAACTATCCTCACCGGGGAAGGTGAGGAAGGTCGTCCCACGACCGAATCTGGCCCTTATCGACACCAGCAAGGAGAAGAAGGGGGAAGGAAGCGAAAGGGAGGAGAAGAGGAAAGGTTGGCAACGGATCTGAGGGCCTTGGGCAAGGGAACGCCACCGCCGGTGAGCTCGAAGGCCATGAGGGCCTTGAGCGTCACCGGCGGTGGACAACGGCGGTCGGAATGGGAGCTGAGGCTAGGGTTTTGAACTTTCTAGAGAGAGGTCAGGGCGACTCTCTCTCTAGAACTCCACAATTTTTTCTTTCTATTGTATTGATTTCATTTCTTTTTGTATTGTTTAGACTTTTTATGGTAGTTTGTGGTTCTCCTCCCAACTAATGCTTATTTTAAGCTCACAATAGTCACAAGTTCAGTCAAAACACATATTGGATCTTTTTGTTAAATGTTGGAGTTATTAGTCTCATAACCTTTTAGGTACGACCGTATAATTAAGGATAAAAACTCACATGCAAGCTCTAATCATTAACCTATATATACTTGTATGCTATATATTTTAGCTATTAATTTATGCAGATTCAATGATCATAGGCATGCAATTGGATTAAATGAATGCAAAAATGTATATGGGTACGTACCACTAAAAGGTTCAAAGCAAGTGGAGAATCACTAAGAAACTTGACAGCGAGAGTCATGGCCATGGGCACAGTCTCCTCTCCAGGGATCATCATCTCTATGATGTTGCCACTGATGAAGTCCGACGACAGATCCCCGTTATCGCGTAGCAGCGCATCCACTGCATCATTCACAGCACCTCTGTCGTGATCCGCTTTCTCCATAGCCTCCCTTCTTTCTTCCACGATCTTCTTCACCATCTTCAGCAACCTCTCCTTGGCCTGCATGTCAATAATGAGCATACAAAACCCCTAATAGCAGATCATCAAGCTAACTTTCTATCCATTTACCTTCAAAGATTTATATAATCGAGTGCCCGGAAGCTTGATTGGCAAACAGATCAACCCTTTGATGAACTCTTCAAATTCCGCTTTAAGAAAGTCAAAATCTTCACCGGGGTCAATGCTCATCAGCACTTTGACCAAAACTTCAAAGGCAATCTGAAATCAAGTACAATTATAATTATTATGGTTGGAATAATAAATCATATTATATGAAACCAAGGAATAATAAGGCGACAGAGAGTATATAGTATATACATAAACTGTCATTATTACGGTACCGGTGGTCCTAAAAGTAAGGGTTGAGATGTACAAAAACAACATAACTAATCCTGACATGTCGTGTCATTATTGATTTAGCCTAATAATAGTAATCATTTTTGGACGAACCTTGTTGGTTTCTTGTTGAACGTAAACGAGTGGGGTGTGTATCCAGGAGGCCAATGAGAGGGCGACACGTCGGTGGATGTGGCGGGTGATGCGGGCCTTGAGGTTGGGGGACCTGAGGAAGGCAGCTATGAGAGAGTGGAGCCTCTTGTGGAGGGCGCCGTTGATCTGGAGGATGGAGGAGTCGCCGAGCAGCTCCGTGATGGACTTTGGATAGGCGGGAACGAACGTGGCTCCGTGGTTGTGGAGGACAACCTTGTTCACCTCCGGATCCGTCGACACGATTATGGGAGTTCCCAGGATGTGGGTCTTGAACACCTTCCCGTACCTGAACATATGTAACTAACTTACTAACCAGAAAACAAATACATGTGTCTTAATTTAACTTCTTGTCGGCTGTGGTTACGGCCTGCACACGCAACGAGGGCTGATACTAGAGTGTGGTCTGGTCTAGTCTAGTCTAGTTTAGTCCAGTCTCTGTCTAGTAAGTTTATGCTCACACACACCCTTTTCACTCGTCTTCATGGGTAACATAAATTCATATCAACTCAAATATCTTCCACTCAAACTTTATCACTTGATTTACATTTAGGCAATGAGTTGAATGTCTAATTAGGGTTTCATTTCAGGTAAAGCAGTAGCTAGGAGTTGGGCTAATACATCCCGGTATTTTCTATCTACTTATTATAGTATCCACAACTCTAACGGTTAACAAATTGTAGTAAGACCGACAATTAGAACATTAAATTAATATTTATAGTCTTATAATCATTCTTACAACCAGCATCTCTTTAATATTAGCATTTTTTTATAAATTTCTCCCGTCAATAATAAACACCGGTTATGAGTTTATCATCTCTTTCATCACCACTATTATTTAAATCATTTATCTTTTTTACTTTAGTATTCTTTTTTTTTAGCTCTCGCCAGTATAAGAGGCTGGCGTTGTGAAGCTCCTGCGATTGGAATTTTACGATTAAAATAACAAACACTTCTAAAAAAAAGGTGAAAAAAAGAGGTTAGTGGAATGTAATAATGAAGGGTTTGACCAAAATGACAACTAGTGGTGTTGATAATTAATGATTATGGAAACTGAAATTAATTGGGACCTAACGTCGGTTAAATGAAACAAGGTATGTATGGTAGGATATAGATATGAAAGCATTTATTTGCGATAGAAAATCTCTGATTACCAAGTTTAAGTTCTTGATGGTCGAAGTTGCATAGAGAACGAAGAAGAATAGAGTTTTAAAAAAAGGCTGACCGGTTTCTGCGTAGGTTCATGAAGGAGACTGGTGTACAAGTATAGCCGCAAGCGATGAAGTCGAGAGTTTCTCCTATCAAAGGCCAACCTAAGCTCCCCTTTGGAATATTTGATCCTCTCCTTCTTCTTCCAAACCATCTTCTTGTACAATTACACCTCCAAAACATCTTCTTGTACCAATAATATCCCACAACAAAGATCACCATCAACACCCCCAAACACCAACCCATAATCCCATATTCATCCATGTGCTTCTCTCTTCACTCTTCTACGTACTATAGCTATCTACTTGGTTGTCTTGTTGAAGATTTGCAGAGGGAGAGAGTTTGGTTTATGGAATTGAGTATTTGTAGTGAGAGAGAGAGAAAAAAAAAAAAGGAAGATATAGAGGTTACAAAGAGAGGGCAGAGAGTCATTTATTGAGTGGTGACCAAATTTGGTGTACCGATTGTGCCCACGCTTTCCCCATTTCTTGTCTTTACATAGCCACTATGGATAACACTACATATCTACGTCCCCTTTAATTTGCTTCATTCTTCCTCGTTTTTGTAAATCAATTTCAGCACTAAATTAGTGGTATATTTTTTTTTGATCAACCCAGTAATATATAAAACCTATTCTTTGAAATAAAGAGTATGGAAAGAGTACAATAAATGAGCAATCCACTTTAATAGGATCCTCGATGAAAAATCTCAATAACCCGAGGCAACACAACAACCACTTTAACAATCATGCACTGGCATGACAACACAATCTTATGACAAACCCAACAATAAGAGGAAACAATGAAAAAGGTCTAAATACCTAAATTTTATAATCATTAAGAGCAAAACAGAGAACTAGGTCCAAAACCCTGATATTCCTACCATGAAGCCCATAAGTGAATAGGTCAAAACCCTGATTTTCCAAACATTAAGGACAAACAAAACTGAAATAAACCAAACCACTGCCATAGAAAAAAGAACACCCTGTCTTATTAGGACTATCAATCCGTCACACAGACTGAAAGACGGTCACTAACAAGTCGGTGGCCAACACCACAAACGAGGAGAGAGATTTAGAGGGTAATACCCTCAAAAACACACTATACTAAGATCGATATTGAAGGAAAACTGCTTAACGGCACTAAAGCCAAACTACTCGTCGTGGGCCAACACCTGAAACCGACGAGTCCTACCCAACAAAGTGGAAGGAAGCAGAATATAACCAACAGATAAGATAGTGGTACAATGAGGAGAACACTAAACTATAGTAGGAGAAAAGGAATACTAGTAAGACTCAGCGAATACCGGGTCCACGACGATCCACACCTAGGGATGAAGAAACGCGTCCCACGACCAGACCTGAAAGAAACGCCTGACAACAGAACGAACCAACAAAATCGCACAAACCAGAGCCACAATGATCCATTTCTAGGAAGAAGAAGAAGTGCGTCCCACGACCAGCTCTGAAAAAGGCACCTCCGAAGCTACGCTCGAGCCTCAACCACACCGTCAGCCTCGAGGAAGAAAATCCCCGAAAATCTCAGGTCGATGTAGAGGCACGTCCCACGATCAGCACTGAAAAAGAAAACTCCAAAGCAACGATCAATCCCCCACCACACCGCCTCACGGAAGAAAACAGTGGAGTCGGGTAACCCGGGGGCCAACACCCAAACCGGCCCAACATCCTTGTGACTGCTAGGGAGTCGAACAGAACCGACAAGCAGCTCCACCGAGAAGGGAGTAGTAGAGTTCCTGAAAGTACAAAACTGAGGAAGGAGCGAACCTGATTTGGAACTGGGCCAGAACCATCTCTAGTCATATGGTTCAAATACTAGGTTATATAATTCGTCCCCTATTTTAACAAAAAAAATCTAGAGTGAGTTGTTTGTTTTCTAGGTTTAATCAGTTAAACAACATGGATATTAACCATATTGAACTCCAATATTCGGCACGACATTCCACACCGTCAACATAGAATTATTGTTGTTTCTTCTCCATCTGCTGGTTGTTGTTCTACTGGTCCACATGGTCGGCCATTCAAATCACTACAAATACTGAGCTCGCACCATATGGTAGAAAGGACAAAAAACCATTACAACAGAACATTTCTTCCCTACTTCCACATACTAGGAATAAAAATTTCCATACTGTGTTAAATAACCCCCGATAAAAATCCCCAACGGAAGTCGCCTTACACCCAATTGGAGTTTGGGGGGAGTATTGAAAACACTATTGGGTGTAAATCACCTACTTCCTTTCGATACTGCTCCAAGAACATAATCATTAACTATCTACACCCACATTAAACAAATAGACGTAAGAATGTTGCTCGATTTCGAATTGGGAGTTCTTGGTTGCTCGGTTTCAAGATGACGTCGAGCCCAATATGGAACCGCTGTTGTGGATTGGAGAAGTCAACGAAGATGGTTCTAAAAAACAATACGGGGAATTCTAATCCCAACAGAGAAACGTATTGGGTTAAACACAACTTGGGGAATTTGTGTTGATAAGGTTAACATTTTGGGTTAAGTTTCACTAAGGGTATAATTGTTATTTGACTTCTCAAGTTTTAGAAGAAAAAGAAAAGAAAATATCACGATAAATTATATTGTGTTTTGTTAAGGGTATATAAGTCATTTTGCTAGTTAAATGGATTAAATAAAAATTAAAAAGGAATTGCGAAAAAGGAGAAACTATGGACCAAAACCACTATGTAACATAGGAGAAAAAGAAAAAAAAACATATTCCTCGCATCCACAATGGTATACTATAACTAGTGGTATGGAGTCATGGTAAGAGCTTATTTTTGGCTCTCTCTCTCCTCCATACCACTATCTAATACCATGACATCTCCAATGGCAATCCATGACTAGTAGTAGCGAGTCATTGTATGAACTTTTCATAATTTAAAAACCACCCCAAATATAACTACTATTTTTAATTAAAGCCACAGACCCAAAGTACACATTAACCTAATTAACCTACGGTAATTAAACATAAGATAATTAAAAATACGATAATTAACCTAATTTTTAACGACTCCAATGTGTAGACGCCACTTTCCCTCATCTTTGAGCGTCTCCCACACAACACGTTTTGTCCATAGCCCGTGTTATTTTTCATAATCACTCACGGTCGCAGCATAGATGTCCTCCTTGGTTGCTTCTTTCCTAGGTTCATTGAGACGTTTCCGGTAAATCTTATCGAAGGTCGTGCACTTTTTTGCTCATCTTTTAGAAATGATCTTTCATCTGCTTCTTTGACCGCTTTGTCCACGCTTCATCTCTGGTTTGAACGAAAGCGAGGTAGAGTTCATGCCAGTACTTTCACCTGACCTCGAAAAAGGTTAGCCAATTCACCACCAAATGCATCTCCTCCTCCGCCGACCATAGTGGACCGATTGGCCATGAAGACGAAGCCCCCGACATTGTAAAAATGAAGGATGAATTAAGAGAATTTGTGAAAGAGATTTGGAGAAAGGTGTGAGACTTTGAGAGAGAAGTGGGTGGTATTTATAGGAAGGGAGGGAGAGGGGGTCGGCGTGGCAGTGATGACCCACACGATTACTATTCCTAAATAGTGTGTGGGCACAAAAATCGAGGCACCATGAATTCGATAAAAAACCAATTTATTTTTTTTATTTTTTTATTAACGATATTAAAAACTAAACTACAACTAGATTAATTTTTTATATTACATAAATTAAAAACCAAACTAAATCGACTCCATATGTTTCCCTAGGCTCTCAATGAGAGCGAGACGAGTCTTCCGTTCATCCTCGGTCATATTGGTGATGTCTTGGCTAGCCACTCGCTCCAACATTGCCATGAATCGCTTCTGAATCCTGAATCTGGTATCTTCCAGATTCTGTTTGTGCGCAAAAATTCTCTCTTCCTTCTTACTCATTTCATTCTGGGTTTTAGCATAATCTGTAAGAAACTGCATTTGCTCGGGTGGTAATATTGTCGGTGGGGTGGGGGGTCCATTTCTTTGCCTTTGCCTCTAACCTTGACCTTGTCTCTTTTATGGCCGATCGGTCGCTCCTCTCGTGCAAGTGAGGTCCACTAGTGTTTGGCACCGTCGCCCGATGTATAGTTGCGAGACTCGTCCAACCTTGTACGCTTGCTTTCTTCACTTTCTACGTCGAGGTCAATGTCAACGTCACATTGTGAGACCTTGCGATGCTGCCACTTCGGTTGCGTTCTCACAATCCTCCAAACTTTCTTCCAAGAAAACTCGTGCCTTTCCTCGTCCTTGTACGCACGTTCAGCCGCTGGAATGATGTCAGCCTCGCTCCTCCTACTTGTGAGATCGTTCTTAAAGCTGTTATACTTCTCTTGGAATTTTGTAACTCTTTTGTTGATCTGATGCTAGTAGTCCTTGCAAGGACCCAACTCCCGAATTAGGCCGCCTTACTTTCTCGTCGAATGGAACTCAGCATATACTACTTTTTCCAGTACATATCGTTCTTCTGGTTCTTCCCTATAATGGGGTCCAGAGAATTTTTGAGCCACGAACTCGCCAAACTTTCCTCCTCCGGGATGGTCCATTTCAGTCGGGATCTTTAGTCGATGTAGATGCAGGCTTCTTCCCTTACCTCCTCGATTGCGTGGCCGGAACGGATTGGGAAGGTTGGTCGGTGAGAAATTGTGACTCTGGCCATTAGGAGTATTGGAGATGGTTTAATGGGGGAAGTTGCGTTGATTGGGTCGAGTTGAGGAGGTTAGTGTATGATTCGATACTCGCCATGAGGTCTTCTTCAGTGTGTTGAGAGTCGACGTCGTCATTTTTCAACATGTTGGATACGAATTGGAGGTCGTTACCGTCGTTCATTGGGAATCGAAGGCAAAAAATTCTAGAGATAAAAAGAAGAAGAGATGAGCTTGTGTGTAGAAGAGAAAGAGTGATTTTTGAGGTATGAGTCTATCAGATAATACTAAGCATAATAGTTAACTACTCTTACTGTTTATCACTGCACAGATACATTCCTATTTCACATACAACTGTATCTAATTGTACTATATATTTTGTACTTGATTACTCAATATATTCATTCAATTCAGCCAATTACTGATCACGACTTGGTATCAGAGCCTGGTTTCGATCAAGGGGCCTGTGGGTTATGGGCCCACCACGCTTCCGCTGTGCCACTCTGATGTTGTTCCAAGAACAAATCATGAATTGTTTCTCAACAAACGTCTTAAGATGTTGAAATTTAGAAAACACATCGCTCTTGTTTTTAATGGGAAAGAACCACGTAAACAAAGAGAAATCATCAATGAAAATAACAAAATACTTATAACCCAAAGATGAATTTATTGGAGCAGGACCCCAAAAATCAGAATCCGAAATCGGATTGCCTGCAAGAGCCAAGGAATCAGCCAAAGCTTTGGCCTGATGAAGGCATTAGCTAACTGTTTTGTCATCTTTAGTCAAACTATGGAGTTCCAAAAGCAATTGAGTGCGTTGTGCATTACTGACCACACCATAAGCAGTCGCTAACGATGTCCAAGCTTCAGCGACAGAACCAGCGCGAGTAAGGTGCCGGTAGCACTCCTCGGAGATAGAGGACAATATCCAAGAGAAAAGGAACTGATCCTTCTGGTACCATGCCTGATAGGCTGGATTGATCGACACAACCTTAGTTGTGGAGTCCTCGACAGTCTTCGCTGGAGGAGAAATATCAACCTGCAAATGATCATGTAAGGAAAGCATATTAAGAAGTGGCTGGAATTGCAATTTCCAGGGCAAGTATGTTTTCGGCCATGTCAGCTTAATGGCAAACGATTGATGAGTGATGGAGGGGGGAAGTATTGAGGGAATTGTGAGGGATGTGGAGGTGGGTAACGACGTGGTATAGGAGGATGAATCAGATGATGCAGTAGAAGAAGTCATGCTCTGATACCAAGTTGTGATAAGTAATTGGCTGAAATTGAATGAATATATTTTTTTTTAGATCAGCAAATTTTTGTTTTATAAGCTATGTTTTTGAAATAAAAACATAGCCAAGGGATTATCCCTCAAAGAGTAACTTACAACCTAGGTAGCATCATGTGCACCATCACAAACCATTACATCCCAGATTACATGAAAAAAAACCCCAACACAAGTGATCTTTTAAGACCAAAAACCCAACAGAACTGGATTTTCCAAAACCAGTTTGACACCAAGTAGATCACTACCAATCCTTACCCAAAAGAATTTCCATAACCAGCTGAAACACCCAAAACTTCTACCCAGTAGTGATAAAACAAGCCCCTACCCAACAGAAAGGTCACCAATATAATGTCAAGACAGATGAGAGGAGCAAGGAACCCAAAGCCAAACCTTGTAACACACATCTCAGTCTAATACTCTTGAACAGAAACCTTTGACAGCAACTAAAAACCAAACTCCCAGCAACCAAGATCTTCAACAGTGATCAGCACCAGTAGCAGCAACAAACCAAGTGGAAAGGTTCCACAAAAAGATACAGAAAACAAACAGCCTAAACAAGACTCTCACCTAAAACAATTCTACCCACACTCAGATAGGTCCAGTAAACAAAACATTCCCCCACACCAGAGCTGCAGAAGACCAAACCAAAACCACCCCAGAAAAAAGACAAAAGGGAGAGAGTGAAAAATAAACCTTACCAAAAAAAAACTCACCACAGTACCCATCCCCCCAACCACCCCAAAACCACCCAAACCCCCCCCCCCCTATGATTAAACCAAACCAGGTAAGCTCATCAGAGATCAGCAAACCAAAATCAGTGCCTTGACCCCCAAGTATCAAACCAAACTTAATGGGAGATTGTTCCTTTTGTTGCTCAGAATGAAGATGCATCCCAAGGGATCATTAATCCAAGATAAGAAAGAAAAGGAATGGTCTTTCTTGAATTTAGCCCACAGTAGTTGATAAGTGTTGTGAAGACCGCTCCGGTGTTAATCGGTTTAAGTTTTAAGTTTTCGTTCGATCGGAACGTCGAGGGTGTTTTTGGGTTTAATCTCTTCTTCGTTCAAAAAAAAATTGAAATTGAATTCTGAATCAGTTTTATTTAATTAAGCAAAAAGGTTTAAAAAAAAAAGAAGGAGTTGGACCGGACTGACCCAACCAGACCCGCAGGCCCAGCCAGGCCAGGCCGACCCGTGTTCCCCTCGCGTGGGCCTTGAGGCCCGTTCCTTGTGTTGGCCCAATTTCCCGGCCTGGGTATTTATACCCCAATTCTAGGGTTTTACCCCATTTCCCCTCAACGCTTCAGCGCCGTTCTCTCCCTTGTCGAACCCCCTCCTCCATCGCACCTGCGTCTTCTTCACCTCGCACTCGGCCACCCACACCACTATCTCCGACCACCTTCACCCGTCTCTCTCTCCCTCTCGTTCCCGAGCTTCACGCCGCCGCGGCCGTTCCCGGTCTCCGCCCCTTTGTCTCAGTCCCTGTCTCCGATCTCCTCCTCTCACCTCAAACCGCTGCCGCCGCCCCACACCACCATCTCCGTCAAACCCGAGCTCCTCTTCCTCACCAAGGCGTAGCCGAACCCCCCCTTCCGTCGACGCGTCTAACCGAGACGAGCTCGCCGGAGCTCGCCAGATCTGGTGAGTTCCGCCGGTTTCGTCCGGATCGGAGGTTGTCCCTTCGCCGTGTCCTATTTCCCCGTCTCCGTCTCGTTTTTCCCCACGGTGAGTTCACGACCCGTGGAGCCTCGGCCGGCAACGGCGCCGCCGGTGGTCGGCCGGATCCAAATCGAGTTTCTCCTTCGCTTTAATTTTCTCGTCCCGAGCAAGTCTGGATCTGGGCATTTTGGAAACCGAAATCAGTGGGATCTGTTTTGTTTGGAAGCAAATTCAAAGGAAAATGAAAAGAAGATTTAATTGGAACGAAAAAAATCAGCTTTAAAAGAAAAAGGGTTTTTGAAATAAAGGGAATCGGTTTTGTTTTAAGACATTTTTGTGGCTGATGTTTAAAATCAGGAACTTTGGTTAAAATGGACGTTAAATGGGACCTTGAACGGGATAAAAGTGGAACACAGATTTGGACCTCGGGGATCGTGCCACGAAACCTGCACCTCGGGATCCGGGCATCGGGATCCGTGCTTCGGAAAACGTGCACCGGGTTCTGAGTAGGTGCGTCGGTGCTCGAACCCGATTCGTCGTTAATCCGCTTTTAGCCCGCTCGAGTCTAAAAGATAACTTTTGAATTTAAATCGACACCGTCGTACCTTTTTGAATCTATTGTGAAACCGGTTTTAATTGTAGCTTTCTGTGTAAAGTAGAGTCCGGCTTCGATCGAAGAGAAGATCGGAGGTAGCGAGCCAGGACGTCAACAGCTAGGAGACGTAGCGGTTGTACGTCGGTTGAGGTAGGGAAGTAGCGGATACCGGTTTAATTGTGGAAAGTTACTAGTATGCATGCTAGGATTAATAAAACTGGAAAGACGTTTATTTAAGATAATAACCGGACGAGTCGTAGTAACATGTAGGATGAGAATAACTAGCGTAGTCAATTGAACTGTGAACCTTTACGTTTCTACTTGGGAATTGTCGTGCTGGTAGATCGGCCTTGTCGAGCCGTAGGTTGCGTGATAGATTGAATTGCTTGTTGTTGTTTGATATGTCTGCCTTGTGAGTCGTTGTCGTTAGGGTTAATAGACAAGATTAGTATAATCGTTGAACTTGTTGTTGATAGGTATGGGCGAGTGTGCCGTGGTTGTGTTGATGTGAAACCCTTGGTTCTGTGATGGTCGGGTGAGTGATAGACCGACGTGACTGATTGTGGTAAGGTTTTAGGGCTGGGTAAGTCGTGTTTAATTAGGACTTTTGTTTTATTATTTTGACGCTTTGCCCGAAGGAGTTCCGGGAAAGTTGTCTCACCTTTGCTTCGCCCGAAGGAGTTCCGGGGAAGTAGTTTCACCTTGTTTCACCTTTGCTTTGCCCGAAGGAGTTCCGGGAAAGCCGTTTTCTTCTATCATTTGTTTCGCCCGAAGGAGTTCCGGGGAAGCTGTCTCACCCTGTTTTATATATCCTTTGCCCGAAGGAGTTCCGGGAAAGAGATTTAGGCCGTTAGAGATTTTGGTATGACTATTTGAGAGCGTCTCGTGGTTAGTTTGACTGTTAATAGTTGTGCTGTTTGGGTGGTTGTGAGCATGGGTTGGTCTTGAGTTGAGGGTGGTGGTTACGAGTTCCATTAGAAATTAGTTGTGTGTTGTACTAGTATGCCCTAATTGGACGGTTACCCGTGGTGGTGAGCGCTTGCTTATAACCTTAACTACTTTCCTACTGAGCGAAAACTCACCCCTTAACTTGTTATTTTTCAGGTTCTAAGCGGGAGGTGTACTAGCCGGATGCTCGACGCTTGGGAGCTACGAGGGTCCTAGGCTAGATAGTCTAGAGACGTACCGTTTTATTTGAACTGTTTTACCGTTGGTTTTTACCGAGCTGTGACTCGTGTGGTGTTTAAAGTTTTTAAAATTTTGAGTTTAAGACCTATTGGCTTTATTTTCGTTTAAAATTATTATTGTCTTAGTTCACGTCTCGAGTCCGGTCCAAACCGGATTTGGGGCGCGACAAGTGTCATTTTGTACCTGTTGGAGAATGACTTGTGGATGATGAATGACATTGTTGAATATGATGTTGTTCCTCAGTAGTCAAATCCTCCAAATAATGATGGAAGCCAATAAACTCCAATATTTTATTGCTTTGACAGGTCCTAGATGATTCCAAGCAATGAACCAATCTAGAATAGTCTCAGAAGCCACTGCTTTTATGCCCCACCAATTTAAACAAAGATTCCAAATTGTCCATGCCACAGAACAACCAAGGAAGAGATGGTCTTGTTCCTTAGGCTCCTCAAAGCACATAGGACACCAGATGTCCCCATTATATAACCCTTTTGCCAATAAGAAAGATTTTGTAGGAATAGCTTGGAGACACATCAACCAAGAAAAGGCTGCCATTTTTGGAGGAACAATGGGAGCCCATAGAAGGGCAGGCCAATCCAAAGAAGGGGATAAAGGCTCATCCAGCATTTGATACATTTTGTGTACTGATAATCCTTTGGGATCATGGACCCATGACACCTTATCTTCCCCCAAGGATAAACTGTGGAAATTACTAAGCAGATCACAAAGCAAACCAAATTGATCCAGTTCCCACCCCCTCAAGTCTCTTCTAAAAATTAATACCCAATCCCCTTCAAACTTGCATTGGGAGACAACAGCATTTTTCTGAGTGTTAAGGTGATAGAGCCTTTGAAAATTATATCTGAGAGGAACATCAGAGAGCCATATGTCCTCCTAAAACTGTACCCTATTCCCAGAAATGACAGACCACTGAAAGCCCACAGCCCCCACAGCATTTGCAAATTTTGGACAGACCAGCAAGGATTGAATGTGCCTCAAAAAACATTGACCCTCATATAGGATGAATTTAGAGAGATCCCACTCAGTATAATCCCAGCCATATTTAGCACAAAGTAATTGTTTCCAGAGAGAATCCTTTTCTAGTGCAAACTTCCACCACCATTTTGCCAATAAATCCTTGTTCATAATACTCAGTCTCTTGATCCCCAAGCCTCCAGCTTCTTTAGGTCTACAAACTTTGTCCCATTTAACCTTGTGCAACACCTTTTTTGTTACTGTACCATTCCAAAGAAACCTCATCTGCCATTGTTCCATTTCTTTGATAACTCCTTTAGGGGCTTTGTATAATGACATGTAGTAGAGAGGTAGAGAACACAAAGAGGATTTAATCAGGGTAATTCTTCCCCCAAAAGACCTGGATTTGGCTTGCCAAAGACTTAACTTCTTCTTGAATTTTTTGATGACAGGATCCCAAGTCTTTTTCCTTCTAGGATTAGCCCCAAGTTGGAAACCCAAATACTCAAAGGGAAGGTCCATTGCAGAACACCCCAAAATACCAGTAACTTGATCTAATGAAACTGAGTTAGCATTTAGTAATAGCACTTTGGACTTACTAAAATTGATCTTGAGACCTGTAGCTTTCTGAAGACAGTTCAAGGTGTGTTTCAAGTTTATTGCTTGTTGTAGGCCTGCCTTTATGAATATTAATGTGTCATCTGCAAATTGCAAATGAGTAATCTCTGGACCCTGGCCATTGTACTGAATCCCAGAGAACATGCCCAATTGTGTCCCTTTAGTCATTAATTGATGTAAGCTTTCAGCAAGCAGGGCAAATAACAAGGGAGAAAGTGAACATCCCTGTTTGAGGCCTCTTTCCACAGGAAAGTCATCTGATGGGGAGCCATTGATCAACACAGAAACCCAAGCTTTAAGACATTCCCCAATCTAAGACCTCCAAAGCTGACCAAACCCCATAACCTGAAGGATATTTTGTAAGGCATCCCAACTAACATGATCATAAGCCTTTTCAAAATCCACTTTAAAGACAATTACTTCTTGTGTAGAGAGTTTAATAGAGTGGATGAGTTCAGATGCTATTAAAACCCCATCTAAAATTTGTCTTCCTGCAATAAAACCAGATTGAACATCATGAACCAGTTCATTCATAACAGTCTTAAGCCTAGCAGCCAAGATTTTTGACACTATCTTGTATCACTGCTGATGAGACTTATAGGCCTAAAATCATCAAATGTGGCAGGAGCTCCAGTCTTAGGAATGAGAGTTAGGAAAGAGGAGTTCAATCCTTTCCCTATAGAACCACCATGAAAAATATAATCCATGAGATCAATAACTTCCTTCTTGATGATCAACCAGGTAACTTGATAGAATTTCATGGAGAAGCCATCAGGCCTAGGAGATTTATCACCATTGCATGATTTGATGGCCGCCCAAATCTCAATCTCAGTAAAAGGAGTTTCAAGTGCAAGTGCTTGAGAGGAAGATAAGGACCTGAAGTCCAAAGAAGAAAGGTCAATGCAAATAGAGGAGTCCAGCAGGTATCTTTTTTGGAAATGAGTCTTGGCCACAGCTCTAATATCCCCTGGAGAATAGTAAACACTCCCATCTTCCTTAATCAAAGAAATTCTTTTCCTTGTTTGATTAAAATTAGCCAGTAGATGGAAAAATTTAGTGCACCTATCCCCATCTTTAGACCATTTATGTTTGGCCTTTTGGCACCACAATTTGGCTTGTAGCTTAAGTTTTCTGATCAGATTGGCAGATAAGCAAGCTCTAAGAGAAGTTTCTTGAGGAGCAAGTAATCTCACTTCTAGTAATGCATCAATATTGTGTATCTCCTCCTTAAGCTTCTCAATGTCAGTATCCAACCACCCAAAAATCTTGACATTCCAGTCCTTATAGAATTTCCTGAGTGCTCTCAATTTGAACCAAAGCACAAAGGTTGGAGTACCAGTAGTATGCAATGAGTCCCAAAACACCTTTGTATCAGAATAGAAGGTTGGATGTTGAACCCAAGCATTTATGAATTTGAAGGGTCTTGGACCCCAATCCACCACAGGATTACAGAGCAAGAGAGGGGAGTGATCAGATATACACCTGTATAAGCATTTTTGTGTGATGCAAGTAAATGATGTCAACAAATGAGGATTGATAAGAAACCTATCAATCCTAGAAGCTTTAGAATCTGGTCCAAACCAAGTGAACATGCCCCCCGATAGTTGTAAATCCACCAAGCCAAGCTTATCAATAAACTTCCCAAAATCTCTGATGCTGATTGTGGAGACATAAGAACCAGTTTTTTCAGAAGGATCAAGGATGGCATTAAAGTCACCTGCCACTATTAGGCCATCAGAGCAACTAATTGCCTTCAAACTAATATCAGTCCAGAGCAAAGTCCTCTCAGGCACCGAGCAAGGAGCATACACATTAATTATGGACACATCCAGATTTAGAGGGAGGAATCTGCCAGACCAGTATAGAGCATGCTTATCAATAAGAGATGAGTGTAATTCAAAGACCTCCTTATCCTATAAAGTAAAGACCCCTCTAGATTTACCAACAGCAGGAATGAAAAGGCCATCCCAGGTATTATTGAAGCCAGAACTTGAGAGAAAATAATCTGGCAGTAAAGAGAGCTTGGTTTCTTGTAATAGAACCATAGATAGTTGTTGCTTGCGACACACGTTTCTCAGAGCCCTCCTCTTCTGTCTAGAGGAGGCACCCCTCATGTTCCATGAGAGAATTCTCATGGAGAAGATAGCCTCTGAGTTGGAAGGGAAAGGGTACCTTCCTCTACTTCTTCAATATTACAGTAATCATCCTCTGAATTGGCATCAAGATTTACTGATTGATTCACCTCAATATCAAGGTTGTCGAATTGTTCTGCTACTAGATCATCTGCCAAATAAGCTTTTAGTCCCAATGCCCTGCAATAGTCCCAAGTTCCTTTCCCCCCTTGTTTGAAAGAAGGAGCACTGTTTTGTGTAACTGATGGAGAAGGGGTATTAAGACCAGGAGGAAGAGGAACTTTTGCTCTAGATCGTGTATTATAAGCTACCAATGAACCTGTCTTCTTCCTTTTAGACTTAATGTCTTTGTTAACAGCTGTATCAGAAGAAAAATTAGGGGGTAAAGTGGGTGGTTTTGAAATAATTGTTCCCTCCAAAAACTGATTTTTGGAAACTGGGGTCTGATGACTGGGACCCAAAGCTGAGGCTGCTACTGTAGAGGCCACCTCCACATTAATGTTATCAGTTTCCAAAGCCCCTAGTTGTCCAAGTAGCCCCAAAGATGTCACTTCTTCTCCAGCACAAACCAAAGCATTTTCCAGGTTCCCAATCTCAGTTCCTGGAACTGTGATCTCAGGCAAGAGACTTCCATCTTCAAAAGTATCTGGTACTATGAGAGCATCCTTGAAAGTTAAGGGTAACTGGATATTTTCGACTCCAATTGTCACTGGAGTAGAAGTAGATGACAAGAGAGGAAAATTTGTTCCATCTATCCCCAAGGAACACCCATTAATGTCAGCCTGTTCAGAAGTAGTACCAATCCTCTGAGACTCCAAATCAATAATGGGTAATGAAGGCTCATCAATGGGGATCTGACCAACACTGGGAGAGTGTGTGGAATGTTCCCCAACTTCTTGATTGTGTGACACCAATATTCCCAACCAAATCTCCCCGAGTTTGTGTTGTATTCTCCTTTGATGGTGACAAATAGAATTCACTAGATTGTGAATTACTTGAGTTTTCTGTCCCAGAAGATGAGGAAGTAAATAGTTGATGATTATGGGCACTGTTAACTGGAACAATAGAAATATCCACAGAACAGAGCATGTATTTGTAACTTTGATCTTCTAAAATGATGGCTGATTCTTTAAAGACTTTCCTGTATTCCTGTGAATGTAACAAGACAAAAGCTGCATCTAGATTTGTACCAGTGAGTGATGAAGGATGTGCACATACAAAGGAGCCCAAGTCTTCAGTTGCAGTTTTGAAATTCTCTAAATACCACCCCAAAATGGGTATGCCATAAAGAGCAACCCAAGTGAATTTCCCCCCCTGAGAACAAAGAAAAGACTTGTCTTTGATCAGAATCATCCAAAACTTGAGCCAACCAGCTTCATCCTTTAATGCTTCTTTCTCCAGATCTTCATCCTCAAAGAAAATCAAGACTACTCTGTTCCCCAGCCCTTTGATAGTGATCTCCCCATCCCTCTCAACTTTAAAATCTTCCATGATGGCTTCCAAGGAGAACTCTTTATGCAATAAGGCTAGATGACCCCTTTGCAACCATTTCCTATGTGCCTCAACCACCTGCCCTTGTGGAGTAGAAGAGTTATCTACCCCAGCGACCTTGTATCTCCAGTTCTCATTGTAGTTACCACCTTTTTGTTGAGTGGTTTATCCCAAGCTTTGGTCACAAATAGTTTAAAACCTTTCAAAACGTACCCATTGAAGATTGAGATGCCCTTTTGAAAACCTTGTAATGTTTTGAAGGTAATGAAACCAAACCATCTTCCACCAGCATTGGGGTTAGTCGACGTTTCAACTTTGATGATCTCCCCACACTCAAGAAACAAATTTCTGAGCCAGGTTTTTGAAGTTCTGGGTGGGAGATTGTGGACAAACAGTTTCAGATTCTCTTGAGATTGAGAAAGTTCTTCTTGGTTCCCATCCAAATGGTGATCATTTGATGAGACAACAACAGATTTAAGTCGACCCCCGGCTTCACCCAAATCCCGTCCTCTTTCAAACCCTGGAGGAGGGCCTAAAGTGGAAGAAGAAACCATGTTCAACTACCAAACAACTGAAGCAGAGTAGATGCTTCAGAAACCGAAGGGAGGGCACAAAGTAAAATAGGAACTCGGTGGTTCGATGGTTAATGATAATCCATCCTGAACACTACACCGAAGAAGAGAAAATCAGAAGTGAAGTCGTAGAGAAGAACGTGAAACAGTAACCTCAGTTCATCGGGAACACTGTAGCACTGTTGTTACTGTAGACTGACTCGAGAGCTCTGCACCAACACTTCTCAAATTCCGGAATCTATTACAATTGAATGAATATATTGAGTTCTCAAGTACAGAATGTATAGTACAATTAGATACAATTGTATGTGAACTAGGAATGTATCTGTGCAATGATAAACAATAAGAGTAGTTATCCATTATGCTTAGTATTATCTGATAGGATCAATATGTATATATAGAAAAAAATATATTTTTAATTGGTCGTAGACACGTGTCGGCTTGGGAGTGGGCCGTTGGCGCTGCAACGACACGTCGCGTCGTTGCAGGATCCTACAACGATATGTTGCAACGACCGCCTACAACGACGAGTCATGACAGCGGGTCGTGACAGAGCCGTTGCAGGCCCTACTACGATACACTTGCAGCGACTATTACAAGTGCTCTATTATCTTTTTTTGACCTATTCGATCGAGGGAAAAGTCCCTATTACAGATGCTCTAAAGATTGACGGTGAACTTTCCCTTTTTTGTCTTCTGAAAATTAATAAAATATTTGGACTGTGAAACAATGTAATATGCAAAGAAGTTCCAATTTGGAACTGGTAAGTCTATTACGGCACACATATGACAACATTAAGAGCAATTACACTTGAGGCCGACTCAAACGTAGAATAGGCAAAAAAAACGTGGAAAAATAACATATTTTCTCTATTTAACTGATTTTCTCTCCTTGCATGGACAAATTTGTGCCGCACATTCCTCACTGTTTGGCTTCTTTCTTAACCTTTCTTCTCTTGTCCCTCGTAAAATAAAAACGAATCGGTACTAAATTTGAGCTTATCAATCTTGCCGAATCCAATCACACACTCCATAGGCTTTAATGAGAAGCGTCCATACATGAGACGTGCGATGGAAGAAGGCCAGTTCATAGTTTGCGCCGATATTGTCAGCAGCACTGCACTGAGTCGATTACAATTTTATTCTTTTGATTGTTGACAGGCAAAGCAAACCCACAAACTCACTGTCATGTCTTTATCATTCTCTCATTCATTGTCATTGGTGCTGCCGTTAATTACTATTTTTCTCTCACAAGTCACATCCCCAACACTTCTTTTGAGGTAATTGTATCTCTGTATCTATACACTCTTAGCATTACCATAGCTCATCTCTCTAATGGAGAGCTCGCGGTGAGTAGTCGACGGCGAGAAAAAGACGGAGGACTTGTTGACAGTGACGATTGACGGTAAGCTCATCACCTATTCTCAATGCCGGTGATGAGCAAAATTATAAAGAAAAAATCACTTACCATAAACTCTTTACCACTTAATTTTTTTTTAGGAAATATGGTACTTTATTAAATGTCGGCAATAATGATATTGTGAAGAGGTTCATGGACATGACCCCCAGACCAATTCCAGACAGGAGAAGAACAAGCCGTCCTGGCAAGCCAATGAGCTGCTTTGTTCGCTGTCCGTCTTACAAAAACGAGTTGCACGTACTCGAGTTTAGATAATAGGGAGATACAATATGTCACAATTGTCCCTAAAGGAGATAGCAGTCGGCCTCCTTTTCTGATCATTTCCACTATGATCTTACAGTCGCTTCTCACAGTCGCCCGTTGCGTGGGGTATTGCATGAGCCATGTTAGTGCATCCCGGATTGCATAGGCTTCTACTAACCCGGGATTCTGAGGACCATGGAAGGATGTAGAGCGGACTCCTGTCATTCGTCCCCGATCATCTCTACATACCCAGCCCGTCCCCATTTTGTGTGCCGCTACGAAAAGCGCCCCATCTGTGTTCACGGCCCATGTCCCAGGAGGAGGGCGTTCCCAGTTGTCAGACGCCCCGCTCCGACCCTGACCAAGGGTTGTCTGCATCTGTTGTTTCCTTCTCTTTGCTTCTAACCATCTTGTCTGTAGATGGTAAGCCGTCTGAAAAATGGTCGCAAGGAGTTGTGTTACTTGTTCCCAGACCACCTTGTTCCTTGCCTTCCATATTTCCCATAACGAGCAACAATCATGTAAAGACCACCTTGTTTTGAAAAGGTTTTAATTTGCAATTTGGAACGATGGAGTAAGTTTTTGCAACTAGTGGTTTGAAAAGAAAATTCAAAAAAAAAAGAGGGATAAGAAGTAAATCTGGACTGAGTAGGGATTGGGCCAGCTTGGGCCACTCTGAGACGCGCCAGGCCCGCACGCGTGACCGAGCCCATCAGCGCGTGAGGCCCAACCCTTCAGATGAAACCCTAAGAGCTCGACCCTTCGAGTTCCATCTGCGTGCACGCAATTCAATGCGTCTTCTACCTCCTGCCATCCTCTCTCTCTCTCGCCATCGCTGAACCCCGACCTTCCCTTCTTCTCTCCCCCTCTCCGAGCATCGCCACCGCTTCGTCTCACCTCGCCCGCACCCTCCTCTTCTTTCCCGTTCCCAAAAACCGGCCCGTGCACAGAGCGAGACTCGCCGGAGTCCTCCCGATCGAGCCCTTCCTCTCCGAGTTCGAATCTGAGCGCAACGACGTCAGTAACGCACGGTTAGTGCCTGCTCGGACCTCCCCCTCTCTTCCTCTGAGCTCACCGTGCCTGGAACCTTTGAGAGGAGGTCGTTCGGGTTAGATCTGGCCGGAACCCTCGCCGGCAAGTTTGGTTCGCCAGATCTGAGGCGAGGATGGCTCCAGACGCCGCGCCTGACACCTCTGCCTCCGTCCAACCACGGCCTGAGCTCCGCCGTCCCCTCCAGAGCGTCGCCGGCGCGTTACGTGAGGTCTTGGGCATCTTCGCCACCGGAGATGGTGGCCGGAACACATGGGCATCGCCAGAGCTCTCTTGCAACTCGGTCGCGAACCTGGACGGGCTTGGGCCGAGATTGGTTGGGCCTGGAGTGGTTGGGCCAAGACGAACCAGGACTCGGGCCGAATCAGGATGAGCCTTGGGCCCTAGCCAGGGCCGGGTCCGGTTCGCAGTCCGGGTCGGGTCTGGACTCTGGGTCGGGCTCGGACCGGGTCTGGACCGGGTTCGTACTCGGATCCGGGTCAGGCCAGCTTTTAAAATTAATTAGTAAATGGGATTTAAAATCAGATTAACACAAAAGACTTATCGGACTTTTGGACAAACAAACTACTGGACTCGTTTAATATTTTGAGAACCGTAACGGGTTGGACTGGGACTGATACGTCCCTTTTGTGTTAAATCAGGTTGTTACCCCGAGCGCAGAGAAGACCGGTGTTGGCCAGGACGTCAGCTGCTAGGAGACGCAACGGTCGGCCCTTCAAGAGGTAGGGATTACCTCGAACCCGCTTTATTACGGTTTTACTAAAATGCATCTAGGGAAACCTAATAAACCGGCTAAAGAACTAGTATGCATATAGGAAACGAACAACTAGCGTAGACGTATCAAACTGCGAATATTTCCGATTTCTGTCTTGGGAATTGTTGTGCTGCTAGAATCGGGCCATGTCGCGCCCGTAGGACTTGTGTGCTGAATGTATCTGTGTATGCCTTTGATGCTTGAACGGTTAATAAATAACGAACACGAAAATGAGTAGAATTGACTAGAGAACGCATGATCAGTGATTTGAGTGCTTTTCCTCATTTTACTTGATATGCTGGATTGGGATTGTTGGGGATACCGGTTAAGCCGGTGGGGTAACCACGTGGAGAGTGGTATCGGTAAGTGATGGTATGTGCCTGTTGGCGGTGTTATTATTGAAATATGATTGTGGTTGTGAAAGTGATTGTGACTGTTATGTGATAGTTGTATTAAGTGTGTGTCCGAGAGGGTGTCGGTAAGTGATGGTCAGTACGGAACAGTTGTGAGTGTAATTTAAGGGTCGAGATATTATATTCGGTGTTGCATGTTGTGACTGTACGTGGGCAAGTGTGCCGTGTTTGTGGAGATATAAATCCTTGGTTGTGAAATGGTCAGGTGAGTGATAGAACGACGTGATTGTGATTGTGAGTGTGGTTGTGATTGTGAGCGTGTACCTATTGGCTGTGGTGGTTGTTGACATATGTTGTGATCCTGTTTGTGAGTGTGATTGCGATTGTTTTGATGCGCGGCCGGTAAAGTGTGAGAGAAGTACTCTCGTTAGGTGTATCGTACCTTCCGGCGCGTAATCAGTAGGGTATTGTAGTTGGGGTACTTGGGTTACATGAGAAAGGTGGTTTCTCTACCTTCCGACTGGGAGTCGGTAAAACGCTGTGTCCTGCGAAGAGGTGATTTCCCTACCTTCCGACTAGCACTCGGTAAAACGCTGTGTTGAACACCGCGAGTGACGAGGCCGCGAAGAGGCGATTTCCCTTCCTTCCGTCGATCGGTAAAATGCTATGTCCGCGATGAGGTCGACCGCCTATCCTGACTTTGTGTTAGGGAAGTTGTGTGCGGTTACGCCGGGCCGAGAGGGTTGCTCCCTAGACCGTGCGATGGCTACGGGCCGTTTCATTTTGAAATGCTTTGAATTGACTGAGTATTGTTGTGTTTTGACTTTGGGTGTTCTTCTTTGTTATGAGTTGCGTGTGACCGTGAATGACTCGATTTGTTTGTCTTTTGGTGAATTCATGTGTGTGGCTCCCGTGTAAGTTAAAGTGTCGTATTTGTGGTTGTCCTTAAGTCGTTTGTGTAGGGGCTTGGGATGTGGAATCTCGGGACAGTTTGTGGTCGGGTAAAGTGAAGATTGGTTAAGTTGATTTATATGTCTCGTTGTCATTTTCTCTTTTTAATCGTTGAAAAGTTAGTTTAGAAACGTAATTGGATGTCTGAGTTGTATTGTTCCTTTCGTTGTGTGCCTTAGTCGGTTGGATGGTGTGGTTTGGATTGTTTATGATTTTACCTGTGAGTGTCGTTGACTACGTGTTGGGGAATTGTGGTTGGGTTGTTTCGTGGTGTGGCCTCAGGGTAGGCGTTGTGTGGAATCGGTTTTGGTATAGTTGGACTTTGAGTATCCGAGTTTAAAGAGGGTCTAGGCTTCTACTTGGCTTAAATGTCGTATTATGTTAAAACCTTTATTATATTTTAAAGTATGGAACTGCATTTTGGTGACTTCGAGATAAGGTGGTTTGACGGTTTTCCCTACTGAGCGTCAAGCTCACCCCCCTATTTTACCGTGTTTTTCTACAGGTAGTGGTCATGACTTGGAGTTGAGGACATCGCAGAGCATGGGGCTAGCGAGGGTCCGGGTCTATGCTTATTTATTATTTTCGTAGTGACGAACGGTTATTTCAGACTTATGTATTTTACTGAGCGTAGGACTCAGAAATTCTAATACCTTTGAACTATTTTATTTACCGGTATCGAACATCAAGTTTTAAATTGCTATTATTTAAAGTCACTAAGTCGCGTCTCGGGTCCGGACAATACCGGATTTGGGGCGTGACAATTTGGTATCAGAGCCTGGTTTCATTTTGAACTTGTTTTCAAAACCTCGGACCGAACGTCAATTAGGTGGGTAGAGTTAGGTGGTCTAAGTCGTAGTACTCAGTGACGCAAGATGGAAACATCCGATGCGTAGAGTTAGAACGACACAAGTCTTGATTGTTTCAATGTTTGTTTAAGTTTGGATCTTTTGTATTACGATGGTTGCATTGCTCGATTGGTATCCTTGGCCTATTGGCTGTAAGTTACATTGATCGGTGAAGCCGAACGGTTGAGATCGGGATTGGGCTAACGAGCAATGATCGAGTCGTTATAAATTGGTTGTTGAGTAAATCATTTTGTTAAGGGTGATGCCACCTTGGTTGACCGCTTCATGTTTGATAAAATTGAAGTGTTGACTTGTTTAAAATATTGACCGTTATTTAAGGATTAAAGTTGAAAGTTTGACCCGAAAGGTAGAAAGGCCGAGATGAGCCATAGGATTGGTTGTGGTTGCCTCACATGCATTGCTTGCTAGTCGTTAGGATAAATTAAGAGTCTAACGATACTAGATAAATTGTATGCTTGAATGATTGAATGAATGCTTGAGTGATTAAGTGATTGAATGAATGCTTGAGTGATTAAATGATTAAATGAATGTTTGAGTGTGATTGTTTGTATGGAATCCTTGTTGTGTGTATTGATGAACTCGTGGATTTCTAAGTTTGTTGTGATTGAGGTGTGTGAGCCAAGTGCTAAAGGGCTCAATTTGGATGGTTGTTTAAGTTTTCCAGCGAGTCATGCCGAAATTTCTGTAAAATTGGAATGTATATCCTATTATGATTTGACTGTAGCAAATCATGATAGTGGGGATATCAATTGGTTACAACGTAGTTCGGGGACGCCTGAACCGAGTTGTAACGAGATGATATCCACATGTATTATATTGCTACAAGAATATGTTTTTTCCAACCCGTGTTACCGAGTAGACCTGAGATTGTGAAAATTTGAACTGTGATGTGAATCTGTGATTCGGTTTGTTCGCGTGTGAACTTGTTACATTGCTGGTTGTGCTTGAGTGTTGATTCGATTGCTTGTGAAGCATGTTAATTCCTCGTGTGATGTTGGTAAACCGATTGTTGCGTGTTATACTTGAGCTTTGGTGTGTGATTAAGTGGCGAGACTTGCTGTTCTTCTATGTGATGGTGTGGTAGGTTGTGTGTGACGCACTAGGGTGCGGTGTTTGTAGTAGTATTATTACTACTACTATTACTTCGACTTTTAATAGTAAACTTTAGGGTTTAAATTACCGTTTACGTGGTTGCGGATCTGGTGTAAACGTTAGCTTTTGAGAGAGTTACCTTTAAGAGTTGTTAAGAAACTGAACTTGGGTGTGTACCCGTGCGGGGGTTAATACGATGTGACATCTCAAGGCAGAAGAGGTAAGCCGTTGGGGCACAGGTGCCGGAGTACTTACACTGGAATGGTTCGGAGGAACAACACCAGCAGGTCCCGGGCCGCGAAGGGACGGAATATCAGAGATGAAGTATGACGCCAGAGTTACGGCATGGGCCAGTTGCACCAGTTTTGGTAGCAGTCGAGGCGAACTGATACAAGGGATTCGAGCGAGGGCCGAGCCCAGAGTTTGGATCGAGTTCTCACCCTGATGACTCGGGTGCAGCTTGAGATAGTGGATACGACAACAACCGTGGAACGAGGTCGCCAAAAGACCGCGGCAGTTCGTGAGACTCGACATCGATCGAGCAGTGTTGCGAGGGTTCGGGAGATTCAATAACCGAAGGAACAAAGAACCGCAGGGTTCTCCCGGCCACAGGCCTCGCCGGACGTTTTGAAGCAGATAGATTAAGGAACATCATTAGTTTACGTCACGTTCGAACGGGGGGCCAATGCTTTCACATTGCCGGCATCCGGAACATCAGATACGAGTGCCGAGCGGCGGAGGACCACAACAGTACCAGTAAACCGACAGACCGGTCAGGGAAGGTGGCCGGTTGACGATGAGATCAGAGTGGCGCAACGGAAGCATGGTGGGCCCATAACCCACAGGCATCGCACGATTCCGTTTTCTTCTGCCCTTGCCGAGAAGTTAGGCTTAAGAGTAAAGCCTCGAGACGACCCTTGTGTTGTGGCACCCCGGTTACGAGTGAAGTGGTTGACAAGTACGAGCCTTACACCTGGGATTAGAGTGATTGACCGTTCCTGGTGGCCTTTTCACATTGAACTATCACCGTGTGAATTGTTGAGACCGGTAGGATAACCACACCGAGGGGGATTCCGGTATGGGACTTTTGGGATCGAGAATTTGGGTTGCTGTGACTGTTGTTGTCTGTTAAGTGACTTATGTGATTTGAGGTATGGTAGTACGTGAGTTACGGTTGGCACCGTGCAGGTTCGCACGTGCGGTCGGTTATGAGATAACCGTGGACTTGTCCAGTGAGGATTGTTAAGTGACGGATACCAAGAGCATAGTTGAGAAGATTTCAGTAAATTCAGTTCATAGTTGTGTGGATTACGGTTTGCACCCGGGTGAAGGGAAAGCGCTTGGGTTTGTCGTGATCGCCGTGGTGTAGTTTGGGTGGTGTGGTATGTTGTGACTCATACCCCGAGTGACAGGAAGATACCGACCGAGGTGTCTACCGATTAGGTATGCGTGCTTTGAGTTGTGCCCCAGTGTGTGTGTCCCGGGAAGACCCCTAGACCGTTGCTGTTTTGGTACAGTTTGAGTGAGCCGAGCTGTGGGAAGCAGGCACTCTGTTCTAGGATACCTTAGGTGGTAGGGATTGTTGTTTGACTTGGGGTTTTGGATCGGTTTTGACTACAATGACTGCCTTGACACGCAAGGGCGCGGAAATCAGGTGGACTGATGAGTGTGAGTACATCTTTTCCGAACTGAAGGCTCGTGTGACCGCCCTGTTCTTAGTAATCCTTTTGGTGTTGAACTTGACGACTTTCGATGTCATCTTGGGGATGGACTGACTCTCAAGACGCGAGGCGTCGATCGAGTGTGACCGACGACCGATGGGGGTGCGATCGGGCAATACGACAGTCACGCATAGACGAACAATAGGTGCGAAGTTTGGATCGATGCGTATCAGTTGTTAACAAGTAAAGGTCGAACGCCAGTGTTCCGCGGGACCTAGTACGAGTCCTACGAGAACAAAATAGAAGCAGGAGCACCGTGTTGGAATCCAGAAATAGTTAGCCGAGTGCGACTACCACAACGTTTTCAGACCAGTAACATTATGGCACCATACAAAGCTTTTTTGGTAGGTCGGGTCAGCTGCCCAAGAGGGGCGCAGTTGAGGAATAAAAGGTTGATCCTTATGGTCCCGAGTTGTTCGAGAGGCGATCGAAGGGTCGCGTGGACCGTGAACGATTAAGAACCACGCAGAGTCGACGCGGAAGCGCAAGTATAAGACACACGCAAGGTATCCAAGGCTGTCGGGCCTTGAGGAAATAGTATCGTACTGCCTTTCGTTTTTGTAGTATTTGAGGTGGAACGACTTGTAATTTGTTTTGGTTAACAGTCTGTGAACGAGCGTCAACGGTAAGCACGAAAACACTGGTTGGGTGACCCTCGATGTTGATCATGACCGTGTGTCATCGCTTGTGGAGTATCGTCATAGTGAGATCTGGATGTTGGGTGTTAAGTCCTTTGTTTTATCGTGTGAGGTTGGCCGAGACGTAACCGTGTTTGGAGTCCGGCGTGGATTGCGCGAGTAATGGATGTGGTCCCACGTACACGCGTTTCCCAGTGTGTTCTGGTATGACGTCTACATCAAGGGAGTATGTCGAGGTGGAACGTCTAGATAGACGGTTGTGTCTAGCACCAGGAGTCATGACGGGAATTCCGGGAGGATGGTTGAACCGATATTATGTGTTTTTATTAGACGCGGGTAGTGAATAAACGACGGAGTCGGGGACTGCGGTGCAGTACGGGGGCATAACGTTATGTTGTTGTGCGGGTTATTACTTAAAAGAAGTGAATAGTGAGCAGACGTGTGTGCGTGTTGGATCCGCTTTAAGTGCGATATGAGAATTGTTCCGCCATAATACCTATACCGAAGGACGATCCCGGTATGGGATATCTCGACCAATGCCGTGTGTGTCGGTGCGACACTTCTACCGACAGGGGATTCCAGTATCGATTAACTGATTTGTGTGACTCCGGGAGCTGGGTGGCAATGGACCGGAAGTTTTAATCGGACGTTCCCTGAGATAGGGTCAAGTGAACGCGTTCGTTTTAAATTTCGAGGACGAATTTTTTTTTAAGAGGGGTAGACTGTAAAGACCACCTTGTTTTGAAAAGGTTTTAATTTGCAATTTGAAACGATGGAGTAAGTTTTTGCAACTACTGGTATGAAAAGAAAATTCAAAAAAAAAATAGGGATAATAAGTAAATCTGGATTGAGTAGGGATTGGGCCAGCTTGGGCCACTCTGAGACGCGCCAGGCCCACACGCATGACCGAGCCCATCAGCGCGTGAGGCCCAACCCTTCAGATGAAACCCTAAGAGCACGACCCTTCGAGTTCCATCTGCGTGCACGCAATTCAATGCGTCTTCTACCTCCTGCCATCCTCTCTCTCTCTCGCCATCGCTGAACCCCGACCTTCCCTTCTTCTCCCCCCCTCTCCGAGCATCGCCACCGCTTCGTCTCACCTCGCCCGCACCCTCCTCTTCTTTCCCGTTCCCAAAAACCGGCCCGTGCACAGAGCGAGACTCGCCAGAGTCCTCCCGATCGAGCCCTTCCTCTCCGAGTTCGAATCTGAGCGCAACGACGTCAGTAACGCACGGTTAGTGCCTGCTCGGACCTCCCCCTCTCTTCCTCTGAGCTCACCGTGCCTGGAACCTTTGAGAGGAGGTCGTTCGGGTTAGATCTGGCCGGAACCCTCGCCGGCAAGTTTGGTTCGCCAGATCTGAGGCGAGGATGGCTCCAGACGCCGCGCCTGACACCTCTGCCTCCGTCCAACCACGGCCTGAGCTCCGCCGTCCCCTCCAGAGCGTCGCCGGCGCGTTACGTGAGGTCTTGGGCATCTTCGCCACCGGAGATGGTGGCCGGAACACATGGGCATCGCCAGAGCTCTCTTGCAACTCGGTCGCGAACCTGGACGGGCTTGGGCCGAGATTGGTTGGGCCTGGAGTGGTTGGGCCAAGACGAACCAGGACTCGGGCCGAATCAGGATGAGCCTTGGGCCCTAGCCAGGGCCGGGTCCGGTTCGCAGTCCGGGTCGGGTCTGGACTCTGGGTCGGGCTCGGACCGGGTCTGGACCGGGTTCGTACTCGGATCCGGGTCAGGCCAGCTTTTAAAATTAATTAGTAAATGGGATTTAAAATCAGATTAACACAAAAGACTTATCGGACTTTTGGACAAACAAACTACTGGACTCGTTTAATATTTTGAGAACCGTAACGGGTTGGACTGGGACTGATACGTCCCTTTTGTGTTAAATCAGGTTGTTACCCCGAGCGCAGAGAAGACCGGTGTTGGCCAGGACGTCAGCTGCTAGGAGACGCAACGGTCGGCCCTTCAAGAGGTAGGGATTACCTCGAACCCGCTTTATTACGGTTTTACTAAAATGCATCTAGGGAAACCTAATAAACCGGCTAAAGAACTAGTATGCATATAGGAAACGAACAACTAGCGTAGACGTATCAAACTGCGAATATTTCCGATTTCTGTCTTGGGAATTGTTGTGCTGCTAGAATCGGGCCATGTCGCGCCCGTAGGACTTGTGTGCTGAATGTATCTGTGTATGCCTTTGATGCTTGAACGGTTAATAAATAACGAACACGAAAATGAGTAGAATTGACTAGAGAACGCATGATCAGTGATTTGAGTGCTTTTCCTCATTTTACTTGATATGCTGGATTGGGATTGTTGGGGATACCGGTTAAGCCGGTGGGGTAACCACGTGGAGAGTGGTATCGGTAAGTGATGGTATGTGCCTGTTGGCGGTGTTATTATTGAAATATGACTGTGGTTGTGAAAGTGATTGTGACTGTTATGTGATAGTTGTATTAAGTGTGTGTCCGAGAGGGTGTCGGTAAGTGATGGTCAGTACGGAACAGTTGTGAGTGTAATTTAAGGGTCGAGATATTATATTCGGTGTTGCAGGTTGTGACTGTACGTGGGCAAGTGTGCCGTGTTTGTGGAGATATAAATCCTTGGTTGTGAAATGGTCAGGTGAGTGATAGACCTACGTGATTGTGATTGTGAGTGTGGTTGTGATTGTGAGCGTGTACCTATTGGCTGTGGTGGTTGTTGACATATGTTGTGATCCTGTTTGTGAGTGTGATTGCGATTGTTTTGATGCGCGGCCGGTAAAGTGTGAGAGAAGTACTCCCGTCAGGTGTATCGTACCTTCCGGCGCGTAATCAGTAGGGTATTGTAGTTGGGGTACTTGGGTTACATGAGAAAGGTGGTTTCCCTACCTTCCGACTGGGAGTCGGTAAAACGCTGTGTCCTACGAAGAGGTGATTTCCCTACCTTCCGACTAGCACTCGGTAAAACGTTGTGTTGAACACCACGAGTGACGAGGCCGCGAAGAGTTAGTTTAGAAACGTAATTGGATGTCTGAGTTGTATTGTTCCTTTCGTTGTGTGCCTTAGTCGGTTGGATGGTGTGGTTTGGATTGTTTATGATTTTACCTGTGAGTGTCGTTGACTACGTGTTGGGGAATTGTGGTTGGGTTGTTCCGTGGTGTGGCCTCAGGGTAGGCGTTGTGTGGAATCGGTTTTGGTATAGTTGGACTTTGAGTATCCGAGTTTAAAGAGGGTCTAGGCTTCTACTTGGCTTAAATGTCGTATTATGTTAAAACCTTTATTATATTTTAAAGTATGGAACTGCATTTTGGTGACTTCGAGATAAGGTGGTTTGACGGTTTTCCCTACTGAGCGTCAAGCTCACCCCCCTATTTTACCGTGTTTTTCTACAGGTAGTGGTCATGACTTGGAGTTGAGGACATCGCAGAGCATGGGGCTAGCGAGGGTCCGGGTCTATGCTTATTTATTATTTTCGTAGTGACGAACGGTTATTTCGGACTTATGTATTTTACTGAGCGTAGGACTCAGAAATCCTAATACCTTTGAACTATTTTATTTACCGGTATCGAACATCAAGTTTTAAATTGCTATTATTTAAAAGTCACTAAGTCGCGTCTCGGGTCCGGTCAATACCGGATTTGGGGCGTGACAAATCATGCCTCTACTCGCCGGGGGGTTGAGATTGAGAGTCACCTGCAGCCATTCAAAATTTTCTGAGCGTCTTGGGGAGTGATTATGCCGGACTTAGCCCAACATTCTGCCGCCATCGGGCATTGGACTAGGAGGTGTAATTCTGATTCCTCCGCCCCTGAGCATATCGGGTATTGTGCCTCCATTGCCACATGTCTTCTTCTGAGATTAACCGCTACCTGAAGACACCCCGAACACATTCTCCACAGAAACGTACATACCTTTAGCATAACTTCCAACTTCCATATCTTTGTCCAGATGTCCGTCTGGGGCTGGAATGTCGCTTGTTCCTGCTGACACATCCCATAGGCCGCCTTCACAGTGTATTGACCTAGGTAATCCCCCGACCAGTACCACGCATCCGCCCTGGACAATTTGCTGATTGGGACAACCAATATCGCTCTTTGGTCTTCCACATCAAACAGGTTATGAATCCTGTCTATATCCCAACGCCTCTCATTAGGCATCATAAGTTCCGAGACTATCATGTTGTCCGTACTTGCTCCCGACGATCTCACCCTCGCCTCAACTCCTGTTAGCCACGGGTGCGTACTAACCCCTGTGGACGTCCCTGGTCTAATCGATCTCCTAGCTCCCTTTCTGACCAACTCGTGTACTGATAGTAGGCTCTGCCAGACGAAGCTCTGGTTTGGTTTCCGTACCGCCTCCAAGATCGAGGTTTCCGGGTAATAACGCGCCTTCAGCACCCTCGCCGCCAGACTAGATTCATCTGTCAGTAACTTCCATAATTGTTTTCCCAGTAACACCGTGTTAAAGTCTTGCATATTCTTGAACCCCAAGCCGCCTTCTTCCTTCGGACGAGACATCGTCGTCCAGGATTGCCAGATGACTCATTTCCCATCTACGCCGGCTGATTTCCACCAGAACCGGGCTAGCACCACATTCATCTTATCTAACGTCCCTTTCGGTAGACGCCTCACACTCATCGTGTACGTCGGGATTGCTTGTAAAACGAACTTGACTAGCACTTCCTTACCTGCTCCGTTTAGTAGCTTCCCATCCCACCGTTGGATTCGCCTCAACACCTTATTCAGCACGTACTGCATGCCCTGCTTTTGGCTCCGACCCATCATATTTGGAATCCCCAGGTATGGGGATGGTTGCGTGAACTCCGGGATCCGTAGTATCCGTACCCCTTCCAACCGTCGTGTGTCCGGCGTGTTGGAGCTAAAAAATAGTGATGACTTTTGCTGGTTCACCACTTGCCCCGACGCCTCCTCAAACATTCGGAGGTAGTTCTTCACCCGACCCATTTCCAACGGTGTCGCCTTACAGTAGACATAACAGTCATCCGCAAAAAATAAATGGGTAAGTGACGGTGCTTTGGAAGCCACCTTAATTCCATGGATTTCTCCTCCACATTCTGCCCCTTGTAGGAGACCCAAAAATCCCTCCATACAGAACAAAAAGAGATACGGGGAGAGTGGGTCCCTCCTGCCTAATCCCCCGCTCCGGTTGGACGAACCCCGCCTGCCTTCCCCCTGCCACAATATTGTATGTGACCGAGTACGTACATCTCCGGATCAGGTCAATCCATCTTTCCCCTAGGCCAAACCCCTGCATCATATCCCACAGAAAGCCTCATTCTACTTTGTCATACGCCTTACTCATATCATGTTTGAGGGCCACCCACCCCTCCTTACCTACCCTCTTACTCCTGAGGTAGTGGAGGGTCTCGAATGAGAGGATAATATTATCCTGAATTGACCGACCCGGTACAAACGCCCCTTGGGGTGCCGAAATTAATCCATCCAACAATCCTTTCAACCGATTAGCCGCCACCTTCGAAACAATCTTGAAGATAACATTACATAGTGCAATCGGCTGCAAGTCTTTCAGAGACATGGGACATTCCACCTTCGGTATCAGCACCAGCGTAGTCCCGTTCATTACTTTCAGTATCTCCTCCCCCGCAAAGATCCTCCGAACCCAGATGGTGACATCCTCCCCCACTGTACTCCAGTACTTTTGGTAGAAATACAGGTTAAGCTCGTCCGGTCCCGATGATATGTTCGGTCCCATCGAGAAAGTAGCCTCACGGACCTCCTCTGACAACACCTCACTCATCAATGCCGTCCGTAACCTACTGGAGGAATCTCGGACAGTTAATCCCCTCTCCCCTCGACTTTCGGGATAGTGTTTTGTAGAAATCCAAAATATGATCCCCCAACCCCGTATCCCATGATAGGATATTCCCATCACCATCCTTCAGCTCCGTAACCTTGTTTATACTCTTCTTCTGTGAGGCCGACGCTTGAAAGAACTTAGTGTTCTGGTCACTCTCTGTAAGCCAGTGTTGCTTAGCCCGTTGCCGCCAGAACTTACCACTTAATATTGTAGGTAGCGATTATTGAAGCTTCCGATGAAGCTCAAAAATTATATTTTAATCATTCTGCCAACACCTTTCCACCAGTTGTCGGCGGAGAGCGTTGTGATGCTCTTTCGGATTTTCATATATGGGTTCGCTTAGCCTAACATCACAACACAACACAACACAACACAGGACCATGTGAATTACGTGGCTGCTCCTTACATTGTGCTCTGCTGCAGCCCACTGTTCCACAACTCTTTGTTTCCATCGTAATGTCTCATTCATGATAACAAAAGCAAGGTTTAAAAGGAACACATGAGTTGAGAATGATATTGTTATCAATTATTAAGCATATTCATCATGCTCTTTGATGACAGTATATGCACTCTCTCCTCTCAACAGCAAACCTTGTTGCAAAATTTACACTTGAATATGAGCAAGTGGTAAAGAGCTTGTTTTTTTTTCTTCATATAAGGAAGCTTTAAGATAGAACCTTCCTTAATACATATAAATCGTCAAAACTTTAGGGATTGTTTTCTTTGGTAGCACATATTGTTACAAAAATAATAATAAAGGGAAACCTCAAAAACATGCATTCGAACAACCTTTGTTAACATAAACATATTGTGGTTATTTTTATTTCTCAAAAATATATGTGCAATTGTATTAAATTTATATAAGGACACTGATGTGCGCCAGGGAACATGCTCTCAGGCCACTAAGGTCAGACAGAAAGAGCAATGGCTCACTGATCCTTTTATCACTATAATTGTCACATACGGTATCTAAAAGACAGAATACGAAGAGGGGGAAGGGGGTGCCAAAAATCTAGGATCTCAACAACGGTGATGGTGGGAGGCAAAGCATCTACATGGGAGGCCAGTCCCCGATGCTCCTCTTGCCTCTCATTCCTCCAGGCGGGGCTGCTTCCCCGCCCTGACCTGCTCCACCCGAGGTACTCCAACAGCTGACCTCTTGATTGCTCCATTTCCTTCTCCATGTACCATAGTGGGTGCCGGGACTGCAACCTCCTTTCTCCCCAGAACTCCACATGTTGCACTACCTACATCACTAGAGGGCGATGGTGGGGCCCTCAAGATCGAGCCAACATGGGACTGAACGGTTTCCAAGCAAGTCAGACATTTGTAGTCTAGAACTACCTAAACCCAAAAAGATACCAACTATTATGAAGTTCCTTGTGAATTTTTCAAGTTATTCTGAATAGAAAAACAACATAACACCGTTGAGATTATGCAAACTCCAATGACTGAATAAGTAGTGATTAATTTGCATACTTCTCTCTTAGAGATGAAATTCTCCTAAAAAGCTAGGCAGGTGATTGTGATGTGTGTATCACTTACAAGGCCATGTTATTCTTTCATTTTCTCTCGCTCAAGAGGCCGAAACAAACATCGTTCCCATATCTAGTATGAGGGATAAATCCCTAAGCTATTTTCACTTCACTCATACAATCCATCCCCAAGACAATCTTGGTCGTTATATAAGCCATGTCACGTGCAACGTTAGACACAAGTCAAATTCAGTTGTTTACTGCATAGTAATCACAAAGACTTCTTAGTTTAAGGATACATAACAAGTTACGACACTGAATATGCTCATGACTTTATCTATGCAACATATTTAGGTCGGGTCGTGTAATACCATGTCTCACATGATATCTATGATAAGACTCCAAAATCACATTCCAATGACTAATAGAACATAATTCATAAGGAGTCATCTTCTATACTAGTAGCGTGTTGTAAAGCTTTATTGACCAGGGACCCATCAAGTGTGGTTCCTCTCGATCTATGGCTCTATTTCTCATGGTGGACATATATCAGAACATACTTCGATATATTACTCCAACACATAAGTAATATTAAGCCACTTTACATTTATTTTCAAAGGATGATCTATACATTTGGATATTTATGATTGAGTTATGGGCACTAAGATTGACAATCTCCCACTTTCCCTTAGTTCCAATCTAAATTCTAGTCAATTTCCATTGACTTTACATGCCTTAGTTTATGGATCGGCTATGTTGTAATCAGTTGCAATGTAGGTGATCTTCACATCGCCTCAGTTTAGTATTTATCTGATGAGGTGGTAACACCTTAGTACATGCTTGGATTTGTTATGCGATCTGGGCTCTTTAGCTTGCTCAATGGCCTCTGTGTTGTTGCAAAATAGATTCACCGGGCTTGACTGCTTTTTAATTACGAACAACCCTGCCGTGTACTTCCTAATCCACATAGCCTCCTTATCCGCCTCTACAGCCTCTATGTATTTGGCCTCTATCGTGGAGTCAGTGACGGTGTCTTGCTTCATGCTCTTCCAACTAAAAGCTCCGCCATTCAGCGTAAATACATATCCTGACTGACTCTGAAAGTCATTTACAATTGTCTAGAAATTAGCGTCTACATATGCATTAACGACTAGTTCAACATCATCTTTTCCCCCGTACACCAGAAACGCATCCTTAGTTCTTCTCAAATACTTGACAATTTCTTTGACCGTAATCCAGTGTTCCTCACTAGGGTTAGACTGATGTCTAATGGTACAACTCAAGGCATACGAGACGTATAGTCTCTTCCATATCATGTCATACATGATCAATCCTACTACCGAAGCGTATGGGATTCGCGTCATCCTTTTGAACTCATCAGGTGTCGAAGGACACTGAGTCTTGCTGAGTTTAATGTCATGACGAGCGGGTAAGAGTCCTTTCTTGGAATCGAGCATCGAGAACCTACTCAATAATTTGTTCACATAAGCGCTCTAACTTAAACCCAAGACCCATTTGGTGCGACTCTATATATATTAATCCCTAATATGTAAGAAACATCGCCTAAGTCCTTCATCGAGAAACACTTCCCTAACCAAGCTTTAGTCTCGTGCAAGGTTGGGATGTCGTTTCCAATGAGTAAAATGTCATCGACATACCGCACTAGGAAAGTGATCTTACTCCTGTTAGCCTTCTTATAAACGCATGGTTCAACCTCGTTCTTGATAAAGTAAAATCCCATAATAGTTTCATCAAAATGAAGGTTCCAAATTCGAGAAGCTTGTTTTAATCCACAAATGGATTTCAACAACTTACAAATTTTTCGTTTATCCTTCGGATCGACGAAACCTTCCAGTTGAGACATATAAACGTCCTCAATTAGATATCTGTCCAGGAAAGCAGTTTTGACATCCATTTTTCATATCTCGTAATCGTGATACGTAGCTATGGAAAGATGAATCTAGATCGATTTGACCATAGCCACTGATGAGAAGGTTCCCTCATAGTCAATCCCTTGTATTTGTCTATAAACTTTCGCCACCAGTTGGGCTTTGTAGATATTGGGATTTCTATCCATATCCATCTTCACCTTGAAAATCCATTTGCATCCAATGATTCTTACACCATCGATTAGATCAACATGTTCCCATGCATGGTTGTCCGACATGGACTGCATTTCCTCCTTCATGGCTCTCAACCATAACTCTGAGTCGGGTCCGTCCATGGCTTCTTGAAAAGTAGTTGGATCATCTGATCCACCACAATTTCACCGTCACCTCTAGACACAAAGAAACCGTATCTTAGAGGTGGACGACTGACCCTTCGAGATCGCCTTGGACCTTCCAAAATTGTTACAACAATTGGTCCTTGCTCTACAACCATCTCTGCCTTCTCCCTTTCTATCGGGTTATCAAGTGATTCCTTAATAGGTTTTGTTGGATCTGCACCATCCTGAATTTCTTCAAGACGCACAATCCTCATATTGACATATTTGGAAACAAACTTTCTTTCCATAAAGATCCCACCACGAGCGACGCACACTATTTTCTCGCTAGTTTTGTAGAAGTAGTATTCCGTTGTTTCTTTGGGATACCCTACGGAGGTGCATTTCTCATATCTTGGTTCGACCTTAGTCGAAACTAAACGTTTCACATAATCCTCGCAACCCCAAATCTTCAAAAAGGACAAAACATGCTTCTTCCAGTGCCATTGCTCAAATGGTGTCCCTTCCACAACATTTTGCGGTCGTCTCTAGAGCATAACCCCAGAAAGAGACTGGGAGATCAGTATAATTGATCATGGATCAAACCTTATCAAGAAATGTCTGATTTCTCCGTTCGGATACATTGTTCAACTACGGTGTCACGGGAGGAGTCCATTCCGAAAGGATCTCACTCTCTACTAGATGATCTAAAAATTGTGTGTAAAGTACTCTCGACCTTGATCCAATCAAAGTGCCTTAATATTTTCCCGGGCTGGTTTTCAACTCCAGTCTTAAACTCTTTTAATTTATCAAAAGCTTCAGACTTATGTCTGATCAGATAGACATAACCATATTTATTGTAGTCGTTAGTAAATGTGATTAAGTAGCTAAAATCTCACCTCGCAAGCGTACTCATTGGTCCACACACATTCGAGTGTATTAAGCCCAATAAGTCACCCGCCCTTTCACCGCAAGCGATGAAGGGTGCTTTAGTCATTTTGGCCATCAAACAACCCTCACACGAATAAATTTTGGAATGGACTTAAAAGTCCACACTTGTTAAGTGTTGATACGCGTTTCTCGTTTATGTGGCCTAAACGACGGTGCCATATAATAGTTTGGTTTAAATCGACGAATTTAGAACTCTTGGTATTGACATTATAAAGAGATCTTGAGGCATTGTTACCTATATCTAATACGTACAATCCTACGACCATATTAGCACAAGCATAAAAATATCATTTCATAAAATATTGAAAACTCTATTTTCAACATCAAAATTATATCCTTCCTATTCATACTAAAAGTAGGTATGCAATGTACATCGTTTAGTAAAAAACAATGCCACTTGGAAAAATAATATTTGTGGATCCTACAACAATCGCCACAACCCTTATATTGTTGCCCACTCCAAGCTCCATTCCGTTCTTTTTCAAGCTTCTCCTATTTTCCAGCTAGTGCACATTAGTACACATGCGAGATTCATCCCTGATATCCAATGCCCATGAATCTTTGGAAGTGGAGAGATGTAGCTCTATAAAGTAAATACCTGATGAAGGCGCAATCCCATCGCACTTCTTCAGATCATCCGTGAATTTTATGCAATCCCATTTGCAATGACCGGGTTGCTGGCATAGAAGCATACATTCTCAGCCTACTTAGCCTTCCTTGAGGACTGCCCGGTCCTAGGAGGGTTAGGAGTCTTCGGTTGTCTTATCTTTTCTGCCAAGTGTGCAAGGGCCTTTCCCTAGCCACTTCCAGTTCCCTTCTTTATATTGGTTCCCTTTTGACCAACAAAACATCCTTGGATCCCTTTTCCCTAATATTCTTTTCAGTAGTCACTAACATTTCATGTAACTCTGAAATGGTTTTGTCCATATCGTGCATGTGATAGTTCATGATGAGCCCATCATATGTACAAGGAATGGAGTGAGGAACCACATATGCTGCCATCTCTTGTTCTATCTTAAGACCCAGTCGATTAAAATGTTTGAGAAGCCCCTTCATTTTCAAGACATGAGGACTCACGGAGCTTCTTGCTGACATCTTACAGGAGAGTGGTTCATTTAAGACATTGTACCCTACGATACGTGTCCTTTCCTTGAACATACCCTTTATCATGCCCATCATGGTATGAGGATCATGAAAATGCTCCATAAACTGATATTGGAGCCCACTCTTCATGCTGCCCAGCATAATACAAGTCACATATATGGAATCGCTAAGGTGTTGTTGGTATGCATCCTTAATGGTCCTAGCAGTGTTATTAGCTGGTTCTTGAGGGATAGCCTTGTCAAGGACATAATCTTTGCGTTCGAACTTGAGGACTATCCTCAAATTTCTGTCCCAGTCCAGATAGTTTGTTCCATTCAGCTTGACCTCGTCAAGATTGGTTTTCAACGATAAACTACTACTGTTCGCTGAAGTACTTGCTATTTGATCTACACGAAAAACAAATTTAATTAGTAAACTGAATAAATTTTATGAAGATCAAGTTTAAACACCAACTATTTGATTCTAAACCTTTAGAATATAAAACCAATATCCCTTATTCACTCGATCAAGCTGAACGGAGGCTCACCACTTTATCGAGTTATGTACGTAGGACTCCATCCAATCACATCTAATGTGACTCTTGGCTAGGGAAATCAAAACGAGACTAAATCTAGGGTATGATCAAGGCTCCACGAGAAACGAATAAAGCGAAGGGTAAAGCGATATCCTTATACCACCCGCAACGACGAAGGGGTCCAGATCCACAACAAATCAATGACCCAGTAGGTCAAGTAATGCTTAACTAGACTTAATCGCCGAAGAAAGAGAGCCTCAAATTTAACTTGAGCTAAAACCCAATGTCACCACTATGTGGAGACCAGAGCAACTAACCCAATCACCAACAAAAATAAAAGTGATGGAGCCAACACCTGAAAATCCAACAAACATCAGCTCTTTGATTACATTTTGGTCTTTCTCTCGCTTCAAGTTCTAAACCACCAATATCTTGAGTTGACCTAAGGATTCTATCACTCTAGCTACACTCCCTTTCTTATTGTTAACATCAATTGCTATTTTTCTCTTTTTTTATATACATTTTTAAACCACAATTCCTTTAACACAACAAACCACCTTATTGAAGGTGCTCTAATTATTTCTTGGGGAAACCTCAAAAACATGCTTTTGAACAACTTTTGTTAGCACAAATGTGTTGTGACGACCTTTTTCTCTCTAAAACATGCTTATACCTTTTGTTTATTATATATAAAAAAGTAGCGACTTATTTTAAAAAAATTTTATTTTTCCATTACTTTAGATGGAAAACGAACATGTGCTTGACACATAATCTTTATATTTATCATAAATACCAAAATTGTCCCTATTTCTCTTATCTAAATGACATCTGGAGAAAAAATTGAACACTCGTTACAATCATATCCAATATTTAGACTAGAGGAATAAGGACAATTTCGGTATGTATGATAAATATAAAGATTATGTGTCGAGCACATGTTCATTTTCCATCCAAAGTAACGAAAAATAATAAAATAAAGCATAAGTCGCTACTTTATGATAATAAACAAAAGGTATAAACTTTTTTATATCTCTCTCAACTTTGAGACTCTCTCCTAGCCCTAGCAGCGCAAAGCTATGGTGCTTTCCTCTACCCCCGCCGCTGTCGACATGCCTTCTACGGTGGTTCCCGCCGTGTATCCTATCGTCGCTCCTATTGGTGATGCTCTCCTGGCATTAGCTTGTCCCCTACAGGCCTCAACGGTGCGGGGGAGAAGAGTCGCTGGTGGATAAAACCCAAGCCGACTCGGGCTCCCTCTGCCTCGCCGCCTGTGGTGGGGATTTCGGCTCTCTCTCCTTCGGAAGAAGCCTCAGATAGGGTCTCCTTATCATTGGGGCTAGCCTCCCCGACTCTGATCGTGAAGCCGAGACGTATGAGGCCTTTCACCAAACGACAACCCACGATTACTTCCTCTACAAGTAATGGCCTTCTAGCCCTCCCACCTCCTAACCCTAGTTCACCGCCCCCCACACCAGTCATGACCTTGCTCTGACTGTTCCCCAATAGGGTGGCGCGGTTATTAGGGTTCCACCGCCGTCGGATCCTCTCAAAAGCGGTGCGGTGGCTAGGGTTTCCTCACTATCACGTCACGAGCATGCCCTGCCTCCCCCCACTATGGGTGCATGGGTTAAAGTTGTGACTACGCCGGTCTCTAGTCCTACTAGGGCACCGCCGCTGCAGCGAGACCCGACCAAGGGAAAGGCCCCGATGGAGGAGCTCCCTAGGTCGGTAGTGGTGGCTCTAGGGTTAGGACGGTGCCTCCTCAATAAGGATAATATCCCGCTTATCCCAACGTGCCTTGTAACGCCCAAAGAAATGACGCGGGATCGGTCGCGACACTTGACTACGGAGGAATTTGCTCCATCCTCGGCTGATTTGATATCGGGTCGTCAAGGTCTACAAGACGGTCTTTCGTCATGTTCATTGGAAGAGGAGACGGAGGTCGAGGTGTTTGTCCCGTCTTCCCGGGCAATATCGATGGCCATTGCCCGCCAGCAATGAGGGATGTGATTAAGGACCTAGGGCCGGGGCTCTTTCGCTTTTACTTCCGGTCCTCTGAGGCTCGGGCGTGGGTCCGAGGCAATGAGCCCTAGTGTTTTGACGGTTGGGCTCTACTGCTCGGTGATCTGGACCCGTGTGCTAAGGAGAGGCCAGTTCTTGACCGAGTACAATTGTGGGCGCACGCTAGGGGTTTTCCGCCTCTGGTAAGGACAAGAGAGATGGGTGCCTCTATCGGGGACGCTCTAGGGGCATGTGTTGAGGTCCCATGTGACAAGTAGGGCATGTGCTGGGGTGGAACTGTAAAAGTTCTCTTTTGGCACCTCATCGAGAGGCCGCTCCGTAGTGGACTGATACTTCGGTTCAAGGAATTTCCTAAGTCAATTCACATTGAACTCATCTATTCTAAGCTTCCGAGCTTCTGCTATAACTGTGGTGGACTCGACCATGACTTAAAGGAGTGCACATAGGCAGTCAAAGCCCCCCCCCCTCCCCCGCGATTTGGCTCCTCTATGTTGGAGTACCAAAGGGATAAGAATATCAAGACCTATGTGACAAATTGGGGAGAGGTTGATCGGTCATCTACTCCCAATGACGTAACCTCTAAGGGTACCTTGACCCTAAATAGGCCCCCCGGATTACTTCAAGTTTCGTGCCTCTTAGTCTGCGGACTCAGGAAATAGGGATCTTAGGCTCATTGGGGAAATGTTGTTTTCATGGTTTTGTTGAGTTCATTTACTTTATATGTTCACTGCATCTCAATCTGTAGCTATATTGTAGGTTGTAAATTTTATACCTTAGAAGAGGCTTAATTTAAATATGGTTTCGCTGATAAAAAAAACAAGCAACACACATGCCGTCTCCCAATGGAAGCCATTTCTGTACCTTTAGGGTTCTTTGCGTTCTAACTTTCGTCGCCGCCTAGATCCCTGAGCATACTCATTACACTATCGCCGCCCCTCTTGGTCTAATCACTCTCAGACGACTTTATACACACTTACTCAATGGAATCCAAGCCTCCAACCCACCATGCTACTCTGCTATCGCCTCAAGGAGACGATGTACGCCCTTCCGTGCCTCACCACAATAGTCCCCATGTTCCCATAACGGTCGACGATCATGGCTATATGTCGCCGTCGCTAAGAAAGGAACAGATCAAACCCTCCGATACCAAAATAAGAACAAACGTCCGATACCGATACACCTTCGACCGTTACCCCTACCCGTCTCGGGATCCCCTCTGGATCATGAACCGGAAAGACCTGCCATTGTTGCCCTAGTTCTTTTCACTTCCAATGGTTCAACATCCCCGGTTTTTCCATCCATGATCCCCATGAAAATTACCTTCCTAGGATCACTGGTACAAGACCTCCTACCTAGGGCTCTCTCCCCGCCTACGAGTGTCATGACACCTCTGGATGCTTATCTACTCCCAGGTCTGATGGATCTTCTCTCGGGAGTATCGTTGGAGACCGAGAAGATCACATATTGGCCGACTTGGATCGCCATTGGGAGCTAGGTTGTAGAAACGGCTCGGGATCCCCTATGCTGTTGAAGCAGAATGCACCAGACATACATAGGGAACTAAAATCGACCCCTCATATTCTGGATCAATCACCCATAGAGGCACTCTTGGATCTCCAAGATAATTTCAAAAGCCTTTAAATGGAGGAGGATAAGGAGATCGGTATCTTCATCCTCGAACATCCTGAGGCCAAAGTTATCCCTCTCAACACATAATTTGCCCTAACGGGCAGACTATATACCACACACCAACATGATCAAAAGATGGTGGAGGCGATCATCAACAAAGTATGACACTACATGGGGGTGGTTATTCGGAACTTAGGCTAGGGGATCTCAGGCTTTTACTTCACATCCCAAAGGGAGAAGAACCGTATATGGGGGGACAAAACTTGATCTTACAAGAACATCCCACTCATCCTTGAGGACCTCAAACCGAGAATAAATCTGACTACACTTCCCTCGTATTCAAATGTGGTCGTGAATATCGGACCTCCCATGTGACAGTATCATAAGGGAAACTGGTTGGCAGATTGGGGAATCGCTCGGTAGTTGTCTTGACGTTCGGACGGGCTCCTCAGGCTTGGGAGTTGGAGGTATTCCGAGGGTCCATTTTTTGAAGTACTTGTCCACACCCCTTCGGCGTAAGGCCCGGGTCACCATGCCAAATTAGACATCATTCCTGATTGGGATCCAATATGCACAACTCCAAGGATTTTGTTTTTAATGCGGATGCACCGGTCATTTAGAGACTAAATGCCAACGAAAAATTCCAGGCCCTCCCATGTTTGATCTCTCCCTCATGGCTCTTGAAACTCCCTATATTAAGGAAAGTGTAAGGAGATATTGGTTGGAACCCATCCAACTCATGCATCAACCTTGATAGGGCTGAGGAATAAAAACTACCCACATCCCACCAACCCTCACTACAACTAGGCCAAAGATACCACCAAGCTTTTCTCTATTAGCCCTACCAGCTCCACTACTGATGTAGGACCTCCCACCTACTACATTGGCACCCATGTAGACTAGACTACGAGAACCACACATTCCCAATCCACCCTCGTTTACTCCAATGATTGGGGGTCAATCGATGATAGAAAGGTCGATCCATCTTGCTATCAAGCAGGAAAATACGGTGACAAAGCATGTCCCTCTTGTCCTTGTTAAGGCCCCGACCACCCATCAAACACGGAGGGGAACCCCCAAATTTAGCCTCAAGGATGAGAGGGTCTTAACAATGATTACAATCGTGAAAAAAAGAAGCTTGGATGACCCCACCTGAGCAAGCTGACTCGAAATAGGAAGAGGCGAGGTCTGCAAAGTAGTCTCGTCAGGGCAAATGAGTAGCCCGTTGTGCAATAGAGTGTTTAAGGGGATGCACATTCCGCTCTGCTAAGTTCGGTGTATACCCGATACCCTACTCCCCCCATCTCTTGGAGTTCTCCCTGACATTCTATGTATCCCGAAATCTCCCCCACTTTTCAATCATGAATGTTAGTCGAGTCAAGATATGTGATGAAGTTCTCTGATACTGCCCCCCTTTAGGATCTTACTTTCTTTCGTTCATCCCTGATATAACCGGGTATCTTGTTACATATTCGAGTGTTCTATACCCACAGGTTAGAAAAAAGTCTCAACCTTTTATTATGTTGTTTCCCACTCTAACTCTAGCTCAAGTTATCAAATTTTTGTTCTGATTCTTGGTATGAATAAAGTCTCCGTATTATGATAAATAAAAAAACTGAGGGGGAACAGATCCTGTCCACTAAGTTCATTTTAGCTTAGGCATTTACATTCGACCCATTTAAAAATTATAGTTTTAAGTAGATGTTTTAAAATGTTTATGAATAATGATAAAATATGGAAGGAATGGTCCATACCAATTAACTAAGTAACAAGTTGCATTGGTTCAAAGCACTTGAACGGTGCAATTTTAAGGGAATCACTTTCTTTTAGCAACTTTTGAATGTATTTTTCACCTCATGTTCTTTTGCCTGATATTTGGGCCTTTGAAGAATTACATCCCGAGCAAGTAAACAAAGAATAATACAAAATCTGTGATAAAATAATTAAACGTGTGTTATCTTTTTTTTGAAGAAGCAAATTATTTATTTATGAACTCAAGATTCTGAGTGTGAATCAAGAGTCAAAAGGGCTGTGCCCAAGATTACAAACAAAACCAACCAGCTTAGTACCAATTACAAAGCCCAAAACCAGTAATTTACTACAACCTACAATGTACAACCGTCCCCAAAACCAGTCCCAACCCTTCCCCCCAGAGTCCCCAAAACCAAACAGGTCCAAAAGATTAGGCCAAAGACTTCCTTTTGATCCTCAAGCAGGTTGAAGGCTCAAGAACCCATTGATTAAAGGAGAAGGAGTAATTTGTATTAAAATGTGCCCACTCTAGGGTATAAGAGCTGTGTTGTATGGCCAGAAGAACCTCTGCAGTTGTGAGGAAGGTAGATTGAAAGACCATTCTGTTTCTTGCCAGCCAAGTTTCCCAAAGGAGGATACGGTAAATATTTTTCCAAGCCTTATTTCTCCTAAGAATAGAACTCCAAGCCTGCACATTCTCTGTGACCTTTTTTTGATGACAACCTTGTACTCTCCACCATTTTAAAACAGCCCCCCAAATCCTCCAAGACCTAAAGCAATCAGTGAAGATATGTTGCAGATCCTCAAAATTGTTTGGACAATAAGGGCAAAAGGAATCTGCAAGTGCAATTTGAACACCCCTAGCCTCAAGGTATAATTTAGTTGGCACTGCTCCCAAACAAGCTAGCCATACAAATGCTGGAATTTTTGGGGGAATAAAAGGTTTCCAGAGCAGTTTAGCCCAAAAATGCTCTTCTCTAGTTGGAGACAAGTGATTATACATTGCATGAACTGAGAAGCCTTTTTGTGTAACCTTCCAAACAAGTTTTACAATGTTATCTCTACATCAACAAAAAAAAAAAGATCAACGTAACAAGCCAGAGATCCAAAGATGTTTAAATCGCTACTTCTTAAAAATGTCAGATAAATAATATGATACTAAAATGCATCACTGTAGAAAAATATATGTCTATAATTTTCATGTATTTTTCTTATTATTTTGTATCTAGTGGAAGAGAAGTTGCGATGTCACATCATTATGTTTAGGTAAACATACCTTGAAGGTCTTTTTTTAAGAAATAACTCTCAAGAAAATCTTCGACAATCATGATAGGAATATACCAATCCTCAATACATATATTGTAAATCAATATGTTTATATCATTGCTTGATAGAGGATAAACAAAAAGGAGAGGTCTGAATAAACGCATATCCTAGCAAAAAAAAAGATTGGTGATTTTTTAGGGCAAATTACGTTGATATACCCAATACTATAAGTGTTTAACGGATAAATATCCTAAAATTATTTCGTACCAAAAATATACCCCAAACTAACACTTAGTAACAACATCCCTCATTTCATCCATTTTTTTGTCAATTTATCGTTCATTTTTTCAGAAATTCCGAAACTATCTGTAGTGTTACAATCCTGAAACCAACTACACCCTAAATCTCTCTCCAAACCTAAATCTAACCCTAAAATGGATGAAAAATATGGATGGAAGGGGGATGTTGTTACTAAGTGTTAGTTCGGGGTATGTTTTCCTTACGGAATAACTTTAGGGTATTTATCCGTTAAACGTGTATAGTACATGGTATGTCAACCTAATTTACCCCCCTTTTTAATATTTATACTTTGTGGTGTTAGATAAGAAGGTCCGGGAATATTTTTATAAAATAGTAAAATGCTAACGTGTGCGCTCCTTCTATCTCATAGATAATTCTGCCCTCCTATCAAAATGGTGGTGGAGATTTGCAATTGAGACAAACTCTATTTGGAAGAAATTTATTTTTGCAAACTATGGTTGGTGCCTTGAGGATTTGGATTTGTCACGCCCCCAATCCGGTTTTAACCGGACTCGAGACGTGAACTAAAATAATAGAAAATTCAAGCGAAAATTTAAGTAATAAAGCTTAAAATAATAAACTGTAATTTCATAAATTCAAATAAAAGAGTCAACAGGTCTTAAATAAAACGTAAAAACAGGTCTTAGTTCAAATCACGGTATGTCACTATACCTACTAGACAAGACCCTCGCCGGCTCCCGAGCTCAGCTATGTCCTACTAGCACAATCCCGCTCAACACCTGAAAAACAACAAGGTAAGGGGGTGAGCTTTCGCCCAGTAGAGAAAGTAGTTAAGGTAATGAACATCGGCTCACCACCACGAGTAACCGTCCAATTAGGGCATACTAGTACAACACAATTAACGGCCAAACCGGGGTTCATAGCCAAGCTTACAACCCACTCAAACGACTACTTACGCACAATAAAACAAACCAAGCAACAATCATATCACACACAAAGCAATCAACATACGTCCCGTACCGTAGTCCCCGAACTCCATCATACCAAACCGGAAAGTCATCGTATCATCTTGGATAGCCCCTCGGTCCAAAGGAGACACATGCGTCGGGGCGACCGGAAACGTTCTCTAGGAACGCATCTCATCGGAGGCCCCGGAAATGTCTCCAAAGGACCATAGATCATCGGGGTAGAACACGACCCGTAGGCCCAACCACGACCCGTAGGCTCAACCATGACCCGTAGGCCCAACATAATATGATATGGCCCGTCGGATCCGACCCGTCGGCCCAGTACGACCCGTAGGCCCAACACGACCCGTAGGCCCCAATCACAATATGGCCCGTAGGCCCAATACGACCCGTAGGCCCAACACAAACCGTCGGCCTAGATGTCCTACACCGGCATACCCCCTCGATGTAGGCATCGTACCGGAATAACACATCGGGGGGACCGCGCATACGTGGGACCACATCGTCGACATAGGTACTACCCCACACCGGCACACCCCCTCGGTGTAGGTACCGTACCGGAATACAATTCTCTTGGAACACACATCAAGATAATATCACACATCGTAATGCCACAGATCAAACACGGCTCACCAGCCCAACAATAATACCACAATTACACGTCGGTCTATCACACACCCGACCATATCACAACTAATGATTCACATCAAAACAGTCACGACACACTTTCCCACACATCGTAACAACATGTTACACCGACTATAATATGTTTCGACTCTAAAACTTATCGACACTAAGTCACACAACATGCACCTCAAACAAGATCAGGCATTTCAATCAGCACACAACCTAAGGCTCGACACGGCCATTCTACCAGCATAGCAATTTCCAAGAATATTGAAAGGGGCTAACACTAGTGAATCACATCCTACATGTTACTAAGACTCGTCCGATTATTTTATCATACAAACGCTTGTTCTAGTTTTATTATTACCTAGCATGCATACTAGTAACTTTCCGTAATTAAACCGGTATTCACTACTTTCCCTACCTCAAGAAGAACCAACAGCTACGTCTCCTAGCTGCTGACAACCTGGCTCGCTACGACGAATCGGGTTCGAGCACCCAAGCCCCGAGCATAGAACCCAGTGCACGTTTCCCGAGGCATTATTCCCAATGCACAGATCCTGAGGCATTATTTCCAATGCACGAATCCCAAGTCAAGATGTTCGAGGCACGGTTCCCGAGGTGTCCAATTCAACGTTCCCGCTTTTAATCCCGTCCTAAGTCCGTTTCAACAGTCCGATTTAAACGTCCGGAGTTCCAAATTCGTTCAAAAGTCCAAATTACAACCTTTTTAATTAAAACTGTCTTCTTTTCCTTTTTGATTTAAATCCGTTTTCTTTCTTTTTCTTTTAATTTCTTTAATTAATTTGTTTCCAAAACGTCCAGATCGAAAAGGTGCTCGGGAAAATAAAAGAAGAAAGAAAGGGGAAAGTGGATCGGTTTCGCAATCCGACCGACAATCGACAGAGACACCGCCGGCCGAGGCCTCACGGTGGTTGCGACGCTCACCGTAGGGGAAAAGAACGACGGCGGGAGACGACGGAGCACGGCGAGCTCGTCTCGCTTCAGATCTGGGCGAGACCGACGAAGACTCGACGACCATCGGCGGCCGGAGTGACGCGAGCCCTCTCTCGCTCCAGATCTGGAACGACGACGAGGGTCACCAGCTCGGCTTGCTCTTCGCGGTGGCGGGGCGACAACGGGAGCTCGGCTACGCGCGGTAGAAGAAGGCGTTGGAGATGAAGAATAAGACGGGTGAGGGGGAGAAGGAGCTCGGAGGCGAGGACGTTGCCGACGAGCTTGGCTGAACGGAGAGGAGGAGAGGGAGACGGTGGCATGAGAGAATGGCGAGAGCCGACTGAGAGGGGATAGAGAGAGACGGTCGGGAGAGAGATGGAGGCGACCGTGAGCGTGAGGAGAGGGAGAGGGAGGTTCGGGAGAGGGGGAAACGGTTGCGCGAAGGAGAAGAAGTGAGTTAGGGTTCTGAACCCTAACTCGAGTCCTTTATAGCACGGGCCGGCTAACGGGCTTCTGACGATGACTGGGCCGCACGGCCCAAAGCGTGGAGGAACAACTGAGTCGGGCGGGCCTGGCTCGGGCTGGGTCTTGTCCGCCCGGTTCAACTCTTTACCCTTTTTTTTTGCAAAAGTTACCATACTTCGATCCGTTTTCCAACCACGACGTTACCAAGCGATTAAATTAAAACTTAATCCTTTCTAACCGGAGCGGTCTTTACAGGATTTGTCTCAGATAAATATTACAAGGAATCATAATTTTCTAAGCCACATTCAGTCTCTTCTGTCATATTAGAATTTCAATAATGTTGTGGGGTTTTCAGGCTTGGAATGGTTTGTGGTATATGGTCTCAGAATAGACTTTTTGGGGGATATTCGGCTTTTTGAGGTCCTCTCAAGTTTAGATTCCATAGATGATTTTATCTATGCTTACATAAGAATGTCAAGGTTTCTCATTTAAGGAATAATGGTGATTGGATCATTCATTTCAGAAGGCAGTTAAGAGGCTGGGAATTAGGTAAATTTAGATCATTGTCAGATCTTTTAAACTTATTCACTCTTCAAGATTTTGGCCAAGATAAGGTGGTGTGAAAAATTCACCAAGCTATGTTTAAGGTCAAGAAAATGTATAATTTTATGGATGTTGCAGATATTCAAGAGCAACCATGGGAAAAACTACTTTGGAACCCCATTCTGCCTCCTAAAATCTCAGTTTTTGCTTGGTTATCTTGCCATTATGCAATTCCTACTAAGTTATTTCTGAACAGTAGAGGGTTAAAGCTAAGCCTCTTTAATACTTTGTGCCCTTTCTATGGTTCAGACTTTGAAGAAATCAATCACCTCCTTCTATCTTGCCACAAATCATGGCTTGTTTGGTCTGCAGTTTTGAATTGGTAGGTTATTCAGTTAGGGGTGTGCGTGGGCGGATACCCGGCCCGATCCGCACCATTTTGGACCCGCCCGTAAACTTTCGGATCGGATGATGACGATTTAAAATCCACCCACCCGAAATATATTTTGGGCTAGATCCGCCCATATCGGATTGCGGGCGGATCGGTTTTAAACCCGTCAAACCCGTGAGCTTTGTACTAATCCCCTGTTCTCTCAAATTTCAGATCTAAACTTTGTCTCCTCTCAAATTTCAGATCTCATACACACATAACTCAACCCTGGTCATTACTCCTAACAACCTTCCTCGTCCATTCACAACAACTCTTTAGATAATGAAGTTGTAGAAGAAACTGTTGTGAGACTTAATGTACTGAGAAGAGAACGAAGGAGTAGCGAATTGAAGATCTGCGTGAAGCTTGCGAAGGTAGAAGGAGACGAGGATGAGAGAAAAAGCCGAAGTGGTTGTCTGGTACGGATTGACCAAGAAGAACATCTTCAATTCATGCTCCAATACATCACTCGCCGAAGACCATGTAGGTTAGCCTGCTATGTTTGCTTGCAAGTTAATAGTAATGGGTTCATGTGGTTGTGATAAGGATTGAGAAAGGTTTGAGATAAGGGACGAGAAAAGTTTAAGATAAGGATCGGAAATGGTTAATTTGTAAAAGTTGAAGATGTGGTGATGGAAAGCCCACGTGTAAGAAACTAATGGATTAAGTTAGGATTTGAATTGGGTTGTTGGGCTTTATTGTTGAAAATGATTTGGGCTTGGGTTGTATACGGGCGGATAGGATGATCCGCGGATTATTTGATCCAAACCCGATATCCGCCCGAATATAGTCGGATTCAATGCTATATAACCCATATATGATCCGAAACCTAGCGGGTGAGATGAAAACGGGTTGCGGGCCGGGCGGATTTTCGGGCGGATCCAGATCCGCTGATATTTTGTCCACCCCTAGATTCAGTGGTACTCTGATGAATGATATCATAGGATTCATCTATTCTTGGGAAGAATTATGTCCAAAAGCATCTCAGAATCAATGGAAAAATATATGCTTCATCACACTATGACACATTTGGTTGGCTAGAAATGATGTGGTATTTAACAACAACACTTCTTCCCCTGTTGATATTCTCAGCAAGATTCAGAGCTATACTTTCAGCTTGGAATGAGGTATATTGTCAAAGTTTCATCCATTTTGTTTTGAAATCTGGATATCATTTCCCACTTCCTTTTTCAGGAAGAAACTGTCCTAATATTTATAGGTTTTTAGCCTTTAGTACTCATATATTTGGGAGGATTGATTTCTGATATTTGCTACAGATTTATTGAATCTGGTCTAGAAATAGGTTGGTCTATTATGGGTACTCCTCGGTGATTTATGGTTGTTTGTTTCTCTAGGTCCTTGATTTATATTGTTTTGAACTGCCTTGTACCGTAAGGAATATATTAGGGGTATTTTGGGTTGAGTGAGAGTCAAGGTATCTATTTTGGTGTAGTGACTTGTACTACAAGAAACCGACTGGGGGTTTATCTTTGGGTAGTGTTGTGGTTAGCCAAATTGTGTACTACTTGGTGTACTACTTTTGTTGTTTTTTTGGATTCTTGAGAGTTTTCTTTTGACTTAATCTTTACTTCAAGATTAAGTTTGAACCAATAAATTTGTTGATCAAAAAAGAAAACAACGAGGAATAACCTTCAAGTACAATAAAGTTAACATAAGGAGCTAAAGATCCTACTAAGTGGTTTTCTTGAAAAGCTAAAACAAACCGGGTTGTCTCTTCCCGTGGAAGTGAGCCGATGGGACCTGGCCCAAAGTGGGTTAAGATCCCCCACCACTATACACCCCCTTTTACGGATCATATCCCGCGGCGAGGCTGCTTCGCAAACCTCGTTGTTAAAACCAGGTCTTTCTTCCTCCTTCTATTGGGCCAACTAGTCAGAATCGAGTTCATGAAACCAAAATCTCGTTTCTTCTTATGAGATTCTATTATGTGGGCCTATTTGGTCTTCTTTCTGGTCAGATCCTTCACATTCTTTAGTCGTCTGAGTCTGGGGAGAGAGAGGGGAGTCAGAAAGGCCCTTGGGCTGAACCATCGCCCCCTAGTCATTCCAAGTTGCCTTTTGGAAGAGGAGGCAACCGAAAAATGCATACCAGTGCCGAACGTTTTTGTTGGTACCATAATAATCTCGTCGTCCTCGTCTTTGGCGAGAGAGACTGCCCCATTCGCCCTTGAATAACCAATAAGTCGTCATGTACTAGGACAGTCAGTGAAAGAGCAACAATCATCATGACAACCCCAATCAAAAGGGTAGTAGGTGGTGGATAGAAGAAGTTGGTGGTATAAAAATAAAAAGGAAGAGTTCCTTGGCCGGTTATATCGATCCCATTTCATAACCTTAAAAACTCCAATTCTACTCTTATGCTTGGAGAACTAGATGCATTGAGAAACGCACTAATATCATGTTAAATTAAAACCAAATTGTATTAAACTACAAGGGAAAAAAGAGGAGAGGATTTGGTAATAAAACCAAGGGAAATTTTCACTTTAACACCCTGCCAAACATTTAATTTCATTTTGATACCCTGACATAAATTTTTAACACTTTTATACCCTAACCAAACTTTTAATTTCTCTTTCATACCCAACTGTCAGATTCTGTTAACTTTCCATCCAAAATAGGTAAAATGTCCATAATACCCCTGACTGTTACTCAAATTTTCAAACTCATGCCATTGGTTCAGAACTTGAAAATAAGTGAAATGACAATAATACCCTTCATTGTTAGGGTGTTAAAATGAAAATTTTCCTTAAGAATTTTTAAATTCTACAAATCACTTTTATTTTTATTAATTCAGTTTTTATTTTTAAAAATTAACCTTTTGTTTTTTTAAAATTAAGTTTTTATTTAAAAATTAATATAAAAATCATTTTTTTTTTAAAAATATCAGTTTTTACTTTTTTATTTTAATTCATATCTTTATTTTTTTTTTCAATTCAACACCCACCAAATTTAACATTTTCCACTTTCTCTCTCTAAAATTTCCAAATCTGCACGCCATGAAGATGAAGATGCCAGCTCCCGATTTTCTGCTCTCTAATCTGTACTCGCATGTCCAGAAGGAGCTCAAAGGTCTGCTATGGGATGACGATTTGGCCTTCAACACGAAATAATTGTTATCAGAAGACTCAACAATGGAATTAAAACCCTTTCCATAACCATAGTCTTGGGACAGCTTCATCAAACACATGGCGACCTCCTCTTGTTGCTGAAAATTTGATTTTGGAGATGATGATTTGGTGGGATTGTTACTGAACTTTTGATTGTAGAGATAGTGAGGAGAGAGAGGGTGAATGGGTAGAAAAATGTAAAAATGAAAAAAGAATATACTAGAATATTAATTAAATTTTTTTAAAAAATGATTTTTATGTATTTTTAAAAATAAATTTGATTTTATGTATTTTTAAATTAAAATCTGAATTTTTGAAAATAAAAATAATTTTTATAAACAAAAAATGAATTTATAAAATTAAAGCCATAATTTTTGAAAATAAAAATAATTTTCATAAATGAAAACTGAATTTATGAAAAAGGAGTGTGTTCCCAACTCCACAGGTTTCGAATCCCCACAACAGGCTGAGGTTGAGGAGGACGTCGAGGATAGCGAGATTGAGGTTATTCCGGAAGTGACTGCAGGAAATTTGACTCCTGTTTCGGTTTCTAACCGATTTCTTTGCTTGAATCCGGATAGGAAGTAGGCAAGGAGGGCAGTGCTCTGTTTAGTTTGCTCCCTGTTCTGGTTTTTGTTTTTTTTAGTTGGCTTTATGCTTGTATTGGTTTGGGGGAAAAGGTCCTTTTAGGATCGTTTTTCTTGTTTCGTTTTACTTCCTTGTAGAATGTTTGCCTAATAAAATTTATTCGCTTATAAAAAAAACTGAATTTATAAAAAATAAACTGAATTTTGGAAAAATAAAAATAATTTTCATAAAAAAAACTAAATTTATATAAAAAACTGATTTTAATTAAAAAAAATAGTGAAATTTTCATTATAACACCCTAACAATGAAGGGTATTATTGTCATTTCACTTATTTTCAAGTTTTGAACCAATGACATGAGTTTGAAAATTTGAGTAATAGTTAAGGGTATTATGAACATTTTACCTATTTTGGATGGAAAGTTAACAAAATCTGACGGCTGGATATGAAAATGAAATTGAAAATTTGATTAGGTATGAAAGTATTACAAATTTATAGTAGGGTATCAAAATGAAATTAAATGTTTGACCATTAAAATAAAATTTTCCCAAATACCAAAGCCGAAGACTCAAAAATGTTATATTATATTATAAAACCGTCGCCGTCCCATTTGTCTCCTTGGTCGACGACACCACCGCAACCCATAACCACATCTACCCTCCACCGGACAATCTCTCTCCCTGCGATTCTCCTCCGTCACCATGACCAGCTCCTCCGCCGCTTCTCGCAAGGTACATCCATCTGCTCTTTCCCCTAATTCACTCTTTGCTCCCTGATTTGCTTACGGTTTCTTTTGGCTTGTTTGATCCAAGGCACTGAGTAAGATCGCTTGCAATCGGCTCCAGAAGGAGCTTGTCGAGTGGCAAGTCAATCCTCCCTCCGGCTTCACCCATAAAGTCTCTGATAATCTCCAGAGGTATAGCCTCTTTTCTAGGTCACTTTCTTTTCTTCCCCCCATTTGCCTGTTGACCAAACTGACCCGACCGGACCCATTTCTGAAAATGAAGACTCGTTGTATCTTGAATGTTTAAAGTTGATCTTCTTATCTTACTTACTTTCATGGGAATTTTCATTTCGAAGGTGGGTTATTGAAGTCCATGGAGCCCCTGGAACTATCTACTCCAACGAGACTTTTCAACTGCAGGTTGATTTCCCTGAGCATTACCCCATGGAAGCCCCACAGGTGTGCATATAAGTTCATGGGTTTCTCTGATATCAACCTGTTTTTGTTTTCTTTTTGTTGATTTTTATAGCTGTACAAGTTCGTGGAATTGTGCCCTTTTTGGCTTGTTTCTAATGTTGGGATTTGCAGGTCATATTTCTACACCCAGCTCCTCTCCATCCTCACATTTATAGCAATGGCCATATTTGTTTAGGTAAGTAAGCTTTGATTGGTTTATGGTTTCCAGAAAGAACTGTATATTCAGTTGCTAGCATGTTGATTTATCCTGACCCATTTGATCATTGCCACATGATATTATGCTGTTTTAATTGGATGAGTCCTTGTCTATGTTACTGTGCATTTATTTTATGAGTTGATTGAATTTGCTTAGTTTTATTTTAAGAAGATTTTCTGATGACATGAGGGTAATGTTCTTGCTCTGAAGAATTGCCGTCTGTTAATAATTTTCCCCCTTTACTCAGTACATAATATCTGTTATTAGAGATGCAAGAGAAGTAATTACATCATGATTTTGTATCTCAAATCTCAATCTCGCTTTGAAACATGACAAAGCAAGTCAATACTCTTGTGTTATGTAGGAGAACTCTTGCTTAGATTTTACTTGCTATTTTTTCCTTCTACTTCCTATAAATAGAGGTTTAGTTTAGTTCAGATTGTATGTTTTAGTTACTGAAACAACAATAACCATATAACTTCATATGTTGTTCCTTAATTGGCTATAATAGTATGTGTGAGATACTATTATAAGCAATTCCTCTAGATTGCTTAACTGTGTTGTTGTGGTTATTTCATCTACCAATATCTGTTGAAAAAGGATCCTGAAGCTATTTATGTAGCATTTTATTTTTGAAAGGGGTTACTTATCTCTGTATTTGGGTAATTCCTAAGGGGCTTCAACAGATTGACTGTTGAATCCCTGAAGTCATTGTATGGAATGGGCAAATTTGAATCCCATGTCATTTGGGAATAAAATGGAAGTGGAAAAAAAGATAACCTGATAAGGCGTCACCAGTTACAAATATGATTTCACTAAATGGTTTACTTGTTCTCCCCGTGTAGATATTTCACAATAGGGGTTCCAATTTATTTTCTATAGAAAATTAACAGAAAACACATGATGGCATGAAACTTTGTGATTAACAACTTGAATCATCTGCAACAGAGGCATGTAATGTGGTTGATTGGTAGCTGCGTCAAGCATTGTAGTGCCTATAGAAGTGGGACTGACTAATAACATCCTACTTTTCTATTTTTTGTTGTATAGATATCTTGTATGATTCATGGTCTCCGGCAATGACTGTTAGCTCCATATGTATCAGCATTCTCTCCATGCTGTCAAGCTCAACTGCCAAGGTCTAATAAATCTTCCATTTTTGTGTTTTTGAATACATCGTTGCTTGTATTTAATCTCAGAGGATACACATCTACCTCTAGTTATCTGTTTCAAACTATTCATGTATGCAAGAGTGTGACACTGATGATAGCGATCCTACTTGCAGCAACGCCCTGAAGACAATGATCGCTACGTAAAGAACTGCAGAAATGGCAGATCTCCCAAGGAGACTCGATGGTGGTTTCACGATGACAAAGTGTAATTATTGATCATCTTCTTCCTTGCTGGTTTGAGAATTTAAGTAAAACTTGATGGAGTTAAGCGTAAACAAAATTTCAAGCATTCTAAAATTTCAGCTTGAATGCTTAAAAACTACTGTAAATCGGTATGTATGTAAAAGGAAGAGGAAAAAGTATATCTTCATTGATGTGTAAGGAACAAAGCAATTTGGATCATTGCAGTTCTCCCAAGTGAGGGACAGTTGTGAACTGTAAGCTCATAAATGAAAATCCTTCAATGTTTAGTGTATGCTCAGTTATTATTACTGCCATTGCCCTGTGCCGTGTTTATGGTACAATTTGTGGTGCTTCATATTTTTGGTATAATTATTAATGTAATATCCGAAAAAGGAAATATATCTCCTTTGATCCAAAGTTTGTAAACTCAAATGGTACACGATCATACCGTGAGTTTGCACCTGTTCGTATGCCACACTAGTAATATGTGGAACTCGATAATTACATCTACATCTGAATGCTCGTCCGGGTCCATTTGTTGTTTGGAATGTGCTCTTGTGGGTTCTGTCGTTGGTTCAAAAGGAAGTTATCAAGCAAATAGGTCTTGAGTTTGATACGTTTCTTTTCGCAAGCTCGTGATACCCTCTAACCCGGGTTCTCGTACTGTTCCGTCTTAATATCGTAGGGATGCTTGAGTTTCTGACCTTTTTAGGACTGATGGTTGTTGAGATAAGGTCTAAATTGATGTTTTCTTTTGGATGGCAGATCGTGAGACTATTCTCTAAATTCTGACGGGGAGATCTCGGGCTGATGGCTGATGCCCCTTGGGTATGGGGTTTAAAGCAGAAGGAAGTCTATTCGGTGAAGTCTAGATATAAGACTGAGGTTGGTGACTTGGATGACTCGATGGAGAACGACCTTGAGGGTTTTATGCATTGTTGGTTGAGCAAATTCTAGGGGTTTCAAGTCCCTTCTAGATTGGTAATGCATTTTTCAGAAGCCTTGTCGGAAGGGATGAATTTGTCTAAAAGAGGTATTTAAGGGGTTCAAAGTTGTGAGAGATGTACTTGTAGGGATGAGACCCTCACACATGTGTTTTTTAGTTATCGGGTTGTTAAGACAGTTTGATGTGCTTTATCTTTGATGTTTAAGTTGATGTTGTGCCAACTCTATCCAATTATGATATCTTATTATTTTTTATAAAGAGGCTTTCAAATGAAAACTTACGAGCATGATTGTGACCGCCTATGATCTGGAGAAAGAGGAACCGAGTTTTTCATGAGGACCATAAGAGAATCCAGATCTCCTACGATCGCTGTCAGGTGATTAGGCTAACCCAAGATCCGGATCCAAAATGTTTTTTTTCATTGATTGGGGTTTAAAGCTGAATATGGATGTTGCAATTTGGCCAGACGGTATGTACTTGCGTAGGGTGGTTAAGGATAACCTAGGCAAAGTCCTTAGGGTTTTCGCTGAAAGAAAATTTCGAGTGGTGTATGGTGAGAGTGTGTCATATCTTGGAGGAGGAATAGAATGCCTCAAATGTGATTGTGGCCGCTCTCGATCGATTGTTTGATGCTCTAAAAGGTTATATTCTAAAAGATATTTGGTCCTCTTTTAATACTTTCGAAAATGTAGTGATTTATTACGTGCCCCGATATAATGATGAGGTTGTCCATAACCTGACTCAATTTTTTTTTATATACTTTGTTGGTTCCAAAAGTATAGGTCTATAGTTTCATGTTCAATTATTTTTGTGGCTTCACTTTTCTTAATTTAATTAGCTTTTCAATAACATATATCATAGCATCATCAAACCATTATTTTCTTACGACCAATTAAGAACTATAAGATAATTCAATTAATTTTAGAGAAGTCCTTATCTGTCACTTGTTAGGATATGCAAATGTATTAACCTTAACTCAACTGTTCTCAATTGGCAACTAAATAAAGAAATCTTCAAGTTGGGGTTGCAATTAAAACTTACGTTGTTGTCCCCTTTTTTTGATCAGCAATGTACATTTATAAAAATCAACAATTTTAAAGGAAGACAAGGTCCTAAAATAAAACACCTCAAACGAACCATTACAGAGATAGAGCCATAAAGAATTTCAGCCTCTTTTTTTTATTATATGCAATGAATTTATTAATATTTAATAGTTTAAACAAAATACAAAGGAAAGTGATATAACTATACTAGGATCGACCTTAGAACTTGAAAAAAACCAATCTACCACATCGAAACGGACTAGGCCTACTATTGCCCAACTATCACCAAAACCCGAAAACCACCCACTGCCACTTAGAAAACCCTAGGTGATACAACCATGCGTCTCCAAAACTACCACGTCGATAGGGATACCGACACAAACAATCAGCCTCCAAACTTCCACATATACCGGAGCCGGCGGCCAACATGTTGAATAAAACTGCGAGCTTCATCACTTGAAGTCGATGACCAACCCTGTGCGACAACCCACATCGCCCGAGATCCATCCCCTGTCTACCACTCTCGACTACCAAAACGGTAGCCCACTATCGGCCAACACTGCACGAAGATCCCGAAGGAGAGAGAACAACCACGAATCCCCAAATTAGAAGGGGAACACAACAGACACGGGGAGTCAAAGGCACGGTCGATAAAGGTAAGGCGAGGAGCGAGTAACTAACCTTCGACCCAGATCTGAGCAAGTAGAACATACGAACCTTGTAGAGACTGAATCCTTAAGGTCATCGTCGAGGTCGAGACGCTGCAGAAACACTGACTTACACCACTACAACACCAATGAAAGAAGAAGTAGCGAGGGTAAGGAAGAGAGGACCAGCGGTGACAACGGTGGCCAAGGCCACCGAAACCACCGCCGACTGCGGCATTAAGAAAGGGAGGTCTCGAGGGGTTTACAAGTTGCCCTAAGTTAACTAGCAGTGTAGGAATGGATTTATGGCTCAACCAAATGAATAACAAAAAGAACCAAAGTATTAATCCATAAACCCAAACCATGCCTTAAGAGTCTTTGTTGAACTAATAGGAACACAAAATCAAAGCAGCGGAATTAATTAAATGTTACTTACTTGAAGCCATGGAAGATTACTTGATGAAGAAGAACAAGGCTATGGATCTTCCAATGGATTATACTTGCTCCATGTAGTTCTAACTCTCAGATGGGGGTGAGAAGAAAGAGGAATGCCAAGTACTCCATTACGGACCATAACCATATATTTATAGATGGTCAATGCTTAGTTGGCCAAATATTTGTAATTTCAATTAGGCCCCTCAACCAAATGAAATTACAACTTGGTATCTACATTTTTAAGTTCCATGACCACTTAATGATACCTATTAGATACACACTTTAATTGATCACTTTAAAATGTATCTATAACCTTAGTGATAACATGTACATTAAATACATATTTGCCCACCCAATGGATTTTAATCCAACAATCTCCCACTTGGTATCACATAATATGTATCCCTTACAATCACAACAAAATCCTAAATAAACAATAAATCAAATTAATGGTGACTCCCACCCAAGATACCAAGCGCTACATTAATGCCTATCCTTTGGGAATATCAACATTAACAGCAAGCGGTACTCTTGTTGTAGTGATCAAACATTGGCAATATATGTCAAACACACACATATCCTTTGGGAATATCAGTATATGCTTACATAGAATTGCTCACTTAGAGCACCTTAATATTGCCACACATTTACCACCACAGTTGTTATTTGAAATCCGGCCAAATATCAACTCGCCTTTGGGTCCGTTAGATAAACGCATGGATAATAAAGACAAAAAAAAACATCTTAATATTTCAATAAACCAATCTACACACAAGAGGTCACTTTGGCGACATTGTGCTTCAATTAATTCACGAAATACCAGACATCACCAAAATCTGAATTTTACTGTTTCTGAAACTTAATCATGCCATAAAGTAAAACTTAACAAAGAGCAAATAACACAAATGTAACCATAACAGTCTTACTCACATGCATAATAAAATTATGCAAAACCAGAAGCAAAAACTTAAATCAAGTAAGTAAAGCCTTTTTCTTGAACTCATGTCATCAACTTTAAGAAGCCACCAAATTTTCTTGAAAATAAACTGTGTACACAGAAATGACTTCTAAACTTTACTTGTAACCAACTCTTTTTTTTTAAGAAGCCACAAAATTTTCGGGGAAAAAAACATGTACAGAAAAGTGGTTTCAAATTATACATAGAGGGCTTCAAAACTTTTACTTGAATTAACATCAAGTCATCAACTAAAAAAAACACCAAATTTTCTTGAAAATTTGCCATGCATAGGATTGGCTTCAAAAAAATTTAACACCCATCAAATTTTCTTGAAAACTTTCTCTACACAGAATTGGTTTTAAAACTTTTACTTGGATGAAACCAAGTCATTAACTTTTGGAAACACCAAATTTTCTTGAAAATTTATTCTGCATAGAGTTTGTTTCTTAACTTAACAAGTACATCATGCATTCAAGCTAACTACTATGCATGCATTTGAAAAGCCTTCATCTTTGTAAATCAAAGACGTTAACCATGGATGCTTGCATGTATTTTGAAAGTGATCGAAATTAACATCAATCAAAACTTTTAACCTTAAAACCTTTAGATCCTTCAAATACAATAACATGCAAGAAGGAATTGATGACAAGCAACCTTAATTGAGTTTCAAGAACACAAAGTTCACCATTAATTCAACAAAGTTGGCTCTGATACCACTTGTAGGAATGAATTTATGGCTCAACCAAAATAATAACAACAAAAACCAAAGTATTAATCCATAAACCCAAACCATGCCTTAAGAGTTTTTGTTAAACTAATAGGAACACAAAATCAAAGCAGCGGAATTAATTAAATGTTACTTACTTGAAGTCATGGAAGATTAATTGATGAAGAAGAACAACGCTATGGATCTTCCAATGGATTATACTTGCTCCATGTAGTTCTAACTCTCAGATGGGGGTGAGAAGAAAGAGGAATGTCAAGTACTCCATTGGGGACCATAACCATATATTTATAGATGGCCAATGCTTAGTTGGCCAACTACTTTTAATTTCAATTAGGCCCCTCAACCAAAGGAAATTACAACTTGGTATCCACATTTTTAAGTTCCATGACGACTTAATGATACCTATTAGATACACACTTTAATTGATCAGTTTAAAATGTATCTATAACCTTAGTGATAACATGTACAGTTAATACATATTTGCCCACCCAATGGATTTTAATCCAACAAGCAGTAGTTAATTCTAGCCTCTAACCAAACCAAAACATAACTTGCAACAACTAATATATCCCATAACAACAACCAAACGGGACAAACAAATTGTACAAATTAGGAAATTGAAAAAAAAACAGACCAAATAGTTGAACAAAGCAAAAGAGTCACCACCAACATCATTCAAGAATACTGAGCATCATCAAACAATAGCCTCAACAAAGAATATTGCAGGACTAGCCAAAACCAGAACCCCACCTATCTCATGCTACCACAAGGTTTCTTGACTATGGAGGGCTGAGAGATAACCAAGAAGTTAGGAATCATCCAAACCATCCCCACCAGCTCAAAACTAGACACCAAACCCCCCATGATCACCTTGCTGTCCCCCTTACGACATCTGAGCTATCCATATATCTTAGTATGTATTACATCATTACTTAATTAGATGATGCAAGACTTAACAGAAGATGTATCACTATAATTATTCATATAATTAAAAGACCAATCCCGACATTTCCCAAACAAATATGGGGATTAAACATGAAAAAATAAAAAAATAAAATATATGAGGGTGGAACTGGAATCGACATCTACATATAAATGGAGGGAAATTTCTATCCCATGTGTATATTGATCGAATCTGGTAGTAACCGTGAGTAATAATGTTTTCTTTATCAGCAAATAGAAGAGTTCAAGCCATTTCGGAAAGAAAGAGAGATGAAATCCACAAATACAACCAATAACAGAGAAAGAAGATGGGTCTAACATGAACCTATGCCCAAATTTACCACACATGAAGTACACGAAGGGTCTAACAAGTTCCTATACTCTGATTTATCACACATGAAAAACAGAGAAAGAAAGAAAAAAAGACAACAAAAAAGGGAACCCTCACCCACAGAGCCACTCCTTCGACGAGCCTTCAGGAACCAAGGACGAAGACGCCATCACCGCAATCAACTCAACACCTCAGGGCACACCCGTGGCCAACACCAACGGGAAGAGTAGAGGCTCGACATCCTTTGTCGTCACCGGAAAGACGAGGGGAGGAGTCAAGCCCTACAGACAACAACGAAAAGACGCCCAAAGTACCCCACCACCGTCCAAATCAAAGAACCACCTGTACTGCTCGGTTATTAGAACAATAACCCGCCAGAGCCAACATCCGCGACGATCCCTGAGGAGAGATCGGCACTGAAATCTCATATCTCGACCGGACGAGAGGAGAGAGGGTAAAGGACCAAAACAGGGGAACCAAGCTTCAGAGGGGTAGAAAGCGACCAGATTAGGATTCGAACCCTAGATCTGGGAAAAGAAAGTCGGGCCGGAGAAGTTGATGGTGAGGAAAACGGGAGGAAGAGGAAAAAGAAGAAGAGAGGAGGGGGAGTACAAACCTTTAACCCCGATTGAGGCCCAGCTAGAGGCCTAGAAAGAAAGATTCAAGGCCAAGAGAAAACGGGTGTAGTGGCTTGACAAGGACCAAAATCGAAGAGAGGAAGATGAGAACGAAGGCGAGCACCCCGGATCTACGACTAACTCCACCGAAACGGTGAGGAAGAGCCTCCTATTGATAAATCTGAAGAGGCCACCAAAGGAGGGAAGAGACGAGAAGAAGCGGCAGAGAAACGGAAAAAGGAAGAAGGAGAGGGATGAGAGACGGGGGAGGTTTGGTTTACACCGGTGACAACCATGGCCAGAGGTCATGGCCGTCGCTAGTACAACAGCAAGGAAGAGGAGCGGCGACGAGGGTCTAGGGTTTGGGAGAGGTTAGAAAGAGGTGAGAGCTTCTCTCTAACCTGTTATTACTGATAGTAAGATCTGTGAGTAATAATGTTAGAGTTTATTTTTTATGGAGTCTTTCCTATTACTAGTTTTTTTTTTAGCGAAATGTATAGATTTTTATTACTTTGATAATCAATTACATTGTTGTGCATCAAGGAACATGATCCTCGACCACGGAAAAGTCAGTATGAATGAACAATGGTTCACTGAGCCATTTGATATCAGAACCGTCATAGACGGTATTTGATGGCCCACGGGTAGGTGCTGCCTCTTGGGCAAAGAGAGAAGAAGGTGAGGAGGAGCAGGGTACCTGAGATCCCGAGGGATCTTGACAGTAATGGTGATGGTGGGAGGCACATTGTCACGCCCCAAATCCGGTTTTGACCGGACTCGAGACATGCACTTAAAGTAATAAATAATAAATGACAATTTGGAAAGAAATAAGTTCCAACAATAATCATAAACCAATAAAAGTGAGTCAACAGCTCATAAATCCGGTGATAAAATGTTTCCTGACAAGATAGCCTAGGACCCTCGCTAGCTCCCAAGCATCAAGCTTCCCGCTAGCACACATCCCGCTCAAGACCTGTAAAACAAAAAGGTAAAGGGGTGAACTTTCGCTCAGTAGGAAAAATAGTTAAGGTTATGAACATCTGTTGACCACCACGAGTAACCGTCCAATTAGGGCATACTAGCAATGCATAACAACTAACAACGTCCCCGGGATTTACCAACCACCAAACAGTCTCACGAGACCATAACCACACTTAACCAAATGCACACAGCTAATCAGCATGCAAGCAGCACACAGCAGAACAAACACATAAACCACACAACAGTTCCCAACATCACCGGCTATCACAGCCCGTCCCACTTATATCGTACCGGAACACACAACATTGGTCCCGACATCTTCCCGTCACGTAGACTCGGGGTAACATCCCTGACCGGTAATACATTCAGTCGCATGTCTTCCCGTCACACAGACTCGGGGCCTCATGCATACCGGACCGGCACATACCTCGGTTGTACGCCTTCCCGGACCACATAGTATCGGGGAAATGATCACACCATCCTCGTCCTCGATACCCTACACCGGCCTACTCTCTCAGTGTAGGTATCATACTGGACACACCTCCTCTTGGAACACACATCAAAAGAATAACACGCATCATAATGCTAGAATTCAACCACAGTATACTAACCGCACAAACTTACTGAACACAACACACCAGTCTATCACTCACCCGATCATATCACAACCAATGTTTCACATCACATCACACATGGCACACTTGCCCAAACATAGCAACAACATGCTACACCGAGTATATCATAACATCAAGATTCTCAATCTAATCAACGACTAGATCACTCATCATGCATCTCAATCATAGATCATGGAAACACAATCAACACGCAACCCTAAGGGCTCTACATAGCCCACATGCATTTCTACAACACATCAATTCCCAAACTTACGGCTCGACATGACACGTAAGCCATCCCTCATTTCATTCTTTCCTCACGTCCTAATCATGCACTTCTAACAATTAAATCAAGTGATTGCAACCTATATGCATAATAGTAACTTTCCGTAATTAAACCGGTATTCGCTACTTTCCCTACTTCAAAAGCACTCCAATCCTAGCTGCGGACGTCCTGGCTAGCTTCCTCCTCCACTTCACGAGATCCAAGGGTCTCCTCCTCCGTCACGCTCGGGTCCAAAGTCTTGGATCACAAAACAATTCGCGAATCAAGAGTAATTCACAAAGGTTTAAAGAGGAAAACACTCCCAATTAACCCCAAAGGGACTCGGTTATAGATAATCGTCCCAATTACTCGAAATTCAACAAAATGGGCCCAAAAGGCCCAATTCAGGTGTGTCACGGTTCTGGTCACGGATCCTTGATGGACTCCGCCACGGATCTGGTCACAGATCCGTGTTCCACGCCATCAAAGTTCTCCTCACGGAGCCGTGACTGACGTCGTCACGGTCTCCCTCACAGAGTCGTGACGTCTCCCGTCACAATTCCCATCACGGATCCGTGACGGGTCTGACACTGTTCGCCTTCTTCTTCCTCCAGCTTCGGTTTTCACGATTTTAACCCTCAAAACCTCCATTGGTGACCTCCCAAAGCTCCAAAACAGACCCTAAAACGTCTCTACTTCGACACCCATCATGGGTCTTCATCAAAACTCCACAAAACTCAATAAAATCAATCATCCAACATCATTTCTCTCCAAAAATTCATCATCCAAACACCAAACTCCAAAACCCAACCAAGTTCATCACTTCTCCTCAAAACCCATGAACCAAACTCAATAAAAACGAAAAAGGTTTGAGGATTTACCTTGAAATGGAGAATAGATGAAGAATCAAGAGAAAATGGAAGGATTTGGGTAGAAAATGGGTTCATGACCCCCTTTTTTCTCCTTTCTTCTTCTTCAATCTTCCAAAAACCATTTTCTTCTTCCTCTCTCTCAATTTCGGCCAACAATAGAATAATGACTGAAATGCCTCAAAGGTGAGTCATATACCATAAAGGGAAAGTTCCCAAAATACCCCCATGTCCATATGTCTCTCATGCCCACCTTTTAAGGGTAAAATGGTCATTTTTACCCTCTTTCTTCTCCCCCAAGCCAACATAGACAAGTGTCCATGTGGGGACCACTTAAATCCAATTTAAATCTCAGCACACTTAATTATTCAGTTTTAGTCCTTAAAACACCGATGTTTGACCCGAAATTGACTGATAGTTGACTTTTTCACAATTACAGCCATTTGAAAGGAAACGGCCTAACTAAGCTAACCGTAATGATGGCTAAGCTTTTTGAGCCCCGGAAAGGTCCCGAATGACTCCCAGAGTCATCGGTTGACTTTTCCGGCAAAAAGTCAACTTTTGCCAAAAACCTCCGGTTCGACCGGGGGCGGTTCTTACACACATCATTGTTTTGGTCGGGCCAGACTCTGATACATCCCTCCCTGGCAAAGTCCTTGATTCTCTTATCGATATGCATTGATCCTGAAAGACAAACTCAAACAAAATAACTGAAACCCTTTCGATTAGCCAGAGCCATAACCGTGAAAGGTGACGAGGCGGTTGCGGCGGTTGAGGCCAGAGAGGAGGACGCGCCTGCTACGATAGAGCCGGCTGATGCAACTTCAGGGATGGCGGCGGCATCAGAGATGGCGGCGAAAGCAGCAGGGGAGACGACGACTTCAAGGACCGAAACGGCAACATCAGGGTTGACGGATGTAGAGACGGTAACCCATAGGGCAGAGGAGAGACCGAAACGGATCAGGAGATGCTCCGTCGATGGCGGGAGGCGTTCAACAGCGCGATGGCTAGGGATGGCTTGAAAGAAGCCCTAGCAGAGGAAAACTTAGCAGGATCCAAAGGGAAAAGTGCAAATGGGAGATTGGGAAGGAGAGGGAAGAAGAAACATGGCATAAGTTATGGCAATTTTCATAGCCATAGCCATGGAGGTGTAGGCGACGATAAGACTCTCAAACCCTACCAGAGAGAAAAAACTGTTATTGATCCTAGTTTCTTACTAATTTATTTCTCTTTCTTATATAGTTTCCTTTTTTTTATATTCTCTTACCCTTATGTAAAAGTATAACTGGTTGTAATTCATAATCAGAAATATTTTGTACTTAAAGAACATGACAATTAATAAACAAAACTTGTAGCAGTGAAATAAACATCAACATATAACTGGTTATTTTTTCATGGGAAAAACTGAAAAACCATAACGTTTATATATTTTGGGTGTATTTTAATAAAACAAATCAAATCAATTAAACTATGTACTTTCGGAATTGTAAGTTGAACATAAGAAAAACATTAGTAGGGACATAACAACCGTCTGAAGACATGGGGCAAATACGTGATGTTCTTCTGAAATCAAACTTGTTCTGATTGAATGAGCTCAGCTAGGGTTTTGGTGTCGCCTCCTTCGGCCCCACCACCACAGCCTAGTCAATCACGATCATCCCGGCGACGTTCCGATTCCTCTTCTCCGTCGTTATGGCATTCTCCCCAACCCTCCATGACCGATCGGGTTCCTCGATTTCTGGCTGGTCGTAACAACTCAGCCCCGAGCCCCCCTACACCTTCATCCTCCCCAATTAACTCTGCTCCGGTTAACTCTTCTCGGATTTCGACTACCCCGCCCCCAATTTCTTTGTCCCAAGCGACCCCCATGCCTCAATGTCAACGACGGGAAAAGATCGGGAATTTTTTCCAATAACCCTCGCCTGATGGAGAAACCTGACTTGCAGATCATGTCCCGGAATCGTCAGGGTATGGGCTCTCGGCTGCATAAGCAACACATGCGATACTTTTTTCGCAACAGACGACCGCATATTGTGTTCCTGTCCGAGACTCTCATCTCTTCCCAAAACTATCTCCTATTATCACGCTCCTTGGGTTTCCATGGCCGCATCTGTGTTCTGACGTCGGACACCCAGAGGGGTTTGACATTATTCTGGGTTGTTGGGATCGGTGTGATCTCTAGATCACCGGACTCCCACTTTATTGATGTTGAGGTCTCAGCTCCCGGGCACAATAACCTGCGGTTGATCGGTATCTATTGCGAAGCGTGGAGGGAAAATCGAAACTGGACTTGGGGCTTACTCCTTTAGCAACACCTACTGTCCCGTCCCAATTGGATCATTATCGGGGACTTCAATGGTATCCTGGATCATGAAGAGATAATTGTGTGTGTGTGTGTGTTGGGGGGGGGGGGGGGGGTTATCCCTCTCACAAATTCTTCTTGGTTATTGATAAATTGAATCTTGTTGACGTCGAAATGAAGGTACATCAATATACATGGTTGCGGGGTAGAAACCATGACAAGCGTATCTAGTCCCGTCTGGACAGTGCATTGGTTTATGGCCCTTACTATTACTCTCTGTCTGATTTGGATCTCTGTAACATTGGTCGATCCTCATCTCCTTGTTAGGGAAGGTGTCTCATCGCCCCTCCACCCCCCCCCCCCTATAAAATTTTGTTTTCAATCTCAATGGACCCGAGATCCGGGATGTGGTCAGGTGCTCAAGGATAGTTGAGATAAAAGGCCCTCGGTACCTATTGCTGATGTGATACACATGGTGGGGGGTATCCCTATAGGATTTAGGTCGCAAGTATTTAAGGAAGAATGTCAACCATATCAAGTGGTGTCAGCGCCGTATTGCAAAGTTGAATGGGAGAACAGACTGTGTCGGGGTGCACAAGAAAGAAGCTATTCAGATCCAGTATGAACGAGCGCTTAGTGCTCAAGAGGTGTTATGGCGTCAACGGAAAAACAATACTGGTTGACGAATGAAGATTAGAACACAAAAAAATTCAGGCATCTTGTTCTTATAGACGTTGGGTTAATGTTGTAGATGTCTTAAAAGATACTATGGGAGAGATGGTCACGTGGGATAATGGAATATGCGAACTGATAGTGGACTACTTTGGACGCCTTCCCTATTCTTCCTCCCAGACGGATCACGGCCGCCCAAATCAATGTTTTTTTAATCCAAGAGCAACATTGAAAGTGAGAACTGCGGTATTTCAGATGGGGCCTGATAAATCTCCGGGACCACACGACCTTAACCCACGGTTCTACCAGTATTACTGGTCGTTGGTGTCAGAGGAGGTGATTCAATTTATCCAGGGCATGCTCAAAACTAGGGTTTTGACCCATCCTTGAATGACACATCCATCGTTCTCATCCCCAAGAAACCGGATCCGGAAGTGGTTACTAATTTACGCCCGTATGGCGCTATGAAATGTCATTTTCCGGATCTTATCTAAAGTCATGGAGAATAGAATGCATCCCCTCCTTCAAGATGTGATATCCGAGACACATGGAGCACTTACACCAGAACGATGTATTCAAGTCAATGTCCTCTTCGCATTTGAGGTCATTCACTTTTTACGTAGGAAGAGGCATAGTGAATTGGGTTTTATGGCCCTGAAGTTAGATATGAGTAAGGCCTACGATCGGGTGGAGTGAGATTATCTACTGAACATTATGACTATACTTTGATTCGTAGCTGACTGGATCGAATTGGTGGCATGATGTATGAAGACTGTTTAGTACGCGGTATCTTCAGGAGGACTGGAGACCCCAAAATTCATCCCTTCCTGAGGGCTTTGCCACTGCACGGGGATCCTTTGTCCCCGTACCTCTTCTCCTCTCCATGGAAGGCCTTCCCTTTTTATTGAAGCAAGCACAGGAAGTCGACCGCATCCATGGAGTGAGAATTTTTAGGGGTGCTCTCGAAATTTCACACATATTCTTCGTTGACGACTACTATATATTTTGTAGAGCAACGACGAGTGAAGTTGCATATGTTTGAGATATTATGGGTCTCTTTGGGAAACTATCAGGACATGTCCTCAACCTATATATCACCTCACCCGCGATACACAAAGAATGTTGTCAGATTCTGTTCATTGGTGAGACATCAGTCACATCCATGTACTTGGGGGTTCCCAATATGATAGGTCAGAATAGAAATTCAACTCTAGCCTAATTGGGAGACAGAATCATCAAACGTATCCGGTCATGGGATGACAAACTCTTATCTCCTACGGGTAGGGAGGTTATGATCCAACCGGTTCTCACGGCCCTCACAGTTTATGTGATGTCGGTATTTCGAGTGCCCTAGATGATAGTGTCCCAAATCCATATAGCTTTAGCGCGGTTTTGTTGAGGGACATGGGGCAGTCGGCCAGACCAATCATTTATCAGGATTAAGATAAATTGTGTATGCCAAAAGATGCTAGAGGTATGGCATTCCGACATCTTCATGATGTCAATACGGCTCTACTCGGGAAATAGGCATGAGGTCTTATTCATCGTCCTCTCTCTTTGATTTCTCGGGTTTTGAAGGCCAGGTACTTCCCTTCTACTACTTTTTTGCAGGCATGGATGGGGGCCAACCCAAGTTTCACGTGGGCAAGCATCCTATCCACGCAAGATCTACTAAGGGGCGTATTACGGATAAAGATTGGGGATGGGCTCGACACGATGATCAAGGGTACGCCTTGGCTATTGGGCTCAAACTCGGAAATCATATCCACACATGACACTTTGAAGGGTGCCTCGGTAGCGAGTCTGATCATCCTCGGATCGCGTTGCTAGGATGCGGAGCTCATATCTCGCCTGTTTGGGACGAAGAATAGGGATCAGATCCTCCAGGCCCCCTGTTTGTCAACAAGGAAAAGGATGCTTGGTATTGGGTGACTGAGCGCATAGGGATATACTCAACGAAGATAAGATATTCGGTTATGGAAAATGCCCGCTACCTTGCCCATCAAAACACAACTGTAGTAGGCAGGTCATCTATTTGGGGTATACCTTCCCCCCGCGCCACAAGGTCTTTCTTTGGAGGTGCCTTACAGACACACTACAGGTAGCCACTAATCTAAATCGTAAATATATCCCAATTACCCCAACGTGCGACATATGTGGTCGGGACATAGAGACGATTGATCACTTGTTCCTAGGTCGCAGATTTGCGAACACCAGTTGGACCCAATTTAGCAGGGTACCTCCTTATGACCATACCATGAGATGGGATTTGTGGATTGGTGGGAGGCTATTGATACAGATGGGGCGAGGACCAAAGCAGTAGAGGTTTTGTCTGTCATATGGGAAAATTGGAAAGTTTGAAATGCTCTAAAATGTGGAGGGACCAGGCCCGCGGCCCTAGAAGTGGTCTCGGTGGCCCATAAACACCTCACGACGTGGAGGGAAGCTAAATGTACCTTTGATACCCCTCACATGTCTCCTCCTTCCTGTTCGTCTCGATGGTTTCAACCCGATATGGGTACAATGGTTAAAAATATGGATGGGGCCGTTTTCCTGGATACAAACCAATCAACCTGGGGCGTAATAGCGCAAACTATAAGAGGAGTGAGACTAGCAGCGAATGGACTCCTCCTAGGCTATTAGGCCCCGATAATGGTGGAAGCATATGCAAATTGTGCAAAATTTCGAAACACGGGCGCTCTAGGAACGAGACCAATTGTCATCAGGTCAGATGCTCAAGGTAGGGGAACCTCCAACCTCACCATTCGGGACCATTATTAGGGATATATGTCATATGATTTTTCAAAAAGAGGGAGTAACCCTCCAATTTATAAAAAGAACTGTGAACAAAGCTGCAAACTGGCTTGCCAGAAAAGCGCGTTCTATGCCTGTTCTTCAGTGGTCATGTCCTTTTCTTGACGCACTCCAATATATCATGAAATTTGATAATTAATAAAAATTTGCACCTTTCAGTAAAAAAAAAGACATGGGGGCAATTAGCTAAATGGCCTTATTTTGAAGTTTGTTTAAGAATATGACCTCCAAGCAAAAAAAAAACTTTTGGTCTCTAACCTTCTCTAACTCCCCCCTCAAGTGAGTCTTTGTCATTCCCAATTTTACCCATACTTAAATATTTTATTTATTTATTTTTTCTTATGGTTTTTCGTTTCTTTTTCGTTTCCCTCAGTTTCAACGTATTGTATGTTTTTCTTCACCTTCACCCGACCATATTCTTAAACTCCCTTCTTCTGCTCTTCTTCTTCTTATTGGAGGTACCCAAGTGTTGGCCGAGTTTCATTCATAGTACACATCGTTGTTAAACAGTTTCCGAGCTCGAAATCATTGCATTGACTCAGTGAGTACCGAAACCCTAATTTCTAATTTGTTTTCGTCATCCTCACTGCATAATTTTCAGAATTATATATGTATAAATGTAGTTAATATGAAGTTCTAATGTTGTGAATATCATCATTGAAACGGAAACGGATGCATTATTGAATTGAATCTTGATAATCTTCATTTACAGTAAATTTCCCCCAATTTTCTAGGGATTTCGAATGAATGATTGTAATGTATGAAATAACCTGATACTGTGTTTTCGAAAGAACTCGTTGTTTAAAATGACCCGGTATTGGGTTATTTCAATGACCACATAATAGATGAAATGTCCAAGTACTGTATTAAATGTCCAAGTGCTGGATTAAATGATCTGGTATTGTGTTTTTTTTTTAATTCATATCCCTGTAGGTTCTTAATTCTTAATTCGTGTAGGAATGAGGAGATTATTTATCCTTGCTTCATGTGGTGGGGAATACAAGGAACATGAAGGGAAGTATATTATTGGCAAATTAGTATGAAAGGACATTAGTGGACAAAAACGAAATAGAATTCAGAGTCAATTACCAAGTGCACCACTGGAAGGTGAAGGTGTTGTTGTGAAGCCAATTCGGATAATAGATGATGCGAGTCTTGCGACCTATTGAATGTTATATGGACAGAACAACAGTCGTACAAACGTGTTACTTGTGGAACTAATACAGAAAGATACTCGTGGAGATAATATCGTTGATGAAAATTTATTCCCTCGCGAACCAGAGTACATCAAAACGGGTAGTTTTAGTGTTAATATGTTTAATGGTCTACCGAGAAAATGCGTTATTGTACCCGTAGTTGATATCAATATTGGAGAGGATGATGAACCAATAGTTGATCGTGGTGCATAACATCTTGTTGGCGAGGACGTTGAACATGTATGTGATATTGTAGCAGTATAAGGTGATATTGGAGTAGTAGAAGGTGGTATTGAAGCAGCAAAAGATAACCCTGAAGATATGGGGCACCGACATTATGGTTCGTTCCGATTGATTGATGAACAACCCTTGACCCCATTTGGTTTCTCAGATGGGTCAGACATGAAAGTTGGTCAAGATTTTCCTAACAAAGATGAGGTTCTAAGAAAGTTCAGGATTGTTGCATTGAAATGTAAGACTAGGTTTGATTTTAGAGTAATCAAATCTACCCCGGATTTGTATGTTGTAAAATGTCGTGCGAAAGAATGTGGATGGATGGTGCGTGCAACGAAAGTGAGGGAAGTAGCACGCTTCACTATAAGAACGTATCACAAGTGACACACTTGCTCCATAGATTCTCTACCAGCAAATCACAATCAAGCAACTATGGAATTGGTTGGCACCTATTTGAGTGATTTTTTTTAATGGTGATGAGCTACCCCCTCCAAAAACAGTTCAAGGTTGGATGCAAGGTACCCACCAGATGGACATAACTTATTAGAAAGGTTGGATGGGACGACAACTTGCAAACACTAAGATCAAAGATTTCCCTGTTAAAAGTTATCAACTTCTTCCTTTCTATCTACAGCTTGTTAAACAATTCAATCCAGGCACATTGACAGATCTACTGGTAAATGATCAGGGGGAATTAGAATATTGTTTTACAGCATATGACGCATGCATTAAAGGATTCAGGCATATGAGATAGGTTGTTGGTGTGGATGGTATTTGGCTGAAGACAAAGTTTAAAGGGGTAATGCTAGTTGTATCGGAACACGATGGTAGTTTTAAGATGTACTGTAAAACCCCGCTTAGTTTAAAAGAGTATGTATTTGAAATCTGAAACGTTTGGGTGAGTTTTGCTACAAGTATGTTTGTTTAAAAAAATAAAATAAAATAATAATAAAATAAAAGAGCAGGTCAGGCCTGACCCTGGTCAGCCCAACCCACTCCTTTTCCCCTTCGGGCCGTGCGGCCCAACATCACCTGAATCCCACTTTGGCTCAAGCCCAAATGATGGCTTTGGCTTAAAAGACAAACTCTTTAGGGTTAGCGTCATTTTTTTCTCAGACGCCACCCTCAGCTCCTTCATCTTCGTCGAACCCTCCGATCCAGACCCACTCTCTCCCTCACCGTCCTCTCCTTCACCTTCTCCGGCCAGATCCGACCGCGCCGTCCCTCCCACCTCCTCTTCTTCCTCTCCATCTCCGGCCATCTCTCCCACCGCCTTCCACCATGTAAAGACCGGGAAAATTTGTTATTTAATTATTAAAGTTTAACGTCGAGGTTAGAGAACGGTGTGAAAATTAAAGGATTTTTGGTCCGAGTTCAAAAAAAAATAGAGAGAAAGAAATTTCAAAAAAAAAGGAAAAAGGCCCGACCAGCCTGCCCTCTCGTTTGGGCCGCACGACCCAACATGTACCTGAGGCCCAAGGGTTACCAAGCCCAGCTGATGGATTTAGTATAAAAGGGAAAGTTAGGGTGAAACCCTAACATTTGCAGCCTCTTTCTCTCCTCCCTCTGATGCCGACCTCGCCCCTCTCTCACCTCTCGTCTCCGGCCGAACCCTCAACGGAAACCGGCGTCTTCACCTTCTCCAACCACCACACAGCCACCACCGAGCCCTCTTCCTCCCTCATCTCCCTCTGCACCACTACCCCTCAAACCCCGACCTTCCTCTCCGCACACAAGCCGCCGCCCCGAGCCACCACCTCCGGCCAGCTCGGGTCCCCGACCACCCTTTCCCTCTCCCGATCCAGTGCCGTCCGAGACCTCCTCGCCATCCTCTCACCAGCTCCGGCAACGCCCGACCTCTCCCGAGCCTAGCCGACCCTCCCGTCTCCCTTTCTCCTCGTCGCCGTCCACACGGCCGTCCCCGTCCCGAGCCCTAACTCGCCACCGTCTTCCTCTAACCCGAGCTCCCGCCGTCGCCGGCGAGCACATCAGATCCGGGACGGGACCGAGCCGTCCGGATCCGAGGCGAACCTCCGCCGTGCTCAACCCGCCCTCCACCGATCTCTATTTCCTACGGTGAGAAATCTCACCACAGAGTTTGGTCGCCGGCGATGGCTTCGCCGGTGGCCGGATCCGTTTCCTTAACGTCTTCCCGCTTTATATTCTGTCCCGTTTTGCCTTAGATCTGATCGGTTTTACTCTATATTTCTACTTGGATTTGGACGTGTTGGACACAGCTTGGTTGAAGCATAAAACTAATGAAAAGAGGATCGGTTAAAAGGAAAGTGATTAAAAACGACTCAGATCCGTTAAATGAGAAAAAGGAATTGTTTTAAAACGGAAAGAAAAATCAGAGTTTAATTAAAGAGGAATTTTATTTGAAACGAACATCGATGGTCTAAGGGAAAAAGGGGAAAATGAAATCGGTTCGAGTTCTTAAGAAAATTGATAAAACTAGATCTGGTTAAACTAAAAGGGTTTTTAAAACGAAAGTCGGTTGTTAAGATTAGACTTGAGTTAACTTAAATCGAAAAGGAAAAACGAACTCAGATCAGATTTAGAAAGGTTTGGACCAAAACCTTGAGTGTGGAAAAGAACTGAAAGGGATCGTTTGTTTTAACACAAAATCGGAATTAAATAAAGCAAAGGAGTTCAAAGACGGTTTTGAGTTGAAAATGGTTTTAACTGGGTTTTGGATCAAATCTGAGTTCGGTGCGCGGGTGCTCGAACCCGATCCGTCGTAATCCCGCTCGAGTTTAAAGGACAACTGTCGGTTTTAAACTAGTTTAATCGTGACCTTTAAATTAACCTTGGAACCGCCTCTAATTATGGATTTCGTGTTATCTTTAGAGTCCGGCTTCGATCGAAGTGAAGCTCGGAGGTAGCGAGCCAGAACATCAGCAGCTAGGAAGCGTAGCGGTTGCTCTTCAGTTGAGGTAGCGAAAAGTAGCCGGATCTCGGCCCTGACTAGGGAAAGTTAACAGTAGAAATTGCATGTGACACCGGGGTGTCGTGGGTTGAGTAGGTTAGTGAATATTAGAAATGCATGATACGGGAACGTAGCGATTATTGGAATGCATGTGACACTTAGTAGTGTCGTAGGAGCAGAGAACTTAGCGATATTTGTTTTACAGGAGGCATATGACCATGCCCGGAGGTTGATTGTGGAACTGTTTATAGTAAGACTACTGGAGGCATATGACCATGCCCAGAGGTTGTTTGTGAAGCTAGTGATCTTAGGACTGTTGGAGGCATCGTTTATGCCGGAGGTTGTTGTGCGTTATTTGTTGTTGAGTTTGGGTGGCCTTGAGAGCCTGTGTTATTTATCGTCGAGTTTGGGTGGCCTTGAGAGCCGTGTTATTTATTGTTGAGTTTGGGTGGCCTTGAGAGCCCGTGTTATTTATCGTCGAGTTTGGGTGGCCTTGAGAGCCGTGTTATTTATTGTTGAGTTTGGGTGGCCTTGAGAGCCCGTGTTATTTATTGTGGAGTTTGGGTGGCCATGAGAGCCCTTGTGTTTGCTGTGGAGTTTGGGTGGCCATGAGAGCCCGTGTGTTATTTTGGTGTCTTGGGGTTGTTGAGCCCGTGAGTTAAGTGGTTGTGTTTTGGGAGGCCATGATGGCCCGTGGGGTTGTTGAACCCGAGTCCTGACTGTTGAGGTGTTTTGAGTGGCCTTGAGTGCCTGTTTGTTGAACTTGCTTGTGTTTGTGGTTGTGTTTGCCCGAACCGACTGTGTGTCGGGGAGTGGTGTGGATTTTGGCAGGTTACGAGCATTCTTGGGCTGGCCTGACCAAACTCGAGCCTCGACAAGTTTTAAGCTTTCTTCGGCTAGCCTGTTCCGTGTCCGGATCCCGAAAGGTTATGAGCATTCTTCGGCTAGCCTGATCCGTGACCGGGTCCCGGCAGGTTACGAGCATTCTTCGGCTGGCCTGATCCGTGTACGAGGCTCGGCAGGTTCTGAGCATTCTTCGGCTAGCCGGATCCGTGTTCGTGTCTTTGGGGAAGGTCGTCATTGTTTGTTGTGTCGGTTTTACTTTACGAGTTTGAGGTTGAGTCTGGTGAGGGAGGTTACCGAGTAGCTGGTTTGCGATCCTTTGTGATCTTGTTTGGTGTGCGATCCTTTGTGATCTTGTTTGATGTTGCGTCGTTTCTTTCGAGTCATTGGGAGAGGTCGTGATCGTTGTGTCGGGTCTACTTTACGTGTCTAAGTGTTGAGTTGGTCAAGGAAGATAACAGTGGGTGTATGATCAGTCAGAGTCCTTGGGTTGGGGACAGTGTCCCCCGGTGTAGACTTTATTATTGGTGTTACCGGCATTGTCTACTAATTATGTCGTAGTCAGTCTGTTATCCGTGGTGGTGAGCGAACGCTCACCCCTAGCTGCTTTTCCTACAGGTACTGATCACAGGACGGACTAGGTGAGCTCTCGAAGCTTGTGGAGCTAGGAGCGGAGTCCGGGTTGTTTTTGAGTCTAGTGACGGATACCTACTTTTGTCCACTTGTTGGAACGTGTTTTAAATTGTAAATATTATTTTTTTGTGGAACTAAACTGGCTTTTTAAAGTGATTTAATGAAAACAGGTTTCAAGTATCGTATCTTTTTAAATGTTCGCGTCCCGAGTTCGGTTCGCTGAAATTGGGGCGTGACACACCATCTCCGACCTTCCCCGACCAGCTCCGGTCATGGCCACGCCGTATCGACCACCTCCTCCTCCATAGCCACGGTCTCCACCTTCGTCCTCCCCGCTCGAGCTCGCCGGCGTCCTCTCCCGACCCTCGTATCGCCGGCGCCGCCTTCTCTCTCCCGAGTTCCCGCTGCGGACCCTCTCTCACCCAGCTTCGATCCGGCGCTAGGGTTCTCGGCTAGCTCGCTGGTACACGACCCGCGTCGTCCGAGCGTCCTCCGCCGTCACCCCGTCGCCGTCCGTCTCCCTTTACGGTGAGAGTCGGCACTTTAGGGTTTGGTCGCCGGGTTCTCCACCGGTGGCCGGCCGGGATGTAAATCCGACCCTTTCTTCTCTCTTTTATTTCTGTTACCGAATATTTGTGGATCTGGAATCAGTTGAAACCATTTTCGTCTTTAGATCTGGATTGGTTAAATCAGAAGCTGGTGGATCTGAACATTTGGGAACAAAATCTGTTGTTTTGAAAACGAAGAACATAAAAGGTTTTTGAAATAAAAGAAATTATAATCATATTTGATTTAAGACGGGTTTTAGAATCACGGACGAATAAAACGGACGTGTGAGCGAGACGATAAAAAAATCGGACTTATACGGGACTAAAAGTGGAATGATGAATCGGACACCTCGGGAATCGTGCCTCGGGATCTGTGCACTGGAAATCGTACCTCGGGAAACGCGCATCGGGTTCTATGCTCGGGGTTTGGGTGCTTGAACCCGATTCGTCGTAATCCCGCTTTTATCCCGTTCGAGTTTAAAAGGACAACATGTGGTTTTTATTCTGTACAACTCCTGTTCTGATTGTAAGTTTAACTGTTAAAACCCAGAGCTTAGACTTCGCCCGAGAAGACGAAGACCACTCCGGAACCCGTGTGAAGAACGAAGGAGAGACTAATCGACTTTAAAGCAGAGTATTATTAGATGAAGACCGCAAGGTAGGGGAAGTCTAACTACTCGAGTATTTCAATACTAGTATGCCTATTAGGTTAATAAAATTCGGAAAGGTCCTAGGATTGCTTATAGGATGCGAATAACTAGAATAATTGTCTTTCACTTACTGATAATCGGATGTGTCTAGTATGCATGCTTAGGATGAGAATAACTAGTGTAACTCGCTTTCAATACTTGGGAATTGATTTACTGGTAGAGCGGCCGTGAAAAGCCTTCGGATTAGTTGTTGTGTTAGGTTCACATGCTTGGTTGCTAGTTATTAGGATAATCAAGAGTGTAATGAAACTAGTTTAATTTTATGCTTGATTGATTTAATGCTTACATGATTGGTTGATTGAATGTTTGCATGATTGATTGAATGTTTGAACGGGTGATCGAGTATGACTGATTGTGCCAAGGGGCACGATCAGGTGATCGATGGACCGATGGTTCGTGACAGGTAAGTATGACGGTAAGGGTAATTGTGGGTGTGAATCCCGTGTGGTGTGTATTGATGAACGTGTGTACTTCTAAGATTGAGGATTAAGTGAATGTCTGTGTGTTGTGGCGAAAGTGTGATTCGATAAGTGCTGACTGGTGATAAGTTATGGTGTGTTTCCCTTATTTATGTTCTTGAGATGTTTGATTGTTCGGTTCGGGACTACACCGGGGGGGGGGTAATCCGATGGTGTTATGGTGGTTGGAGTTGACAGATTTTTCGTGATAATGGTTGAGTGTTGGAGTTTGATAGATTCTTCATGATAATGGTTGAGTGTTGGAGTTTGACAGATTCTTCGTGATAATGGTTGAGTATTGGAGCCTGAGGGCATTGTGTTAGTCTTAGTGCCCGTAGTTCAATCCTAAATGTCCAAATGTACATATCATCGTTAGCAATAAAATTAAAGCGACTTTATATTACTTATGTGTTGGAGTAATATATCGACGTGTGCTCTGATCTATGCCCACCATGCGAATAGAACCATAGATCGAGATAGATCACACTCGATGGGTCCCTAGTAAACAAAGCTTCACTAGAAGCGACTGGTATGAAAGATGGCTCTTTATGGCTTACGTTCTGTTAGTCATTGGAATGGGATTCCGGAGTCTGATCATAGATATCATGTGGGACATGATATTGGACGACCCGCCCTGAATATGTGTCATAGATTAAGTCATGAACATATTCAGTGTCCTAGCTTGTCATGTATCCTTAGACCAAGGAGTCTTTGTGATCGCTATGTAGTCAACAACTGAGTTTGACCTGAGCCTAACGTTGTCCGTAACAGGGCTTCCATAACGGCCAGGATTGGCTTGGGGACGGGCTACATGAGTGACACGAAAGGCGGCTAAGGGATTTATCCCTCATACTGAGGTATGGGAAAGATATCGGTTCTCAGCCACTTGATCGAGAGTGACTGAAAGAATAGCATGGCCATGCACATGATACTGGGTATCATATCTTCAGTCATCTCACATATCAAGGAACGGTGATTGAGAATAATAAGGATGGCGGCTCTATGCCTTATCTCAATCAGGATATCGGAGATAAAAGGATAATGACAGGGATGACGGAAAGGTTAGAATCGACAGGGTCGATTCGTTATGCAGTGTCAGGCAATACTAAAGTCTCGTTAGTTGCCACTTAAATAGGATCAAGTAAAATGGGATTTTACGTTGATCTATTGACATGCATAAACCTAAGGGTCACACCGGAGGATGAAACTCATTGACACATTTATGGAGAATGGCCAAAAGGGAGTTGTCTCGGGACATGACCAAAACTGGGTTTTGGGTCATGTGCCCGTATGTGAATAGGACTTTACGGATCGAGACAAGGCTTGGAGTCTTGGGATTGATCGCGTCGGATAATGTTGGACATTTCCGGTATGGAAGGCTTGGAGGCGATGAGCGAATCACGGGACCTCGTTGGAAATGGCCATGGGCCATGTTCCAAGAGGCCCATGAAAGGCCCATGCAACCAAGGCCCATGGAACTAATTAATCAAGTCTTGATTAATCAGTACTAAGTAAGCAAGACAAGGATTAAGGTGTTGGTGATTCACCACCTAACCCAATCTTGTCTTGCCATACTTTGTCCTATTTACACCTTACTTGACACCATACTTGTCCCATGCCTTTAGTTGGACAAGTATGGGTTTTGTTATGTTTAAGTCATCTTTTTTCAACATAACAAACACAAGACAAGAATAGGAAACACATTTTCTCTCCCTCTTCCATGGCCATTTCGGGTTTGGCTAATTTCCACCTCCATTTTTGTGTTCTTGAGTACTCAAAGAGAAGAACTATGTGGCTTTGATTCCCATGTGGATACGTAGGCGTCTTGGAGACTCAAGCCAATCATTCGTTACCCGGTGTTCTTGTTTTGGTAAGAACTAGTGCTAAAATTTTCTCTTGTGAATCCATTCTTTGTTAGTTGTTTCATGGTTTTAATCGTCTCTTGGTTTTCATTGATTTTCCGCTGCGAGTTGGTTCATCTCCAACCTTACCTCGAGACCCAACACATTGATTATTGGAGCCTGAGGGCATTGGTTATTGGAGATGGACTTTACGGGACAGTTGGATGGATTACTCTGTGAGAAATGGTTACTGTGGTTTCACCCAAGTGTTTGCGTCCTACGAGAGCACTACCTTGGTTCCCTATGACTTATGGTCTTTGGAGGCATTTCCGAGAATTCCGACGATGAGCATCCCTATGGGATGGTTTCCGGTGCCCCGATGTAAGTGCCTCCTCTGGACCGAGGGAAAATCTGATATGATATGGGTACTCTGGTGGATCAGAATATGGAAACCGATGTGATCCCAGAACCTATCCATGGATCGGAGGCTTGAGAAAGCGAGTGGTTGGCGTGATATTAATTGCTCCCATTTTAATAAGTTATGATTCGTTATAGTATTTTCAGGGAATCTTTTAAGTTAATGTTATCTTTTAAAAACTGATACTATTTTCTTACACTGATTCCATAACATTTCCTTGATTAATAGTATTTACTCGTTCCCAGTTGTGATGGTTTTCTATTCTATTATAATGTTCTCTGTTTATTCTCTGGGAAGTTATCATTATCCTTGAGAATGCGCTATTGTTATCGTTGCCTTTTATTTGTTTACTATATCTTTTGGTCTAAGGGTTTTAAGTATTTTTGTGACATCGCACTAAAGCAGTTTTAATATTAAACTTGGAGGCTAAAGTTTGTCTATGATTTTCCCTACTGAGCGTAAGCTCACCCCTATTTGTTTATTTATTGTGTGTACAGGTGTGCTTGAGATCTGGGGAATTCGAGGCTCGGGAGCTTCCGGATGTCTTGAGGGTTGTATTAGAGATGTGTTGGTCCACATTGTTAAACTTTATTTATCTTGTGTTACTGGTCAAGTTTTGACACTATAGTTGAAATTTTGGTTTGGATTATTGAGAATTATTTTGGACTTTCTTTCATCTTTAACAGAGTTTATTACTATTTTACTACTTTTATCTCGTTTGTTTCTAGTCACGTCTTGAATCCGGCCAAAACCGGATTTGGGGCGTGACATGTACCATCTTGCTTGGGCCGTGGTAGACTCGGAGAACCTAGCATCATGGACATGGTTCATGAAGAATTTATAAAACTGCACACCAGATTCGAGTGAGTTAGTAATCATTTCTGATAGAAATGCAAGTATCATAAAAGTAGTGTAAACTATCTACCCAACTATAGATCATGGCCAATTTAGGTGGCATCTCCAGCAAAATATTGTTGACAAGGTTAGAAAAAAGAAGTAGAAGATCTTTTTTAGGAAGTTGATGATGCATACACAATTAAAAAATTCAACGAAAAGTACGCTGAGTTGCACGCAAGATATCCACTAGCGACAAAATATATGGAGGAAACAAACATATCATTACATCAGTGGGCGAGAGCCCACTTCCGATCTAAGCGGTACAATTTCATGACAACGAATGAGATCGATTCTATAAATTCAGCTTTATGCCAAGCCAGAAAATGGCCTATCATTGCATTGTTAGCCAAGATGCATGCGACAACACTGTGTGGTTCAACAACCGTCGCAATTCAATAAATAGTTAGAGCTAGTGTGGCAGTTGATTGGAGGACCGTGTCTTACCGATTATGCATATAGAGATATGTGTCAACGTCAAAGATGCCAAAGATTTTTACATGGGATGACCCATTTTGAGAATACTCCATGGAACACAAGACATGAGTATTTCTCAACTACAAAAATACGACCATGACATCACCATACTATGTATATGTGTTGATTTATGTCTTAACATAACCAAGATCTACTCTTGACAAGATAGCTATTTAGGTTGTGCTCAAATGTGGATACATATATATGAGGTATATGGGTGATGGTCACATGGGCTTGTCACTTGTATTTATACGAGTCAAATGTCATCAGGGCCCCTCTTGTATGCATGTGATTTGTCACCTACGATCCGAACTTAAGATCAAGCAAACTATTGAATGTATTGAAGGATGATGATGCTTTTATGCCTTATGTTCAGTCAAGACATCGCCAAACGAAAAAGGGTGAAATCAATTATGGTAACAGGATCGATAAAGAGAAAGTCAAGGCTTCGTACGACTTGGGCAGTTATGGGCCTTGCTAGGAGTTACCCGTAACTTGTGGATGAAATGATGCTTTCAATCTCACTGCCGACGTCATATATTCTAATGAGTCACACACAATAGAGTAAAGACCGCGACGAAATAAACCTTGAAGGTTCGACTTAAGTAAATCAAGAAAGTTATATTTGATATAGCAAGCCTATTTATTTAATTACTTATTCATGAGATGATGTCATTAAATATAATTGGCTTGTCCGAACACTAATTAGATAATAGGGGTATTCGACAAATCTATATATCTATCTATCTATATAGGGTAGCTATCCAGTAAAAACCACCCTTATTGTGCAAACTACGAACCAATCTAAGCCACAGGATGCGGTCAAAGTGACGTCATCAGAGCGCGCGCGGTGCTGACACGAGGCCGCTTCGCGCGCGCCTCTGCCCACGCGCGTGAGCGTGTTGACCACACGCGCGCACAGTGCTGATCGTTTGCGCGCGCGGGTGCTGATAGTTTGGTATAAATGCAAACTATCAGCACTGTGCGCGCAAACGATTATCACTGTGCGCGCAAAACGATCAGTACTGTGCGCGCGCGCACCAGCAGCTCGCGTGCCCACATGTCAGCACCTAGTGAGTTCGTAGTTTTCACAATAAGGTGCGGTGTTTTATATATTTATTGCCCACGTGTCAGCATCTGGTGCGCTCTGCTGACATCACTTTGGGGGATCCTATGTCTCAGATTGGTTCGTAGTTTGCACAATAAGGGGTGATTTGTACCTATATATATATACAGGGGAGCTTTCGGGTACAAACCTTATTTCGGGTCAGAACGTAGAACTAATCTGGGCCATTGATTACCCAGATCGGATGGCCACCGAAATTCAGGGAGGGGAGGGGGTGGTGATTGATTACGAAACCAATTACAAGATAACGATTATCACTGTGCGCGCAAAACGATCAGTACTGTGCGCGCGCGCACCAGCAGCTCGCGTGCCGACATGTCAGCACCTAGTGAGTTCGTAGTTTGCACAATAAGGTGCGGTGTTTTATATATTTATTGCCCACGTGTCAGCATCTGGTGCGCTCTGCTGACATCACTTTGGGGGATCCTATGTCTCAGATTGGTTCGTAGTTTGCACAATAAGGGGTGATTTGTACCTATATATATATACAGGGGAGCTTTCGGGTACAAACCTTATTTCGGGTCAGAACGTAGAACTAATCTGGGCCATTGATTACCCAGATCGGATGGCCACCGAAATTCAGGGAGGGGAGGGGGTGGTGATTGATTACGAAACCAATTACAAGATATGCATTAATTAAAAAGATATTTAAAGATATGCATTAAATATGGGCCATTAATTCTACGATCTAAGGGCCCAGATTGATAGTTCTACGTTCTGACGAAAGATATAAGTTTGTGCATGATTGTTATCCTATATACATATATATAGAGTTGGTATCAGGTACAAACCACCCCTTATTGTGCAAACTACGAACCAATCTGAGCCATAGGATTCCCCCAAAGTGATGTCAGCAGAGCGCACTAGATGCTGACACGTGGGTAATAAATATATAAAACACCGCACCTTATTGTGCAAACTAAGAAACTCACCAGGTGCTGACACGTGGGCGTGCGCGCTGCTGGTGCGCGCGCGCACAGTACTGATAGTTTGCGTAGCACGGTACTGATAGTTTGCGCGCACAGTGCTGATAGTTTGCATTTGTACTAAACTATGAGCATCGTGCTTGTAAACTATCAGCACCTGCGCGCGCGTGGTCAACATGCACACACGCGCGGGCAGAGGCGCGCGCAAAGCGGCCACGTGTCAGCATCGTGCGCGCTCTGCTGACGTCACTTTGACCGCATCATGTGGCTTAGATTGGTTTGTAGTTTGCACAATAAGGGTGGTTTTTACTGGATAGGTACCCTATATATAGAGTTGGTATCAGGTACAAACCACCCCTTATTGTGCAAACTACAAACCAATCTGAGCCATAGGATCCCCCCAAAGTGTTGTCAGCAGAGCGCACCAGATGCTGACACGTGGGCAATAAATATATAAAACACCGCACCTTATTGTGCAAACTACGAACTCACCAAGTGCTGACACGTGGGCGCGCGCTGCTGGTGCGCGCGCGCACAGTGCTGATCGTTTTGCGCGCACAGTGCTGATCGTTTTGCGCGCACAGTGCTGATCGTTTGCACGCACAGTGCTGATAGTTTGCATTTTTACCAAACTATCAGCACCCGCGCGCGCAAACGATCAGCACTGTGCGCGCGCGAAGCGGCCACGTGTCAGCATCGCGCGCGCTCTGCTGACGTCACTTTGACCGCATCCTGTGGCTTAGATTGGTTCGTAGTTTGCACAATAAGGGTGGTTTTTACTGGATAGCTAACTTATATATATATATATATATATAGGGCTATCAAGTACAAAACACTCCTTACATCAGAACATAGAACTAATCGACATCATCCAATATTGTAAATCAAGGGCCCATATGTTACACGAATTTGGCTGATTTTTTTTAACGCGCGGGTATGCAAGGTAAATTGGGAAAATCGTTGTTGAGAATCGCATATGAAAAAGGGCTGCGATTTTCGTTTTTTTACCATGTTTACTATTTTGATCTTTCCTGCTTCGTTTCAACTCCGATTTATTTTTTCTTGCGCCAATAATTTTATTTTTTCCAAGATCTATCTATCAAGTAGCATATTAAATACATTTTGAAGCAAGAAAAAAAAACGATTTACTCAAACAAAAAAAGGGAACGAAATTAATATATGTTTTATAATGTCCAGTTGTATGTGTACACTAAACTTAATGTATGTTTATGTTGTAAAGTGAAAAGTTATGGGTAGTATACATACAAATGCATTTGCAAAAACATACATTAAGGTTATCTTACACATATAGATGAAAATGGTAAAAAAATACATTAAGTTTAGCGTACACATACAAATGAAAATGGGGAGAACATATATTAAGTTTAGACTACGCATATGCAGTTGCGAAAACATAAAAACATACATTAAGTTTAGCCTAAACATGCAAATGAAAATGACAAGAACATACATTGAGTTTAGCTTCTATAATACATACATTAGGTATACTACGCATAACTTTTCACTTTACAACATAAACATACATTAAGTTTAGCGTACACATACAAATGAAAATGGGGAGAACATACATTACGTTTAGCCTACACATATGCAGTTGCGAAAATATAAAAACATACATTAAGTTTAGCCTACACATACAAATGAAAATGGCAAGAACATACATTGAGTTTATGTTCTATAATACATACATTAGGTTTGGTGTACACATACAACTAAAAAAAGCAAAACATACATTAATTTCGTTTCCTTTTTTGTTTGTTTGAGTAAATCGCATTTTTCTTGCTTCAAAACACATTCAATATGCTACTTGATAGATAGGTCTTGGAAAAAGAAAAATATTGGCGTAAGAAAAAAATTAAATCGGAGTTGAAACGAAACGGGAAAGATCAAAATAATAAACTTGGTGAAAAAAAAGGAAAGCCATAGTCGAATATACCCTCTAAACAGATGGAAAAAACGATTTCAGAATAGAATTAGGCGCGTGTGGATTAAATAAGAAATCTAATCTCACCCATCCAAAAAATGATTTCAAGGGATATGATTAGTTCTACGTTCTGACCAGTTTGTAAGGTTTGTACCTGATAGTGATTCTATATATATATATATATATATAGGGTTGGTATCAGGTACAAATCACCCCTTATTGTGCAAACTACGAACTCACCAGGTGCTGACACGTGGACGCGCGCGCTGTTGGTGCGCGCGCATAGTGCTGACACGTGGCGTGCATAGTGCTAATAGTTTGGGCGCACAATGCTAATAGTTTGGCACTGTGCGCCCAAACTATTAGCACTGTGCGCGCGCGTGGTCAACACTATGCGCGCGCGCTCGCTCGCGCTCTGCTGACGTCACTTTGACCGCATCCTGTGGCTTAGATTGGTTCGTAGTTTGCACAATAAGGATGGTTTTTACTATATATATATATATATATGGGACCTTTCAGGTACAAACCAATATTTAGATACGAAATACGAATTAATCCCAACTTTGGAATCGTAGAATGCCCAAGGGCTGCGATTTTCGCATGGCTGATTTTTTTTTATTTTTTTTTCACCAAGTTTCTTATTTTGATCTTTCCCACTTCGTTTCAACTCCGATTTAATTTTTTCTTGCGCCAAAAACTTTCTTTTTTCAAGATCTATCTATCAAGTAGCATATTGAATATGTTTTGAAGCAAAAAAAAACATGTACAAGCAAAAACACAAATCGTTAACCGTGCACCAATGTATGTTTTTGCAACTGCATTTGTATGAATAAGCTAATCTTAATGTATGTTTAAGCTAATCTTAATTTATTAGCTTACACGTACAAAACATACATACACATGCAAATGAAAATAGTAAGAATATACATTAAGTTTAGCGTATACATACAACTGAAACAACATGCATTAAGGTTGACTTACATATACAGATGAAAATGCCAAGAACATACATTTAAAATTGCATAAACATACATTAAGTTCAACGTACATATATAACTGAAAATTAAAAAACATGCAGTTGTAAAAACATATATACAAAAACATACATTAAAATTAGTTTATTCATACAAATGCAGTTGTAAAAACATACATTAGTGCACGGTTAACAATTTGTGTTTTTGCTTGTACATGTCTTTTCTTGCTTCAAAACATATTCAATATGCTACTTGATAGATAGATCTTGAAAAAAGAAAAAAATTGGCGCAAGAAAAAATTAAATCGGAGTTCAAACAAAACGGGAAAAATCAAAATAAGAAACTTGGTGAAATTTTTTTTTTAAAAATTTCAGCCTTGCCTTATGCGATTACATGCGATTCCAAGGCTGGGATGGATTCGTATTTCGCAAAAAATTGGCATGGTCGTACCTGAATGTTATCCTATATATATATATATATATATATAGAGGATAGCTATCAGGTGCAAACCTTATAACTTCGTCAGAATGTATAACTTTTAATTTGGGCCCTTGGATAATAGAATTAAAGGCCCAGATTTAATGCATATCTTTTTAATATCTTTTTAATATCTTTTTAATTAATGCATATCTTGTAATTGATTTCGTAATCAATCACCCCCACCCCCCTGAATTTCAGTGGTCATCCGATTTGGATAATCAATGGTCCAGATTGGTTCTACGTTCTGACCCGAAAATGAGTTTGTACTTGATAGCCCCCTATATATATATATAGGGAGGCTTTCAGGTGCGAACCCCTCCTAAAATGCGAGCCTGCGAACTCAACTACAAACATGACACGTGTCGCGCTTAGAAATGCTCATCTTTTTTTTCCCACCAAGTTTATTAATTCGATTTTTCCCGCTTCGTTTCAACTCCGATTTCATTTTTTCTTGCGCCAATATTCTTATATTTTCAAGAGCTTTCTAACAAGTAGTGGATTGCATATATTTTGATGTGTTTTTGAATACGTGTGTGGATGTGTGAATATGAGTGCGAAAAAGTGTGATGTGTTTTGCAAATTTAGTGTTTTTTGCAAATTTAGTGTATATGGTTTGCGGATGTAGTGTATATGGTTTGCGGATTTAGTGTATATGGTTTGCGAATTTAGTGTTTTTTGCAAATTTAGTGTATATGGTTTGCGGATGTAGTGTATATGGTTTGCGGATTTAGTGTATATGGTTTGCGAATTTAGTGTATATGGTTTGCGAATTTAGTATGGGAAAAAACATATCTCATGTAACTTAACATTGCTCAACTCATGTCTGAAACTGGTTCACTATGTTTCCTCTTGCAAGTTGCAACAACCTACTTGGACCATGCCATGTAGTTTTTTTTTAAAAGATACCAAAATACACTTGTCATGTTTATTTAACTAATCTGTGAGGAATTACATATATTATATACATATCTATTAATCCAATTTGACCATCTGGAAGTGTGAAATATAAATTCAAGAAGCCAAATGTTCAATTTAAACACGTGATCCATTGGTTCTTGGTCAACATCGTAAGTTTACTAAGTGCCTTGACATACATGCACCTCTAACTCATTTTTGAAATAAAAACTTATTTGATATTATTGTTATAACCCAACCGTGTTTACTTAATCAACCTACAAAATCCTTGTTCTCCAGAAAGATGTGATCAAGCACTAAATTCGCAAGTGATATTGCATACAAAAGTGTGAAAATTACACTAAATTCGCAAACCATATACACTAAATCCGCAAACCATATACACTAAATCCGCAAACCATATACACTAAATTTGCAAAACACACTAAATTTGCAAACCATATACACTAAATCCGCAAACCATATAAACTAAATCCGCAAACCATATACACTAAATCCGCAAACCATATACACTAAATCCGCAAACCATATAAACTAAATCCGCAAACCATATACACTAAATCCGCAAACCATATACACTAAATCCGCAAACCATATACACTAAATTTGCAAAAACACATCACACTTTTCGCACTCATATTCACACATCCACACACGTATTCAAGAACACATCAAAATATATGCAATCCACTACTTGTTAGAAAGCTCTTGAAAAAATAAGAATATTGGCGCAAGAAAAAATGAAATCGGAGTTGAAACGAAACGGGAAAAATCGAATTAGTAAACTTGATTATAACAAAAAGGGGTGCATTTTCTGAGCGCGACACATGGCGCAATCTGGTTGAGTTCGCATGTTCGCACCGTAATTCATGGTTCGCACCTGATTGCTGTCCTATATATATATATATATATAGGATAGCTATCAGGTACAAACTTGTATCTTTCGTCAGAACGTAGAACTTTCAATCTGGGCCATTGGATCGTAAAATTAAAGGCCCAGATTTAATGCATATCTTTTAATATCTTTTTAATTAATGCATATCTTGTAATTGATTTCGTAATCAATAACCCCTCACCCCCCCTGAATTTCGGTGGCCATCCGATTTGGATAATCAATGGTCCAGATTAGTTCTACGTTCTGACCCGAAACAAGGTTTGTACTCGATAGCCCCTCTATATATAGGGGAACAATCAAGTAAAAACCTTATTTCGGGTCAGAACGTAGAACTAATCTGGGCCATTGATTACTCAGATCGAATGGCCACCGAAATTCAGGGGGGTGGTGATTGATTACGAAATCAATTACAAGATATGCATTAATTAAAAAGATATTAAAAGATATGCATTAAATCTGGGCCATTAATTCTACGATCCAAAGGCACAGATTGATAGTTCTACGTTCTGACGAAAGATACAAGTTTGTACCTAATTGTTATCCTATATATATATATATATATATATATATATATTATTGTTAGTTTAATTTATCTAGTTAGAATAAGGAAATTGTAAGATAAGTCTAGAATTGTCTACACAAGAGGGAATCCTAGTTGGACTAGATTAAAGGAAACAAGACTCATTTATGATTCCTCATGTGCAAAGTTTCATAATTCTAATTGGTTTTCGTTTAAAGGAAAGAAAAGTCTATAAATATAACACTAATGATTGTCGAAAATCATATGCATTAGTGCTGCAATTTTCGACCACCATATATAAAGAGCAAGAGGGAAAAGTTCAAGAGCTACTAGCAAGCTTTATGGTTGTTACTTAGAACATGTACAATGGAAGGGATTGGGTTAGAGGCTTGGATTTGGGCTTGGATGCTGACTGTACAAAATACTGGGATGCATGACTCAAAATAAACTGTGTTTTACAATAGCAAGTTCTTGATTGAGTCGTGGATTGTGAGTGGATGTTGACTGGTTAATTAATTGATATTTTGCTGTATTATTTAATTCTTTATTAAAACAGTTAATATTATAAAAAATTGAAACAAATCTGAAAAAAAAATAAGTAATGATAATATAAAATAATGATAAATAAATTTAACACGAATAAAAATGAACTTGAACTTTTATTCATCCCCTTTTAATACAACCCCAACAAAATACAAGTTCAAGAATACAATTTCACATACACATCATTGTGGTGGTGGTGGTGGTTGTTGTCGAAGAGCTTTAATTTCAGCTTCAATCTCTTCCATAATATGCCAAATTCGGGACTTCAGCTAATCGTGTCGTCCCAACTTGGTTTCGTTGAAGTTGGAGGTATCCTTTTTTTCCAAGGCATTGTATTTTTCGTAGTATTGTTGCCACCGGTCGGTTAACTACTGAAATAGGCGGGTCCTTTCTAGGTTTCCTTTGAAGCTTGATCATTCCAGCTCCGCCATGGCAGTTGTTTGGTCCATGAGGTTGTTCCCCTTCCTCTTTGAAGCCTTCTTTCCAAACGGTCGCGTTTGGCGAGGTGTTTGAGAGGGACATGTATCGGTCGTAGGGGAGGCGGGTGTTTCGTTGAGAGGGACCTCACCTCCCTCGTTTAGATCGCAAGATGCCCATTCTGGTGCTTGAGACTCACCAACGACATGTCTGTAATCTTCACCTGTACTTATGGGTGGGGTTGAGCTATAATTCCCAGCCTCATCCAAGCGTAGTCGTTGTTGGCGTTGTCGGCGTATATTAGCCATGGTGCCTTCCTCGGCGTTGAACTTCTCATCGCCCTCAAGTAACTCAACCCAATGATCGAGGTCGACTGTTTTCGGGTGAACAGACGATCTGTCTTACTCCGGGGTATTGAACCACATCTGCATCGCCACTCTCATGAGGTCATCATGGTTCCATCGGCTATGGTACTCGGACTTCGAGGTCTTCAGATAACCGAGGAACCTCCTTGTCCGCGACTGATGTGAGGACCAATGTTTCTTGATCGCATTCCACCGAAATAGGGGTGTTCTCTGGTCGCGTTGTACTTGTTCGCAACAGTGCACCATAATGTGTCTCCGGTTTGAGAGTTTCCCTTAATCAGATCTTTTGTTGTCGAGAGCCACATTCGTATGAGGTGCTTGTGCGCCTCGATGGTCTATTTCTTCCGTGTTTGTGTTGTTGTTCGAGGTCGTTGTTGGGAAGGTCCGATAGAGGATGACTGTGACGACATACGGGTGCCAGTGTGTAGTGGGTAATCGGGGTACGAATAGTATTGTGGTGGAAGCGGTGGCGGCTGGTAACCTTGCGGCGACGGCTGTTACCATTGCGGTTGCGATGGGTGGAATTGCGGTTGGTGGAATTGACCTTGAAAATAAATTACAAAAAATAAATTTACAAAAATTAAATTACAATAATAAATTACAAAAATTAAATTACAACAATAAACGATAGTTTGAAAGTACCTGAGCTCAAATCCGGTTGCATATAAGGGGAGAAAGCGGAGCTCTCACCAGGTTGCGTTAACATATCGCAGAGGCTGCCTGCTAGGTCCTCGGGGGCCAATCAAAAATCCTCCGACCTTCGTTGTTCGTCATCCTCTCTACCTTGTCCGCCATCCGATGAATGTGAACGGGTATTTTCGTCGTCCGACATTTTTCACGAGGATATTGGGAATGAGAGAGTGAAATTGGAGAATGGGTGAGTGATGAGAATGAGGTTGGGGTATTTATATGGTTAGAAATTAGGAATTTGTTAATTAAAAAAATATTACCATTTCCGACCGTTGCCCAACAGTCAGAATTTTTTTCCCGAATTGCCACGTGGCGGCCTCCTATTGGCTGGCTGGACGAGCCGGGACGCGCGTCCCTCGTCCTGTGAAACCGAGCCGCAGGACGCGGGACTCGGCTTTGCCCGTGTTTTTGCGGGACGTGGGACGCGAAAAGTCGTCCCACAACGGGACAACTCGCATCCTGCGTCCCACCAAAACACGGGCCGAGCCACGAGACACGATCCGAACCGGCCTGTTGTGCGTGCTCTTATTGCACTCCTCTACTAATTATTGTCATCCTTGTTCAAGTAACACAATTTCAAGTGAACATACAGTCTTCTTTATAAAACCTAGCAGCAGTTAAACATTTTTATTCATATCAAGTCGAGTAAGGATTGTCTTTTTATACTATTTGATTTTTAACTCCAATTATCAAAATCGATGTATTTGTTACGGTTCTAAGATCACCACGATGAATTATCTCACCAACTATCCACAATCAAATTGTTTCTTTGTGGGTAATAAAAAGCCTTTTTCATTAAAAAAAAAAACTTGAAATTCTGACATGAACACAGGAGAAAGAGTAAACAAAAAGCTTAGCATCTATATATTATTCTCCCAAAAGCTACAACCCCATTGCCTGCATTTGTCTTCTTTCTCAAACATCTTTAATTCGCAACAGTCACATAACTTTTGTACCTCTTTTTCAGGGCTCTTTTGCCCGCAATTCCACTGCTTTGCAGTACTATCATATTCGATATTATGCAAGCTGCCTAGGGTTTATCACATCTAATAACAACACTATATAAGAGGCTACATAGAGCTAGTGTTTGGGACAGAGATTTTCTTAATACTATCTTCCTATGCTATCTCTACAAGATCCCATTTGATATATATTTTTTTATCGTGTACAAATCTTTTCTATGATTTTTCTTATTAAACGTTTAAATATTGGAACCATTAATCTCATTTTAATATATGAGTCACTCCTAGTCCTATTTCACCCACAATTATTGGTTAACTTTCCTTATACTTTTTTTGAGTAATAATGACATGTGTATTAATAATCAGAGTTTACAATATAACGCAATACATCAGGTAAAATGTCTGACCACGGGAGAACATATGTCGAACGGGTTTCTTTGTCTAACCAGTGAACAGTCTTGTTCGCAGACCTCTTACAACTTTCCTTCTACTTAAATGGTTTCAAGACAATAATGAATTTTATTATTCTCAAATTGCTTTGGAATTATATTTGAACTTTTTAATCAAATTCTTGGAAAGATTTACCGGTATCAAAACTCCCCGATATATAAAGAATGCTCCTTCTTTTTCAATTAGAAAATGAATATCGAAATCATAATTAGGTTAAAAACGGAGTAGTTAACATCATAAAGTGTAGCATGACACTGTTTTTATAATATGGTACGTACAGAAGAATAATGGATCCAACGTGGATCCCAATTTGTGGCCTATGCTTTGTATGCAAGTGGGGTTGGAGAGACTTACATTTAGTATTTTTAAATTCCAAGTGCCTTAAAACTCACTAATAGCATCTTGGAATCCTAATATTATTCGTGGCAATTATTGGATTATTTTGCTCCTACATATGAACTTATCTGGCTAAGTCTCTAAATTATCTAATGCATGGTTGAGATGAATTCAGAAGTTTGTGAAGCGAACTACAATAAGAAATCTATAAATTGATACTCATTAGATCATAAAGGTTTTTTTTTTTTTTGAGCAAAAGTTGTAATTTTATTAATTATCTAAGGAAAAAGTACAACGAAATGTCTCAGAGAGAAGATCCCTTGACAACTGAAGAACAAACATAGAACGAAATGAGAAACTTTGTTCACAATTCTCTTAACAAATTCGAGAGTTAAATTAGTCTCTCTTTTTGAAGAAGCAATTGGAAGCATGATAGCTTAAAGAAATGTAAGTGCAAAAACTGACGAGAACCGCTTAAAGTAGAGCCTAAACGCTGCTTGATCCCCCAGATGGGACTCTTTTCGTCATGAAGAGGGCGACCGAACTTGAACTCGCTAGTTTTAACGGGAGGAGAGCGACGATGGTAAATGTGATTCAGGAATCCCTCACGATAAAAGTTCTTGAATCCTTGGATAAAAGCCCTGAATCCCCGCTCACTAATAATTAATTTTGCAAAAAAGAACAAAACAGATAAACTAAAGCAAAACTAGTCGATCATTTTGACCTAGAATCTGAATAGAGATCGAGAAGGAGACATCGGTGGAGGCCAATGAGGTGGGTACATCGATGGTGACTGTAGAGGCGGCGGGGGCTGCTCAGAGGAAAGGATTCGAGGCGGGGATGCTGTCAACTAATGTCCATAAGAAACAGGTGGCACCCATCGGGGTTGTAGATTGGGGGGGGGGGGGGGGGGCGGGGGGGGGGGGGGGGGGGGGGGTCAACAATGTGATGGTTAACAACTGTGCAGAGCAAACCCTTGCAGAGCTCTTGGTCTCTCCTCTTTTTTTTTCACCATCAAGGTTAATTTATTAATTAAAAGAGTTATTGATTAATTGATATATTCAATTTAAAAATACATTTAGACTTTCATTTAATTACTGTATAATACATATACGTATATCAAATGAAAGATCGAATTTGAAAGTTTCAATCTTTCACTTTGTTATGATTCTTGTGTTCGATGTATCACTTTGTAGACATTAAAATTATCTTTCATAAAAGATCAAAACATATCAACCCAAGCAAACCGTACATAACACATGACTTCTCATTTTAAAGGTGCAAACAGAAATTGATGAGATTCGAAAAGCATTATGCAAGCACAACAAAGATATCCAAGTCATTATTTTAAGGAAAACTAGAGTTGAGATTGTGAAATTGATTTTGACAAGAAAAATAAAAGACAGTTTAGTGTGACATCTGAGATCTCGTTCCTACAAGAATCCTCGTCGAGGGCCATGAGTCTCGGACAAGGGGGTCAGGTGGATAGAAGCAACCTGGCCTTGGAGTGGATCGGATTTTCCGGGTCGTCTTCTTCGGGTTGGGGTCTCCCGTTGTGCCTTAGCAGCTCAAGACAACCACCTAATAAGGTATATAGCTTATTGTGTGTCACGCCCCAAATCCGGTTTTGACCGGACTCGAGACGTGAACTAAAATAATAACTAAATCAAGCGAAGTTAAAGTAATAAAGTTTAAAATAATAAACAGTAAATCATAATTTCGAATAAAAAGAGTCAACAGCTCTTAGGCGAATCGTAAAGACAATACTTAGTTCAAACACGGTACGTCACTAGACAGTACTAGACAAGACCCTCGCCAGCTCCCAAGCTCAACTGTGTCCTGCTAGCACAAGTCCCGCTCAACACCTGAAACACAACAAAGTAATGGGTGAGCTTTCGCCCAGTAGAGAAAGTAGTTAAGGTAATGAACATCGGCTCACCACCACGAGTAACCGTCCAATTAGGGCATACTAGTACATCATAACTAACTGTCAATCCATAACTGCCAATCCGGGGTTCATAGCCAAACTTATAACACACTCAACGATCGCTTTCACCTAATAAAACATTAACCAAACAGCAAACGCATTACACACAAAAGCAACCAACACACGTCCCGCACCGCAGTCCCTGAATTACCATCATATCAAACCAGAAAGTCATCGTATCATCTCAAATTGCCCCTCGATCCAGAGGAGACACATGCATCGAGGCTATCGGAAACGTTCCCTAGGAACGCATCTCATCGGAAGTCCCGGAAATGTCCCCAAAGGACCATAGATCATCGGGGTAGGAACACGACACCTAGTGCCAAACACGACCCGTAGGCCCAATATGACCCGTTCCACTTATATCGTACCAGAACACTAAGCCTCGGTCCTGACATCTTCCCGTCACGTAGAATCGGGGTAACATCCCAGACCGAAAATCCCTCAGCCGGATGTCTTCCTGTCATTTAGAATCCGGGCCTCACACATACTGGACCGGCACATAGCTCGGTCGTACGCCTTCCCGTCACGGAGAATCGGGGTATCAATCATGCCATCCTTGGCCTCTATATACTACACCAGAACTATCCCTCGGTGTAAGTACCACTCCAGTTACACCTTTTCTTGGAACTCACAACAAGAGTATAACACGCATCACAAAAAACATAGTTTGACCCCGGTATACCAACCAAGCCAAACTCACCATAACACACAAAACAGTCTATCACTCACCCGGTCATATCACAACCAATGATTCACATCATATCAAACACGGCACACTTGCCCACACATCGTAACAACATGTTACACCGAATAATATGCTTTAACCCATAATCTTATCGACACTAAGTCACACATCATGCATCTCAAACACGATCAGGCATCTCAATCACCACACAACCTATGGCTCGACAAGGCCATTCTACCAGCACGACAATTTCCAAGAATATCGAAAGCGGCTAAACTAGTGAATCACATCCTACATGTTACTAAGACTCGTCCGGTTATTTTTATCATATAAACGTCTGTTCCAGTTTTATTATTACCTAGCATGCATACTAGTAACTTTCCGTAATTACGCCGGTATTCGCTACTTTCCCTACCTCAAGAAAAACCAACAACTACGTCTCCTAGCTGCTGACGTCCGGGCCTACCTCCGGTCTTCTCCACGAGCGAGGTCAAAGCCTGGTTTTAACAAAAAGGGACGGTAATCAGTCCTGGTCCAGTCCGTAACAGTCCTCTAATTTTATTATCAGGTACGTCCTTTAATTTGTCCGATAAGTCCTTTAATTTATCTAATCTAAGTCCGATCGATTAATTAATTAATTTATTTAAATTGACCGACCCGGCTCTGACCCGAGCCGGCCCGAATCCGGGAACCGGATCCGAAACCGACCCGGATCCGAGTCCAGACCCGAACCGATCCGAGCCCAACCCAGACTCGGATCTAGACACGAGTATGGACCCGAACCTAGTTCCAGTCCAGGCCTGAGGCCCGAACAAGGTCCGGGCCTGAGGCCCAAACCAAGTCCACGCCCGAGCCCGTCCGGTACTCGGTTCTAGCCCCGAGACGAGCTTGGCTCGAGTCCGTCTGGCTCGAGAGTGACACCGACGAGGGTTCCGGTCTCGCTCCGACGACGGACGGCGGCGGGGAAGGTCGGAGTAGGGTTCTCGACGGCGGGTGACGGCGTCAGGAGGCTCGGAAAGTCGTGGGGAGGTCGTCAGGGCATGCATCGAGCTTCTCTGTCCAGATATGAAGGCTAGAGGAGCTCGCCGGCGCGAGAACTCCAGATCTGGAGTCCGAAGGTTCCGGCGACCCTTTCCAACCAAGCTCAGCTATCAATAGCTCGCGTGCGAGCATTTTTCAGGGAAAGGGTTGGACGGGGGAGGTGGAACAGGTTGGGAAAGTGACTCACCGTCACTGATTTTCTCCGTTGAAGGCACGACGAGGTTTGGCGCGAGGTCGGTGGTGCTGGCTCGATTCGATTCGAGGGAGAAGAAGGGAGAGGAAGAAGGGTTATGGGTTGTCGTGGTTGGAAGCAGAAGACGAAGAAGGTGGAGGACGGAGCTCCGGCGAGGTTCAGCGAAGAAGAGAGAAGCGAGAGAGAGAGAGAGGAGGAAGAGAGGAAGGCGATGCCTCGGTAACCGTGCGTGGAAAAATAAGGAATGAGAGACGCGAGTTAGGGTTAGGAAAAAGGGCTTTGGGCCTGCGAACCGGGCCTGGCAGGCTGTGTAAGGACCGTTCCCAACCGATCCCGGTCGAACCGGTAACTTTTAAGACAAGGTTGACTTTCTGCCGGAAAAGTCAACTGAGGACTCGGGAAGTCACTCGGGGCTTTTCCGAGGACCAAAAAGCTTAGCCGTCATCACGGCTGGCTTAATTGGGCCGTTTCCATTCATCTGAGTATAATATCGAAGGAAGTCAAATTTGGTCAAAATCGAGCTTTTTATCGAGTCTTTACATTTAAATTTGGACTGCTGGATTTTAAATGGAAGAGAGTGGTCCCCACTATGCCAAGTGTCATTGATGACTTGGAGGGAAGGAAAGAGGCTCAAAAGTCATCTCTACCCTCACTAGTTGTCCACAAAAGGGATAAGAACCAAAAGGTTTTTGGTCTTTTACACCTCTAGGTCTTTTTAAAGTATTAGATGACACAAAATCAGCCCACACTATAGTGTTGCAGTCGAAAATCACAAAGGGAGAGAGCAAGAGAGAAGCTCATTTCTTGAGAAAGAAGTTAGTGAAGAAAGCTTGGATTTTGGAACTAGTTCTTCATCCTTTTGACTCTATTTTGCTTCCCCCTCCTTCATCTCATCATCCTAAAGGTATGGATGCTCTCAACTCTTCATTTCATCTACTCTCAATTCATGGGTTTTGTGGGTTTTGGCTTGAAATTGTTGAACTAGCCTTATGTTTGTCTATTGGAGGAGTAATGAAGTAGGATGTTGAGATGATATTTTGTTGTAGTTTGATGAACATTTTGGAACTTTTGATTTGATTGTGATTTGGATAATCATTGGAAACTTGTTTTTTTGTTGATTCCTACCTTGGGTAGAGGAGCTTTGATGGTTTTTGATGGTTTTGGGAGCTGGAAATGGTTAAAAATGGAGTTTGGGGGTGGATATTCGGAGAAAAGGAGCTGGAGGTTGAAGAAGGGCGGAACTGCCCTGGAGCGTCACGGATCCGTGACGGGTGACGTCACGGCTCCGTGAGGGACACCGTGACATCACACGTCACGGCTCCGTGACGTCTTCCGTGAGGGTCGGTGTCACGGCTCCGTGACCGTGTCCGTGACCGACCAGTTCAGAGGGGTTTTTGAGGGTTTTTTCCCCCGTTTTGATCTTGGTTAGGAGCTGAACTTTGGAGGGGTTTTGGGGAACCTTTTGTTACTGTCAAGGGGAGTCTAATTAGAGTTTTGTTTTGTGATCAAAGACCACAAGACCTTGAAGAACGAAGACCTTGAAGAAAGTAGACCTTGCCGGTACCCGTGTGAAGGAAGGTGTGGGGACCATCGCTTGTGACAACAGAGTGTTGAGAGGAAGACCACGAAGTAGGGAAAATCTTAACTTCTCAATTAAATAACGCTTAGTATGCATGTTAGGTTAATAAAAATGGAAAGGTCCTAGAATTGCATATAGGATGCGAATAACTAGAATAATCGTCTTTCAATTACTAATAATTGGATGAGTCTAGTATGCATGTTTAGGATGATGACAATTAGCGAAGCTTGCTTTCAATACTTGGGAATTGATTTACTGGTAGAGAGACTGTGAAGAGCTCTCGGATTAGTTGTGTGATAGGTTCACATGCTTGGTTGCTAGTATTAGGATATTCAAGAGTCTAATGGAACTGGATCGAGTGCATGCCTGATTGTTCTTAGTTTTACTTGAATGCTTGAATGCTCATTGATTACTTGAGTGATGATTAATTGTTGATTGAACGGATGATCGAGTATGACTGGTTGTGCCGAGCGGTACAATCAGTTGATCGATGTACCGATGGTTCGTGACAGGTAAGTATGACGGTAATGGTAATTGTGGGTATGAATCCCGTGTGGTGTGTATGGATGAACGTGTGTACTTCTAAGATTTAGGATTAAGTGAATGTCTTGGGCGTATTATGGTGAAAGAGTGATTCGATGAGTGTTGGTTGATGGACGTGTTATTGTATGTTTCAGTTATTCTCATTCTTGAATGATAATGCTTGCTCCCGTTATTCTTATTCTTGAATGATAATGCTTGTTCCCGTTATTCTTATTCTTGAATGATAATGCTTGTTCCCTTTATTCTTATTCTTGTAATGTATGCTCTTTTGTTTGGTTGTCTGATTGTTTGCTTGGTTCGGTACTACGCCGGGGGGGGGGGGGGGGGGTAATCCGGTGTCGTTATGATGGTTGGAGTTGGACATATATAGGGGGATAATGAGTGATGTGAGGTGCCTGGGAGCTCGGTAGATCCTACGGGATATTGATTGATTATTGGAGCCTGAGAGCTCGGCAGATCCTACGGGATATTGATTGATTATTGGAGCCTGAGAGCTCGGCAGATCCTACGGGATATTGATTGATTATTGGAGCCTGAGAGCTCGGCAGATCCTACGGGATATTCATTGATTATTGGAGCCTGAGAGCTCGGCAGATCCTACGGGATATTGATTGACTATAGGAGCCTGAGAGCTCGGCATATCCTACGGGATATTCATTGATTATTGGTTACCAAGGTTTCACCCAAGTGGTGTGTCCCACGGGAGCACTACTTGGCTCCCTATGATTGATGGTCCTATGGAGGCATTTCCGAATGGTTTTCGGTGCCCCGATGCATGTACCTCCTCTGGACCGAGGGAAAATCTCACATGACATGGATACTCTAGTGGATTGGATATGGAAACTGAAGTGATCCCAGAACTTCTCCATCGATCGGAGGCTTGAGAAAGCGAGTGGTTGTTGTGATATCAATTGCTCCCGTTTAATCTTTATGATACTGTATATTAATTCTTTTATGGAACCTTTCAAGTTAAAGTTATCTTTAAAAGTACGACATTTATCTTATTCTATCTTAGTCCTTTATATCATTTCATCGTACTTATCTTATTCTATTTTGTCGCCTATTATTTCATTGTCAATCGTATTTCTGTAATTTTATCGAGCTACCTTTGTACACAGTTCACTTTTAACTTAAGGGTTGAGTTATTAAGGTTTTTCCTATTGAGCGTAAGCTCATCCCCTTTGGTTTCCAACTGTGTTACAGGTGTGCCGGATGTCTAGTGAGTTCGAGGCTCGGGAGCTTTTGGACATCTTGGGGTTTTTAGTAGAGTTATGTTGGTCTTGTGTATTGAACATCCTTTATCTTACTATTTACGTTGAGCTATGACTCACAAGGATTTGAACTACTTGTTAATATATATCTTTTTGATGGAGCGTTTATGAGAATTTTAAGGTTTTATTAATTGTTAATGATTTTTATTTATTTTAACTCAGGTCACGTCTCGAGTCTGGTCAAATCCTGATTTGGGGCGTGACAATTTGGTATCAGAGCCTGGTTACATTTGAAACAGGTTGTAATTTTCGAACTTGTTTTCAAAACCTCGGACCAACGTCAATTAGGTGGGTAGAGTTAAGAGGTCTAATTCGTATGCTCAGTGACGCAAGTGAAAATATTTGATGCAGAGAGTGAGAACGACCCGAGTCTTACTGTTTTGTTTGTTGATTCAATTTAAATTCATTTGATTATAACGGTTATGTCGCTTAAGTGGTACCCTTACCTTATTAACTGTGAAATGCAGTGATCGATGAAACCGAGTGGTTGAGATCGGTGTTGGGTTACCAAGCAATGACCGAACCGTTATATGTTGATTGTTGAGTAAAGCGTTTGTATGTTAAGTGTATTACCGTTGTGGTTTGTTGTTTCATGTGGCTTAAACTGAGGGATTATTCGACAGAGGTGTTGATGAGGCGGGAGATTGGTTTCAATAGAGTGTTACTTGCGGAGCGGTGTTTGAACGAAGGGAGGATTTATGGAAGAGTTGAATTGTTATGATTTTGAAATTGTTTGAGTGTTGATTCGGTTATGACGTTGTGAATTGTTTAAGGAATCAAGATGGAAAATATGATTCAATTAGAGTAACTTTTAAGAAGGGAATCGAACCCGAGTATTCTTGCACCGTCTTTGATTGTGTGTATAATTTGAAGAGTATGAGAACTTTGTGTATTGATTGTGATGTGTACCTTGTGTATTGATTGTGTTGTGTACTTTGTGAAGCGTGAGAATCCTAATTGTTGAATGTCTTGTGAAAATTAATTGGTAATTGTCGACTTGTTTAAGTGCCCACTGTTACTTAAGAATTGAAGTTGAAATTAATTTTGAGTCGAGATCGATAAGGGGTTTGAAATTGACTTTGAGTTTGAAGCTGAAGCTGAACTTAAATTTGAAATTGAATTGGAAAGTATGTCGAGACAGAGATTGAGATTGAAATTTAGATCGGGTTTAGATCGGATGAACGAGCGATGCTCGGGTTGGTTATGACACGTTGGTTAGTTAATTATGGAAGGATTTGCCGCTTTGGACGACCGTTAATTGTTAAGTAAAACCTGAAGAGTTAATTTGACCGGGTAGTATTGAGTTATTTGCTAAGACCCGCATGGGTTATTTGTTTGTGTTCAAGAGGGTGTGTATCTGAGATGTTTTGTATGCACCTTCGGGTAGGACTCTGTGAACAGGTTATTAATAATATCCCGCTTAAGCGGATGGTTAAAGGAAATACAAACGGGTCATGCCGAATTTTTGGTAGAAATTGAAGTGTTTGCACTATCACGGGTTGACTCAGGGCGCCACTGTAGTTGAGCGTGATAGAGGGATGTCAAGTGGTTACAACGGGACGCCTGAATCAGGTTGTAACGACGTGAGATCGACATGAATGTTATAAGAGAAAAGTAAGGAATGGAGATTATGGAAAAGGGTTGAGGACATAAATTGTGAAATTTATCGTGTTGCGATTCTGGACCCTAGTGTTGGTAGGAGACCCAAATCGAGGGGGTATGCTTTTTGCTTTGTGATTTGTGTGAATTGATTGAGATTGTTCCTCCTGTGGGAGTTGATTGATTTGTTTGAACCGGTGATTGCTGTTTTGAGACGCACTAAGATGCGGCCTTTTCTGCCTATATATAAAGTATATATATTTATCTACTGCGCCTTAGTGCGGTTGGTCATTATGTGATCTTGGTGGGACGCGCGTGAACGTCCTTGTGTTGTGATCGAACCGGTTGTTCTAAACGAGACTTCGTACTAGCGATCCAAGTGGGATCCCTTTAAGACGTATGAGAACATCCCTTTTTGATAATTCGAACCACTTGAGTTATGAGTACTTACTTTTTAAACGCAACGAGTACACGAGAGGTTCCGTGTTTACAGTTCGAGAGGTACCAGGAGCCGCCCAGCTGTGGGGCAGGGCCAGACACCAGCCGTTGGTCTGGCATGGACAGCAAGCGCCAGGGTGCGGCTCCCACAGGACACCAAAGTTGGGAGGTAGACCGGTAGGGTCACCATCGAGCTTTCTTTCAGTCGCAGAGTCGACTCGGGCGACCCCTATGGATGAGGTAGTTCGCGTAGTACCAGCAGCGCTCAGCAGGAGACTGCAGTATCGGCACCAGAGTTGTGCCTACGACCGACGCCGTTATTATCGAGAGGACAGGCCAGATGCACAGCAACGCGACCAGACTCTCAGAAATTTTCGAAATTTGAGTACGCCAATCAACCCGGAGGTTCGGACCCCGAGGCTGTTGTAGTATGGTTGGAACGGATTCCACGCAAGCTCATTACTTCGAGAGTATTCGGATGATCATCTGAGAATATTTTTCGCGACCGTTCAGCTTGAAAAAGAAGCATGATATTGGTGGCAGCATGTACAGATCAGGGTTGGAGGTGACTTTTAACTGTTCAATAGATTGTTCCTAGAACAGTATCTTTCCCTCGATCTATCCGGGAGGACCAACACCTGCAGTATTTGGATATGCAGTAGAGAGGGATGATCGTCTCTAAGTATGAGGCAGGGTTCACATTCCTGTACCGCTTCGCGCCGAGATTGTGCAAACCGAGAAGAGCCGCCACGGGTGTTCGAGAGAGGACTCACCCCGCCTGCCGCGGATCAAGTTGTTACCTTCAGAATGAGGATTTTCTGTACTAGGGGATCATGCGCTAGCCGTTGAGAAGCATCTTCAGGAGACCGCCAGAGCGCGGAAGAACAGGCCGAAGCCGAGTGACTTCCTAAGGCCGTCAAAGAGTCGCAATACCAAGAGGCAGAGGACCTCCGGATTGTTTCAACCACGGACCCAATCCGATGGGACACGACGGGTTGGGGCAGCAGTGTCGGTTGGACCTGCCCCGGTGGCGCAGTTTTGCCATTCGTGCAAAACAGTTTGGACATCTGGGCCGGAACTGCCTATGGGATGTTGTATTCACAACCCGTCCTGCAAGTCGACCTACGAGAGCCGATAGGAGGACATGCTACTTCAGCAACAGATTCTTTCATCACCCCTGAGAGGAGGACTTCTGTTTCAACAGGGCCGAGCATACGAGGATGCCGGGCCCCGAGCTGTGGGACTTGATACCGATCTTGAGATCGCTTAGAGTTCCCGGTTACGACGTACATTGTGGATGGTTTTTTTCTAACACTTGAGCTTTACACTTGGTCGTGTTGTTAGCGTGGTTAATTTCTGTGGGAACGAAATTAAAACTGGTAAATCCTACCCGTCTCCTTAACACACCGACTAGAGGCGTGGTGGTACCGATTAGTGTCAGTTTGAGTTGGGAAGAGGAGTAACAGACCTTGTCGTACTGGAAGTCCTTTTCTCTCGTCGAGAGTACTGTTCGAGTTTTAAGAACCGATGGGTGAAACAGCAGACGTTCATCAAATGTCATCAGCAACAGATGCTAAGCAGTGGAAGGCTGCAGCCTTGACCAGTAAACGGTCCGACCGGTCATCGGAGATGACCGAGCAACGATAAGATCAGAGTAGCGCAACAGAAGTGTGGTGGGCCCATGCCCACTGGAGTCGTAATCGACAACTCCATCTACCCCTGCTAAAAGATTTAAGTTTTAAGGACCGAACCATCGAAACAGCTTTGTTTCAAAATCCCGCATAAAGAGCGGAAAATTGCACAAGTGTGTGCCGTACTTAAGATATTGGATTAGATTGTGCCCCATACGGTCGTCCCGGAGGGACTAAACGGTTTTCCGTCAGTTCACGCGGGACAGGCGAATAACATCGAGAGTTGTTCAAACAACTTCCTCAGCGGAGAAGAACACGGAAGACGAGAACCGGGTACCAAGGTGTGCCTTTGCCAGCAAGAGAAGAACGAATGCCAGATGTATCGCAAGGACTCAGCATAACCATAAGGTTATGCCATAGAAGTGAGAGCACCTCAAGTTGAAACCCGACAACTGATAGCCGGGGGCGACTACCACAAGATTCTAGGCCAGTAACACGATGGCACCGAACGAAGCGGTGTGTGGTAGGTCGGATTTTTGTGCCACGTATGGGCACAGGGAGAATTAAGGATTAATCGTTGTTGACTTTGAGTTGTTCAAGGAACCAGGGAAGGAATCGAGCTAGTTTCTAAACGGTTCAAAGTATCGAGATCGCAGTGCGTGTTGATTACTCCTTATGGGATGACTTGGGTGGACTTGAATTTAGGTTGTTTTGATCGACAACTCATGAACGAGAGTCAGCGGTATAAGGATTACCACCGATCGGGATAAACTCTGTCGATGAACCTTGGATTGTAGATTCACTGTCGTTTGCGTTTACTGTACGTTTATTTTGGGGTCTTGAAGGACGCCTACTTCCGGCTAGAGAGCCAGTACGAAGTTCCACCACCCTTGTTGTTGTGCGTCATTCGTCCGACTAGATGTTGGTAGAGTTCGTGTTTGTACGGAACCGTACACCGAGTTTCAGAACCGTGGTCTCGCAGATGCAATGAATGATACAAGGCGACTTGTAAGATGATTTTGTCAGAAGTATGAACTGGTATCGACGGTAAGAGAATTATAGCAAGTTGGTTAACTTTCGTGATCGACCGTAGTAGAGATTTGTTGGTTTCTCCTTATTCTAGGATCGTGATGCTTGCTGAGTGTTGAATCTTTATCAGGTTGAGAATCTTGAACGGTTTTACCAGGTGTGACCTGTCGTTAGAATTGGGCACATATGCCGCACTTCGGATAAGGTGAGCTTCTAATGGTAGTACGTTTTGAGGCATGCCGACTTCCGAATAGAGTTCGGTGCTTTGTGTATTCTCTTGTTTGAGGTACGGCTACCTTTCCACGAGATGGGATGAAACGAACGTTTGTTCCAGATCCTTCGGCGTTAGTGAGGTCTTTTGTTTATTGTTTGGAGTGCGTATCACTCCCTTGGAAGTTGTTTGTAGTTGGTTTTGACTTGTTAAGTACTGAGATATGTTCTGTGTGGTTTCGACTTGGTTTGACTGTAAAGGGGTTCCAGCAAGATACCTTTGACGACAAAATTTCCGGTGTGGGATATCGAGATCCTCACCTTAGTTTTCTTAAGGGTTTAGTTGTTTCTCGACTTGTGTTGTTACTCGGTTTTCTCGAGTTGGCGAAACTTTACGCGTATTCTCACGAATTTGGGTGAGACGGTTTGGGTACCGCCAAGTATGGCGTTTGAGAAATTAACGTGATCAAGTGAAGCGCGTTCATGTAATTGTTACGTAAATTCGGAAACGGTTAAAGGCTGTGCAGAGCCGACAAAAGAATTATGCAGTTAGGAGGCGCAGACCTCTGGAGTTTACAGTCGGTGAACGCGTATTTCTGCAAGTGAGGCTAAGAAGAACTTTTAGCGGTTCGACCGCGTCGGAGGCAAGTTGGCCCCGCTTTTTACCGAAGGTTTTGAGATCTTCAAGCAAGACTAGAGTCTTTGCCTAGAAGCTTCCACGTATTCCCAAGCTGCGGGAGTGCACCTCGGATCCATTGCTTGTGAGTCGTGAACATGACGTTCCCTGAGATAGGATCAAGAGGAGCACGTGCGTTTTAAATTTCGAGGACGAAATTCTTTTAAGGGGGATAGATTGTAAGGACCGTTCCCAACCGATCCCAGTCGAACCGGTGACTTTTAAGACAAGGTTGACTTTCTGCCGGAAAAGTCAACTGAGGACTTAGGAAGTCACTCAGGGCTTTTCCGGGGACCAAAAAGCTTAGTCGTCATCACGGTTGGCTTAATTGGGCCGTTTCCATTCATCTGAGTATAATATCGAAGGAAGTCAAATTTGGTCAAAATCGAGCTTTGGAGTATTAGATGACACAAAATCAGCCCACACGATAGTGTTGCAGCCGAAAATCACAAAGGGAGAGAGCAAAAGAGAAGCTCATTTCTTGAGAAAGAAGTTAGTGAAGAAAGCTTGGATTTTGGAACTAGTTCTTCATCCTTTTGACTCTATTTTGCTTCCCTCTCCTTCATCTCATCATCCTAAAGGTATGGATGCTCTCAACTCTTCATTTCATCTACTCTCAATTCATGGGTTTTGTGGGTTTTGGCTTCAAATTGTTGAACTAGCCTTATGTTTGTCTATTGGAGGAGTAATGAAGTAGGATGTTGAGATGATATTTTGTTGAAGTTTGATGAACATTTTGGAACTTTTGATTTGATTGTGATTTGGATAATCATTGGAAACTTGTTTGTTTGTTGATTCCTACCTTGGGTATAGGAGCTTTGATGGTTTTTGATGGTTTTGAGAGCTGGAAATGGTTAAAAATGGAGTTTGGGGGTGGATATTCGGAGAAAAGGAGCAGGAGGTTGAAGAAGGGCGGAACTGCCCTGGAGCGTCACAGATCCGTGACGGATTCCGTGACGGGTGACGCCACGGCTCCGTGAGGGACACTGTGACATCACACGTCACGGCTCCGTGACGTCTTCCGTGAGGGTCGGTGTCACGGCTCCGTGACCGTGTCCGTGACCGACCAGTTCAGAGGGGTTTTTGAGGGTTTTTTCCCCCGTTTTGATCTTGGTTAGGAGCTGAACTTTGGAGGGGTTTTGGGGAACCTTTTGTTACTGTCAAGGGGAGTCTAATTAGAGTTTTTTTTTTGTGATCAAAGACCACAAGACCTTGAAGAACGAAGACCTTGAAGAAAGTAGACCTTGCCGGTACCCGTGTGAAGGAAGGTGTGGTGACCATCGCTTGTGACAACAGAGTGTTGAGAGGAAGACCACGAAGTAGGGAAAATCTTAACTTCTCAATTAAATAACGCTTAGTATGCATGTTAGGTTAATAAAAATGGAAAGGTCCTAGAATTGCATATAGGATGCGAATAACTAGAATAATCGTCTTTCAATTACTAATAATTGGATGAGTCTAGTATGCATGTTTAGGATGATGACAATTAGCGAAGCTTGCTTTCAATACTTGGGAATTGATTTACTGGTAGAGAGGCTGTGAAGAGGTCTCGGATTAGTTGTGTGCTAGGTTCACATGCTTGGTTGCTAGTATTAGGATATTCAAGAGTCTAATGGAACTGGATCGAGTGCATGCCTGATTGTTCTTAGTTTTACTTGAATGCTTGAATGCTCATTGATTACTTGAGTGATGATTAACTGTTGATTGAACGGATGATCGAGTATGACTGGTTGTGCCGAGCGGTACAATCAGGTGATCGATGTACCGATGGTTCGTGACAGGTAAGTATGACGGTAAGGGTAATTGTGGGTATGAATCCCGTGTGGTGTGTATGGATGAACGTGTGTACTTCTAATATTGAGGATTAAGTGAATGTCTTGGGCGTATTGTGGTGAAAGGGTGATTCGATGAGTGTTGGTTGATGGACGTGTTATTGTATGTTTCCGTTATTCTCATTCTTGAATGATAATGCTTGCTCCCGTTATTCTTATTCTTGAATGATAATGCTTGTTCCCGTTATTCTTATTCTTGAATGATAATGCTTGTTCCCTTTATTCTTATTCTTGTAATGTATGCTCTTTTGTTTGGTTGTCTGATTGTTTGCTTGGTTCGGTACTACGCCGGGGGGGGGGGGTAATCCTGTGCCGTTATGATGGTTGGAGTTGGACAAATATAGGGGGATAATGAGTGATGTGAGGAGCCTGCGAGCTCGGCAGATCCTACGGGATATTGATTCATTATTGGAGCTTGAGAGCTCGGAAGATCCTACGGGATATTGATTGATTATTGGAGCCTGAGAGCTCGGAAGATCCTACGGGATATTGATTGATTATTGGAGCCTGAGAGCTCGGCAGATCCTACGGGATATTGATTGATTATTAGAGCCTGAGAGCTCGGCAGATCCTACGGGATATTGATTGACTAATACCCATGAATCTTTGGAAGTAGAGAGATGTAGCTCTATAGATTTAATACCGGATGAAGGCACGGTCCCACCGCCCTTCCTTAGATCATCCAGGTTTCCTGATGAAGGCGCAGTCCTACTGCCCTTCTTCAGATCATCCACGCTATTTGATGAAGGCGCAGTCCCACTGCCCTTCTTCAGATCAGCCGTGAACTTCCTGTAATCCCAGTTCCAATGACCGGGCTGTTGGCAGTAGAAGCAGACATTCTCATGTGTCTCATCTTTCCTGCCAAGTGCGCATGGGCCCCGCCCTTGCCACTTCCAATTCCCTTGTTGACCATCAGAATATCCTTGGATCTCAGATCCCTGATATATTCTTCTCAGCAATTAATGACACTTCATGTAACTCTGATATGGTCTTAGAGACAGCCTTGTCATGGACATATTCTTTGCGTTCAGACTTGAGGACTATCCTCAAAATTCTGTACCAGTCCAAATAGTTTGTCCCATTTAGCTTGACCCTGTCAAGAATGGTTTTTAATGACAAACTATTAATGTTCGCTGAATTTTCCATTTGATCTACAACAGATAAAATTCAATCAGTAAACTGAATAAATTTTATGAAGATCAAGCTTAAACACCAACAATCGATTCTAAACCTTTAGAATCTGAAACCAAGATCCTTGATTCACTCGATTAAGCTGAACTAATGCTCACCACTTAATCGAGCTATGTAGGTAGGACTCCATCCAATCACATCCAATGTGACTCTAGGCTAGGGTATGTACTTATGTACACGACTTACCCTATCTGTTACCCTAGCTCAACCTCAGGCTGAGAATCGTAGTCGGGTCCACCAATTTTCAACTATGGCTCGTCACTATGTAGGTGCTCCGCTAATGCGCACGACACCCACATATGTCGTCCAAACCTACTACCCCGCTTCCCCATGGATGCTCCGCTAATGCGCATGACACACATAGGACGGGGAGGTAGTAAGGTGTTGATGATTGGGAGGTATCGGACATGACCCGCTTTTACTTGTCCAGTTGTGTTCAAAACTTTGGCACATCCTAGATGCGATGAGCACATCAACTACATTCCAAATGCAATGATGCCTCAAATTACATCCAATGTAATTCTTCTTTTGAACCCGTCAACTACATCCAATGCAATGACGGTTCTAAGGGTTCACACACAAGGATTAAAATTCTAATTTTATCTTTGCATGTGAGATGATATGCTCGGTAAATAAAGTTAAGCATGCAATTCTAAAACACATAGAATTAATCATGCATAAACTAAACCAAGCATAAAGCGATAAATGTGCACATAATAGCCCCCTAAACTAACTCCCACTAGCTTCTTGAGCTCCACCGACTCCAAGCCGATGCCAACACCCGAAAAGCCACCAAATGTCCTTTTCGCCCTTTCTTCGTCTTGAGTAAAATATTACAATTTAATACACGACTCGCAGGTCGGGAATAAATAAATATTACAAACAAGTGGTTCGACGACCACACCTTGAAAGAATAATTACACGCTAACTCTAACGGCTCGCAGGCCGTGAAAAGCGATAAATAATTAAATCGAGCTCGGGGCTATTATGTACACCATGCCAACATCACATCACACATCGTGTTATCAAACAAGCATGTTATCAAACATCATGTGATTTTCCGGTTTTAACTATTAGCCAAGTTTCGAAATTTTTTGATGCTCGGTTTATCGAAACCGTTCAAAAATGAAACTTTTGAACATTTGATCTTCGAGTTCGTCATGACGGTTCCAAACTCGTCATAACTAACAAAACGGTTTAGCCTTGGCATATCAACCATCCAATGGTCATGTTTGGCCTAGCTCCGTCCAACGGAGCCCCGTTCGGTCCCGGTTTCGGCTCCCCGAGAGTCCCGCTCCCGAGACCCGAAAAATCAAATTTTTTTCAAAATTTCCAGATTTGAAATAATTTCAAAAAATTCAATTTACATGCATTAAATCCATGAACAAGAATTTAAAACATGTTATCAAACAATTTAGCAAAACAACATGCCAAAAACGAAACTTTCAAGCAAAACCGAAACTTTGAACACCGTCTTGTGAATCCCGAAGGTAGCACGGCTCTGATACCACTGTTGGGTCTCGAGGTAGGGTTGGAGATGAACCAACTCGCAGCGGAAAATCAATGAAAACAAAGAGACGATTAAAACCATGAAACAACTAACAAAGAATGGATTCACAAGAGAAAAATTCAGCACTAGTTCTTACCAAAACAAGAACACCGGTTAACGAATGATTGGCTTGAGTCTCCAAGACGCCTACGTATCCACATGGGAATCAAAGCCACGTAGTTCTTCTCTTTGAGGACTCAAGAACACAAAAATGGAGGTGGAAACTAGCCAAACCCGAAATGGCCATGGAAGAGGGAGAGAAAATGTGTTTCCTATTCTTGTCTTGTGTTTGTTATGTTGAAAAAAGATGACTTAAACATAACAAAACCCATACTTGTCCAACTAAAGGCATGGGACAAGTATGGTGTCAAGTAAGGTGTAAATAGGACAAAGTATGACAAGACAAGATTGGGTTAGGTGGTGAATCACCAACACCTTAATCCTTGTCTTGCTTACTTAGTACTAATTAATCAAGACTTGATTAATTAGTTCCATGGGCCTTGGTTGCATGGGCCTTTCATGGGCCTCTTGGAACATGGCCCGTGACCATTTCCAACGAGGTCCCGTGATTCGCTCATCGCCACCATGCCTTCCATACCGGAAATGTCCAACATTATCCGACGCGATCAATCCCAAGACTCCAAGCCTTGTCTCGATCCGTAAAGTCCTATTCACTTACGGGCACATGACCCAAAACCCAGTTTTGGTCATGTCCCGAGACAACTCCCTTTTGGCCATTCTCCATAAATGTGTCAATGAGTTTCATCCTCCGGTGTGACCCTTAGGTTTATGCATGTCAATAGATCAACGTAAAATCCCATTTTACTTGATCCTATTTAAGTGGCAACTAACGAGACTTTAGTATTGCCTGACACTACATAACGAATCGACCCTGTCGATTCTAACCTTTCCGTCGTCCCTGTCATTATCCTTTTATCTCCGATATCCTGATTGAGATAAGGCATAGAGCCGTCATCCTTATTATTCTCAATCACCGTTCCTTGATATGTGAGATGACTGAAGATATGATACCCAGTATCATGTGCATGGCCATGCTATTCTTTCAGTCACTCTCGATCAAGCGGCCGAGAACCGATATCTTTCCCATACCTTAGTATGAGGGATAAATCCCTTAGCCGTCTTTCGTGTCACTCATGTAGCCCATCCCCAAGCCAATCCTGGCCGTTATGGAAGCCCTGTTACGGACAACGTTAGGCTCAGGTCAAACTCAGTTGTTGACTACATAGCGATCACAAAGACTCCTTGGTCTAAGGATACATGACAAGCTACAACACTGAATATGTTCATGACTTAATCTATGGCACATATTCAGGGCGGGTCGTCCAATATCATGTCCCACATGATATCTATGATCAGACTCCGGAATCCCATTCCAATGACTAACAGAACGTAAGCCATAAAGAGCCATCTTTCATACTAGTCGCTTCTAGTGAAGCTTTGTTGACTAGGGACCCATCGAGTGTGATCTATCTCGATCTATGGTTCTATTCGCATGGTGGGCATAGATCAGAGCACACATCGATATATTACTCCAACACATAAGTAATATAAAGTCGCTTTAATTTTATTGCTAACGATGATATATACATTTGGACATTTAGGATTGAACTACGGGCACTAAGACTAACAGTCACGTCTCGAGTCCGGTCAAATCCGGATTTGGGGCGTGACAGGCTGGGCCTAATCCACCTGATTGGGCGTGGTTCTGGCCTGGCCCAAATCCATCCCTCTTTTTTATTTTTTTTATTTCCTTTTTTTGAAATCGATCCAAAATCAACCCGTTCTCCAAACCGTGACGTTCCAACCAATAAATTAAGATATTAAATTCCCCGGTCTTTACATTATGTCTGCTTAATCGTGTCTGACAATTGTGCTAAACTATTTCCTCCTATGTCACCCAATATTAATTTTTGTTTCTGGGTTAAAGCGTTAAATCTTCCTATGATGGAGATCGTGGACTATATTTTTGGTCTTAAGGGCTTGCCTCATATGTATGATGGTAGTTCACTATTCTAAATGAATGAAGCTATTGGACCTAGGGGTGGGCAAAAAAACCGAAACCGACAAACCCAACCGCAACTGACCGCAACCGATACCGAAAAAACCAGAATCGGCGGTTACCGGTGCGGTGTCGGTGTAAGATTGTGAAAACCGGAGGGATTGCGGTTGGTCGCCGATTTTTGTAAGTGAAAACCATCGGTTAACCGATAAACCGGCACCGACATTACTCCTACTCTCCATTGATTACTATTCCAAGTCGCCGACTCTTTAAAATGATGGGCTTATAATAAAAAACTAAATACAACAAAACATGGATATTTGTTTGGGCTGTGTATTAACTGGAAATACGAAATTTGATGTAAAGCATCTGTATGTGTTAGGCATGACCATAGATGGTCCATGGATATATAGAACCAAGTGATGCTTATAATTTAAAATATTATCATATTAAAACAAATTATTTATTATATGTATTAATCTAGTTATAAGTTATAATTTAGTGTTATATATGGTTAGATATATATTATAAGTATTAAAAACTAGATTTTCATATAATTTATATTATTTTGCATATAATATATTTATTAATAAAAAATAATAAAATAATAAGGTCCGTCTAAGCCTCGACTAGTCCCCGTCTAGCGCCTAGGGGCCCTCACCGCCCGACTATAGTGGTTGGTTGGTTAAAACCACTAACCAACCGGCTCGTGAACTGAGTGGTTTCACTGTGAAGATTTGGTTGTTGGGTTGGGGCTGGTTCCCAGATCTATCAAACCGGTAATATCGGGTTGGGTTCGTGAAGGAATCAATTGGACGGTTAACCACCCAATGCCCACCCTTAATTGGACCTCTTAAAAAAAACAGTTTAATCATTTTTCAAAAAATCTTTGTAAACCATTTATTTAATATACATTATATAAAGAATTATTATTTTATATTTGATATGAGATCTATTGAAATTATCAAAAGCTCATTATCTTGTAATTTTAGTGAGTTACTAATTTAACATCTTATCCTCAAATAAAGACTGACCTAATATATTTTTTAGTGTTTATAAATAATCGAGCATTAGTCTACTCAGTTTCTACTTTAGCTCAATCTTATCTTATTAACAATGTGATGTATGTGCTGAATGTAGTTTTAAGCACTTAAGTTGATGTCATGTGTATTTATATAAAGGGATAATTATCATTCCCAACCCCAAACTTTACGTCAAATTCATATCCTAACCCTTCCTCACCTTTCGTTTCAAATCTTATCCTCAACTTTCGTCTTTTTTTTCAAAACCTATCATTTACTGTTCGAATTAACGAAACAGTTAATTTCCTAGTCACGTGCACACTTAAGTGACCCCATATTTCGAATTTATTCCCATTTTGTTTCCTTAAAACTACTACTTAAGTGTAAGATTGTGAATGTGAATGGATTTAGAAGGGTATCAATGAGAAAGGGTCAAGGGTAAAAATGAGAATAAATTCGAAATATGTGGTCACTTAAGTGTGCACGTGACCAACAAATTAACTGTTCCGTTAATTCGAACAGTAAATGATAGGTTTTGAAAGAAAAAAAAAACGAAAGTTGAGGTTAGGATTTGAAACGAAAGGTGAAGAGGGATTAGGATATGAATTTGACTTAAAGTTTGGGGCTGGGAATGATAATTATGGTTTTATAAATATATTGGTAAGTTGGGAGAATAACATAAATATGGAAATCAAAACTCATCATTTGGTCAAGTATCTAAATTATAATTGTCTGATAATTAATCAGATCTCAAGTCACAATAATGGTAAGACAAAATGGATGGGTTAAGAGCAAGTTTAGAAGGAATTAACAAACGAAAAGGAAAAGTTGCAGATTAAATGGACGGGGGAGGCAAGAGACAGAGACAAAATGTGCCCATAATCTCCATCGATCTCACATTCTCCAATCATCTTTTCTTCATTCCTACCTTGCCTTCTCTCCTCAGAGATTATCCTATTCTTAGGTTTACTTTAGTTGAAAGCCAGCTTATAAATAATTATTATATAAAAGACATCTTTATAAATCTTAATTATCAGCACCGGCAAAATCGTTCTAGCCTAGGAACTTAATCATATCACTAAAATTAATTACGTTACTTTTTCTTTTATTATATATAGTCGAAGCAAGAAACACACGTATTTTTTTTTTGAAACGATTAAACTGGGAAAGTGCATAATGTAAAATGTAAACCAGGGCGTAAAAGGCATGAGTTTCAAATATATGTTCTGGTTGCCCGTAACCAACCCAACACTCATGGACTCGTAGAAAAAATACTGTTTTGAATCGCAGATACTAACTCAAGACATCCCCTTGCCAACATTTCAAAGGTACGAGACGAGAAATTTAAACGACTTAAAAACCAAATCCTAAAACAGTATATCAAGCGAAACCAAACTAAGCAAACTATAGAACTATAAAGGTCCTTATTTAGCAGAAAACGTTCTTCCTCCATGTGCTAGGATGTCGTGGAGAACTGCACCCCCTTACCGTCCTGCCCCCCGGATCCCAAACCCACCTGCCGGTTATCTAACGATTGTATGTCAAACTTTGTCTTTTGATGGCCACCGCATGGGGGGCGCAGACTGTAGGAGTAGACAAGATTCAGACCTGCTATTCACCTGAAAAGGGGACCATCTGAGGGACGGAGTGGAAGCCTCTTCGTTTGAGAGGACGATGGCCCAAAGGAGGTGGATCAGCGGAGACGACGACGAAGACAACCATAACGACGAGTAATAGTTGACAGCGGTGTGAAAAGAAAGATGCGGAATAGGGTTTTTCCCTTTCTCTAATTTCTAAACCAGTCTGAATCACACATATATAAATCACACCATTTTTAATTTATAACATACATATTACCAAAGTAAGTCAAGGTTGGATTATGGGTTAAGAGCATTTGAACATGAAGGAAGAATACCATATACAGTAAGTAACAGTATTTTTTCTCGGAAACCCTCGCTGTTGCAGTTACTTTAGACAAGTAGCTGATACAACTTTGTCAGCCCACTAACCCATTAATCAATTTCACCAGGAAAGTTGATGTGATTAACATAAGGTTTGGTTACATTTAGTGACACAAAATTGACTGACAAAGGGTGTTGTTATAAGAAAAGGGAGAGCAAGTTTGGTGTTTTTGTTAGCAGGCAAATTGAGGAGGCAGCTGATATATATGTATATTATATACCTAACTTTAGGGTTTCGGGAGAGAGGCATATCGATTTATAGAGGTCAAAGTATATAAACCAATCATGCAGAAAAGAAGCTTATATAAACTTTAAGTCGAGTGTTATGGAGATTGTGCAGAGCATCATATCTCAACAAAGAGACTTTACTATCGTCGATTTGTAGTGTTAACTAGCTAGTGTTGTTCTTTTGTTTCTGGGTATTATCTTGAAAAGAAACGTTATAAATATATATATGGAGTCTGAAAATGTCCATAGCCATCAGCATCAGCAGCTCCAAGAAGAGTTCAGCTTTGCTTCATATTCTTCTTTATTGGCTTCATCAACTCAGTCAAGCTACAAACCAGCCTCAGTTCCATCCAACCTCCATGATTGGAACCCCAACACCATTTTGTGAGTACTATCTATACCCTAGGCCTCCAATTAAGTACCAACATCAATATATATATATATATATAAGTCTAAGTTCTTTGAAGCTTTTATGTTGTCCTTCTTAAGTCTATAATTGGTAGCTTTGCTCTATACCATGTAATTAAGGATTCGATTCAAGGTTCCTAGATTGATCGATCTTTATAAGTTTGTGCTTAGTTTCATAAGATGTTAGATCGACAATTGCTCCTCTTCTTTTCGATTGTAATTCTCTTCTGGAGTGTATTGATTGGTTGAACAGAATCTGTTTCTTTTGCTATGTCTTGTCATGCAGGAATAATGGGAGTAGCTACAACACGTATGTAGGCGAAAGCGTTCAAAACTCAAAGGATTTATGGCCCAAGAGTGTTGATAACACAAGAGAACCTCTTGGCATAGCTAATTCCATGACTTGTGCGACTCAAAACTATGGATCCGATCACGAGCTACTTCTTGCAAAGCTCAAGGAGGAAGCTTCTGCAAGTCCCTTTCCGACATGGAGTCATGAAATGAGTACACAGAGACCCTCGAATGCTCAAAACTTGCCAAGACAAAACCACAGCGACGCTTTGTGGTCCAACAACTTCTCCTTTGGCCACCACATGATGGCAGCTTCGCAGCCTTCCGAGGCGGAGATGTATCTGCAAGAGACCGCAAGTTTTAGAGATCTGATGGCACCAACAAGAGCATACATCTCCACTGCTGATTTAACTTCTTCCTTGGTTTCGAGCTCTTTGAGCTTGAACTTGGAGGCTTTTGATTTCCTCAGGTCTGCGAATTATGATGGTACTAGTCCCACCAATTCCTCATCACAAGCCAGTTTTGGTTACCTTGCATCTTCCTCAAGCCATGATGATCACACGATGCAAGGACTAAGAGATCGTAGCAGTCCATCAAACAACTCCACCAAAGTGAGTTTATTTTCTTCTCCTTGTAGCTACAACCTATAGATATATGTATGGCTTAGCTAATTAAAAGGATGCCTTCAACTTTTCATTGACTTGTACATTGCTTTTCATGAGAGTATGACTCAGTTTTCATTGAGTTATACTATGCTTTCAGTTTCCCTTAAAGTGTTTATGTAGGACATTCTTGGTTCCTAACTTCCTATTATAAGCATTACTTCAAACTTGATCAACTTTCTAGTTTTAAATGAAGTTAGGGTTCATTGTCAAAATCTACCTTAAAGCATTGTTTGCATACATAAAAAATACTGAAAGTTTTGTCCACATTGTTAGGCTACATTAAATTTTGTCCACCGACTTCCGTTAAAATAACGTAACAAGGAGAAACTGTGATGAATGTCTAGAATGAATGATCTGGGCAGTTCTTCGCGGATTCAATAGATTTGTGGGAAATCCATAATGCATTCTAATATTTTAGGGTAATTTTTGACAATTAACCAGTCATGTTTTTCTAAAGGAAGTATACGGACAATATTTTAGTATACCCTAAGAGCGTGGAGAAAACTTTAGATAACTTTTTGTTCGTAGACAATACTTTAAGGTAGTTTCTGATAATTAAATCATGAAGTTTTGATGAACTGATGATCTTGGTTATCATGGAAGAGGTCTGCTTCTCTTACAAATGGAGCTCCTCCAGTGACAAAAAGGCCTAATGGTTTCCCTAATAAGCAAAAGGAAGTTGTTGGGGAAGCTAAGAAATCAAGAGTTGTGGCTGCTAGGTCCTCATGCCCTCCCTTGAAGGTGATGATATATAATATTCTATACAATCCCTTAATTCATTTGTATGCAAATATAAATATGTGTATATTGGATGGACATATAATTAGGTGAGAAAGGAGAAACTGGGAGACAGGATTGCAGCTCTTCAAAAGTTGGTGGCCCCTTTTGGAAAGGTCTTTGTCTCTGAAACATTCCCTCTCTTGAGATCACAAACCCACTATAACCAGCAATTATAATATTGGTTTGACCATACTTGCACCAAGTTCCTAACTTTTCTTTCTGGGTATGGGCTTAACTTGCAGACAGATACAGCCTCTGTGTTAACAGAGGCGATAGGGTATATTCAATTCCTCCATGACCAAGTTGAGGTAATATTAACATACAACTTCATGTTTCTTTTGTATCAAAGTTTCTTCAACTGGTGTTTGTACAATATTGCAGACATTGAGTGTGCCTTACATGAACTCAAATCGCGGCGCATCGACAACAATGCATGGTTTGAGGGAGGAGGATGGAAGGGAAGAAGCAAGAGGAGATCTCAGAAGCAGAGGGCTATGCCTTGTGCCTCAATCTTGTGCTTCATACATCAATGGCTATGATGGAGGAATGTGGGCACCTCCTTAACATTTTAATGCAAGGACAAGTATAGACGATCGATGAAGTTGTAACAGTGAACAAAAAGATTTAAAGTCTCATCAACCTGAGCAATACCTCGTAAGACTCATTGGCCTAAAATGGATCTACTCCTTGCACAGTGCATTATATGTACTCCAAAATTCTCAACTTTTTCATTCCAATACTCACCCAATGGAATTAATGAAGATTTCCACTCAGATGTCAAAGCTTTAGCATCATTCATCATTTCCTCCTTCTCAGCTTGCATAGTTTACTGTCTCTTCCAATGCAGCCATACGTTTCAAGGCCGCAAAATAGTATGTGCTAATTGGATCGACAGACAGGTATATGTCACCTGCAACTGGAAGAGTGCAAGTACTATGACAGACAGCCTTCATCAACTACAATACAAATGGGGAGAGTGAGAAAATAGGAAAGTCAAAGCATAAGCAATTATGTCACTACCAACGTAATCATAGTGATAATGTCATGATGAAGTGGTGAAGAGCTCCTTCTACAGAAGAGATGTTGAGTCTGCAGTTGAGATGAAAAAAATGTTAACTTGATTTATTATAAAAGGGAGAAACTTACTTGAACTAAGAAACAAGTGAGGATAAGGAAACCTACTCTAATACATGATATATAAGAAATCGGTTTCTATATATTTGTTTTTTTTCGTGAAACATAAAGAGTGAACACAATGTATAATATCGTTTGATTGTCACATATTTCTTTTTGAACGATGGGTGCGGCTTTATAATTTTAAAACGATTACATTATCCTGCATCGGGGAACATGCTCTCTGATCACTGGAAGGCCAGCATTGACGAACAAAGATTCACTGGACCTTATACTATCATAACCGTGACAGACAATATTGTTGTGCCCCGTGGACAGAGACAGAAGGCGGAGATGGAGAACAAGGTACCGGAGATCCTGAGGGACCTCAACATCAAAGGTGATGGTGGGAGGTAAAGTGTCACGCCCCAAATCCGGTTATCGCCCGGACCCGAGGCATGACGAGTAATAGAAGACAATAAAATAATAAATCAACATTTACTTTCTGCTCAACCTCCAATAATGAAAACAAATCCGCAAAACTGAGTTCAAAACACAATAACCCTCCAAGGGTGTAATAATAAACCTCCACAAGTTTTGGTTCAACACATTATAAGTAAAAAGTACGAAGTCTCTATCACGCACCCACACCGAGAAGCTCCCGAGCTTCTACTCCTCAATCAAGCCTGTAAACACAACAATGAACTCGCAGGGGTGAGCTTACGCTCAGTAGGGAAAACACATAACAAGGTAAACCTTAAACTCCAAAGAATTAACGGCAATGTCCACAAGATCCATAATTCACCAACACAGCCAACAAGGTAGTTCATAATATTACGAGTAAATTCAACAGTAAAGTTAACATAAAGCTTTTAACGATCACAGGCAATAGATAAACCGATCAATGCCGTGGCACATGAAGTCACCACCCTCCGATCCACATCTTATGTGTCCTCTCGGATTTTCCCTCCAATCCAGAGGAGACGCATATCATTGAGACTATCGGAAACACCCTTCAGGGCACATATCATCGGAAGTCTCAGAAACGTCTCCAAGGGATTGTAGATCCTCGGGAACCCAGGGCAATACTCCCATAGGAAGCGCACACTTGGGCAATTAGATGATAAATAGTTAATAATTGAATAACGCACTCAATCAGAAACACAGAACAATCCAATTCAGACAACCACCAACTCGATATCAACCATAGCTCGCACAACACCAATTCACACAACACGCAGTACACGAATCACATAAACATAGCACATCAATCACACAATCCCAACTTACCGTTCACTTACCAGTTTCGAACCACCGGGGCATCGATCACCTGACTGCACCGCTCGGTACAACCAGTCATACTCGATGCTCCAAGCAACCATTAAGTAAAACAAGTAATCATTCGAATACCATCAACGATCAAGTACGAGTTTAAACAACCAATCATAAAACCTTCAACGAGCATACACACATGCAATTCAACTAGTTCCATTAGACTCTTTAGCCTATCCACTAAGCAACCAACAAACAAGCATGTGATCCTAACACGCAACTAATCCGAGGGATTTGCCAAGGCTCCTCTACCAGACAATCAATTCCCAAGTATTGAAAGCGAATTACACTAGTGATTGGCATCCTAATCGGTCACCACTAGACAATTCCGATTATTAGTAATTGAAAGACGATTACGCTAGTTATTCGCATCCTATAGGCATTTCTAGGACCTTTCCAATTTTATTAACCTAGCATGCATACTAAGCATCGTAAAAGAGAGGTTAAGGCTTTCCCTACCTCGAGGTCTTCCTCTCAACACTCTGATGACAAGCTCGGTGGTCACCTCTCCGTTCTTCACTCGGGTCCCGGCGTGATAAAAGCTCCTCTAACTCGTGTCCACGTTCTTCCTCCTTTCCTAGCTTGGTTCCAAGGTTTTGAACCACCAAAAGAACACAAATTAGATTCCTCAACCAAGTGTTCTTCTCCTCAAAACACACCACAATGTTCAGAAATGGATCAAGGTTTGAAGAGGAAAAGTGGGAATCAAATTGAGCTAAAAGGAAGGGTTTTGGGCTCTGGGGATCTGATCCGGAATGCCAAACGGACCTTGTCACAGGCCGGCCCGGAATCCAGAACGGAACACGACACAGACCGGCCCGGTGAGCGACACGGACCGTATCAGGTCCCGTGCCGGACTCCCGCCCGTTCTGTGCCGGGTGCCGTGCCGGTACCAGGCACGTTCCGTGCGGCTTACCGTGCCGGTACCTGGCCCGGTCCGGGTCAGATTCCGTATCAGACCTGACCAGCTCCTTCCCCTTTCTTCCCCAACTCGAATTTCACGAAAATCCCAACACAAACTCCATTTCTAAACTCTCCTAGCTCCAAAATAGTTCACCAAAGATACCCAGCAACTACACCCTCAATGGGTTCATCAAACTTCAACCAAAACTCAATCCAACAACCTACTTCACTACTTCTTCTCCAAACAATCAATCAAAGAGCAAGTTCTTCAACTTTTAAGCCAAAACCCACAAAACCCATAGATTGGAAGTGGAAGAAATGGAGAGTTGAGAGCATCCTTACCTCTAGATAGTTGAGATGGAGAAGATGGAGTGAGAATGAAGGCAAAGGGACCAAGAACAAGCTTCAAAATCCAAGCTTTCCTCTCTATCTTCTTCCTCAAGCAAGTGAGCTCCTCCTCTCCTCTCTCTAGTGATTTTCGGCTGAAACAACAACAAATGGGCTGAATTGTTGCTCTCTTACCTTTAAATGACCTAAAATGTCAATTTACTCAAAAGCCCTTAAGGTCTTATCCCTTTAAAGGTAACTTAGGAGGGTATGAGGGTCATTTGGAGCCCCAAATCTCATCCTCCAAGCCAAGCATGACAAGTGTCATGTGAGGTCACTCCTATTTAATAATTTTCCAGCTTTCCAAGATTTATCGACAAATAACCGATATTAAGCCCGAGTTTGACCGACAGTTGACTTTAATAATATTACAGTCAAACTGAAGGAAATGACCCAACTAAGCTAACCGTGCTAATGGCTAAGCTTTTTGGGCCCCGGAAAGGTCCCGACTGACTTTCCGAGTCATCGGTTGACTTTTCCGGCCGAAAGTCAAACTTAGCTAGGATTCACCGGTTTTACCGGGATCGACCGGGGGCGGGTCTTACATAAAGCATCGTCTGGGGACCCCTCCCAGGGTCAGTCCCCGATGCTCAGACGATGAGTCATCCCTCCCGGCGGGGCATCTCCCCTGCCCTCGTTATGGCTCCTCGTAGACGAGAAACCTCCCAGGGAGGCTTATCTCGGGCAGCCAAGGGTTTCCCCAATGCAAAGGATAGGGCCCTGGGTTAGGTCCTGGATCAAACGTCACACAGGCACCCCGTCCTCTAAGTAGCCCATCCTTAGGTCTCGGATCCAACGCTAGTGGGGTGAGACCAACGTCCCCCCAAAGTCCAATCAATGTCGCGCCATCTTCCAGAGTCCCTTATAGAGCAACGCCCCCACCTCGGTCCTTGGGCCTCCGACCAGCTCCGCAAGCAACCCTCCCGGAGAGCGACCAGTCCCTCTGGTGTCGCCGTGCCCAGGTGCCTACAAGAGTAACCATATGGGCCAACAACACCCGTCCGCGTAAAATTGGCTTGTCACCAAGCATAGGCCCATGCCCTAACGCATCTCTTCCGTGTGGATCCCAAACCCTACGTCGCCTTCGCGGCCACCGCTGACGATATGCTTCAGGGGAGACGCCCCCCGCCTCCGACACGATCGTGCGACCCACCGAGTGCCCCGTTGTAGCCTGTACCGTCGCCGCCCGGGATGTCATCAGAGCAAGGTCATGGTGAGGCTGGATAAACAAAGTCGGGGTCGGCCCGGTTGAAGCCCCCCAATAGCGTGGGGCAGACGCCACCTGTGACCGCCGCCGTAGAATCCCGGGACGAAATTCCCCACGCGGAGGAGGCAGCGAGTCCAGCCCATCCTCTGAGGGCCTCGATGGAGGGGGAGTGATGAGGGTGGCATGAAACTTGAAGCCGGAATCGGCGATGTGTGGAAGGAGGAGGGAGCGAAGGTGGATGGTGTGGTCTGCGAGGGGATTGACCGGATGGGATTGGGAAGCACCAGGTCGGCCCTTCCGAGGGAAGCAGCGCCGACTGACGAGGACCCATGCGCCACAACAGCGACGGTGTCACGAAGCACCATAGCGGCAGGCTAGGGCTTGGTCGAGGGTCCTAGACGAGACAAATTTATTATGATTATTTTGATTGTCACATATTAGTTTCATTAGAATAATATTTTTTTGCTAAAAAAAATCAACGCATTAAACAGGTTGAGGGTTATTTACCAAGCCAAAAATATGACATTTGACCCGGTGATGCTTGTAACACTTGGCCTTCGAATCGGTGTCATGCGATGTGGCCAATGATAAGACTGCCAGTCTTAGTGCCCTTAGTTCAATGGTAAACATCAAAATATATATATCATCGTTAGCAATAAATTAAAGCGGCTTTATATTATTTATGTGTTAAAGTAATATATCGATGTGTGTTCTGATCTATGTCCACCATGCGAATAGAACCATAGATCGAGGTAGATCACATTCAATGGGTCCCTAGTTGATAAAGCTTCATTAGAAGCGACTAGTATATAAAAGATGACTCTTTATGGCTTACGTTATGTTAGTCATTGGAATGTGACTCCGGAGTCTGATCATAGATATCATGTGGGACATGATATTAGATGACCCGACATGAATATGTGCCATGATTCTAGTCATGAACATATTCATTGTCGTAGCTTGTCATGTATCTTTAGAACAAGGAGTCTTTGTGATTAATATGCAGTAAACAATCGAGTTTAACCTGAAACTAACGTTGCTTGTGACAGGGTTTCCATAACGGTCATGATTGGCTTGGGTACGGACTGCATGAGTGACACAAAAGACGATTAAGGGATTTATCCCTCATACTACGGTAGGAGAAAGATATCGGTTCTCAGCCACTTGATCGAGAGTAAATGAAAGAATAGCATGGCCATGCACAAGATACTGGGTATCATATATTCAGTCATCTCACATATCAAGGAACAGTGACTGAGAATAATAAGGATGACGGCTCTATGCCTTATCTTAATTAGGATATCGGGGATAAAAGGATAGTGATATAGACGACAGAAAGGTTAGAATCGACAAGGTCGATTCGTTATGCAGTGTCAGGCAATACTAAAGTCTCTTTAGTTGCCACTTATGTATGATCAAGTAAAATGGTAATTTACGTTGATCTACCGACATGCATAAACCTAAGGGTCACACCGGAGGATGAAAATCATTATCACATTTATGGAGAATGGCCAAAAGAGAATTGTCTCGGGACATGACCAAACTGGGTTTTGGGTCATGTGCCCATAAGTATTTAGGACATTACGGATCGAGACAAGGCTTGGAGTCTTGACATTGATCGCGTCGGATAATGTTGGACATATTCGGGATGAGAGGCGTGAAGGCGATGAGTGCGTCGCGGGACCTCGTTGGGAATATCCACGGGCCATCACCCGTGAGGCCCATGGGCGGCCCATGCCACCAAGGGCACATGGAACTAATTAATTAAGTCTTGATTAATTAGTAATAAGTAAGCAAGCCTAGATTAAGGTGTTGGTGATTCACCACCAACTCTCATCTAATCTACACCATGCTTACCATCATGCTTGTCCCCTTTACACCATACTTATCATCATCTTTGTCCTATTTACTATTATTCTATTATGTTGGTGGGAGGTGATTACTTAAGAGTCATCCTTTAAACAGAATAAACACACAAAAGAGAGAAAAACACCAACACTTCCTCTCTCCCCTTGTGATTCCGGTTTTGGCATGTTCTCTCCATATTGTTCTGTTCTTGAGTTCTCAAACTCAAGAACTAAGTGGCTTTGATTCCTTTGAGGATACGTCGGTATCTTGGAGACTCAATTCAAATCATTCTTTACCCGTTGTTCTTGTTTTGGTAAGACTTTGTGCTGAATTTATGTCTTGTAATTCTAATCTTTGGTAGTTGTTTCCATGGTCTCTTGGCTTCAATTGTTATTCTTCTGCGAGCTGGTTCATCTCCTACCCTACCTCGAGACCCAACAGTGGTAAGTTTGCTTGTACTATCGATTTTGCTTGAATTTTGCATATTGTTTTATAAAATGACTTAAATTCTTTCTTATGGGGTTGTTGCCATGAAAAATGTAGTTTTAAAATTTTATTCAAATATGGAATTTTTTATTTATTTTTCGGGTCTTGGGAGCGGGACTCTCGGGAGCCGAACGCGAGACCGAACGGGGCTCTATTGGACGGAGCTAGGCTAAGCATGACCATTGGATGGTCGAAATGTCGGGACAAACAGTGTATTAGTCATGAAGAGTTTGGAACCGTCTTGATGAACTAAAAAGTCAAATGTCAAAAAGTTTCATTTTTGAACGATTTCGATAAACCGCGCATTAATTTTTTTTTCGAAACTTGTCTATAAAATAAAACCGGAAAATAACATGTTGTGTGATAACATTTTTGAATGATAACATCTTGTGTGATGTGATGTTGGCATGGTGCACGTAATAACACCGAGGTCGTTTGAATTATTTATCGTTTTTCACTGCCTACGAGCCGTTAGAGTTACTGTGTAATTATTTTTCGAGGTGTGGCCGTCGTACCACTTATTTGTAATATTTATTAATTTTCGACATGAAAGTTGTGTATTCAATTGTAATCTTTTGCTCGAGATGAAGAAAGGGCGAAAAGGTCAATTGGTGGTGTTGCATCGGCTTGGAGTCGGTGGAGCTCAAGAAGCTATTGGGAGTTAGTTTAGGGGGCTATTATGTGCATATTTATCGCTTTATGCTTGGTTTAGTTTTTTCATTATTAATTATATGTGTTTTAGAATTGCATGCTTAACTTTATTTACCGAGCATATCACCTCACATGCAAAGATAAAATTGGAATTTTATTCCTTATTTCTGAGCCCTTAGAACCGTCATTACATTGGATGATGTTGACGGATTTTAAGGAAGAATTACATTGGATGTAGTTGGAGGCATCAATACATTTGGAATATAGTTGATGTCCTCATCGCATCTAGGATGTGCCTAAAGTTTTAAACACAACCGGACAAGTAAAATTTGGGTCAAGTCGGATACCTCCCAAATTATAAGTAGCTTACTTATGGGTGTCATGCGCATTAGAGGAGCATTCACGAGAAAGCGGGATAGTAGGTTTGGACGACATATGTGGGTGTCGTGCACATTAGCGGAGCTCATACATAGTGACGAGCCATAGTTGAAAATTGGTGGACCCGACAACGATTCTCAGCCTAAGGTTGAGCTAGGGTATCAGATAGGGTAAGCCATGTACATAAGTACATACCCTAGCCAAGATTCACAATGGATTTGATTGGATGGATTCCTAACCTACATTGCTCGATTAAGTGGTGAGCATTAGTTCATCTAGATTGGGTGAATGTCTTGGTTCTAGATTCTAAAGGTTTAGAATCGATTGGTTGGTGTTTAGAGTTGATCTTCAGAAAATTTATTCAGTTTGCTGATTAAATTTTGTCTGTCCTTTAGATTAAATAGCAAAAGTAAACAATAATTTTTCATTAAGAACCATCCGTGACGGGGTCAAGTTTAATAGGACAAACTATCTGGACCGGTACAGAAATTTGAGGATAACCCTCAAATATAAACACAAAAAATATGTCCTTGACAAGGATATCCCTCATGCCCTGAAAAGAAAGGGCATCTCTAACATCTTAATGGACTGTATCCTAAGATAGAATCAGAGATGAAAGCAGATATGGTTCTACGCTCCCTTCCTCGTGCATATGTTAAGTTCACCATGAACTATCGCATGCACAATATGAACAACACCATATCAGAGTTACATGGCATATATGTAACTATTGAGAAGAATATCAGGGACTTGGATTCCAAGGATATTCTGATGGTCAGAAAGGGATCCAGTTTCAAGATGGAGACTGGTAGTGGCAAGGGCAAGGCCCCAGCGTATTTGGCGAGAAAGATGAGCCACTCGATCGCTCTTAACCCTCCTAAGACCGAGGGTCATCAAGGAAGGTTGAGGAGGATGATAATTTCTTCTTCTATTTCCAGATGCCTGGACATTGGAAACAGGATTGCAGGAAATCCCTAGATGATCTGAAGGAGGGCAATGGAACTGCACCTTCATCATGTATTAACTTTATAGAGCTACATATCTCTACTTGCAAAGATCATGGGTATTGGATACCGAGGCTGAATCTCACATATGCACTAATGTGTAGTGAATGGAAGGTAGGAGAAGATTAGAGAAGAACGAAGTGGACCTTAGAGTTGTGGCGACTGTTGTAGGATCCATAAATCTTCATTTGCCAAGTGGCCTTGTTTTGTGCTAAAAAATGTGTATTGCATACCTATATAAGTAGGAGCATTATATTTGTATCCATGTTAGATACCGAAGGATATAATTTTGATATTGGAAATTGAGTTTTCAATATTATATGAAATAATATGTTTTATACTTGTGCAAACATGGTAAGAGGATTGTACATATTAGATATGAGTAACAATGCCTCAAGTTCTATTTACAACGTTAATAGCAAAATGTTTAAATCTGACAACTTAGACCAAACTTTGTTATGACACTGTCGTTTAGGCCACATAAACGTGAAACACATATTAGCACTTAAGAAGTGCGGACTTTTAAGTCCATTCGTATTTCATTCGATTGATAGATGTGAAGCTTGTTTATTGGGGAAATTGACTAAAGCGCCTTCATCAGCTGCGGTGAAAGGGCGGGTGAAGTATCGGGGATGATACACTCGGATGTGAGTGGACCAATATGTTCGCTTTTCAGGAGGGGTTTTAGCTACTTTATCATATTTACTGATGATTACAGTAAATATGGTTATGTCTATTCGATGAGACATAAGTCTGAAGCTTTTGATAAATTCAAAGATTTTAAGACTGAAGTAGAAAACTGACTCGGGAAAAGTATTAAGGCACTTCGATTGGATCGAGGTGGAGAATACTTGACCACATAGTTTTAGATCATCTAGTAATGGGATCCTTTCGAAATGGCTTCATCCCGGGACACTATAGTTGAACGGTGTAGTTGAACGGAGAAATCAGACATTGTTAGACATGGTCTGATCCATGATCAGCTGGACTGATTGACGCCCTGCAGTTTTAGCACAAAAAATAGCACGGAAAGCGTACCGATCGTCAAGTAGTATTTCGGGATTTTAAGTTCCGATTTATCGAACCCAAAGGAGCACTAGCCAAACAAATCCTATTTAAAGTCGTTATTAAGCTATTCCGTTTAAAATATGTTTTTGGTTTTAAAGCATGTAAAATGTAAATAGTAAATTAAATGTGAGCAAGTACGCAAGTGAAACAGGAATGAGTTCAAATCAAAGAAAGTAGTAATCTAAGGTATATATTTTTATAAACCGTTCCAATAAAATGAATACTGATAGTTATGTGAAGTTGTCTAATTTTAAGGGGAAACGAACTATCTCTAAACTACTCCTAACTTGTCCCGTTGTTTCGGACCCTAATGGAATCTAACCACCTAGTTCTCCCGAATCAAAGGTGTAGGTGTTGGAACTCGATGTCGTGGACATGTTAAACAAAAAGTTGCAGCGAAAAATTAACCACGAATCAATCGAGATGAATCTACCAAATATGAAAAACAAGTCTGAAAATTCAGCAAAGGTTTGTGTACATCACCTTTGCAAGTGCCTCATATTGCAGCTCATGTATATCAAAAACGAACCATTGAAAATCAAGTCCCTTCGATCACATTGAAGACCCATATGAGGAGAACGTTAAGTCCAAGAATCAGCTACATCGGACCTTGGATGAACCTCCGATTGTGCTCTTGAAAGTGACTGGTCGGACAAAACTGTGCTGAAAAGCAGCACCCTCAACTTGTCCCAAATTGGTTCAATAACACCAAACTTTGAATGGCTTGATCCTCTTGGACACCTACGTATCCTTAACGGAATCAAAGCCAACGTAGTTCTTGAGTTTGTAAACTCAAGAACATGCAACAATGAAGCTAGGAGCTTCTTGGAGGAGTTTGCAAAATTGGGAGAGAAGCATAAGTTGTGCTGAAATTTTATTCTCTTATTTGCATGTTGTGTCTTGCCAACACCCCTTGCATGTAAACTTAAGTGGAAGTAGTCATCTCACTTAATCTCCATCAAGTTCCCAAGTGTCCATGGTAGACTTAATAAACAAAGCTAGTTTATTAACTAGTGGAAAGTGGGTCCAAACTTAGTTTAACAAGACTACTTAGTCAACCTTTGACCTTTCGTTCTTACTGGGCCTAGCCCATGTGGGCCGGTCATGGGCCTCTCCAAGAGAGCCCATACCGAGCCCACTATGCTAGCCCGTCCACTATGGCAATTCCCGACACGACTCCCTCCAAGTCAAGCTACGTTGCGTTCTTATCGAATTACAAACTTATGGTGTGACCCTTAGGTCTATGCATGTCGACGAGACTCAGTATCGCCTGACCCTGCATAACGAATCTCCCCCTGTCGATTCAGACCTTTCAGCCGTCCTTGTCATTATCCCTTATCTCTGATATCCTAAGTGAGATAAGCCATAGAGCCGTCATCCTTATTATTCTCAATCACTGTTCCTTGATATGTGAGATGACTGACCCTTATGATACCCCGTATCATGCGCATGTCCATGCTTTTCTTGTCAGTCACTCTCGATAAGCGGCCGTGAACCAGATATCTTTCCTATACCGCAGTATGAGGGATACATCCCTTAGCCGCCTATCATGTCACTCATGCAGTCATTCCCCAAGCCAATTTTGGCCGTTATGGAAGCCCAGTCACGGTGCAACGTTGGGCTTTTAGGTCAAACTTGGTTGTTTACTGCATAGCAATCATATAGACTACTCGGTCTAAGGATACCTGACAAGCAACGATTTTGAACATGTTCATGACTTAATCTATGGAACATATTCAGGTCCGGTCGTCCAACATCATGTCCCACATGATGTCTATGATCAGACTCTGTAAACCTTTCCAATGACCAATAGAACGTAAGCCATCAAGAGTCATATTTCATACTAGTCGCTTCTAGCAAAGACTATTGACTAGGGACCCCGTCGAGTGTGATCCATCCTGATCCGTGGTTCTATTCACATCGTGGGCATAGATCGGAAACACACACGACATATTACTTCAACACTTAAGTAATATTAAAAGCCGCTTTATTATATTGCCAACGATGATATTTACGTTTGGACATTTACGATTGGAATACGGGCACTGATGCTAACAGTGGGAAGACCCAAATCACTAAGTTCCTTGATTTCTAGCTTCCGATAATAATCTATGGCTATTGCAATTGTGTTAACCTAACTATCCCTAGTCTAGATTTAAACCCAGTTTATATTTAATTTTAGACCAATTGAAACCCTCATCTCCCGAGCGCTGGATTTTAATTTCCATCAACTATCAAGCCTACACGGGGAGATAGAGCATTACGAACAAATCAAATATAAACCTTAAATTAGATCCAACATTCACATTCATGTGAAATTCAACATATTGGAGAACAAATCTCTAATCCTCCACAACCCTAGATTATGGGGGTTTAGTTACTTATGGAAGAGGAAGAGGAAGTGGAAGAGGAGGAAGAATTCATTGATGAAGACAAACAAGCAAGCTTCATAATAAAAAAGTGTAGAGAATCCCAATACCCAAATCTGATTACAATGATGTTCTTCAATGCTTTATCTTCTTTTCTCCTAGTTCTCAACTATCCCTTCTCCTAGCTCAGCCTAAGTACAAGACTCCCCACTTTCTAAACCTAAATTTTCAATTATAAAAGGACAAAAACGAGTCTGAAATGAAACTGAAATAGAGATGGCAATTTTGGGCCTCTGTGCGTGTTGCGGGAAACGTGTCGGCTCTGCATACGGGTGCGTGACAGGCTCTATCACGACTCCGGGTCGTTTCCCGCATGTGAGTAGAGCGCTTTAGCTCAATTTTCAGCAATGTGTCACGATTTCCATGCCGGCTCCGCATTTGGGTCCGTGACGGGAAGTGCTTCAGAATTCATCCTTTTTGGTGGATTTTTGTTCTTATTCTGCTTCATGGCTTGATAACTATGTTACAAGCTGAAAACACGCAAAATATAGGAGAGTGAGATCGAAACAGGGCTAATATTACTCATAAAACCCCCTAAATGTGGCACGTTTAGTGCTAAGATGCAACTGCATCACTGATTAACCAATCTCTTTCTGGGGTTATGCTCTAGAGACGGTTGCATTCACTGTGATTCGGGCTCCGACGAAGACTATGGAAGGGACTCAATTTGAGAAATGGTACGGGAAGAAGCCCGTTTTATCCTTCATGAAGATTTAGGGTTGTGAGGCTTATGTGAAACGTTTGGTTTCGACTAAGCTCGAACCAAGATTTGAGAAATACACCTTCGTGGGGTATCCCAAAGAAACAAGGGGATACTACTACAAACCTAATGAGAACATGGTGTTTTTCGCTCGGGTGAAGTCTTTATGGAAAAGAAATTTGTTTTTAAAGACGTTAGTGGGAGGACTCTCCATCTAGAAGAAATTCAAGATGGTAAAGATCCATCTGAACCACTTGAGAACCTAGTAGAAAGGGAGGAGCCAAAAGTGGTCGTAGAGCAGGAACCAATTCTTGTAGCAATTCCGAAAGTTCCAAGGCGATCTGGAAGGGTCAGTCGTCCACTTCCGAGATATGGATACATTGTGTTTGGAGGTGACGATGAGCATATGGTGGATCATTAAATGAACTCGACTCTGAATTATGGCTAGGAGCCATGAAGGAGGAAATACAGTCCATGTCGGACAACCAAGTCTGGAAACTGGTTGATCACATCTATAGTGTAAGTGTTGGAATTCTAGGGAGAAAAAGAAACGGAAAATAAAAAATTTCCCTAGAATAGCCTCAGGATCCATGTAATTCCGAGTAACTGACAAACAAAAATTAAAGGAGAGATTACCTCTTTCAATTTTCAGCTTGATTTGAGATAGGGACCAACTTTCAGCTCGTATATCTCAGCAACGAACCGTTGGAATACAAATCCCTTCGGTCAGATTGAATACCAATGTGTGTAGAACGTTCAATCCAAAAATCAGCAAGGTCGGACCTCGTATGGACCTCCGATCGAGCTCTTTCCAGCGGCTGGTCGGACAGAAACTGGGCAGAAAAAGCTGGGCAGATTTTTCTTTTCTTCTTGCAAACCAAGAACACCCAAAACAAATTGATTTGGTGGATTGAGTGTGAGTTGAGATGTTTCCAAAAGGATCTGTCCTCTACCGGTATCCACATTAACAAGATATCCCAAATCTCTTGTGTGCTAACACAAAGGAAGAACACTTCTTCCTCTCTTTTTCTCTAACTCGTTTCTCTCTCTACCCTTTGAGAACCATTCTCAACACAATGAAAACTCTGATTTTTCTTCTCTCTCTTGCATGCATATATATCTCCAAACAAGACCACATTATTTTATTTGGAAAAACCCAACACTTGGACTTCCAAATTTGACAAGTGGCTTTCTAAGGCTTTGCATGACTCCACTATGTCATTTCAAGAAGGCCCAACTCTTGGCTTTTCTTTTATGACAAGTGTCTTATTTTAGGAGTAGAGTTCATGCAAAAATACCCTCTTTGAATTTCGAAACTTCACGAGCCAATTTAGTATTTTAATTGTCCAACATAATCTTTATTATATTGGTAATTCGAAAAACGAGTTTAATGAATGAATAAATATTATATCGAATATAATATTTATTTTATTCACTTGAGGGGCTTCAAAAGCACAATTCTGTTTTGGGCTCCTTGTTGTGTGCGACCCTGTAGGCTCATAACACGTGTTGGCAGTGGGCCCGAAATCCTCGTTTCGTCCACATGTCATAGTTGGCCTCTAGCAAGGCATTATAACTACCCAAACGTTTATGATGATCGTTAATCCGACTTAACCTTTACCCGCTAATATGCTAACCCTTCTATCAACGATATCTCGATCGAATAAGGCATAGGGGACGCCATCCTTATTTTACTCGATCGTTGTTTCTTGATCTTAAGTAGACTGCCAGTGATAACTCTTTATCAATTCGCATGGTCATGCTTTTCCTGCAGTCCCATTTATCAAAGGGCCCAAACGATATCTCTCATACTTGTATGAGTGACGGATCCCTTATCAGTCAACCTTATCTCTCACATAGATACTTATGCATCCAATCACAGCCTTTATAATTGCCCGGTTAAAGACAACGTTTAACTTTGTCAAAGCACATACCCACCTATGCAGAAATCATGATGACTATAAGGTCAGAGGACTTAAGTCATAGTATGGTACTGAGAAATACTCATGACACTTCCTATGTAGTACTCTCACAGTGGGTCATCCAATGTCATTTCCCTAAATGACATCTATGATTTGACTTCATATCCAATATGTATGATCAGTATAACGTGATCATCAGCCAACATCATACTACTCTTAGTATATCAGTAAGACCAGGGATCAAGTGAATAATACTCTATTACTTCTAAGAGTTTTACTATCAGGTCCTCAACCCGATGATCTTAAGAAAGAGTATTATTCACACTATTAATATTTCACAAATGATAATAGTAGTGCCGATGTATTAATGAAATGATAATGCCGTCCATAATCGCGATTGTTCTAGGGCACAAAAACCAACAGTAAGGACCATCGGATGCAAATGGATCTTCATGGTGAATATAGACATGAAAGGCAACCCTCAACCCTACAAAGCCTGACTGGTTGCGAAAGTTTATATCCAGATCCAACGGATTTACTATGAGGAAAATTCTCCCTAGTGATTATGGTCAAATCGATCTAGATTCTTCTTGTCATAGCTGCGTGTCATGATTACGAGATTTGGAAAATGGATGTCAAAACCGCTTTCTTAAACCAGAGTTCAACGGAAGACGTTTATATGTCTCAACTGGTAGGTTTTGTCGATCCGAAAAATAAGGGAAAGAATTGCAAGTTTTTGAAATCCATTTATGGGTTGAAACAAGATTCTCGGATTTGAAACCTTTGTTTTGATGAAGCTATGATTGGATCTGGTTTTATCAAGAACGAGGATGAACCTTGCGTTTATAAGAAGGCTAGTGGGAGAAAGATTACCTTTTTGGTGCTCATTGGAAATGACATCCCAACCTTGCACGAGACTAAAGCTTGTTTGAGGAAGTGTTTCTCAATAAAAGGCTTAGGCGATGCTGCTTATATTTTAAGGATTAAGATATATAAAGATTGCACCAAAAGGGTCTTGGGTTTAAGTCAGAGCACCTATGTGAACAAGGCATTGAGTAGGTTCTAAATGCTCGATTCAAAGAAAGAACTCTTACCCGCTCGTCAAGGAATTCAACTTAACAAGACTCAATGTCCCAAGACACCTGATGAGCTGAAAAGGATGATGCAAATCCCATATGCTTGGGGGTGGTGGGATAGATCATGTTAGACATGATATGCATGAGACCGGACGTCTCGTATGCCTTAAGGTGTATCTACAGACATCAGTCTAACTCTGAGGGAAAGATGATGTTGAACTAGTCTCCAATGGATATGTAGACGCTAGTTTCTAGACAAGATCCAGATGACCTTAGAAGTCAATCAGGATATGTGTTTACGTTGAATGGTGGAGCTTTAGTTGGGAGTGTAAAGACCGTCTCAATTAAAAGAAGTAAAATATTATTTTTACCGACCTGAAATGTCGAGGTTGGAAAAACGAGTTGAAAATTGTAATCGTTTGCAAAAGAAAAAGAAAAGAAAAGAAAAATAAAAAAGGGGAAAAAACACGATTTGGGCTGGACTGGGCCGGTCAAAGAACCGGGCCCAGCTCAGATGCATGGGCCAGGTCGACGAGACGCGCAACCGCGATCCAGCCCAACCCTACGCGAACTACCCTAACTCGCGACGCTTCTCCTTCTTCAGATACACGCACGCACACCGAGGCTTCATCTTCAACCTCACGCTCCTCTCGCTCTCGCGAACCCGAGCGCATCGCCGCCGTCCCTCCTTCTCCGACATCCTCTCTTCTTCTCTCCCACCGCACCTCACCTCGCCCTCATCTTCTTCTTCTTCTTCTTCGTTCGCAACCGAGCCCTACCGTGCAGTTAGACGAATTCGACCCTTTGACTTTACAGTCGGTGATCACGTATTTCTAGTAGTGAGCCGAAGAAGGGTCTTTTGCGGTTCAACCGCGACGAAGGCAAGTTGACCCCACGACTTTTCGGACCTTCTGAGGTCAGAGCATAGTTAGAGCCGTTGCTTATCGCCCTGCATCACCACCGCGACTTGTGAACGCGAGGACGAAGTTCGCGCGAAGTACCCCACCTTTTTCGACCCTTGGAGTACCTCTGATTTAAATTTCGAGGACGAAATTCTTCTAAGGGGGGGTAGACTGTAAAGACCGTCTCAGTTAAAAGAAGTAAAATATTATTTTTACCGACTTGAAACGTCGAGGTTGGAAAAAACGTTAAAAATTGTAATCATTTGCAAAAGAAAAAGAAAAGAAAAGAAAAACTAAAAAAAACGGGCCCAGCTCAGACGCATAGGCCAGGCCCACGAGATGCGCAGCCGCGATCCAGCCCAAACCTACGCGAACTACCCTAACTCGCGACGCTTCTTCTGCTTCAGATGCACGCACGCACACCCAGGCTTCATCTTCAACCTCACGCTCCTCTCTCTCTCTTGCGAACCCGAGCGCACCGCCGCCGTCCCTCCTTCTCCGACCTCCCTCTTTTCTTCTCTCCCTCTTCAAGCCTCGCCACCACCACACCTCACCTCGCCCTCGCCTTCTTCTTCTTCTCCATTCGCAACCGAGACCTACCGTGTGGCAAGCGAGACGACGCCGGAGGGCTTCGTCTGGTTCGTCCTCTTCGATCTCAAATCAAACATCCTCTCCCTCTTTTTCTTCTTCCGCGCCTTCTCTTTGCCTGAAACCCCATCGAGACGAGCTCGATTGGTCCAGTTTCAGGAGGTTTCGTCGCCGGCGAGCTCGGGAGTTTCAGATCTGAGGCGGGAGGACGTTGGGGCCGCGCATCTGCCACCGCCGCCACAGCCACGTCGTCGCCAGCGACCTGACGCTCGTCTCCGCCCTCTTCTCTCCCCCCTTGCATGCCCTTGACGCCGTAGACGAAGGTCGGAGAACCATGACCTCGCCGAAGCTGGAACAAGCTCGGTCTCAAGCCTGAGTAGGCTTGGGCCAGAATGAGGGTTGGGCCAGACCATCCTGGGCCAGGATTTTATCCTCGGGCCAGATCCAGGGTCGGGCTTGGGTCAGGCCCAAGTCTTTGGACTGGGTTCTGACTCGGGTCCAGAGCAGGTCTGACTCGGGTTGGGTCGGGTCTAGAGCCGGGTCCGAGTCGGATCTGGGTCCGGCCGGGTCAGGTTTTTGGACCGGGTCGGATTTGGGTCCGGATCTCGGATCCGGGTCGACAGATTATTAAATTAAATAATTAATTTTAAAATAAATTAAAATTGGACAAATCAGAGGACCTTTGGACAATACCGTGACTAATTGGACGTTTTGACTATTAAAAACCCATACTTGTATTTCGCGGACTTCGCCCGAGAAGACCGGAGCCAAACCCAGACTTGGACTTTGCCTGAGAAGACCGGAGTTAGGCCCGGACGTCAGCAGCTAGGAGACGTAGCTGTTGTGATCTTATTGAGGCAGGAAAAAGTACTAAACTCGTCTGGTAATTTAAATAACGCTAATAGTATGCCTATAGGATAATAATAACCGGAAATGTCCTAGATTGCATATAGGATGTGATTCACTAGAATAACCGTATTTCAATTATAATAAATAACCGGACGAGTCTAGTATGCATATAGGATGTGATTCACTAGATAATCACTTTCAATACTTGGGAAATTGCTGTGCTGGTAGAACGGCCATGACGAGCCTTAGGATTGTCGGTGATTGCCTCGCATGCCGTGCTTGCTTAGTCTTTAAGTTAAAATAAGAGTCAAACTAAACTAAATAAATTGTGATGATTGTGATTGATTGAATGAATGTTTGAATGATTAATTGAATGAATGTTTGAATGTAAATTGTTTGTGTCAAATGGTATGTACGTGATTGGTAAGTTTAACCGGTAAGTGTGATTATTAATATGAGTTCTTGTGGTGTGTTGCGGTAAGATTGTGAGTTCCTAAGCTATTATTGTTTGGTATGTTCCTCTCTTATTGGCGATCCTCTGTTAAGGTGTGTCCACCTTCCGAATAGAAGTCGGTAAAACGTGTTGCGATTCTGTGATAAGGTGTACCTACCTTCCGACTAGGAGTCGGTAAAACGTGTTGTTGTCAGTGTTAAGGTGTGCCTACCTCCCGACTAGAAAGTCGGTAAAACGTGATGTGATTCTGTGTTTCTATGATAAGGTGTACCTACCTTCCGACTAGGAGTCGGTAAAATGTGATGTTGCCAGTGACAAGGTGTACCTACCTTCCGACTAAGTGTCGGTATAACGAGCTATGAATCGTGGTAGGGTGCGCCTGCCCTCCGACCGAGTGTTGGTAAATTGTGTTATAGCCGTATTAATGGGGACTTATTATGTGTGTATTTTTAATGATTTATTGCATGGTTGTTATTTCTTTACTTGTATGTATGATTTGTTGTCCGACGTGCGTTACGGGAACCCCAATGACTGTGTCTCCTATGGACCGAGGGGAATCTGATATGATGCACCAGTTAGGGTACAGATCAGAGTTTTGAGAGTTGATATTTAGTCTATTGGTAATTGGGTGTTACTTTAATCGTTTCATGGTTACATTCGTTATTCTACGTTGATTTCCTTGACCGTCACCTTCTTTTAAGCTTTGGAACTCTATTGATCTATATTTACAGCACCTTTTGTTTAATCGTTCAAATTTATCAACTTGAATATTTGTACTATTTGATTTTATGCTTTAACAGGGGTTTCTTTTACTTTATTGCTTTTTCCTACTGAGCGTAAGCTCACCCTCCTTCGTGTTCATTGTTGTTTTACAGGTTTTCGTACGGAGTAGGTTGTAGGACGTCTCAGGGCTCGGGAGCTCTCTGAGGGTCCGGAAGTTTATTTATTAGAGACGTACTTTCCCATTTTATATTGAACTTATTGTTCTGGCTTATGATTTGAGATTCTGACTCTTTAGTTATTGCGGATTATACAGGTTTTGAAGTTATTTGTTTAAAAGTTTATTTTAGTGATTATTACTTATTCATCGTTTTTAGTTCATGTCTCGAGTCCGGTCAAAACCGGATTTGGGGTGTGACAGGGAGCGTTAAGCAAGATACTGTCACCGACTCTACGATAGAGGCCAAGTACATAGTTGATGCAAAGGCAACTAAAGAGGCTACGTGGATTTGGAAATTCACGACATGGCTGGGTGTAACTAAAAACCCATCTAGCTGGTGAATATATTTTGCGACAACACAAAGGGCCATTGCGCAAGCTAAAGATCTCATATCGTATAAAAAATCAAATCATGTACAACAGCATTACCACCTCACCAGAGACATTCTGAACAGAGGTGAAGTGAAGATTACTTATATTGCAACTAATGATAACATAGCCAATCTGTTGACTAAGGCACTCTCACTGCCAAATCATGTTAGACATGTAAAGTCAATGGGAACACATTGGAGTTTAGATTGGAACTAGGGCAAGTGGGAGATTGTTAGTCTTCGTGCCCGTAGTTCAATCGTAAACATCAAAATGTATATAGCATCATTAGCAATAAATTAAAGCGGGTTTATGTGTTTTTTTATAGGCGATGAATTTATTAAGACAGGATTCCAAGAAGGAAACCCGCTAAAAAGGCCTCAAAAGAGGCTACAAACAAAAACAGGAAACAAGAAACAAGCGAAACCAATAAAATAACAAACACAAGAAACAGGTTACCCCCCCTCGGCTACCCTCCTGCGCCTTCCCCTAATACACGATCGCGGGTCCACGGTCCACTGCTCAAAGGAAACATCAGGCAAAAGGTCTCTTGCCATCCGGAGTAGGCTGAAAATGTGCGGCCTCAAACTGTCAAAAATCTCATTCACAAACAAAGAATTGTTTCTGAACACAACATCATTACGTTATAGCCATAAATGACAGCACGTCAAATAACAAACTTTCAACCACGACGATCCACCCAAATTTTCAGCCTCCAACGCCCAACTCTCAAAAGCATTAGCGTCATACAGCTTATTCCATAACTCTACCCGATCACCACTATCACATGGCGCATAAATATTCAACAAAGTAAGGGGAATCGATTCAGAACGCAACATACCTTTCCAAACAAGCACATTATCAATAGCATGGGTATGAATCACCGAAAAAATTACCGACCTCCACACTATAAGCACCCCTCCTGAAGCTCCAACTGAAGGTATAAAATCTGATACCCATCCACTCGAGAAGCCACAACTTCGTAAAATAAAGGGAGGTATGTCTTCCCTCTTCGTTTCCTGAAACAAAACCATGTCAGGGTTTTGCCTAGACAAGGCCACCCTGATACTCTGTCTCTTCAGGACGGCATTCATCCCCCTCACGTTCCAGGAGATGAATTTCACCATATAGAATAGGTTAAAAAGGTAAAGAAGCAGGGAGAGAATCCCCCACTTCTACTCCTACACTCGAACAAAGGTCGTCAGAGTCGTCTTGAAACTCTAGGTCTACTTAATCACCAAGCTCAAAATCAAGAGCTTCAATTTGATATGCTGCTTTAGGGTGACCCGCTATGAGTTTTTGACTAGCCTTGATGAGTTTCCACTTTTTCTCGCGCTCTGCATTTTACTTGTCAATTGAAACTCTATGCACAGCATATGAGCGAAAAACTAGTTTAGGTTTGCCCGGCGGAAGTAGCTTACCACTCAGAAAAGCCCCGGCCTGAGAAACTTGAGGCCCACGCAAGGATGGACTGGGGCTCATGGGTGGCGATTCCGGTACCTTGCTCACCGGAGTAGAGAACCGCAGTATGTTTTTACCCTTCAGAGCAGCCTCAGGGGGCGGAAAAGCCGAACTTTCCTGTGAGATCACAACATCTCTGTAACCTGCATAACTCGACCATCTCTCCGGTTCCCTCGCAGGAAGCTCAGTCGATAATATCTTGGTCAAGTCAACATGAAATATTTTGCCATCCAACTCCAGAGGACGAAAGAACGAAGCATCAGAAGAAGCCATATACAATAGGAAAAAAATTGCAGTCCAGCATCGGAGAAGTTTCGTCACGTAAGGCCATCACAAAGGTTCCACAAGAACTCCCAATGTCACGGAAGGTAGACATACACCAATCCGAAATCGGAATGCACGAAACTTTTAACCAAGAGAAACCACCTTCTCTATTCAACCAATCATTTGCTCGATCAAACATGAAAAAGTCATTAGAGCACCACTTCCAATTTGAATTCAATATATCAGACAAAGTGTCCTGATCGGAAGACATGTACAAGAACACTCTGTTGCCAAGATATCGGAATTGTAAATATGATATCTTGTGTGTTCTGATCTATATCCACCATACGAATAGAACCATAGATCGAGATCGATCACACTCGATGGGTCCCTAGTCGACAAAGCTTTACTAGAAGCGACTAGTATATCGGTGACCATATTTATCGATGGCATTCTGTAATTAGGATGTTGAACTAGGCGTAGCTAAGTAGATTCACCGATTTATTTAAAGTACACTTATGCTTGTGTATTACCAGAGCTTCGTGGTTCATTTCTCTATTTAGTTCTCCTTGATGATCGATGAATTTTGATCATTAGGATGTTGAACTAGGCATAGCTAAGTAGATTCGCCGATTTATTTGGAGTCCGCTTATGCTTGTGTATTACCATAATATCGTGATTCGATGCTCTATGTAGTTCTCCTTGGTTCTCAATGTTTATCTTTATTGATAGCATTCAGGAATTAGGAAGTTGAAATAGGTGTAGCTAAGTAGATTCGCCGAGTGGTGTAGCCATCTCTACTTATGGTAGTGGATAGCGAGAGTAACATGCATTCATTGTTGTTATTTCTTGTTCGAATATTGATCGAGTTTTGCTCAAGATAATATAGTACACCCTAACTTGTATGTGGTTGATTTCATGATAACGCTTGCATAGGAACTGAAGTGTTCTAAGACCATAAGGAAAACATTTATTGACTTTACTCATCATTAACCTAACCATGCATTAATTGGAATTCGTGTTTACTTGTACCCGTAACTGACTTTTTATGGGAATCAATAACTATGTATCTTAGGTTATAGCCTGTATAAAAATTTCTCTTTTATCTAGACCAAAATCAACTTTTTCCTTTTTTTTCCTTTTGTTTTCCCTTTCGGGGATGTGGAAGGGACACCCACGCCCCCTGATTTTAGGAAGAATACTAATGATACCTCTACTTACTAACGGTTTGACCAGTGCTTTACCGTTTTATATACTGCTTGATGGTTGTGTACTAATGCACGTGAAAGTGGGATTTGGCCCATAGTCATCCCTATTCATCAGTTAGACCTCCACTACTATGCAGTTGTACACTTCCTTCCACAAAAGTGAAACAATTAGAATAACTCGATTGGAGACTATGTCATGGCCTTAAATAGAATCCATATAGCTCCTACACGTTGGCCAAGCCTGGTATACCTTGGTCAGAATTCAAACTACCATTCTTAAACCTAGAAGGTCGTTAATAGTCCATAATACCGTAACTTTCATCCTGAACGGTTCATTGTCAAACGTATCCCATGTTTCAACCCATGTTATCCAAAAAACCTTCAAATCATCAATAAATGGCCATATGGATGAGACCATTCTCATAATTAACTAGAGAAAACCACCACTCTTTTTAGTTTTCCCAATTGGGAAAATCCACCCCTATGACGTAATTAAGGCATCGTAGAAGTTTCCCCTACCATCGTAGAAGATCTTCTGCGATGGTATGAGATTCGACGAACGTGAGAGCACTGATTTCATCAAAAAATACTTTTACGACGATATACCATAAATCAATTTACGAATATCTTTAGTAAAATAAATCAATAAAATGAATTAGTGATAATGTTAATTTTTTTTACTTGAACCAATTTGAACGATTCGTACCGATAACTTATTGTAAATTATTATATTAGTAAGAAAGTATGAACTTTGCACCTAAGGCTGTACAATGGTCGGTTAGCCGAAAATTTCACCCTTATTGGGAGTTGAACTAGATTTTTCGAAGTCAGAGGTTTTGTAAGAACCGCCCCCGGTCGATCCCGGTCGAACCGGAGGTTTTCGGCGAAAGTTGACTTTTTGCCGGAAAAGTTAACCGATGACTCCGGTAGTTATTCGGGACCTTTCCGGGGCCCACAAATCTTAGCCGTCATTACGGTTAGCTTAATTGGGTCGTTTCCTTTCAAATAACTGTAATTGTGGAAAAGTCAACTATCGGTCAATTTCGGGTCAAACTTTGGTTAATTAAGGACTAAAGCTAATTAATTAGAAGTGCTGAATTCTAATTTGATTAGAGATGGAACCCACATGGACACTTGTCCATGTTGGCTTGGGGGAGAAGAAAGAGGGCAAGAATGACCCTTTTACCCTTAAAAAGTGGGCATGAGAGACATTTGGACATGGGGGTATTTTGGAAACTTCCCCTTTAGGGTATATGACTCACCTTTGAGGCAGTTCAGCCCATTATTCTATTGTTGGCCGCAATTGAGAGAGACAGGAAGAAGAAAAAGAGTTTTGGAAGCTTGAAGAAGAAGAAAGGTGGAAAAAGGGTGTCTTGAACCCATTTTACACCCAAATCCTCCCAAAATCTCTTGTTTCTTCACCTATTCTCCATTCTCAAGGTAAATCCTCAACCCTTTTTCGTTTTTGATTGATTTGGTTCATGGGTTTTGAGGAGAAATGATGAACTTGGTTGGGTTTTTGAGATTTTGATGTTGGATGATGATTTATGGAGAAAAAGGTTGTTAGATGATTGGTTTTAATTGAATTTGAGTAGTTTTGATGAAACCCATTGAGGGTGTTGAAGTATTGGGTCTGTTTTGGAGTTTTGAGGATTCATCAATGGAGTTTTGATGTAGAATTTGGTAGAAAACGAAGTTGGGGAAGAAGAAGAGAGTCTGCCCAGATCTGACACGGAACGGGGCACGAAGAGGGCTTGGTTCCGGCTCTTTGAGACGCACGGACCGGGCCAGGTTCCGGCACGGAGTGCCGCACGGACCGGGCCAGGTTCCGGCACGGAGTGCCGCACGGACCGGGCCAGGGTCCGGCATGGTGTGCAGGACGGACCGTGCCTGGTCCCGGGCCGGTCTGCAGTATGGACCGTGCCTGGTCCCGGGCCGGTGTGCCGCATGGGCCATGCTTGGTCCCGGGCCGGTATGTGGCACGGGCCGGGTCGGGTTCCGGGCCGGTGTGCTGCACGGGCCGGGTCGGGTTCCTGGCCGATGTGCTGCATGGGCCGGGTCTGTTTCCGGGCCTGTGGGCCACCCATATTGGGCCCTATTCCGGCCCATTTCCCGTTTTAGCCCATGTTTGACTTTCAGGCTTAATTTAGTTGTTTCCCGTTAAAAACGCAACTGATTTGGTATTGATTAGCGTATTTATTTGTGATCCAAGACTTTGGGCCCGAGCCCGACGGAGGAGGAGACCCTTGGACATCGTGAGGTGACGAGGAGAAAGCTAGCCAGGTCGTCCGCAGCTAGGATTGGAGTGCTTTTGAGGGAGGGAAAGTAGCGAATACCGGTTTAATTGCGGAAAGTTACTAGTATGCCTATAGGTTGCGATTACTCGAATTTAATTGTTAGAATTGCATGATTAGGATGTGAGGAACGAGTGAAATGAGGGATAGCTTCCGTGCCATGTCGAGCCGTAAGTTTGGGAATTGTCGTGCTGTAGAAATGCATGTGGGCCATGTCGAGCCCTTAGGTTGCGTGTTGATTGAAATGCCATGATCTTTGATTGAGATGCATGATGTGTGACTTAGCCGTTGTTAGATTGAGAATCATGTTATGATATACTCGGTGTAGCATGTTGTTGCTATGTTTGGGTAAGTGTGCCATGCGTGATGCGATGTGAACCATTGGTTGTGATATGATTGGGTGAGTGATAGACCGATGTGATGTGTTATGGCGCGTTGGCTTGGTTGGTATACCGTGGTCGAAATATGGCTTTGTGATGCGCGTTATTCTCTTGATGTGTGTTCCAAGAGGAGGTGTGTCCGGTATGACGCCTACATCGAGGGAGTATACCGGTGTAGGGTATCGAGGCCAAGGATGGCGTGATCATTACCCCGATGTTGTGTGGTCCGGGAAGACGTACGACCGAGGTATGTGCCGGTCCGGTACGTGTTGTGAGTGATACCCCGAGTCTGTGTGACGGGAAGACGTCCGACTGAATGTATTGTCGGTCAAGGATGTGCCCCGAGTCTAAGTGACAGGAAGATATCAGGACCGATGCTGTGTGGTCCGGTACGATATAAGTGGGTTGTGTGCAACCGGTGATGTTGGGGAACTGTTGTACGGGACATGTGTTGTTCTGTTGTGCATTGTATGCATGATGTTTGTCTGTGTGCGATGTTTAAGTGTGGTTATGGTATTGTGAGAGTGTTTGGTGGTTGGTATTTTCCCGTTGTAATTGTTAGTCGTTATGCCTTGCTAGTATGCCTTAATTGGACGGTTACTCGTGGTGGTGAACGGATGTTCATAACCTTAACTACTTTTCCTACTGAGCGAAAGCTCACCCCTTTACCGTGTTGTTTTACAGGTTTTGAGCGGGATTTGTGCTAGCGGGATTCTCGGCGCTTGGGAACAGCGAGGGTCTTGTTTAGTTGTCTAGAGACGTACTGTTATTTTGATTTAAACCTTTTGTTTCTGGATTTATGAGTCGTTGACTCATTTTTATCGGTTTATTATTATTGTTGGCACTCTTTTATTTAAAAATTGTCTTTTATTAATTATTACTTTAAGTTCACGTCTCGAGTCTGGTCAAAACCGGATTTGGGGCGTGACAGGTTTTGGAACCGACGTCGACACCAAGATTGAAAACCCTGGTCGATTGTTTTGGAAATATTTCCAGACAGTTTCTGGTTAGTAGTCAGGGCACCAACTCCACGGGATTTTTCAAGCTAAAATGAACATATCTGCATGAGAACGACCGAATCTAGTGGATGAAAATGATGAGTTTCGTCGACAACAAAGCGGGACAAATTTCAGAACACTACAAGGTGGTACAAACCACAAGAACGAGATGTCAAAAAGAGTAGATTTTTAGGAGAGAACGGATAAGGATGATAGATGAGACGTCACAACTAAAAAAATATCACACAAATGAAGCTCTGACCTTCAAGAGGAAGAGATTTTTTAGCAAGAACATAGGAAAATGAGGAAAGTTGCGCGATTTACATGTGACCTTTAGGGTTTCTTATCTTTTTAATTACATGGTTCACGAGTTGGATTAGGTTTTTATGGTTTAGTTGGGCTAGGTATACTTTAATTGGCTTATTAGGTTCTTAGATGGGCTTAATCATTTAGGTAGGTTTAACTAGTAAGTCTTCTTCTTGAAGAACACAACTCAATACCTTCTCAACCTACAACTTGTAACACGTTCAATAACGCTAAAGAATAGCCAGCGGTGTCAAATAGTATCGGTTGACCATGGATTCTTACAAGTACAATCGAGATTCGGATCACGAAGCTTTGGTTCTTCAATTTGAGCATTGAAACTGCGCCATCCGATTGGTCGGTTGTGGTGAAACTTGAACCGTCCTACATGCACCCACATAGCTCATGTTAGCATTTCTTTCTGAAAAGATATATTAAAGACCGGGGTCAGACTATCATTTATAACATCCTTATTTTTTTTAATGATCGTTGATTATTAAAATATTGTTAAATAATCAATGTTTTAAACGAAGAGAGAGCTAATTGTGAATTTATTTTAAGACCTAACACTCACCATGATGCTAGAAAACCACCCAAAGTCACATTACAATGCATCCTCATTTATACAAGCAATGACATAATTGTAATAGAAATACACCACGTGGACACGTGTTTATATTTTCTTGACTAATTCACTAATTTAATCGTTCCCGCTTTGTTTGAACTCTGATTGGCTTCGTTTTTGAACTAATATTTTTACATTTTCAAGGGCTATCTATCAAGTAGCATATGGAATATATTATGAAACAAGGAAAAGAGATTTATATCGGGATTGATAAAATTAGTGTTCAATGTTGATAAAAACACATGTAAAATTGTGTGATAAAAAACATGTGATGAAGTGATAAAACACGTGTGATGGGGTGATAAAAACATGTGATGAAGTGATAAAAATCATGTAATGATGTGATAAAAAACATGTACCGAGTTGATAAAAATAGTACAACGGTGTGATAAAACACATGTAATGTGATGATATACAAACATGTGATTATGTGATAAAACACATGCACTCATGTGATAAAAAGCAAGTGATGAAGTGATAAAATTATGTAAAGTGATAAAACACATGTATTAATGTGATAAAACATACGTACTGAGTTGATAAAACGATTGATGGTGTGTGATAAAAATCATGTAATAGTGTGATAAAACACATGCACTTCGATGTAAAACATATGATATATGATAGAATACGTGTACCAATGTAATAAAAAGCAAGTGTGATGAGGTGATAAAAATCAAGTAACGGGGAAATAAAACAAATGTAATGAGGTGATAAGACACGTGTATTGAGGTGATACAAATCATGTAATGGGGTGATAAAACATATGTACTGAAGTGATAAAACGTATGATGAGGTGATAAAAAAATATGTTCTAAGATGATAAAAAACACATGTACCGAAGTGATAAAAATCATTTTATATGTCATGCATTTTTTACCACTTTAAATACATGTTTTTATCAACATTAAACACTAATTTTATCATCTCGATATGAATAGTTTTTTTTAACAAAGGGTACAATATTATTGATATCAAGAAACTACATAGGTGTGCCCCGAGGAATAAATTCCCCGACCACGAGAGAAAGGTCAGAATAGTTGAACAACGGTTCTCTAACCCTTATCGTAACATAACCGACGTAAGCGGTATTTTGATGCCTCATAGGCCATGACAGAAGACGGAAAGGAGGAATGGGAGACCAGAGATCCCGAGGGACCTTAACGGTAAGAGTGAAGTAGGAATGCAGCACATCGTACACGGACCCCTCCCAGGTCCAGTCCCTGATGCACGACTTACCACTCATTCCTCCTGGCGGGGCTGTTTCCCCACCCTGAACTGTTCCTCCCTAGGGACCCCACCTGCTGACTGTTTCAGTGTGTTCTGGTTGTCCGCAGCTCCAGCTCCTCCAAGGACACCATCATCCTGAGCTTCCAAACCCGCTCGAGCCCTCCCAAGCAGATGGTCCAGGCACAGTAATGGATCCTCCAACATCGGTGGGGCAGATGGTTGAAGCGGCGGCCCACTAGTTGAGCCCTCCGAGGGGGCATAAGGGGTAAAGGGCCCTTATCCAGGTTCAAATGACCCTGAGGGCCAAAACCCGACGGGCCAGGCAGGCGGACCGGTTCTCCCCAATTTGTAGCGTACGCCTTGACTTTCTTCTCTCTGTGGTATTCCATCATGAATTCCCCGAACCACGGGGGGCCTCTGACCGGCCACGTACAATCCTTCAAAATATGGCCCGAGATGACCACAATTATAAAAGAAGTTTGGAAGCTTTGTATACGTGAGTTCCACATGGATTGGGTCCGGAAATTCCGGGAACCTAAGCACCAACCCTTTCCATAGTGTCTTTTCAAGGAGGTGCCAGAAACGGATTTTGACAGTCCCTCCCTAGCACATCCCCCATTGGTCACATGGGACATTCACGCCCATTCCCAATGCGTTGTCAATGGAGATACCTGTCTCCCTTGTCCAAACAAGAGGTGGCAGCCCTCTAGCATGTACCCACAACTGCACCTGGTCTAGACGAGGCAGCTCCCGAGCACACAAGTCTAAATATCCCAGCAGTAGGACCTTGCCATCGAAGCACAAGAGTTCATTTCTTTGAACCCATGACCGAGACTCAGATGACCAGAAGTAGAAGCTGAACAAGCCCGGCCCTAGTTCTTTAACCAGCATGCATTTTGCAGATTTTACCCATGCGTTTGTGATGATACGCATGAGCATGTCCTTCCGTGGAGGATTAGGGGCCTATATACGTCCCATCAAACCCCATTGTTGGCAAGCGAGGGCCGCTGATGTTGTCGCCCGAGACGCCGGGACCATGACCTCGACTTCTTTCTCTTCCTCCAAGGGACATGATGATAACTCATCCTACAGACCTTCCAAGGATGATTGAAGGTCTGTCAACCTACCATTCGAGTATGAAGGAAGTTAAATCGTATCCAGGTGTCGCGGCCTTTCTCGCGTCATACCCGGCGGGGTAAAGAGGGCTGCAAGAATGGTTGGTACCGTGGCCTGATTAGGGAGACAGCACCCTAGTCCCAAGGCCATCACTACCGTCCTTGGAAATTCCTTAATGGGGGCCTTCCCTTTCGCCCGTTCCCTCCCCAACAGGGGAAGCACACTAGGGTTGGCACCCGGAGCCTCATCCGCGGGAGTGCGTACCTGGTCCCAAGTAATCTTAGGAACAGGTGCCCGCCCAAGACCAGGACCTAGGGGACCCTCAACCCTAGGCAAGGCTGAGATAACATCAGTCGGCGCCGAAACCCTAGGATCCCTGCCGCCAGGCAGCGGTGCCAGAACAAGGTCATTGCACACAAGGATGGTACTCGCGGGGCACGCCGAAACTTTAGGGTTAAGGGGAACCAGAGTGTGATCACGGGCAGACTTGTTAGGGTTCAGGAGATCCGGAGCGGTAACATGGCTTGTAGGGCACGACGACCCTCTAGGGCTTAAAGGAACCAGAGCGAGGTCGCGGCTAGCCGCACAACGCGGTCCGCTAGGGTTTAGAGGAAGTAGGGCGAGAAGGCCCTTACTTAGGGAAGAAGGCACTGATGGTCGACAGAGAGGCCTCCCCCATTTCGTTTTAACCGTTCGGGTGGGAGACGCTGACCCTAGGTTGAAGGAGACCTCCTCTGAGATCTGTCGCAGAGGCGGAGGGATCGCAGCTTGGAGGGTCGTCTTTGACTTCCGTCGACGACGCTCCACCTTCCTTGGTTTTGCTGCTGCGGCGGGTTGGTGGGGGCACGGGAGAGGGAAAAGAGAACCACTGACAAGAACAGCGACGGGCATCACTGGCCTATTGCTGACTGCAGGCACGACGGTAGAGGTTTTTGGGGATACCTCCATAACGATTGGTTGCTAGGGCTATAAGAAGTCTCAAAATTGAAAGAGAATTATCTCTTTCGATATGAATAGTTGTTTGTTGTCTTTTCATACTTCAAAATATATTCGATATAATATTTGATATATATACATTGAAAAACTAAAAATCTACTATATCTCTAAAGCCAATTTGCACGTTCAATTCACGTGCTAGCTAATTGTGCGCGTAGACCCTATTCACTTCCCGCGCGCGGGCTTGGTTTAGACGCCTGATTGTATGTGCAATTAATTCAGGCCCATTTAAATTCACCTCTTCCTCTTTCTTCGTTTATCAGAATCTTTACCGTGTTGTCTCTTCCCTTCCCTTGAACTCTTTGGCTCGCAGCTCGTGTGGACTCCCACGATGGCCATCTGAATCGAACACATTGAATATGGTAAGGGAACAATCGATGCCTTGGCCTATATATGGTGCACGGTCCTGTGCCCATTACCTAGTTAAGTTCGTTGCACATCGCTCTTCTTTCGGGTTAGAGCATCCACAACGGTCGTGGCAGTCGTGTCGTGGCAGGGCATGCCACGGCTCTGCCACGAATCGATGCCACGGCTCGTTGTGGTAGGACGTCGTTGTAAGGGGGCGTGGCTATGGGTCATGGCAGGATCTAGACACGATGCGACGTCGTGGTAGGAGTTATTTTAGAGAAGACAGAAGACCATTTTGCTCCAAAAACAACTACAAACCATGGCTCCCTACCACTACTCATGACAGACTACTGGAGAGGCCATGGCAGAAAGCCATGGTAGGGAGGAGAGAGAAAATAAAAAAGAAGCTCCTACCGTGTGCAACGAACTTAACTGGGTAACGGGCACATGACCGTGCACCATATATAGTCCAAGGCATCGATTGTTCCCTTACCATATTCAATACGATCGATTCAGATGGCCATCGTGGGCGTCCACACGAGCTGCGAGCCAAAGAGTTCAAGGGAAGAGAAGAGACAGCACAGTAGAGTTTCTAAACCCCGCTTTATTTGTGTTTTTGGTATAATTTTTCTTATCCAATGGATGTGTGCGTGTTTACATCGATTTAGTATATGTTTCCGAACTCTTTGGGCGTGTATTGTGTTTGGTGTAGTTTTTTTTGTTCTTCTAGGTGTCTGATTGTCTATTTTGCATTGCGATATATAGATTTTGGATTAAAAATTATTTTCTGTGGCATATTTTTATTATTTTGTTTCCCATTTCTAGTTGAGGTGGCGTTCAATGTGGGTGCGTTTGCAGAGATGTCTTCTTCCAAGGTATTGCTTCCAAACACCTGATTATTTGCGTTTTTAGTCTATTTATGTTTTCTTGGTAGATTTTTGTTGTTGTTTTGGTGTCTGACTGTCTATTTTGCAATGCAGTTCGTGGGGGGTAATTTGAGGATTATTGATTGTGGCATTTGTGTATTCTTTGTAATCCATTCCGAGTGTAGGTGGCGTTTTGACCCACTGTGGTCGTATGGACCTTAATATTTTCTATCCAATATAGTTGTGGATCACTGTTTTATGGTTGCACCATTACGCAATATAGAAAAAGTAGTGGTGTGGCTTCTATAAAGGTTGGAGCTTTGACCCAAAAAATAAAAAAACAAGGTGATGAAATAGTGATGGACGATAATAAATAAAAACAAAAATATGTGTTGAGGGTTGTGGTTGTTTTCATTCTCGACGTTGTGATGTAAGTTTATTGTTTTGTTAAGCAAAGTGTGGGATTCAAATGGATGGACGATTGATTTTTCCGTTTTTTGTTGCTGGTTTTCGAGATAATAGTTGTACACTGATATTTAATTACTGGTTGCAGGGTTGACACGCTTATTTTGTCTGTCGTTTACTGATGAAATTTTTGCATTGGATACACTGTCTCCTGCGTCTCAGTGTGGCCCTATATGTGTTAGGATTGACCGTATATGGGATGTTGATTGTTATTCCCTCTTCTGACGCGCGCGGGCTTGGTTTAATCGTGGCTTACTCGCGCAATGGGCTTTTGATCAGCTGCATTGAAGGTTTATGCGTCTCTTCTCCTCCTTCCTCTATAAGAACCACCCCCGATCGATCCCGGTCGAACCGGAGGTTTTTGGCAAAAGTTGACTTTTTACCAGAAAAGTCAATTGATGACTCCGGGAGTCATTCGGGACCTTTCCGGGACCAAAAAAGCTTAGCCGTCGTTACGGTTAGCTTAGTTGGGTCATTTCCTTTCAAATGACACCTTTTGTGAAAAAGTCAAACTCGGGTCAAACTAGGTCGATTTTGGATTATTAACGAATAAAATAACAAGAGCTGAGATATTTTGGGGTAAGAGTGGTCCCCACATGGACACATGTCCATGTTAGCTTGTAGGGGAAGAAAGGTGGGTCAAAAGACCAATTGGTCCCCACATATGGACAAAATAGAGAGAGGGGCTAAAGGACGAAAGGGACATTTCCACCTTGAGGATAAGACCACATGGGGCAAAAATTTCTGCATTTCTTCTACCTTGGCCGACCAACATAGAGAGAAGAGAGAGATTGGAGACTCCATTGAAGCTCCATTGAAGCTTGAAGAAGAAGCAAGAGAAAGGAAGCTTTTTTTTGGCCATTTCTACACCATATCTTCTCAAATTTATTTCATCTCTTCATTTCCTAGAGGTTGATATGCTTTATTTCCTCATTTGATGATATTTATGTTGTGGGTTTGAGTAGAGATGACTTAAACTACTGGGTTTTGGGTGTTGGATGACTTATATGTTGATTTGTGAAGAAAAGGTGGAGTTGGATGATGGAAATAACTTGGTTTGAGTAGTTTTTGATGAAACCCACTTTGGTCTTGAAACTTTGGATGATTTGAGGTGAAAAGTGAAGTTCTAAAGCATAAAAATGGTGATTTGGAGAACCTAGAACTAGTTTGGAGCTCGTTGGAGAAATTAGATATTTTTCCGGCGACCGGAGGCTCGCCGGAGCTCCGGCCGGTCGCCGGAATCCGGCCACCGGGGAGGGAAATGACCGGCCATGGTTCGATCTCCCTTGGGAAGGACCGGCCATGGTTCAGCCACCCTTGGACGTGACTGGCCGGCCCGATCTGGCCACCGACGGCCATGTGTGGCCGTGGGGCCCACGTGGCCGGGTTTTGGTGATTTCGTAATTGGAGCGGTCGTGGGTGAACTTCGGGACGATGTTTTCACACCCGGAACGAATTATGGATGCGATTCATGAAATTTCAGAAAAAGCGATTAGAAACCTTAATTGCGAATTTGGGACGCTCGGACCTCGGAATCTAATTCCGTTAAGTGCTTTGGAACAAGTAGATTAATTATGTTGGATAGACACGAATAAGGAAACTTTCGGAGTCCCGAGGGACGTTTTCCTGATTTCGGGCAAAATGGGCCTTCCGGGCCCATTTTGCCAAGTTGAGCAATTGGGATTAGTTTGGGTATTTCCCTCTTTAATCCACACTTGAATTAGCATTAATTCTTGTATTGCTTGTAATCTTACACTTTGGACCCGAGCGTGGCGGGGGAGGATATTTTTGGACTCTGTGAAGTGACAAGGAGGAAGCTAGCCAGGTCGTCCGCTGCTAGGATTGGACTGCTTTCGAGGTAGGGAAAGTAGCGAATACCGGTTTAATTGAGAAGAGTTACTAGTATGCCAATAGGTTGTAAGTACTTGTTTAAATTGTTAGAATTGCATGATTAGGATGTGAGGAACGAGTGAAATGAGGGATAGCTTACGAGCCATGTCGAGTCGTAAGTTTGGGATTGTTGTGCTGTAGAAATGCATGCGGACCATGTCGAGCCCTTAGGTTGCGTGTTGATTGAAATGCCATGATCTTTGATTGAGATGCATGATGTGTGATTTGGCCGTTGTTAGATTGAGAATCATGTTATGATATGCTCGGTGTAGTGTGTTGATATGCTTGGGCAAGTGTGCCATGTGTGTTATGAAGTGAACCAGTTGTTGTGATATGGTCGGGTGATTGATAGACCGGCGTGTTGTGTTGTGCTAAGTTGACCCGGTTGGTATACCGTGGTTGAGCTATGGCATAATGATGCGTGATATTATCTTGATGTGTGTTCCAAGAGGAGTTGTATTCTGGTATGGTACCTACACCGAGGGGGTACGCCGGTGTGGGGTAGTACCTAGGCCGACGGTGTGGTCCCACGTATGCGTGGTCCCCCGGTGTGTTATTCCGGTATGATGCCTACATCGAGGGGGTATGCCGGTGTGGAACATCTAGGCCGACGGTTTGTGATTTGGCACTAGGTGTCGTGTTTATGCCCCGACGGATTTCTGGTAAGACATCTAGGCCGATGGTGTATTCCGGTACGACGTATTGTGATTGTGCCAGACGGATTTCTGGGAAGATATCTAGGCTGATGCTGTGTGTTCCGATGTGATATGATAGAGTCGGGCTATGGAAAGCCGGCAGAGTCGGGGACTGCGGTACGGGACGTGTGCTTTTGTTATTGTATGTTGTATGCTTGATGTTTGGATTATTGATTACTGTGTAATAGTGGTCGTGTAAGTATGTTCGTGAGTGTGGTTATCGTCTTGTGACTGAGGATTGTGGTTATGAGATCTTGTGTGGTGGTTAGTGGTGTTGTACTTGTATGCCCTAATTGGACGGTTACTCGTGGTGATGAGCGGATACTCATCGCCTTAACTACTTTTCCTACTGAGCGAAAGCTCACCCCCTTTACTTGTTGTTTTACAGGTCTTGAGCGAGATTTGTGCTAGTTGGATTCTCGGCGCTTGGGAGCTAGCGAGGGTCTTGTCTAGTTGTCTAGAGACGTATTGTTTAAATCGCCGTTAAACTTATTTATTTTGTGGTTTTTTCCTGAGCGGTGGAGTCACTTTTATCGGATTATTATTACTGTTGGAACTTATTTCTTTCAAAATTTTCTTTATTATTTATTACTTTAAATTCACGTCTCGAGTCCGGTCAAAACCGGATTTGGGGTGTGACATCCTCTCTTCGTCTTCTTCTCTTCCTCTTCAAGTTTTCTCTTTATACGAGATGGGGATGGGTTTGTGGCTGTTTTTCGATCAGGCCATGTTCTTGTTCCCAATTGTCGAGGTCAGAAAATCGGAGAGGGGGCCGAAGGTAACGTTTTTTGGCTAGTACATTGATTTTCTTGATATGGGCATTTTGGTTTCTTTCGTTGACCGGATTTCTCGATTGGATTGTTCTTCTTTATTCGTTCAATGACTTCTTTTATATGCGATTTGCCCGGCCGGATGTCAGGCGTCGTTGTTAAAATAGCTTATAAATTCGTTTTTGCTTACAATGGGTGGGAAAAGAATGTAAATTACCATTTGGGATGCAAGTAATTGACTCGCCATTTTGAGGATTAGATGTTTTTGCTTATTAGAACTTTACATTCTCATGGTTGTTGGTTTGGGAACTAGGTGAGAGTGGTCCGATTGTGTGGCGGTGGGATTAGGGTTGGAAACCCTAATTCTGTAGAGAATTGTATATAGGAAGAAAGAAGAGGGAAGGAGAGAGAGAGAGAGAGAGAGAGAGAGAGAGAGAGAGAGAGAGAGAGAGAGAGAGAGAGAATGTAAGGGAGAGTACAAATTTGGACTATAATGGAGTGTGCCTCCTTTCTCATTTGCTAAGGCACAAATAGCGTGGGGAAGAAGCACAATACCAGGGTCGTGGGCTTGGCCAACAATGAGGCCCACTTAACATAAAACGTAAAATAAAGATAGAATGACCCAATAATATGGGTCTGATACTGTAAATACATAACATCACTCCCTCCTTTGAAATCGTTTGTGTCCTCACAAACGATAGTCAAACTCGGAAAACTTGCGCTGCAAGTCATACAAGAACTCCCATGTCGCGTCCTTTGGGAACGAGTTTGTCCAGTGCACTAGAACGTTGGTGACATCCCTGTTGCCCTTGCGAACAACTTGACGGTCCAAAATGTGCAGAGGAGACCGGCGCAGCTCACTATCCGAAGTCCTGGGAGGTAAAGTGGGCTGAACCATAACATTTCCCACATGCTTGCGAAGCTGAGAAATGTGGAAGGTCGGGTGTATTTTGGAGTGCTCGGGAGTGCCAACCTGTAAGCCACAGCACCGATTCTTGCCACGACCCGAAATGGCCCAAAGAACTTAGGAGAAAGCTTCTGGTTGGAACGACGAGCCATAGACGATTGACGGTAAGGCTGAAGCTTGATGAAGACCATATCGCCCACGTTAAAAGAACGGTCTGGTATGTGCTTGTCCGCCTGGTCTTTCATACAGGATTGGGCAAGGGTGTAAGAACCGCCCCCGGTCGATCCTAGTCGAACCGGTGATTTTTGGCGAAAGTTGACCTTCCGCTAGAAAAGTCAACCGATGACTCCGGGAGCCATTCGGGACCTTTACGGGACCCAAAAAGCTTAGCCGTCGTTACGGTTAGCTTAGTTGGGTCGTTTCCTTTCAAATGGCTACTTTTGCGAAAAAGTCAAACCCAAGTCAAACTAGGTCGAATTTGGAGTATTAACGAATAAATTTAATATGAGCTGAGATATTTTGGGTAGAAATGGACCCCACATGAACACATGTCCATGATAGGTTGGAGGGGAAGAAAAAGGTGAGAAAAGACCAATTGGTCCCCACTTGTGGACAAAAGAGAGAGAGAGACTAAATGACGAAAGGGACATTTCCACCTTGAGGATAAGACCACATGTGAGCAACAAATTCACCATTTTATCCATGTTGGCCGAACTTTTAGAGAGAGAAAGAGGAAGGTTGAAACCTCCATAGCTTGAAGAAGAAGAAAGGAGAAGAAGAGAAGAAAGGTGTCTTCTTTCACTTGATTTCTACTCCCAAAACCTCCATTTTCTTCATCATCTACCTATTCTCTAAGGTATTCAAGCACTTAACTTCCCTTTTGTTAAATTTCTAGTTGTGGGTTTGGTAGAAAGTGCATGAACAAGACTTGGGCTTTATGGATTTGGGGTAATGATGGTTAAATAAAGATGTTGTGGAGAGAAAGTAGGAGGAGTTTGATGAAATTCCATTGGGTTTGTGTTGTTTTGATGAAACCCACCATGGGTCTTGAAACTTTGGAGTTATTGAGGTTAATTTTGAGGTTTTGGAATTTAAAATGGAATTTTTGGAGAAGTTAGAGCTTGTTAAGAACTTTTTGGAGAAAGGATGTATTTTTCCGGCGACCGGAGGTACGCCGGAGCTCCGGCCGGTCACCGAAGTCCGGTCACCGGGGAGGGAATGGCCGACCATGGACGGAGGAAGGGCACGGAGCCGTGACCGGCCACTAGGTGGCGGTCTGGTTCGGCCACCCACGACCATGTGTGGCCGTGGGGCCCACATGGCCAGGACTTGGTGGTTTCACGTTTGGACGGTCTTTGGTGAACCCCGGGACGATAATTTCACACCCGGAACGAATCATGGAAGTGATTCATGAAATTTCGAGAAAAGCGATGAGAAACTTTAATTGCGAATTTAGAACGCTCGGACCTCGGAATTTGATTCCGTCAAGTGCGTTGGAACAAGTAAATTTAATTAGGAATGAAATAAATGAAAAGGGAAATTTTCGGAGTCCCGAGGGACGTTTTCCAAATTCCGGGCAAAATGGGCCTTCCGGGCCCATTTTTACAAGTTGAGCAATTGGGGTTAGTCTGGGTATTTCTCTCTTTAAGCCACTCTTGAATTACGCTTAATTCTCGTATTAATTTTTGATCCTAGAAGTTGGACCCGAGCACGGCGGAGGAGGCTACTAGGCGTCTCGAAGTGACTAAGCGTTTGAATAGCGATCGAGGTAGGGAAAGTAGCGAATATCGGTTTAACTGCGGAAAGTTACTAGTATGCATATAGGTTGCGAATACTAGATATAATTGTTAGAATTGCATGTAGGATGTGAGGAACGAGTGAAATGAGTGATAGCTTGCGAGCCATGTCATGTCGTAAGTTTCAGAATTGTCGTGCTGTAGAAATGCATGTGGGCCATGTCGAGCCCTTAGGTTTGTGTGTTGGTTGTGATGCTATGATCAATGCTTGTGATATGTTTGGTATGACGTGAAAAAATGCTTGTGATATGCTCGGGTGATTAATAGACCGATATGATGTGTTTCGGTAAGATTGTTTGGTAATGATATACCGTGTGTTTCGATATGATACCTATAACGACGGAGGATTCCGGTATAGGATATCTAGAACGGTGAGGTGTTGGTATGATGTGTTGGCATGATAGGTTAGTATGATATGTTCATTGTGATATGTTGGTTTGATATGGTTGACATGATACGTTGGTATGACGTGTACTCGATGAGCGGATTATGTGACAAGGTGCGCCTGCCTTCCGACTAGGTGTCGGTAAAATGTGTTATTGCCCGTGATAAGGTGTGCATGCCTTCCGACCGGGCGTCGGTAAAATGTGCTATGGTTTCGTGATCAGGTACGCCTACCTTCCGACTAGTTGTCGGTAAAATGTGCTATGATTCCGTGATAAGGTGTGCCTTCCTTCCGACTAGGTGTCGGTAAAATGTGCTATAGTGGTGTGATCCGGCGTATCATGGGAGACTCAATGTGTGTGTATTGCTAATGATTTGCTGCGTGGTTGCTATTGCTTTACCTGTGTGTGTGTATTGGATGAACGATATGAGTTGTACCCCGTGCTGCGGGAAGATACCCGACCGTAGGAGGATTCCGGTTCAGTATGTTATGAGTTGTACCCCGATGGGAAGATGTCTAGGCCGATGTCAATTTCAGTACGATGTGGTCGAGCCGGGCTATGGGAAGTCGACGCATTGTTCTGGGATACCAGAGATGGCAGTGATTGTTGATATTACTTTGTGTGTTGATCTGTGTTGACTGTTGTGACTGCTTATGCATGTTAGGTGATCTTCTTTGATTTGAAATACAGTTTTACCTGAGTTTAGTGTATTGTCGTGCGGGTTCGCATGTGTGGTCGATTGTGAGATAATCGTGGTCGTTGTCCATTAAGACTTGAGTGGATGATAGTGGTCAAGGGCATAGTTGAGAAAAGTGGTATTAAGTTCGGTTCAGTGTCGAGGCTGATTTACGGGTTTCACCCAAGTGGGGACTAAGCGTTGTCTTGAATTTTTCTCTTTAACTGTTTCATAGGTATTGTGCGTACTAGTATGCCCTAATAGGACGGTTACTCGTGGTCTTGAATTTTTCTCTTTAACTGTTTCATAGTTATTGTGCGTACTACATTGAACATTGACTTTAGGAGGATAACCACGTAACTCATAACAGACTTCGTCGGTATGGCCCATCTTAAGACAGTGACTACATTGAACATCTTTGCGTTGGTAAGAACCACCTCGTCCTCCACGACCGCCAATACCACGGCCTCCACCACCACCACCACGACCTCTACCACGACCTCTCATAGAAGAAGAGTTGTGAGTATACTGATAGGCAAGAGCGGAGGCGTCCACTGTAGTAGGAGACTCAGGTGTGGTGACAGTAGAGGAAACGTGCAATAGGCGGGAAGAAAAATCCTGGAATGTCGGGATAGTAGCATTGGCCAATATTTGATCACGAACAGAGGACAATTCAGGACTCATAGCAGTAATCCCTAACACCATGAACAATGTATCGCGTTGGGCCAATTGGACTTCTTTGTCATCAGTAATCGGCAAAAGCACATTAAATTCTTCTTTCAACGACTCTAATCGACCAACGAATTGTGTTGTATTGAGTCCAGATTGCTTCAACTGAACCATATTAGAAATCACAGAATAAAATTGTTGAATGTCATTAGTGTATAATGCTTTAACATTGTTCCATACTTGGACACATGTACGATATGCTTTATAGATAGAATATAGCTGGGGATCAATTGATTGCCACAATATAGTGACTAACAAGGCATCAATTTTCTTCCATTGAGCCTGTGTTTCTTTATCAATATCATCACTACACTTAGTGAGATGATCTTCGAGCCCTTGGCCCATAAACCACAATTCAATAGAGGCAGCCCATGATGTGTAATTGGAGCTACCCCCGAGTTTTTCTGTCGTAATAACGGGAGAGGTAAGAAACGAAGAGAATGGATTATCTTTGAGATTCGACATGCTAGTAGATCAAAACGGGAGCGTAAAAATAGTCGCAGACAAGGAAACAGGCAACCTGGGAGAAAAAAAAATTGTCGGCGGCGGCGGCGCGTGGGTGGTCTGTTGGAGGTGATTTTTTCAGGGTTTGTAGATCGAAGTGCTGTAGTTTTGATGGTGCCGTAGGTGAGAATCAATGGTGGCCGGAACTGTGCAGATCGGAGAAAAAAGCCAACGACTGTCTGGACGTACGAGTGGCACGTGGGGGCACGTGCGGAGGCTGGTGGCGGTCCGGTTTCGGGGCTGGTGTCGTCGGAGGCTCAACTTTGGAAAGGTGGAAGAATCAAGACGATTCCGGGCCGGAATCGAGACTTTTTCCAGACAAGAGTAACTATTGGAAGGCCGGAAGCAATTTTCCGGTGAGGAGAAAAAAGGGATGAAACTAAGCCCTAAAGCTCTGATATCATGATAAATCTCAAAGTTATAGTAATATTATTGATGAGTTTTTCCAAATACATAAGTAGAGAGCCTTTTATATAGGGTAGTAATCCTAATAATAAAGAAATAACTTTAACTATAGGAAATAGGAAATATCATATTTTTCTATTTCTAACAATGGTGCATTTCTATGGCTTTAACTCACTCATAATAGTTCGTGTAAGTTTATATCTCTTTTTCTTCTTTTGTGGGCTTCTTATTAACCAAGTGTCAGAGGAGATATCAAGAGACCAGTGTAGTTACCAAATATTTTGACTATATTTGCTTAAGAAACTGTTAAGATGGTTGATTTTGTTACTACTATTGTTAGCTCTATTCAGATTGCGTTCCTTTGTTTTTTTTCCTTACAAACATTATATTGTTCACTCTTAAAATAAGAAATTTATTATGCTTATTTATAGTAGGGAAAACTACCAATACCTACCCAAAACCATGCTCATTTAACTTATGTTTACCCTGAAGTTTAAAGTTAACTGATGCATACCCTGAAGTTACGACTTGTAACTAAAAACCCCTTCTGTCAGCTAAAATGCCGAAAATACCCTCAGTGATTTTTTAAATAAAAATGAAGTTATTTAATAAGTAAATATATATATATAACAAAATTAATTTTTAAATAATTTTTTTAACATAATTATTGAAGTGTAGCTGAGGCTATTTTCGTCAATTTAGCTGACGGAGGGGTTTTGAGTTACATTTTTGAAACTTAAGGGTATGCATCAGTTAACTTTAAACTCCAGGGTAAACATCTGTTTAAATGGGCATGGTTTTGGGTAGGGATTGGTAATTTTCCCTTTATAGTATGTATATATTCACATAGAGGGCAAGTGACGAAAAGCCTAATGGTTTCGAGTCGTTAAATACTCAAAATGATCTGCAGTTCACTTATGTGGATTCTCAATCAAATAATGGGTACACTTACTTTGATCAGCAATGTTTTTTGCCATTGTTGCAACTATTTGAATCGGACATCTCTTATTGTGATTGAAGAAAATTTGCAAAGTTGTAGTAGATTTTGGCATATATATATTTGCTTTACCAAGAAATTAGGTCCCGAGGATTGAATATTCAGGTCTTTGATATGTAGGAGATTCATTACTTTTCTTTTTCTTTAAAGTTTATTTTGTTGAATGATTTCCATACATAATGAGCACACTTACTTTTTTTCTAGGTCGTTTTTCTTACAAATGGGGATTATGGAACATTTGCAAATGGACTAGGACTTTCGTGGAGGAACAGTCCGGATTCGCGAATGAGGTGGGGCGAATTGAGAATGTCAACAAATATGTTGGTGAGTTTTGATATACCATTTTGTGAAATATATTGATTTCAGTGACAAATTTTATTATAAATGTAACATTGTTTGATTGATTAACAAGAAACTCAGTTTCTGATTAAAATTTATGGGTTTTTTTTTCTACAGATGAGGTGGATCATGCGACTTTTACAAATGGACTAGGACTTTCGTGGAGGAACTGTCCGGATTCGCGAAGGAGGTGAGGCGCATTGAGAATGTCAGCAAATATGTTGGTGAGTTTTGATATGCCATTTTGTGAAATATATTGATTTCAGTGAATTTTTTTTATTATAAATGTAATATTGTCTGATTGATGAGCAAGAAACTCAGTTTCTGATTAAAATTTGTGTAGTCAGGTTGTTGGGTTTCTTGATTTGTTTTGGGGATGGATTTTGATTTGCAAGGGATTGAGTTGATGATTGAACCAGTTTTTTATAGGTTGCGCCATTCTCATATAGCGTTTTCTTCAGGGAAAGAGGTTTGTTTTTATTACCAGCTATGCAACAAAGTACGCCCAAGGGTACATGAAAAGATCGGTTTTACCTATCTATTGGCATAAACTCCCGATGTAATTTTTTATATCAAATTGTTTAGTCGTCAGGCTGAGCTCTTAGTTTCTCACAACTTGATTTTATTTGGTGTCTCTTATTATTTTTTATTTGAAGCTTTCGGGTTCTCCTCACTCCCTCCCTCTACCTTCTGGTTGGTTTCAATGCTTCTCAAGTTCTCCGGGTTGATCTGTATCATGGTGAATGCTACATGGAGATAGTTTTTTTTTTGGCAAAAACGAGTGAGAATTTAACTTCTAACTACATAACCTATGGAATTTTCGAATTTGGGTGTTTCTTTTTGGTCGTGATGGTTTCAGAAAGAATATCAGCATTTGCCTGGGATTGATTGCTTGAAAAGGTTGCAAAGTGCTGATTTGGCTGTAGGGGCAAGGAAATAGAGTGGTGTGCATTTTTTCTCAGCCAAGGTAATGATTCTCTCTGGTGCGCTTCATTTATTTGGATGGTGTTATATATTTATGTGTTTATGTTATACCATTTTACTACTCATGCCAAATAGTCAAATTTATGATGTTGAAAGTAGACATTTATATGATAAAATATATATGCAATAAGGTGTTAGTAGATTACTTGAAATCTTTAAACCTGGACCTATTTAAAGACCAACAACAGAGAGCTGAAGTGGTGACCTCATGAGATGACTTTTACAAGTTATCTTATTATTTCATTTTTACGAATTATCATTATGTTTAGAGTTTAGATTGTTATGTACCTCCTATAGAATTTTCACATGCTCTGAACATGAATTTTGAATTTGTATGCATTTCCTGATACTGGTTGTTATAGTAGAAATAATGTTTGGTTTTTAACTCTTTTGTGTGGCAGGTTCGAGTATGGCTTCTCGAAAAATTTCCATTGTTTATGTCGCGATCGTCATCTTGCTAGCTGTAGTTGTTGCTTTTAGCGATCACCATCTTTCGGTCGTTGGGAGAGGTCCTGTCAATATTCTAAGGTATGTTCTCCCCCTCTCTAGATTTTGTTACTCAGATATTTTAGGTTATTAAATTGTAATCTGATTAATTGGGTTTTGTGGGTGAGATTCTGAATTCTGTGGCAACTGAGATAGTATTGTAGATGTTGGAGACGGAGTGAGACTTCCTGGAGTGATTTTGGCTATTACGTGCCTAGGTGAATTGAAGCTAAAATCGTGTTGGTTTTTGAAGTTCAAATGCAGTCCTGACTTTTATCTTGTTTATGATGTTCTTTTGTTTGATGTGTATGCTTGTGTCATATATTGCATGCCTTTCTGGTTGCTACTAATCTTAATTTTGAGTTTCTCTTAGTCTTAGCTTAGTTTTGTATTTTATAATGCTAACTCTATTCCCTGCAGGAGCATCTCTCTCTTTATTGTGATTTGTATCATTATTTTGAGGGTTAATTACACTCACCTATCCCGTACTATACATGTTTAACGGATAAATACCCCAAAGTTATTTCGTAACGAATACATACCCCGAACTAACAGTTTGTAACAACATCCCCCTTCCATCCAATTTTTCATCCAATTTTAGGGTTAGATTTAGGTTTGGATAGAGATTTAGGGTTGGATTTAGGGTTGGAGTTGGTTTTAGGATTGTAACACTACAGGTAGTTTCGGAACTTCTGGAAAAAAAAAACAGAAAGTGGACGAAAAAATAGATGAAATAAGGGATGTTGTTACAACTATTATTTTGAATTTGTAGAGCATGATAAAGTGGTTTTCAAGTAAGCTATTATGTTACTTTTATCATATAGTATCTTGCACCTGGGATTGGATCCATAGTTACAAATTACAATGAAAGAAACATTTTTCTCTTAGTGTTTTCTTTGGCATACTCCCATGATCGACAAGAAATACGCAGCTAAAAAGTAAGTGGCCAAAAATCATACTTTTATTATTATTGAAACGTTGTGGTTCTTCAGTTTATACGATAAATAAACCTTTTTTATGTATACTCAACTCATAAGGATATAATGCAATGCATCCCAATCAAAAATGTATTTCTTATTCTTTTGCTCCTATCAAAATGTGATTGCTGGTTAGCACTATAAAATTTCATCTTTGTATTCAATTGGGGTTTCGGGGTTTCGATGGAATTGTGGGAAGAGCCCGGTAATTTTTAGCAGTGGTTAGTTTTGCTCCATGTCCTGGTTCTTCCTTGGTTTTTATCGTTTATCTGTTCTCGTGTTTTCCTGGTATTGTTCAATTCCATTTCTCATCGATGCGTCTTTTCATTTATAAGGACAAGAGTATAATGTTTTACTCGTGCTTTTTTTATACCTATTACCAAGCTTTAACATGGATTATTCATGTGCCCGTTTTTCTCTTAATAATATGGACGTGTTTAACTTATTGAGAGAAGTCTTACAGAAATGTGGTTTGTAATTTGAAGTGGCATGACAAAATGTTATGCTATTTCACTGGCCTATTTACCATATTGTAGTTAGTAATGACAGTTTCCAAGATTCATAAATGTTCATGCTCTGATTTTCAATTGCAATTCCTATGCTCTGATTAACTGTCCTCTGAGTTCAACCTCAATCAAGGAAGTGAATGAGATTGGAACAGATGTGGTTACCATATTGTAGTTATAATTCATTGCAACCTTGATCAAATGGTTACTTATTTGGGGTTCTCCAAGGGTTAAAAACATTGCCTGATAGTGCGAGCTCGGACATGGAGCCAAGAGTTGTTTAATATGTCAAGATGACTGCTATGAAAAAGGAATTGGGAAGTAGAGTTAGTTTAAATGATCAATTCCCCTTTTGATTGTTAGATCGATTTTATTATAAGGTTCATGAACAATATTAGTCAATTAACGAATTGGATTGTGCTCTAAAATTTATACGCCGCGCATTTTACTTATAGTTCAACATCGAAATCATAATTGTTCTTTTGTTATAGTTCAACATCGAAATCATAATTGTGAAAATGTTTGTAAATAAAAATAATACTTTCAAAGGTGAAAATTACAAGGCACGAACATCAATGTCTTCTTAAATTCAAGTTTTTTGAAGGGACGGTTTTGTTACGAAGCCTTGTCACGTCCCGAATTCAGTAGGACCGAACCCGGAACGCGAACGGTGAAACAATAAAACCATTTTCAAACATTTTAATAAAACCGCTTAAAATCACCACTTTGAGTTAAACAAAATAATGTTTTACAACTTAAAAAACGTCCAAAACAAGCGGAAAAAACCAACATGTACGTCGCTAGACTCCCAAAAACCCGGACTCCCGCTCCCAGCTCTTCAAGCTTCGAGAGTTCCCCTAGTCCGCCTCGCGACCAGTACCTGTAGGAAAAGCAGCTAGGGGTGAGTGTTTCGCTCACCACCACGGATACCAGACTGACTATGGCATACTAGCAGAAATACCGGAAACACCAACAACAAACAAAACACCGGGGACTACTATCCCCAAACTCAAATAACCCGACTGTCACACAAAAACTGTTACTTTCCCAAACCAAACTAAACACCCGTACACGTAATGTAGACCCGACACCGTTATAACGATCTCAAAGAACACAACACAGAAGTGATCAAAATCACGCAAACCGCAACCACAAGCCTCAGCACTTTACCGATCACGCGCCGGAAGGTGCTACTCACCTAATGGGGACACAGCCCTCTGCTCTTTACCGACCGCGCACCGGAGGGTACGACACACCTCTCGGGGATAAATCCAGCCTCAGCACTTTACCAATCACGCGCCGGAAGGTGCTACTCACCTACGGGGACCACAGCCCTCTGCTCATTACCGACCACCGGAATTATTCGTGTCAGCTCTAACCTCGGGCAAAGTCCTGGACGAATCGCCGATAATACCCAGCCAACCCCAAAAAGCTGCGGATCTCGAAGACGCTCGTGGGCCGCGCCCACCTCGAAACCGCGTCGATCTTCGCCGGATCGACCAGTATACCGTCACGGGATACAATGTGACCGAGGAACTTCACCTCAGCGAGCCAAAACTCGCACTTCTCCAGGTTGGCATATAGCTGATGTGTGTGCAGCAGGGTCAGAACAGCCCTCAGATGCTCCTCATGTGCCGCCTCGTTCTGCGAATAGATCAAGATGTCGTCTACAAACACCACCACAAATTTATCTAAGAACGGTCGGAATATACTATTCATCAGATCCATGAAAGATGCAGGTGCGTTCGTCAGTCCAAATGGCATCACCAAGAACTCGTAATGCCCATACCGTGTCCGGAATGGTATCTTTGCAACGTCCTTCCCCCGGACTCGCACATGTAATATCCGGACCGCAGATCGATCTTCGAGAAACATGTCGACCCTCTCAATTGGTCGAACAAGTCGTCAATTCTCGGCACCGGGTATCGGTTCTTCGACGTAACCCTGTTCAGCTTCCGGTAGTCTATCCACATCCGAAGCTCTCCACTCTTCTTCTTTACGAAGAGTGATGGCGCTCCTCAAGGCGATGTGCTCGGACGGATAAACCTCTTCTCCCGAAGCTCCTCGAGCTGACGCTTCAGCTCGGTCAACTCTGCTGGCGCGGATCTGTACGGCGCCAGTGATAACGGTGCAGTCCCTGGCATCGGGTCAATCCCAAACTCGGCCTCGCGAACTGGCGGCAACCCAGTCAACTCATCGGGAAAGACCTCAGGGAACTCGCACACTACTCGCGGTAACTCTCGGCTCTGCGCGGTCGACACTTCCTCCACTGCGGACAATGCCGACAGGAGAACTCCGTTCTTGCTGCCCAATACACACGAGACCCTCGTGTTGCCTGCTGACAGCATCACCTGTCGCCGGTAACCGTTTATATTCGCTCGGTACTTCGCAAGCCAATCCATTCCCAGGATTACGTCAAAGATCGTCATTTCGTAAGTATCCTTCCCACGGATACACGCACAAGCTCAGTCGCTGCCGAACCTCACGGACCCTCGCAGTCTCTCTAAGACCTTGCTCCACTACCGCTGTCGTGCCTACCAACTCCGACATACCCGAATCCTCGGGGTGAGGACTCGATCCAGCATCAGGGCTCTTGAGCCCTCTCTCGAACCTCCTGTATCAGTTCGCTTCTCTAACTTCGCAGGCACGACAGACCCTAGTCAACACCACACCACCACCAACTGGCGTGTCCAGACGCAGGGGTGGACTCAACGGCTCTAAACTCAGCCCCAACATCTCAGCACAACTTGACGACCAAACGAGTGTGACGCCACGGTATCCAATAGAAATGACACCCAAATCAGAGGCCGACCAACCACTCCATTAGTCACACCGATAAGGTATAGCACAACCCTCACACGATCGTCTATGCATTTACTTATAACTTTCCGCAACCAAACCAGTATTCGCTACTCGTCCCCTGCGGGAAAAGTAGTAAAGGGGATGAGCATTCTGCTCACCTCCATGGACACCCGTTCGATTATGGCATACTAGTAAAGCACTAACGACTTACCAATCTAACCAGGGCAAACCACTACCTCAAAACCTGATACCAAAACGTCACGCTGCTCACGCTATCAATACCTCAAATAATCGCTCACGTAAGGGAAATCTCGAATGGGGATCATATTCTCAACTCCGCAAGCCATTATTGCTCACAACCTCAATACCCTAATTACCTGACTACGTAGGGAAACCTCAAACGGGATCATGTTCTCAATTCAGCAAACCAGTACTGCTCACAACCTCGATGCCCCAATTACCCGATCACGTAGGGAAACCTCAAACGGGGATCCTGTTCTCAACTCAGCAAACCACTATTGCTCACAACCTCGATACCCCAATTACCCGATCACGTAGGAAACCTCAAATAACCCACTCACGTGAAGGAAACCTCGAATAACCCGTTCACACAGGGAAAACCTAGTTCGTGTGGCGCCGCAGCGCATCAACCCTAACCCCTCTCCGTGGTGAGACTCTCACACCGAGGCGATGTATCACTACCGTAGGTTATTGATGAGTCTCGAACCCAAGAACTCACCCTTTAACACCGAACTTACGACCTCTACAACCAACACAATCATGAACACAACCACGCAAAACCAACACTCAAACTGCACAATCAAGACAGTGGAACAAGGCAGGAAATCACGGATCCGTTGGGGTCACGGAGCCGTGACGAAGGCCCAAAACTCGCCAAAACGCGTTGCTCCGTCACGGATTCGTGACAGGGTCCGTGACGCTCGCGCAAGCCTGTTTCCCAAATTCGTTTCAGACTCGATTCTTACCCCCTTTTAACCCCCAAAAAACAACCTTAAGCGCCACACACGCTCGATCACCAAATTATCGACCACACGCACAACAATTCACAGAAAAATTCCAATCACCCAACCTCAATCACAAGCCCACAAGGCCAACCAAATTCAAAACACGCCCACAGGGCCAACCAATTTTAAAACTTTTCTCCTTTTCATCATAAAATCTCATTTTTGACATCACGTAGTTACAACCCGGTCCAGGTGTCCCCGAACTAAATTGTACCCACTTGATATCAGCACCGTCACGTTCGACTACAGGAGCGCTCCTGAGTCGAGTCGCAACGGCTTTAAAATGTTTCACGCAGCAACACACAATCATTATGCCAGTAACAACAGTACTACACATACACACAACAATAAACAGGACTCATATCACTACGGGTCTACACACGGTTTCCGACTTGCGCAACCCACACACGACGGGACTTTTAATGACTCAACTCTCCCAACCTAATTGACGTACAGTCCGAGGTGTGAAACCTCGAGCTCTGATACCAAACTGTCACGCCCCGAATTCAATAGGACCAAACCCGGAACGCGAACGGTGAAACAATAAAACCATTTTCAAACATTTTAATAAAACCGCTTAAAATCACCACTTTGAGTTAAACAAAATAATGTTTTACAACTTAAAATATGTCCAAAACAAGCGGACAAAAACCAACATGTACGTCGCTAGACTCCCAAAAACCCGGACTCCCGCTCCTAGCTCTTCAAGCTTTGAGAGTTCCCCTAGTCCGCCTCGCGACCAGTACATGTAGGAAAAGCAGCTAGGGGTGAGCGTTTCGCTAACCACCACGGATACCAGACTGACTATGGCATACTAGCAGAAATACCGGAAACACCAACAACAAACAAAAAACCGGTGACTACTATCCCCAAACTCAAATAACCCGACTGTCACACGAAAACTGTTACTTTCCCAAACCAAACTAAACACTCGTACACGTAATGTAGACCCGAAACCGTAATGACGATCTCAAAGAACACAACACAGAAGTGATCAAAATCACGCAAACCGCAACCACAAGCCTCAGCACTTTACCGATCACGCGCCGGAAGGTGCTACTCACCTGATGGGGACACAACCCTCTACTCTTTACCGACCGCGCACCGGAGGGTACGACACACCCCTCGGGCATAAATCCAGCCTCAGCACTTTACCAATCACGCGCCGGAAGGTGCTACTCACCTACGGGGACCACAGCCCTCTGCTCTTTACTGACCACGCTTTGGAGGGTACGACACTCCCCTCGGGCACAACTCTAACCTCACACTTTACCGATCACGCACCGGAAGGTGCTACACACCTGATGGGGACCACAGCCCTCTGCTCTTTACCGACCACGCACCGGAGGGTACGACACACCCACGGGCATAGCTCAACAGTCATCACCAGAACAATCACAGTCACAACCAAATGACACACAAAACCCCGCAAATAGAAAGAAAATACGACAACCCGACTAACTACCACTCGGCAAGTCAGTCAACCAATACGGGTTCAACTCCCCACAGGCACTCATGGCCACCCACAAACACAACCAATAACATACGGGTTCAACACCCCCACCGGCAGTCATGGTCACCCACAAACACAAACAATAACATACGGTTTCAACACCCCACAGGCACACACGGACACCTACGACACACAAACAGTAAAAATACAGGTTCAACACCTCACATGCACACACGGCCACCCACGACACACAAACAGTAAAATACGGGTTCAACACCCCAAAGGCACACCTGACCACCCACGACACACAAACAGTAAAATACGGGTTCAACTCCCCAAAGGCACACCTGACCACCCACGACACACAAACAGTACTCTACGGGTTCAACTCCCCACAAGCACTCATGGCCACCCACAAACACAAACAATACTCTACGGGTTCAACTCCCCATAGGCACTCATGGCCACCCACAAACACAAACAATTCAATCAACCTCCGGGCACAACCAAATGCCACCAGTACTTCCATTGTTCGATAAGTTCACTTATCCTACGACACTACTAAGTGTCACATGCATTTCTATTGTTTCATACGTTCACGTATCATATGACACCACTAAGTGTCGCCTGCATTTATATTGTTTCATATGTTCACGTATCATATGACACCACTAAGTCAAGGCCGAAATCCGGCTACTTTTCCCTACCTCGTAACGCTTTTCCAAAAGTCCACACCCAAGCTCCGGCGTGCTCGCGATCACTCGCCTAGCTTCCCCTTTCCGCGGTCGTCGGCACGATCAAACAAGAACACAATTAAAGCACTTCTTAAGTTTGCAGGCAAAGCTGAACTTTAATAAACTTGACGCCCAATTTCAACCCCGAAAATGTCGATCACTCCCACACTTCCCAATTACTCGACATTGTCAATAATGGGATCCGGAAAGGCCCGATTCGCCCAGCTCGGTGAATCTGCCCGGGATTGGAAAACGCCCTTCTAGGGCTCCGAAAATTCCCGTTTTTGTTTCTACGATCTTAGAATATTTCAAGGGTTCCTATGCAATCGACGGAATCAATTTCCGACTTCCGAGCGATTTAATTCGCGTTTAAAGTTTCTAAACCCGAAATTTCCAACTTTCACAATTTAATTCCATAATTCGTTCCGGGTGTGAATTTTCGATTAGAGGATCGTCCAAAACCACCCGAACAAGAAAAACCCGAGGCCCGGGCAAGTGGGCCCCACACGGCCATAAAGGAAAATTTTCCTTTTCGCCCCAAAACGTTCCTAACGAACCCCAAACCTCAACCATTCATCTTTAAACCAATTCTAACCAAAACCCAACCATATTTGACTCGTTTAAACTCAAACCCTAATTTTCAAACGTACCAACACGAGAGAAGGATGAGTTCTCACCGTAGGGAATGACGGTGGGAGTTCGAATCCGCAGTCGTTGAGTCGATCGGTCGGTCGGATCGTCGGGAAATCACCAAAACCCTTCACTTTCTTTCTTTTCTCTCTTCCTCCTTCTCTCTTCTTTCTCTCTCCTTCTTTCTCTCTTTTTTTTCTATTTGACCGACACTTTCTCTCTTCATTTCCTTTTATTTTGTTTTAAAAACACACCATACCTCTTAATTGCAAACTACCCCTCATTTCCTTTTCTTTATTTTAAAACTATCAAACACCAAAAGTGTGACAAGTGTCAAATGGGTCCCACCTTTTAGAAAAATATCTTTGTAGATCTTTTTCAGCCAGATTCGCGAAATTCGGCCGTTTTGGGCCCCGAACGGGCCCATTTTCAAATAAATTACGAAACTTCACGTGCTACAAGGAAACGGACCAACTAAGACCGATGTAACGACGGCTAAGCTTTTTGGATCCAAAACGAGACTCGAACGGACCAAAACGTCGCTCGGTTGACTTTTCCAACAAAAAGTCAACCTTTCCCAATTTGGTCAAACATTTGCCCTGAGTCCCCCAGAACTCACTTTGGTCAATATCGGGGTCAACTTAAGTCCGATATGACCCTCGGGGTCAAATTTAAGTTCATTTAGGTGTTTTGTCCCAAAATTTTAAATTTTCTTGTTTTTCGCCGATTTGACTGGCGTTGACCGGGAGTGGTTCTTACAAGCCTCAAATCGGATGTATGGTTTTACGGAAAACACCGTGCGGTGCGTCCCTCCTAGTATTGACATAAAAGTGAAACCAGTAGGAATTCAAATGAAACAAAAACTATCAAATGGATGAATTGGTTAACAAAAAATTCAAAACTCAAGGGGGATTATTGTTGGATTTCTCCTCTGTTTTTAACTGATGGCATTGTGTAGCACACAACTATCGAAACGATAGTACAAATTTTCTGGCCCCGGCGGGGCTCGAACCCGCGACCTTCGGCTCATAAGACCAACGCTCTAACCAACTGAGCTACGGGACCACACCTTATACGTTTGTTCACTTTAAATAATATTTTGGATCAGACACAAGAACTTGAAATATGGCCACTCTTTATCTGTCATATGTAACCCATTCTTCCTCTCAAAGGATTGCATTTTGGGTATGATTGGATGAACATAACAAGAAATACATGTTGTTTGAGAAATAAACAAATTAGAATATTTAAAGTAAATGAATAATATCCTTTTTTTGAAAGAAAATGAATAATATCTTGGTTATCTTATTTTTATAACCAAAATTTAGAATTAATCACATTTATCAAACAAATAATATAGTAACAACTATATTTCAAAATATATATATATATAGTAACAACTAAAATAATCAAATTAGTTAGTTCTTTTTGAGTTTTATAATAATTAAATAGTGCACGGCTCTAACCATGTGTACTGAGACAAGGATAATCCATATCGTGAATACAAAGTGGAGCTGTTCTGACAAGGATTGGGCAATTATAGTTAATTGGAAGTACATAAGAGCAAGAACAACGATACGCGCCCGCGTCCCATTTCGCGCGTTCCGGGAACGTTCCCCGCTGGCAGTGGCGGATTTAGCTTTTCTAGTGAGGGGGGGCACCAATTTTTTTTTTTGTATACGACAAAATAACGTTAATAATGTAAGTTAACATGAAAATATTAATATTACATAAAAAATAACAAAGTACTATCTATTACAAAACCTAACGTCGATATATCATATTTTAGCAATATTGTAATTTTTTTTTATTGTGAATAGAACATAAAATATATTTTTTGATATATATGATCATGCTATCATTCGTTCATTTATCTCTCATTCAACTTTTGAACCGAATCTTGATGATACTCATAGTCGAAAATATTCTCGTCGCAGTTACAATAGCGATTGGTAAGATAAGTATCAATGTAATCAACAAATAAATTAATTGATGCACACTTTCTTTTTGTATTTACCATTTTTTAAGTAAGAACACCAATACCTTTCATATTTTTAAAATCTTCGGTTGAACGCACATATATAATGTATTTGATGCAGATAATATCTCTACATGTCTACAATTTTGTACACAAGCAAACTCAAAACTTAAATTTATGTAGTCTCAAACTTTAAAGAATATCTTTAATGAAAAAAATTTATTTTTGAACTAATTACAACTAAACAATTAAAACAAAAGTAGAAATATAAAACGATCTAGAAATAAAATACAAAATGTACAAAGACATTATACATGATCTTATTCTTAAAATATTTTCAATGCACACTTGAATTAAATAAGATTAATTAGAAATCAAAAATTAGGAAATAAATTATTACTAATATTTAGTTAGAACTTAGAATGCACATTTGGACTAAATAAGATTAATTAAGAAACAAAAATTAGGAAATATATATTATGTTGTTAACTTCCTTAAATATTTAGTTAGAATACATAAGCTATAATTAAGAAGTAAGTAAAATAGAAACTTGAGAGGAGCAGGTCTGAAAAAAAGTAAACAAATATAACTAATCATTATCATTTTTTAGATAATATAACTAACAATTTTTATTTTTTTAGAAAGTTGAGGGGGGGCACGTGCCCCCCCTGGACCCAAGGTAAGTCCGCCTATGCCCGCTGGCCGGTCCGCTGCAGACGCCCAAAATCCCGCTCCCGCTCTCGATCTCCCGCTCCCGCTCTGCAATCGCTGGCCGAGCGCGTTGGACGCGCCTGTGCGCTCCAGCTGCGCTGGCAGCCTGTGGGCGTGCCACGTGTCCCGACCGTTGCACCTCAAACGGCTAGTTTTTTTTTTAATTCAAAAATCAGATACAATTTATCCCTATAAATACCCAACCCCACTTCTCATTTTTCTCACACCATTCTCTATTTTCACTCTTTCATTCTCACTTCCTACTCGTTATTTTCGAAAATGTCCTACGACGAGGTTATGTCCGACGCTGAGGAGATGACGTACGAGGAGCTGGCTCCCCGGATGCCGACGCATGCGGAGATGGCAGCCCAACTGCCGACATATGAGAAGATGAGGGCCCAAATGCAGCCAGATGTGCGACGTTTCCGGCGGATGATGGAGAGGCAGATGCAGGCAGTAATGCCAAGGGTCCAGAGGGCCATGCGTGGGGAACCAATGCGCCGAGAGATTAACAGAAATCGTGCGGAAGCCCACATGCAGTTGATGGCGAACTATTTTGCCGAACAACCCCTTTATGGTCCTGAAATGTTCAGGCGTCGGTTCCGTATGTGCAAACCACTTTTCCAACGGATTATGGACGCGGTGAAGGCTCACGACCCTTACTTCATTGGATGGAGGCCCGACGCTGCCTCACGGCCGGGCTTATCAACGGAGCAGAAGTGCACCGCCGCTATACGGATGCTTGCGTATGGGTCCTCGGCCGATTCATTGGACGAAACTCTGCGCATTGGGGTAAGCACCATACTTGAATGTTTACGTAAGTTTTGCAAGGCCGTCATTCAGGTATTCGGAGCCGAGTACGAGCGTACACCCACAGCTGCTGACATGGACCGCTTACTCCGAGAAGGGTATGGTCGAGGGTTTCCCGGAATGGCGGGGAGTCTTGACTGTATGCATTGGAAGTGGAAGAACTGCCCAACCGAATCGCAGGGAGCCCATGGACGGGGAAGTCACCACGGGGAGAAGACGATTATGCTTGAAGCTGTAGCGTCCCGTGATTTATGGATTTGGCATGCATTTTTCGGGATGGCTGGATCGAACAACGACATCAACGTCCTCAACCACAGCCACTTATTCCAAGACGCTTACTACGGCCAAGAACTTGCTGTTGAGTACGAGATCAACGGCCATCGGTACGACCGACCTTATTACTTGGTGGACGGCATTTACCCAGCATGGGCACGGTTCGTGAAGACTATTCGGCATCCCTACGAGCCCAAAGAGAAGTTTTTTGCTAGATGCCAAGAAGGTGCTCGGAAAGATATTGAAAGGGCTTTTGGAGTACTTCAAGCAAGGTGGCACATCATCTCCCGTCCCGCTCGTAGTTGGAGCAAACACACTTTGGCTGATATCATGCACACTTGCATAATTCTACACAACATGATTGTGGAGGATGAGCGCGAGCGGTACGAGTATGGGGAGGAGGAGTTGTTGTGGGCGCAACCTCCAGAAATGCCGAATTGGACACCACCGGAACGATGGCACCACGGACCAGGGCCATTGCCATACCAGCAACGAGTGGATGCTCAACAAAGTGTCATAAATCCTGAGATCCACCATCAACTACAACAAGATCTTATGGAGCACTTATGGGATCGCTTTGGAGCTGGTTTCCGTGACGACGACGAGTAGTCGTTTGTGCTCTTGGAGCTGGTTTGTTTTGGGGTTGTATGAATAGGGTTGAATAAAATTAGAAGTTCATTTATATTCGTGTTGAATTTATTTATTAATTATTGGTTGTCTTTAATTATTTATTTCCAAAATTGTTAAATTATGACTAAATTAAACGGTATCTGATAACGAATTAAATAAAACAGGAAAATAACAAATTAATAATCCAGTCAGCACTGTTCTGCACTCCCAGGACCTCAAGGTTCAGCACTGTTGCAAAACACCCACTATTCTGCACTCCCACTCCCTGACTTTTGTCCAGTCAGCACAAGGTATGCACTCCCACTCCCTGACCAAGGTCCTTTCTGTTGTACATGCTCTAAGGGACTTGGGGAGGTCTAGTTTATTGACACGTGTAATCAACTATGTGAATAAGTGGGGCAAAACATCAAATCAAGTGTATGGACAAACATAAAGCGACCGACAGCTACAAACATGGGGAAACCTCGGATCAATCCGATAATTTTACCTTTTTCGCACTTAAAGACTGTCCTCCCCTTTATTTTCATGTCTTGACAGTCCACCTTTTCGATATTATGATATAAAGACAAAATCTGTAACAGAGCTAACGATAGTATTAGAAAAGTCTAAATTATCCCTAACTATTCTTGAACGTCCTACCAATAATTTGACCTTTTTTATTTTTTGATACATGAATATGAAAAAAATCATATTATTTTTTAATTATCCTTAATTATTTGAAAATATTAATTTCTTTTCATAATTCTTTATTAATCTTAATTTTGTAAAATCAGTTTTATTTATTTAAATCAATTTTATTTATAAAAATCAGTTTTTATTTATAAAAAATTGATTTCATTTTAGTTTTAAAAATCATTTTTACAAAAAGCATTTTTATTTTTAATACCAATCTCATTCCCTTTTAAACCTTTTCTTTTCGGTATCTTTATTTATGTTAAAACATATTAGCAAATAAATAAAACCAAAATACAATGAACATTTTCTTCTTCCTTTTTAATGATCAATCAACCTCAGCGATTCATACGTCCTCACCCGATGTGGCGGTGGAGGGAACGAGAAGGGAGCAAAGAGGAGCAGCTTCGGGGAAGGGCAGAATCGCCGCCCCATACGTCATCACCTGATGTGGAGAACTCCGATGAGCTCACGGAGAAGAAGAAAGAAAGGACATGGTTTAGATGAGGGTTAGAGAGTTTCTATATGAGAGGAAGGGTAGACTTGGTATTTCCAAACAAATTTGGACATGTGAGCAACACATGTATTTTCCATCCAAAAAAACCGTTAAGTTTAACAGTTTTTGTCTTTTTTTGAAAATGGAAAGTGACTTTATGTATTGACATAATATCGTGAAAGCTCGACGGTACCTACTTGAAAAACGAGCTTTGTCCACTGTACCGAAATGGGGTTACCCCTACAAACAACACATTAGCGCATGTACACTAGAAAGACGGTTGGACAATTCATCTTTTGACATCATCCCGTCTTGTTTCAATTATTTTTTTTTGAAACGGGAAGGAAGTAGTATTACTAAATCAACGTGCTTACAATGTGGGGCCTAACAGTCCCGGATACCAGCAGTTGTCTCGATCGGCCGTGGCCCATTGGGCGCACATGGTTCCATATCAATAGTCTGCTTTGTTTCGCAGATCCAATCTCATGAGTTCCTCGATCCACTGTTTCAAACAATATAAAACTAACAGAATGAAATCTACCTAACCAAAATCTTATTCGTCCTAAAACAATCAACCTGAAAATAGATAATGCCTTTGTTGCGGATTCCCCGAGACTTCCCGGCTTTAGACGTCCCGGGTCTGTGGGTATAGGTCCCTGACGGTCCTTCCCACCCCCGCTCTAGGGGATCATTCCTCCCCCGGGGGGTTGCAGTCCCCCGGGCTAGTGTCCCGTTCCTGTGCTTGGTCAGTGGAAGTTGGCTGCTCTTTAGGCTCCGGTTTGTGACCCGTCTTGATCACCCTGGGTCTTGGACCAACGGCTGTAGTGAATCGCAGGATCCCCCGTCGAGCCAAAGTGCAGTTCATCAGATCCCCCAGCCGCGGGTCAGGCCTCTTCCACTTGGCCCCGATCTTCAAGCGAGATTTAGGGCTTGGGATATCCTTGTCACGACGTTTAGCTATTTTCGGAGACGAATGCAGCACTTTGACAGTAGTACTCCGATGCTCCTGGTGTGCCCGGCTCCTGCCGGTCTCGGTCCTTCTCGGGTTGACGGGGCACGGATAATGGGGAACCCTACCCGATTGTATCCCAATCTCCGGCTGGCCATATCCTGGTTGATAAGCCGAAGACCAGGAAAGATAGTGCACCGGATCCCATGGAAAGACCGGATTCACGGTGCACACCGGTGGGGAAACTGGGACCAGGCCCTGAGCTAGTGTCTCCTGACGTTGGAATGGTTGATCCCAATCCGGGAGAGGACGGTGGTTGCCGGGGTTGGCTGCAAAGATCCGGACGGACTCCGGTGGGGGCGGTGCCAGGGATCCCTATGCAACCACGTCGGATCGTGGTGCATGTCGTGCATGGACCATCCCCTATTGTGCAGTACCAGAATAAGGTTGGCTTGATCGAACATGGGGGGGCGTGGATGACCAGACTGAAGGAGATGATCCTGAGTGAGGTGGGACGGCGACAATGGATTCCGGGAGGGATATCCTTCGCGGTGAGATCGGTGGAATGGGAACACCATAGTGATGAGGGAGAGCGAGAGTAACAAATCCGAGGAGAGGGGGCAGAAACCAGGTGGATGAAGCGTGGAGGAGGGCGACGGGCAGGCGGCAGCGGCGATGGTTGGAACCCTATAAGGGTTATGAGAGTAACCTCTGTGAGGTTTTTTTGCATGATATAAAAGAGTTGAGATTATTTCTTACGAAAATTGTTTCAATTATTAAATTTGGTAACAAATGTATTTGTTACATTTATATTATTATAAATTTGAATATAAGATATATATTTTACGAAAATAGGTTGAATATTGAGTACGATAATAGCATGTAAAAATGAAAAACAATATGAATTAATGACATACATTAATGGCATTTAATACAAATACACATTGCCCACATTACAATTTTCTATACGCTTTATAAAGTTTGATGATTGGAGTAAAGATCGTGGCTTTAGGTCACCACTAATGTGTAATTGAGCAAGGGTGGTTGGTTTATTTCAAGAACAGTCGTGGCAATAGAGAAAGGGAAGAGGTGAGTGATCTTTATACCTGTTTAGAAGATTGTGTTTTGGCCCCCGATTTGGATGATACTCTTCTTTGGAGGAAGTCCTCTTCTGGTTTTACAGTTTATGTTGCTTATTCTATTCTGATGGAGGAGGACTCGGTGGAGGTTGAACCGTGGGTTTCTGTTTTGTGGGTGGCGGGTATACCACCCAAGCACAATGTGTTGGTTTGGTTAGCTGCTCAGAACGCTTTACCTACAACTGTTTTCTTGGAGGCAAGGGGTATGTTTGTAACGATTAATCATATGTTTTGCCCTATGTGTAAGTCCTTCATGGAAACTACAGATCATATTTTCCTGAATTGTTATTTATCCTGGTGGATTTGGGGAAGGTGTTTGAGTGGTGGGGGCTGATGTGGGTCATGCCAATAGGAGACTTGATCTTGATGTGGAGAGGTGTGGGCTCGCATCATATGTGGAAGGTTTGGGTCCGTGTATGTTATATTACTGTTTGGCAACTGTGGTTTTTCTGGAATAGAGTGGTGTTTAATCAGGTGATGGACTCCGGTGATATTCTGTTTGGGAAGATTAGGAACCATTCCTTTGTTATCTTGTGGTAGTCTCGGGCCATGAGAGTCGGCTTTTATTACCAGCTGGTGCATCCGGTCGCGCCGGAGGTAGGGTCGGACCTGATTTTGTTATAGTTTGTGTTGTTTTGACAGGGTCTGCGGAGAGTTTATACCTTTCAGGTTTCGCCTGTTTCTCACTGAGGTACGGAGAGTGCTCATCCGGGGGAACGCTAAGGGCCGATCTACTCTAGGAGTGGAGGGGCACGGATTACTTAGTCTTCCTGAGACCAAAGGATCCACCTGTTCACCCTGAGGCATTGTTCGTTGGTCTCGGTGAGACACATGTTCGGTATTGCTCTTTGTTGTATCTTCTGTTAGCTGTTTATTTTGTTTTTCGGGTCATGGACCCCTAGCTCACTTTCGAGTTCCTTTGTTATCGTTGTTCTCATTGGCCTTTTCCATTTTGGAATTGGTTTTATTATTAATAAAATTTCGAGCTTATCAAAAAAAATGTGTAATGGAGAGAGCTCACACGCGTTGCCTCTGTCGTCCAATTTGGGCCGGGCCGGGCTTGTGCTCGGTCTCGGGATTCACCCGAAATCTTATCTTTTTGCATGCAAAACTCAGCAAATTAATCTTCCCAACTTTATGTCAAGATTCATTATCTTGCATCTTGTCAATTTTTAAACAGACATGACCCTTAGTTAAAGAGTCGCAATCTTTTCGAAGGATCGCCTTATCTACTATTTAAAAGGTCTACAATCCATTTGTCCTTCATCAATATTTCAAACTCTAGTTTATCAAATTTGTATTCCTCTCTTTTTTCATGGCAGTCTCAAGGCGGATTTGTTCGTCATAAAAACCTCATGCAAAAAGAATATCGTCAGATCTTTTGGCATTAGAGCATGTTCAATGGAAAGGACCTTAGTGAGTCCCTAGTCCTGAGTCCCTTGTGCTGACTGGACAAAATCGAGGGACTATGGACTCAGAATAGTGGGTGTTTTGCGATGAGGCTCATAGTGAGTCCCTAGGGCTGAGTCCCTTGTGCTGACTAGATGCTGAGTTGTTAATTAATTGATAGTTTGCTGTTTTATTTAATTCTTTATCAGAAACCGTTTAAATTATATAAAATATAAACAAATGTGAAAAAATAATTAATGAAAATAAAAAAATAATAAATAAATTTAACACGAATAAAAACGAACTTGAACTTTTATTGATCCCCTTTTAATACAGCCCACAAAAAAATTCATGCTCAAGAATCATTATGGTGGGTCGACATAGGCCTCAAGGGAGGGGGGGTGCCGCTGAGAGGGACCTCACTCCCCTTGTTGTGATCGGAAGCTCCCCATTCTGGTTGTTAGGACTCGCCACTAAGAGATGTGTAATCGTCCTCTGTGCTTGTGGGTGGGGTTGAGCTATAAGCCCCAGCCTCAGCCAAGCGTTGTCGTTGTTGGCGTGCTTGTTGTTGGTGGACATTACCCATGGTGCCTTCCTCGGCAGCGAACTTGTTATTTCCCTCAAGCTCCCTAAACCAGTGATCCAGGTTGAAATGTGTTGGGTGGTCCCTCGGTCTGTCTTCCTTCCGTACAGCCGCCCACATATCCTTCGCATTTTGCATGTGCTGATTGTGGTTCCAGTCGTTGTGGTACTCGACCTTGGAGGTCTTCAGATAACCGAGGAACCTCCTTGTTTCTTGATGGAAGTCCAGTCGCGTTGGCGGTGACCTCCGGTCGCGTTGAACTTCCTCTCAATAGTGCACCAGAATGTGTTTTCGGCTTGAGAGTTTCCCTTAATCGCGTCTTTTGTAGTATTGAGCCAGCACTCTATGAGGTGTAGGTCTTCCTCCTTGATCCATAACCTCGGATCCTGCTGTGCTGCTCGGGGTCGTCGTTGTCGTTGGGAAGGTCAGGCAGAGGATGGTTGGGTGACGCCTACGTCAGGTAGTGGGTGCTCGGGGTAGTTGTAGAATTGTGGTGGAAGCTGGAACCCTTGTGGCATATAAAACCCTTGTGGTGTCATTGGGAATTGTGGCGCCATTTAGAATTATTGTGGACGGAATTGACCTTGGAAATATGAAATTACAAAACTTTTATTACACAAGTATTATAAATAAATTGGTTTAATGAATTAAACAACAAGACAATAAATGAATTTAAAAAAATTAATTAAAAAATACGATAAATTAATTAAATAAATACAATAAATGAATTAAATAAATACAATAAATGAATTAAAAAAATACAGTAAATAAAAAATTAGTTTGCAATTACCTGAGCTTGAACCCGGTTGCGAGTATGTCGTGAAAGCGGAGTTCTCACGAGGGTCCGTTAGAATGTCTTGCAAATCACGTGCTAGTTCGTCGGGGGTGAATCCTACTTTGTCACCAGCTGATTGTGCACGGGACCCTGCGTCGCCCGACATTTTTCACGAGAATATTTGAAATGAAGAGTAGAATGTGGGAATGGGAGAGTGAAATTGGAGAATGGGTGTGAAAAAAATGAGGTTAGGGTATTTATAGGGTTTAAATTGTTTTAGATTTAATTAAAAAAAAGGTTTTCAAACGGTAGGATTTTTTTCATTGCAAGGACACGTGTCGCCACCCGAGTGGACAAGAGGCGAGCGAGGAACGCAGGGCGAGGGACGCGTGCCCGGCCCACGTGCGAGGGACGAGGGGCGAGGCCTGAGTCCCGGCCCGTTGTTTGTATTCTTATACTGTTTCAAACCGTTGTCCCTTGTAACCTCCGGAAGGGCATTGACTTTGGGTCAGTCTATTCTCTCTTTTGCTCCAAAAGAAATATTCTCTACACATGTTCGCATGTCTGCATCACTGGAAAGATTTCTTAATACAAGAATAACTTTTTGTTGCCATAAATGTCAAGTTTGTCCACACAAGCACACCATGGTTTTTTTTTTTTTTTATAAATGGTACATGACTATGGCCAAACTTGCAGCCACATTGCACCGCTCTATTCGTAACATAGTTACTAACTAAAGATAATTGTAGCTTACAGTCTTGTGTATTCTTTTATCATTTTTTTTGAAACGGGAAAGAAGCAGTTGTATTACGAATCCATATCAGGCTTACAAGGAGGAACATAACAGTCCCGGATACCAGCTTTCTGTCCCAAATGGTCGTCGCCCGTCGGGCGCACATGGTTCCATACATATAGTCTGCTTTGTTTCGCAGATCCAAATTCAAGATTTCCTCGATCCAATGTTTCAAACGAAAAATAGACCACAAAACTAGACCTAACTAGCCAAATTATTATTCGACCTAATGCTATGAAAATAGAATGTAACTTAGCCTTTACTGCGGATTCCCCGAGACCTCCCGGCTGCAGTTGTCCCGGGTCTATGGGTATAGGCCCCCGACGGTCCTCCCCCACTCCCGCCATGGGGAATCATTCATCCCCCTGGGGATTATAGCCCCCCGGGCTTACAACCCTTTATTGTTCCTGTCCAGCAGTGTCTGACGGCGTCGCATTCTCATCTGGTCCATCCGGGGCCGCTGGCTTATGTCCTGTCTTGATCTTCCTGGGTCTGGGTCCAATGCCGGGATTGAATCTCAGAATCCCCCGACGGACCAAACGTATGTCGCTCAGTGCATAGCGATTCACCGGGGGCTTTGGGCTTCAAGGCAGCATAGGATTAGGTGAAGTCTCCCTTCGGCCGATCGGCGACTATGGCCTGGGTCGTGATGACACCACTCCATTGTCGTTTTGATACCAACGGAGTTGGCCCCAAATCCCTAGACGGAGTACCACGGTCCCACGGATTTGCATACACCCTAGGGTTTGCATGCACCCTAGGGTTCGCATATCCCCTAGGTCGTGTCGGCGGTCGTGGCATCCGAATCGACGGAAGGGTCCAAAGAAAAAGCAGTGGAACAGGACGCTCCGGTGGGGGGACGGGTGTAGACACCCTAGGATTTGAATGGCTCCTCCATGATGTCGCCGGTAGTGGCGCCCGGCTCGGTGGGGGGATCACCATAGCTGGCGGAGGGATATGATGCTCCGGTGGGGGGAAAGGAGCCAGCCTCCGGTGGTGGGTGCCCCGATGGGGCTCAGGCCGATCTCTTTTCATGACCAAGTTTTGATAACATGGTCGTGCCACGAGATTCCGACCTGGTTCCATCAGGAACGTCCCGATCCACGGCAGCAAGTACAGCCACAAGGGGCCTGGGGCACCTCCCCGTATAGACCACCCACCTTAGTGATCCATACCCCTAGGCACCATGCTCGGGTCGAGCATAGTGGGACGAGACCAGGGAAGGTTCTCCGGCAACCAGGTTGCCCTTGGACAAGCTCCCCTGTGGTGAAGGATGGAGCTCGGAAGGACCATATCTGCGATTGTGGAGCGAGTGGAGGTTGAAGAAAACTGGTGTAGCAGGGGGTAAACGGCGGCGCGGTTGAACGGAGGCTGCGGGAGGAACGGCGGAGACGACCTGGACAAAAGAAGACTGACTCCGATGACAACAACGGTAGAATGAAACCCTAAGGTTAGAAGAGAGCTTTTTCTAAATTTTTCATCATTTACTCTTTTATCATTTTTTTAAATGGGAAGAGGTATTATATTATGATATCATATAAAGCTTACAAAAAGGAACATAACAGTTCCTGTAAGAACCGCCCCCAGTCGATCTCGGTCGAACCGGTGATTTTTGGCACAGTTTGACTTTTTGCCGGAAAAGTCAACCGATGACTCCGGGAGTCATTCGGGACCCTTCCGGGACCTAAAAAGCTTAGTCGTCGTTATGGTTAGTTTAGTTGGGTCGTTTCCATTTGAAAAAGGGTCTTCGCGGAAAAAAGTCAAAATTGGTCAAACGGGGGCTCGAATCGGGTTTTTTATCGAATAAAATAAGTGAGCTGGGAATTTTGGTTGGATGTGGACCCCACAAGGAAATTTGAAATTTAAATAATTGGAGGAAAGACAAAATAGATGGGAAAGGTCTAGTTTACCCTTGCTTTTACCTAATTTGTGGAAACATGGAAAATGCTTTTTGGCTCCACCCTTTTTTTGGATAAAACCCACATGTGAATAAAATATTCACCATGTACACCCCAAATCCGAAAATTGTAGAGAGAGAAGCTCTCTTGAACTCCATTTTTGCTCAAGGAAGAAGAAGAAGAAGAAACGTCATCCAAGCTCCATTTCTCTATCGAAATTCCATTTTTCTTCCATATTCCTTCTCCTCTCTTCATTCCCTACGGTGAGAACTCTTTTATTTTCGTTTTTGAGCAACTAAAATCTGTGGGTCTTGGAAGAATCAACTTGTTTTGGAGTGGGTGTGGTTAGAAACAAGAAAACAAGGTTGGATTTGTAAGGAGATGTAAAGAAAACGTTGAAGATTGGAGTTGAAACCCTAACTTGGAGAATTGGGGAAAATGTAAAATTGGGACTATTATTAGGGGGTTTTTGATGAAACTTGTTGGATTAAGGACCTAAAGCACATTTGGAACGAATTTGGAGACAGGGAAATTTTCCGGCGACCGGAGGCTCGCCGGAGGCTCGCCGGAGGACTGGCCACGGGTACCGGAGTTTGGGAACACGGGCTGGGCACCTCAGGAACCGTGCCTCGGGACCCGTGCATGGGGACCCGTTTCTCGGGGGCCGTGCACTGGGAACCATGCACTCGGGGCTCGGGTGTTCGAAGCCCAGTTGTTCGTGAATTTCGTGCTTAAAACCGTTTAAATTGAAAAAGGGCGATTTGTTGGTTTAATTTCGGTATTCGTCACTTTAAATCAATGTTGGACTCGTTATTAATTCATCGTGTTCCATGTTAACTTAGAGTCCGGCTTCGTCCACGGAAGAGGTGATTAGCCAAGGTCGTCAGCGCAAGTTTGGATAGCTTTCGAGGTAGGGAAGAGTAGTAAACTCCACTTTTAATTTAAAGAATGCTCATAGTATGCCTATAGGATAATAATAACTGGAAAGGTCCTAGTTCGCATATAGGATGTGATTCACTAGAATAACCGCTTTTCAATTACGATAATAACCGGATGAGTCTTAGTTTGCATATAGGATGTGATTCACTAGATTAATCGCTTTTCAGTTATGGGAATTGCCGTGCTGGTATAATGGCCATGTCGAGCCTTAGGAGTGATTGTTGGTTGTGTTGACCGTGGTTACTAGTCCTTGTTTGTCGGTGCATAGTATGTCCTTGGGTTAGTTTAAGAATCATAGTAGACTATATGATTTAAGATGTGGATGATATGAATGATTGCTTCATGACATGATTGGTTGAATGAATGTGATATGAATGTTGTCTTATGTTATGATCGGGTGAATGATAGACTGATGTAGTATGCTTGGTAAGTTATGTCGGTAAGCTTGTTGTTATGATGCGTTCGTTGTAGCGTGTTCGGTAAGATTGGTTGGTATAGTATGTCGGTGTGATTTGTTGGGTTGATATGTTGGTATGACGTGTACCCGATGATCAGGTTACGTGATAAGGTGTACCTACCTTCCGACTAGGAGTCGGTAAAATGTGTTGTGATTCTATGATAAGGTGTACCTACCTTCCGACTAGGAGTCGGTAAAATGTGTTGTTGCCAGTGTTAAGGCGCACCTGCCTTCCGACTAAGCGTCGGTAAAATGAGCTATGAACCGTGTTAAGGCGCACCTGCCTTCCGACTAAGCGTCGGTAAAATGAGCTATGAACCGTGATAAGGTGCGCCTGCCCTCCGACTGGGTGTCGGTAAATTGTGTTATAGCCGTGAGATTCGGCGTATTAAGGGAGACTTATTGTGTGTGTATTGCTAATGATTTACTGCGTGGTTGTTATTGCTTTACCTGTATGTATGATTTGGGTGTTACGATGTGACTTGTACCCCGTGCTATGGGAAGATACCCGACCGAGGTGTGTGCCGGTCCGGTATATTGTTTGTGTGATTTACCCCGACGTGTGTTCCGGGAAGACCGATGGTGCATTCCGGTATATTTTATTGCTTGTTTCACCCCGCTGATGTGAGTTCCGGGAAGACATTTAGGCCGATGCGTGTTCCGGTACAATATGTGTGTTGGTGAGTGGATCGGAGTCTTGTGGGTTAATTATCTATATTTCGGGATTCGTGTATTTCTTTAGTTGGCTTCTATTGGGGAATAAGTTGTCTCCCCGTTGTTCTCCTTTTGAGTTGTTATTTTATTAAGTGTTGCATTTCCTGTTGATTCCTAATTGTGTTGTTTTTTTTGTAATTGTGCTAATTGAGAATTTTGGAAACGAAACGGGAGTCCTTGTCATTTACTACTTTTTCCTACTGAGCGTAAGCTCGCCCCCTCTGTTGTTATTGTCTTTACTGGTTTCGTTGCTGAGTAGACTTAGAGGTGGTCTCAGGGCTCGGGAGCACCTTGAGGATCCGGGTGGTTTTATGTAGTAGAGAGACGTACCCCTTTTTCCTTACTAAACTATGTTTTAAATTGTTCGGATTTGAGCGGTTGACTCATGTTATATCTATCGGAGTTATTATTTTGGAACTAAAATTTTGGAGTTCAATTTCGTTTAAATTCATTTTTATTATCGTTTATTATTATTCCTAGTTCACGTCTCGAGTCCGGTCAAAACCGGATTTGGGGTGTGACAGTCCCGGATACCAGATTTCTGTCCCAACCGGCCGTTGCCCGTCAGGCGCACATGGTTCCATACATATAATCTGCTTTGTCTCGCAGATCCAAACTCACGAGTTCCTCGATCCAACGTTACAAAAAAAATAATAAACCAAAGTCCTAAACTTATTTAGCCATAAGATTATTCGACCTAAAACAGTGAAACCTTCTAGAGAATAAACCTTTAGTGCGGATTCCCCGAGACCTCCCTGTTGCAAAAGATTGTTCGGGGTTGAGAGTCCTGATTTCGGGTGCCGGTGAGATAGGTCCCAACCTACCGTCCCTCCTCCCGGATCCCAGATCCATCGAGGGAGCGGACTCATGCCGGCGAAGGGTGACCCTGGGGCGGGAGGCCGCTGCAGATGGAAGACGGCACGTGGAGCTCGTATTCCGGAGAATGGCAGGGGGGCCACAGTGGCTACTGGCTCGAGGACGGGACCGGTCCGGTGACGCAGGAACGGTAGCGCGAGACGAGGGAGAGGCCGTGGAACGGATTGAACGATGGGCGGCGATCTGCGGAGGTAGACCAGCTGCAAAAAAAGACAGAAAAATAAAACCCATAAAAGAGTAGATTGGAACCTATCCATAGGTAAACCCGTCAAGGATAACCAGAAAGGTGGACAGAGCGCTTTGAGTCAGGAGCTTCAATGGTAGAGAAAAAAAGGGGGAGGAGGTTACGCAGAGAGAGCGCAGCACCTGTTTACTCTTTTATCATTTACAATAGCATTTCTTTAAGTTATCTATTGTATATTGACAAAATTTATTTTAAGTATAACATCAGTTAGTTTAAGTATTATGTTAAATTCGGGTTCATTTGATGGTCTAATTATCCAAAATTACAAGATAATCATCTGAACCATAAAAAATTTAAGGAAAAATATATATTAGACGGATATTTGAATAGGTTGGTAAATAGTCATACTATCTAGACAAATTACATTCGAGCGGCGATTAGGGTTCTCCTTTTCGCCGCCATTGATTCTGGGTGATCCTTTGATTTTGATCAAGATGAGTGATCTACTAATAGAGCTATTGATTGCCTACTTGCTCAAGGGAATTATGCAAGTGTGGGTAAGGTTTGTTCGGCGGCTTATTTTCCTCCTTCACCGTTTGATTTGTATTGGTGTGGTGCTGGTACGGATTGAATTGAGTGCGCAGTTTAGGATTGTGATCAAGGAAGAGGTTATGGCCGGCGACAAAAAGAAAGACCAAGGGTTCTTGTTTGCCGGCGGGGATGGACACGAAGCCATGGGATTGAGGAATTGCGGTTTGACCTCGGGAGATCAGATGGGACCGGTCCAACAAAGTGCTACGAGACCATTGATACTGGTTCATGACGGTGGCGCTAGAGTGAGAACGACGGCGGCTAGGTTTTCAATTTTAAGTCGCCGCCTGGTCTGTGTACAGGGACTTCGATGGTATCTCTGCCTCCGGCCTTTTAAGGTGCGCCTGACGGGTTTAAGGCGGTTCGGTGGTCGTAACGACTGTGACAGTGGCGGAGGACAGAGTGGAGGCAGCGGGTATGGTCGGCCGGTGCTATCTGTTGTTCGTCTGACTGCAAAGGGGATTGGTACCGTATGGACCTGGTCCTCGGTCAGCGACAGGATGTAGGGGGTGTTAGGATTGGGGAGCCAAGTACTCCTCCACAGATTAAGGAGTTAGGGGTGCAAGGGCAACAAGGCTACTACAGGGAGGAGGAGGTGCCGGCTGAGTGGCTCCCCAGGGAGATGTCGCCATCCCTATCGGGGAAGAAACAAGGTGAGAGGGAGGAGGACCCTGAAGCGGAGACAGGATCCACAGACTCGGGGGAAGCATCGAATGTAGTGGCGGGGGGCGGCAAGCACCCCCGCCTCCAGGAATGAGAGTCTGGGGACCCAGGAAGGGGTTGATCGACTGTATCCCCTTCCTGGCAGTTTGGTGGCAATGGTTCTGCCAAAAGTCGATGAGATACTCCCCTACCACTTCGGGGTCAGCAATCCCGCGTTCAGGAGCCGTACACTTATCCCTCAAGGGAGGACGACGCACGCTGACATACCGGGGGAGCTATCGGTCCACCACTGTTCGTTATTCAACTGATTTGCTTGATCAGTATTTTTGGTTGGAGCATACTGTATCGGTGTCCCTGGATGCTGCCACAGTCAACGCCCCCCCCCCCCCCCCCCCCCCCCCCATGCATATGAGCACAATTTATTTCTCAGCACTTCTGGTTATTTCCTTTTAAATTATTGCTTTGTAAGGGGTTCGTCATATGACGAACACCCAGGTACTTTTACTTATTAATGATATTTCCAATTTCCTCTCAAAAAAAAATAGGTTGGTAAATAAAATATTTTTTAAACGGATATTTCAATAGTGTGGTTTTGTGTCTTTTTTGCAATCTCGTTCTTAGTCTGGTGTAGGCAGGTTGTCTCATAATTTTTTTTAAAAAAAAGCATATATAAAACTTTTTTGACAAAAATATTTTTTTATTAATTATTAAATAAGATTAAAATGTCATGTTGTGTTTTTAGAATCTGATGAAGTAATTGGTTAAGAGCATTTGAAACAAATTTAAGTGAAAAACATAACATTAATCAAATATTAAAATAAGCCTTTTTTTCTATATTAAACGAACAATCAAATAAAAAATATCAAGTTTATCGTTTCAAAAAAAAATATCAAGTTTATAGTTAAAAGATCCATTATAATAATGAGAAATTTAATTTTGGCGCATCCGCTCTCTCTCTAGGTTCTCTACTAGGGTTTGTGTGAGTGCAGGTTTTGCGAAAACGCAGCCGCTGTCCATGGAGCCTTCGACGATGATGGTGACGAGTGGAGAGGAGGGTGTGGAGGACGTCGTCCATTGGGGGCCGCGTCTGGAGGTGTCCGACGAGCAGGATGGCTCTCCGATGGAGGGAGATGTCCTCGGGCACGGGTGGGTTGAACCGGAGGAGGACTCAGAGCGGGGCTCTGAGGCTTCGACGGAGGAGACGCCGGTTGAGGAGTTGACGCCGGCGGAGGAAGTAACGCCGGTGGTATCGGATGGGGCTTGGTCGGGACGGGAGCCGGGCTCTCCGGTGATGCACTTCTCGGCTACCCCGGTGGCGGAGGATGGCTGGGTGGTGGGTGGTCGGTTTCGAACTGGCCCACCCACACTCCGTCGTACGGTGGCGAGGGGACCCAGGCCGCGACGGTTGGGCGGTGGCGGGATCCGGAGTGGGACGGGGCAGGGCGGCGCTGTTGCCGTGGAGGGGGCTCTGCATGGAACGGGAGACGACCCCGTGGTGGTCTCCTCGGACTCTATGGCCGACTTGGGGGCGAGGCCGGGGTCACCGGTGCCGGAGGCGGTGCTGGCAGCGAAGGAGGTGCCGGAGGCGGTGCTGGCTGCGAAGGAGGTGCCGGAGACGATGACTTGGCGACGAAGGCAGGGAAAGGAGCCGATGGCGGCTAGGGTTTCGCCAGGTCGGGTCAGGGAGGAAGCGGGTTTGGGCCGAGGGTTTATGTCTGATGCCCGTAGGCCTGCTCGTCCGAGAACTGGGCCGGGCCCTCATCCAGGCTGGACTCGGGGCGGTGTGGGTGACGTAGCGGAGTGGGCCGCCCGATATGGGGCGGGTCGGGGTGCACAGGGTGGGCCGAGCGGGGCGGATCCATGGACTGGGTCAGCTCGGGTGCCGGTTTCGCCTTCCGGGGGCGAGGCACTGGTGGCTAATGGGGTCGACAGGGGGGCACAGATGGACCTGGACCGTCAGATGGGGGCTATGCGGATCAGGGAAGTCGTGGTCCCCGTTCAGGAGGTTACGGGCAGGGGCAACCTTTACAAGTACGCGATGGCAGCAAAGGTCCTGACCTCCAAGACTGTTTTCTGGAAATCGGTGGTGGCACGTATGGAGGACGTCTGGGGGATGAAGGTCGAGGCAAAGCCACTGGAGGGTGGTCTCGTGGCTTTCTTCTTCAGGACGGCCAAGGAAAGAGAGAGGGTTCTTCTGGGAGAACCCTGGTCCTTTAGAGACTCTTTGGTCCTGTTTACGGATCTGAGAGAGCATATGCAGGTTAGTGACCTGCAATTCCATCATTTCTCGGTTTGGGCGCGTGTCTCAAATCTGGCGGTAGGGGCCTGGATGAGGTATGTGGGCTTCAGGGTTGGCAACGCACTGGGCGTCTGTCAAGGTGTAGATGTTGATAAGGACGGGCTCTGCTGGGGGGACTTTATGAAGGTTTGGATCAGGGCAGATATCAGGATCCCTCTGCAGAGCCAGCTTTGGTTCCGCCTATCGGTCTCGCAGGTACGGACTCGTCTGATAATTTCCTATGAATTTTTACCTGAACATTGCTTCGGGTGCTGCTGTGCGGGTCACCTCTTTCCGGTCTGTCCGGTTGTGGGCAGTTCGAGGGGTGTATCCCTGAGAGCACCTGGGGACCCGCGGTCGGCCTTGGAGAAGGCGAAACATGGGAAGGCCACCCCGGGAACAAACTGGACCTACTTAGGTGGGTCGGACAGAGGTGTAGGGGGGTCGGACAGAGGTGTCCGAGCTAAAGAGGCCCCACGCACACCTGGGAGGTCGGAGGGGCCGGGGTGGTGGGGGCGCGGTCAAGCACGAGTCGAGGAGGACCGAGATGCATGGTTGGCAAGGGATGTGGCCCCGTCACTGTCTGGGAACAAGAGACTAGTGAGGGAGGAGGAGCCGGAGGAGGAAGAGGACTCGACGACGTCCAATGAGGTTTCACCTACAGCGGCGGGGGGCTCCAAGCACCCTCGCCTCCAGGAATGAGTTGGACAGGGGCCAGGGAGGGGTTGGTCGGTTGTACCTTCTCCCTGGTGTACTGGTGGCATTGGTACCACCAACAGCTGACAGGTTACCCCCCTACCACTTCGGGGTCAGCATTCCCGCGTTCAGGAGCCCTACCACTATCACGCAAGGGAGGACGACGCACGCTGACATACCGGGGGATTAATTGGTCCACCACTGTTTACCTATCGTCTGGTCTGCTCGATTAGTTCCTTTGGTTGGCGTACACTGTATCGGTATCTCCGGATGCTACCGCAGTCCCAAATCCCCGACCTACTATTATGCTAATGAGCACATTTACTCTTTATGCACTTGTTTTTCAATTATTCTAGTTTGGTTTATGTACGGGGACGTCCCATTAGGAGGTCCCCGAGTTAAGTTATTATTAATGAATATTACCATTTCTTCTCAAAAAATAATAATATTAGAGTGTAACTTATGAGCTATGACCAAACACTCCTTCGGTCTGGATTGTCAGAACCTTTCCAGTCAAAACTTTTAAAAAGATCTTCAACCTTTATGAGAATGGGAATAAAAAAAAAAACTAAATAGCCTATGTGAAGACTGAAGAGTGTGAATCGGTGGTCTTTGTTGGGTCAGACAAGAACCGTAGAAGATGGACGAATCAGCAATGCTCGTTTTTTTATCAAGAGATAATATACTCCTTTTTCATTTCAGAAGAAATTTCAATTTAAATTTATTTTGCCAAAAAAAAAATAACAATACTAGTAATCAACAGTAACTATGCAAGCCCACATCTATGTCATATATCAAATAGAAAAGTATTTAAATACGTGTATCACATGTGCTGATTTATTATTAGTGGAATCAAAAAAATATCATTCCAAACCTCTAGATTGATGCCATTGCGCACCCGTTTGTCTTGTATTAAAATGAATCCATGTATATTTATGTCTACACACCTTCCCAAAGATGCTCCTATATTTAATAATGAGGTTTTTGTCTCATTCAACCTTCATTGTTCATCTACAATTCTATAAAATACCAATCTTGGGACCAAGGTTTTCATCTCCTCGAGACCATTTTCCTCTATCAACACATTGCTTCAAGCAAGAATATGTTGAATCCATCGAAAGATTTCCTCTCCTACGTACTCTACCACTATGATGCTCTTATATTTGTGTTACCTTCAATAGGGCTATTGTTTTGGCTATCAAGATCGTGGAGAAGAAGAGGGGGGGGTAAACACGAAATCCCTGGTCGTTTGGGTCTTCCTCTTCTAGGTGAAACGCTTTCTTTGCTTTCCGCGACGAATAGTACAAAGGGATGTTACGACTTTGTAAGACTCCGAAGATTTTGGTTAGTGAATAGTTTTCAGTTATTTCAGTAAATCAAAGTAGACACAAACACCACACGGAAATGAATCAATTCAATTTTTTGTTTATAATTGTCAGCTAATCGAATAAATATAGAAAAATTTTTGTTTATAATTGTCAGCTAATCGAATAAATATAGAAGAAGCATATCTTTCTGTTTGAATCAAAGTTGAAAGAAGAAATGAAATCTTTTAGTTTCATTACCTCGAATTCAACGTCTGACGAAAAAAACAAATATTAATAATTTCTTAAAACTGACAAGGGATATTTTTTCTTTACTAAATTGATAAAGATGATTCAACTTCTTGGTATGGAAAAAGGAACATGTAGTTTTCATTTTAATATGGAACTAAAAAGAGGTTGGAGTTTTTTCTTTAGTTGAATTCAAATGGGAATTATAATTTTATGTTAGATTATATATCCTACCATATTAATTATAAATTCTGTTGTAGGTGTAAATTTCTGTCCCACATAATAAAATAAATATATTCTAGTCTATTCTAATTATCTAACAGGTTAGTATTTCATGTTTTAATAATGGGAAATTTTCATTTTAATACTTTGATAAACTTTTATTTGTAGTTTAATACCCTAACTTGTTTTTTTTTTTGCATTTTAATACTCTGGCAAATTATTATTTTCCGTTTCATACCCAACCGTTAACTTTCCATCCAAAATGGATGGAAAATGGTCATGTGTTTTGCACATGACCTTGTTTTAAAAAAAATATACCAAAAACACCCTTTAACCTTTGACCTCTGAAAAAGTTTAGGGTATTTTTTATGAAATTCCAAGAATAAATTAATAAAACAAATAAAAGAAAATAATACTAATTTTAAAAATAATTGATTTTTTCTTCATTTGTAAATGTGTAAAATAATTATGTATAAGAATTAATTCTAAAAATTATTATTCATAAATATGTGAAGTATATAAAATATTAATTATAAAAAATCTGATTTTTGTTCAAATGTATACATTTGATTTTTTGAATTATATAAAAAATATGATTTTTAAAATATATAAAAACTGATTTTTTGAATTATATAAAAATTTGATTTTGAAATATATAAAAATTTGATTTTGAAATATATAAAATTGATTTTTTGAAATAAATAAATCTAATTTTTTGAAATATATAAAAAATCTGATTTTTTGTGGTAGATTTTGGAATTTTGATTGGTCTTAGGGGGTATTTTGGACTTTTCATCTATTTTGGATGGAAAGTTAACGGTTGGGTATGAAACTGAAAATAATAGTTTGTCAGGGTATTAAAATGCAAAAAAAAACTAGGGTATTAAACTGCAAATAAAAGTTTATCAGGGTATCAAAATGAAATTTTCCCTCTAATAATAGAAAATTGAATATAGCATTGCAAGCTAATGAACAATTGACAAAAGTGATGGTTATATATACGGTGGAAATTGAAAAAAGGTATGGGAAATGGTTCAAGACAAGGATATTTGGGAAGATCCATGTGTTCGTTCCGAGCAATGAAGGTGCAAAAGCAATATTTGCTAATGATTTCGTGCAATTCAACAAGGGATACGTAAAATCAATGGCTGATGCGGTTGGGATGCATAGCCTCTTATGCGTACCCAAAGAGAGTCACAAGAGGATTCGGAGGCTCCTCTCGGACCCCTTCTCTATGAGTTCCATGTCCAAGTTTGTCAACACTTTCGACCGATTGTTGTGCACAAGACTAAAGAAATTGGAACAAGATGGGAATAGCTTTTCGGTTCTCGACTTCAGTATGAAGGTAACTAACTAAATATTAGAGAATCAACTTAACTAAAAGCTTAAGCTGATAGTTAAATGCTCAATTATAATTATATTCTAACACTAAATCCAAACATATTGCATAAGTATTGATGTAGAAACTAGACATTGTTTTTCAATGGTACAAGTATTGTTACATATGCAGATGAAATTTGATGCAATGTGTGATATGCTACTAAGTGTTGGAGACGAATCCATGCTACGACTAATCGAGGAAGACTGTACCAAGATTTCCAATGCCATGCTATCATTTCCTGTCATGATTCCAGGCACCAGATACTATAAAGGCCTCAAGGTATGATCCACAACACAAATCTTAAAAGACTACTTATTGTTGCACTTGCAACAAATATGAACATGAGATGGTTGAAACAGGCACGGAAAAGGCTTATGGAAACCTTCAAGGAAATGATTGGCAGTCGGAGGAACGGTAAGGAATGTCCCGAGGACTTCCTGCAGTCTATGTTAGACAGAGATTCGTACCCATCTGATGAAAAACTCGATGACTCGGAGATTATGGATAACTTACTCACATTGATCATTGCTGGGCAGACCACAACTGCAGCTGCAATGATGTGGAGTGTCAAGTTTCTGGATGAGAACAAGCAAGTGCAGGACAAGCTGAGGGTGAGATTCTTTCTCATATTGTGAGAATATAATTATAATTGGGCCTTCAACTAGAACAATATAACTATAGTTGACCATTCAACTATCAGCTTGAACTGGTTCTCTAATACATACAACTCACTAAAAATATCAGTTATGTATCCAAATCCTTTTGTTTGACTTTATATCTATCAGAGTTCATTCAATGGCAAGGATATGATAGTTGATTTTTTTGTTCAATTTACAGGAAGAACAAGTGTCGATAAGCAGAAATAAGCCGGATGGATATTCGCTCACCTTGGAAGATGTTAACAAAATGTTTTATGGTTTGAAGGTAAATGTTAGAGTCCTAGTTAGTCATAGGCGATTTATTATTTCACGTGCAGAGTTTGACGCCGCTTAATGCATTTCCCCAGGTAGTTAAAGAAACACTAAGAATGTCAAATGTCTTGTTGTGGTTCCCTCGTGTCGCGCTCAACGATTGCAAAATCGAAGGCAAGCTCCTAATAACTATTTACATGGCTCAATACAATACATTTAGTTTCCAAATAGTAAAAAAAAATGTACCATCTTAAAAATTGGGGTGTTGTGGTGACAGGTTTTGATATAAAGAAAGGATGGCATGTGAATGTGGATGCAACTTGTATACATCATGATCCAGCTTTGTACCAGGACCCCATGCAATTCAACCCTTCAAGATTTGATGTAACATCGATCTTTTCCACATTTCTCTATGGTAAAGTTGTAATACCAGAATTTAACTTTGATGTTGATCTGCAGGAAATGCAGAAACCATACAGCTTCATAGCATTTGGGTCGGGACCTAGGACGTGCTTAGGAATGAATATGGCTAAAGTGACCATGTTGGTCTTCTTACACCGGCTGACCAGTGGATACAAGTGAGTCATTTAGTATATGTATATCAATCCCTTCCCTTTTATGGATGTGTTGTTAAGTCTGTTTCGGCTGCAGTTGGAGAGTTGACGATCAAGATCTTTCTCTGGAGAAAAAGGCACACATTCCTCGTCTCAAAAGTGGTTGTCCGATAACCTTACGGGTTTTAACAGATGACCAATGAGCATATATATTTGAATTACTCATTGAATTACTCATTTGAAAGTTCAGGTTCTATTTTTAGAAGATTGTTGTGGGACTTAGTCTTGATGTTGTTAGTATGACCTATTATTTAGTGGTATTTTATTTTTAGTCTATGCGTGTAATTTTCAATTCCTATATAAAAATATAATATGTTAATCCTTTGAGTGCATGTCCTTGTGGTGCTCAAATAAGTCTTAATTATTAATAGGGAAAATATCAGATTGGTACTTTTAACTATACGTTTTTAACACATTGGTACCCTTGACTAATTTAATCACTAAAAAGGTACCTTAAGTTTCCAATCAGTAAGACTTTAGTGTTTTCCGTCCATTTTTGGACGGAAAATGGTCATGGTGGTGGAGATGAAGGTTGGGGAAGAAATAGAATGAAGGAGAAACAGAATGAATGAGGCGTATGTATGAAATAAAATGGGGGAGATGAAGGTTGCGTAGGAGAAATAAGGTAAAAGAATAATTAGGGTTTGAACTTAGATGGGTATTTTTGTCATTTTTTGAAAGTTTAAGGTCATGTGCATTGCACATGACCATTTTTCTTCCAAAAATGGACGGAAAACACTAACGTGTTACTGATTGGAAACTTAAGGTACCTTTTTAGTGATTAAATTAGTTAAGGGTACCAATGTGTTAAAAACGTATAGTTAAGGGTACCGATATGATATTTTCCCTTATTAATATGTTGATGATAAGCGAGATTCATTGTTGGGCGTCAAATCTAAACATTTATACGAGCTGGATAGTTAACCAATGACAAAGTTAATATAGCATTATCATGTTGAACAACCATATGAATACTAATTAACTGAGACTAATCAGATGATTAATTCCCGACAACAAACATTTTGTTAGGCATGTGACTATCATGCACAAATATGATTGAACCTTATATAAGTTAATACCTACCCCCTAAGGTGTGTTAAATCATTTAACCACATCAAGATATAAGACATTAGGCTCAGTTCTAAACTTAGTATTCGCCTACATATCACGAAAATCAACAAGTTTAGTTTAACACTACACGTATTTGTCGATCCCATAGGAAGCGTTGGGTTCCCTTATCTAAGAACACTCTAGATTGAAGTTGTCGCTACCTTAATCTAGCTTTGATTACTCTCTCGTATACTTATACAAGAGGTAGGATCATGGGACTACCCAATTAGGCACAATTCAATCTTCCTAGATATCGGTGTTGATGTGGATTTCTGATAATCGCATACCTGGTGGTAAAAGAAATTAGTTCCCTCCTCAGCACGAGACAACTACATTCAGCCGCCAAGTTGCATTCTGACGCATTCCAACTATGCATCTTGGTCTGTGGCGTCACCTTAGATTGTACCTCACCTTCGTACAATGACTACTTTAGAGAGATCACGAACAACAATCACTATTTCACTTAACAACTCGGTTCAATCACATGGGTGGATTCATGACTAGGTCTAGGGTTCCTTAACTAACAATTTTAACGAACTACTACCCACATCCCTTTAAAGGTCATATACTCCACACCCATTAGGATTTCCCTTCCTAAGTACTTAATCAAATTAAACACATAATCAATAAATCAAGCATAAACCTTATTTCTCCGACTAAAGGTGGAAAAAACAATTAGCTTGAACGGTAGGTTTTGAAGTCTTCTCTAAACATAAATATCGTTGATGATTCATGTTTATGTTCTATTTTTTTATCCTATCGAATAAATTCAACATAATGATTTTTTTTTATCATTCCTTAAAGAACTATTTGTTAGGAACTGTAACAGACCTCGTCGGACGATAAAAACACAGACCCAAAGATAACGATTGGTCGGAAATGGGTAGGAACGACCTGGCTCGGGACTTCAATCCCGAAGATGCTCCCCGCTTGAATGCATATACCAATTTTTTTAGCCGGCTCACCCAAAGGGAACGCCACGGTCGTGATCCCTACCGCAACCATACAGATTAATCCGATTTATGCTTGGAACTCGATATAGGTCTTCCCTTTAACGAGCCGTTCAACCATGATGAAAACTTCTACCATGAAAATGATCTCCACGACCACAATTTTGGTCGGCCATGACCTAAGCCTAACCAGGGTTAACCCCGAGCTCGTTGGACCCGAATCACTAGGATTTACCAACTACTGTTACATTAGTTACTTCCACGGTAAATCGTGCCTCTATACTTGGTCCGACATTTTTTTATATCAGCAAATTATTTTTATAGAACCAAGTTTCCAAAATGGAAACAGGGTCAAGGGCGAACCCTCATTTACACCAAAGAGCATGTCATATAGGCACCTCAAACCAGTACACCAAACCCAAACATTGGGTATAACACAGGTCTAAATACCTAGATTTATCTCACATGAAGAAAACTGAAACCAAACGAACAAACCCACGCAGGGGTTGTAACAGGACTCTTACCAAAGAAGATTTAACAATCATGAAGTAAACTACTGTCAACAAAGACAGAACAAACAAAAGCGGTCTAAAACCTAGAACAACTAATAACAATAAGACAGGTCTGAAAACCTAAATAAACCCACCATGAAGCTCAAACCGACTCGACCAACACTCGAATCACCCCACATCCAAATCAGAAATCATAATACACACCCCTTCTCATCGGGACCCTCAATTCAAAGAATTGAAGGAGTCCCGACACGTCGACGGCCAACACCGAAAAGACGACAAAGAAAGGTCGGAGATCGAATGATCACCGATACTTCATAACCCTAGAAACCGAATTCCACAGTCTTCTAACAGAGGCACTAAGACCTATAACCACTCGTCGGAGGCCAACACCATTCCCGACGAGCCCCAAATCACAACGGATTGGGAAAACAGAAGACAAAATGGAACCCGACTCTACGGAACAAAGCAATGCAATCACAATAACTAATTAGAAGATGGGGAAAAAACAAGACACCTTACCCAAGCCTTGAAAAGGCCAGTTGGAGGAGATCGAAACCAGTGCCGTCACCGAAAAGCCCGAGCAGCCACGAGACCACGAGTCCACTACGAGAGAGGTGTTCACCGGTGGCCAACACCAAGAAACCCGGTGAACCCACCTCCCCGTCTCACGCCCGAAGTCCACCAAAGCCCATCCACCATGGCCTCGGTTCCCATCAAATATGGTACCAGCGACCCAATAAAACTGGACCGGTGAACGAGGCGAGAGCTCCGGAAGATCTGAGCCTAGGACGACGAGCCCATTCAGCAGTCCCCATCTTCCGCTGGTGAAAGAGCAGCCACGACGAAGCCGAGACCAGCCCGGCAGAGGAGCTCCGACAGCCCACACCAAATAACTCCGGTGAGAAAGCTTCGAACATCGACCACTCCCAAACAAACCCCGAGAGCAGCGAACCAAACCCTACACGCTAACAACGCAGATCTAGAAAAAAAAACAAAGGGTTAAAAGTGCCGGAGCACCACAGGGGCGGGAAGAGGCCGGTCAGAGTGCAACGCCACGAAGTCTCGAGTCGCCGGAGTAGAGATGGTCGGGAAAAGCAAGAGATCCACAGCTAATCAACAAGAAAAGCTTCCCACTGCAGACCAGGTCACTTCGCCGGAACGGACGGGACGGCGACCCACTATGACCGGCCTAAGAAAGACCCAGGCCAAATCGACAACGGATCCCGCCGAAGCCGCAACTCCAAAACCAAAACCGACCAGATCTAAGTAGGATCGAGATCTGTGAGCTCAAGCCCGGTGCGAGAGGGCGAGGAGTGAGCAGGGCGACCTTCCGGCAAAACCAAAAGGGATAGCAAATAACCAGGAAGGCCGAGAGAACAGAGAAATCAAGAGGAGAAAGAGGTGAGAAGAGAGAAGAGGAGAAGGAGGGGACACCGCCGACGACATCCATGACCGGAGACCATGGTGTCGCCGGTGGGAAGAGGGGGGAGGCGAAGTAAGACCCTGGCAGCTAAGGTTTCGCGTAGAAAGAAAAAGGGTGCCTAGATCATAAATAAGAAAGAATATGGTTTCTCTTCGAAAGATATCCCAGGGTACTGTCAACGTTTTCTTATTAATTAGGTAGGGTAAAGTAAAAAATCGTGTAAAGTTTGATAGGGTAACACACTTAGTTTTCCTTATTTTTTATATTTACTATTTCTTTTTCTCTTTTCAATTATTTTTTTAATATTAAAAAATTTCACTTTTTTTAAGTTTTGTGTTTCTTTTTCCTATTGCTTTAAATTTTCTTTTTTTAATTGTTAAGTGTCGATAATACTCTTCGTTAACCTTTGAATGTTTAGATTTATCATTAAAATCATTTTTTTTCAATTTCATTACTTTTTGTTATTATTCTATATTTTTTAACTTTATTTTCTTCTCTATTTTTTAAAACTTTTATTTATTCTTTTTAATTTTATTACTGTTTTTGAATCATTTATTTTCCCGTCTTATGTTATTGGTTTCATTGTTCGTTGCATACTCGTTAATTAATTGTGGCGTTGAACTGCACTTACACTTTGAATTTAATTTTCCCAAAATTTCACTTGAATTTAGTCTTCGTTCCAAATTTTTGGTTTGCGTGACATAATTGCACAACATATGACAAAATGACCAAAATACCCTTGTTAGGGTCGACGGTTCGGTGGCATTATCTTCACCCTCTCACCTATAAATACCACTACTTCCATCACCTATCCTCACCACTTCCACCACCAAGTCCCCTCTTCCCCAAAATCTCTCAAAGAATTTCCTCTCAACCGAACAACCCATGGATGGCCACCGTCGAACTTTTCCATGGTCTGCCGGATAAATGGTGTTGGCCCTTGTGTGGCTTCAACATGCCCGCCCGGGGTCAAACATTCGGTAATGGCTGGATGTTTACAACTATTACGTCCAATCGTTCCCTGATGTTGCCCCACGACGAACCGAGGGACAGTGCAAGGATCACTGGCAAAGGACTTCCATCAAGGTAATGGAATTCAATTTAATCTACCGCGAAAAACTTCATACTCGACTGTCAGGGCAAACCGATGATCAACTCAAAGTGCTGGCTGCGGACACGTATCGGGAACGTTATCGCCAACTTTTCACCAAGTTCACGATCTTGAATCTTGTGAAAGATCAACCCAAGTGGCTACAATGTTGACGTGAAATATAAATCGTTGTTAAACCATGTTTATTTTCCACTTCGGGGATAATAAATCGTTGGTAACGTATGTTTAGTTTAAGCTTCGGTAATATTAATCGTATAATATTAATCGTATAATATTAATGTGTGTTTTGTTTTTTTAATAAAAGTGTTATGTTTAGTATTAATTTATTCGAGCATCCAACAACGAACAAACAGCAGAAAAAACACCATTAATGATTATTAGCTGATAGTACTGACTGATAGATAAGAGAGAGTTAAAATAACATTTTTTTTAATCAAATTGTCTGCCACTGAAGATGCTCTTAAATCCTTTATTGAAATGGTATTTCCACTCAATTCACCTTCTACTAGATATATTTTTAGAGAGGTTAAGGTTTCTAATTAAAGTGAACTGGCTTATTATTGGACTTAGGCTAGATTATGGAATAAATAGGTTCGAGTTAAAAGGTACATTATACCTAATGCAGCCCGAGTACTAATTACTAATTATGTTAGACTGAAGCCTAAAGTATTGTCTATTCTTCTAAACTGCTCCTAAAGAAATGTACGTATCGAGATTAGAACTTCTCACCTAAAGGGTATGCGTGGGCTCCTTGATCATCAAGCCAACCCAAATGAACAATTTTGAAACTAAAGTTGTTTCACATTTCCTACGCTGATCACCGACAATGGGTGTAATAGTTTTCGGTATAAAAAAATGAACACCCCTAGGCACTTGTACCCGTTTCAGTAGAAACGTACTAGTTTCGGTAGAAAGTACAAAAGGATGACACCTTACTGGTATGGTATGAAAACTAAATCACTAGAAGTTTTGCATCAAACGCAACGACATAAACATATTATAAATATACGCTCCTGGACGAACAAGCGTTCATCTCTAAGAAACTGCCCTTCATCCCCGTAAGGATCATATCATAGTTTCAGTGTCCAATACGCTTTCCCCTGTTCCTGATAGCCCTTGCCCTCTTCCCCCTCTTGATGTTATTCCTTCTACCAAAAATCTTTCGAATTTGAATGAGTTTGTGAGACTGCTGAGTTATCACATTTGCAGTTGAGGAGCGCTGGCTCAGAACTATCTCGTATCCATCCCGAAACGAGTCCATGCCTTGCGCGAGAAGTTGCCAGAATAGGCCTCCAGCAGCTGCACCTCCATTCCTTGCTGATTGATATATCCTGTAATACACGGTATTGAACATAACATCTCTCTGATGGGCATTGAAACCAGGGTCCTTAGATGATTTTCCAAATTCTGCAAGGAGTATTGGCTTCCTTAGAATGTGCTGTGCATCTTGGATGTGGCTGTTGATCCAGTTGCTCAAGAAGGAAAGTTGGTACTGATCGTTCGAGCTGGGCAACCTGCAAGAGCAAGAAAAGTGTAAAGGAACCCCGTAATTCACAATGCTAAGGGTTTGGGAATACCATTGGTCGGGATAGGAATGGAGTGTGGCAAAATCAATGCCAGGGATTCTGTTATTGGCTATGAAGTCGGTTCCTATGTTGATACTGGGATTGAGCCTCATCCTCTGGGGTGTTGATGGTCCATAGAAACCTTCTAGACCAGCTTCGAGCAAATGGTTTCTATCCATGGACTTCACATGGGAAGCCATTTCCATTATCCAAGCCTATAATTCACACACAATACAGAGAACTTGATGAACTGAACTTGCAAATAAACCGTGTGCATAAAAAGAAGAGTAGGAGAAGGAAACATCAATATGTAACTATCCTCAACAAAGATCTGTTGAGAAATGATGGTTGAAGTTGTAGGACGGATAGGAGCCAGTGTGGCATGCTCAAAATAGATTTACCATAACATCAACTTGTTTCAAAATAGCGCTTTGTGATCTCTCTAGGTGGATGCATATACATGATAATTTGAAGATCCCAAACCTGAATTGTCCTCCCAGAAGTATCAGATGTGCATCTGGGTTCATTCATGAGCTCCCAAGCCATAATTGTTGGATCGTCTTTGTAATGAAGCCTGGTAAAGCTATTATATCTGTTAATAACAGTCTGCAGAAAAATAAGTATAATATTAGAAAACTGAGGGTTAATTACGTTTACCTACACTAATTTATACACTGTTCTTTCAAGACAACAAATCCCGACACTAACCTTTATATATTTTCAAGATTTTAACAGATATTTACACTAACCTATTTGTTAAAATTACAGACACATAGGATAAGTATGTGTAATTTCCAAAAGTTAGTGTGTACAAATGTAATAGTGTAGAGGTTAGTGTAGGTAAACGTAATTAACCCGAAAATTGATCATGGAAACCAAAGAAAGAAACACAATAACTTATTCAGCCTGATGAGAAAAGGCAACAGAAAAATGACCTTGACATGGTTCTTATAGTAAGCTTTGACAAGAGGGTTTCTGAAGAAATCATCATCAGAAGTGAGGTACTGCCCTTGGTTTCTAGCCCAGTTCACATACTGCTTCTTCCCTCCAAAGCTCTCATAGTTGTTGACAAAGCTGAGTATGAGCTTGATTCCATACCTCCTAGCCTCAGCTATCACAAAATCCAAACCCTAGAAAAGGGACAAATCAATTGAATTGAAACAAAAGGGGCAAACAAGGTTGGAAAAAGATGAGACCTTGAATATATTCTGGTTGTAGGAGCCAGGGGAGTACTGGAGAGGTCTGTAGCCACCATCACTGAAAGCCCAAGTTCTGGCCACAGAGAGGCCATGGGAAGAGGCTTGCTGGAAAGCAGAAGAAACTTTGTGCCTCTGAGAAGGGTCGGAGGCCACATACATCAACCAGTAGGCGTTGAACCCATTTGCATAGTAAGGGTTGCCATTCAACAGGAACTGGACGCCTCTGGTTCTTATGAAACCATCCCCAACTGCTTCAGAGCAGCGTTGATGGACCAAAATGGCTATCACAAGAGCCAAACACAAGTGCCTCATTTCACCAACTAATTTGCAAAATCTTCAATGTGGAGGAGAAGTGAACAAAGGCCTGTTTTATGCTTTTTTTTCTTTGATTTGTTTAGTACCGTTAAGTTAAATGAAAATCCTTGATTAACTCCACCTTCAGTGCACGCTTATTATTAAAGTTGGGTAATTATTTTGTATTTGGTAAATGATCTCATTATGATTTCACCAACAGCTTTTAATTTGTATACACAAATAACATGATGACCCACTTGAACAAACAATTTCAAGGAGCAGTAAATTGTGTTCAAAGCGAAATAAATATTTAGAAGATCAAGAGAGAATCAAGTCATTTAAGATGAAGCTCTAAATCCTCATATGTTGAAGGAGATAAACATGGACACTTTATTATAAGTAGGGAAATTTGATAAATTATGCTCAATAATAGCATGAATTTTTTTTCTATGTTAGCATAATCCAAAATTGGAAAACTATGCCTTTTATACTTTTCAAGACAAAAATAACCTTCTTCTCATTTAAACAAAATTCTTATTTTTACAATATATTTCTCATCTTGTTCACATATCTTTTGAAAATGAATTTTAAGTTTAATTAATTTAATAAAAAATATTTTCGAAATAAATATTAATATTTCACATATAATTTTTTTAATTAACTTTTATTAATTATAAAATCATATATTTTTTAAAAAAATTCAAAAAATCAGGTTATATCGATAAAAATTTATAATAAAATAAATAAAATCTAAATTTAATAATTAATATAACTTAATAATATATATATTTAAATAAAAATTATTCAAATACTTTTTCAAAATAAATATTAATCTTTTGTATAAAAATAATTATTCATTTTTATTAACTATTCAAATCAGATTTTAAATTATTTTTAAAAAATAATATTATTTTCATTAATATTTTTAAATTAAAATAAATTAAAATCTGTGTTTCATAATAAATTATTTTTGAAAGATTAAAACTATTTTTAAAAGTATTTACGAAAGTAATATGATTTTTTTAAAAATAAAATAAAATAAACTATGATTTTAATAATTAATAAATTTGAATAAAATATATTTTAAATACAATAAAAAATTTAATAATTAATAAAATGGAATAGTTTTATTTTATGAATTAAAATGAGTATTTATTTATATAATGTGAATATTTATTTTAAAAATAGATTTGAATACAAATTTATTTTTAAAAGATATGTGAAGAAGATTTGAATTTAAATACTTATTTCAAAAATATATTTGAATAATTTGTATATATATATATATATTAAATTTTATTAATTATTAAATTAAAATTTATTTACATTTTTATTATAAATATTTATCAATATAACTTGTTATTTTAAAAATATATATAAAATAAAATTGAATAAAAAGCTCTTTATATATAAAATCTTAATATTTATTTAGAAAATATATTTTATTGAATTAATAAGACATGAATTTATTTTCAAAAGATATATGAACAAGACGAGAAATAGATTGTAAAAATATGAATTATGTTGAAATGTCAATAAGGTTATTTTTGTCTTGAAAAGTATGAAAGACATAGTTTTCCAATTTTGAATTATACCAGCATATAAAAAAAATTCATGCACTTATTAAGCATATTTTATCAAATTTCCCTTATAAGTATAACTAACTATAAGCAATGTTGTTTCCACAATGTTCCATAGTTGAGTTGTGTCGGTTTCTCAGAACCCAGAAACTCAGTGCATGTGCTGTGCTTTTAGCGGGACCCATTTGTCTCTTTCTTCCCTCAATCAATGCCTACGATCAGGACCACGAAAAGCCGTTACCGACCGTTTTGTTTCATTTGGATTTCTCATGGGTGCGCCTCTCACCACATATCTGCTACCATGCGCCATCAGTGTCCAAAGATATGCTGTTTCCTACTTTTTCTACGTGCTACTCAAATTTATCAGGTTTTGTGTTTACATTTACTTTGACTCATCAATCTGTCCTTTACAATGGATTGTGACATCTATGTGAATAAGCAGACTTGTTATTAGTAAAGCAAACCTACGTACAGAAATGCTGTATGTAAGCCAGGACATATTTGGGGGGTCAAAAAAACTATACACATCTTCCGTTTCTGTGGCCAGCAAAAATCAAACCGATGAAAGATGAATTTATACAATTGTGTATCACGGCTCACTTGTCTTGGTAACTGAGGTTCTGTGTTTCATCATTTGGTGGCATCCCCGCGCTCAGGTAGGTTGGCGGTGGATGAGCTTTTTGCTGGGAGGTAAGACCACACCAATGCAGCTGTTGACCCTAATGTCACAATAGCAGCTATGGAGCCCCAAACCTGCATCTGCTTTTTGTTTCTTCCCTGCCTCTGCCGCCTTGCCATCTCTGTGCAAAATAACGACCGATAAATTTAACAAGGCATGGGAACTAGATTATGTGCATACAGTATAATTTGTCCATCTTGGAGTTCATGTCTGGACCCATTGCAAATCAATTAAGCAGGCATTCAGATTCAGTGACAAATAGCATGTGTATGGTAAGGGTTTGGTTTATTTCCAGTTACAAGTATTTCATATTCCAAGTTTAGTTTCGTTTCCTCTAAGGTTTTCCTAATTCTATGTTGCTTAATATTATTATCTCCTATTTAGTATAGGACTAATCGGATGCTCTCATTGTATTAAAACAAGAATCATCAATAATATTTTAGAATTTCACATGTATTACATACTGCTAGCAGGGCAAGAACTAATCAATTAGGGATATAGCATATTGATCCATAATAACGTTATGATCCTGGATTCGCGTCATGGAAACCGATTACAGGCTCGTTATAGAGGGAACCCGAGGACCTCGTAGAGACCAAAGCATTTTATTCAATTCTCAAATCTGCTTTATTCATGTAGCTCTCGGGTATAAATAACCCAAGAGGCTTCCTAAAACCAAAACTCTAATACAATCGTAATTGGAAATTACCAACTTACCTATTCCTAATATTACTTGAACTCAAAGACATTAATAAAAAGGAAATAAAACATTAAATTCCAAAAGCCTAAACCCTTGGCTGGCCGGTTAGTAGTCAGCCTAATTGGTGGGCTTTTATCCCACCATGTTACGGTCCGTACGGACCATAACAAATAATCACAGCATCTATCAAGTTTTAGTGGTCAGTAAACTAGCAAAAACAAATTACCACCATAGGATAGGATAGCATGAATAGCTGATGTTGACTAAAAATATTCACAGCTTCTTCAAGACAGATGAGAATATTATCCAAATCAAATGAAAATACAAAACTTACCAACTGCTTCTTGGTTTCTTTGCGACATTTCCCGATTAACTGCCTCATAATAGTGGAGCCGGTCCAACAAACGAGCAATCTCAAAGTTTTTTGCCTCCACCTGGGCTCCCGTCTCCTCTTCTGCCTCAGCTTTTGCAATGCCCCTTCCTATGGATTCTGAAACAAACCTAGCAAGATAAACTTGTTGACACAACTCCTCAGCAGGATCTGTACCCTCGTCAACAGTGAGATCTGCAGAGAGCATCAACCCCACAGGAGCTAATTGTTGTCTGATCCTCTGCCACTGATTTCTCATTTCATCAAGGGTTTTTTGCGACTGCTTCCGCCTCTCTCTTTCCATCAACAAAGCCAATCTTATTTCGCGCAACTCAGTTTCCGTGTCACGAAAAGAAGCTTGTGGCCCTTCAGAGGATAGTTCTGTAGAAAATATGATATGCTGTAAGCTTGCCAACAATTTTATATGGTCATAAATTAATGCACTGCATTACATTGCTATAGTTACTTGCAAAGTACCAGAGCTGAAGCATTACACTTGAACCATAAATTTCATAATAAAAGTAGGAAAGAAAATAAAAATCAGAAGAGTTGACTACCCAAAGTATATACATAAACAAATCAAAGAGTACCTTCAGAAGCATCAAAGAACTCTCCCATTGGTGTAGCAAGCTTTGCTGCACGTCCCTGACCACCATTATCCTCCCCTTCAGTGTTACTACTAGCGTAACCAGTTGATTCCTGTGGATCAAAGAAATCATCAAATTCTCCATTTTCTCTCCCAGGATTCATTGCAACAAGCTTTTGCGAACCATTTCCCTCAACCAATGGATTTAACGAATCGCTACTTCCAGCCCCTTTTTTCATGCTCGCATTCTTCCTGTTAGTGTTCTCAACCTCCCTATTTATGCTTCCAGCAATGCAATCATGGCCACCATTTGCATGCACCTCTTCAGTAGAAGAGCCCTCAGTTGAGCAGCTTGGATTGGTTTCTGCTTTATCAGCATTAGCACTGATCTTTTCATCATTGAGGATCCCTTGGTGGGCAGATACATTATTTGATGAAGAACTCTTTAGAAGACGTGGCCCACGCCGCTTGTGATTGATTATGTAAGGTGAAGGCGGGAAAGAGGATGGTGCATCAGGGAGTGGGGTTGGTGCAGGAGTAGCATAGAGTGCAGGTGATACTTGAGGGCGTGGAACTTTCCGTTCTTGAGTTGATGAACCAGCTCTCTTTCCATTCTTTGAACGAGGAGGAGGATGTTTCAAATAACCATGAGTAGTGGGCGCCGAATGGGGATCAGACCTGTCAGAAGGTTTGGACGCTCCAGGTTCTACCAAGTGATCGAAAGCAATAGCAGAAAATGTTGGCATGACTCTGCACCAACATATCCAAACAAGCATGTATAATACCAACCAAAACCCCAGTACTTTATAGTTCCAAGAAGAGAAAAAAATCAATGAAATTATAGTCATTTTATTAGTTCATTTCCAAGCAAAGGAATCAATTCACCTTGACTAAAGCATATGCTGCTGAAGCTTGTCTACCATTTCCAGAAAATAAATAAAATAGTGAAAACTCGATAAATAAATGAATAAAAGCAAAAGAATTAACGTATTACTTTATGTTTGGCAAAGCTGAATCAACCTTGAACACAAAGCCCAAATTGTAATCAGCAAACACCATCAATTCTTAATCTCATACAATGCAGATACAAGAGTGTTGTAAAATTTGTAAATAAGAAGCACCAAATCCATTCCCAATCAATTCTTCAGAAATACACTAACGTCAATCACATTAGCGCAACCTCAAATCAAAGAGATTCAACATGATAAGCAATACAGAACAGAATACCCTCAGCCGCGCATTTCCGCCTAACAGAGCAGAAATCACACAACATTTCTCCAATTCCAAAAATTTTCTCGAGAAGCAAACAGAGCAAAACAAGGTAATAGGGGAAATCGGAAATGCGTGAAGGAAGAGAAAAAAAACCTAGGTGATGCAGATTGACGGAGACGAGAAGGCGGAGAAGGTGACGAGCATAGTTTGAATTTTGTTTCTCTTGGTCGAGAGAGAGAGCTCGAAACGAAAGCTCCTTGTCCTTGTTCTTCGCTGATGTTGTTTCTGCTGATCTCTCTCTCTCTCTGGCTCAACACGCCTCTTCTCCTCCGGAATTATGTGAACTCCGAATGCTATTGTTGGTGATTTCACTCTCTTTCTCTCTCAATATAAATTACTATTATTTCTTTCCACGGCTCCCCAAAGTCCATTTTGCCCTCCAATGTCTTTCTTCTGCTCTGGGCATTTACGGGTTTTTATTTCAACGCCGTTTTTGTCGTTCGCTTTTTTGCCGAGGCCCAAAAAGAGTAGCTTCGTGTGGAAATGGAAACAACCCAACAAAAGCTCAACTCAGAATGACTATTGACGTGGCTATCTCCTCGGTCGACACGTTTGCTAACTATCTGATATATTCGTAACATCTACCTCAAGTACCACTTTGTTTGGTGGGGAAATTTTGATTTTTTTTTTGTAATGTAAGGTACAAGTTTTATTAATTTAAATATCAACTACAAAAAAGTTTATTAGAAGAAAGTTTTTGAACACAAAATAGAAAAGAATTATTATACCGTAAAAAGCTTTAATAAGTATTTTTACAAAAAAAACTCTTAAAACAATATTCCGGTATATTAATCGGTGTTAAAAGTGTCATACAAGCGTACTAAAAGTAAAACCAACCTTCACTTTACTCGACCACGAACTATCCCGAAAATCCTCGTCCAGAACCCCTTCACGACCGACTCACGGATAACCACAAAGACGACACTTTAACTTACACGGGAGCCAAACACATGAACTCATCATCAAACAATCAAAATCAAGTCATTCGCGGTCACACACAACTCATAACAAGGAAAACACCTAAAGCCACAAACACAGCAGCACTCACAAACACAGTCATACTCATTCAAAAAGTAAGGTATTCTCAACACAGCAATCCACAAAATTGCACGGTCTCGGGAGCAACCCGCTCGGCCCGGTGCAGCCGCACGCAACTTTCCCCAACACAAAGTCGGGAGAGGCGGTCGACCTCATCGCGGAACACAAGCCCAGCCTCTTCGCTGTACAACCTCATCGCGGAACACAACGTTTTACCGATACATGAAAGGCAGGGAAAACGCCTCTTCGCGGAACAACATCATCGCGGCATCGCGAAACAACCTCATCGCGGCACAACACAACGTTTTACCGAGTGTTATTCGGAAGGTAGGGAAATCACCTCTTCGCGGGACACAGCGTTTTACCGACTCAAGGTCGGAAGGTAGGGAAACCACCTTTCTCAAATAACCAAGGCACTCACAATCACAATCACAATCACAATCACACTCACAATCATACTCACACAACGATCACGTACTTACCATCACTTACTGACACCACTCTCCACGTGGTAACCCCCCCGGCTTAACCGATATTCGTTCCCCAACATCCCGAGATCAACAGATCAATTAACCAGGAAATAACCAACCAAGTCACAATATGCATCACCAAGTTCAACTCTACTCGTTTTCATGTTCGTTATTTATTAACCGTTCAAGCAACATAAAGCATACAAGTAGATACACTCAACAAACAATCCTACAAGCGCGACATGGCCCAATTCTACCAGCATGGCAATTTTCCAAGACAATAATCGTAAATGTTCACAGTTTATACGTCTACGCTAGTTATTCACATCCTACATGCATACTAGTTTTTTAACTGGTTAATAAGTTTTCCTATATGCATTCTAGTACATCCAAAATAAAGCGGGTTTCGAGGTAATCCCTACCTCTCAAATCTCTATCTGGATCGCCTAGCTGTTGACGTCTGTGCCTACTCTGGTCTTCTTCGTGCTCAGGGTAAAAGCCTGGTTTTAACACAAAAGGGACGGTCATCAGTCCCGGTCCAGTCCGTAACGGTCCTCAATTTATCAATTTAGTCCAGTAGTTTGTCCAAACGTCCTTTAGATTGTCCGAAAGTCCTTGAATTCAGCTGATTTTAATCCAATTATTTAATTAATAATTTAATTAAACTGGCCTGATCCGGATCCGACCCGAGTCCGAAACCCGGACCCGAATCCGACCCGGATCGGACCCGTCCAGAACTCAGACCCGGACCTGACCCGAGCCCGACCCAGACCCGGATCGGACCCGTCCAGAACTCAGACCCGGACCTGACCCGAGCCCGACCCAGACCCGGATCCAGACCCAGGTCCAGATCCAGTTCAAGATCCGGACCCAAGCCCGGCCCAGTCCAGGCCGAGGCCCAGATCAACTCAGGCCCAAGTGCTCGGACGTGACCCGGCCTAAGGCTCGTCAGAGACGAGCTAGGGTTTCGATTCACTCCGGCGATGGCGGCGGCGGCGAAGCTCGAGGGGGTTCTTCACGGCAGTGGAGGCGTCAGGATCTCGGGAAAATCGTGGGGAAGGTTGTTGGTGCCCAAAACTACGGCTTTTCCGTCCAGAATGACGGTGAGGAAGTTTCGCCGGCGAAGCTTCTCCGACCGAACTCGGCCAGATTGAGGTTGCGAACGTGCGAATCTCGGGGAAGGAGAGGATGGGGAAGAAGAACGAGCCGGGAAGAGGGCTCACCGTCGAAGATTCCTATGGTTTCAGGCGTGGCGAAGCTCGGGGTTACGACGGCTCTGGTTCGAGGTGACTCGAGGGAGAAGAGGGGAAGAGGGAAGGGGGTTTCTGGGTTTTTGGCACGGGCGAGCTTCAGTCGTGGGTTAGGGAAGAATAAACAGGCGGGAGAGGAGCTGGAACTCCGGTAGCGGCGAGGGGAGGTGGAGGACGAAGCTCTGAGAGAGTAGAGGAGCGAGAGAGTGTCTCGAGAAACGTGAAGGGAGAGTGAGGCTGTGCGTCTTCGCTGCTAGGGTTAGTTGCGAGTGTTGTTGGGCCTGGCAAACGGGCCTCGCTGGGCGTGGGCGTGGGCTTCGGCCCAAAGATCATGTCTTGTCAGGCCTAATCTTGTTTCCCCCTTCTTCTCTTTTTTTTATTTTCTTTTTGTTTCACACTCGTTTCAATTTTTCGATCCGTTTTCCAACCCCGCCGATTTAAAACCGTAATTTAAACTATTAAATTCTCAGGTCTTTACAGTCTACCCCCTTAAAAGAATTTCATCCCCGAAATTTAAAACGAACGTACTCCACTTCATCCTTCCTCAAGGAACGTCTGATAAGACTCTCAGTCCATTGACACCCTAACACAAGGAACGCATAAACTAGTTAGTCGATACCGGAATTCTCCGTCTGTAGAGACGACGCATCGACACACACAGCTTGGTCGAGATACCCTATACCGGAACCGTTCATCGGTATAGGTATCATGCCGAAACAGTTCTCACATCGTACTTAAAGTGGATCCAACACACATACACTTCTCCTCAACTATCCATTTCACTTATTTAAGTAATGCGCGACAACAACAAAAGGGGTAAGCCCACGTCCCGTACCGCAGTCCCCGACTCCGTCGGCTGTTCACCGTCCGTATCTAAAGAAACATACAACATCTGTCCAAAAATCCTTCCGGAAATTCGTCGGGCATAAACATGACACCTGGTGTCAAACACAACCGTCGGCCTAGATGTCCTACACCGGCATACTCCCTTGATGTAGTCGTCATACTGGAACAACACACGGGGAACCGCGCGTACGTGGGACCACGACCGTTACTCGAGCAATCCACGCCGGACTCCAACCATGGTTACGCCCCGGCTAACCTCACACGGTAAAACAAAGAACTTAACACGCAGTCTCAACCATCTTGGCATTGGATCTAACTCTTGCTGCACGGTTCGGAGCGACAGTGCCTCTTATCCACCACTTGTCGGAGGGCGTGCGTACCTCGGAACACCTAACTCGTCAAACCTCACTATAATGACACTCCACAAGCGATAACATACAGTCAAGATCAATCATCGAAGGTTACCCAACCAGGGATTTCGCGCTTACCGCTGGCGCTCGCTCACAGCTGCCAATCGAACCAATTTACAAGTCGTTCCACCCGAAGTACCATAAAAATGGAAGACATTACAGGTACTATTTCCTCAGAGACCAAACGGCCTTGGGTACCTTGCTTGTGCCTCAATCTTGCGCTTCCGCGTCGACTCTGCACGGTTCTTAATCGTTCACGATCCACGCGACCCTTCAGTCGCCTCTCGAACAACTCGGGACCACAAGGATCAACTTTTAATCCCCAACTACGCCCCGCTTGGGCAGCTGACCCGACCTACCGAACAATGCTTCGTACGGTGCCATAATGTTACTGGTCTGAAAGCGTTGTGGTAATCGCACTCGGCTAACTATTTCCAGGCTTCAACAAACAGTGCTCTTACTTCTACTGTGTTCTCGTAGGGGTCGTACTAGTTTCCGCGGAGCACTGGTGTTCGGCCTTTACTTGCTGATAGCTTATGTGCATCGATCCAACTTCGCACTTATTGCCCGTCCATACGTGACGGTCGTATTTCCCGATCGCACCTCCATCGGTCGCCGCTCACAATCGATCGATGCCTCGCGTCTTGAGGGTCAGTCCATCCCCCAGATGATATCGAAGTCGTCCAGCTCAACACAGAAAGATTACTAAGAAAATGGGGGGTCAAACGAGCCTTCAGCTCGGAAAAGGAGTGCTCACACTCAACAGTCCACACAATTCCCGCCCCCTTGCATGTCAAGGCAGTCATTGTTGTAAAACCCCACTCATTCAAAAGGGTAACATTTTGGAAAAATCGAAACCTTGAGGTGGGAAATTGCAACAAGTAGTGTTGAAAAGAAAAAGAAGAAGGGAAAGGGGATACATGGGCTAGACTGGGCGTGTTGGGCCAGACTGGGCCCAACTCAGGCGAGCGCCCGAGCCCACACGCCAGCCCAGCCCACTAACGCGCGTAACCCTAAGCCCGAGCTACAAAACCGACACGATGTCGCTTCAGCGCCCATTCTCACGCACAGGTTCCGAGGCGTCGTCTTCCTCGAGACCTCGCCTCTCTCTCCCTCGAGTTCTCGTGCCCGCGTGAACCATAGCGACCCACGCCGCCGTGTTCTCCGACCTCCCTCCTTCTCCTCCTCCTTCCTCCGCCCTCGTACCTGTACCAGAAACCCCCACCTTCACCTTCCCCTTCTTCTCCGCTCTCAAGCCAAGCTCGCACGACATCGAGCCGGCGCCGGAGACCCATACTCTCGAGTTCGTCCTCCCTACGCGTGAATCAATCCCCATCCTGCACTCCTTCTTCTTCCCCGACCTTGTATTGCCGAGATTCCAGCTTCCCGAGCTTGATTCGAGCTGTGTGGCTCGGAACCCTAGCCGGTGAAACCCACCTCCATCAGATCTGAGACGGGAGGCCTTGGGTCGTGTTTCCAGGCAACCACGACACTGTCACGGTGTTGCCAGAGTCTCAATGACCGTCTCCGCCCCGTTCTCCCCTCTCTCGAGCACCCTTTGACGCCATAGACGACGGCCGGACATCTCGTGGTCTCGCCGGAGTCCAGCCGAGCACGAGCTCGTGCCCGAGCAAACCCTGGGCCGAGAAGACATTGGGCCTGGTCACAGACCATTAGGCCAGATTTGGCATCGAGCTGGACAAAAGAGAAGACGGGCTGTGGGCCCAAACCAGGTCTTGACTTGGGTCTGGACCGGGCTCGGGTTCGGACCGGGTTGGACCGGATCTGGATCCGGGTTTGGGCTTGGATCCGGGTCGGATCCGGGTCAACCCGTGTTCAAATAAAAATATTTTAAAAATCAGATTAATTAACTGATTTAATTAATTAAAGGTGAGACATTAAAGAATTAATTTAAACATCAGAGGACCTTTGGACAATTATCAGTATTGATTGGACATTTTCTTTGTCAAACCTAGACTGGACTTCGCCCGAGAGCTTGGACTTCGCCCGAGAAGACGAAGACCACTCCAGAACCCGTGTGAAGAACGGAGGAGAGGCTAATCGACTTTACAGCAGAGTATTATTAGAGGAAGACCACGAGGTAGGGAAAATCTTAACTTCTCATTTAAATAACGCTTAGTATGCCTATTAGGTTAATAAAATTGAAAGGTCTTAGAATTGCATATAGGATGCGAATAACTAGAATAAATGTCTTTCAATTACTAATAACCGGATGTGTCTAGTAAGCATGCTTAGGACGTGAATCACTAGTATAGCTCGCTTTCAATACCTGGGAATTGATTTACTGGTAGAGAGGCCGTGATGAGCCCCTTCGGATTAGTCGTGTTAGCTTCACATGCTTTGTTTGCTAGTCATTAGGATAACCAAGAGTCTAATGAAACTAGATTGAATACAGGCTTGAAAGCTTGAACGATCAAATGCATGTTTGAATGGTTGGATGAATGATTGAGTGCAATTAGTTGTGCTAAAGGATATGATCGGGTGAGTGATAGACCGATGGAGTGCGGATGGTAAGTACGATGGTAAGTGTAATTGTGGGTATGAATCCCGTGTGGTGTGTATTGATGAATCTGTGAATTTCTGAGTTTGAATAGTAGACCCTGTGGGGTATTGTTTGGTAGATCCTGCGGGACAATGATTGGTAGGCCTTGCGGGGTATTGTTTGGTAGATCCTGCGGGATAATGATTGGTAGACCCTGCGGGGTATTGTTTGGCAGATCCTGCGGGATAATGATTATGGACCCTGCGGGGCATTGGTTATTGAGCCTGCGGACAATGGTTATGGACCATGCGGGGCATTGGTTATTGAGCCTGCGGGCAATGGTTATGGACCCTACGGGGCATTGGTTATTGAGCATGTGGGCAATGGTTATGGACCCTGCGGGCATTGGTTATTGAGCCTGTGGGCAATGGTTACGGACACTACGGGGCATTGATTCATGGACCCTGCGGGGCATTGGTTATTGGACCCTGCGGGGCAATTGGATGGTGTACCCTGCGGGGGATGGTTATTGGTTGATTCACCCAAGTGTATGTGTCCTGCGGGAGCAATACCTTGGTTCCCTATGACATATGGTCCTTTGGAGACATTTCCGAGAATCCCGACGATAAGCGCCCTCAGGGGTTGTTACCGGTAGCCCGACGTTATGCGTCTCCTTCTGGACCGAGGGAAAATCCGACATGACACAACGAGTATTGTGGATCGGAGGGTGGCGACTTTATGTCCCACGGCATTAATTGAACGCCCTACCCTTTATTGATTATTTAAGAAATGCATTGATTCCCTTATTTTCCTATGATTGTGGTTGACTCCTTGAAATTGTTAAACACTCATTTTACTCCTACATTTCATGTATTCGCAGTTCTTCGTATTTGAGATTTGAACTAAAATTGTGAAATCCTATTGTTCAACTAAAAGGGTGACCGGTTATGCATTTTCCCTACTGAGCGTAAGCTCACCCCTATTTGTTTATGACTGTTTTACAGGTTTGCATGATGATTAGTGGACTCGAGGCTCGGGAGCTTCTAGGGTCCGGGTGCTTAAAGACGTTGGTCGTATTTGTGGTCATGAACTTTTGTTAAAGGATTATTATGAATTTTTATGAACCTTTGTTGAAGATTTATTATATTTTCTTATTGAGACATTTTGTTGACTTAAAGTTAGATGATTTTATTGGTTTTTATGTCATTTTATTATTACAATTGCTTCCTCCTTAAGTCACGTCTCGAGTCCGGTCAAAACCGGATTTGGGGTGTGACAATTTGGTATCAGAGCCTGGTTTCATTTTGAACTTGTTTTCAAAACCTCGGACCGCACGTCAATTAGGTGGGTAGAGTTAGGGAGTCTCAGTTTTGATACTCAGTGACGTAGTCGGAATTATTCGATACGTAGAGTTGGAACGATAATAGTCCTTGTGACTTGAACGTCTTGGTAAAGGTTGGAACTTTTGATGTATGTGAGTTTTTTTACGCGTGTCGTAAGCTCTAATTTCTATGCCTCAGTGATCTGGGATGCCTATGGTTGAGATCAATGTTGGTCTAACGAGCGATGATCGAACCACCATGAATTGGTTGTTTAGTAAACCTTTTGTTTAAGTGTGTTGCCACAGTGTTGGGCAATTTCATGATTCATCAATTTGAGATATTGATTTATGTAATTGATTGACTTGTTGAGGTGTTGACTTCTCGATTTATTGAAGTGTTAAACTGTTAAAGTGTGAAATTGTTGAAGTTTTGACTCGGTTAAGATGTTAACTGTTCCTTAAGGATTAAGGCTAGAATGATAATCCTATTTGATGGCTATTGAATAAAGGGTAGAAACCCGAGTGGTACTACGGTACTTTATTGATAAGATGTATTTTACTGAGCACGAGAATTCTTGAATTATGTACCTGATGATCATGAGAACTCTGTGTACTGAATTGTCTATTTTGATGAGCATGAGAACTCTGTGTACCGAATTCCTTGTGAAATTGATTATTAAGGGTCCCGCTTAAGCGGATGGTTAGTGGAAAATACGAATAGGTCATGCCGAAATTTCTGTAGAACTGAAATGTTTGCACTATCACGGGTTGACTCAGGGGCGCCACTTTAGTCAAGCGTGACGGTTGGATGTCAAGTTGTTACAACGAGATTCGGGGACGCCTGAATCGGATTGTAACGACGCGAGATCGACATGAAGGTTGGATAAAAGTTAAAGTGTTGAGAACCCGTGGAAAGGAAAGAAATGCTAAGTTTTGATGAAATTGATCATGTTACGATGATAGACCCACGTATTGGAAGGATACCCGATCAAGGGGTATGCCTGTTGCCTTGTGCCTTGTGTGTATTACTTGAGATTATTCCTCATGTGGGAGTTGACTGATTGATTTGATTGAATCCTCTTGTGGGAGTTGATTGATTGATTTGATTGAACCGCTGATTGTTGTGTGAGACGCACAAGGTGCGGGATTCTTTGTCTATATAAATATTATATATGATTATACTACGTATGATTATACTACTTACTATCGATCTAAGTGGATCCATCTGAGACGCACGAGAACGTCATGATATGATGAATCGAACTGATTGGGTTAAACTGAGATATGAACCTATATGTTTGAAATGCAGCGAGTATACGAGATGTCACGTGTTTATATCCCGAGGAATACCAGGAGCCGCCCAACGGCGGGGCAGAGCCAGACACCAGCTGTTGGTCTGGTAGGGGCAGCGAGCGCCCACTGTGCTGCTTCCACAGAGCACAGAGTTTTGAGGATAGACCGGTGGGGTCACCACCTAGAGCTCCTCCAGTCGCGGAGCCGACTCAGGCGACCCCTATTGATGAGGTGGCTCGCGCAGTGCTAACAGCGCTTAGCGCTCAGCAGGAGACTACAACACCGGCACAAGAGTCTGTGCCTACTGCTGACGCAATCACTACCGAGATGCCAGACCAGATTGACAGTTACTCGGCTGGGACACTCAGAGATTTTCGTAGGTTGGGTACACCTATCCTTTCAGGAGGTTCAGATCCCGAGGCAGTTGTAGTATGGATGGAGAGGATTACCCGCAACCTTAATACTTTTAGAGTATTCTGATAGTCGTTTGAGAATATTTTTCACGACCTCCCAGCTGAGGGAGAAGAACGATACTGGTGGCAACATGTGCAGACCAGGGTTAGAGATGACTTTCAGCTCTTCAGTAGACTATTCCTGGAGCAGTACTTTCCTTGATCAGTCAAGATGATAGGGACCAGCAGTTCCTGGGACTGTGACAGAGAGGTATGACCGTCTCTGAGTATGCGGAAAGGTTCGTATCCTTGTCCCGTTTCGCACCTAAGACGGCGCAGACTGAGGAGAGTCGTTATAGGCAATTCGAGGGAGGACTCATTCCGTCGATTGCAGATCGGGTTATTGCCCTTAAAACTGAGATGTACTCTACACTGGTAGATCAAGCATTAGTTATAGAGAGACATTTCTGAGAGACCGCCAGAGCGCGGAAGACCAGGCCGAGGCCGAGTGGCTTCCTGAGGCCGTCAGAGAGTCGCGATCCTAGGAGGCAGAGGACCTCAGGATGGTTTCAGCCACAGCCCCAGTCCGGTGAGACACGATGGGTTGGAGCAGTAACGTCTGTTGACCCTGCCCGGTGGCACAGTTTTGTCCTTCGTATAGACAGTTGGAACATCTGGGCCGAGACCGCCCGCTGAGTGATGGATCTACACACCGTTCCACAGGTCGGCCTACGAGAGACGATAAGAGAACGTGCTGCCACAGCAGCAAATTCTTCCACCCCATCGAGAGGAGGACCTCCGATGCGACGGGGTCGAGTGTACGCGATTGACGGGCCCCGAGCTGAGGGACTTGATATCGATCTTGAGATCGCTTAGAGTACCTATGTACTGTTTATCTTTGGAGTTGTGTCTGCTGACACTTGAGTATTACACGTGGTTGTATCGTTGTGTGGTTACTTTATGTAGGAGACGAAAGTGTGGTAACAAACCGTCTTGTTCCTAAAAACTTGACGTACTAAAAGTTTCCCTCCCTATTTCGAACGTGTTGATCAAACTTTAAGAACCGAGTTGTGGAAAACATCAAACGTTCATTGAATGCTATCAGCATCGAACGCCCGAGCGGAGAAAGGCTACGGCCTTGACCAATAAATGGTCCGACCGGTCACCAGAGATGACCGCGCAACAATAAGATCAGTTTAGCGCATCAGAAGCGCAGTGGGCCCATAACCCATCATCATTGAACCCTACTAAAAGTTTGACATCTTAAGAGTCGAACCTTTGAAAGCGACCTTCATGTCTTAACACCTCGATCGATGGACGAATAGTTGGACGAGTGTGAGTTTCACGTGTAAGGATGGATTAGAGGATAGTCCTTAAGTTCGTACCAGAAGAGACTATCAAATTACTACCAATTCACGAAGTAAATAACGGAATTGACCCAAGACCAATGACGACGCCGACACCCTGGAACCATACAGGTTCACGCCAACAGAACGATCGCACCGAACGTCAGTCGGAAGAGTCAGAAAGACGAAGGACCTGCCTGAGCGCGCCGTCGCGCAACAGCAAGAAGACGCATTACAAGAGTCACATCCTTCGCACCACACTGAACAAATAGATAGAACCGAGAGTTACAAGGACATCATACAACACTCTCATCAGAGCAGAAAGCGGAAAACGAGAACCGGGTACCAAGGAGTACCTTTGTCAGCAAGAGAAGAACGAACGCCAAACGTCCCGTGAGGACTAAGCATAACCATAAGGTTACGCCATAGAAGTGAGAGCACCTGACGCTAAAATCCGACAACAGATAGCCGAGAGCGACTACCACAAGCTTCCAGGCCAGTAACAAGATGGCACCGAACGAAGCGTTGTGTGGTAGGTCGGATTTTGTGCCATGCATGGGCACATGGAAAGTTAAGAGTTAGCCGTTGTTGGTTTTGAGTTGTTCGAGGAACAATTGAAGGAACCGCGCTAGTTTCTGAAATGTTCAAATTATCTAGATCTCAATGCATGTTGATTACTCCTCAAGTGATGACTTGGGTGGACTTGACTATAAGTTGTTTTGATCGATAGCTCGTGAACGAGTGTCAACGGTATAATGAATACCACCGGTTGGGTTAACCTTTGATCGATCTTGGATTGTGTTTCGTTGTCGAGTGCGATTATCGTACGTTTAGTTTTGGTGTCTCGAAGGACGCCTACTTTCGACTAAGTGCCAGTAAGAGGTTTTATCGGTCCTTGTTGTTGTACGTCGTCCGTCCGACTAGATGTCGGTAGAGTTCATGGTGGTACAGAACCATGCACCGGTTTTGAGAACCGTGGTCTCGCTGATATGATGATTTGGATAAAGCGACTTGTAAGTTGGTTTGGTCAGGGGTTGAGAACTGGTATCGATGTCAAGAGAAATATCGCGAGTTGGATAACCTTCTTGATGGATCACAATTAGGTGTTGATGGTTTACCGCGAGTTAGGTTTGTGATGCTTGATGTGTGACTGACCCGTATCAGGTTGCGAACCTTGATAAGGATTACCCGGTGTGACATGCGGCTACGTTGGACAAGTGTGCCACGCTTGGTATGACAGGAGCTTTGGATTAAGTTATGTTTTGAGGCATACCGCCTTTCGACTAGATGCCGACACATTGTACCATTTACTTGATTGAGGTATGTCTACCTTTCCACGAGATGTGATGAAACGAGCGGTTGTTCCAAACCCGGCAGTAGTGATAAGAACTTTTGTTTGATGGTGGCGTCTGTGTGTTACTTGCTTGCTTGTGTGTGATAAGTCGAGACATGACCTTATTGACGTTCCAGTGTGAACTATTCTTGTAACGATTACTACAGAGAAACTGAGAAGTGCATCTGCGGATGGCTCCGTCCTTGCCCGACTTTCGGGGTATTCCGGTAGGACGCCAATACCGACGGAAAATTCTGGTATGGCATGTCCGAACTAGGTCGTTCGATCTGGTATGATACTGGTGCCATTGAGGATTCTGATGAGAGGTATCTACATCGAGGTTGTTTGTGACGGTCTGTTGTCTACATTAACGTTGGATTTCATTATAGGTTGCCAAGATCGTTATCTAGCATTCCTTAGTGTCGGAGGGACAATTGACTTGTTGTGTGTACTCATTGATTCTTTGGGCTGATCAATTTGTTTCACGTTGAAATTGTGAACTGTTAAGTAATACCGTTTGTCAACGTCAAGTTTGATTTTGGGTATCAACCTTGTAGAATTGTTGTGGTTGGTCTTGATTCGATAGTGTTTGAGTTCTGTTGTGGTTAGTCCCGGTAATGGTTGCCAAGGAGGAAATTGAGAAGTAATGTTGGTGTGTGGTTCCGACTTTAGTTAACTTGCAGAGCGTCCCGGCAGGATACATGTGCCGACGGAAATTTCCGGTATGGGATATCTAGACCGTTACCTGAGGTTCTTAAGTGGTTGAGTGTTACTCGGCGTGCGTTTTGCTGGATTTTTCTTTGAGTTAATGTGGGACGTTGCACGTTTGAGTTGTGAATTGTTGAGAAAGACTGTTTTTCACCGACAAGTATGGCCTTTGAGTAACTAGCGTGATCTAGTGAAGCACAATTAAGTGAAGGTCGCGTAAATGTGGAAACGGTTAAAGACCGAGTAGAGCCGACATAAGAGTTACACAGATGAAAGGCGCAAGCCTATTGACTTTCAATTGGTGATCAGATAGTTCTGAGGGTGAGCCTAAGAGAGCCTTAGCGGCTCGACCGCGGCGGAGGCAAGTTGGCCCCGCAATTTATCGTACATCTTGAGGTCTTCAGACAGAACCAGAGCCGTTGACTAGCGGCTTCCACGTGTTCCCAAACTACGGAAGTACACCGCGGATCCCTCACTGGTGAGTCTTAAACGAACGTTCCCTGAGATAGGAACAAGAGGAGCGCGTTCACTTTAAATTTCGAGGACGAAATTCTTTTAAGGGGGTAGACTGTATAACCCCACTCATTCAAAAGGGTAAAATTTTGGAAAATCGAAACCTTGAGGTGGGAAATTGCAACAAGTAGTGTTGAAAAGAAAAAAAAAAGAAGGGAAAGGGGATACATGGGCTAGACTGTGCGTGTTGGGCCAGACTAGGCCCAACTCAGGCGAGCGCCCGAGCCCACCTGCCAGCCCATCCCACGAACGCACGCATAACCCTAAGCCCGAGCCACAAAACCAACACGATGTCGCTTCAGCGCCCATTGCATAGGTTCTGAGGCGTCGTCTTCCTCGAGACCTCACCTCTCTCTCCCTCGAGTTCTCGTGCCCGCGTGAACCAGAGCGACCCACGCCGCCGTGTTCTCCGACCTCCCTCCTTCTCCTCCTCCTTCCTCTGCCCTCGTACTTGTACCAGAAACCCCCACCTTCACCTTCACCTTCTTCTCCGCTCTCAAGCCAAGCTCGCACGACATCGAGCCGTTGCGGAGACACATACTCTCGAGTTCGTCCCCCCCACGCGTGAATCGAGCCCCAGCCTGCACTCCTTCTTCTTCCCGGACCTCGTATTGCCGAGATTCTAGCTTCCCGAGCTTGATTCGAGCTGTGTGGCTCAGAACCCTAGCCGCTGAAACCTACCTCCGTCAGATTTGAGATGGGAGGCCTTGGGTCGTGTTTCCAGGCAACCACGACACTGTCACGGTGTCGTCAGAGTCTCAACGACCATCTCCGCCCCGTTCTCCCCTCTCCCGAGCACCCTTTGATGCCATAGACGACGGCCGGACATCTTGTGGTCTCGCCGGAGTCAAGCCGAGCACGAGCTCGTGCCCGAGCAGACCCTGGGCCGAGAGGACATTGGGCCTGGTCACAGACCATTGGGCCAGATTTGGCATCGGGTCGGACGAAAGAGAAGATGGTTTGTGGGCCCAAACCAGGACGTGGGTTCGGACACGGGCCGGGTGTGGACTCGGGTCTGGACCGGGCTCGTGTTCGGACCGGGTCGGACCGGATCTGGATCCGTGTTTGGGCTTGGATCCGGGTCAACCCGAGTTCAAATAAAAATATTTTAAAAATCAGATTAATTAACTGATTTAATTAATTAAAGGTGAGAAATTAAAGAATTAATTTAAACATCACATGACCTTTGGACAATTATCAGTATTGATTGGACATTTTCTTTGTCAAACCTAGATTGGACTTCGCCCGAGAAGATAAAGACCACTCCGGAACCCATGTGAAGAACGGAGGAGAGGCTAATCGACTTTACAGCAGAGTATTATTAGAGGAAGACCACGAGGTAGGGAAAATCTTAACTTCTCATTTAAATAACGCTTAGTATGCCTATTAGGTTAATAAAATTGGAAAGGTCCTAGAATTGCATATAGGATGCGAATAACTAGAATAAATTTCTTTCAATTACTAATAACCGGATGTGTCTAGTAAGCATGCTTAGGACGTGAATCACTAGTATAGCTCGCTTTCAATACTTGGGAATTGATTTACTCGTAGAGAGGCCGTGATGAGCCCTCGGATTAGTTGTGTTAGCTTCACATGCTTTGTTTGCTAGTCATTAGGATAACCAAGAGTCTAATGAAACTAGATTGAATACACGCTTGAAAGCTTGAACGATCAAATGCATGTTTGAATGATTGAATGGTTGGATGAATGAATGAGTGTAATTGGTTGTGCTAAAGGATATGATCGGGTGAGTGATAGACCGATGGAGTGCGGATGGTAAGTACGATGGTAAGTGTAATTGTGGGTATGAATCCCGTGTGGTGTGTATTGATGAATATGTGAATTTCTGAGTTTGATTGGTAGACCCTGCGGGACAATGATTGGTAGGCCCTGCGGGGTATTATTTGGTAGATCCTACGGGATAATGATTGGTAGACCCTGCGGGGTATTGTTTGGAAGATCCTGCGGGATAATGATTATGGACCCTGCGGGGCATTGGTTATTGAGCCTGCGGGCAATGGTTATGGACCCTGCGGGGCATTGGTTATTGAGCCTGCGGGGAAATGGTTATGGACCCTGCGGGGCATTGGTTATTGAGCCTGTGGGCAATGGTTACGGACCCTGCGGGGCATTGATTCTTGGACCCTGCGAGGCATTGGTTATTGGACCCTGCGGGGAAATTGGATGGTGTACCCTGCGGGGGATGGTTATTGGTTGATTCACCCAAGTGTATGCGTCCTGCAGGAGCAATACCTTGGTTCCCTATGACATATGGTCCTTTGGAGACGTTTACGAGAATCCCGACGATAAGCGCCCTCAGGGGTTGTTACCGGTAGCCCGACGTTATGCGTCTCCTCTGGACCGAGGGAAAATCCGACATGACACACCGAGTATTATGGATCGGAGGGTGACGACTTTATGTCCAACGACATTAATTGAACGCCCTATCCTTTATTGATTATTTAAGAAATGCATTGATTCCCTTATTTTCCTATGATTGTGGTTGACTCCTTGAAATTGTTAAACACTTATTTTACTCCTACATTTCAATGTATTCGCAGTTCTTCGTATTTGAGATTTGAACTAAAATTGTGAAATCCTATTGTTCAACTAAAAGGGTGTCCGGTTATGCATTTTCCCTACCGAGCGTAAGCTCACCCCTATTTGTTTATGACTGTTTTACAGGTTTGCGTATGATTAGTGGACTCGAGGCTCGGGAGCTTCTAGGGTCCGGGTGCTAGAGACGTTGGTCGTATTTGTGGTCATGAACTTTTGTTAAAGGATTATTATGAATTTTTATGAACCTTTGTTGAGGATTTATTATATTTCGTTATTGAGACATTTTGTTGACTTTAAGTCAGATGATTTTATTGGTTTTTATGTCAATTTATTATTACAATTGCTTCCTCCTTAAGTCACGTCTCGAGTCCGGTCAAAACCGGATTTGGGGCATGACAATTGTAGTCAACACGGAACCCAAGACAACGCTTGCCTTTCACCCGGGTGCAAACTATAATCCAACTCAACTGTGAACCGAATTCACATAACATATTCAACCGCGCTCTTGGTATCCGTCATCTACCAACTCTCACTGGGCAAGTCCACGGTCAACTCATAACCGACCGCACGTGCGAACTCGCACGACACTACCCACAACTCACATACGACCATATCTCACCCACGCATATCACTTAGCAGGCATAACCGATCACAGCAACCCAATTCCTCGGTCCAGATGTCCCATACCGGAATCCCCCTCGGTGTGGGTATCCTACCGAAAGTCTTGGTCGAGAGATCTATATCGAAACCGTCATCGACATAGATATCGGACCGGAACACACCGCCTCGAAACATAATGTGCCAGGACAACATCGGCCATGGTACCGAACTGAACATAACACCTCGGAACACACCACCTCGAAACATAACGTGCTGGGAAACATAACTTTCCGACCAGAGAGTCACCTAGTTTATCCTTTCCATTGCAATTATTCAGTCTTCAGATGTCACTCAGTCTGCATAGCGTTGTCATATCTTCTAAACAATTGTTCGGTCTTCGTGTCTTGCCTGATAGTTGTGATCTCTACAGTACCATTTGTTCTTGTTGTTTCGTGTGTCGATCAACAAGATATTCTCGTTTCATTCCGACCGGAATGGCATCCGTCGTCAACATACTGTAGCGGCAGTCTATGTGTGACCATTTTAGAAGGTTTTGTCCTTCGAGCAGTTCCATATGCTCCGTACGTGCAAGGTTTCTAACTGTCGCTAAGGCCATCGAGTCATTTTCAGTGTTTAGCAAGAAGACCTCAACTCCCATAAAGCATCAGATTACTCGTCCATTTTTCACTTCCATCAACCGTAGTACTCAGGCGAGCTCTATACCCGTTTATCAAGACTTAAGTGAAGTTCAAAGTCAAGCTTGCTTTCAGAAATCAGATCCAGTTCATATCGATTCAAACTCAATTTTAGTTCATCACCATATTGAGTTTGAGGGGGCGTGTTAGAAAGTATGCCTGTCATTCTTGACTTTTCCCCTGACGCTCCAGCTTCCTTGACTTTACTCACCTTAGCTCACCGAACACCACCAACCCGTAGCTCACAACATAGCCTACAAACCTTCTGTGTTCCTTGACATTGCAGTTACTTCTTAGTATATAAATACTCATGTATTGTAAGCTAATATCATCAAGCACAACTATCATTTAATATACAAGTTTCCTTCGTTTCCACTTTTCAAATTAACAGTCTTGGATCACCGGATGGTTAAAAGAGGCAACATGGCTGCTACCCAACTCCTCGATTAATAATGGTCAGACTCCAACCCCTGAAGATGCATCGGGGAATTCCTCTTCGATTTGCAAGCCAACCATCCGAGTTTCAACGTCGCTTCATGAGGACATGAAGTTTTGAAAGAGAAAGCATTGTTATATATCTTGTGGGTCATGGTCCCTTTGGGCCTGGCCATTTTTGTAAGCTAGCCTATGTCCATATTGTTGTATTGCTTTAAATATCAGAAATTAGCTAGACAGGTAAAATGCCACGCATCAGACAATCTACTGTTTGTCTTCTTCCCCCCCTTTCCCCCACCCCACATCTCACTTATAACAGAAGCTAGCTTGGTTCCCTTATGTAAGTCATAATTTACATGAACCCTAAATTGTGAGCATCACAATCAATCACAGAATATATAGATGTAGAGAGTTTCAGGAATACCTCCCTTCATGGTTGTGGATGCACTTGTAGTAGATCTTGGTTGGCCATAAGGGACTTGTATCCGGAACGTACTCGGATTGCCTACGTACTCCCAACATTACATGAGAGATCAAAGTCCACGTAGTTCGTCTTATGAACTTCGGTTTCTCTCCCCTTCCTATACACTCTTTTAGGTGTTTGTGTATTGTGTAGTACTTATGATGGAATAAGTTACATGTATTTATAGGTGGAGAGAGGACCAAGATTCCTTATTAGGGTTTCATTAGGATTCAATCTCTACCGTCCATCAAAGTAGAGATTGAATTAGGAAAGACTTCTTTACCAATCAATTGATAATTACCATTAATTAGAATAGCACGTTTCCTAAAAGGGATGAGTTTCTAATTGACCACATAATAGGGAAGATAATAACCCAATTAAATATATTCTAACAACGTGGAAAAACGCTTTCCACTCAACCTCCCTGAGGTTACGTCTTACCCTATTCGGGTCACCGCCGCTGCCACCGCTGTCGCAGCCACTCCTGCTCAGTCCGCACCGGTCATCGACATCCACTCCCGTCGCCGATCATCTGCTTTCCCAAGGACCATCACTCCCTGGCTGCGGACCCCTAGTCCGATCTCTTCTCTAGGTCGGGTACCGACTTCACCGATTTCTCAATCGCCTTGGCCGTCCCAGCCGCCCCTGAAATCAGCGTCTCCCGGATCCTCACTGGATCCCGAGGGTTCATCGCTGACTTTTGCCAGCGACCCCCGACTCCGCTCTGTTTCCCGACGGCTCGCCGAGACAAAGCCTTCGATTTCGCCACAACGCCGGGCTCTCTGTTAGCCTCGTCCCCTGCCGCGAGCTCCCAGGTCTGTGTCCTCGAGGAATTTGGCGGACACTCCAGGCCGCCAATCACCTCCCACCGCCAGGGCACCGACAGGTACTCTTCCCGATCCTAGGGTTTTACTTTTGTTATTATGCCTGTCTTGCTGGCTTGGAATTGTCGAGGTCTAGGTACGGACCATAACCGGCGCCAATTGAAAGACTTGGTGTCCCGGCACAAATCCGACATCCTTTTCCTGACAGAAACCCGTCACGTGGAATCTCGGAACTCTCGATCACGACTGGCTATCCTGCGTAGAACGCTTGGTTTCCATGGAGGCACGGGCATTCCGGGATTTGTACCGCATGCCATTCCGGGAGCCGGATCTCCGACTAATAAAGGTTGGGTGATGATGTTGTGGTCTGAAAAATGCAAGGTTATGGTACTGTCGATGCAGCAATCACATATCGACACGTCCGTACAGATAGGTCAGGAAGCACCCATCCGGTTCACAGGGTATCTATGGGGAACCGATATGGGAGCGTCGGTACTTGACATGGGAAAATCTGAGACACCTGGCCACAATCCCGGCACCGACTGATTGGATCCTAATGGGGGACTTCAAAGGCATCTTGCGTCCATTAGAAAAGCGGGGTGGGGGGATATATCCACTACCCCTTATGCAAGGATTCCAGCAGGCTGTGTCGGACATTGGAGTGGAAAAGGTACCACTGCGAGGGGCCAGGATGCTAAATCACTAGTTGAAAGTCAGCTGGACAGAGCATTTATCTCCCCCCAGGCTCGAGCAAGTTTCAGGGATGTGGAGTTACAGAACTTGGGCATATCAACTTCGGACCACAAACCCATCCTTCTCCAAATCCAGAAGGAACCTATGGAACGATGGCCTCGTCAGTTTCGGTTTGAGAACATGTGGATTGATCATCCGGAGTGTGGTCAATTGATTCAAACAGAGTGGGGTCAGCCGGGGAATCGCCATATCAAGCATCACATTAAGGACATCGGGACTTCCTTGGATGAGTGGGGCCAGACGATCTTCCGGGACAACATTAACCAGATCCGAAGGTTACAGCGGAGGCTTGCTGAGCTGAATGGCCAAACAGAAAGACAGGGCATCCGGAAGAGACTAGCAATTCAAAAACAGTATAACAGGGCGCTGACTACACAGGAACAGTTCTGGCGACAGAGGGCGAAACAACACTGGCTTGGGGAAGGGGACCGGAATACGGGATTTTTTCAGAGATCGTCCACTAAGCGCCAGGTGAAAAACAAGCTCAAATCCTTGATCAATGATGATGGAGTAGAAGTGCAGTGGAATACAGGTATGAATGATCTGCTCCACTCATACTTTGCTAATATTTTCACAACAGGCGACATCGAAGACTATGACCTCCCCATGCCAGTCCCTTGTATGATCACCCCGGCACATAATTTATTACTCACACAACGGGTAACGGATCAGGAGGTACGTCACGCCGTGTTCCATATGGGCCCGTCGAAATCCCCAGGACCGGATGGTCTCAACCCAAAGTTTTTCCAACATTACTGGGATACCCTGGCTCTGGAGGTCATTGACTTCGTCCGCACTGCTGTCCTGACCTGCACTATCGATCAGGAAATCAACAAGACCACTCTGATTATAATACCGAAGATCCCAGGGGCGAAGAAAATTGCGGAACTGAGACCTATTGCGTTATGCAACGTGATCTTCAGAATTCTTTCTAAGGTCTTGGCAAACCGGATCAAACCCCTACTAGACCCGATCATCTCCACAAATCAGGGGGCGTTTGTCCCGGGCAGACATATCCAGGACGACGTCATCATCTCCTATGAGATCATTCATACTCTACGGCGTAAAACACAGGGACAACGTGGTTTCATGGCCTTGAAGCTAGATATGAGTAAGGCCTACGACAGAGTGGAGTGGTCCTTCCTACTGTCTATGATGGGAGCGTTCGGCTTTGATATGGGCTGGCGGGCGATGGTACTCGCGTGTATGAGAGCAATCGAGTATACGGTCAGTTCTGACGGGAAGCATACGACATTGTTTACAGCAGGACGAGGTATCCGACAAGGTGACCCCCTATCGTCGTACCTTTTTCTGTTCTGTATGGAGGGTCTATCTCGGATTCTTAGTCATGCAGAGAGAGCTGGCCATATTCATGTGGTATCAGTAGCTCGAGGGGCCCCTCTGGTATCTCATATATTTTTTGCGGACGACTGCTATATATTCTGCAGGGCGGATCAAGAAGAGGCGACCCATCTGAGTACTATCCTTCAAACCTTTGGACGCCTATCAGGTCAAGTCATAAATAAAGGCAAGTCGTCCATATTTTTCAGTACTAATACAACTTTGGCAAACAGAACAGCTTGCTGTAACATACTGGGCATCCAGGAAATCTCAGGGCCGACTAAGTACTTGGGAGTCCCCAACATGCTGGGCCAGAAAAAAGGACAGAGCCTCCAATTTTTATGTGACCGGTTAGTGGCCAAGATTGGGACATGGGATGGTCAGATGTTGTCGGCAGGTGGGAAGGAGGTTATGATCAAATCATTCCTCCAGGCCATGCCAATCTACGCGATGAGCGTTTTTATGTTCCCAAGGGAATCAATCAACAAAATCCACGTCACACTAGCTCGGTATTGGTGGACGGGTACTCCCAGGGGAACAAGACCGATTATTTGGCAGGACTGGACGAAACTGTGTAGGCCAAAGGAGGATGAATGGATGGGATTCAAAGACATGCGGGATATGAACATTGCTATGCAGGCAAAAATGGGGTGGAAACTGGTTACTCAACTCGACTGTCTGGTGGCTCGAATCCTTAATGCACGATACTACCCAAAGGGTGATTTCCTGACGGCGGGTGGAGGGAATGGACCCAGTCAAATATGGTCGGGTCTCCGTGGCACGCAGGGTCTACTCCGCGAGGGATTGATTCGTACTATCGGCGACGGTCGAACTACTATGGTTGAGGGACCTCCTTGGCTTCTGGGGGATAACCCGGTTATCCCTATGCATACATGTACCACACCCGCTCTTATGGTGTCGGACTTAGCCACCGTGGATCATGACTGGGATGTGCAGAAAATCCAGTCGATCCTCCCTCCGGCTATTGTTGAGGATATCCTCCAGGTTCCCCGCCTCTTCCCCAGCATACGGACAGATGGTCCTGGAAGTACAATATCAGAGGTGATTACTCAGTCAAATAGGGCTATAGGGCCCTATCCAGAGCGAATGGTCGGTGGCACACCTCGACAGGGGCAACGGTATGGACGGGTATCTGGGATCAAGATATTTAACCACGGATCAAATTCTTTATATGGCGAGCCATTTCAGGTACGTTACAGGTTGCCATGAACTTACGAACCAAGTTCGTTCCCATTCCGGCCACCTATCCGATGTGTCAATCGGACTCGGAAACTGCGGACCATCTCCTACTGTCATGTCCGTTTGCGAAGTCGGTTTGGGATGAAGCGGGCCTACCTGTTCCTGATCCTTCATCGTCCTCCTTGACTGACTGGCTCTCGGCCCTTTTCCTGATACCAGAGGCTTCGACACAAAGTAAAGCTTGTCTCGTGCTCTGGGAGGTATGGAAAGTGAGAAACGCTATGGTCTGGGACCATGTGACCTCCACCCCACAAGAATTGGTTGCCATAGTCCTCAGTAACCAGCATAGCTGGGTGGATGCACAATTGGGCCTCCGGAAGCCGATCGGTATTCCCCGATCCACAGAGACTAAATGGAAACCTCCTCCCCCTGGATGCCTCTTGATCAATGTTGACGGGGCGACCTTTGCGGCCGCAGGACAATTTGGGTGGGGTTGGATTTGCCGTACAGACATGGGAGAGGTCCGGGAAGCACGGAATGGATATGGAAGCGGGGTACTCAACCCCGAATACTCGGAGGCGATGGCGATTTGGAAGGCCCTGGAATGGGTACACGCCTCTCACTCATCCAGGGTCATCATACAGAGTGACGCCCAGTACCTGGTACACCTGATTCAAGGCACGCACCAGGTCTTTTCCCCGCTGGGACGGTTGGTCGACGACTGTAGGTCCCTGCTCACTACTCTCGAGGATGTCAAACTCGAGTACATTTCTAGGTCAGTGAACGGTGCAGCCCACTGGCTTGCCCGGGAAGCCCGTTCTGTGCTTGTCCTCTCGTGGTCTGGATTAACTATTCCGACTACAATTATGTCTATCTTACAACAGATCAATTAATAAAATTCAAACTACGTTTCAAAAAAAAAAAATATTCTAACAGTCTCCCACTTGGTCATTTAGAAACAGTCTTTATCCATCCTTTTAGAGATCATTAGGCCGGTATAAAGTGCTAAACTTAATATCGTTATACGGTAGTCATAAGTGTCTTAACTAATCCAATAGACAATGGGAGTCATGGCGGGCACATATCTAAGTAGAATATCCACTTTGCGACGTGATTCCTTCCATGTACTACAAACATTGTCTACCTTCAGAACAAGACCATAATCAGAAGTCGTCATACATGTCCCATAATGTCTTTATAAAAGACACATTCTGCTATCATAATTTCCCACGATAATGTGTTGTACTTCGGAAAACAGAATGTAAGATGTAAAAGATAACTTAAGAGCTCATAATATAAATGTCAAATATAGGCATACTTACTGACAGACAACTTAAGTAGGAACTATCGTCAAGACCCATACTTTCAGTGCGCTTATGAAAAGTCTTTGTAAGGTAGTTCTCTCGTTAATATGTCTGCAACCATAACATACGTGCCTATGTGTTCAATGACAATCTTTCCTCTTTTAACATCTTGTTACAATGATGGATATGCAAGGTGATCGCTTTAATACCTTAGATATCTCAAACAATTGCACATTTGTTATCACAATAGAGAGTTGAGGACGAAATAATGCCCCAAAACTCAAACCTATTCTGCACTTATGACCTTTAAATAAAAGCCTCATAACATGCTAAGTATTCAGCCTTCATGGTAGATGTATATATCATGATATCCACCAAAAAATCTGAATCGAAAATCCAACCATATGTGGATGTGTTGATTTGCTATACGTTAGCATATATTACCTTGTTTCATTTAAGTATCTCAACACTTTCTTCGCAACTTGCCAATTAGCAATCCCTTGGATTGTACTCGAAGAACATGACATTCAATAAGATATCATCAATCATACATAATCAGATATATGAACTTACTCCCACTGATCCTGAGGTATATACATGGATCCATAATGTTTTCTTTGAAATCCAAAACTATAATGATTTCATAAAACTTTAGATACCACTACCTCGAAGCTTGCTTAAGTCCATGAATTGATTACTTAAATATGCAGACCATGTCTCCCTAGCTTTCGATTATGAAGCCTTCAGGTTGACGCATGTAGACTTTCTCTTCCAAGTCTCCTTTAAGAAAGACGACATTCACATCCATTTATTGTAGCTCGAGGTCATAATGAGCGACTTTAATAATGACACGTGAAAAGGAAATTGAATCTTTAATATTCCTTCCTTAGAATGTACTTGATATGATCATTATTGGTTATATTGTGTTCATGGAGTGAACTTTTATGTGTAGGTAATCGTCATTGTTCAATGTTTCAACAATGATATGATTCCTAACAAAATTCAGAAGTGGGGTAAGGAAATATGAACCCGAACTTCTTGAATGCTTACATGTTTCACTTTAGCACTCCCACTAATATCACCATTCATAAAATCTAACATTATCGATTTCTTTAATGTCTTTCGGCTACACCATTCTACCATGAAGATCCAGGTGTTGTGTATTGAACAACAATTCCAAGTTTGTGGAGTAATTTGGCAAAAGATTCAGGGTGTTTCCCTGTTTCATCATATATGCCATAAAATTTACCATCTTTATCTGACATAATGATTTTCTCATTCATATCTAATTGCCTCTCGACTTCAGTAATGAACACTTATACAGTATCCATAATTGAGATTTATCATGCAATAGATATAAATAGCAATAACGAGAATAATCATCGATAATGATAATAAAGTACTTTTCACCTCCAAAAGTAGGAATGTCGAAAGGTCCACAAATGTTTGTATGGATGATTTCAAGAAGTAAGAGTTGTGACTTTATGACTCGCGTTCAGTTTCTACATAAACATGCAGGATAACGTAGTTTATAAAGCTCATCAACTAGGATCCCAAACCAATGTGACAAGAATTTTGAAATAAATTTGAAAGTTCCATATGCATCATACATTTTAAAACCAATTTTTATCAAGTTCGCTTACGGAAAATGATTTACGAGAAAAAGATGGAAATTAAAGATTTTGAAATAAATCTACGCAAAATCCATTTTATTTTTCAAAATGAGACAATAAATACCAATAGCTTTCACTGGTCTACCTCGGTTTTCCATGAAAAAATAAAATTCACTTGGCCTTATGGTTTGGTCGTTAAAAAAAATTCCTGCATGGAATCAGAAACATGGACATTTGCACCCCTATCAATCCACCAATTTGAAGCACAAGTGGGATTAGATTCAAAAAATCTTACGAAACCCAAAAGGTTACCTTTCATTTCGAACCTTCCCTCCGTTTTTGGACAATCCTTCTGAAAGTAGTAAAAAAATTGCATTTGTCCACTTTATTTTCCTTCTTGATTGCTTTATTGGTGGCAGTTAACCTGGGTGATGCTCTTTTATGGCTTGAATGCCGTATGTACCCAGCTTTAGGTCCAACTTCTTGAATATGATGGGCAACCTTAATACCTTCACGGTTCAGTATGACTTCCTCATGTACCAGTTCATCAGCCAATTCATTCATTGCCCATTATTTCTTAATGGCATTATAATGAATTTGGAATGGTCCATACCGAGGAGGTAATTTACTTAGGATGAATTGGACGAGAAATTATTCGTCAACTATCATTCCCAAATTTCTTAATTTAACCGTTAGGTGGGTCATTTCAATGCAATACTCATGCATAGACCGTGAGCCATCAAACTTCATGGTTGTAAGATGTTATAGGTTTCCCTGCAAGGGGTTTGCCTATAATCCTAAACCGTTCTTTCATATCTTCTAGATAATTTTTAACGTTCTCTATGGTAAAAGAGAACTCTTAATGTTGCTCAGAAATTGTCATCCTTAAGAACATAAGCTCAATCTGTTTAAGGTCTTCCAAATATTATGGAAAATCTTTTCACCTCAGTACTAGATACAGTAAGAGGAGCTGACTATTCTAAATGAAATGTCAGATCCAAATCAAGTACTTTTAAAGTGAACTCAACTTTCTCTTTCCATTCTGAGAAGTCGGTCACAATGAGGATTGATACGATAAAGATTAAGGATGCCAAATTAGCAGGTGAAGATGCTACAATTTATAGAGATACAACAAGCATTTAAGTAGGCAACAAACACACATAAACATAATTGAAATATTACAACAAGAAATTATGGTGCTCATGTGGGTAGTCAACATAATTCTATTATACCATAGTTGCAATATTCAAAATTGACGTAATTGAGTGATGTATTATCAGTTAATTAGACTATCAAGTTATCTGTGGATATCCTTGGTCTAAGCATATACAAAACTCCATAAGGTATTGACTCAATCATATGTTTATAATCTACCTGTGGGTAACTAAATACTACACATGTTGATCAATTTTGCATACATAATTATGGTGGAAACATGCAAATAGCAAATCATTCTAGGGTAAGTTCACTGTGGTGATCCCGAACCTAAATGTTTGCGGTAACAATCATACAACATACAATAATTGTTACAAGGATTCCTATATTTCAAACATCACGCATGTCATTATGTTCAAAAAGACTTAATAGAACTTCTTTAATGTAAAGCCCGCTTATTTAAAAAGGGGTATTCTTTTGTAATTAGAATCGTCGGGGTAGGTTTGTGAAATAAGTGGTTTTTGTTAAAAGAAATTTCAAAAAAAAAAGGAAAAATGGAGAAGCTTTAGGGCCAGCTGGTCGGGCTAGGCCCAATGAACGAACCAGCCCAGCAGAGCTGTGCCAAGCCCAATCCGCAAGAGAGCCGGCCCAAGCCCGGGGTATTTATACCCATTTTTAGGGTTTGAGAACCCATTCTCTGCCTCTCCTTCTTCGTGTGCAGCCACCCCCTCTCCGGACCAGCTCCTCTCACCCTCTCATCTCGCCGGACACCCGCGTCTCCGACCTTCTTCACCAACGGCAGCCACCACCTCCCTTCCATCTCACCTTCTCGAGCCAGTTCACGCCACCAACGCGAGCCGCCACCGTCTCCCCCATTTTCCACGTCCAGATCCGCCGTCGTCGTCCACTCCCAGAGCCGAAGAGCTCGTCGTGCTCCCTTCCACAGCCACAACCTCAACCCTTTCTCTCCGTCGTCTTCAACCGTGCTTAGCCCGAGACCCCATCGCCGGCGCTCGCCAGATCCGGTGAGTTATCGCCAGACTCGTCCAAACCCGAAGCGTTTTTCTCAGTCACTCCACCGCTCCCACACCCGTATCAACCGTCGCCGCTTCTTTTTGTTCCGTACGGTGAGGCCACGGTCGCCGGCGTTTCTGCCGGTGACCGTTCAGATTCTGATCAAAACTCTCCCTCTCCCTTTGGTTTTGTTTTTTGAACTACGTCGAATCTGGTTTTTGTTGAAACAGATCCTGTGGATCTGTCTGGTTGTTTGAAAACGGATTTGAATCAAGAACTTTGAGAAACAAATTTGTTAGGAAAATAAACTAAAACGACTTTGGTTTTAAAAGTTGATTTTGTTGTTTTGGAACTGAAATCGTCGGAAATAAAACATTGGTTTTAGAAAATTGAATTAAAGAGAACAATCAGATTTGAATTAAAACGGACCTTGAACTGTTGAACGTGGAACGAATAACCGGACTATTGAAACGGACTTATGATGGGTTTAAAAGTGGAACGCGGAATCGGTGCCTCGGGAACCGTGCCCCAAAACCCGTATCTCGGGAATCGCGCCACGGAACCCGGGTCTCGGAGCCCATGCATTGGGAACCATGCCTCGGAAAACGTGCATCGGGTTCTGTGCTCGGGGCTCGAGTGCTCGAACCCGGTTCTTCGTTTAAATCCCACTCTTAGCCCGCTCGAATTAAAAGGCAACTGTTGAATTTAAATCGAAATCGTCGTAACGTTTAATTCGACTTGGAATCGTTTTTTAGTTTGGCCTTCGCTTTGTTTTAGAGTCCGGCTTCAATCGAAGAGAAGACCGGAGGTAGCAAGCCAGGACGTCAGCAGCTAGGAGACGCAGCTGTCGGTTCGCCTTGAGGTAGGGAAAAGTAGCCGGATCTCGGCCCTGACTAGGGAAAGTTAACAGTAGAATTGCATGTGACACCGGGGTGTCGTGGGTTAAGTAGGTTTATCGAATATTAGAAAGGCATGATACGGGAACGTAGCGAACCTTAGCAATGCATGTGACACTTAGTAGTGTCGTAAGAGCAGTGAACTTATCGATATTAGAATTATTGGAGGCATATGACCATGCCCGGAGGTTGATTGTTTAGTTTATGTCTTGGGTGGCCATGAGAGCCCGTATTACTGTTGTATCTTGGGTGGCCATGAGAGCCCGTACTTTACTGTTGTGTCTTGGGTGGCCATGAGAGCCCGTGTTTTACTGATGGAGTCTTGGGTGGCCATGAGTGCCCGTGGGGTTGTTGAGCCCGTGTTTTACTGTTGGTGTGTCTTGGGAGGCAGTGAGTGCCCGTGGGGTTGTTGAGCCCGTGAGTTATTGTCGGTGTGTCTTGGGTGGCCGTGAGTGCCCGTGGGGTTGTTGAACCCGTGTTTTACCGTTGGTGTCTTGGTGGCCATGAGTGCCTGTGGAGTGTTGAACCGGTCTTGTTGTTGTTTTTTGAACCTTGCTTGTGATTGTGATTGTGTTTGCCCGAGGTTAGTGACCCGACTTTGTGTAGGGAAGTTGCGTGGAGGTTGGCTGGCTTACCTGACAGGGATCGGTAAAGTCGAGCATTCTTTGGCTAACCTGACCTGACATGGATCAGTAGGTTGAGCGTTCTTAGGCGATAAAAGGGCAGCTCCCCTTCCGACTAGCTATCGGAAAAGTAGATCGGTATATCGCCAACAGGTCGACCGCCTGGAGGCTGACAGGGATCGTAAAGTGCGTGGGGCAGGCTCGAGCCCAGCCGGTTAGCAACCAGCACTGAGCAGTTGACTGGAGTGCGATCCGTTGTGATCTTGTTTGGCGTGCGATCCTTTGTGATCTTGTGTGTTGCGTGGTTGTCCTTGTGTCCTTGGAAGAGGTCGTGATCGTTGTGTCGGGTTTACATTACGAGTCCGAGTGTTGAGTATGTTGAGGAAAGTAACGGGTTGTGTGTCAATCGGATTATTTGAGTTGGGGATAGTGATCCCCGGTGTTGGGTCGTTGTTGGTGTTATCGGCATTGTCTACTAATTATGCCGTAGTCAGTCTGTTATCTGTGGTGGTGAGCGAACGCTCACCCCTAGCTGCTTTTCCTACAGGTACTGATCACAGGACGGACTAGGTGAGCTCTTGAAGCGTGAGGAGCTAGGATCGGAGTCCGGGTTTTACTTTTGAGTCTAGTGACATACACCTTGTACTTTGTCCAATTGTTGAGACGTATTTTGAGTTGAAAAATATTATTTGATTAACTAAATGGCGATTTTAAAGTGTTTATTCAAAACAGGTTTCAATTGTTTTATTATTTTAAACGTTCGCGTCCCGAGTTCGGTTTTACTGAAATTGGGGCGTGACAGCTTGGTATCAGAGCTCGAGGTTTCACACCTCGGACTGTACGTCAATTAGGTGGGGAGAGTCGAGTCCGTAAAGTCCCGTTGTGCGTTGGGTACGCAGGTCGGAACTGTGTGTAGACCCGTTGTGTTTTGAGTCATGTTTGTGTTTGTGTGTATGTGCAGTACGGGGTTACTGGCATACTGTTTGTGTGTTGGTGCGTGAAACATTTTTAACCTGTCGCGACTCAACTCAGGAGGGCTCCTGTAGTCGAACGCGACGGTGTTGACGTCAATGGGTACAATGTAGTTCGGGGACGCCTGGACCGGGTTATAGCTACATGATGTCAAGAAATGAGGTTTTAAAATGAAAAGGAGAAAGTTTTAAAATTTGTTGGCCCCGTGGGCGTGTGTGTAAGTTGGTTGGTCCGGTGGGTGTGTTTTGGTTTTGGTTGGCCTTGTCGGCTTGTGATTGAGGTTGGTTGACTTGTGTTTGGTCTTTAAATTGTTGTACGTGGTTTGTTAAATTGGTGGTCAAGCGTGTGTGTCGTTCAAGGCTATTTTTAGGGTTAAAATGGGGGTAAGGTTCGAGTTGAAGCGATTTTGGAAAACAGGTCTGCGCGAGCGTCACGGATCCTGTCACGGATCCGTGACGGACCAGAGCGTTTTGGCGAACTTTAGGCCTTCGTCACGGCTCCGTGACCCCAACCGTGACGGGGTCTGTCACGGATCCGTGATCCCTGTCTTGTTCCACCATCTTGGTTGTGCAGTTTGAGTGTTGGTTTCGCGTGGTTGTGTTCAGGATTGTGTTGGTGGTAGAGGTCGTAATTTCGGTGTTAAAGGATGAGGTCTTGGGTTCGAGACTCATCAATAACCTACGGTAGTGATACAACGCCTTGGGGTGAGAGTCACGCCACGGAGAAGGGTTAAGGTTGATGCACTGCGGCGCCATACAGATTAGTTTCCCCCTATGTGAATGGGTTATTCGAGGTTTCCCTCGCGTGAACGGGTGATTTGAGGTTTCCTTCACGTGAGTGGGTCATTTGAGGTTCCCTACATGATCGAGTAACTAGGGTATCGAGGTTGTGAGCAATAGTGTTTCGCTGAATTGAGAATGTGATCCCCGTTTGAGGTTTCCCTACGTAATCGGGTAATTGGGGTATTGAGGTTGTGAGCAATAATAGTTTGCTGAGTTGAGGATATAATTCTCGTTTCGAGGTTTATCTTACATGAGCGAGTACTTGAGGTGTTGATAGCGTGAGCAGTGTGACGTTTGGCATCAGGTTTTGAGGTAGTGGTTTGCCCTGGTTAGATCGGTAAGTCGTTAATGCTTTACTAGTATGCCATAACCGAACGAGTGTCCGTGGAGGTGAGCAGAACGCTCATCCCCTTTACTACTTTTCCCGCAGGGGACGAGTAGCGAATACTGGTTTGGTTGCGGAAAGTTATAAGTAAAGGCATGTGGGATTGTGTGAGGTTGGTGATATACCGTATCGGGGTGACTATTGGAGTAGTTGTTCGGTCTCTGATTTGGGCGTCATGTTTATTGGGTAACGGGGCGTCACACTCGTTTGCTTCGTCGAGTTGTGCTGAGTTTAGAGCCGTTGAGTCCACCCATGCGTCTGGACACGCCGGTTGGTGGTGGTGTAGTGTTGACTAGGGTCTGTCGTGCCTGCGAAGTTAGAGAAGCGAGCTGATACAGGAGGTTCGAGAGAGGGCTCAAGAGCCCCGATGCTGGATCGAGTCCTCACCCCGAGGATTCGGGTATGTTCAGAGTTGTTAAGCACGATAACGGTAAAGGAGCGAGGTCTTAGAGAGACCGCGAGGTTCCGTGAGGTTCGGCAGCGACTGAGCTTGTGCGTGTATCCGTGGGAAGGATACTTACGAAATGACAACCTTTAACGTAATCTTGGGAATGGATTGGCTGGCGAAGTGCCGAGCCAATACCGACTGTTACAGGCGACACGAAAGGTTCGTGTATTCTGGGAAGTAGGAGCGGAGTTCTCCTGTTGGCTTGTCCGCAATAAAGGAAGTATCGGCCGTGCAGAGCCGAGAGTTACCGCGAGGGGCGTGCGAGTTCCCCGAGGTCTTCCTTGAGGAGTTGAGCGGGTTGCCACCAGTTCGTGAGGTGGAGTTCGGGATTGATCTGGTGCCTGGGACGGTAGCGATATCAATGGAGCCTTACAGGTTCGCGCCAGCCGAGTTGACCGAGCTGAAGAGTCAGCTCGAGGAGCTTCGGGAGAAGGGGTTTATCCAGCCGAGCACATCGCCGTGTGGAGCGCCAGCACTCTTCGTGAAGAAGAAGAGTGGAGAGCTCCGGATGTGCGTGGTGTTGGGTCTCGAGGTAGGGTTGGAGATGAACCAATTCGCAGCGGAAAATCAATGAAAACCAAGAGACAATTAAAACCATGAAACAACTAACAAAGAATGGATTAACAAGAGAAAAATTCAGCACTAGTTCTTACCAAAACAAGAACACCGGTTAACGAATGATTGGCTTGAGTCTCCAAGACGCCTACGTATCCACATGGGAATCAAAGCCACGTAGTTCTTCTCTTTGAGGACTCAAGAACACAAACATGGAGGTGGAAACTAGCCAAACCCGAAATGGCCATGGAAGAGGGAGAGAAAATGTGTTTCCTATTCTTGTCTTGTGTTTGTTATGTTGAAAAAAGATGACTTAAACATAACAAAACCCATACTTGTCCAACTAAAGGCATGGGACAAGTATGGTGTCAAGTAAGGTGTAAATAGGACAAAGTATGGCAAGACAAGATTGGGTTAGGTGGTGAATCACCAACACCTTAATCCTTGTCTTGCTTACTTAGTACTAATTAATCAAGACTTGATTAATTAGTTCCATGGGCCTTGGTTGCATGGGCCTTTCATGGGCCTCTTGGAACATGGCCCGTGGCCATTTCCAACGAGGTCCCGTGATTCGCTCATCGCCTCCATGCCTTCCATACCGGAAATGTCCAACATTATCCGACGCGATCAATCCCAAGACTCCAAGCCTTGTCTCGATCTGTGAAGTCCTATTCACTTACGGGCACATGACCCAAAACCCAGTTTTGGTCATGTCTCGAGACAACTCCCTTTTGGCCATTCTCCATAAATGTGTCAATGAGTTTCATCCTCCGGTGTGACCCTTAGGTTTATGCATGTCAATAGATCAACGTAAAATCCCATTTTACTTGATCCTATTTAAGTGGCAACTAACGAGACTTTAGTATTGCCTGACACTACATAACGAATCGACCCTGTCGATTCTAACCTTTCCGTCGTCCCTGTCATTATCCTTTTATCTCCGATATCCTGATTGAGATAAGGCATAGAGCCGTCATCCTTATTATTCTCAATCACCGTTCCTTGATATGTGAGATGACTGAAGATATGATACCCAGTATCATGTGCATGGCCATGCTATTCTTCCAGTCACTCTCGATCAAGTGGCCGAGAACCGATATCTTTCCCATACCTTAGTATGAGGGATAAATCCCTTAGCCGTCTTTCGTGTCACACATGTAGCCCGTCCCCAAGCCAATCCTGGCCGTTATGGAAGCCCTGTTACGGACAACGTTAGGCTCAGGTCAAACTCAGTTGTTGACTACATAGCGATCACAAAGACTCCTTGGTCTAAGGATACATGACAAGCTACAACACTGAATATGTTCATGACTTAATCTATGGCACATATTCAGGGCGGGTCGTCCAATATCATGTCCCACATGATATCTATGATCAGACTCCGGAATCCCATTCCAATGACTAACAGAACGTAAGCCATAAAGAGCCATCTTTCATACTAGTCGCTTCTATTGAAGCTTTGTTGACTAGGGACCCATCGAGTGTGATCTATCTCGATCTATGGTTCTATTCGCATGGTGGGCATAGATCAGAGCACACATCGATATATTACTCCAACACATAAGTAATATAAAGCCGCTTTAATTTTATTGCAAACGATGATATATACATTTGGACATTTAGGATTGAACTACGGGCACTAAGACTAACAATCTCCCACTTGCCCTAGTTCCAATCTAAACTCCAATATGTCCCCATCGACTTTACATGTCTAACATGTTCAGGCAGTGACACTGCCTTAGTCAAAGGGTTGGCTATGTTATCATCTGTTGCAATATCGGTTATCTTCACTTCACCTCAGTTCAGTATTTATCTGATGAGGTGGATACGCCGCAGTACATGTTTGGATTTGTTATGCGATCTTGGCTTTTAGCTTGCGGAATGGCCCTTGTGTTGTCGCAAAATGGATTCACTGGACTGGATGTGTTTTTAATTACACCCAGCCCTGCCATGAATTTCCAAATCCACATAGCCTCCTTAGCTGCCTCTGCAGCATCCATGTACTTGGCCTCTGTCGTAGATTCGGCAATGGTATCTTGCTTTACGCTTTCCCAGCTAAAGCTCTGCCATTCAGCGTAAACACATATCCTGATTGACTTCTAAAGTCATCTGGATTTGTCTTGGAAAACTAGCGTCTACTCATCCTTCGACGACTAGTTCAGCATCATCTTTCCCCCGGGTTAGAATGATGTCTACTGGTACAACATAAGGCTTACGAGACGTCTTGTCTCATACATGTCATGGCATATATGATCGATCCTGCCCCCAGGCGCATAGGATTCTCATCATCCTTTTCAGCTCATCAGGTGTCTTAGGACACTGAGTCTTGCTGAGATGAATGCCATGACTAGTGGGTAAGAGTCCTTTCTTTGAATCGAGCATTAAGAACCTACTCAATGCCTTGTTCACATAGGTTCCCTGACTTAAATCCAAGACCCTCTTGGTGCGATCTCTACATATCTTAATCCTTAAGATATGAGAAGCATCGCCTAAGTCCTTTATTGAAAAACACTTCCTCAACCAAGCTTTAGTCTCGTGCAAGGTTGGGATGTCGTTTTCAATGAGAACCAGAGAGGTAATATTGCTCCCACTAGCCTTCTTATAAACGCAAGATTCATCCTCGTTCTTGATTAAGCCAAATCCAATTACAGCTTCATCAAAACGAAGGATCCAACTCCGAGAAGTTCGTTTCAATCCATAAATGGATTTCAACAACTTATAAATCTTTCCTTTATTCTTCGGATCGTCAAAACCTTTGGGCCGAGACATACAAACGTACTCAGTCAAATTTCCATTTAGGAAAGCGGTTTTGACATCCACTTGCCATATCTCGTAATTATGATACGCAGTTATGTCAAGAAGAATTTGGATCGATTTTGACCATAGCCACTAAGGAGAAGGTTTCCTCGTAGTCAATCCATTGGATCTGCCTATAACCTTTCGCCACCAGTTGAGCTTTGTAGGTCAGAGGGTTGCCGTCCATGTCCATCTTCACCTTGAAGATCCATTTGCATCCTATGGTCCTCACACCATTGATGGGATCAACCGGTTCCCAGACTCGGTTGTCCGACATGGATTGCATTTCCTCCCTCATGGCTCCCAGCCATAACTCGGAGTTGGGCCCATCCACGACTTCCTGAAAGGTGGCTGGATCATCGTGATCCACCATGACTTCATTGTCACCTCCGGATACCATATCTTGGAGGTGGAAGATTGATCCTTTCAAATCGCCTTGGACCTTCCAGAATTGTAACAGGAATTGGTTCTTACTCTACGACAATCTCTGGCTCCTTTCTACTGGGTTGCCAATTGGTTTAGACAGATCTGTACCATCCTGAATTTCTTCGAGATGCACAGTCCTCCCAATGACGTCTTTGGAAACAAAACTTCTTTTCCATAAAGACCTCACCCCAAGCGACGAACACCAAGTTCTCACTGGGATTGTAGAAATAGTATCCCCTTGTTGCTTTGGGATACCACCCGAAGGTGCATATCTCAGATCTTGGTTCGAGCTTAGTCGAAACCAAATGTTTCACATAAGCCTCGCAACCACAAATCTTTAGGAAGGACAAAGCGGGCATCATCCCGTACCATTTTTAAAATGGTGTCCCTTCCACACCATTCGTCGAAGCCGATTCACTATGAATGCGGTCGTCTCTAGAGCAAAACCCCTAAAAGAGATTGGGAGATCAGTCCAACTAATCATGGAACAGACCATTGTCTAACAATGTCCGATTTCTCCGTTTGGCTACACCTTTCAACTACAGTGACCTAGGAGGAGTCCATTCCAAAAGGATCCCATTCTCTTTTAGATGATCTAATAACTCTGTGGTCAAGTATTTTCCACCTCGATCCAATCGAAGTGCCTTAATACCTTTGTCGAGCTGGTTTTCTACTATAGTCTTAAACTCTTTGAATTTATCAAAAGCTTCAGACTTATGTCTCACCGAATAGACATAACCATATTTACTGTAATCATCAGTAAATGTGATAAAGTAGCTAAAACCCCTCCTGGCAAGTGAACTTATTGGTCTACACACATTCGAGTGTATCAGCCCCAATAATTCACCCGCCCTTTCATCGCGATCGATAAAGGACACTTTAGTCATTTTGCCCATCAAACAAACCTTGCACCTATCGATCGAATGGAATTCGAATGAACCTGAAAGCCCGCACTTCTGAAGTGCTGATAGGCGCTTCTTGTTTATGCGACCCAAATGACAGTACCATAACAGAGTTAGGTTTAAATCGTTGGATTTAGACCTCTTGGTATTAACGGAATATATAGAACTTGAGGCATTGTTACCCATATCTAATATGTACAATCCTCCAACCATGTCAGTACTGGTATAAAACATATCATTGCATAGAACATTGAAAACTCCATTTCCAATATTAACATTATATCCTTCCATGTCAAACACGGATACAGATATAATATTCCTACTAAAAGTAGGTATGCAATATACATTATACAATACTAAGACAAGGCCTCTTGGTAAAGCAAGACTCATGGATCCTACAGCAGTTGCCACAACTCTGAGGTCCATTTCGTGCTTTCAAATCTCTCCTACTTTCAGCCACTATATATTAGTGCATGTGTGAGATTCAGTCATGGTATCTAATACCCATGAATCTTTGGAAGTAGAGAGATGTAGCTCTATAGAGTTAATACCGAATGAAGGCACGATCCCACCGCCCTTCCTTAGATCATCCAGGTTTCCTGATGAAGGCGCAGTCCTACTGCCCTTCTTCAGATCATCCCGGCTATTTGATGAAGGCGCAGTCCCACTGCCCTTCTTCAGATCAGCCGTGAACTTCCTGTAATCCCGGTTCCAATGACCAGCCTGTTGGCAGTAGAAGCAGACATTCTCAGGTGTCTCATCTTTCCTGCCAAGTGCGCATGGGCCCAGCCCTTGCCACTTCCAATTCCCTTGTTGACCATCAGAATATCCTTGGATCCCAGATCCCTGAGATATTCTTCTCAGCAGCTGATGACACTTCATGTAACTCTGATATGGTCTTAGAGACAGCCTTGTCAAGGACATATTCTTTGCGTTCAGACTTGAGGACTATCCTCAAAATTCTGTACCAGTCCAAATAGTTTGTCCCATTTAGTTTGACCCTGTCAAGAATGGTTTTTAATGACAAACTATTAATGTTCGCTGAATTTGCCATTTGATCTACAACAGATAAAATTTAATCAGTAAACTGAATAAATTTTATGAAGATCAAGCTTAAACACCAACAATCGATTCTATACCTTTAGAATCTGAAACCAAGATCCTTGATTCACTCGATTAAGCTGAACTAATGCTCACCACTTAATCGAGCTATGTAGGTAGGACTTCATCCAATCACATCCAATGTGACTCTTGGCTAGGGTATGTACTTATGTACACGACTTACCCTATCTGTTACCCTAGCTCAACCTCAGGCCGAGAATCGTAGTCGGGTCCACCAATTTTCAACTATGGCTCGTCACTATGTAGGTGCTCCGCTAATGCGCACGACACCCACATATGTCGTCCAAACCTACTACCCCGCTTCCCCATGGATGCTCCGCTAATGCGCACGACAACCATAGGACGGGGAGGTAGTAAGGTGTTGATGATTGGGAGGTATCGGACATGACCCGCTTTTACTTGTCCAGTTGTGTTCAAAACTTTGGCACATCCTAGATGCGATGAGCACATCAACTACATTCCAAATGCAATGATGCCTCGAATTACATCCAATGTAATTCTTCCTTTGAACCCGTCAACTACATCCAATGCAATGACGGTTCTAAGGGTTCACACACAAGGATTAAAAGTCCAATTTTATCTTTGCATGTGAGGTGATATGCTCGGTAAATAAAGTTAAGCATGCAATTCTAAAACACATAGAATTAATCATGCATAAACTAAACCAAGCATAAAGCGATAAATGTGCACATAATAGCCCCCTAAACTAACTCCCACTAGCTTCTTGAGCTCCACCGACTCCAAGCCGATGCCAACACCCGAAAAGCCACCAAATCACCTTTTCGCCCTTTCTTCGTCTTGAGTAAAATATTACAATTTAATACACGACTCGCAGGTCGGGAATAAATAAATATTACAAACAAGTGGTTCGACGACCACACCTTGAAAGAATAATTACACGTTAACTCTAACGGCTCGCAGGCCGTGAAAAGCGATAAATAATTAAATTGAGCTCGGGGCTATTATGTACACCATGCCAACATCACATCACACATCGTGTTATCAAACAAGCATGTTATCAAACATCATGTGATTTTCCGGTTTTAATTAATAGCCAAGTTTCGAAATTTTTTGATGCTCGGTTTATCGAAACCGTTCAAAAATGAAACTTTTGAACATTTGATCTTCGAGTTCATCATGACGGTTCCAAACTCGTCATAACTAACAAAACGGTTTAGCCTTGGCATATCAACCATCCAATGGTCATGCTTGGCCTAGCTCCGTCCAACGGAGCCCCGTTCGGTCCCGGTTTCGGCTCCCCGAGAGTCCCGCTCCCGAGACCCAAAAAATCAAATTTTTTTCAAAATTTCCAGATTTGAAATAATTTTCAAAAAATCATTTTACATGCATTAAATCCATAAACAATAATTTAAAACATGTTATCAAACAATTTAGCAAAACAACATGCCAAAAACGAAACTTTCAAGCAAAACCGAAACTTTGAACACCGTCTTGTGAATCCCGAAGGTAGCACGGCTCTGATACCACTGTTGGGTCTCGAGGTAGGGTTGGAGATGAACCAACTCGCAGCGGAAAATCAATGAAAACCAAGAGACAATTAAAACCATGAAACAACTAACAAAGAATGGATTAACTAGAGAACAATTCAGCACTAGTTCTTACCAAAACAAGAACACCGGTTAACGAATGATTGTCTTGAGTCTCCAAGACGCCTACGTATCCACATGGGAATCAAAGCCACGTAGTTCTTCTCTTTGAGGACTCAAGAACACAAACATGGAGGTGGAAACTAGCCAAACCCGAAATGGCCATGGAAGAGGGAGAGAAAATGTGTTTCCTATTCTTGTCTTGTGTTTGTTATGTTGAAAAAAGATGACTTAAACATAACAAAACCCATACTTGTCCAACTAAAGGCATGGGACAAGTATGGTGTCAAGTAAGGTGTAAATAGGACAAAGTATGGCAAGACAAGATTGGGTTAGGTGGTGAATCACCAACACCTTAATCCTTGTCTTGCTTACTTAGTACTAATTAATCAAGACTTGATTAATTAGTTCCATGGGCCTTGGTTGCATGGGCCTTTCATGGGCCTCTTGGAACATGGCCCGTGGCCATTTCCAACGAGGTCCCGTGATTCGCTCATCGCCTCCATGCCTTCCATACCGGAAATGTCCAACATTATCCGACGCGATCAATCCCAAGACTCCAAGCCTTGTCTCGATCTGTGAAGTCCTATTCACTTATGGGCACATGACCCAAAACCCAGTTTTGGTCATGTCCCGAGACAACTCCCTTTTGGCCATTCTCCATAAATGTGTCAATGAGTTTCATCCTCCGGTGTGACCCTTAGGTTTATGCATGTCAATAGAACAACGTAAAATCCCATTTTACTTGATCCTATTTAAGTGGCAACTAACGAGACTTTAGTATTGCCTGACACTACATAACGAATCGACCCTGTCGATTCTAACCTTTCCGTCGTCCCTGTCATTATCCTTTTATCTCCGATATCCTGATTGAGATAAGGCATAGAGCCGTCATCCTTATTATTCTCAATCACCGTTCCTTGATATGTGAGATGACTGAAGATATGATACCCAGTATCATGTGCATGGCCATGCTATTCTTCCAGTCACTCTCGATCAAGTGGCCGAGAACCGATATCTTTCCCATACCTTAGTATGAGGGATAAATCCCTTAGCCGTCTTTCGTGTCACTCATGTAGCCCGTCCCCAAGCCAATCCTGGCCGTTATGGAAGCCCTGTTACGGACAACGTTAGGCTCAGGTCAAACTCAGTTGTTGACTACATAGCGATCACAAAGACTCCTTGGTCTAAGGATACATGACAAGCTACAACACTGAATATGTTCATGACTTAATCTATGGCACATATTCAGGGCGGGTCGTCCAATATCATGTCCCACATGATATCTATGATCAGACTCCGGAATTCCATTCCAATGACTAACAGAACGTAAGCCATAAAGAGCCATCTTTCATACTAGTCGCTTCTAGTGAAGCTTTGTTGACTAGGGACCCATCGAGTGTGATCTATCTCGATCTATGGTTCTATTCGCATGGTGGGCATAGATCAGAGCACACATCGATATATTACTCCAACACATAAGTAATATAAAGCCGCTTTAATTTTATTGCTAACGATGATATATACATTTGGACATTTAGGATTGAACTACGGGCACTAAGACTAACACGTGGACCACCGGAAATTGAACCAGGTTACGGTGAATGACCGATACCCGGTGCTGGAAATTGACGACTTGTTTGACCAGTTGAGAGGGTTGGCGTACTTCTCAAAGATCGACCTGTGATCCGGATACTACCAGTGCGAGTCCGAGAGGTGGACGTCGCAAGGACTGCATTCCGGACATGCTATGAACATTACGAGTTCTGGGTGATGACTTTGGACTGCCGAACGCACCTGCAGCGTTCATAGATCTGATGAACAGTATATTCCGGCCGTTCTTAAATTAGTTTGTGGTGGTGTTTGTAGACGACAAAGATCCGGGAGAGAGTTGCCTGCGGTGCTGACGCCGAGGGCCGGGATCGTTGTACTAATTGGGAGTTACGATATCGCGGAGGTTTGTACATACCTCGTGACGGCGGAGGCGACGAGCTGCGAGAGTCGCAGCATTCGCGTCTAACAGTACACGTGGATGGCACTAAGAGGAGCGCGACATCACGTGGCATATCTAGTGGAGCGGGATGCGGAGAGCGATCGCGCCGTTCGGAGCGTTGTATGGTAGGCCGTGTCGGTCGCCCGTGTGCGGGGCGGAAGTGAGGAATGAGGGTTTACTGGGTCTAGAACTGGACCGAGAGACAGCTTATTCGGTCGTGCCGAAACATGAGCGGTTGAAGACCGCGCAGAGTCAGCAGGAGCTATGCTGACAGACGGCGCCGACCTCTCGAGTCAGCAGTCGGTGATCATGTATCCCTGGAGTTGAGTCCGAAAAGTGGACTGGTGCGTTTCAACCGCGGCGGAGGCGGGTTAGCCTCGCGGTGTATCGAGCCTTTCGAGGTCTTGAGTAGAGGGGAGCAGTTGCATATCGACTTGCACTGCCACCGCAGCATGGAAATATCCACATTTCCCAGTTGCAGAAGTATATGCGGACCCCTCGCACGTCATTGAGTGGGCAGATGTCGAGGTAACGGGTGATGTCTTGTATGAGGAGAAACCAGTTTGGGAAATGGATCCACGGGAGCAGGTCCTGCGCGGAAAGGTTATCCCTTATAACGGGTGCAATGGCGGCACCACGAGACTGAGTCGACTCGGGAATGCGAGGACGAGGTTCGCGCGAAGTACCCCGATCTGTTCGACTCCTGAGGTGCGTTGTTCTAAATTTCGCGGACGAAATTCTTTTAATGGGGGTAGACTGTAAAGCCCGCTTATTTAAAAAGGGGTATTCTTTTGTAATTAGAATTGTCGGGGTAGGTTTGTGCAATAAGTGGTTTTTGTTAAAAGAAATTTCAAAAAAAAAGGAAAAAGGGAGAAGCTTTAGGGCCAGCTGGTCGGGCCAGGCCCAATGAACGAACCAGCCCAGCAGAGCTGTGCCAAGCCCAATCCGCAAGAGAGTCGGCCCAAGCCCGGGGTATTTATACCCATTTTTAGGGTTTGAGAACCCATTCTCTGCCTCTCCTTCTTCGTGTGCAGCCGCCCCCTCTCCCGACCAGCTCCTCTCACCCTCTCATCTCGCCGGACACCCGCGTCTCCGACCTTCGTTCAACCACGGCAGCCACCACCTCCCTTCCCTCTCACCTTCTCGAGCTAGTTCACGCCACCACCGCGAGCCGCCACCGTTTCCCCCATCTTCCACGTCCAGATCCGCCGTCGCCGTCCACTCCCTGAGCCGAAGAGCTCGTCGTGCTCCCTTCCACAGCCACAACCTCAACCCTTTCTCTCCGTCGTCTTCAACCGTGCTTAGCCCGAGCCCCCATCGCCGGCGCTCGCCAGATCCGGTGAGTTATTCAAAACAAGTTTCAATTGTTTTATTATTTTAAACGTTCGCGTCCCGAGTTCGGTTTTACTGAAATTGGGGCGTGACATTTAATTTAACATGCAATTAGCAAACTGTTATAGGGTAAGATCACTGTGGTGATTCTTAACCTGAACTTTGCAAAACCAATAACAATTATACAACATACAATAATTGTTACAAAAAATACATATGATGCTTAAAATGTTATGTGTTGGATGAATGTCTTTTATATTCAGGAAAGCTTCAGACTCAAAACATAAGGGCGGAAACTTTATAGAGTCATAGATGTGATTTTCGAAATAACGGTGCAATAATCATAACATTGCATTTATCATTAGTTTCAAAATAAAATTACATTATTCATAAGTTTCGAAATAAAATTGCATCATAAGTTTCGAAATAAACTGCACGGATCATAAGTTTTGAAATAAACCGCATTTAATCATAATTTTCGAAATAAAAGTGCAAGAATCATGATTTTCGAAATTAAAATGCAAGAATCATGATTTTCGAAATTAAAGTCCATCTGAAAACATTGTTTATTTGAAAAGTCACTGTACATCGAGAAAATCACTTTTCAACCCTTCCGAGGGAAAAAAATCGTTTTTTTTAAATACTGTTAGTCGGAACCACTATTCTTCCAAAATAAAAATTAATTTTTTTTTAAGTCGGAAACACTATTTATCCGAGGGAAAAAATCGTTTATCGGAGTTACTGTTCATCCGGAAAAAAACTTTCTCAAAGTACTATTCAAATCTGGTTACAAAACACTGTTCTAGTCAGATACTATTCAAATCTGGTTAAAGAATACTATTCAAATCTGATTACTATTCAAAATCAGATGTTATTCAAATCTGATTACATAACACTATTTCAATCAGATTACTATTCAAATCAGATTATAAAACACTATTCAAATCAGATTACTATTCAAATCCGATTAATGTTCACAAAAAACACTGTTTCCGAAAACACTGTTCACTCCGGAAAAAATTACACTGTTCACCCGTGGAAAAAATTTATTTTTCCTCAAAAAATTGTTCATCGAATCACTATTCATCGGAAAACACTATTCACTCGAAATCACTGTTCATCCCGAAAATTGCTATTCATCCAAACAATTAACACATATTTTGATCATAAACATTATAGATCTCTAAAACATGCATCAAAAATCATGAAACAGTTATATTCACATTATGGAAAAATTGTGTGCCCTAAACCGTGCTTTGATACCATATGTAAGTCATAATATACATGAACCCTAAATCGTGAGCATCACAATCAATCATAGAATATATAGATGTAGAGAGTTTCAGGAATACCTCCCTTCATGGTTGTGGATGCACTTGTAGTAGATCTTGGTTGGGCATAAGGGACTTGTATCCGGAACGTACTCGGATTGCCTACGTACTCCCAACATTACATGAGAGATCAAAGTCCACGTAGTTCGTCTTATGAACTTCGGTTTCTCTCCTCTTCCTATACACTCTTTTAGGTGTTTGTGTATTGTGTAGTACTTATGATGGAATAAGTTACATGTATTTATAGGTGGAGAGAGGACCAAAATTCCTTATTAGGGTTTCATTAGGATTCAATCTCTACCATCCATCAAAGTAGAGATTGAATTAGGAAAGACTTCTTTACCAATCAATTGATAATTACCATTAATTAGAATAGCACGTTTCCTAAAAAGGATGAGTTTCTAATTGACCACATGATAGAGAAGATAATATTTATATTTAATAACCCAATGAAATATATTTAACACCTTAGAGCACCTCCAACGGTCGTGTCTACGCGTCGTTGCTGGCGTAGACACGACCGTGTAGACACGACTTGTCGTGTCTACGAGGCGTGTCTGCAGGGTCGTTGCTGGTTCTGGCAACGACGCTGCTGGTCGTGTCTGGCGCCAACGGCTAGTCGGCTAGCCAGTCACGACCCGCCACGTGGCGACGCCGACCCCCAAAATCCTTTATAAATACAGATCCACCCCCAACTCGAATTTTACCTTCTCTTCACTGTTTTTAGCTTCCCTTCCTCTATTCTTCATCGAAATCTCTCCAAATTTTTTTTCCTACACTCGTTACGGATCCGAATGAAGCCCTCTAATCCCTTATCGACTCATTGGATGATGAAGACGTGAGTTCTCACCACACCGAAGAGGACTACTTGGGGCACTACTCCTCCTTTTCCCAACTCCTCCAATCGGGGCACTCAACGCCGCTTCCTCCATACACCCCGCCGACCCAATGGCCAGAGTCCCAAGTGCAACCTTCCCAATTCGTTCCAGCCACCCAACCTTGCCAGTCAGCTCCGACGCAAGCGAGGAGGAGGAAGGGGAAGGCGGCGGCATCTTCAGCGAGGCCGAGACCACTTCCGCGACCGAAGTGGACCCCCGAGGAGGAGACCAGATTGGCCCGAGCGTGGCTGAACAACTCGCTCGACCCCATCAACGGGAAGAACCAGAAGAACGACAAGTACTGGCAAAAGGTGCATGCCGAGTACGAGGCGGTTAGACCGGCATCGGACCCACCTCGGGCGTGGATGGCGTGCAAGGACCATTGGCATAAGGTTAAAGGCTTCATCACCAAGTTCCAGGAGAAGTACACCAACTTTGAGAACACGCTGACAAGCGGGAGGAACGAGGTTGACATCCTGGCAGGCGCTGAAAAGGCGTACCTCGAGGATGAAGGGCATGTGTTCAAATTCAAGCATATGTGGCTCATCGTGAGGGGGCAACCTAAGTTTTTCACAAAAAACGTTCCAGAATGTGACATCCCCGACCTTGACCTCAACCTCGACGCCAACAGTGATGGAAGCAAGCGGACGAGGATGGACGAGTCTCGCACTTTTGGAGACGACTTCGACCACGAGTTGAACTCGTTTACCACCGAGGGTCGTCCGATCGGGCAGAAGAGAGCCAAGGCCAGGGCTGGAGGCAAAGCCCAAGCCTCCCAATCCTCCCAGTCGGCGGCGTCCGGGCTACCTCCCGAGCACATGCAGTTCCTCGACACTCTTTCCCAAAGGAAATGGACACAGTTAGAGGGCAAAATTGCGATGCAGAATCAGGTCATGGAGACCCTGAACGCAGTTCTTCGCCAAGACATCACCGACTTGACCGCGGCTGAAAGGGCGTCTCGTGCCTCGCTCATTCAAAGCCTCGGGAAGCGGTTGGAGAACTTGGATTAGCCAAGACTTCAATTTAAATTTAGTTTTTAAATTTAGTTTTTAAATTAATGTACTTTGCGATTTGTTAATAAAAGTTTCAGTCTAGTTGATTTGTGTGTTATTAAAAAAAAATCAATTTTTTATCGAATTATCGGAGCCTCGAGGAGCGTGCCAGGGTTACTATTTGAAATAGTAACCCTAGGTCGTGGCAGCCGCGCCGACCCCGACCCCGACCCCTCCCCTCCTATAAATACCCTCACACCCCTTCTCATTTCTCACACCTGTCACATTCTCTCTCTCCAATTTCTCTCATTTTCTAGCATTTCCTCTTTTTTTCTATCAAGTCGATATGTCTACTTGGGCAACCGGGCCTCTTTGGTCACTAGAGGAAATTCATTTGGTGGTCAATTGGCTCACCCACTACGAGCCCGGGGGTCAGTATTGGCATGGTATGTACGTTGCTTACGTACAAACCGGGAACGATGCTTGGCCGCCACGGACAGAGAAGCAAGTGAAGGACCACTTCCAGAAGATGAGCAAGAAGTGCAAGTGGTTTGATAAAGCCTACCGGAAGAAACTGGCCGACCCTAGGAGAGGGGCAACGGATGACGAAATATATGCCGTGGAATAAACGTCCTGTGTGGGAGATGCTCAAGGACGATGCGAGGTGGCGTTTACATATTAGTAGAAATAGGAATTAGTTTATCGTATTTTAATAATTATGTTTTAAATTATCTACATATGTATTAGCGTTTAAATTATCTAGCGTTTTAAATATTATGTAATGTTTGTGTGGTATGAAATAAAATTAGTATTAAAAATGTGGGGTGCTTTTTTAATTAACTAAAACTGTGTAGACACTACTCCAGACACTGCGTAGACACTACCATTGGAGGAGCAGTGTCTGGAAGCCAAAAACAATGGTTAGACACTGCGCATAGACACTGAGCAGTATCTAACCATTGGAGATGCTCTTAGACTTGTGTTTTGTACTAAATAAATTAATCTTCCTGCACCGTGAAAACCTATAGACCTAAACTTAGAAACTAAGTTTACTAATTCAACATAAATATAGTATTAAGAATCGTCACGGACCAATCACTCATTCACGAAAGAATTGTTCAACGCTGATAAAGAAAAATGGATATGAGATCTCTCTTAAGTAAGCAAAAAGCAATTAAAAGTCATTTGCTTTGGATTAGTATTTGACTTTATCTAATGAAACCAACTAGAAAATGGTGTAATGCATGACTAAAAAAAAGAACACTTCTCTTCAAAGTTCAACCCATACATTTAAATTACAAATTAATCAAACAATAAACGATATACAAATCTACTTTAATTTGGTAAAAGAAATTAAACATCTGGATTATTTGTAGTAAATAACAGGCATGTTGGAATGGACATCCCACATGCCACCTTCCCTCACGTACTCAAGGTACCTCGTGAACTCGGGCCGAGCCGTCGTCTTCCTCTGTCGCCGGCGACCATAAAATAGACTGAACAGCGGGTGGCTCTTATCATCGCCCTTCTTTACCGCCTTTTTCGTCTCCGGCTTCCCGTCGGGATTGACAACTGGTTCCGGCGTACCCAACTTTATTGAAGCTGAAGGCACGCTCCTTGATCTTCTCAACTGTCCCTCCAAATGGGTCGTACCAGATTCGTTGTGCAGCCTCTCGTACGTTCCATGGCTCTTCTTCATACTCAAAGCTCTTGATATTGAGACAAGAACATCACAACTACTAGTGTAATATAGAGCATCTTCCTTGGTGGACACGGTCTTGTTCTGATTATATTACAACATTTGATTTAGACAAACAGCCCAAGACCAAGTTGTTGTTTTTTTTATATTCATATTACGGCTCTTGGGATTGGAGGGCGCAGTCCAAATTTGGGTTTTGGTTTCGAAATCGTTGTTCAACGAATGACATGGAGAAGAGTGGCTAGGCTGCCCAATTCAAAGGGCATAGTTGACATTTCGGTCTCATTTATGTAAGCAAATGCACTATTGTTTTTTTTATTTTGAAAATGCGAATGCACTATTGTGAGTTTTGTAACCACACAACGACTCTTTTTGAACTTTCTTCTCTCTAAACTCTCTCTACAAAGACTTCCTCCTCTGTAATCCTGGAAGCCGCCGGCGGCTTTTCAGGCCATTTTGGTCGGTTGGGAAGCCGCCGGTGTTGTCCTCACCTTCCTCTCCTCTCCCTCTACACGGATCTGGCCTTCGTTTTTCAGATCTGTGGTTTTTAGCCCTCTTCTCTCCTACCTTCTTCTTCTTCAGATCTACCCGCCTCCCCTTTTTCCCCTTTCTTCACCGGCGAACCTCGGATCCGGTTCGGTCCTTTGTTTCCCCTCTTCTCGTTTTGTCTTCTCAGATCTGGCTCAACCTAACCCTGGAGGTCGGTCGGCGTGAGGAGTGGCGAGTGGTGCTCCGGTGAGGGATGAATGGTTCTCCACCGTTAGTCTCCTTCATCGCCACGCGCGGATCTGGTCCTCTGGACTCAGATCTGCTCCGAATCTCGCCTCTGATGGTGTTGGCCACAGGTGGCTCCTCACAGTGACCACTGATGGGGTTTATTTTGCCGATCTTCGTTGCTGTGGAAAAGGGTTCTTGGGTTGCGATGTAGCGGTGTTTCTTCTTCCTACCTCAGCGGGGTCGTCCGGGGTCGAGTGGGACGACTTTCTCCATACTTTGGGTGGAGATTGTTGTGATCCTACTCACCCGCTGAGTTGCTATCTGTTCGGTCCTTGAGATTCAGCGGCTCGTTGAGTTGTCCTGGCCCAGGCGTGGGGCGTTGCAGAGCTGGAGTGGGTCAACTTTTCAACTCCTGTAGTTCGATGGTTGCGGGTCTCTTCGGTTTCGCTTCCTGGGCTCACGTGGCTGGAACTCGGCTTCGTCACTGCAGATTCAGGTAACTCTCCTACTCCTTTCAACTCGATCTGCTATATCATCCCCCCTTTCAACCACCGTTGTTGGTTGGGGCTCACGGTTTTGAGGTGTTGGCCTCTGTGAGCTGTTGTTGGCTTTGTGCCTTGTTTGGGGAAGTGTAGTCAGTTTTGAGTTAGGGATAGGAGAGTGTTTGGTTTGTTTTGTTTGCCGAAGCGATTGATCGGTAGCTTCTTTGGGTATGGATTTGATGCTGTTTCATTGTCGGGGTTGGATTGTTGTTGTTTTTTTCCTGTTCTGGACTTCAAGTTTGAAAATCAGGGTGTTTGAAGACCTATTGTTTTGTTTTGTATCTGTTGTTGTATCTGATCTTCGGATCAGTTAGTTGCCCTTGTTGGCATAGGGTTTTCTTCAAGGTAGTTAATTTGGTACTGAGACCACTTGTTAGCCCTTTGTTGGGTTGGTTTAGGATACATACTCTGTTCATCTAGGACCCTTATACAAGGTGTCCTTTGTTTGTATGTGTTCTATTTGGAGGGTTTCCCTTAGCCTTGCTCTTCATTTTGAAGGCTTGGTCTTTATAAAAAAAATCTGCTGATAAAAAAAAAACCACACAACGACTCCATCAAATTTAATTTTTTTTATGGGAAATAACAGTTTACTGTCATCTATTATATACACTAGGTGTGAGCAACGCGCGATGCGCGATATATCATTAGATAAATTATACATTTTTCGATAGGTCAATCCAGGCTCAAATAATTGAGCAAAATCGAACCTAAAAAAAAATACATGAAAGTAAGTGAAATAAAATATCGGAGAGTTTAAAATGTAGTACATTTTAATTTTTTGTACCACGGTCTAACAATCACAACATGCCAATTAGTTATTTTGGGCCATATTTATTGACGGTAAAGATAAAATCGATAATTGAATGTACGTTCAACAATCATATTACAATAGTACTACTTTAAGTTGTTGTCAACACTATTGGATAAACTCATAAAACTTAAGGCACCCTCAAGTTTGTAGTAACCATACAACTATACTGACTGTAGCGACATAATTTACCATTACTCTTTTGTCATGACTCATGAGACAACTTATTTTAACACTGATGATGACAATCGCCCATATTTTATCCAGATCAAACACTTAAAATAAAAGTATTGATATTCCATTATGTGTCAAAACAAATATGTAAACCATCTAGTTCTTAACAATCAGCAAAGGTTATTATTTGTTAGTAAGCATAATTATAGTCTAATCAATAAATACTACAAATTGCAAAAATCGAGAAGCATAATCACAATCTAATCATTAACTACTACAAATTGCAAGATAGTGTGAAAAAAACTCGGTTTTAATTCAATCGGAGATGAATAGCAAGCATTGCTAACACTCATGCATACAAGTGGCATACACTTAAAGCATCGATCATCTACATATGCAAGAAGGCTCGCCATTTTGTAACAAAGCTCTTCAATTCAATTTGGTTACCGTAGAATAGGCTTGCATTTCAGTCAACTCAATTGTGAAGTGTTAGTTGAGGATAGACTTCCATGAGCAAGCTTCGGGTCACCAATCTTCACAAAAAGAGGGATAACCTCTATAGTTTTGTCCTTCTTTGACTCACCGAGAGAAATCTTGCATCAAAATATTGAACAACCACTACCATTTTTAGTTATACTATTAATCAATTAATAGAAATTGTTAACAAAAGTAAAAATTAAAATCTTAATTAATATAAGTTTGTATAAAAAGGACAAGTATAATAAATAAATAAAAAGCAGTAGATGAATGCAAATGCAAAATTAAAATCACAAAACTGGTACAATCTGGTTGAACACCTGAATGCAAACTGTATGCAGAATTCAAGTCTCTGGTTCTTCTCATTCTCTAAATACGTAGTCCAACTCCCAATATAAATAGAAAACATCAAAACCTATCAGTGCTTGGACTCCTAAATTTGGCTCAAAACCGTTAGAACATGAAACTAAATTACCCAATCAATGGCGTGTGCAACGGAAAGACCAGAGACTTGAACAAAAAAACACATATGCATAGCATCGCAGACTCACAAATCACGCACCAGATACCATTCCAAAATCAAAATCATAGAAATCTAGAAGTTAGGTAAGAAGTTACGGAGAGGAAATCAGAGATGATCGGAGCCGAACTCTTATACAGAACCGGACGACCCGAAACTATTCCTCTTCTTCAGCCCACTTCGTGGATCGTCCATTCCCATGTCAATTTCAACATCTCTGATCCAATCCATCGATCCACGAACAGTACTCGGGTGAAACTCTCTATCAGAGTTGAACTCGTTTCTATTGGCTTCTACTTATGACAATCGCAACCAGAATCGGCCCTAATATACCAGAAACGCATCAGATATGAATTGAGAGAAGGGAAAAACGAAACGGCCGAGCATTGAAAGTAATTGAAACCTAGGACCTAATTAAGAGGGCTTAGAGGGATTAGCATCATTGAGGACGGTTTAATTGCACATTGATAGAAGGATAACAGCAGGAAGAGTTTAAGACTCGTAACAGACGAACGCCAAACTGAAAAAGGAAGAGGGAGCCGAGTCCAAACAAACTTAGAGCATCCACAACCGTGAGATGTTAATCCCACGCTAAACCAATGCCACACCAACGTCTGGGCCGAGAACCCAATGGTTGGGTAACGGTCTCAGCCCGCCAACGCCATATGTGCCGGTAGCGCTATCCATTACTTTTTTTTATTTTTTATTCAACTTTATCCAAGCGGTTGGATATCAATTTCTTTCCTTTTAATTTAAATTTTACAATCAGACGTGTATTATCATTAATGTCTTTTTTTAAAATTTCGGAATTAATTGAAATCTGACAAACGTTAATTGGTTATGAGTTTTGACCCACTAAAAAATTAGGGAAAAACTGATTTAATTCAAAGAAAATTAAAAATAAATTCTTTTTGAAGTGTAATGCACCCATATTTTCAAACCATCAATTATCAAATCAGTTTTTGAGATTTATAAAATATAATAATATGTTTTTAGTTTCAAGAGTAATTAATTTTTTATTTCAAAGATTAAAAATATAATAGGTTTTCAAATTTTATATTTTCATAATATATATTTTTGACACATTTTTTAAATTCCAAAATATATTTTTTATAGCTCAATTTCATGCGCAGTCGATATTTTGAAATAAATTACATATTTATTTTATTACATTAAATTTTATTTTGAAAATAAAAATAAATTAAGTAATTTAATAAAATAATAATAAAATAAAATTTTTATTTTAATTTTACCTTAGCATTGCTCCATTGTAAACAAAAAATTAATTATCACTAAAAAGTATTATCTCTTTTTTCACGTGACACTTGTTTTTCTCTCCTTAAGTGATGCTAAGATAATGCTAGAGATGGGGATGCTCTTTGAGCCAAGAAGTAAGATTTCTAGTAAGTATAGAACGCCACGTCAGCTGTCATGTCAACTGTTAACTTTGCTATTCTATATTATAAGATTGACCTTCCAAAACAGAACCGTAAAGAGAACGCACAACTCTTTTCTAGGGTTTTGCGATTTATAGACGGCAGCGATGGACTTTTCCATTCCCACCGGGCGACGGAGATAGTGGCGAGGAGATGACGGTGTCCGGTTGTTCGATATCTAGCACTCCATCGGCTCGATTTACTCCACAACCCCTCTCGCCAACTTCGGATGGGGGTTCGAGGGAGACGGAACGTCTGGCCTTCACAGTTTGTGAGTGAAGGGAGACAGGACGGCGGCTACAGGAGGTCGGTGTGGCCGAACATCGCAGGGGATTCTATTGGGATTTAGTCGGGGATTATTGAAACGAACCCCGGCGTAGACCAACCCGAGTCAGACCTCGCCGGCGATGGGGAAAGAAGGGTCAGGCGGAGGTGAGATGGGAAGATGGAAGCGGCGGTCGGGGATGGCACCGCTGAGGGTTTCGAAGGACCATCTAGGGGAGCCGGGTTTCAACGGTGGGCCTGCCCATGGGCTCATGGGAGAGGTTAGATGGGCATGGGTCTGGGCCAGGGGGAGGAGCTGGATGGGCTTGGGCATGGACCTGAAGGACGGGTCGTGTTGATCAAGGGATCGGGTCCATCTGGAAACCGAGGCGGGTCACGGTCGAGGGGCCATTCCAGGGGTAATTCGGACCTGGTTCGAAAGAACCCGGGTATGGGGTAGCTCGGAGCAATTGGAATATAATCTGTAGTGGCGGGGGGCAACAAGCACCCTCGCCTTACGCAATGAGTCCGATGTGGTCCAGAGGGGGGTCGTTCGGTTATACCGCCCCTCTGGACGTAAGGTGGCAGTGGTACCACCAAGAACCGGCATGGTACTCCTGTTGGGTCTCTAGGTAGGGTTGGAGATGAACCAACTCGCAGCGGAAAATCAATGAAAACCAAGAGACAATTAGAACCATGAAACAACTAACAAAGAATGGATTAACAAGAGAAAAATTTCAGCACTAGTTCTTATCAAAACAAGAACACCGGTTAACGAATGATTGGCTTGAGTCTCCAAGACGCCTACGTATCCACATGGGAATCAAAGCCACGTAGTTCTCCTCTTTGAGGACTCAAGAACACAAACATGGAGGTGGAAACTAGCCAAACCCGAAATGGCCATGGAAGAGGGAGAGAAAATGTGTTTCCTATTCTTGTCTTGTGTTTGTTATGTTGAAAAAAGATGACTTAAACATAACAAAACCCATACTTGTCCAACTAAAGGCATGGGACAAGTATGGTGTCAAGTAAGGTGTAAATAGGACAAAGTATGGCAAGACAAGATTGGGTTAGGTGGTGAATCACCAACACCTTAATCCTTGTCTTGCTTACTTAGTACTAATTAATCAAGACTTGATTAATTAGTTCCATGGGCCTTGGTTGCATGGGCCTTTCATGGGCCTCTTGGAACATGGCCCGTGGCCATTTCCAATGAGGTCCCGTGATTCGCTCATCGCCTCCAAGCCTTCCATACCGGAAATGTCCAACATTATCCGACGCGATCAATCCCAAGACTCCAAGCCTTGTCTCGATCCGTGAAGTCCTATTCACTTACGGGCACATGACCCAAAACCCAGTTTTGGTCATGTCCCGAGACAACTCCCTTTTGGCCATTCTCCATAAATGTGTCAATGAGTTTCATCCTCCGGTGTGACCCTTAGGTTATGCATGTCAAAAGATCAACGTAAAATCCCATTTTACTTGATCCTATTTAAGTGGCAACTAACGAGAGTTTAGTATTACCTGACACTGCATAGCGAATCGACCCTGTCGTTTCTAACCTTTCCGTCGTCCCTGTCATTATCCTTTTATCTCCGATATCCTGATTGAGATAAGGCATAGAGCCGTCATCCTTATTATTCTCAATCACCGTTCCTTGATATGTGAGATGACTGAAGATATGATACCCAGTATCATGTGCATGGCCATGCTATTCTTCCAGTCACTCTCGATCAAGTGGCCGAGAACCGATATCTTTCCCATACCTTAGTATGAGGGATGAATCCCTTAGCCGTCTTTCGTGTCACTCATGTAGCCCGTCCCCAAGCCAATACTGGCCGTTATGGAAGCCCTGTTACGGACAACGTTAGGCTCAGGTCAAACTCAGTTGTTGACTACATAGCGATCACAAAGACTCCTTGGTCTAAGGATACATGACAAGCTACAACACTGAATATGTTCATGACTTAATCTATGGCACATATTCAGGGCGGGTCGTCCAATATCATGTCCCACATGATATCTATGATCAGACTCCGGAATCTCATTCCAATGACTAACAGAACGTAAGCCATAAAGAGCCATCTTTCATACTAGTCGCTTCTAGTGAAGCTTTGTTGACTAGGGACCCATCGAGTGTGATCTATCTCGATCTATGGTTCTATTCGCATGGTGGGCATAGATCAGAGCACACATCGATATATTACTCCAACACATAAGTAATATAAAGCCGCTTTAATTTTATTGCTAACGATGATATATACATTTGGACATTTAGGATTGAACTACGGGCACTAAGACTAACAATCTCCCACTTGCCCTAGTTCCAATCTAAACTCCAATATGTCCCCATCGACTTTACATGTCTAACATGTTCAGGCAGTGACACTGCCTTAGTCAAAGGGTTGGCTATGTTATCATCTGTTGCAATATCGGTTATCTTCACTTCACCTCAGTTCAGTATTTATCTGATGAGGTGGATACGCCGCAGTACATGTTTGGATTTGTTATGCGATCTAGGCTTTTAGCTTGCGCAATGGCCCTTGTGTTGTCGCAAAATGGATTCACCGGACTGGATGGGTTTTTAATTACACCCAGCCCTGCCATGAATTTCCAAATCCACATAGCCTCCTTAGCTGCCTCTGCAGCATCCATGTACTTGGCCTCTGTCGTAGATTCGGCAATGGTATCTTGCTTTACGCTTTCCCAGCTAAAGCTCTGCCATTCAGCGTAAACACATATCCTGATTAACTTCTAAAGTCATCTAGATTTGTCTTGGAAAACTAGCGTCTACTCATCCTTCGACGACTAGTTCAGCATCATCTTTCCCCCGGGTTAGAATGATGTCTACTGGTACAACATAAGGCTTACGAGACGTCTGGTCTCATACATGTCATGGCATATATGATCGATCCTGCCCCCAGGCGCATAGGATTCTCATCATCCTTTTCAGCTCATCAGGTGTCTTAGGACACTGAGTCTTGCTGAGATGAATGCCATGACTAGTGGGTAAGAGTCCTTTCTTTGAATCGAGCATTAAGAACCTACTCAATGCCTTGTTCACATAGATTCCCTGACTTAAATCCAAGACCCTCTTGGTGCGATCTCTACATATCTTAATCCTTAAGATATGAGAAGCATCGCCTAAGTCCTTTATTGAAAAACACTTCCTCAACCAAGCTTTAGTCTCGTGCAAGGTTGGGATGTCGTTTTCAATGAGAACCAGAGAGGTAATATTGCTCCCACTAGCCTTCTTATAAACGCAAGATTCATCCTCGTTCTTGATTAAGCCAAATCCAATTACAGCTTCATCAAAATGAAGGATCCAACTCCGAGAAGTTCGTTTCAATCCATAAATGGATTTCAACAACTTATAAATCTTTCCTTTATTCTTCGGATCGTCAAAACCTTTGGGCCGAGACATACAAACGTACTCAGTCAAATTTCCATTTAGGAAAGCGGTTTTGACATCCACTTGCCATATCTCGTAATTATGATACGCAGTTATGTCAAGAAGAATTTGGATCGATTTTGACCATAGCCACTAAGGAGAAGGTTTCCTCGTAGTCAATCCATTGGATCTGCCTATAACCTTTCGCCACCAGTTGAGCTTTGTAGGTCAGAGGGTTGCCGTCCATGTCCATCTTCACCTTGAAGATCCATTTGCATCCTATGGTCCTCACACCATTGATGGGATCAACCGGTTCCCAGACTCGGTTGTCCGACATGGATTGCATTTCCTCCCTCATGGCTCCCAGCCATAACTCGGAGTTGGGCCCATCCACGACTTCCTGAAAGGTGGCTGGATCATCGTGATCCACCATGACTTCATTGTCACCTCCGGATACCATATCTTGGAGGTGGAAGATTGATCCTTTCAAATCGCCTTGGACCTTCCGGAATTGTAACAGGAATTGGTTCTTACTCTACGACAATCTCTGGCTTCTTTCTACTGGGTTGCCAATTGGTTTAGACAGATCTGTACCATCCTGAATTTCTTCGAGATGCACAGTCCTCCCAATGACGTCTTTGGAAACAAAACTCCTTTTCCATAAAGACCCCACCCCATGCGACGAACACCATGTTCTCACTGGGATTGTAGAAGTAGTATCCCCTTGTTGCTTTGGGATACCACACGAAGGTGCATATCTCAGATCTTGGTCCGAGCTTAGTCGAAACCAAATGTTTCACATACGCCTCGCAACCACAAATCTTTAGGAAGGACAAAGCAGGCATCATCCCGTACCATTTTAAAATAATATCCCTTCCACACCCTTCGTCGAAGCCCGATTCACTATGAATGCGGTCGTCTCTAGAGCATAATCCCAGAAAGAGATTGGGAGATCAGTCCAACTAATAATGGAACGGATCATTGTCTAACAATGTCCGATTTCTCCGTTTGGCTACACCTTTCAACTACAGTGTCCCGGGAGGAGTCCATTCCAAAAGGATCTCATTCTCTTTTAGATGATCTAATAACTCTGTGGTCAAGTATTTTACACCTCGATCCAATCGAAGTGCCTTAATACCTTTGTCGAGCTGGTTTTCTACTTTAGTCTTAAACTCTTTGAATTTATCAAAAGCTTCAGACTTATGTCTCAGCGAATAGACATAACCATATTTACTGTAATCATCAGTAAATGTGATAAAGTAGCTAAAACCCCTCTTGGCAAGTGAACTTATTGGTCTACACACATTCGAGTGTATCAGCCCCAATAATGCACCCGCCCTTTCATCGCGATCGATAAAAGGGAACTTTAGTCATTTTGCCCATCAAACAAACCTTGCACCTATCGATCGAATGGAATTCGAATGAAACTGAAAGTCCGCACTTCTGAAGTGCTGATAGGTGCTTCTTGTTTATGCGACCTAAATGACAGTGCCATAACAGAGTTAGGTTTAAATCGTTGGATTTAGACCTCTTGGTATTAACGGAATATATAGAACTTGAGGCATTGTTTCCCATATCTAATATGTACAATCCTCCAACCAAGTCAGTACTGGTATAAAACATATCATTGCATAGAACATTGAAAACTCCATTTCCAATATTAACATTATATCCTTCCTTGTCAAACACGGATACAGATATAATATTCCTACTAAAATTAGGTATGCAATATACATTATACAATACTAAGACAAGGCCTCTTGGCAAAGCAAGACTCATGGATCCTACAGCAGTTGCCACAACTCTGAGGTCCACTTCGTGCTTTCCAAACCTCTCCTACTTTCAGCCACCATATATAAGTGCATGTGTGAGATTCAGTCCTGGTATCTAATACCCATGAATCTTTGGAAGTAGAGAGATGTAGCTCTATAGAGTTAATATCGGATGAAGGCACGGTCCCACCGCCCTTCCTTAGATCATCCAGGTTTCCTGATGAAGGCGCAGTCCTACTGCCCTTCTTCAGATCATCCACGCTATTTGATGAAGGCGCAGTCCAACTGCCCTTCTTCAGATCAGCCGTGAACTTCCTGTAATCCCGGTTCCAATGACCAGGCTATTGGCAGTAGAAGCAGACATTCTCATGTGTCTCATCTTTCCTGCCAAGTGCGCATGGGCCCCGCCCTTGCCACTTCCAATTCCCTTGTTGACCATCAGAATATCCTTGGATCCTAGATCCCTGATATATTCTTCTCAGCAGTTAATGACACTTCATCTAACTCTGATATGGTCTTAGAGACAGCCTTGTCAAGGACATATTCTTTGCGTTCAGACTTGAGGACTATCCTCAAAATTCTGTACCAGTCTAAATAGTTTGTCCCATTTAGTTTGACCCTGTCAAGAATGGTTTTTAATGACAAACTATTAATGTTCGCTGAATTTGCCATTTGATCTACAACAGATAAAATTCAATCAGTAAACTGAATAAATTTTATGAAGATCAAGCTTAAACACCAACAATCGATTCTATACCTTTAGAATCTAAAACCAAGATCCTTGATTCACTCGATTAAGTTGAACTAATGCTCACCACTTAATCGAGCTATGTAGGTAGGACTCCATCCAATCACATCCAATGTGACTCTTGGCTAGGGTATGTACTTATGTACACGACTTACCCTATCTGTTACCCTAGCTCAACCTCAGGCTGAGAATCGTAGTCGGGTCCACCAATTTTCAACTATGGCCCGTCACTATGTAGGTGCTCCGCTAATGCGCACGACACCCACATATGTCGTCCAAACCTACTACCCCGCTTTCCCATGGATGCTCCGCTAATGCGCACGACACCCATAGGACGGGGAGGTAGTAAGGTGTTGATAATTGGGAGGTATCGGACATGACCCGTTTTTACTTGTCCGGTTGTGTTTAAAACTTTGACACATCCTAGATGCGATGAGCACATCAACTACATTCCAAATGCAATGATGCCTCAAATTACATCCAATGTAATTCTTCCTTCGAACCCGTCAACTACATCCAATGTAATGACGGTTCTAAGGGCTCACACACAAGGATTAAAATTCCAATTTTATCTTTGCATGTGAGGTGATATGCTCGGTAAATAAAGTTAAGCATGCAATTCTAAAACACATAGAATTAATCATGCATAAAATAAACCAAGCATAAAGCGATAAATGTGCACATAATAGCCCCCTAAACTAACTCCCACTAGCTTCTTGAGCTCCACCGACTCCAAGCCGATGCCAACACCCGAAAAGCCACCAAATGACCTTTTCGCCCTTTCTTCGTCTTGAGTAAAATATTACAAATTAATACACGACTCGCAGGTCGGAAATAAATAAATATTACAAACAAGTGGTTCGACGACCACACCTTGAAAGAATAATTACACGCTAACTCTAACGGCTCGCAGGCCGTGAAAAGCGATAAATAATTAAATCGAGCTCGGGGCTATTATGTACACCATGCCAACATCACATCACACATCGTGTTATCAAACAAGCATGTTATCAAACATCATGTGATTTTCCGGTTTTAATTAATAGCCAAGTTTCGAAATTTTTTGATGCTCAGTTTATCGAAACCGTTCAAAAATGAAACTTTTGAACATTTGATCTTCGAGTTCGTCATGACGGTTCCAAACTCGTCATAACTAAAAAAACGGTTTATCCTTGGCATATCAACCATCCAATGGTCATGCTTGGCCTAGCTCCGTCCAACGGAGCCCCGTTCGGTCCCGGTTTCGGCTCCCCGAGAGTCCCGCTCCCGAGACCCGAAAAATCAAATTTTTTTCAAAATTTCCAGATTTGAAATAATTTTCAAAAATTCATTTTACATGCATTAAATCCATAAACAAGAATTTAAAACATGTTATCAAACAATTTAGCAAAACAACATGCCAAAAACGAAACTTTCAAGCAAAACCGAAACTTTGAACACCGTCTTGTGAATCCCGAAGGTAGCACGGCTCTGATACCACTGTTGGGTCTCTAGGTAGGGTTGGAGATGAACCAACTCGCAGCGGAAAATCAATGAAAACCAAGAGACAATTAGAACCATGAAACAACTAACAAAGAATGGATTAACAAGAGAAAAATTTCAGCACTAGTTCTTACCAAAACAAGAACACCGGTTAACGAATGATTGGCTTGAGTCTCCAAGACGCCTACGTATCCACATGGGAATCAAAGCCACGTAGTTCTTCTCTTTGAGGACTCAAGAACACAAACATGGAGGTGGAAACTAGCCAAACCCGAAATGGCCATGGAAGAGGGAGAGAAAATGTGTTTCCTATTCTTGTCTTGTGTTTGTTATGTTGAAAAAAGATGACTTAAACATAACAAAACTCATACTTGTCCAACTAAAGGCATGGGACAAGTATGGTGTCAAGTAAGGTGTAAATAGGACAAAGTATGGCAAGACAAGATTGGGTTAGGTGGTGAATCACCAACACCTTAATCCTTGTCTTGCTTACTTAGTACTAATTAATCAAGACTTGATTAATTAGTTCCATGGGCCTTGGTTGCATGGGCCTTTCATGGGCCTCTTGGAACATGGCTCGTGGCCATTTCCAATGAGGTCCCGTGATTCGCTCATCGCCTCCAAGCCTTCCATACCGGAAATGTCCAACATTATCCGACACGATCAATCCCAAGACTCCAAGCCTTGTCTCGATCCGTGAAGTCCTATTCACTTACTGGCACATGACCCAAAACCCAGTTTTGGTCATGTCCCGAGACAACTCCCTTTTGGCCATTCTCCATAAATGTGTCAATGAGTTTCATCCTCCGGTGTGACCCTTAGGTTATGTATGTCAATAGATCAACGTAAAATCCCATTTTACTTGATCCTATTTAAGTGGCAACTAACGAGAGTTTAGTATTGCCTGACACTGCATAGCGAATCGACCCTGTCGTTTCTAACCTTTCCGTCGTCCCTGTCATTATCCTTTTATCTCCGATATCCTGATTGAGATAAGGCATAGAGCCGTCATCCTTATTATTCTCAATCACCGTTCCTTGATATGTGAGATGACTGAAGATATGATACCCAGTATCATGTGCATGGCCATGCTATTCTTCCAGTCACTCTCGATCAAGTGGCCGAGAACCGATATCTTTCCCATACCTTAGTATGAGGGATGAATCCTTTAGCCGTCTTTCGTGTCACTCATGTAGCCCGTCCCCAAGCCAATCCTGGCCGTTATGGAAGCCCTGTTACGGACAACGTTAGGCTCAGGTCAAACTCAGTTGTTGACTACATAGCGATCACAAAGACTCCTTGGTCTAAGGATACATGACAAGCTACAACACTGAATATGTTCATGACTTAATCTATGGCACATATTCAGGGCGGGTCGTCCAATATCATGTCCCACATGATATCTATGATCAGACTCCGGAATCTCATTCCAATGACTAACAGAACGTAAGCTATAAAGAGCCATCTTTCATACTAGTCGCTTCTAGTGAAGCTTTGTTGACTAGGGACCCATCGAGTGTGATCTATCTCGATCTATGGTTCTATTCGCATGGTGGGCATAGATCAGAGCACACATCGATATATTACTCCAACACATAAGTAATATAAAGCCTCTTTAATTTTATTGCTAACGATGATATATACATTTGGACATTTAGGATTGAACTACGGGCACTAAGACTAACAACTCCCCTACCAGCTCGGAGGTCAGCAATCCCGCATTTTAGAGCCGTACCAGTATCAGTAAAGGAAGGATGACGCATGCTGACAACCTGGGGGAGTTTGCAGTCCACCAAGATATCTATCTAGTAACAGGTCCGCTCGATCCTAGCTTTCGCCAGTCTAGTCTCGCTGCCTCGGTGTCGTCAGACGCTACAACAACATCACCCTCTAGGCGCCTTCAGAGAGTAGTCGGAAACAAAGAGTTTTTATTTTTCTGCCAGAGTATCCTCCATAGTAGGAACTCGAACGATGTTAGTTATTTCTGTTACATTTGGTCTGGTGTTTTAGTGCTTTTAGGCCTGTAAACACTGGTTTTTAATAATATATCTACTCGTTTACCATTAAAAATCCATCTATTATATACATGTTTTTAACTTTATTGTCTTCGTACCCTATAATACAAGGTTAATTGCTGAAAATTACAATAGGTTTTGTCGACATGTTAAAAATTATATTCAAATTAAAAATTGATAAAAATATACTCACAATCTTTTGTTATAAACAATAAACATAATATTCTAGATAGGATATATAGACGATACATATATCATTAAAACATAGTGTGGTCAAAATATATAATAGGGTAAACTTCATCTCACTACCCTTAAAATGCTTGCGTTTCGTCTCACTACCCTAACCAAATTTTATTGCACCTCACTACCCTAACGAAACTTTGAGTTGCAGTTTCATACCCGCCGTCAACTTGACATCCATTTTTGGATGGAAAATGGTAAAAATTCCAAAATATCCCTCACTAACACTCAAATTTTCAAAAGCATGTCATTGGTTTTCAAAAATTCTTTTTATTTATTTATTTTATAAAAATAAGTTTTTTATTTTACAAAATTTAGATTTTATTTTAAAAAATAAATCTTTTATATAAAAAAATCAGAATTTATTTAAAAAAATCAGTTTATTTATTTTTAATTCCGTTTTTTTATTTATAAATCAGATTTTATTTTTTTTAAATCATATTTTATATAAAATTATTTTTATTTTCTAAAAATTAGATTTTATTTTAAAAAATCAATCTTCTATTTAAAAGAATCATATTTTATTTTAAAAAATCAGTTTATTTATTTTTAATTAAAATTTTCTATTTTGAAAATCATTTTATATTTTTTTTAAATCAGAGTTGTTTTTTAAAGTTATTTTTATTTATTAAAATTAGTTTTTTTTTTCAAAAAACTCATTTTATTTTGTCTAAAAAAACTTATATTTTTTCTTTATTTTATTTTATTTTATTAATTCTTTAATTTCTTTATTATCAATTAATTGTTTTAATCTATCATTAATTGTGTTCATCCAAAAAGGGGGATCTGGGTTCATCCAAATCAACAGATCTGAACCATTGGCAACTACCTCACCCCTCTTCAGATTTCAAACCTTTTCTCAAAACATAAGAACAGAACAAATCAAACCTTTTCTCAAATTCTGCTAAAAAAACTCAATAATTCTGTAGGTTTGGCCGGTCGGAATCAAACCCTCAAACCCAACCTCCATTGATTCTGACCTCCATCGTCCTTAAACACGCGGATTTGCAGAGCTCTACGGGGTCTCCAGCTCGAGGCAGCCTGAGCTTCTCGACCTCGACGTCTCCGCCCCTGTTGTTACTCAAGCACGACGCCTCTCCAGCGGCTACGAGATGGCACCCAACTCGCCAGCTAGCGACTACGAGATGGAACCCAACTCGCCGGCTAATTTTGGGTTCCCGAGCTCCACCACCACTAGCCTCCAATTTGAACCCCACCGCCACCATAGAGAACGAAGGATGTGGCTTCAAGGATTAGGTATATTGGAAATAAAGGATAAATACAACGAAGATAGTGGATTTCAAGGGGTATGGTTTAAAGGAATGGTTTGAGATTTGGAGCTGCTTCAAGGATTTGGGAAGATGAAGGGGACGAACAGGTTTGGGAAGATGAAGAATTTAAAATATTAGGTTAGAAAGGGAAAAATTAAAAGGCACTACAAATTAAAAGAGATTAGGGGTACTATTGTCATTTTTCAAAATATTGGGGCATGTGCTAGGCACATGACCATTTTCCATCCAAAATGGATGGAAAATTAACGGTAGGTATTAAATTGACACTATAAGTTTCGTTAGGGTAGTGAGGCGTAACAAAGTTTGGTTAGGGTAGTGAGCTGAAACCCAAGTATTTTTAGGGTAGTAAAATAAAGTTTACCCTATATAATATTAAAGAGTATTGTGGTCAAAACATATAACATTTAAAAATAATATAATAAAACATATAAGCCAATACTTGACTGGACATACTATTTTGTTCTTTATTATAACATGAGACTAGGACAATACTTATTGTATATTAGGTTAAATATAGAAACTTATTTTTAAGTATCGGTCACGAACACTACACTACCCAACATTTTAAAATGACAAATGCATTATCTTAAGTATTGGTCACGCGATTTTGTTGGTAAAAATGATGGAATTTTCCATTTGGTTAGTCATATGACCTCATGTGTCATTTAATGGATGGTAAAATAATAATTTTACCCCTACTTATTTGACTTCTATACGTTTTATGCGGAACATTATCATTGTACACTCGTTATTTTTCCTTCTAAAATGTATATAGGTCAAATAATTAAGGACAAAGTTTTGATTTTACCATCCATTAAATGACACATGAGGTCATATAACTAACGAAATGAAAATTCCCGTCAATTTTTACCAACAAAATTGTGTGACCAATACTTAAGGTATTGCATTTGTCCTTTTGAAACGTTGGGTAGTGTAGTGTTTGTTAAGAATAAGTTTCAATATTTAACCCTTGTATATTTTTATCCACTTTTAAATGTAGTGTAGTATTTAGCAAGTGGACAACTTTTTTGTAGTTCTTAGAAATTGCCCTATACTCTTTAGGATGTACCATCGGTTACACTACATGAGACTGTTAATATTTCAAACACGTAGTAGGAGCGGGTCTTATTTGGGCGAAAGTCGGACCCAATATTATAAGGAGAATATGTGGATTCAAGCCGATGTAGAGGAAAACCCGTCTAGTAGAAGTTGAAGCCCTATGTGATGGGATCATCATCCCCAATGGTAATGGGGTACTTGTGATTCCGGTGCTACTCTCTCCTCTGTCGGCATGCTTGTTGGAAGAGGAGGTAGTTGAGGTCCCGTACCTTCCGGTGAGCCCATCGGTCCTCTCCCGACAACAGTTTTCCATGCTGAGAAAATTGTGGACCACCAAGCCACCTCACAAGGAGACCCTCCTCTAGATAATCTCTAGGGAATGGGGGAAGTCGGCCGATGGTTTGGTCATAAAATACTTCGGGCCGGGGGTGTTCGAGTTCCATTTCGAAACGACGGCGACACGATCATGGGTTTGGTGGAACGAGCCATAGTGCTTTGACGGTCGGTCCCTCTTGTTGGATAATTTGGATAAGGAGCCTCCGGCCTTGGACCGCCTACAATTATGGGTGCACGCCCACAGCCTCTCTCTAGTAGTGCGCACTAAGTCAACGGGAGAGACAATCGGTCGACACTAGGGCTGTTGTCGAGGTCCTGTGTGACCAATGGGGTATCTGCTGGGGTGGTGCAGTGAATGTCTGCTTTTGGCACCTTGTGGAGCGCCCTATCCGCCGGCAGCTACTGCTCCGCTTCTGGGAATTCCCCGAGGCGGTTTGTGTCACTCTTACCTATACAAAACTTCCCGTGTTTTACTTTAATTTTGGTCTGATTAGTCACATGATGCCTGACTGTGATCAGGAGTTGGTGGGTAAGCCCAAACTAGACTCCTTCGTCCTGGAGTGTTAGAAAGACCGTCACCCAAAGACGTATGCGACGGAATGGGACGATCAAACTCCCCATCGACCAGTATCCTTGACTTCTGCACCTCAAGGTCCCTTGTCTCGGGGCATGGGGCCAATTGTATCCTCGGCTACTGCACCTCAAGGGGTGAGCCCTTGGCGGGTCTCTCAACCTCGGTTGAGTGATCCAGGTTGGAAGAACTTGGTGATCGGCCAACCTGTCAAGGGCAGTAAAGCCAACCCCTCATGCCTGCTTGTGCATAGAGATAGAACTGGACTTGGAGCTGGAGTTGAGTCTAGTGGTGGAGCGGGAGGTGGGGGGTGAAATGGGGTTCTTAGGGGAACCCCGGGATGATCAAGATCGAGCCAGGAAGATGACCCGAATGGAGGAATGAAAGGGATTCAGTGCTCTAGGGACTGGCCCTAGGAGGGGTCCTTTGGAAGAGCTCTGCCTCCCTTGGAAGCTGGTGTCAACAGGTTCGGTAGTAGTCCACATAATATGCAGCAGTTAGGCATGACCTTGAGCAGCATTCATCGGTTTCATTGTTATTTACTTTTTGTTCGCCTTTATGGATCCCCTACAAATCGATTATGTCGGGTTTTTTTCCACAGAGTTATGAGTAGACAGACCTTAGGGGTTCGATATCATGTAATAACTCTTCTACTGTGATTAGAGGTTTCCTTGATGGACTTCCTTTATTAGCTTGAAGTCTAAATTAATGAAATCGTAATTTTTAGTCAAAAAAAAGTGTAAATGGGAGTACTACATAGGCAATATTTTATAGATACACAAATCAATCAGGTGAGGGAATCATAACTATTTGACTTTGACTAGGCTATTTGGTCTTTTACCATTTAAAACTTGGAAGTTGTTGTAAAATAATGAATCAGCCAAGATTTCATTATATATATGGAAAGTGCCTTATCGTACCTCAATCTGAAGACAAAATAATACTTAGTTGCTTTATACATGCTCTGAACTGTTGAAAGTTTAATATAATAAAGAATTAGACATGTATATAATAAACTCTCATACAGACTAATTCTTTCACCGTAGTAGTGCTTTGTATTCAATGAAACAAGTCTTTATATAGACCTTTTTCATGGGCTTAGTCATCTTTTACAAGCAACGTATGCAAACCATGTGTCTTAATAGTGGGGTCACTATATGACTTATAATACTTCAGCCTCAAAGGTGGTCCACATATTCACAACACTCCCCTTTGGACCACCGTTTTATATATTTTGGACGTGCTTCAAGTTGCCTCGTTAAACACCTCCTCAGGAAAACCTAGCGGGACAAAACCTGTAAGGAAAAGAGTGCAATACACAAAATTTGCTTGAAGTTGTGCTTGATGTTGCCTCGTTAAAAATCTTTCCAAGAAAACCATGTGGGATAAAACTTGGATAAGGGGAAAAAGAGTACAGCGCACAAAACTTGTCTCCCCCTGACTTCAGGCAGGTTACTTTGGTTGCTTGGTTGAGTCGGCGCATCCTGATCTTGAACATTAACTTCTCAACAAGTGGATGTCAAAAAGGCCATATCGAGTAGGTTGTTTCTTCCATTTACTTCTTTCTGGGAGCTGGATGTGCATAACAGCTGCCTCGTTAAAATCCTTTCCAAGAAAACCTTGTGGTACAAAGCCTGAATTAGGGAAAAAGAGTGCAACGCACCTAAACATATTCCCCCTGATTGTTTCTCCCTCTGAAGACCGACTCGGTAATCTCGATTGCTTGCAAAGTCGACTCATATTATCTAATAAACTGATTTTCCCCCAAAAACTGATGTTGCCCAGATTTCAATGAATCAAACATGTAGGATTTTCACTACTTGATTCTGATTGACGTCAATCTCTCAGGACTCTTCTGGATTTCATGATTATATCATAATTTGGTACGAAAACTGGTCGGTTGCAACTGAAAAAAATTGAAAACTGTCTTCCCAAATTATAATTGTCCTGGGACGCACTTTCCAGATCTGATTCTATTTCAAAAGCTGGTTAGTAGCTTCCGAGCTCAAATCGGCTAGCACATTTAATGCGAATTCTATATCAAGCCTTATACATTGCAATAAGATATGGTACTCCAGGACCAAATATTTTTTCATATATTTGAGATAAATGAGATCCTCTTTAGGATCTAAATATCGATCGATCGTTTGAGTATCAAGTCGAAACATTTCAAACGTATCTTAACATATGTATACTTATTGATCCATTTTAAATATGCTCGATCTTCAGGCCGAGACAGTATTTCATCATGTAACATTCATTTGAAAGTCTCTTTCTTTAGACATACCGTAGTTTTAAGGATCTCTTTAGGAGTCCATATCAAATTGACACACACTGCTTACTGAGTACATGATTTCTCATACCATGTCTCATTGCCTCATGCAAATTAAACCCTTCAGAGAGTCATTTCTCTAGATAGTTTTAAATCCTTTGGGGTATGACATTGCTTCTGGCAATTTAAATTTTCATAGGATTTGCTTCAGGCAGTGCATGAGATTTGCTTCAGGAAAATTGCAATGCTTCAGGCAATGCATGGTATTAGCTTCAGGAAAATTGCAATGCTTCAGGCAATGCAAGTCCTTCGGGGACTTTTATAAATATTGGCACTCAAAGTACCATTAGCAGTGAATACGTTCAATATACCATGGTGATCACACATCATAACTTTATCAAAAGTTGACTTCAAGTCATTCGAATATAATACCTTTATAAGGCGTGGTTTATATTCAGCATCTTTGTTTTCTCATTCATATATACCCAGCTGGAACAACATCTTTTGATGTTTTGATCATGATTTTGAACATTGTACATTATGCCAATAAGTCAAGTCTTCTAGAATGACATTTTCTCGTATTAGCCAAACATGCTTTTAAATGACATTAGTCAACACCACGTGGTTTAATGTCAAAATCATCTACCATTTCAATCATGGTAATAGTATTGCCCTTATCAATGGAAACCGATTTTCGATTCCATGATTTCTTTTAAATGTGAGTAATTCATATGAGTTTCCTCATTTCTTTTTTCTTGCAACTCTTTTGGAGTATTAGAGCCTTTTGGCACTTCCGGACCGATTGGTTCTTCAAGAACTGCTTATTGTGGTTCTTCTATAACTAACGCTTTTGTTGGAACTGATATTCTTATCAATTTTGAGAATCATGCTCATTCATGATTTGCCTGATTCTTTCTTTCTTAGAATCAATATTCTTTTATTCAAGTAGCCTCTCACGCTTCTGGCGTGTACAAGAGGAGCCATTCCCGTTTTCACAAAGCTTTTAAATCTTTGCAAGTATTTTGGCATGACCTGATTATTTTTCTAAATGCGTCTAGCATTTGCTCTGCAACATTTTTCAAATGTGCGAGCTTATGTACTTCAGGTACATATGATGGGACAAAAATAATTTTCCAAAACATTTCACGCCTTACTTCAGGAAGGTCTTTTCCTTCACTTGAAGGTGAAGGATATGGTCTCATCAAAAATGAAACTAACAAATCATGCAATAAACATCTTGTCCTTCAAGGACTCAAGATACCAGAATTGTCACGACGATCAAAATTTATAAAGCGTGTCAATAACTTAGCAAATGCAATGTTACACAACAAGATCATCTATTGGATGCATCTCTTATTAAGTAAGTATGGACATATATATCCTCATGAATTCTCTACATGAGTAATTGAAATTTCATATTAAAATTTTCTTTATATGGTTGGACCATAAACTATATCATGTGAGAAGCAGGACGAAATATTTATAGGACATTGGAACCTTCTAGTGTTTTAATGAATGTCCACATTAATTCTTAATGATCCAACATATCATCGTCGATCCTAAATGATCATGACGAATACGTCGACGTATAAAACATTTTTATTATTGAACTTCTGGTTCAATATAGCGTAGGAATAATTGTTCTCATGCGTGTACAGTAAAACTCATGTATCAAAGCATTTAGCTTTTCAGTACTTGCTTTTCACTTTAATCACTTCAGGTGATACTTGAGAAACACAGTCTCATTTGTGGTTCAACATGACAGGTATCAAATTATGCATCGTCAACACTGAGTAGATGTATCTGGATCTACTGTCATATAGAGCATTATGAGTGCTTAACTTCATTGTAATTCTCAACGACATGGTAGCTCTTCTGGAGCCCGTAATTACAATGGCACCAAAAATATTGTTATCCTTTACCTCAACCAAGGTTAAATATGAAAAAATGTTTCTCATTCTTTAGGGCACTATTGTGTAGTGATACACATATCATTTTCATTTTCGCACATGAATTGATCGCTTCATGGATCAATATATAATCAACGAAATGGATCATAATCATATGAACTATATCGTCATCTTTAAATACGTTTGAGATATTAAATTCATTTAGATCTTCAGGATCTAGGTCATCGATCAGACTTTATCTCTATCATCCTTTCCTTTTTCCCTTAGTTGATGCTTGATATAAAGTCATCAAAACATTTGGTCATACAAAAGGTAATCAAACGATGATCTCTCCCATCTCGTATTTGAGCGTATACTTTCAACATTTATGGGAGGTCAGGTTTATATGAACTTCTGGTCGGTATGAACTTTTGGCCATACGACATTTAACAATACTGCACATACTAAATTCTCCTGAAACGAATAGTTCAATACATTTATCTCAAATTGTTTGAAATTTTAAGTCTGTATGGACTTCTGGTCATACGATATTTAGCGATAGTTCACATACATATTTTCATTTGAACGAATGTGTTAACAAATTTATCTAAGTCATGTGAAAGTTTGGTCTGTATGAACTTCTGCTCATACGACATTTAAGAATGATGCACATATCCTGTTTCACTTGAACGAATAGTTCAATGAACTTGTTCTTAACGGTTTTGGGACTTCGGGTCTAAAGTATCATGATATTTGTAAAGTTCGGGTTACAAATAGGGGTTACTCCATGTCCTAACGCCCAACTTTCAGAAATTGTTAAATCCAAACCCTGTACAATTGAAATTGCCATGTAGTAACGGTCAATTAACTGAAATTGCCAACTGTTTCTAATTTTAAACGGACGTTAACTTGGCCAAGTGAAAAGTCGAGTTTACCCTCAAATATGTTCTTCCTTCGGATGTTAACTTGGCCTAACTTCATCTCTTTGTGACCTAATATCTTCATCTTAGCTCTTCGAACTTCATCTCTTTGTGTCCAAGCTTCGAATTTCATCTCTTCGTGACCTCAGCTCGCGCAAGCTCCATTATAAAATGAGTCACGTGGGCAGCACGTGATTCACTGTTCACAGAAGAAGTCAATTTAAACAATACTTTTTGATTTCTAATAATTCAGTTTTGAAATTCGTTACTATTTGACAATTTTCCAAAGCTTGGGTGCGGATTTGACAATTAAATGTAGTAGGAGGTTAGGACATGGAGTAAACCCTTACAAATATACATCATTTGAGTCATCATAATTAACTATATAAAACCACACAATGAGCGAACTCATGGGGTGAACATCATAAATGCAGAAATTAAATATATGCATAACAGCACAACGAGCGAACTCGCGGGTATAAAAAATATATAAATAAAGTATATACATAACCACACAACGAGCGAACTCATGAGGTAAGCATAATAAACGCTGAAATTAAATATATAAGTCTAACCGCACAACGAGCAAGCTCGTAGGGTAGACATACTAAATATAAATAGTTGCATATAAAAGTTTAGGCTTGAGGCCTTGGACACAAAATACAGGCTTCAGGTCAGTGGTTTCGTCTTGTGACCTTAATAGAAGTTACAAGTGTCAGGCATGTGGTCTATATTATGCCTTTACAGACATTTTACAGTCTTCGGGCATGTGGTTTGTCAATCGGTCTTAAATACAAGTACCAAGCTTCGGGATTGTATTTATCGTTTCACGTAAAAAGGCAAGTATCAAGCTTCAAGCTTGTAATTTATCATTTGGTCGTAAAAGGCAAGTACTAAGCTCTAGGCTTGTGATTTATCATTTGGCCGTAAAAGACAAGAACCAAGCTTCAGGCTTGTGATTAATCATTTGGCCGTAAAATCAAGTACCAAACTTCGGCCCTATGATTTCTCATTTTTTTTCCGTTAAGGCACATATCAAGTTTTGGCATGCGATTTTTTCATTTGGCCGTTATGGCACATATCAGGCTTCGACATGCGTTTTTCATCTGGCCGTTAAGGCACATATCAAGTTTCGGCATGCGATTTTTCATTTCGCCGTTATGGCACATATCAAGGTTCGACATGCATTTTTCATCTAGCCGTTAAGGCACATATCAAGTTTCGGCATGCGTTTTTCATCTAGCCGTTAAGGCACGTATCAAGTTTCGGCATGCGGTTTTTATTTGGCCGTTATGGCACATATCAAGGTTCGACATGCGTTTTCATTTGGCCGTTAAGGCACATATCTAGCATTGTCCTACAAATTTTCATTTGGAGCTTCTGGTCTCAAATGATTCAGTTTCGATATAAAGTCGCTCCTCAAATAGAGTCAGTAAAATAAAATTATATAAACCAGAATTTTAGTATATAACCGAAATTTTAATACTGTAAAGACCAGAGAAAATTATGATTTTAAATCATTGTTGGAACGTCGTTGTTCGAAGTAACGAATCAATTTTTTGGATTGAGTTCAAAAAAAAAGAATAAAGAAAATTCAAAAAAAGAAGAAAAAAAGAGGAGTTGTTTTAGACTGGGCCGGAGTGGTGTGGGCCCAAGTCTGCTCGCGCGCACCAAACCGGACCCAAGCCCACGAGCTGAAACCCTAGTCGTCGAGCCTTCTTCTCTTCCTGACTGTGCATGCCTCCCAAGACGCACCAACATCGCCTCCTCACCTCCCTCTCTCGTCTCTCTCTCCTTCGATCACTCTCGATCCGTCCTCACCGTTCACTCGCCCTTCTCCTCCCCAGATCTGCACTAAACGACGTCGTGTCGTGCCTCTCCCTTCCGAGTTCAATTCGAACGTCGCAAGTAGCGAGTGCGGGACGCCGTCGCCGGAAGCCCTCGCACGGTCTCCCTTGGCCGGACTCGATTCGCACCGCACTCGTGCCATTTCTCAGCACAGGTACACGACGCGTCAGTCTCGCTCTCCCATCTCGATTTTTCCTCCCGTCGCTCGAGCCCCAGCCTCGTCGCACTCTCGCCGGCGAGCTTCGATCCCGCAAAGCGATTTGGGACGGAGGAACCGTGGGACTCGCACCCAGACGTCTCCTCCCTCACCCAATCGTCGCCAGAGCTCGGACATCTCCTCCCCAGCTCTCCTCTGCACCTCCCTCCGAGCCCTTCTACCGTTGCCGTCGCCGGAGAACGGGACCCAAAACCCTAACCTCGAGTTACTACGTTTCCAGATCTAAGCCTCGCGAAATTGGTCCTTGGGCCGGGAAGACAGAGCGGGCCTTGGGCCCAGGTCGGACCTCGGGCCTGACCGGACCGCGGGCCAAGCCCAGGTTCCTGGACCGGGTCCGGATCGGGTCGGGCTCGGACCGGGTCTGGACCGGGTTCGGACTCGGATCCGGGTCGGACTCGGGTCAGGCCAGCTTTTTAAAATTAATTTAAATTAATAAATAATTGGGATTTGAAATCAGATAAACACCTGGACTTATCGGACAACTTAACGGACTTTTGGACATCGAACTGTGGACTTCATTATTAAATTTGAGAACCGCTACGGGTTGGACCGGGACTGATACCGTCCCTTTTATGTGTTATACCAGGCCTTTACCCCGAGCACGGAGAAGACCGGTGTTGGCGAGGACGTCAGCAGCTAGGAGACGCAGTTGTCGGTTCTTCAAGAGGTAGGGATTTCCTCGAACCCGCTTTATTTCGGACGTACTAGAATGCATATAGGGAAACCTAAAACCGGTTAAAGAACTAGTATGCATATAGGATGTGAATCACTAGCGTAGAAGTATCGACTGTGAACATTTATGATTCTGTCTTAGGAACTTGTCGTGCTGGTAGAATCAGGCCAGGTCGTGCCCGTAGGATTGATTGTTGTTTGAGGATTTTGTGTTGTGTTGTTTGAACGTTTAATAAAAGATAAACATGAAAACGAGTAGAGTTGACTTGAGAATGCATGATAGTGATTTGAGTATTATTTCTTGGTTTAATTATATATTGGATTGGGGATGTTGGGGAACGAATACCGGTTAAGCCGGTGGGGTTTACCACGTTGAGTGTGGTGACAGTAAGTGATGGTAAGTGCGTGACTGTTATGATGGAAATCATTGATTGTGATATGGTCGGGTGAGTGATAGACCGACGTGATATGTGATATTCGGTGAGGCATGTGTTGCTATGTTTGGTAATTTGAGAAGCATGATAGGTGATATTCTGTGAAACATGTGTTGCTATGTTTTGGGCAAGTGTGCCATGTGTGAGTGTGATCGTGATTGTGGTCGTAGTACTGTGGTTACTTGTGTGTGTGATTGTGTTTGTGATTGTGTTAATGTGGTTACCCGAGAAAGACGCGATGTGTTGCGCGAAGAGACTGTGTGTCGATAAAACGCTATGTCCGCGATGTGTTGCGCGAAGAGACTGTGTGTCGGTAAAACGATGTGTCCGCGATGTGTTGAGCGAAGAGACTGTGTGTCGATAAAACGTTGTGTTGCGCGATGTGTTACGCGAAGAGATGGGTTCTACGATGAGGTCGACCGGCTCTCCCGACTATGTGTTAGGGAAAAGTTGTGTACGGCTACGCCGGGCCGAGCGGGTTGCTCCCGAGACTGTGCATTGGGTTACGAGTTGTGTGTTTTGTTAATGTTTGGATTAAACGAGTGTTGCGGTGTTTGTGACTACGGGTGTCTCTTTGTTATGAGTTGCGTGTGACCGTGGAAGCCTCGATTTGGTTGTTTGATGGTGAATTCATGTGTGTAGCTTCCGTGTAAGTTAAAGTGTCGTATTTGTGGTTGTCCGTAAGTCGGTTGTGAAGGGGCTTTGGAAGTGGAATTTCGGGACAGTTTGTGGTCGGGTAAAGTGAATGTTGTTTAATTTGGGTTACTTGTTCTCGTTGTCTTCTTCCCTTTTTAATCGTTAAAAGTTAGTTCGGAAACGTACTTGGATGTCTTACTGGGATTGTTCTCTCCGTTGCGTGCCTAGTTTAATGTTGGGTGATTGAGTTGAAGTCGGTATGGTTGTGCCGTTGAGCATCGGGTTTAAAGGGGTTTTGGCTTTTAATTTGTCTTAAGTGTCGCATCGTTATACTAAACTTTTAATGTGACTTAAAATTGTGGAATAGCTTTCTGGTAAATCTGTTTGAGGTGGTTTTCGGGGTTTTCCCTACTGAGCGTCAAGCTCACCCCTTACCGTGTTTTCCACAGGTGATAGTTTGTAAGAACCACTCCCGGTCAACGCCAGTCAAATCGGCGAAAAACAGGAAAATTTACAATTTTTGGACAGACACCTAAATGAACCTAAAATTGACCCCGAGGGTCATACTGGACTTAAGTTAACCCCGATATCGACTAAAGCGAGTTCTAGGGGACTCAGGGAAACTTTCTGACCAATTTGGGAAAGGTTGACTTTTTGCTGGAAAAGTCAACCGAGCGACGTTTTGGTCCTTTCGAGGTCCGTTTTGGATCCAAAAAGCTTAGCCGTCGTCACAGCGGTCTTAGTTGAGCCGTTTCCTTGTAGCCCGTGAAGTTTCGTAATTTCTTGGAAAAAGTGTCTGTTCGGGGCCCGAGACGGTCGAATTTCGCGAATCTGACTGGAAAATATCTAGAGGATATTTTCCTAAAGGTGTGGGACTCACTTGCCACATGTCAATTATGTGGTGGTGTTAGGTAATTTTTGAAACAAGACAAAGATGAGAGGTGTAGGGGGGTCGACCACACATGTGAAAAAGGGAGGTTTTTTGGAGAGAGAAAGGGAGTTAGAAATAAGAGAGAAGGAGGAGAGAAAAGAGAAGAAGCTTTTGGAGTTCAGGGTTTTCCCGACTATCCAACCAGTGGATCGTCTCAACGATCAAGGAATCGAGCTCCCACCGTCATTCCCTACGGTGAGCAACTATCCGATTTTCGTTTTGCTAAGTTTAAAGTTTAGGGTTTGGGTTAAAACTAGTAGTTTATGGATGAGTTGAGGTGTGGGGTTCGTTGGAGGCGTTTTGGAGTGAAGGATGAACGTTTTCCGGTGACCGAAGGCCCGGCGGAGCTCCGGCCACCGTGGATGGTGGCTGGCCGGACCGGGTGGTGGCTGGCCGGAGCTAGAACCGGCCACCACCATGGTGAACCGGCCCAAAACCGGCCCAACCACCCTCGGGTCTTAAGGGCCGGGTGGGGCCCACATGCTCGGGTATCGGGTTTTCGTGTTCGGGTGGTTTAGGACGATCCCCAAGTCGTTAATCCACACCCGGAACGAATTTTGGAATTAAATTGTGAAAGTTGTAATTGACGGGTTTAGAAACTTTAAACGCGAACTAAATTACTCGGAAGTCGGAAATTGATTCCGTCAATTGCATAGGAACCCTTGAATTATTCTAAGACCGTAGAAACAAAAACGGGAATTTTCGGAGCCCCGGAAGGGCGTTTTCAAAACCCGGGCAGATTCGCCGAGCCGGGCGAATCGGGCCTTTCCGGGCCCATTATCGACAATGTCGAGTAATCGGGAAGTTTGGGAGTGATCGACATTGTCGGGGTTGCATTCGGGCGTCAAGTGTATTAAAATTCAGTTTATGCCTGCGAACTTAAAAGTGTTTTAAATTGTGTTCTTATTAGATCGTGCCACCGACAGAGGAAAGGGAAAGCTAGGCGAGTGATCGTGAGCACGCCGGAGCTTGGTTGTGAGCTTTTGGGAAAGCATACGAGGTAGGGAAAAGTAGCCGGATCTCGGCCCTGATTAGGGAAAGTTAACAGTAGAAATGCATGTGACACTTGGGTGTCGTGGGTTAAGTAAGTTATCGAACAATAGAAAGGCAGGCGACACCGGGTGGTGTCGTATGATACGGGAACGTATCGAACAATAGAAATGCATGTGACACTTAGTAGTGTCGTAGGAGCAGTGAACTTATCGATATTAGAATTACTGGAGGCATTTGGTTATGCCCGGAGGTTGATTGTTTTGTTTTTGTCTTGGGTGGCCATGAGTGCCCGTGTGGTTGTTGAACCCGTATTTTACTGTTGGTGTCTTGGGTGGCCATGAGTGCCCGTGGGGTTGTTGAACCCGGGTTTTTACTGTTGGTGTCTTGGGTGGCCATGAGTGCCCGTGGGGTTGTTAAACCCGTATTTTTTTACTGTTGGTGTGTCTTGGGTGGCCAGTTGCGTGGATATTGGCTAGCCTTCCGACAGGGATCGGTAAGGTTGAGCATCTTCTTTGGCGATGAGGGCGGCTCCCCTTCCGACCAACTATCGGAAAAATATGGCTTTATACATCGCTGATAGGTCGACCGCCTGACCCGACAGGATCGGGGAAGTTGCGTGGGCAGGCTCGAGCCCAGCCGGTTAGCAACCGGCACTGAGCAGCTAGAGTGCGATCCTTTGCGATCTTGTTTGGTGTGCGATCCTTTGTGATCTTGGGTGTTGCGTGGTTATCTTTTGTGTCTTTGGTGGAAGTCGTAATCGTTGTGTCGGGTCTACATTACGTGTCCGGGTGTTGAGTCGGTTGGGGAAGGTAACAGTTTGTGTGTCAGTCGGGTTACTTGTGTTGGGGATAGTAGTCCCCGGTGTTTGTTTTGTTGTTGGTGTTTCCGGCATTGTCTGCTAGTATGCCATAGTCAGTCCGGTATCCGTGGTGGTGAGCGAACGCTCACCCCTAGCTGCTTTTCCTACAGGTACTGGTCGCGAGACGGACTAGGTGAGCTCTCGAAGCTTGAAGAGCTGGGAGCGGGAGTCCGAGTTTCTTTTTGGGTTTAGCGACGTACGCCATGTTTTTTGTCCGCTTGTTTGGACGTACTTTTGAGTTGTAAATTATTATTTTGATTAACTAAATGGTGATTTTTAGCAATTTATTTAAAAGGTTTGAAAATGGTTTTATTGTTTTATCGTTCGCGTTCCGGGTTTGGTTCTACTGAATTTGGGGCGTGACATAGTTATACTTTGGACTAGAGGGTTACGCATAGCTGGGAGCTAGCGGAGAACCGGGGTTTCTTTGTATTTCGTAAAGACGTACCTCTCTTTTTGAGTTATTGTATTTGACCGAGCTTAAGACTCAGGGTTTGAAACTCTCGTTGATTTATATTATTTTATTCTTATCAGTTATTCGTTACTTTTAAATTGTTTTATTTAAATTCACTAAGTCACATCACGGGCCCGGTCAATACCGGATTTGGGGCGTGACAGATACCGCCACATTTTCTGGTGTGAAAGGTCCAAAATATAATTGGTGATCACAGAGCATACTCATGGGGTACAAATAATAGATACATATAAGCATGAAATGAATATAAATATATTTCACGAGTATCGTTAGTAAATAATATCAACGAAACGAACTTTGTTAATATGAAATCTTGATACCTGAACACAATGGCGGATCCATCTTTTCTAGTGAGGGGGGCACCAAATTTTTCTATAATAACGAATGAAGTCAAAATAATATAACTAATATTAAGACTATTATTGTTGCATAAAATTAAGGGAAAACTACAAATACCTACCCAAAACCATGGCCATTTAACCGATGTTTACTCTGAAGTTTAAACATAACAAATACATACCTTGAAGTTTCGAAATGTAACTCAAACCCCCTTCCGTCAGTCAGCTCAGTCAATTTACTGTTCACTTTTTCAAAAATGCCCAAAATACCCTTAACCCTGTTGATTTTTTATATTCTTTAAATCAAAGTAAAATTAAGGTTTTCAAAAAAAAAAGTATTTTACAAAAATCAGATTTTTATTTTACAAAAATAATTTTTTTATTAAAAACAGTTTTATATATCAAAAATCATTTTTATTTTTTTAAAAAAATAATTTTATTTATATAAAAAATATAAATTCAAAATTTAAAAATAATATAAAAACATCTTTTTTTCCTTAAATCCTTAATAATTTTTTTTATTTCCTTAAATCATTAACCAAACCGTTTCTTCTTCATTATCCAAACTGTTTCTTCTTCGTCCTTTTCAGTCTTCTTCTTCCTCTCTTTTGTTTTTCAATCATCTTCACCACAAAGATGAACAACTCTCTGGTTCCAGCTTCTACAAAGCAACCGACGCCGGTCGGCCGCCAGATCTGCCGAAGTGAACGTTGTCGCCCGCCAGATCTGCAACTCAGAGGAGGATTTGAGAGCAGAGGGGTAGTGGAGGGACTGGAGAAGAGGGTCTTCAGGGGAGGGAGGGAGGAGTTCACGTCGGCGTCGTCGGGGAATTGGACGAAGATCGAGCCAGGGAACTGTGGGGTCCTTTTCTTGACGAGGGCGAGTTCCAAAATTTTAGCTTTCTTTTGGGGCGATAATGGGGTTTGAGGTTCAATCGGCTTCTGGGTTTGGAGGATGGAGGAGGATTTGTAGTTTTGTTTCCGCGGACCACCGGCGCCGGAGACGGAGGAGGCGAGGGGGTTGTGGTCTTCTGGGTTTTGGGGTTGTTGTTGTTTGTGGTGGGGGTGGTTGTTGACGGTGGAGCAGATGTGGAGAGTGGTGGTAGTGGAGGAGGGGAAATAGAGAGGATGTAGTGGAGTTGGAGGATGGGGGGTTTTGTTTTTGTTTGTGGTGAAATTGATCCTGCCACTGATTTTGTTCAATTTGTTTAGATCTGGTGTGAAGCCATGGGAGGATTGAAAATGGAGGAGAGAGAGAGAGAAACGAAAATGAGGAGAGAGAAGGGTAAAGAAATTAAAATAAAACTAATTTGTTGTAAAATAAAACTATTTTTGTAAATAAAAAGAATTAAAAAATTAGGATTTAGAGTTGGAAGGTAGGGGGTGTAAATTTGAGTAATAATTAAGGGCATTTTGGACATTTTTTGAAAAGTGAACAGTAAACTGACTGAGCTGACTGACGGAAGGGGGTCTGAGTTACATTTCGAAACTTCAGGGTATGTATTTGTTACGTTTAAACTTCAGAGTAAACATCGGTTAAATGACCATGGTTTTGGGTAGGTATCTGTAGTTTTCCCTAAAATTAATAAATGACTACTTACTAGAAGATGCGACGAGGACATTGCATATTTTGAAAATATTTTAAACAATCCTTGATTAGTTCTCGTTTAGTCCCGATTAATCTTCAAAAAGCCCTAACCGTGCGAATAGCGCCTAACGATTTTTAGTTACTTGGTCACAATGATATTCGATCATATTATAGTTTTGTAACGAACTATTCCAAAACTCAAATTTACGATAGTCTCAAAGCCTAAAAGACAATTAAAATATTCATATATTTTGTAAACTAGCCAAAAATAAAATATTTAAATGATAAAATAATTAAGCGATAAACATTAAAATTTGGAGAGATAATAAAAATATATTTCCATAACTATACTATTTTTTTTTTGGAGAACTATACTTTAATAGGTGTAGCTCCAATCTAAACAACATATTGAAACAGAATAATTGTTTTTATATAGATTAGAATTGAGAAATTACAGAAACTTGAAGTATAAAAAAACTAGGAAATATAGAAATATAAAATGATTAGGAAATATAATAAAAAAGAAATCTACAAAAACAACACAAACGGGATGTTGAACATTTTTATTTGGATGCTGTCATTCGAAAAAAAAAAGTGATAGGGGCACAATTGAAATTTTAAAACAAACAATACAGTAAACATTGTTTTTCAGAAAGTTGAGGGGGGCACGTACCCCCTAGATTCGTTCCTGCCTAAACAGACGAGCAGTTCGTACTGATAACATGATGTAAAATAATGAACCAACCGAGATTTTAGTATATGTATGACAAGTTCCTTATTGTACCTCAATCCCAAAGACAAAATAATATTCAGTTGTTTTATACATGCTTTAATAAAGAATAAGACATGTATATAATGTGCCTTAGCGCTCGAACAAGCTGAGAGTAGGAAGGACAAGGAGTTTTTGGAACTGAATCCAGCTCAAGCTTTATCCCCTGTGTCGGTTTCTAATCGGTTTACTTGTTTGAATCCAGATAGGAAGTAGGCAAGACGTTTTTATACATCTTGTTTCCTATTCAATTTTGCTATTTGAAGTTGTAATGGTCTGAGGAAAGGATCTATTTGGATCCTTTTTTGCTCTGTTCTATAACCTTATAGAACAATTGCTTAATAAATTTTTCACCTATCAAAAAAAATATATATATATATATATAAACTCTCATATAGCAAACCACTTGTCTTAATAGTGGGCTCACTATATGATTTATAACACTTGAGCCTCAAATGTGGGCCACATATTCACAACAGAAGTTTGGTTTTCTAACAAAAAATGACTCCCGAATTTTTCAGATAGAACACGAAAAAACCTTTTAAAAAAATTGTAGTTATAATAAATAATAATATCAATTGAAATCTAACCACTTGTTAGCGGTTTATCACTCTAAATCAAACTAGACAGTGTAGATGAGCTATTTTTGCTGTTATGATTTGGGTTAGTTTCAACCTATTTCTGCTTCAAGCCCAACGAAGTTCAACTTCCAGCCCACAAACACCGTCGGGCCAATCAACTGAAGCCCATCCAATATCCCTGAAAGTCTGAAACCCTATTCAAAGTTTCAAACTGCAATTTCCTATCATTTTATTTTTATTTTCAATACGCATATTCAAGTATCATTTGTTCATTTCCGGGTTGCTTGATTCTATATTCATTTTGCATTGTGTTCTTATTTTTTGAACTACTGCATGATGGATTTTTGAGTAGTTTTGTTTTCTTCCATACTTTTTTGAATCTATTTATCTTTTGTTTTTCTTTTATTTGACGCATATGTGATGGCCTCCAATAATTGAGTTTATATATTATATATTAAAATTCAAGCCTAGATGGCAATCGGGTTTCCATCCCAAAAAACATTTTTAGAAAAAATTTCGAGAACTAACTATCATCAACGTGTACCTTTCAAAAACTGACTGTAGACTTATTAGTCGATCAATTTGACATTGTAGGTAATTACGCAAACTAATATTTTCCGTTAGAATTGACGAAAACCGTTAGGAAAACTCTAAGAACTAACTGTCATATGACTATTGAACTCAAAAACTAGTTGTAGATTTGTTAAATTTTTGAGTTTTTCCTAATGTTTTCTGTCATTTCTAACAGAAAATGTTGGTTTGCGTAATTACCATAAGTCTACAATGTCAAATTGATCGATTTATAAGTTCACGGTCAGTTTTTGAACAGTTCACGTTGATGATAGTTAATTCTCGGTGTTATTTCTTTGATCTAAAACCAGTCCGATTTCTAGGATTATGGTTTGTCCTATTTTGGATTGATCTGTTTTCATCAGTCTTTTTGGTTTGAAGGATGTTTTGCTCACCCGTAGTCTAAGCTTTATATTATAATTTGTAAGCAATTGTTGAAATTTTATTCAATGCAAGAAATTTAGAGCATTGAATTCATTTCCAAACGAGTTGAAATTTTGTACCAAGTGTTCATTATTAACAATGCTGTAACTATTCTATCGTTGTTGGACTAAAAGGTAGTTGTGCTTCTTTCTGTAACCAACCCAACCATACATGTAATACTGTATTGCATTTGAAACTTCATAAAATATTTTTCAGCAAGTCTTTTCCTAGTGTTTTGTTTCCTCCGAAAATCCAAACCAAAATCTTGAATTTCCAAACGGTACAAAATATGGACTAATGCTCACCTCACCCCTAGTGGACACTAAACATGCAAGTATGTACTCTGGACCTTGTTGACGGCAAAAACTAGATTCGATATCCCAACCCCAATCAAGTTCGGGCCAGAATCATTCAAGTCGAGAATATAATCAAATCAATATGCACAGAATTGCCACTGACAAATTCTATCACAGAGTGCAGTCTGAATGAGGAATACGACTTTTTTTCTTTCTCTTTCCCCTAAACCATTTAATAGCTATTCTCTGCGGTTCTACATTAACAAGCTAAATTTAGACTACAACTTCCTATGATACGATATTTACTTTGTGGCAGTATAGCTATAAAAAGAATTATGCATTTATAATACATACATGGGTTACCGCTCTTCTGAGTTGAATTTGTTCCAAGCTTCCTGCAAACATACAAATAACAATAAGTCCCACTAAATGAGCGGATACACAAAATCAAAAACATGCATATGACATCGATGTTTATTTCAGATGGATGTGTTGAGCATAAATCATGCTTAAAAGGACAAAACAGATAGCAACACTGACTTTTATGTTGTAATCTTCAAGTAGCAGTAACACACCTTTAGAAGATCAAAAACCTTCTCACAAATGTACTTCTGATGTATGTTTGCACCTCGTTGCTGTACTTTATCAGGATGAACACAAAGAGTAGCTTTCCGGTAGGCTTTCTTTACAGCAGCATTAGTTATCACTTCGGTCAATGGAATTGGATGCCAGCCACTGTCAGACCCAAGAATCTGCGGATCCAGAGAATTTTGGTTACACAAAAGTCACAGAACCAGAGAAGATACAGTTGAGTGGAAAAATCAAACAAATGAGGTCAAAGGATCAAAAAAAATTTCAAGTATGAATTGCACATGACAGTACTCATGTAATTCTAAATGATTTCTTTAAACAATAAGACTCAAATTCCTAAGGCTTGTTTCTACATAACAGGATCAAAAGAAATCCTCTAATGTCCCAACATCTAAAGATAGCAAAACTTACATATTGCAATGTTGAAAGCAATGCTCGCAGGTTTCCTTCTTTCCCACTTGACCACCTCTTTACCTCAGCATCCAGTGTCTCAGATAATCTCTGCAGAACACAGTGAAATGGTAGACAGTAAGTGGAAAATTATATTAAGTTGATTCTGAAAAAGAATTTGTTATAAGAAAATATCTACATTTCTTTCTGCCTGCTCTCTTTGAGCAAGAAGATCACGCTTATTCTTCTCTGCAAGAGCATTTGCCTGACATAATGTCAACAAGCTTCAGATTATTTTTTGTTAGATATAAACAAGCACCAGATAAAAAAAATACCAAACTACAAATCATACCGCACGTTCAGCAGTTCGCCTATGCCTCTCTAATCTAGCTCTACACCTCTGAGCAGATTCACCTTCATTAGCTTCACATTTCTCAGCATAACAGGAAGCTTCATGTTGAAATGATACATAGTTTAGCAACCAGCAGAATTCAAAACAGAGAACGAAGAGAAGGATACACTACAAAAACAATACATTGCTGGTGTCTCAAATCACCTACCCCCAGAAACAGAGGAATTCAGATTTCTAGAAACACCAGAAGAGCCCACACTCTGGAAATGCATGTCCTGCAAATCCTGCCATTTAAAGAGCTGTTTGAAAAAAATGCAATTGATAAAAAGATATTAAGCAGCTAAAAAGTATACTCACAGACGATGAGGAGCTATGTCGGATTCCACCATTTCTTCCATAACCAGAGAACTTATCAGAGAAAGACCGCTCTACTCGTTCCCTTGCTCCAAAAGCAGCACGCTCTCGAGCCTCTGCAGTTGCTCTCTCTACAGCAGCACGATCTGCCCTAAGCCTGGCCTCCATTGATGCCTTATCAGGGAATGACTTTTCCCTTGCCTCAGCACATGCCTTCTCTAGTCTTTCACGGGCCTCAGCCAGTACTCTTTGACGAGTTTCGGCAGTAGCTCTCTCCATTGCAGACCTTTCTAATTTTTCACGGGCATTTTCACGAGCTTCAAGAGTTGCCCTATCAACAGCCATCCTATCCTTTTCTCTTTCTCTTTCCCTTTCTATCTCTTCTTCTATCTTCCTAAGGCGTTCTTGCTCTAGCTCCCTCTCTCTTTTAACCCTTTCATGTTCTCTCTCTTCAACTCCACGAGTCTCATTAGGACCCTTGTTTTTTCTTACCGCGCCCTGCAAAACTCTAAATGAATCTTCCACTTTCTTTTCAACCTCTTTTCCTCCATAACTCTCTTTAAACCATTTCTCAGTGTCCTCTCTTCCTCGAGCCTCATTTTGTTTCTTCACATTTTCTTCCTGCACAAGAGCCTCTTTCCATCTCTTCTCACTCTCATCTTTTACCTGAGCCTCTTTCCGTCTATTCTCCTCATCTTGTCTCTCACAAGCCTCTTTTTGTCTCTTCTCATTCTCTTCTCTTTCACAAGCTTCTTTAAGTCTCCTCTCATTTTCTTCTCTTTCACGGGCTTCTTTTTGTCTCCTCTCGTGTTCTTCTCTTTCGCGGGCTTCTTTAAGTCTCTTCTCGTGTTCTTCTCTTTCGCGTGCTTCTTTAAGTTTTTTCTCATGTTCTTCTCTTTCGCGGGCTTCTTTTAGTCTCTTCTCGTGTTCTTCCCTTTCGCGGGCTTCTTTAAGTCTCTTCTCGTGTTCTTCTCTTTCACGGGCCTCTTTAAGTCTCTTCTCATGTTCTTCTCTTTCATAAGCTTCTTTAAGTCTCTTCTCGTGTTCTTCTCTTTCACGGGCTTCTCTAAGTCTTTTCTCCTTCTCTTCTCTTTCACGGGCTTCTCTAAGTCTTTTCTCATTCTCTTCTCTTTCACGGGTTTCTCTAAGTCTTTTCTCATTCTCTTCTCTTTCATAGGCCTCTTTAAGTCTCCTCATATTTTCTTCTCTTTCAAGGGCCTCTTTCACCTTCTTCTCCTTCTCCTCTATTTCACGAGCTTTTCTTTGTCTTCTTTCTTTCTCTTCCCTTTCACAAGCCTCCTTTTGTTTCTTTGCATTTTCTTCTCTTTCACATGCCTCTTTTAGTCTCCTAACATTTTCTTCTATTTCACGAGCCACTTTTTGTCTTCTTCTCTCAGTCTCTTCACATTCACGAGCTTGTTTCTTCGCATTTTCTTCTCTTTCACATGCCTCTTTTAGTCTTCTAACATTCTCTTCTATTTCACAAGCCTCTTTTTGTCTTCTTCTCTCATTCTCCTCACGTTCACGAGCCTCCTTTAGTTTCTTTTCATTTTCTTCTCTTTCACGGGCTTCCTTTATTCTCTTTACGTTTTCTTCCATTTCACGGGCCTCTTTCTGCCTTCTTATCTCGATCTCCTCTTGGTCACGAGCATGCTTTAGTCTCTTTTCATTCTCCTCTCTTTCATGAATCTCTTTCAGTAGGTTCTCTTCTAATTCACGAGCCTCCCTTTGTCTTCTCTCAATCTCTTTCCGTTCGCAAACCTCCTTCATTTTCTTTTCATTCTCTAGTCTTTCGCGGGCCTCCTTCAGTCTCTTCTCATTGTCTTCTCTTAAACGAGCCTCTTTCAGCCTCTTCTTGTTCTCTTCTAGTTCACAAGCCTTTCTTTGTCTTATCTCAATCTCTTCCCGTTCACGAGCAACCTTTAGTTTCTTTTCATTTTCTTCTCTTGCACGCGCCTCTTTTAGTCTCTTCTCGTCCTCTTCTCTTTCACGGGCCTTTCTTTGTCTCCTCTCCCGTTCTTCCCACTCACGAGCCTCCTTTAATTTCTTTTCCTTCTTTTCCTGCTCCAGAGCCTCCTCTATCTTTTTATTCTCTAGCCGCTGCAGAGCCTCTACTAATATCTTCTCATTTTCTGCTCTTTCACGAGCCTGTTTCAGTTTCTTCTTTTCATCCCGCCGAGCTTTCTCCTTTAATTTCTTCTCAATTTCATCCTGTCGAAGAGCCTCCTTCAACCTCATCTCAATGTTTTCCTGATCAAAAACCTCTGGTCCCTCTTTCAATTTAAGCTCATTTTTCTTGTTTTTTCTAGCCGGCTCAAACTCAAACTTCTGTCGAACATTGGTAAAGCCTTCACATTTTCCTGACTTGGCGGCACCATTTACCTTATCTCTGGCTGTTTTTGGTCTCCTCCCATTTTTTTCCTCCAAGTCAAAGGCCTCTTCTGGTACTTCTAGTTTCTCTTCTTCCAGTTCATACTCCTGCCAAATAGAAGCATTTTCTTCTTCTTGCTCATATGCCTCCATTCCTGCCTCATTCTCCGTGTGGCTACGTAGAAGAACCTCAGCATGCTGTTCCAGGAACTGTTCAACATTTGTCTGTTCCACAGCCTTTCTGGGTTTATCTGTTGTTACTAGCTCAAAAAATTGAGTTGCTTCTTTCCACTCATCAGCACCATCAATTTTATCCGAGCCTTGTGATGGAAGGGATCCCCTCCCATTCTTCTGCTCAGCAGATCTTCTAGTCAGATGACCTTCCTTCTTTTCCATCAGTTCTCTTGCAGATTTCATTTTTGCTTGAGCTTTTTTCATGGCTTCTTTCATAGCAGCAGCTGAGGCAGCTGAAGAGGAGCTGGCATCTACCTCCACATCAAAGAAAGGTGGCGAACTGTCAGAATTTGTCGATGTACAGTTTGAATTTGATCTGCACGAATCACCCTGTTTGGTATCTATCAAAGGTGGCGGTCTAGAAGGTGGTGGCAAATGAGAGGGTGCAGTGTGAAGGCTGATCTCGGATATGGTAACAAAACCTTTAGAACGATTGCAATCACTTTGAGGTTCAAAATTGATTTCAAATGTTTCTCTTCCATGGCTGGAATGAGATGCCACGGCCAAGGGTTCAGATTTGGTCACTGTTTCTGGCAAGAAACCAGCTTGATCAACTAGAAAAGTATATCCAGGAATGGCTTCAACTTGAGCTGACAAATCTTCCTTTGTGCTTTGACCAGCTTTATGATATGATATGTTGAACTCTGTGCTGCCTTCAAAGGACTGGTAAGGGTTTTCAATTGAAAAGCATGGATCATCTCCTGAATGATAAGACTCTTCTGAATAAGATTCACTTTCAGCTGGAGTCCTGTAAACCAGGAATAAAACAAGTGCTCAACTGCCAAGCTTCATCGTGTTGTGTAAAGATAACCCAAAAATGAAGTATGAACAGTTTACAACATGTAACCCATAGTAAAAATAAAATAACGATTCTGATACTTTTCTTCTCCTTACTAGGATCAAGGATACTCAAGCTATAAGTCCCCCTATCAAAATACAAGCAAAAATCATTCATATGCATGTACACTAGTGAAAGAAAAACGAGTTCTTCATTGCAAAACCCTTTAGCAAAAACTCTCCCATCACCAAGATAGTTCTCAGCTTTCTACCCCACCCGCTAACACGCACACTATGTTCAACAAATTTTACGCACTACCCAACTATATAGAGAATACGGTAAAGAACATAGTTTAAATCACTCAATAAAAGCAGCTCTCCAACACAGAACTATAACCTTCTCAGTCTAATAGTATTCGCTAGAACAACAAACAAAAAGCCCTTTGAGCAACAACATAAATAGAAATTGATTTTAAGCTAAAACCCAGATTCACCAAACCCTCAATCGATCTTTTAGTCCCAGCTAATCCCAATAATTCCTGATATGGAGATCACAAAAGTAAATTCATTCACAAGCAAACCCACCAACCAGCTAAATGTCTCACTAATAACCTACACCTAACACCATGGTCAACCTCATGTACCTTCAGCGACACGCACAGCCTCAGCACTCCCTCAGAATTTACAAGCAAAAAACAGCATTAAATACATCTATGGCCTCAGCTACAGTGCTTAAAGATGGAAAGTTTAACTTGAGCCAGAGCGCCGAAAACAGAACAAAGAGGGATGAGAGAGTACCATGCCTCGTCGGAGGAACAATCGACAGCAGCCGCGCCCATGGATTGCCCGAACATGTCCTCGTACGAGACGGCGAAATCGGAGCCCTCAAAGCCACCGAATACATCGGAGTAGTCGAAGGCGGAACTTCGGACATCGAAGTAGACCTCGGATTCGTCCACCTCCGGAAGATCCAGCACCGGAATCGAAGAGGCGCGTGAGGCGTTGAAGGTACCGAATATCTCGCTGTAGTCCTCGGCGCGTGGAGAGAGAGTGGGGACACCGGACTTGGGCGGACCCCCGAAGACGTCACCGTACATGGACTTGGCACCTCCCAAGCTCGCATTGCCGTTGCCGTTACATGCTTTCCTGGGTAACCTGCTTGGGTGGCGAGAATGAGAGAGATTTTCCATGAAATCGAGGCCCTCTAGGGTTCGGGTTCGCCTCTATCTTCGGCTATGTGTCGTTCACTTTGTGGCTATTTCTCTGTCTGTGCGCGGCGGCAGAGTGTGAGCAGAGCAGAGAGTCAGGACGACGACGAAGACGAAAGAGAAAGGAAAAGGAAAAGTGGAGTAAATAAATTCAAATAAAAAGGACGAAATGACAAAAGAGGACTCCAATATACCACCGAATCAAAATCATATGTAATAAATCGGCGATTGTTTCGTTTCTTTCCGAATATTAAAGAGAAGGTGGGCCCCTTGTTGAGGATTGAAAAGCACAGCTTTACCCGGTCACCCGGTGCCTACGCGCCAATTTGAGGTGTGTTTTTTTGGTGGGAATTTCCTTTTATTTTGTTGATTAATATTTTGGATAAGTTTCAATATCATAGTCTGTTTATTTTTTTTTTTGAAACGGGTAGCCGGAGATTTCATTAATGCCAAAAGACAATCATACAGAATGAGGCGTGACCGCCTCGGGTTCCAGATATTTGTCCGGGCCGACCGTAGCTAGCCCGGCGCTCATGGACCCATAATTTTAGCCCACATGAATTCGTGGGCAACAACTCAAGACAATTCCCTACCGTCGTTTCAACATACGTTACAAGGAAATAATAAACCAAAGTCCTAAGCTTATTCGACCTAGCACAGTCCCAAACGGTTAATCGACCTAGCACAGTGAATAACCAATAACTTATTCGACCTAAAATATGAAAAGAAATTAGCACACGATCGAGAGAGCAGACTACCAAAACTGTGATGCCAGGTCTTCTAGGCCCCGTTCCATTGGAGCGATCTGGTATCGTCAATTCTTCGTCTTGATTCGCCCTGCTCTTTCGAAGTAGTGCATTAGGCGAGAACATCGATTCGATCCGCAGCGGTTTGTTTGAGATCGAGGGTCCCGACTTCGGGTGTCGTGGAGGCAGACCCCGTCTTATCGTCCTTCCTCCCGGATCCCAGATCCGTTGGGGGAACGGACCCATGTCGGCGATAGGTGGCACAGCGCATGGAGCCCGTAACCCGGAGAGTGGCAGGAGGGTCACGGTGGCTGCAAGACGTCCGGGAATCAGGACGCGGGGTGAGACAGCGGTTGGTGGGCGGCAATGGACGGCAATGACGGCACCGGCGGACCCTAAGTCGGGTAGACAAGATCTCACCTGGAGGTATTGGAGAACCTTGAAGTCGGGGCTTCGATGGTGGAGGCATAAAATTTCCATGGAGGAGGCTGGCGGTGGAGCGGCGGCATGCGGTGGAACCTTAGAAATGTTAGAAGAGTAACCTCAACGAGGTTTTGTGGAGAGCTTTCGAGTAATTGAAGGTAGAGGCTTCAATGGTGGAGAAGAAGAAGAAGGGGGGAAGGGGGAGGAGGCTGCGCAGAGCAGCCCCTAGGGTTTTTTCTATTCTGTTTAATTTATTAGGGGGTAAACTACAAATACATACCTCAAACTTGTCACGATTAACTAATACCTACTCTCATGTTTTTTTTTTGTAACCGATACATACTCAAATGTTTCGAAAATTAACGCAAAGCCCCTGCAGACAGGTAAAATGACGAAAATGCTCTGAAGTGATTTTTTAAATAATTTTTTAAAAATAAAACTGAAGTGATTTTTTAAATAAAAATGAAGTGATTTAATAAGTACATATATATACCTAACAAAAGTGATTTTTTAAATTTTTTTAAAGTAATTATTGAAATGTAATTGAGGGCATTTTCGTCATTTTACCTGTCTGCTTTGGCTATCTGTTAAAAAACTAAACATTTGAGTATGTATCGGTTACAAAAAAACATGAGGGTAGGTATCAGTTAATCGTGACAAGTTTGGGGTAGGTATTTGTAGTTTACCCTTTATTAGGTAAAGAGTAATTACGCTAAGTTTTTTTTGGTCGGCAAAACATATTGAAAATTTTATTAATCTTCTCTTGAGGAAAAAAAGGATTACAAAGATCACTACAATCCCACAAAAAACGAACCCCAAATCGATCACATTCTATTTTTATGGAAACACAACCAACAAAAGGATACAACCACCAACAAGAATTATAACCACTAGACCAACAGTACAACAACACAACTTGAAAACGGTCTTGAACCCAGATTTGACCACTTGAAGCCCTGAAAAAGTTGAGAAAAGAAGGGGTCTATCTACCTTGATTTACCAACCATTAAGAACATAAGGAACAACAACAGTCTTGAAGCTTGAAACCAACACCAAGAAGAACAGAAAAACCAGAAAAGAATAGCGGTGCTCAATTAACAGCCAGACCAGAGTGAACTCGACTCTAACCCTTAAAGGAACAAAATTAATGAAAGAGAGAATATTTCATTAATAAGAGGGTAGTCATTACAGAAAATAAGGTCCCAGAATGTCTATGATCAGTAAACTGTGAGATAATTGAGCATAGGTGTAGACGGGTTGTAAAGAACGGACATGTGAAATTAAAAGAACTGACAAATAGAAGAGAACAACTCAAGATGATGGTTAAACGTTGTTTTATCCCATTAGGGTACTCTTTTCGTCGTGAAGAGTGCGATCGAACATGAACTCAACAATAGTTTTGGGAGGACTAGTTTGCACCAAGGACGACTCCCAATAAAAGTCCCTGATGCTTCGGGTGTCTAACATTCCTTCTGGCGAGGCTGCTTTATCAGCTCTCGCCTGGTTTTCATGGGCTTTCACTACAGACCCTCTCTTCTTCCTCATCCTTCTAGATGGTACAATCCATGAAGGACAGGTTGACTCAATCGTCGAGTTATGTTCCTCCTCCAGGCAGAAACCTCGTGCTCCTTGATCTCGGCATGCCCTACCCGAATCTTAGGTAGAGGTTCTGGGGTTACAATTGACCCTCTTCCTCGATGTGATAGTGAAGGATTCAATGGTGCCAAAAACGAAGCGGAAAAGTTCAAAGTCCTAGATAATCCTTAGGATCCATGTAATTCCGAGTAAACTGTCAAACGAAAATTTAAAGGTAATTACGTTTTCGGTTTTGAGCCTGATTCGATACGGGGACTAAGAACGTTTCTACTACTTGACGATGTCGAGACGTCTCCAAAATAATTTGTCCTCTTCAGGTATCAACACCAACAAGTCTTCCCAAAAATGTTTGTGTGCTAGAACAAAATTCTCTGATTTTCTCTATAGAACGATTCCAAAACGTACCCACTCTTTCTTATTTTGAAAACACAAAAATGGGTTATGAAATCTGATACGTGGAGATGTTTTAGGAGTAGTGGAATTAAAAAATAACCACTTTGAATTTCTGAAATTCAAAAGTTATTAATTGAATTTTTAAAATATATATGATTAATTTCAACTGCAACTTGGGTGCTACACTGCGACCGTACGACCCATCTCTGACCGTCACAACCTCAAAATCAATATATCCATAGTACAAACAAAAATCAAAGCAGGGGACGTATCATGGTGGTCGCAACGCTGGTAACTTCTCCCGCAGATTATGTAATTTCAGCTCCCCCTTTTCCTCACCAGGTGTTCTCGGACCGGCTCCCTCTCCAAGCTGCCATCAATAACAACGAAATTCATATCCAACAGCAGTGCACATGCTCTCTGATCTCATTCGCCACAACCAGCAGCAACAAATTCTTCTTCTGCAACAACAACTTGTAATTCTTCAACAACATCTTGGTGACATTAATTCACACGCGTTAGGGAAGCGTCAACATCAAGTTGTTCTATCTATCGGGTCGATATTCGCAAGCCCAGGCCTACAAAATCAACTTTAGTTTTCCCCGACCCATTTTGTAGCTCCCACGACCCAACACGTCCAAGCAGCCCAACACGTCTAAGAAATCCACTCCTCTTCAACTGCTCAAGCTGCACAGACCAATCCAGCAGCAACACCTTTTATTGCTCTTCCATCCGGCCCTGTCTCTCCAGATGTAGCTATTGATCCTACTCACCTCTTTTCCACCATGACTCTCCAACGGCCGGACGATGGTTGGTGCATGAACACCGGAGCCATATCCCATACCGTTTCACATTCAGGTTCACTTTCTCATGTTACTACATGCATTAATTCTAACTCGATAATTGTTTGTAACGGTGTTATTATACTTGTGCATTCTACTAGTCATTATTCATTTCACGCATCTCATAAAAACTTAAAACTACGTGACATTCTTGTTAGTCCTCATATAGTTAAAAAAAACCTTGTTTCTGTTAGAAAATTTACTCGTGATAACAATTGTTCTGTCGAATTTGATCCCTATGGGTTTTGTGTGAAAGACCTTTGGATTGGGATTTCCTTTCTCCGATGTGTTAGCGGCGATGACCTATATCCCATTTCCACCTTCATCAACCTCCTTGCTACTCTCTGTTGAGACCTCCCCCACCACCTGGCATCGTTGACTTGGACACCCCGACAATCATGATTTTAAAATTCATTTTTGATCTAGGAACTTTATTTCATGTAATGGGGATTCTTTGGAAAATATTTAGGGTTATTATCAACCGAGTACCCTAAAAATACTTGGTTTTCATCTTAGTACCCTGACGAAACTTTTTGACACATCAGTACCCAAAGGAAACATGTTGTTTCAACTTAGTACCTGTCGTTAGTTTTCCATCCATTTGGATGGAAAATGGTCATGTGCACAGCACATGACCTTAAATTTTTATCTAAATACCAATTATACCCTCTCATCCACAACTTCTCTAACCTTTTTAACCTTATTCCCTTATAATTTTTCCCATTTCAAACCCTAATTTCCAATTTCTACACAACATTAACTCTTTCTCACCTTCATTCCTCCCATTCATCCTCCATCCTCGCCGGAGATCCATACTCGCCGGCTTTTCCATCCTCACCGGACCTCAAGCTCCTCCATTGTTTCTCCTTGTAAGAACCGCTCCCCGTCAACGCCAGTCAAAGCGGCGAAAACAGGAAAATTTAAAATTCTGAGACACACCTAAATGAACCTAAATTTGACCCCGAGGGTCATATCGGACTTAAGTTGACCCCGATATCGACCAAAGTGAGTTCTGGGGGACTCAGGGCAACTTTTTGACCAATTTGGGAAAGGTTGACTTTTTGTCGGAAAAGTCAACCGAGCGACGTTTTGGTCCGTTCGAGGCTCGTTTTGGATCCAAAAAGATTAGCCGTTGTTACAGCATTCTTAGTTGAGCCGTTTCCTTGTAGCCCGTGAAATTTCGTAATTTCTTGGAAAATGGGCCCGTTCGGGGCCCGAGATGGCCGAATTTCGCGAATCTTGTCACACAAGTGATGGTAGTTGGTAATTTGAACAAAACAAAAGGAAAGGGAGTAAGAGTGTTCGACCATTTTACAAAAAAGGAGAAGGAGAGAGAAAAAAAGAGAAAAAGAATAGAGAAGGAGGAAAGGAGAAAAGGGAAAAGAAAGGGAGAGTTTTTGTCGATTTCCCGACAATCCGACCGACGGATCGTCTCAACGGTTGTAGAATCGAGCTCCCATCGTCATTCCCGACGGTGAGAACCCAATATTTTCTCTTTTTGGTATGTTTGAATTTTAGGTTTTGAGTTTAAACGGTTTGATTAAGGTTGGGTTTTGTTTAAGATTGGTTTAAAGATGAATGATTGAGGTTTGGGGTTCATTAGGAACGTTTTGGGCCGAAAAGGAAAATTTTCCATTGTGACCGTGTGGGGCCCACTTTCCCGGGCCTCGGGTTTTTCGTGTTCAGGTGGTTTAGGACGATCCCCAAGTCGTTAATTCACACCCGAAACGAATTATGGAATTAAATTGCGAAAGTTGGAAATTTCGGGTTTAGAAACTTTAAACGCGAATTAAATCGCTCGGAAGTCGGAAATTGATTCCGTCGATTGCATTGGAACCCTTGAATTATTCTAAGATCGTTGAAATGAAAACGGGAATTTTCGGAGCCTCAGAAGGGCGTTTTCCAATCCCGGGCAGATTCGCCGAGCCGGGCGAATCGGGACTTTCCGGGCCCATTATTGACAATGTCGAGTAATTGGGAAGTTTGGGAGTGATCGACATTGTCGGGGTTGCGTTCGAGCGTTAAGTTCATTAAATTCGGGTTTCGCCTGCTTATTTAAAAAGTGTGTTAATTGTAATCATTGTAGACCGTGTCGCCGACCGTGGAAAGAGGAGGCTAAGCGGGTAATTCTGGAGCACGCCGGAGCTTGGGCGTGGAATTTTGGGAAAGCGTTACGAGGTAGGGAAAAGTAGCCGGATCTCGGTTTTGACTAGGGAAAGTTAACAGTAGAAATGCATGTGACACCTAGTGGTGTCGTAGGATAAGTAAGTTTATCGAACACTAGAAATGCAGGCGACACTTAGTGGTGTCGTATGATACGTGAACGTATCGAACAATAGAAATGCATGTGACACTTAGTAGTGTCGTAGGATAAGTGAACTTATCGAACATTAGAAGTACTGGTGGCATTTGGTTGTGCCCGGTGGTTGATTGTATTGTTTGTGTTTGTGGGTGGCCATGAGTGCCTTTGGGGTGTTGGACCCGTATTTTATTGTTTGTGTTTGTGGGTGGCCATGTGTGCCTTTGGGGCGTTGAACCCGTATTTTACTGTTGGTGTGTCGGGGGTGACCATGTGTGCCTTTGGGGTGTTGAACCCGTATGTTACTGTTTGTTTGTGTTTGTGGGTGGCCATGAGTGCCCGTGGGGAGTTGAGCCCGTATTTGGTTGGCTGACGTGCCGAGTGGTAGTTAGTCGTTTTGTCGTATTCTTTTCCTTTCCTTTGCGGGGTATTGTGTGCCTTTTGGTTGTGATTGTGATTGTTCTGGTGGAATTGTTGAGCTATGCTCGATGGGTGTGTCGTACTCTCCAATGCGTGGTCGGTAAAGAGCAGAGGGTTGTGGTCCCCGTAGGTGAGTAGCACCTTCCGGTGCGTGATTGGTAAAGTGCTAAGGTTAGAGTTGTGCCCGAGGGGTGTGTCGTACTCTCCAATGCGTGTTCGATAAAGAGCAGAGGGTTGTGGGCCCCGTAGGTGAGTAGCACCTTCCGGTGCGTGGTTGGTGAAGTGCTAAGGTTAGAGCTGTGCCCGAGGGGTGTGTCGTACTCTCCAATGCGTGGTCGGTAAAGAGCAGAGGGTTGTGGTCCCCGTGGGTGAGTAGCACCTTCCGGCGCGTGATTGGTGAAGTGCTAAGTCTAGATTTCTGCCCGAGGGGTGTGTCGTACCCTCCGGTGCGCGGTCGGTAAAGAGCAGAGTGATGTGTCCCCATCAGGTGAGTAGCACCTTCCGGCGCGTGATCGGTAAAGTGCTGAGGCTTGTGGTTGTGGTTTGCGTGATTTTGATCACTTCTGTGTTGTGTTCCTTGAGGTCGTCATTACGGTGTCGGGTCTACATTACGTGTACGGGTGTTTAGTTTGATTGGGGAAAGTAACAGTTTTCGCGTGACAGTCGAGTTATTTGAGTTTGGGGATGGTAGTCCCCGGTTTTTATCTGTTGTTGGTGTTTCCGGCATTTTCTGCTAGTATGCCGTAGTCAGTCTGGTATCCGTGGTGGTGAGCGAACGCTCACCCCTAGCTGCTTTTCCTACAGGTACTGGTCGCGAAGCGGACTAGGGGAGCTCTCGAAGCTTGAAGAGCTGGGAACGGGAGTCCGGGTTTCTTTTGGGAGTCTAGCGACGTACATGTTGGTTTTTGTCCGCTTGTTTTGGACGTATTGTGAGTTGTAAAATATTATTTTTATTAACCTAAGTGGTGATTTTAAGTGGCTTATTAAAATGTTTTAAAATTGTTTTACTGTTTCATCGTTCGCGTTCCGGGTCCGATTGTATCGAATTCGGGGCGTGACACTCCTTGCCTCACCAGACCTCAAGCTCCTCCTTGCTGCTCTCCCAGGTGCGGAAGCTCGAAGACGACTTCGGCCTAGATCTGGTGTCACGCCCCAATTTCCGTAAACCGAGCTTAGGACGCGAACGTTTAAAACAATAAAACATTTTGAAACCCTTTACATAAATCACTTTAAAATCACCATTTGTTCATCAAAAATAATCATTTACAACTTAAAGGTGCGTCCCAACAAATGGACAAAAAGCAAGGTACACGTCGCTAGACTCAAAAGTAAACCCAGAATCCCGCTCCTAGCTCTTCAAGCTTCGGAAGCTCACCTAGTCCAACCTGCGACCGGTACCTGTAGGAAAAGCAGCTAGGGGTGAGCGTTCGCTCACCACCACGGATAACAGACTGACTACGGCATACTTAGCAGACAATGCCGGTAACACCAACAACAACTCAACACCGGGGAGTACTATCCCCAAACTCAAGTAACCCGACTGACACACACACACTGATACTTTCCTCAACCGACTCAACACTCGGACACGTAAAGTAGACCCGATTAAACGATTGACGACCTCCTCCAAAGACACGACAGACAACCACGCAACACCCAAGATCACAAAGGATCGAACACCAAACAAGATCACAAAGGATCGCACGCCAGCTGCTCAGTAACCCCACTCTCTCTCGCCCTTTACCGATCCCAGTCAAGTTAGGCGGTCGACCTGTTGCGCTACTTCTCCCGATCCCAGTTGGAAGGCTGGCCCAAAACCCCTCCCCTACCCCCGATCTCAGTCGGGTGACCAGCCACACCCGCGCGAACCACGAAACTTCTCCCGACACACAGCCGGGAGGCTAGCCCACAACCTCTCCGCTTCCCCCGATCCTAGTCGGGAGGCTAGCCACACCACCAACCTCGCAATCCTTCTCCTGATCCCAGTCGGGAGGCTAGCCCACAACCTCTCCGCTTCCCCCGATCCCAGTCGGGAGGCTAGCCACACCACGCAACTTCCCCGACACAAAGTCGGGTTTCCAACCTCAGGTAACCACAATCACAATCACAAGCAAAGTTCAACAAACAGCAACAACACAGGTTCAACACTCCACAGGCACTCATGGCCACCCAGGACACCAACAGTAAAAACACGGACTCAACAACCCCACGACACTCACGGCCACCCAAGACACACCGACAATGACTCACAAGCTCAACAACCCCACGGGCACTCACGGCCACCCAAGACACACCGACAATAACTCACGGGCTTAACAACCCCACGGGAACTCACGGCCTCCCAAGACACACCAACAGTAAAACACGGGCTCTCATGGCCACCCAAGACACACCAGTAAAGTACGGGCTCTCATGGCCACCCAAGACACAAACTAAACAATCAACCTCCGGGCATGGTCATATGCCTCCAGTAATTCCAATAACGAAAGCTCACTGCTCCTACGACACTACTAAGTGTCACATGCAATTCTAAAGTTCGATACGTTCTCGTATCACACGACACTACCCGGTGTCGGCTGCCTTTCTAATATTCGATAAACTTACTTAACCCACGACACCCCGGTGTCACATGCAATTCCACTGTTAACTTTCCCTAATCAGGGCTGAGATCCGGCTACTTTTCCCTACCTCTTGAAGCGTGTCACAACCGATGCTCGCTCTCCGGCAATGCTCCAAATTTCCCGCTTAGCCTCTTCTTCCCACGGTAGGCGACACGGTCTACAATTATTACAATTAACACACTTTTTAAGTAAGCATGCGAAACCCGAATTTAAAGAATTAAACTCCCAAACTCAACTCCGACAATGTCGATCACTCCCAAACTTCCCAATTACTCGACATTATCGATAATGGGTTCGGAAAAGTCCGATTCGCCCGACATGGCGAAGCTGCCCGGGTTTTGAAAACGCCCTTCCGAGGCTCCGAAAATTCCCGTTTTCGTTTCTACGGTCTTAGAATAATTCAAGGGTTCCTATGCACTCGACAGAATCAATTTCCGACTTCCGAATAATTTAATTCGCGTTTAAAGTTCCTAAACTCGTTAATTACAACTTTCACAATTTAATTCCAAATTTCGATCCGGGTGTAGATTAATGACTCGGGGAACGTCCTAAACCACCCGAACACGAAAACCCGATACCCGGGCATGTGGGCCCCACACGGCCATAATGGGAAAATTCCCCTTTCGCCCCAAAACGTTCCTAACGAACTCCAAACCTCAACCATTCATCTTTAAACCAATCTTAAAAAAAACCCAACCTTAAACAACCCATTTAAACTCAAACCCTAAAATTCAAACGTTCCAAAACGAAAATCGGTTAGATGCTCACCGTAGAGAATGACGGCGTGAACTCGATTCTTCTGTCTTTGAGATGATCAAACGGTTTGATGATCGAGAAACGTCACAAATCTCCAAGACTTCTTCTCTTTTTCTCCCTTCCTTCTCTCTTCTTTTCTCTCTCTAAAAACCTATTTTTTTCTAATTTGTGAAGCAATGGCCAAGACTAGCATTTAGCTCCCTTTTGTTTTGTTTTAAAACTAACACCAACTTCTCTTTATTTACAAAACTAACACTAATGTCTCTTCATTTGTTTTGTCCAATAAACCTAACACCACCACATAGTTGACATGTGGCAAGTGGGTCCCATACCTTTTTGGAAAATATCTTCTAGATATTTTCCAATCAAATTCGCGAAATTCGGACGTTTCGGGCCCCGAACGGGCACTTTTTCCAAGAAATTACGAAACTTCACGGGCTACAAGGAAACGGCTCAACTAAGACCGCTGCGACGGTGGCTAAGATTTTTGGATCCAAAACGGACCTCGAATGGACCAAAACGTCGCTCGGTTGACTTTTCCAACGAAAAGTCAACATTTCCCAAATTGGTCAGAAAGTTTCCCTGAGTCCCCCAGAACTCACTTTGGTCGATATCGGTGTCAACTTAAGTCCGGTATGACCCTCGGGGTCAGATTTAGGTTCATTTAAGTCTCTGTCCAAAAAAAATTAAATTTTCCTGTTTTTCGCCGATTTGACTAGCGTTGACCGGGAGCGGTTCTTACATCTGGCGTCTCCGGCCTTCGCCTCGTGTGGCTCTGCTCGAGGACGACGATGAGTTTTGTCTCCGAGCTCGACTCTGGAGCTAACTCCGTCGCTTCCTCTCCGAAGCTCCTGACTCCGTCCGGTCAAGCCGCCGAATCTTTTTTTCAAATTTTTTCCAGTTTTATTGTTCTTAGAACATCAGATTTCAGATTTGATATTCTTAGCATTTCATATTCTTAGCAGCACGAACGAGGGATTGTAAAGCGTGGTTGTTTCTGAGTTTTGTTTTGTGATATTGTGCTGCAGAGATGAAATAAAATTTGTCTATTTGAGCTTGTTCGTGGGATTCAATACTAGGTATTAAGTTTCTGAAATTAAATCTGATTTGTTCATCTAGATTCAAGGCTATGGGTGAGGAATTGGGGATCGGTAGAGGAGATGGAGTGAACAAAAGAAAAAAAATTGATTTAAAAAAAGAAGACAATTAAAAAAATTGAAAACTGATTTTTTAGATAAAAAACTGATTTAAAATAACGATTTTTATTAAAAACAACTGATTTTTATTATAAAACTGATTTTTTTTAAAAATAAAACCTGATTTTTTTAAAATAAAATTGATTTTTAAATATAAAACACTTATTTTTTTTTAAAGAAAACACTTTTTTTTAAAAGAAAAACTAATTTCTATAAAATAAAACTGCTTTTTTAAATAAAAGTGATTTCAGAAAAACAAAAATCTGATTTATTAAAAATAAAATATGATTTTTTTAAATAAAGGATCGATTTTTTTAAAATAAATCTAATTTTATAAAATAAATAAAATGATTTTAAGAAAATAAAATAAATGGAAATAATTTTTGAAATTCAATGGCATGGGTTTGAAAATTTGACTGTTAGTGAGGGGTATTTTGGACTTTTTAAGTGTTTGGATGGAAAAACGGATGGAAAATAGACAGAAACTAACGACGGGTACTATGTTGAAACAAAATGTTTCGTTTGGGTACTAATGTGTCACAAAGTTTGGTTAGGGTACTCAGATGAAAACCAAGTATTTTTAGGGTACTCGGATGATAATAACCCAAATATTTATGATGCATGTCAATTAGGCAAACATTTGCGTCTTCCCTTTTCTCCTTCTCTCTCTCGTACTACTCAGTTATTTGAAGTCATCTACTCTGATCTTTGGACTTTGCATGTTGTTAGTTCAAACGGTTTTAAATATTACTTGTTAATTTTGGATTATTTTATCGTCTTTATGGGTTTTTCCCTTACGGTGTAAATCTGAGGCATTCATGTTTTTGTTCACTTTCATCCCTACACTCGCACACATTTTGGTCTTCCTGTCAGATCTTTTCAATGCGATAACTATCGTAAATTTGACAACAGACTCTTTCATGATTTTCTTATTTCTCATGGCATTATCTTTCAGTTATCTTGCTCTCACACATCTCAACAAAATGGTAAGGCGGAACGCATTTGTACTATGAATAACATTGTTAGATATCTTTTATTTCAAGCCCGCCTTCTTCCCTCGTTTAAGTCGAAAGCTTGAACATGGTTGTACTCCTTTCGAAATCCTTTAGCGAAAGTTTCCCACGTACACTCATCTTCGTGTTTTTGGGTGCTTCTATTATCCCAATCTTTCTTCTACAACCCCACAAACTAGCCCCTTGCTCTCGTGCTTGCGTGTTCATTGGCTACCCATCAAATCATCGTGGTTATCGCTATCTTGACCCTTCTTTAGGAAAAATTGTCATATCTCATCATGAATCCACTTTTCCGTAATCCTCTGAACGCTCGCCCGAACCATCGACCTCTTATGACTTCCTACACTCTCCCTACGATGATCTTTCTCCATTAATTTATTCCCACAATATTGCATATTCACCCGCTTCCTAGTCTCGGCCATCTCCATCCATTTTATGTCCATCACCCTTTTTTTCACTAATGTCACTTCACTTTCTTCCTCTGCCCCGGTCTTTCTACCAACTCCACTACAACGTCCCACTCACCCCATGATCACTCGTAGTCAGGTCGGAACCATTAAACCTCGTCGCATCCTTGATCTTAATTTATCCACATCCACTGCCTCTCCTCTTTCTCGTTCCTCAACTCAGGCTCTTGTTGATCCCCATTGGAAGAAAATAATGAAAGATGAGCTTTCTGCCCTTCATGCTAACGACACTTGAGACTTGGTGTCATGCTCATCTAATGTCTTCATTTTTGGCTCCAAATGCATATTTCGCCATAAATTTTGTTCCATTGGTTCTCTTAAGCGTTATAAAGCTCGTCTTGTCGCCTAATGGTTCATTCAACAACCTGGCATTATCTATGATTACACTTTCATACTTAACGTCAAACAACCACCATCCAGACCATTCTTAGTCTCTCTCTTTCTCATTCCTGGCCCATTCATCAACTCGATGTCAAGAACGCATTTCTCCATGGTGACTTTTCTGAAATGATCTACATGAAACAACCACCTAACTTCACCACCTAAATCGAAAATATCCTCCTCTTATGATTCCCATGTGCCTTATCCTTCCTTCTATCGTAGTCTGATGGGTGCTCTATACAACCTTACCTTTACGCGTCCAAACATATCATATGTTGTTTAACAAATTTGCTTATTCATGCACGACCCTCGTGAGTCTCACTTTTCTGTCCTCAAATGTGTTCTCCGTTACGTACATGATACTCTTTTCCATGGTCTTCATCTTATCCCTTCTCCTACCTTGTCTCTTATCGCTTACTTTGATGTCGACTAGCTGGTTTTCTAGACACTTTTGTTCCACTTCTGGTTATTGTGTTTTTCTTGGTCCAAACCTTATATCCTGGTCGTCCAAACGTCAACATGATGTCTCTCACTCTAGTGCTGAAGCTGAATATCGCGGCGTGGCCAATGTCGTAGCTGAATCTTGTTGGTTGTGTAACCTTCTTCTTGAGTTGCATTGCTCTCTCCTCTACCACTGTTGTCTTATATGATAACATCATTTCAGTATATATGACCAGTAATCCAGTACAACATCAACGTTCTAAACATGTCGAGTTAGACTTACATTTTGTACCTGAGAAAGTTGATGCAAGACAGGTTTGTGTGCTCCATGTACCATCATCATACCTGTTTGCGGATATATTTACGAATGGTCTCCCGTAAACACTTTTTGAGGAGTTCTGATCCAGTCTCAATATCATCTTGTGTCCTGCTTCGACTGCGGGGGTGTGTTCAAAGATATTGTTCACTATTGAGTCTACATACATTTTTTTGAAACAAGAGGAAGGGTATTATACCAAATGAACGGTTACAAAGTAGAGTCTAACGGCCCTGGATACCATATATTTGTCCGGGCCTCCGGTAGGCGACCCAACTCTCATGGTTCCGTAGAAGATATTACGTTTTACCGTAGATACAAACTGAGTACATCCTCTTACACAACATTTCAGATTATTGATCCTAAAAACGAAAACAACCATGCTAATACAACCTAAATAAAAACGACCTAATTCAGAAAGCAGGCGATAATAGAGTGCCCTGATTGCGGTTTTCTCGAGACCTCCTAGCACCGACAGTCCCGGGTCTGTGGGTATAGTCCGTAGACGGACCCTCCCACCTCTGCCAGGTCTTCTCATTTTATCAAAGGAGGCTGAATCGCCTCCGTCTGTGAATCTTGGATTTCCTCCTTGTCCCTCAGCGGACGTCCCTCGCGGGCTCGCTGTGGGTCACCCCGAACCCACTTTATGCTGCTCCTTCTTCCCACGCATGGTCGTGACTGATGAGGGTTGCTTCAGAGCTGGAGCAGTAGCGGCTGAAGAACATTCAGTGTTACTCCGGTGTTGGAGGAGCCGACGTCCATCCCGACGAGCGACATGGAAATGGTCGGAATTGACTAGAGCGGCGGCTTGGAGTATGATGTGGCCCTTGTGTTGCAGTACTCCGGCGCCCCAAGGACGGTCCGTCGCTGAGAGTGATGGCGGCGAGCTTCGCACCGTCGTTGAAGCAGGCCATATCCGAACTCGGCCATGGATCGTCGGAGGTGACAAACGGGCAGCAACACCTCGTCGACGAGTAGGTCTTTGGTATCGATAGAGACGGGGCAGCAGTTTTCCCAATCCCAAGGGTTCGATAGATCGGACCGAGGGATTGCTTGATGGTGGCGATGATCGGGCCGAAGGAAGGCAGCGACGATCGAGCAGGAAAGGGCCAGACGTCGTGAATTAGGGAGAACGAGGATGAACCGGTGAGAGGCTTCCATGGTTGTAGTTTGAAAGAAGAGAAGCGAAAAAACCCACTAGGGTTAGAAGTAGAAAACCTTTGGGGTTGAGCTCTCTGGAGAAAAAGGCGGTTGAGCGTCTTATCTTTTTAGGATGGTTCGACTTTTGCAATTAATTTGAGTCTACATACATAATTCTCTTGTATTTGTATTTACATTCATTATTGTCTTGTATAGATTTCTACATTCATAGTTCTATTGTACATGTTTGTACCATCACAATCCTATTAAGACTACACTACCTTAGTTCTATTGTATAGATTTCTACATTCATAGTTCTATTGAATGAATAACTGAATAATCCCTACATGGACATTATTCACTTTCAGGACTTTATTTCTATTTTTATTCACTTCGATTTAAATTTTAATAATATAAATATCGTTTGAATATAAAATAATAATTAATTAAAACATTTAAATTTATAAACGATGACCATAATATTCTATTTAATCAAGGTTTAATGTTTTGAAAAAAAATCCTTTTTTTCAACTTTTTTATTTTTATATGAGGGACATTTTCATCATTGAAACTCAAATAAAAATAGATTGAAAAAAAATAAAAGTTATCACGATTAATTGATTAGATTTAAAATATATGGTAACGAATTGATAATATTCTGAAATACATGATAGTGAAATTACATTTCAATTTTACGAATTATTTTTGTTTTCCATTGCTTGTATGAACTCTAAAACTCAACAATTAAGAAAACATGAGTATTATATATGGATAAATATGGAAATCATGGAAATTATATAGAGGTAATTGAGTTTGTTTATTTATTATGCATTTGAATGGTTCATGATGTTATGACTGAGTCTTAACAATGACAACTCGTCTAGATATAGTCAATCATGTGAGGTTAGTTGTCATGCGTTAATTATGTATAGGATGGAAGTTCATATTATTAGGGTTGTTTGGAATGGTAATCAATTTTGTAATCAAATCCAACAGATACAAATTTATTGTGATTAGTTTGGGTAGGCTATTCATCGTTAACTTTTACATTTATCTCTATTTATACCGCACAGTCTGTAGAAAAACCTAGATTAGGCTTGCATACCGGATTACAATCATCATCTGTTCCCTTCTCGCTTTGTAGTTTGAAACTTTTTGTTTTCTATCTTTAAAGGCTACATCGTTAGTGGGTGCACAACACTAAATTCCTTGGGATGGTAATCTCTCTGGTAATGCCTCACTCATAAGCATGCGATACGATTTCAGAAAGCCTAAAAACTATGGAAAGAACCGTGTTATTTCTAAGAGATCATTGGTATGTGTGTAAACTCATATGTAACTTTCACAAACTAAAGAAGAGAGCCTGGGGCTGGGAAACACTATCCTTCATCGCATAAAAGAGAATTATGTGGGGAGACCCACTCCCCCTATATATTCCTCTATAAATGGAATTCTTGTCACGACGGATTTCCAAGGATGAATCGGAGGGGAGGATTCATAGATACATTATATCAAGATAACCCCCGCTCATATCCCATACGTTCTTCGTGGATGACTGCTACATATTTTCCCATGCAGACATGGGGGAAGCAGATTAAGTACAAGATATCATACAAGCATTTTGGTCACCTATCCGAAAAACTAATAAACACCCAAAAATCTTTCATCTTCTTTAGCACCTATACATCCTCACTGACCATATATTCCTAATGTGAGGTCTTCCACATCCAAGAGACCTTAGTTGCCTTTATGTACTTGGGAATCCTGAACACGATGGGTCGGAGTAGACAATAGAGCATGATATATCTTTTTGACTGAGTCCTCACTCTACGTAAAGAAGTCACGGTACGCTCGGTCCTCACATCGCTCCCCACCTACGTAATATATATCTTATTTCACCCAAGAGTATCACATACATGATCCACGTAGCTTTGGCTAAGTTTAGGTGGGGAAACTATTCACAAAAGGATCGACCAATCATCTAGAAAGGTTGGGAGAAATTGTGCAAGCCTAAGACACTAGAAGGTATGGGATTTTGGAATCTCCAAAGGTCTAACCTAGCATTATTGAGAAAGTATGCTTGGAACCTTACATCCCACCCATAATCTCTAGTGGCTCATGTTATCAAGGCCCATTATTACCTCTAAGGGAATATCTGTCTTCCACAATCGGTAACAACCCGAGATACATTTGAGCAAAGTGTGTTCGCCACCCATAGCCTCATGAAATCTAGTCTGTAATGCGGCATAGGCGCGGGTACTAAGACACCAGTCCTCCTCTCAACGTGGTTGTTGAGGGATGACCCACGAATCCACAGTCTCACATCCATTGGTGGATGGTACAATAGTAGGTTTCATGGTATCGGTAGATGCAACAGGCACATCGAGCTCATCCGGAACATCTTTAACCTCCGAGATCAAGCCGAAATTCTAGTTGTCCCGCTATTAATGACTTAGATCTCCGATAATTGGTATTGGGTCTTGGACCAGACGAGTAAATAGTCCTCTAAGACTAGCTACAAGTACTTCATGATGAAAGGGCCCTCTTTATGAGTCCGATCAACCAAACCTCTTGGAAAGCTCTCTATACAATCTCATCCCAACCACGGATTCACATCTTTTTATGGAGGCCCCTCACGAACTACCTTTAAGTGGTTGCTCGGCTTTAATATCGATTTATGCACATTTCTCTATTATGCCCTATGTGTGGTAACCAGTAGGATACTAGCCTATTTGTTTGTTCAATATCCTTTTGACGAACATGTTGGGCCTGACATGAAGTAATGCCTATTTTACTAAAGAGGACTAGTTTTCTGGACTGGTGGGCCTTAGTCACTAAGGGGGTCACGTAGGGTAAAGCAGGACCGCGAGTATATTCACTTAGTTATAGGAAATCTGGAAAGCCCAAAATGCGAAGGTATAGGGAAATGTCACCCCATCAACCATTGGGGCGAAATTTACCGACATGGTCAACTTGGCTTCGTGGATGGACGCCATATCCAGCCCTCAAACCCTCCCGCCCCTAACATGAAACCCAGCCAAGTCAACGAGGTCCCTCCACCTCCCGACTTTAAGGTCATCAATGTGGGAAGGGAAAGCTTCTATGACATGCATCAATCCACCTGGGCCTCGTTTGTAGATCAAATGATGGACAAGTTTTAGAAGGACGTAATGACGTTATTCAGGCGCCCCCCTTCTATGATCGAAGCCCATGCTATAATGGCATTTCTGGTCCTCACCCAAGATAAAGGTTGATCCAAGGTCATTATCTAGAGCAATGTGCATGCTATGGTACACTTGGTGGAGTCACGATCCTCCCCTCTATCCCCTTGTTCAGGATGCCCAAGTCTTGTTCTCTGTACTCTAGGAAGTGAAACTCGCTTTTGTAATGAGATTAGTGAATGATCCTTCTAACTATTTTGTTAGGAAAGGCCGCTCTCTATTTGTCCTCATATGATTCGGTAACCCATTACGTGATGCATTCTTTTGTATTCTTAACTTATGAAATTAATAAATTCCTTTATGTTCAGAAAAATAATATCAATACAATTAAACAAAACATTAATGAATATATACTCGTAATCACCATATGAATTGTACCAATGTACTTTTTTTACCTTATTTTCCAGTACACACTATTTTTACTCTTCGAATGTGACATATCCCTAATTAGCCGACTCATTGGAATGTTAATGAAGTATGCTGGTATCCATAAGAGGCATATGTTGTAGACTATCCTTAACCATTGATAATCTGCTACATCAAACTCTGTAAGAATGTTTGCCCATTTTGACTCAAACTTCTCTACCGTGAGAGCACCCGTGTCAACCCAAACCAACTCCACCAAGTGAGTTTAATGATGGACTATCTGTCACCGCAATTTTAGCTACCTGAAATATCCATAACATAGATTAGAATCCGAGCTTGGTTTAAACAATTATCATGTTACAGTTAGTGGTACATAATGTTATAGAATGTATAACGTATTGTCACAGATTAATATACTACATATTATAGAAATGAGTCTGATATTACATATGTATTACTAACGTAATATATTTTGTATTACTACATATTACATAATGTATAACGTAATATAACATTTTAAGATACTACATATTACAGTACTGAGTTACATGATTTTTCATTTTCTCCATGATGTGCCACATGTACAGTCGATGGTTTGTTGTGCATAAGGTGTCAGCGATCGCCTTTTTCATCCCTAGACCTTGGTTGTTATAATACTGATGGGATGCTTATTACCCATGTATTTCAAAAATGCACGAAACACCCAAGAAAATGATTATGCATCCTCTTGTCTGATTAAAGTGGTACCAAATTTAACACATTTACGGTGATTGTCCATGCCTGTGAATAGACAAAAAACAATCTCATACATGCATCGTTTGAAACAAGTAGTCGCATAGTATTAAATATTTGTCATACATAAAATATTCATTCTTCTATTATTGAAACAATGTTATGTATGTAAGATAGGTGAAAATTATATGTACCTATTTGTCTTATATGTACTGTCAAATGACACGATATCACCATACAACTTGTAGTTCTTCATTTCCATCCTGCCCGCCTAGAACAACCTACGTAACCTGTCCTCCTCGTCATTCACATGCTCAAATAAAAACCCGTGGATTTTGTGACCCTTTCGTGGAATGTTTGGAGCACAAAGTGTCCATCTATTTCCCCTATGAAAACTTTTAGATTATGTTTGAAGTTCAGGAAAGCTATCATCTTTGCTCCAACGTTTTGACTTCCACCAACCATTTGGAATAACAACTTGTGTTACCATACTGGACCATTCCATACACGGAAGTTACCGGCTATCCATTTCTTGTGAGCTTGCATAAGATTCCTATGATTTCGTACGAATTGTAATTCACCCCATTCATAGAACCTATGGTTGTGCTCCTCTACGAATTTTCAAATCTCAAATTTTGTAGCACACTTTAACTTCAGAATTATCATTGCTTTGCACCCGGCCTACCTGTAACACGATTCCTCTTTCTAGCATTCAGTCCTCTTACATAGTACCCCTTCTTATACTTGTAACACGATTCCTCTTTCTAGCACTCAGTCCTCTTACATAGTACCCCTTCTAATAACAGTAAACATAGCGGGACATAAGTGCACCTTGACGGGTTGTTGTGCTCCCTAGTCTCACCTCGAAGCCACAATGTTGGCTGTATTCATTGTAGAATTTGACCCCTTCTCCCTTTGTGTTAAATGTTTTATTCAACAATGGTTTGTACACGTCATCACATTCTGGTATGTAACTCATTTCAGGTGGTGGGAACGCTTCATCATCACTGTCCACTAAGCTGTTCGAACTGCAAAAAGGTAACAAAGCTGATTGTTACATTTATATGACAACAACGGTACAACCATTGCAGTATGTTGTTGCAGTATCGATTGTGTACAATACATACCTACAAATTTATTATATCAATATTACATGAATAGTTATAGACTGTTATTGTACGCATGCGACAAGGTTATAGTAATACATATAGGATTTATATCAATTCAAATCTACAACTGATTTAAACCTATAGTTGTTACGCTAACTACTATAGGTAGTTACAGCACTACATATTGTATACACACTCAGAATGGTGTTATATCAACCATGGTTGTTACAATAGGTATTAGACTTCAAATTGTTACGGAATCGAATACATTAATATTATACTAGTGTTATAGTTGTAGTTGAATATTATTACACTTCTATTCATAGGATGTTTTTTTTGAAACGGGAAGGAAGTAGTATTACTAAATTGTCGTGCTTACAACGTAGGACCTAACAGTCCCGGATACCAGCATTTGTCCCGATTGGCCGTGGCCTCTCGGGCGCACATGGTTCCATATAAATAGTCTGCTTTGCTTCGCAGATCCACTCTCAAGAATTCCTCGATCCACTAGATACATAATTAACGGAATGAAAACTACCTAACCAAAGATTTATTTGACCTAAAGCGAATAACCTGAAATTAGGAAAAGACTTTGTTGCGGATTCCCCGAGACTTCCCGGCTGTAGACGTCCCGGGTCTGTGGGTATAGTTCCTTGACGGTCCTTCCCACCCCCGCACTGGGGGATCATTCATCCCCCGGGGGATTGTGGTCTCCTGGGATTGCATCCCGATCCTGCACTTGATCTGTAGATGGTGGCAGCGGCTTGGTCGCCGACGTATGGCCTGTCTTGATCACCCTAGATCTTGGACCGACAGCTGTGGTGTGACGCAGAATCCCCCGTCGAGCCAAGGTACAGTTCATCAGATCACCCAAACGCGGATCGGGCCTCTTCCACTTGGCCCCGATCTTCAAAGGGGGTGAAGGGCTTGTAGTGCTCTTGGCGTGGTGTTTGACTATTGTCGGAGATGGGGTCAACACCTTAACGGTAGTACTCCGGATCTCTTGAAGCGCATGGCCCCTACTGGTTGTGACCCTCCTAGGATTCATGGGCCCCTTGGAGTAGGGGACCCTACCCGATCGGAGACTAAACCCCGAATGGTCGAGCCCTGGCTGATAGGCCGAGGACCACGAGAAGCAGTGTACCGGATCGCACTGGTAGGTCGGGATCGCAGTACTCTCCGGTGGGGGGACGAGATTCCATCCTCGACACAGTGTCTCCAGATATCGACGTGTCTGATCCCAGTCCGGTAGTGGACGTTGATTAGCTGGATTACCTGTAAATGGCCTGACGAACTCCGGCCTGGGGCGATGCCAGGGGGACGCGTGCCACCACGTCGGATCGTGGTGCACGTCGTGCATGGACCACCCCCGGTTGTGCAGGACCAGTATGGGGTTGGTTTGGCCGTGCGACGGGGGGCGCGATTGATCGGGCTCAGGAAGGCAACCAGGGCGCAGGTGATTCGCCGACCATGGAGGCCGGTCGAAGTACTCTTCACGTTGATGGCGAGGGAACGGCATGACCATAGTGGTGGATGGAGGCGGAAGTCAATAGGCGGCGGCGGGGCAAGGTAGTGGAGAGGGTGGCGATTGAAGCGATCGAACCCTAGAAAATACGAGTCGATCCTCGTGAGTAGATGAAGTGACGAAGGCGGGCGCAGCTCGGTTGGACAGCGAGGGAAAGAGGAGGCGATGTCGTGGCTGAGGAGACGTCGGGCGGACGGTTGATCCCATCAGTGGTGTGAGGACCATAGGATGCAAATGGATCTTCAAGGTGAAGATGGACATGGACGGCAACCCTCTGACCTACAAAGCTCAACTGGTGGCGAAAGGTTATAGGCAGATCCAATGGATTGACTATGAGGAAACCTTCTCCTTAGTGGCTATGGTCAAAATCGATCCAAATTCTTCTTGACATAACTGCGTATCATAATTACGAGATATGGCAAGTGGATGTCAAAACCGCTTTCCTAAATGGAAATTTGACTGAGTACGTTTGTATGTCTCGGCCCAAAGGTTTTGACGATCCGAAGAATAAAGGAAAGATTTATAAGTTGTTGAAATCCATTTATGGATTGAAACGAACTTCTCGGAGTTGGATCCTTCGTTTTGATGAAGCTGTAATTGGATTTGGCTTAATCAAGAACGAGGATGAATCTTGCGTTTATAAGAAGGCTAGTGGGAGCAATATTACCTTTCTGGTTCTCATTGAAAACGACATCCCAACCTTGCACGAGACTAAAGCTTGGTTGAGGAAGTGTTTTTCAATAAAGGACTTAGGCGATGCTTCTCATATCTTAAGGATTAAGATATGTAGAGATCGCACCAAGAGGGTCTTGGATTTAAGTCAGGGAACCTATGTGAACAAGGCATTGAGTAGGTTCTTAATGCTCGATTCAAAGAAAGGACTCTTACCCACTAGTCATGGCATTCATCTCAGCAAGACTCAGTGTCCTAAGACACCTGATGAGCTGAAAAAGATGATGAGAATCCTATGCGCCTGGGGGCAGGATCGATCATATATGCCATGACATGTATGAGACCAGACGTCTCGTAAGCCTTATGTTGTACCAGTAGACATCATTCTAACCCAGGGGAAAGATGATGCTGAACTAGTCGTCGAAGGATGAGTAGACGCTAGTTTTCCAAGACAAATCCAGATGACTTTAAAAGTCAGTCAGGATATGTGTTTACGCTGAATGGCAGAGCTTTAGCTGGGAGAGCGTAAAGCAAGATACCATTGCCGAATCTACGACAGAGGCCAAGTACATGGATGCTGCAGAGGCAGCTAAGGAGGCTATGTGGATTTGGAAATTCATGGCAAGGCTGGGTGTAATTAAAAACCCATCCAACCCCGTGAATCCATCTTGCGACAACACAAGGGCCATTGCGCAAGCTAAAAGCCTAGATCGTATAACAAATCCAAACATGTACTGCGGCGTATCCACCTCATCAGATAAATACTGAACTGAGGTGAAGTGAAGATAACCTATATTGCAACAGATGATAACATAGCCAACCCTTTGACTAAGGCAGTGTCGCTGCCTGAACATGTTAGACATGTAAAGTCGATGGGGACATATTGGAGTTTAGATTGGAACTAGGGCAAGTGGGAGATTGTTAGTCTTAGTGCCCGTAGTTCAATCCTAAATGTCCAAATGTATATATCATCGTTAGCAATAAAATTAAAGCGGCTTTATATTACTTATGTGTTGGAGTAATATATCGATGTGTGCTCTGATCTATGCCCACCATGCGAATAGAACCATAGATCGAGATAGATCACACTCGATGGGTCCCTAGTCAACAAAGCTTCACTAGAACCGACTAGTATGAAAGATGGCTCTTTATGGCTTACGTTCTGTTAGTCATTGGAATGGGATTCCGGAGTCTGATCATAGATATCATGTGGGACATGATATTGGACGACCCGCCCTGAATATGTGCCATAGATTAAGTCATGAACATATTCAGTGTTGTAGCTTGTCATGTATCCTTAGACCAAGGAGTCTTTGTGATCGCTATGTAGTCAACAACTGAGTTTGACCTGAGCCTAACGTTGTCCGTAACAGGGCTTCCATAACGGCCAGGATTGGCTTGGGGACGGGCTACATGAGTGACACGAAAGGCGGCTAAGGGATTTATCCCTCATACTGAGGTATGGGAAAGATATCGGTTCTCGGCCGCTTGATCGAGAGTGACTGAAAGAATAGCATGGCCATGCACATGATACTGGGTATCATATCTTCAGTCATCTCACATATCAAGGAATGGTGATTGAGAATAATAAGGATGACGACTCTATGCCTTATCTCAATCAGGATATCGGAGATAAAAGGATAATGACAGGGATGACGGAAAGGTTAGAATCGACAGGGTCGATTCGTTATGCAGTGTCAGGCAATACTAAAGTCTCGTTAGTTGCCACTTAAATAGTATCAAGTAAAATGGGATTTTACGTTGATCTATTGACATGCATAAACCTAAGGGTCACACCGGAGGATGAAACTCATTGACACATTTATGGAGAATGGCCAAAAGGGAGTTGTCTCGGGACATGACCAAAACTGGGTTTTGGGTCATGTGCTCGTACGTGAATAGGACTTTACGGATCGAGACAAGGCTTGGAGTCTTGGGATTGATCGCGTCGGATAATGTTGGACATTTCCGGTATGGAAGGCTTGGAGGCGATGAGCGAATCACGGGACCTCGTTAGAAATGGCCACGGGCCATGTTCCAAGAGGCCCATGAAAGGCCCATGCAACCAAGGCCCATGGAACTAATTAATCAAGTCTTGATTAATTAGTACTAAGTAAGCAAGACAAAGATTAAGGTGTTGGTGATTCACCACCTAACCCAATCTTGTCTTGCCATACTTGTCCTATTTACACCATACTTGTCCCATGCCTTTAGTTGGACAAGTATGGGTTTTGTTATGTTTAAGTCATCTTTTTTCAACATAACAAACACAAGACAAGAATAGGAAACACATTTTCTCTCCCTCTTCCATGGCCATTTCGGGTTTGGCTAGTTTCCTCCTCCATTTTTGTGTTCTTGAGTCCTCAAAGAGAAGAACTACGTGGCTTTGATTCCCATGTGGATACGTAGGCGTCTTGGAGACTCAAGCCAATCATTCGTTAACCGGTGTTCTTGTTTTGGTAAGAACTAGTGCTGAATTTTTCTCTTGTTAATCCATTTTTTGTTAGTTGTTTCATGGTTCTAATTGTCTCTTGGTTTTCATTGATTTTCCGCTGCGAGTTGGTTCATCTCCAACCCTACCTCGAGACCCAACATCTTGTCATTTGAAAATCAGGACTTGGTGATCCATTGATTAGAATAGAGACATTTTCTCTAAGACATGATATTATCCAGAACTTCCATTTTACCCCAAACCCCATTCTTGTCATTACTTTCATAAGATACTCCCAATTTACCTTGTCAAAAGCCTTTTCAAAGTCTTCCTTGAAGATAATTGCCTTTTGTTTAGAACATTTGATATAATCCACTACCTCTGAGGCTATCAAGATCCCATCTGTAATTTGCCTTTCTTGGATAAAACCAGTTTGCTCCTCACTTACTAAGAAGCTGATGACTTGTTTGAGTTTTGTAGATAAGAGCTTGGTCAGAATTTTATAAGCCCCTCCCATAAGACTTATGGGTCTATAATCATCAAAAGTCAGTGGAGCTTTGTTTTTTTGAATCAAGGTAAGGAATGAGGAGTTTAAGCCTTTTCCAAGCTGGCATGTATGATAAAAGTCGAAGATGAAGTTCAAGAGATCTTGCTTTATAATAAGCCAGCAAACTTGGAAGAACTTTAAGGTATAGCCATCAGGACCAGTTGCTTTTTCAGCACTGCAAGCCATTGTTGCCTGTAAAATTTCTTCTTCAGTGAAGGGGGATTCTAGCCAGCCAGATTGTTCAGAAGAAAGGCTAGAGAAGGATAGGTCCTCAAGGGAAATAAGAGAGCTGGAGTCTTCAGTAAATCTTTTGGCAAAGTGATCAGTAGCAGCTTCTTTTATTTTTTGAGGAGAAGATAAAATTTCATCATTGTACCAGATCTGATTGATTTGTTTCCCATCTCCTTTGAAGTTAGCCACCCTATGAAAGTATTTTGATCCTTTATCACCCTCATCAAGCCACTTTTTCCTATCCTTTTGACTCCATAATTTTGATAGTTGCTTATACTTCTGGATCAATAAGGCTTGTATTTGACCTCTAGAAGCACATTCTGTTGAAGTAAGAGGCATGAATTCCACCAATGCATCTAGTCTGTCTAAAGAGGTAGTTAATCTAGCAATTACAGATTCCAAATGGCCAAAGATTTCCAAATTCCACTTCTTAAGATCTTCCTTCAGTAATTTGAGCTTAATATAGGGCTTTACTTGGAATACACATCCTTTCTTCTTGAGCCTCACCAATCATTAAATGCTCCTCTACTTCTGTCCTTGTATTTGATATTATAAGAGTTGGAGACAAGATGGGTTCTTGGATAATAGCATTACCCTCAGGGTTAGACTCAAACCCAACTGTTGCACCTTCTAAGATCACAAGAGACTGTGAGTTGAGAGGACTAGTGAGCTGAGTTGAGAGATTAACAACCTTTTGATTTGAAAATTGCGTTTCAAAAGATTTGATCAATGTTCTTCCATCTGGCACTCTTTTATTATTAGGTGGGGATTTTAATGTAGTACATTCAGTTTCAGAAAGATCTTCTCAAAGGCAGGGTGGATCTGATATGAGGAGATTCCAAGCTTTTATTCTCAACTCATGGCTTATCAATTTACCTTTAAATGGTGGTAACTACTTTTCCTCTTTTATTAAGCCTTGAGGCCTTCAGGGCTTTACAGAAACCAAGGGAATTTTCAAACACCCTTGCCAGCCAGGAAGAATCAGTCTGAGGTGGGAGGTTGCATATAAAGGCAGTGTAATAGGGAGATTTTGGATTTGAAGTAGAAGGATATGCTTGCAAAGTCTTCCTTTTCTTTTGAGCTTGAGTGGTTTTATAGTTTTCAAAGCCAGAAGGTGGATATCCCATAGAGGAGGAGGCTTGAGGTTGTTGAGTTGTATTCTCCTTGAGTTTATGAACTAAGAGATTGCTTGTTTGTCTCTGAGGCTTAGTTGTCAGTCCTCTAGATGAAATCTCAGGAGTATAATCCGAACCAGAGAGAATTGGTTGGAAGTATTTATCATAGAACATTCTTTGTCCATGTAGAAGTTTGGTGCGACCTCTTGGAGAGTATTCTTGTGTTCTATCAGAAGAAGAGGTTGAATGTGCATCATTGAACTTCTGAACTCTCTTCTTTATGAGCTTTGTCTTTCCCTTGCCTTAAGCTTTGAGAATGAGTTTAGAACCCGTTTGTGTTGCTGCAGTGGTGTGATGCTGAACTTGATCACCATAAAGCTCATCTAGTGTTAGCCCCATAGAGTTGTAATAATATAAGAACAAAATACCAACCCCAAAGAGAAGGATTTTCTGCTGTATTGTAGTTGCAGAGTTCGATAAGGAGAGAGGTTTCAAAGAAAAAGAGACGCTAGTGGTGGTCCGGTGATCTAGTAAGAGATCATCAAGGACACTACACCATCACATAAAGGTGAAGAATTTATGAGATCATGGAAGTTTCTGAAGAAGATACTGCAGGTAGTGGTAAGCAAAGAAAATAGAAGGCATAGATGAAGTGAAACAGAGCCCGAATCCACGGTGGTCCGATGATCTAGAGGATGATCATCATGGACACAACACCGTGAGATTGGAAAAAACCGAAACAATAGCGATGAAGATCTTCAGAGCGCACTGTAGCAGGTTGAGAGCGTTTTTTTTCTTCAAGGTATATATGTTGGGCTTTTCATCTCGTTAGCCTCTTTTTATTTTCGGAAACATAGCTGAAATATTATTCATTTGTTAGTCTCTTTTTATTTTCGGAAACATAGCTGAAATATTATTCATTACAGTTACAAATATGTCATTTTCATTAAAATCTTATTTTAAAATTAATTTTCAGCTATTAAAATCAATTATCATTGAATTAAATATGTTAAATAATTGAGATTTATTTATATATTATAATATAAAATCCATTTATAATGAATTATATATATATATGTATATATATATAGCAATTATTTTTGTTAATGTTAATCATCCTGATACGTTGAGATTATTTTATCATCTAAAATAAATTAAAATTTTGAGTAAATATTTTTATTTAAATTTCTAATTAAATATTATTCTATTAAATTTAATTATTACAAAATTGGTTAAATATGTGGATAGGACGTGAGAGAAAAAGTGAGACCAATATAAGGGTATCCAAACTCATGCACATGGGATTTATCCTAATCATGTCACATCCAATCCAATTAGAAATGCATCGAATCGAAGGTGTAGTTGAAAGTTGGAATAATATCAAACTTAATTAGGTGCTTCCATTACAACTAATTAAATGGGGAATATGTATCAGGGTGAACAACCATCTGAGTCAATTTTTTAAACAATGACTGAGTTTAACGGTCGCAAGATAAGCGGTCCCACCAGATATATTATGTTTATTAAAAAAAGGGACGAAAATTCATCGCCTATGTCTGCCTTTTTGAAAATTGTAGTATCCACTTTTTGAAAATTAATTCTTACCAAATATAATTTAAGTTATACGTGATAGAACGCTTGGGAATAAAATTACAACAAGAGATTGTCTACTTTTAATGCTCGTTACGCTCGATGACCATCTTTCTTCATCATCAATTCACAAATTATGTATATCATGTTTGTCTTTATCCCATATATCCTGATATTTTTTTGATAAGTTAAAAATTTTGTTGAGCAAATGTTCTAAAAAGTTATACAACAAACCAAGAAAAAATTCAAGAAGATCTTTTCCTTTAACCAATACAGCTAGAAAGAGCAAAAACAGAACCAGAACGAAACAAACACGTAACGTGCCTATTTCCTGTTCGAGTTCAAATAAGTAAATCGGTTGGATACCGGAACAGGGGATAGGACTTGGTCGGAAATCGGTTCCACATGATCCCTGTCCCTCTTTCCCTCGGAATCAAGAGCTAAGGAGCATAGATCAACAACTTTTCTACCGACCTTCGCACTATAGCTCTAGTTGCCCGAGCTATCTTTCTTGGCTACGTTCACCAAGAAGCGACCCTTTGGATCCCCTTTATTAGCAGAGGTTCTGGCTCTCGTCTGATACACTACCACTGGTTGTGCATTCACTTTGTCCTGACCCTTCTTGGGGCGACCACGGTTTTTTGGCTCGGCCCCCGAAAACGGTTTTTGCAAGGCTTCTTTCCACGGACTACCTTGATCCACAGTCGGATCAACAACCCGAAACTCTTGAGCGTCTAAACCCGAACCCATAACCGAGGGGTCCAGGTCATCCTAATATTAGAGCATGTACAATAGAAGAATTTGGGTTAAGGGCTTGGATGTTGACAGAACTAAATAGTGGGGTGCAAGACTTTTTTTTAAAAACGAGTATAAAGGTATTGTATTAATGTAGAACAACAACTTTATAGGTTAGGGCATAACTGCTCAGGATTCCAGATATTTGTCCCGTTCGACCGTAGTCCACCAGACGCTCATAGATCCATAATAATAGTCTGATTTCAAACAAAGATCCGAACTTAGGAGTTCCCCTTACCGAAATTTCAAAAATAATAAGACCCGAAGTCCTAAACCTATCTAAACAAAATTTTATTCGACCTAAGACGAAATAAAATGCAGACCTAATATAAGCTGAATGTAATGCCTTGGTTGCGGATTTCCCGAGACTCCCCGGCAGTGGTAGTCTCGGGTCTGTGGATATAGGTCCCATATTGACCTTTCCACCACCGCCGGGTCCCATCATTCTTCCCGTGGAGGGTCATTACCCTCCAGCTACATCTTTTGATTCTATTCCAGCCAGGGCTCATCAAGGCTCTCCTGTAACCCAGTGGCTCCTTCGGGTACCCCTGTCCCTTTTGCTTGGACTGTAAACTCTGACGGTACCAAAGGGTCCCCCTACTCCCCGTCTAGGGGGGAAGATATAATGTTCATCTTTGGGGAGTTCTGCCTTTCCGGACTCAGTCCCTTCATTCCCAATATGGTGGTCCGGGGTCGGGGACCGATTGTTGGGTTATATTTTAGTAGGCCTCGTAGATTCGCAAGAATAGTCTCCTGGGTGTAACGATGAATTGGAGGCCTAAGAGCTGCTGGTTGGCGACGCAACTTCCCCTGTGATCGCGATTCTGCTCCTCCTTCTCCGTCCAGGTTGAACTTTGTCGGTAGCGTGGTGTCTGTCACCGGAATGATTACTGTTACCGTCTTTGATCTCGGAGATCTCAGAGCACGGCGGTTGAACGTCGACGGTATGTGGCTAGGAACCCTAATGGGGCTCCATTGTTCAAAAGGGACCCGGATCACGGACGACGATGGCCCTGAGAGCCTCCGATCACACGCCCCCGCATCAAACTGGAATCTGAACGTTCCCAGCAGGTTAGAACAGGCGACTCTGTTACTTCCGGTCAGGGACGGAGAGAAGAACGACCAACCACAGTGTCGATATGGTTCGATCATGTGCCAAACTGGCACCGGGTAAGGATGCCATGGAGGTCCTCGCAGGTGGTCGGACGAGGAGCGCTGCAGGCGAGGATGGTGGGCTACGATCTGTCGCGGCTGCCAGTGGCCAGGTCGGGTGGCGGGATGATGGCGGTGAAGCGGGCCGGGCGGATGTACCAAAGGGTATGAGATCCACGGACGATCAGGCTGCATTGTGAGGCCAAGGGGAATGATCATAGTGCTGTGTGGAGGCGTCAGAGCCGATGAGAACTACCCCTGTAGGGGTTGAAGACGAAACCCTAACGGGTTTATGGGTGAACCCTAGGTAGGGTTTGGGATAGCGCCGAATTCGTCCACGTCTGTGGGATGCATGACTTCAAATAAAAAACTGTGTTTTATAATGGTGTGTCCTGGATTGAGTCCTGAATTGTTAGTGGATGATGACTGGATGATGACTGGTTTATTACTTGATATTTTTCTAGTTTTATTTAAATTTTTTATTAAAACAGTTAATATTATATAAAATTGGAATAAATCTGAAAAAATAATTAATGATAGTATAAAATAACGATCAATAAATTTAACACGAATAAAAATGAACTTGAACTTTTATTCATCCCCTTTTAATACAACCCCAACAAAATACAAGTTCAACAATACAATTACACATACATATCATTGTGGTGGTGGTGGTGGAGCTTGTTGTTGTCAAAGAGCTTTAATTTCAGCTTCAATATTTTCCATAAGTTCCCAAATTCGGGACTTCAGCGAATCGTGCCGTCCCAACTGGGCTTCGTTGAAGTTAGAGGTATCCTTTTCGTCCTAGGCAGTGTATTTGTCGTAGTATTGTTGCCACCGGTCGGTTAACTGGTGAAATAGGCGGGTCCTTTCTAGGTTTCCTTCAGACTTTGATCGTTCTAGCTCCGCCATGGCAGTTATTTGGTTCGTGAGATTGTTCCCCTTCCTCTTCGAAGCCTTCTTGTCCAACGGTCGCGTTTGGCCAGGTGTTTGAGAGGGACTTGTATCGGTCGTATGGGAGGGGGTGTTTCGCTAAGAGGGACCTCACCTCCCTCGTTGAGATCGTAAGATGCCCATTCTAGTGGTTGAGATTCACCAGCGACATGTGTGTAATCTTCACCTGTACTTGTGGGTGGGGTTGAGCTATAATTCCCAGCCTCATCCAAGTGTTGTCGTTGTTGGCGTATATTATCCATGGTGCCTTTCTCGGCACCGAACTTCTCATCGCCCTTAAACAACTCAACTAAATGATCGAGGTCGAATGTTTTCGGGTGACCAGCCGGTTTCTCTTCCTTCGGGGTATCGAACCACACCTGCTTCGCCGCTCTCAAGTGGTCATCATGATTCCATCCGTTGTGGTTCTCGGACTTCGAGGTCTTCAGATAACCGGGAAACCTCCTTGTCCGCGACTAATGTGAGGCACAATGTTTCTTGGCCGCATTCCACCCAAAATAAGAGTGTTCTCTGGTCGTGTTGTACTTGGTCGCAATAGTGTACCAGAATGTGTCTCCGGTTTGGGAGTTTTTCTTAATCGGGTCTTTTGTTGTCGAGAGCCACATCCGTATGAGGTGCTTGTCCGCCTCGTTGGTCCATTTCTTCTGTGGTTGTGTTGTTGTTCGAGGTCGTTGTTGGGAAGGTCCAACAGAGGATGACTGCGACGACATACGGGTGCTAGTGTAGTGGGTAATCAGAGTGTGAATAGTATTGTGTTGGAAGCGGTGGCGGCTGGTAACCTTGCGGCGATGACTGGTACCATTGCAGTTGCGATGGGTGGAATTATGGTTGCGATGAGTGGAATTGCGGTTGGTGGAATTGACCTTGAAAAATAAATTACAACAATAAATTAAAAAAATAAATTACGAAATAAATTACAAAAAAAATAAATTAAAAAAATAAATTACAACAATCAATTACAAAAATAAATTACAAAAAAACAATAAATTAAACACTAAACGATAGTTTGAAAGTACCTGAGCTCGAACCCGGTTGCATATAAGGGTAGAAAGCGAAGTTCTCATCAGGTTGCGTTAACATATCGCGGAGGCTGCCTGCTAGGTCATTGGGGGACAATCCGAAATCGTCCGATGTTCTTTTTTCGTCATATGCCCTACGTTGTCTGCCATTCGATGAATGTGAACGGGTATTTTCGTCGTCCGAAATTTTTCACGAGGATATTGGGAATGAGAGTGTGGAATTTGGGAATGGGAGAGTGAAATTGGAGAATGGTTGACTGATGACAATGGGGTTGGGGTATTTATAGGGTTATAAATTATTAAATTTGTTAATTAAAAAAAAATTATTATCGTGTCCGACCGTTGCCCAACGGTCGGAATTTTTTTCCTCCGAAACGCCATGTGGCGGCCTCCTATTGGCTGGCCTTTGGACCCAGGACGCGCATCCCTCGTCCCGTGAAACCGACCCGCGAGACGCTGGACTCGGCCTGGCCCGTGTTTTTGCGGGATGCGGGACGCAAAAAAGCTGTCCCACAACTTGACGACTCGCGTCCTACGTCCCGCAAAAACACAGGCCGGGCCGCGGGACGCGATGCGGCTGACCTGTTGTGTGTGCTCTTATATATAAGAAGGATTAGGTTTTCCAAAATTTTCTACCCGAATATTTTGAGTTTCGGTATACATTTAAATTCTTGTACAAGGCCTAGACAACGTTGAATTTTAGATTGGATTCATATCATAAGGAAAAACTATACGATATTTGAATATGACCGTGTAAATCCCTTTTCTTTTAGTTTTTTTTTGCTAAAAATACGACTTCTATTAATTATCAGAATTTAACAATATATTGGAGTGTGTCAGGAAAAAATACTGACCATTGAAAAACAAACATAGAACGCGTGATCTTGACAAGCCATTGAACAACTTTGTTCGTAATTCTTTTTAAAAAATAACCGTTGAAAACGATATTGAACTCGCCATACAGACATGAAGGAAATGTGGGGGGTTGGAAGACGGAACTGGAAGTCCTACTGAAGGTAGTGCCTAAACACTACATATGGGGGCAAAGCGACCAAACTTGAACTACATCAATTGTATTGGGAGGATATACGTGAAATAGAGTTCCCTCCCAAAAAAGTCTTTGAATCTCTGAACGAAATCAGATAAAATAAAAACTACCCACTCGATTAGCTAGATCCAAAATCAAGAGAGGGGTCGAGGAGGGTGCGGTGGTGGAGGCCAAAGAGATGGACGGCGGCGGCTTCAGAGACGACTTCAGAGACGGAGAGGGTCGATCAGAAGACGGCGGAGATTGTACAGGCGGATGGGGCGCAGTCGCTGGAGATCAATGAATTGTTGAGGGATTTTGACGAGAGAGATCGCCGCCTTGAGATAAATTCCTCCTCAGTCCGATTCGAGAGGAATTGGAAGTTTGAGAAGAACGCCATAACAACGGAGTAAAGAAAACAGAACGGTGCTGGGAGGTCCGTGACTGATTAAGCTAGAATGGATCGCGAGGAGGCGATACCAAAACCCTAATAGAGCTCTCTGTTATTATGTATACACATCAACTATTAGACATTAACATGCTGACCTTTTAAATAATTTTTTTTAAAGTGATAATTAATTTAACATAAATATATTTTCTTTTAGGTTAATATTATTAGGCTCAAATTCTTGACTACTAATGTACATTATTTTAGAAAAAAATATTTTTACTGTAATATTTTTAAGTTTTTATTAGTTTACCATCTTGTATTAAAAATTATATAAAACCATATTGATAATTTTATTTTTTATTTCCTTGAAAGTAAATATTTTCTTTTTATTATATATCTTTTTATATTAGAAAATAAATGATACACAAAAAATGGCACGAGTTTCGGGAAAGAACCACAAACCAACAAAAAAAATTGAGAAGTAGGGACAACAATAAAAGACTTCGATCTCATCAATGCCTCTCTCTCTCTCCCATCAAACCCTAAACTACCGCCTCCCCTCAAACCCCATCTTCCTCCTTGTGCCGCCAGTGACGCTATGGCCTCCGGCCATGGTCGTCGCCGATGGTGACTGTCGCTACTTTTCCTCCTCCTTCTCCTCCCATCCCTCTTACCTCTCTTTCTCGCCTCTTTCGATGTGTGCAGCAGATTTGCTGGCTTTGGCTTAGCTTTTCTCGTTTCTCGGTCGTCCTTCGTTCTCAGCTCCGACGATCCCTTGTGTTTCTCGTCCTCGAGAGCTTCGATACCGTCGGCCCTCCTTCGTTCTCGGCTTCGGCGTGAGCTTTTGGAGAACACTTTTGTTTCTCGTCCACGGGAGCTTCGTTTCCGCCACCCCCTCCGATTCCGGCCTCGTCCAGCCAGTGTTTGTCTTGCTCTGGCGAGCAGCTCAACGTCTCTTCAGTCCCTCAGCCCGGCCTCTGTTCTTTGTCCGGTAGCTAGTGGTGGTCGGGCTCGCTGCAGGGTGGTCGCCGGTGTTCTGCTCTGAAGATTCATCTTGGGCGGCGGGTTCGGTGGTAGTTGGTTCCGGGTAGGGTCTATTATGGGCGGGTCTAGCGGATTCGGTTGCGGGTCGGGTTTCTGGGTTGGGCTAAACAGGACGGGTTGGACCTGGGCTGATGGCTTGTTGGGCATGGGCAGCTCTACCGGGTTGGGACAGGACATTCTCTTCTGGGTTGGGTCAGAAACGGGTCAGATTCGGTTCGGGTTGACCCAGTCGAGTTGGGCCGGGTGGTTTTGATCCAGTTCGGGTGTGGGGGTGGTTCGGGACCCTTCTCGGGCTCGTTCTTCCTAGTTCTGCCGCATTTGAGACCTATTCTCCTCTCCTTGCTGTTCCTGTAGGTCTTCTCCTTCTCTGGCTGTCCTCGGCGTAATGTTCTCCGACGTTCTCCCTTTTCTCCAGCGTGGGACGCCTTTCTCTGGCCTCTCCGGCCTCTGATTGGCGCGGATATGGGCTCGCATCGGTCTATCGAAGGCGTCGCCGGTGGTCGGTGTTCTTCTCCTGTCGTCCATTTGGTTGGCGTGGTAGGCTGGTTGGAGTGGTAGGCTCGATGGGTGTGGTGGACTGGTGATCTACGACTTGTCTGTGCCAGTTCTGTCTTTATCTTGTGCTTGGACGGTGTGGGCTCGGGCTAGATTCGGCCCGACCTCGGGTTGGAGGCTGGTATTATTGGTGGTTGCTGCTGGTGTGTGTTGATCCAGTTTCTCCTCAGCTTCGGGATTTGGTGCTGTTTTAGACTTGAGTGGGACGTCTTTCTTCATCCATTGGTGAAGATTAGCGCATGTCGGTTCATCATTTCTCTCCTGTTTTGCTGTGGTTAGAGGGCTTGATTGGTAGAGTTTTGGTTGCTCGTGGGAGGCTTTCCTTGTTAGGATTGTTGCGGCTCGGCTCTATTTTCTGCTCACTGGTAAAGCTCTTGGCATTACATTGATTACTTTCCTTTTCACGACAACCTGCTGTGCTTCGAGGTATCTCCTGACTGTTCTTTAGGGCGTATTTATGCTCGGTAGAAATACCGGTCCTCTCCTTTGAGTGTCTCGGTGTTGGCTATAACTTAGGAAGGTCCGACCATTTTATCCGGTCTATGGTATCCGGTATGATGGGATGTCCTTTGAGGTCTGCTCTTTTTTCTCGCCCTGTCTGGTTAGAATGCTTCCCATGTTCTTCTTGGTTTCCTTTGCGTATTGGTTTCGCTTCTTCTCGACCCGGGCATGGGTCGAGCTCGTCGGTTCATAGGTGTTGTCCGCCGACGATTTCATCGAGCATTATCAGCCCTTTTCAGAAGCCTTGCGCTTAGTTTAGTAAGACAAATTGGGTTTGTCTCTACGTTTCCTCTCGCAGAGAGTTGCTAGCCGAGTGACTTGGAAGGTGTTTCTTTTCTGCTTGACTTGGTTTTTAAAGATTAGCTGGTTGTTGTCATTGGCTGCTGGAAATTTCCTTTCATTTCGAGCTTCATGGTGGTCAAATCCTGGTAGTTTAGACCTTTTCTTTTTTGGGCTTCTTGGTTGTCTTATTTGGGTGTTAGACCCTTTCTTTTTGTGATTGTTAGCTTCAGGGTCTGTGTCCCCATTCATTGCTTCAGGGTCTGCGTACTCATTCATTGCTTCAGGGTCTGCGTACCCACTCTTTGCTTCAGGGTCTGCGTACCCATTAATTGCTTCACTCTTTCATTGCTTTAGGGTTTGCGTACTCATTCATTGCTTCAGGGTCTGTGTACCCATTCATCTTCCCCGGTGTGGGGCTTTTTGAGGTTTCGAGAGGAATGCTCATTCGTGTTTCAGTTCCACCCACTGTATTCTTTATTTCAAAGAATCGATGTTTTTATATATGCCTTACTGATAAAAAAAACAAAATTTGAGAAAAGTAAAAAAGACTCTAAACAAAAAGAAGACAAGACAACTGCTCCGCCTACAAAAGGAAAGACAACCCAATATGAGAAGAGGAAGAAACAAGAAGAAAAAAATAAAGGAAAGGGATCTTAAGCAGGCCTGGAAAGAGCAACCAACAGCGGCACCAACCAGAAACTAAGAGAAGAGGATCGCCCATCTGCCTGAATCAACGAAACTTCTTTGAATTGGATTATCTGAAAAATGATAGACGGGTCAAGGGCCGGAGCTCCCTGAAAAACTCTAGCGTTATGAGCAATCCAAAGGAACCGGCGAGAAGTGTCTTCGATGTGTCTACCACACATAGGACACAACCAAACACCCACCGGAATCGGGAAACCTCTCGCCATCAAGAAAAATTCAGTAGGGATGACCTTTAGAGAAACAAGCCAAGCAAAAGATCGGAACTTAGAAAGAGTAAAGCTCTTCAAAATTGTAGATGCCTAGAAAACTGAGTTCAACCCGCTTGTGCTAGAAAAGGCATGAAAAACTCTGAAAATCGATAAACCATGAGAGTCCAAAGATCAAGACAATCTGTCTGGGCGGGAAAAGTCGAGACGAACGCCCAAGAGAAAAGTGTGGATGCGCTCTAAGGAAAGAAGCTCTCTATCTAGAAGATGGCGACGAAAATTAAAGTTCCAACCGCCGTTCGCCTTAAATGAATAACTGGTTGACCTTGCTCCACCAGCAATAAGAAAGAGGCGAGGAAAAGAGTCAAAAGATTAACATCCGTGACCCAGACATCCTCCAAAAAACGAATGAAGCAACCGGACCCTAGCACCCATCGAACCTTAGTTGGGCCAAAAATCTCTAGAAAACGAGGATCTTGAGCCAAATGAGCAATGTGGGGAAGAACTAAAGAAGAGTAATGATGCGTGAGAGGAAGACAAGAGAGATTCCACTCGGACTCGACCCAACCGTGACGAGTGCACAACACCCTCCACCATAAGGACGTTCGCTTTGTGGCAAAACACCACTACCACTTCAAAAGAAAACTCTTGTTGACCGCCTCTAGGTTGCGGACACCAATACCCCATACGAACTTAGAGCAACACGATATGTCTCAACTGACCTTAGCCAAACGACCCCCGGTCGAAGAGGTATACCAAATAAGACGTCGTTGGAACCTTTCCATAAGAAGCAAAACCTGCTTAGGAGCTTCGAAAATTGACATAAAAAATAGCTGGAGGCTGGCTAAAGTGGACCGAATTAACGTGAGGCGTCCCTCGAAAGAGAGCTTTCCATACCTAAGCCTTGCTCAGAACTTGTAAATAATAGGGGTCCAAAAGAATACGTGCCTTGGGTTAGCTCCAAGCTTAAAGCTTAGATAAGTAATGGAAATATGGCTTAAGTTGCTGTCGAAAGCTAAGGAAAGGGAAAAGTTGGAGGACGTATCAATACCAAAGGTTCTGAGAGTTGACTTGTAAAAGTTGGTTTTCAACCCTGAAACCAACTCAAAACAATGAAGCAACATACAAACACGGCATAGCTGTAGGGGATGAGTCTATAAGAACAACAAATTGTCATCTACGAATTGGAGGTGGGAGGCACAAATGTCATCTCCAAGACGAATTCCAATAAATAAACTCAATCTAATACCATGTTCAAAGAACTGATGAAGGCCCTCGGCGACAATGACGAACAAAAAAGGGGAGATAGGGCACCCTTGACGAACACCTCGAAGAATGGGAAACTGAATAGATGGGAACCGTTAATAAAAACGGATGGGTGACCCTCAAGATAAGAAAAAATCCAAATGATCCACCGAGACCCAAAACCCATTGCCAACATCACTCGCTTGAGAAACAACCAATCGATATTGTCAAAAGCTTTCTCAAAATCAAGCTTGACTAAGGTCGCACGTCTCTTCTTACGACGGATGTCATCCAAGACCTCGTTAGCCACCATCACTCTATCAACTAGCTGATAGCACTCAATGCAAGCAGACTGAGTATCGTTGATAAGGCTACCAATAATAGAGCGAATGCGGAAGGAGAGAGTTTTGGCTATAACCTTATACGTGACAGTGGTAAGGCTAATGAGCCAAAACTCAAAGAACTCCCTAGGACAAGCAACCTTAGAAATGAGGACAAAGAAAGTGGTGAATAAGTAGTGGAAAAAGCTCATAAAGTCATCTCAAATAATGTGCCAAACGATCCTGAAAAAGAAGAGATTGAATCCATTCAGACTTGAGGCTTTTTCTCCATCGTAAGACGAGCTAGCGAGAGAAATATCTTCCTCAGAGAAAGGGAACTCCAAATGATTCGCATCGGTAGGGGAAAAGGTTGATAATGGGAGATGTGGGAGCCTGAATCTCTCGCTCCTATCATAATGGAACCGAGAAGCAAAGTGCGAAGCAACAAATGCTTTAACAACAACGGGATCCGAGTGCTCCACCTTGCCCGATAAAACCATGGAGATGTGATTCTTGAGCACTCTACCATTCGCCACCTTGTGAAAATAAGACGTGTTATGATCTCCCTCCAAGGCCCACTTGACGCGGACTTTTGCCTCTACAAGGCCGTGCGCTAACTAGCTTTAGCGTGAAACTGATTGTCATGAGTGGTCCTGTCACGAAGAGCCCGGGAGTCGGCCAACACATTAAAAGCCGATTCTTTGAACTCAAGGTCGATAATAGATGTGTTTAGGTGAACAAACACCGTGGTGTTCTAACTACGAAGATCATGACGAAGACGCTTAAGCTTTGACTACATAACAAAGTGGGGTCCCCAAAAACCGTATAAGACGCCCAATAACGTTCAACAAAGGCCAGGAATCCCTCATGGTCTACCCAAGCAGAAATGAAGCAAAAGGGTGAGGAATCCCTCATGGTCTGCATGAACTCTACTACTCGGCGACACCTCATCCGAGGTCGCAAACGTGCTGAAATCGCCCGCTATAACCAAACAAATGTCAGAAAAAGGAACTTTTGAAGAGAGGGCAGACCAAGGCTCCCACCGAGAAGTAGACGTGGATGGGGCATATACATTAATGATCATAATAGCCTTCCCAGATAGAGATGTTCTCCTAACCAGAAAAACAGTGTTACCTTGCGAGGAACACATAAGCATCTTGAACACAAGAGTGTTCCAAATAGGTGTCACACCATACGAGGTTCCAACTAAAGGGGAAAAGGCAAAGTCGTGGTCATTTCCAAACCTATAACACCGAATAAAGAGAATGAGACCATTTCCATCTTCGACTCCTGAATCAACATAAAGTCAGGATGAATGGACACTATCTTAGAGGCCAACAACTTCCTCTTTGAGAAAGAGTTGAGGCCTCTACAATTCCAGGAGAGGAGCTTTATTGGCCACTAGAGGGGTGAGTCACCCCGCTGCTAGTTAAAGAGAGCACCGAATCGATCAAACGAAAAGTTTCACTATCAATGGCATAATAGGTCACTCCTATGATATTTCCAAACCTCTAGACATCTCTTACCATATAAAAACCGGTTTAAGGGTCAATAACTGCATTCGACCCAATAGTGCCCCATGCAGTCGGGGAGTCAACTTGAAGGGGTGGGGAAAGGCTTCCATAAGTACGAAGGAGGAAACATAACTAGACACGGTCTCCAAAATAATCCTTGAAGAAATGGGGAAAACCAGGTGGCATATAATCATCGAGGTTGTCCTCCCGATAGTCGGTGACAATGTCAACCCTAACATCCGCAACAACCAAACTCTCGTGGGACTTGGTTGCAGTCTCCGATGTCTTAGCAGGTGTAGAGTTTACCTTGTCAACTCTCCCAACTTGAGTAGCAACTGGGCCCTTGACTAAAATAACAAGGGTCCAAGGAGGTGGCCCATCGTGCATTGGAATTGTGATCACCGAGCCGTCATTCAGATTTTAGACAATACCTAGTAAATCATATGTTGGAGTTGTGCTAGCGCCACACCCAAGAAGCGATGGTAAGAGCAGACTATCATTCACGAGAGAATCAAAAGTGACCTTTTCACCATGAACAATAGTTTGTGACTCCAGAGAAGAATTAAGAGGGGAAACTAGAGGAGCTAACTCAATGGTAGACGGACAAGAAGGCGGGTTCGAGTGAGAGTAAATAGGCACACTCTCGAAATGATCCTTCTTGACAAGAACGTGAGCAAATGATCTCCCTACTCTCAAACAAGACCTATGTGGTGTGTATAAGGTCAAGAGCTCTTGTCATCTTGTGTGAAGCGAAGGATCTGGGGTGAATAACAATCAAGGAACCAAATGTTCCCACAATATTTGTTACAGAGTTTTTGTTCCAACAAAGGAATGGTAAGCTTATCACAGCCACCCATAATAGTTGTCCTCTTGAAAGAATCCAGTCAACGTAAGTTGATAAGGCAAAAAACCAAGTCCGAAGAATTTCCCAATCATCAGACGATAAGGAGTCCCATATAGACTTGTCCCTACAACAGATAAGAAAAGTTTTGGATCCCAAGTCAAAAAATTCCAAACCCATGTATCAAATATGAAGATACACATTATCTATTAAAGGAACATAACACCAATATTACAAACCCTATAAAGATTTAAAAAAATACACACTGATAATACATATAGGAGTATAACTCACATACTACATACTACTTCGGGTTAAATATCGAAACTTACTCTTAAGTATTGGTCACGAACACTACATTACCCACGTTTTCAAAATGAACACTACACTATCTTAAGTATTGGTCGCGCGATTTTGATAGTAAAAATGGACGGAATTTTCCATTATGTTAGTCATATGACCTCAAGTGTCATATAATGGATGGTAAAATGATGTTTCCCCTTAATTATATGACCTCTACACATTTTATAAGGAACATTACCATTGTATCCTCGTTATTATTCCTTATAAAATGTATAGGGTCAAATACTTAACGGCAAAAAATGTCATTTTACCATCCATTATATGACACTTGAGGTCATATGACTAACGGAATGGAAAATTCCGTCCATTTTTACTAACAAAATCGCGTGACCAATACTTAAGATAGTGTAGTGTTCATTTTGAAAATGTGGGTAGTGTAGTGTTCGTGACCAATACTTCAGAGTAAGTTTCGATATTTAACCCCACTTCTTAACACTATTGGGACTGAATCCCTAAGTGCTTCATTAGTTGAACAAACCACCATTGATACACCATCTTATTGTACCAAAAATCATATCTATTTACTTTCCTCCATTGTCGTTTTGTTTTTTAAAAAATAAAATTTTCTCTTCACAAAATTTTCAAAAGTAAAAAGAAGAAAGCAATAAAGGCTCCTTTTATTTTGTTTAATTTTTAAAATATATTTCTATTTAATTTGTAAGGTTATTTTAAACATTTTATGCGAAATATCTCGTATGGCTCCTCCCTCCATAGGCGGCCCTAGGTTCTTCGCCTCTCATAGCGTTGTCTTTCCCGGGTCCCATCCCGTCCACCCATCCTCGATCGATCACCACCACCTCCTCCTTTTCTTCCTCCATCGATCCATCGACTGCCATCGCGCCGACACCTGTATCTCCTCTATTGCTTCTGCTGCGAGCATGTTTCTCTAACTGTGGTGGATCTGTTAAGGTCTCAAACCTATTCCGCAGCCCTCGAGTTATCCGAGCTTATCCGAGGCCTGACCCAAGTTCTAGCAACGAGGTCGTGATGCACGCGATCACTTGGGATCTCCGTGAAGGGCCGCTCCAGCCCTCTCCGATGGATCGGGGCACTAAAACCCCCGATCGGGTTAATGGAGATAGGATTCAGAGGTTGGTAGTGTCGGTAACAATTGATGAAAACTTGAAAGCGGCGATGTGTCGTCGTGGTTCAATGATAAGAGATATTGTTTGCCCAAACAACTAGGCAAGGACTATTATGCAGTCTCGCCAGGTCCAATGAGTACTAGACGGGAGAGTGGGATGTTATTACGGAGACACGTCTCGTCCAATGGGATCTGGCATAAACATATTCCGAGTCTCCTCCTTTTCCTAATTACCTCCTTGGAAGTCTAGCATCACCATTACCTCCCTTAAAGGTCTCCATCAAGGGACCAACATGTTAAGTAGACAAAACGAGTGTTCCAACCCGAGTCAGGAAAAGTATAAGATGAGATACTAGCACACCTTTTATACAAAGAGGGATCTACCTCCTTGGAGGTTACCTGGACAATTTACATTTGATTTTGTTAGGATTTAGCAATAAACGAAAGGTGTACGTGCGGACATGGAGTAGCCCCTATTATTAATCATTCAAAATGATGTATAATTGATTATTTTACATTTATCAATGAAGAAAACTAATGTATGTTATATATAAAAATGAGAAGAAACTGTACTCTTTCAATTTTTATTAATTCTCTATATTGTAGTTAAATTGTTTAATTTTCCCGATTACATTTTTTTGATGACTATAAAATGTTATTTTTAAGGGATAATTCCATTTTAGTACCCTAAAACTTTCGGATTTCGTTTTTAGTACCCTAAATGTTTTTTGTGCCACTTCAGTACCCTAAATCTTCGTTTATTCCAGTTTAGTACCCAACGTCTGATTTTTTATCTATAAAAAATCATTTTTATTTTTCAAAAATTCAATTTGTTTAAACTACCGAAGGGTAGTGTTGGTATTATTATAAAAGATAGGGTCATGTGCAAGGCACATGACGTTTTTCCATCCAAAAATGGATGGAAAATCAGACATTGGGTACTAAACTGGAATAAACAAAGATCTAGGGTACTGAAGTGGCACAAAAAACATTTAGGGTACTAAAAACGAAATCCGAAAGTTTTAGGGTACTAAAATGGAATTATCCCTTAAAAATAACATTTTATAGTCATCAAAAAAATGTAATCGGGAAAATTAAACAATTTAACTACAATATAGAGAATTAATAAAAATTGAAAGAGTACAGTTTCTTCTCATTTTTATATATAACATACATTAGTTTTCTTCATTGATAAATGTAATAATCAATTATACATCATTTTGAATGATTAATAATAGGGGCTACTCCATGTCGGCACGTACACCTTTCGTTTACTGCTAAATCCTAACAAAATCAAATGTAAATTGTCATGTAGTAACGTTGGCCAGCACCTATTGCATTTTTTGTCCGCAAGCCTAACATCCGTTATGTCACGCCCAAATCCGGTATTGACCGGACCCGAGACATGACTTAGTGAAATTAAATAAAAGTAGTTTAAAAAATAAATAATATCTGATAACGATGAAATAATATAAATCAACAGGAGGTTCAAAACCCTGAGTCCCAAGCTCAGTCAAATACAATAGTCAAACAACAGTACGTCTCTAATAACATACAGTGAAGATAAGTCTCGGACCCTTGCTAGCCACATGCTCCGCAATGTCCCCTAATCCAACTCACAGCTAACACCTGTAGAAAACACGCTAAGGGGTGAGCTTAACGCTCAGTAGGGAAAAAACCACGAAAACCACCTCATTATATATTCACAAGAAGCCTTTCCACAGTTTACAGTTTATTAAAAGGTTTGATACAACGATGCGACACTTAAGCCATTTAAAAGACAACACCCCCTTTACTCTGACACTCACCAGCCCAACCACGCCAACTTTACTCAACCCCAACCACTATACCTGGGCACACACCGAAGGGAACAATCCAAGTAAGACAACCATAGCCACAAACACAGCAACACTCGTTCAATCCAAAACATTTTCAAACACACAACTCGTAACCATCGCACGGTCTCGGGAGCAACCCGCTTGGCCCGGCGTAGCCGCACGCAACTTCCCCAACACAAAGTCGGGATAGGCGGTCGACCTCATCGCGGAACACAGCGTTTTACCGATCGACGGAAGGTAGGGAAATCGCCTCTTCGCGGCCTGGTCCCTCGCGGAACACAACACAGCGTTTTACCGAGTGCTAGTCGGAAGGTAGGGAAACCACCTCTTCGCAGGACACTGCGTTTTACCGACTCTAGGTCGGAAGGTAGGGAAACCACCTTTCTCATGTAACCAAAGCACACACAAGCCTCACACTTTACCAATCGCGCGCCAGAAGGTATGACACACCTTGCGGAAGTACGTCTCTCACACTTTATCGGCCGCGCATCGGAAGGTACGACACACCTCTCGGCACAACTCAAACATGTATCACCAGAACAATCACAATCACACTCACAATCATAATCACGTTCTCAAAAAACTTACACAACCATCACGCACTTACCATCACTTACCGACACCACACTCAACTTGGTAACCCCACCGGCTTAACCGGTATCCGTTCCCCAACATCCCCAGTTCAACATATCATATAAACAAGAAATTGCCACTCAATCACTAACATGCATCACCAAGTTCAACTCTACTCGTTTTCATGTTTGTTATTTATTACCCGTTCAAACAGCATATAGTACACAATCAAACACAATCATCAACCAATCCTACAAGCACGACATGGCCTGATTCTACCAGCACGACATACCAACACCTACGACATGACATGGCTCATAGGTCGTTCGCAGTTTAGAAGGCTACTCTAGTTAATCACATCCTATATGCATACTAGTTACTTATCCGATTATTAGGTTTCCCTATATGCATTCTAGTGCGTCCGTAATTAAGGAAGGTTCCGAGATATTCCCTACCTCTCAGTCTCTATCTGGATCGCCTAGGTGCTGACGTCCGTGCCTACTCCGATCTTCTCCGTGCTTGTGGTAAAAGCCTGGTTTTAACACAAAAAGGGACGGTCATCAGTCCCGGTCCAGTCCGTAACAGTCCTCTAATTTTGTTATCAGGTAAGTCCTTTAATTTTTCCGTTAAGTCTTTGAATTTATCTGATTTAAGTCCAATTAATTAATTAATTAATTTATTAAATTGTCCTGACCCGGATCCGATCCGAATTCGAAACCCAGACCCGAATTCGACCCTGATCTGACCCGATCCAGATCTCAGACCCGGACCTGACCCGAGCCCGACCCAGACCCGGATCCAGACCCGAGTCCAGACCCAAGTCAGGATCCAGACCCGAACCTGATCCAAGTCCAGGCCCGGCTCAGACTGGCCCAGGCCCAAGTGCCCGAACTCGTCTTGGCCCAAGGCCCGTCAGAGACGAGGCTAGGGTTTGGTTTCGGTCCGGGACAGCTCCAGCGACGGTGGCGGCGGCGGCGTCAGGAGATCTCGGGGTGAGCTCTCAACGACGGCGAACGCGTCAGGGACTCGGAGAAGCGGGAGGGAGGCTGTTGGTGCGAAGTCCAGGCCTCTCCGTCCAGATCTGACGGCGTGAGGGCTCGCCGGCGTGGGTGCGAAGAGCTGGAGCTCGATAACTCCGGCCGTGGCTTCTCCGGTAGAGCTCGGTCAAATCGAGCTCGTTCTCGCTCGATTTCCATGGAAGGAGTGACGGGGGAGGTGAATCGAGGTCGGGAAAGGACTCACGTCAATGATTTGGTCCGTTGAAGACGTGGTGAAACTCGATGGTACGGCGGCGATGGTTCGATTCGAGTCGAGGAGGAAGAAGAAGGAAAGGGAGGGGGTTTTCAGGTACAGGGCGTGGCGATGGTGGGTCGTGGGTGGAGGAAACGAGTTCAGGCGAAGGTTTTGGTCTCCTGCGAGCTTTGAAAGAACCAGATCTGAGAGTAGAGGAAATCGAGAGAGAAGAGAGGCGAGGAGGAAGACGTCTCGGGACGCGTGGATGCGAATGAGGAGAGAGGGAGACGCGTCTAGGGTTAGCTCGCGTTGGCTTTGAGCCGGCTCGGGGGCGTGCGCGGGCGGGTTGGGCCTGGTCCACTAACCGGCCCAAAGTCCGAGTCTGGGCTGGCCCAGACCTAATCCCTTCTCTTTCCTTTTTTTTTATTTTTGATTTTTTTTGAAATCGATCCAAAATTCAACTCGTTCTCCAACCCGCGACGTTCCAACCAATAATTTAAAATATTAAATTCTATGGTCTTTACACGTTAAGTGAGTAACATGAAAAATTGATAGTTCATGGTTATAATTTGGCAATAAACGAAAAGGTCTACGTTATGATTTGAGAATAAACGAAAGGTCCACATTATTATTTGAGAATAAACGAAAAGTTGAAGTTTCTATTTTATAAAAGTTTTAGAGCACGTGCCAAACATGTGACTGGTATTTCACGGAGTTAGTCACACTTAACAGATTTTGATACATTTTGAGATTTGATTGGTGAAACTTGTTACTATCTGATACTTTTCATATATGTGGGTTATGATTTAGTGTTTGACATTAGTACAATGAGGTGACATAGAGTTTCCTCTTAATAATATACATCGTTTTCACACTGAATTCATATTTAAATTTAGTTGTCCATTAGAGTACTTTAATTCTTTTTGAAAGAGACGAATTGATATATTAAACGAGAGTAAAAACAACAGTACCCAATCCAAAGTGGGTACCGCAACAGAGTAGCAAATAAGGTAAATAACCAAATAAAAGCCCTAACATCATGGGGCTAAAGCTGAAAACAAGTAAAAGCTCAAGAAACCGACATACTTTATAAAGTCATTCAGCAACTAACGTTGCAGTAGCATTCGAAGACACCGATACAGTAGAGCCAAACTAAGAGCTAGGCTAGAGCCGACCTATTTCTGGAGAGGTATGATGGTGGACTATCAATTCTCCCGAGGTACCAGCGTGTGTTGTCCTCCCTATATTGATAAAATAGCCCCCTAGAACGCGAGAGTGCTGGCCTTCAAGATGGTAGGAGAGTACCGTGCCAGAAATTGGTGGAACCACTGCCACCTTACGTCCACTAGGGCGGTATTGTTGGACGACCCCCTAGTAGACCCCAAACTACTCATTGATGGAGGCGAGGATGCTTAACCCCCTCCCCGCCGCCGCTGTTTATTGAGCTCTTGTTGTTCGTGAGGAGCCTTCTGACTCTTGATCCTGGTTTTCATCCACCGAGCATTTTCTCCCTGTTGGTACGGAAACAGTTCCCCTTTCTATGGGCTCCGTCTGATGGTCGTTAGTCCTGCTCCTTGAGAAAGAGTTGGGAAGAATCCGGCTTTGTCCCCTAGATCCCTGCTGCTTCTATCCCCGGGAGGAAGGTTCCCACGGAACATTGGGTTTCTTCCCCTAATGGGAAAGAAGGTAGCATGTTCTCCAAGGTCTTGGATCGGATTGTTCTGTCTGACGGGAAAAAGGTAGCACGTGGAAGAGAGAGATCATCCTCCGCCCTGGCCTTACCCTATCCTTTTTGGTCCCCATCAAGATTTACAGGTCGACTAAATGATGGAGTCGGGCGCCTTGATACACCTCCTAAATAAGACCAATTGGTCCTCGGAGTTGGCCTACTCTGGCGGCCTCGAGAGCCAATTGGTCTCGGGTCTGTAGGGGATTGGAGGGAGGTCCTCCTTTCCCATTTTCCGCTAGGCAAGTCGAAACTACGTGTCCCACACAACTACACCCAAAACATTGGTCGGGTAAACGCTCATAAGGAATGTGTAGTAAAGTTCGTACCTCTGATTCCGCTAGTCTGAATCACAACTGGTCATGAAGCGGTACTTTGATGTTCACCCTGATCTGAATCCTCATGTAGTCACCCCAGTACATCCCATCTGCATCATTGTCCACTTCTTGGCATACCCTAGAGAGTCCCCCAACCGAAAATCGACGCCTCTGTTTCAGGCCCCTACTGAAAGATTCGAAACACGGGCCCACACCGAGAAGTGTGAAAACAATATATCCCCTGGTCTCATTTGAGGACACATCTCTGTAAATATAATCAGTGATATTCTAAAGGCCTATGGCTCCCCTAGCAGTACTCGTGCTCTCTTCCTTGTCGACTAGAAGAAAAAGCCCACCACTCTATCCTCCAATGGTCGGGCAACAATGTCCGGAATCCACCAAAGGTCCGCCACCCATTCCACCAACGACTGCCAAAATAAATCTCGGGGCGAGAGTACCAGGGAAACCACGACGTAGGCAAAATTGAGGCCCCATCCACACAATTCCGTCGGTGGGATGACAATCTACCGAATCCCCATACCCCTAAGCTCTAGCCAAGGTCATCGACCTCCTCTTGAGTCGGTTGTCGTTGTACAACCCGATCTGACCCGTCTCTTGCCCGATTCGACCCACGTCCGTGCCCGTCTGAATCTTCCCGGAGCGAGGAAAAAGTCGGATCCCCGATTGGACCCGGTCTTGTTGGCCTTGCAAAACACTAGCCCAGGCCCAAGGGGGAGTGGTCCGGCCTAATACTCGCAACCTGGGGACTTGGGGCGTCACCCTCGTTCCTCTTCCAGTCTCATATCTCCACCACCCCATTTTTCGCAGCACCAACCATGTCTCCGGTAAGGGACCCATTTCCTCACTTTCTCCCGTATCAGAACCATCCCTTAGGGCCGTCTCTTCTCCGATGGGCTCCCGATTTTTTCCCCGGAACGCATGAAATACACTCCTCGCCGCAAAACGAATCGGCTTTGGTAAGCCAAATCCGATCCCCCCGCCGCTGGGGGGAACCAACGACGGGAAGGGCTCTTCCTCCACCGTGGTCCTCCTTTTACGTCGTGGGCGAGGGCCTCACACTTGTAAGCCTTGAACCATCCCACGGGCCAGTCCCGATGTTCCACCACGTCTAACTCTCGATCACGGCAACATCACCGGAGCCGTTGTTTCTTGGGTAGAGAAAACCATCTCTTCCCCTATAATTGGTGATTCTCCAAATAGTCCGATGATCAGTGCCGAGAGAGGAGAGTCGTCGATCGATCTAGACAAAAGGATATCCGGACTACTGTTCACCGTCAAAGTCCTTGAAGATGACCGGAAGGAGCTGCTGTTGCCGTCTATGGGAGAAGTACAATCAAACTTTACAAACCCTAGCTGCAGAAGATACCGAGAGGGAGAACTAAATATTTAGAATAATGACAATTTAAATTTAGGATCCGTGATACAGAGTAGTTTAATAATCAAATGAATCTTTTCAACTTCTCACTTTCTCTAGAGATCAAAAATCTTGTTCTTAACAAGCCTGCTTATTATTATTTTTTTGAGGTATTAACAAGCCTGCTTATGAACAGACGTGAGAGTATAAATATTTAAATCTAGTTGATAGATAACTTGTTATTCTTGAATCATTAAATACTCATAAACTCATGTGATTTTTTGGAACTGTTAAGCATCATCCATGAAAAGGAAAAGATAAGAAAATACAGGATATACCTTTATCTCAATCTTTCCAAGAAAAAATGATGCGAAACATGTTTTTGTAAGGTTCTCTTCTTCTGGTTCTGGCTATCGGGATGCGTATTTTTGAGCTAAACAATGGCGGTATAGTATCTTCTTTTAATCACTCTGTCCCCTCCCCACTCCAAAAAGAACATGTAAACAAACAACTCACCTTCCTTTTTCTTCCACTAAAGGTAACAGAGACAACCCTAGATTCAAATTCTTCCATTATTTAATCGCTCCAGCTCTACTCCTTGGATTATTACCTTTCTTCGAATCAAACAGTCTATCCCACAACAGGGCATTTGTGTCATTTAAAATACAGTTTTTTAAAAGGAACTAAAATAGGGTTTTGAATTGTTGAGAAAACCCATAAAGTCCTTTCCCTCTATTTTTTTCGGAATAGAATAATTTATTAGAAAATTAATAAAACTTATATACCGAACAACACATATCAAACAGAATAAGTGTTGTATTCATTGATCATTCTCAGAAATTCAAAAGATGACCAACGAAATGAATAGCATTCGAGATGGGCGATGCAACGCTTAGATAAAAATATTACTACCGGGTCAATCTTCCTTATCGGTTTCTCTGATAGATGCATCGATAAAGAGCTTCGACCGGACACGCCACACTACCGGAGATCCGACCGGTAGGGAGGACAAACAAAAAACAAATAAAATGTTAACAAAATAAATAGCAACAAGGACAACCAAGAACTCCTCGCGACCGGACTCCGACGGTTGAAGCTGGGATCGGTATGATGTGGACGACATCGATGAGTGTAGATACATCCTCTTGAGGCTGGTGCAATGGTCTGACCGGGTAAACACGATAAGTAGGAGCATGACTATTGGGCTCGGACTGCGCTAATATGACGGAAGGTGGATACATATATGACTGTTCGGTTGGAAGAGTATGATAAAGAGGCTTGGTCGGAGAAAGTCTAGTTGTCACTGTTAGGGGATGGAGCCGAAGAGGGGGGGGGGGTGCTTCTGTTCGGTCATGGTCGTCGATAGGGGATGTAGACATAGGAGGGAGGGTGGTGTCCGACGAAAATAGTCACCATGGTGGCAGATCTGCCATAGGGTGACGAGTCAAGCTGTGAGGAGGCGAAGGAAGACAGAGCAAGCCGTGGGGAGGTGGGTATGACGAAGGAGGTAGTGGTAGGAGGAAGAGGCATGCGACGATGGAGGTTGAAAACGCCGCATGAGTGGAGACCCACCAAAGAAGGAGTCGAGTTGCGAAGGCCTATCCGGATTTGACGCCCGTCAGAGTTGATTCTGAGAACACAGACAGCGAGAGGGATGATGAGGGAGAGAAAGGAGAGACAGGGAGATGAGGGGAACAAGAGGAACGAGAGGGGCGACCGCCAACAGCTCGTACGACCACATCATGGCAGCCGACGACAACGACATCAAGATGTGGTACGAGAGGTTCAATAAGGTTCATAAAGAGAGAATTTAATAGGAGGATACAATTATATCTATCATGACGTATAGCTTGAATTTATGTTTTTTTAACAAAAAAGCTTATATTATTAATAAAAAGAGTCAAGATAGAAAACAAAAAACCTTATTTTTCCGTTTATAAACCCTAAAATAAGATACCGAAAGCACTTAGATTTTAAAATGGAAATACAAATTAACATAGAACACTTCGAAGATAAAACCAACTGTGAAAATATACATAAGATGGTGCCTAAACGCTGTTTGATCCCGTGGAGATGACTCTTTTCATTGTGAGGTATGCGATCGAACAAAAAAATCGACAATAAGAAGGGGAGTGTTTACTTGATTCAGAGCCCCCTCCTATCTTAAAGCCCCAAATATATTTCACCAATGATCGCAACTGGCGAGATTGTCTACTAGCTCTCGTCTATTTTTCTCTGGGCTCGCTTGTAGACGCCCTCTTCTTGATATGTTCCCTAGACGGGGCAGTCACTAATGGGTGCTTGCCCTCTTCCAGGGGATCATTCCCCACCCAGGGTGATGGACAACACGATCCTAACTCACCCTTATCCCTCCTAATTGTGTGTTAGGTAAGATGTTTGGGGGGTTACTAGGGGTCCCATCCCTGGATGTTATGGGGAGGTAGGTAAGATGTTCAGAGTCACTTGAGCAAATCCAAGAGGACACGTAGGGGATGTCTATGCCATCTTGATCCTATCAGTTGCGAAGTTTTGTCCATGTAAGAACCGCCCCTGGTCGATCCCAGTCGAACCGGTGAATCTTGACGAAAGTTGACTTTTTACCGGAAAAGTCAACCGATGACTCCGGGAGTCATTCGAGACCTTTTCGGGGCCCAAAAAGCTGAGCCGTCGTTACGGTTAGCTTAGTTGGGCCGTTTCCTTTCAAATGATTGTAAATTTGGAAAAATCAACATTTGGTCAAACGAGGACTTTTTATCGACTAAATCCTAAGTAATTTAATTGTGCTGGATTTTCCTAAGGGCTAAGTGGTCCCCACTAGGACACTTGTCCTTAGTGTCTTGGAGGAGAAGAAATGGGTCTCAAAAGACCCATTTACCCTCACATAAGCCAAAATACATGACTTGGACCCAAGGGGCTTTTTGGACATTCATCAACTAGGTCTTTTAAAGCAATTGAAGCAACAATTTCAGCATTAATCTAGTGCTAGCCAAAATTTAGAGAGAAAAGAAGAAGAGGAGAAGCAAAGGAGACTTGAAGAAGAAGAAAGGGAGAACGGAGCAATTTTTGACCAAATTCTTCATCAATCCTTCTCCAAAACCCCAAAACCCTCTTCATCTATCCATTTCCAAGGTAAGTAAACTCTAACTTTCCTTTTTCAATCCATTTCAATTCATGGGTTTTCATAGAAATGCATGAACTAGCTAGGTTTTTGAGTTCTATGGTGTCAGATGATGTTTTAGAGAGGTAGATGATTGTTTTATGTTGAAATCACTTGTTTTTGAGTTGGAAATCTCTTGGGTATTTGGAGTTTTGATGAATCCCTCTTTGGGTAGTGAAGTAGTGATGTTATTGTACTGATTTGGAGTTTTGGGTTTGATAAAAATGGAGTTTTTGGACTGTTTTTCGTGAAAAGGGAGCTGGAGGAAGAAGAAGGACGAGTCTGCCCAGACACGTCACAAATCCGTGACGGGTACCGTGACGGGAGACGTCACGGCTCCGTGACGGAGGCCGTTACGGCACGCGTCACGGTTCCTTGACGTCATCTGTGACGGGTGGCCTCACAGATCCGTGACCCGATCCATGACAGACTAGTTTTGGTCCTTTTGAGTCTTTTTTGGGTGTTTTTCGGTGATTTCGAAAGGTTATTTTGAACCGTTTGTTTGGGGGCTTTAACTTAGATGTTTTCCTCTTAAACCACCTTTGGTTACCCTTTAATTATAGTTTTAATTGTGACCCAAGACCTTGGACCCGAGCTCGACGAAGGACGAGACCCTTGGGACCGCGTGAGAGGACGAGGAGGAAGCTAGCCAGGTCGTCAGCAGCTAGGAGTATTTAAGCGTTGGAGAATTCAAGGTAGGGAAGAGTAGTAAATCCACTCTTAACTTAAAGAACTCTAATAGTATGCCTGTAAGATAATAATAACCGGAAAGGTCCTAGTTTGCATATAGGATGTGATTCACTAGAATAACAGCTTTTCAATTACAATAATAATCGGACGAGTCTTAGTATGCATATAGGATGTGATTCACTAGTTAACTACTTTCAATATTTTTGGGAAATTGTCGTGCTGGTAGAATGGCCATGTCGAGCCTTAGGATTGCGTGTTGGATGTGCTAATGATGATTGTTCGTCCTTAATATCGATGCATGTTTTGTCCTTAGGTTAATATCCGAGTCACACTAAACTAGATGATTTATGATGATTGTAATGTGAAAGGGTGATCCGTGTCATGATTGATTGAGTGAATGTTTTAATGGGAATTGATTGTGCCTAAGGATATGATCGGGTGAGTGATAGACCGATGGGACGTGGTTGGTAAGTCATGCCGGTAAGCGTGATTGGTAATATGAGTTCTATGAGGCATATTGTGGTAAGGTTGTTGGGCTTGGTAAGCCGTGGTTGAACTATGACATTATGATGCGTGTTATTCTCTTGATGTGTGTTCCAAGAAGAGTTGTATTCCGGTATGGTACATATACCGAGGGGGTATGCCGGTGTAGGGTAGTACCTAGGCCGATGGTTTGTGTTTTGGCATGAGGTGTCGTGTTTATGCCCCGAAGGATTTCCGGGAAGACCAGCGGTACATTCCGGTATAGTGTTTACCCCAATGTGTGTTCCGGGAAGACCGATGTGCATTCCAGTATATTGTGTTACGTGTTTGCCCCGATGATATGTGTTCCTGCGGGGACATTTCCGGGAGGACATCTTGCTTCACCCCGATGACATGTGTCCCTTTGGAGACATTTCTGGGAGCCCCGATGTTATGTGTTCCTCGGGAACATTTCCGGGAGCCCCGATGATATGTGTCCCAATTGGATCGAGGGGCATTCCGGTATGATATGTTGGTGTGTGTGTGGATCGGAGTCTAGTGGTTTCAATATTCTATGATTCAGTACTCGTGTGTTCTTTACTTGTTCTATTGGTAAATAAGTTGTCTCCCCGTTAATCTCCTTTGAGTTACTATTTTACTAAGTGTTGCAATTCTTGTTGATCTCTACTTTTGGTGTCTTTAGATAATTGTACTAATCGGGTTTTGTTGCCAAGCAGGGGTTATTTTTACTTTACTACTTTTTCCTACTGAGCGTAAGCTCACCCCCTTCGTGATTACTGTTTTACAGGTTTCCTTGAGGAGTAGGCTTAGAGGACGTTTTAGAGCTCGCGAGCTCGTGGAGGGTCCGAGTGGTGTTTGTGTTAGAGACGTACCTTCTCATTTTTTGTATTAAACTTGTCGCACTTGTTACATTTTGAGCTTTCGACTCGTCGTATTGACTTGGATTATGTTTTACTCAGAGATTTGCTTTGTCAAGGTTCATTTATTAATTATCATTTATCATTATTTTAATTCACGTCTCGAGTCCGGTCAAAACCGGATTTGGGGCGTGACAGTCCAAGACTGCATAACCTAATAAACCACAATTGAAACATAATGTAGATAAGTGCTCATAGGTAATATTTACCATCATCGGGTCTGGAAGCTCTTGGAAACGCAAGACCATAGACCTTCACGGGGGACGGTTTAGAGGCATCCAAAAACGGACCCGACAATTCCACCTAATGAAACCCCCATTGGTCACATGCAACCTGCATATATTCCTCCAACGTGTTACTAATAAGTTCACCCGTAGCTCGAGTCTGAACCAGAGACAGGGTTCCCTTAGCCTGCACCTAGAGCTGAAGCCTATCAAAACGGGGGTGTCAAATCCTATCAGATAAACTATGTTTCTGAGGATTAGTGAAGACCCGTCGAACTTTTTGACGAACCCACCCTTTAGTTGCTTGCGATCCAAAGTAGAACCCAAATGTCCTTGGCTCTAAGTCTTTGATAACTAACCCCTAAGCCGAGCGACCCCATGATTTAGTGATGACCTTAAGCACTAAATCCTTTTGCTATAGTCGAAACATGAGTATCCTCCCAGCCACGCCAAATTGACGACCGCAAGGATCTCTAGGGAAATCGACGCGAACTGGATATCAATGATAGCGTACTCGTCCACATCAAGAGAGAAAGCAAAGAATCCCTTCTGGAGAGCGTATACAGACGGCGACGGAGAGATCATGTTCAGGTGTAGTGGTCCAAGGCTCAGGTGGAGCAGAAAATTGACCAGAAGGTCATAATATGGATCGCCTCCTGAAGGAGTCAATCCATGCAGCAAGGGCGGGAGGCTGCCATCACCTATGTTGGGGGTTCAGGACCACCCCTAGTCGGAAGCAATGAGCATAGGGTCACTGGTGGTATAACAGGGAAGGTTTCCATTGGTGGCCGGGAATCAAAAGACTTACATGGAAGTAGAGGCTATCATTGGTGGCGAATGAGGCATGCTTGACGTAGTAGTCACGGGTGAACTAGTGGGTTGCGATATGAAAGCTAGACGGGAACTAGGATTAGTGCTAGAGAGAGGCTCCAAAGATAAGTTTAACACTTGAATTTATGGTTTGTTAATAACAACTAAGGATATCGGTAGAAAAAAAGTCCTTAAATTTCGTGTTTAATCAAATCCATTTCATGACGTTTTTAATGGTGTGAAAATATGTTTTGATTTTCCAACATTTTTCATATAACACTTTTTCCTTTAAATTAACAAAAATATAAAAATCAAAACAAAAATAAATGTCCAGAATATTGGAAAAAAAAATAGAAGGATGAAACAACATTTATTTTTGAAGTATTATATATTATAGGGGTTACTCCATGTCTTAATGCCAAACTTTCAGAAATTGTTAAATCCAAACCCTATACTATTGAAATTGCCATGTAGTAACGGTCAATTAACTGAAATTACCAACTGTTTCTAATTTTAAACGGACATTAACTTGGCTAAGTGAAAAGTCGAGTTTACCCTCAAATATGTTCTTCCTTCAGATGTTAACTTGGCCTAACTTCATCTCTTCGTGACCTCATCTCTTCATCTAAGCTCTTCGAACTTCATCTCTTTGTGTCCGAGCTTCGAATTTCATCTCTTCGTGACCTCAGCTCGCCCAAGCTCCATTATAAAATGAGTCACGTGAGACGCACATGATTCACTGTTCACAGAAACAGTCAATTTAAACAACACTTTTTTGGTTTTTAATAATTCAGTTTTGAAATTTGTTTGACAATTTCAATAGTATAGGGTTTGGATTTGACAATTAAGTGTAGTAGGGGGTTAGGACATGGAGTAACCTCTATATTATATCCTTGTAATAATTTTTTTCTAAGTAGAATGTAACCATGTATTAGCAAATAATAAAGGCCTGACCCAAAAGAGACAAGCTAGAGTTAAAGCACAAAAATACTAGAAAACAGATCCTAACAACATAAGACCACAAAGATAGAATCTCAAATAACTGAGTATGAATACTCAAATACTAAAAGGCTTCACTGAGATGTTCAGAGAGTGATATTGTGTTAGCACCCGAGGAAACCGGTACAACGAATCTGAATGGAAAGCTAGGACAAAGCCGACCCATTTCTGGAATGACGCCGAGGTAGACTGTATACTCCCCAAGGAACCAACATGCGTCGTCCTCCCTGAAATGATAGTGTAGGGCTCAGAGAAAGCGAAAGTGTTGGCCCCGAGTGTAGTAAATCTAATACCCGAAACCAAATAAAAGATTCACCATGGACATCAATTGGATTCGTAGAAATGAGCCGATGTGATTTAATTTCTAATGAACAACAATCTACTAATTACCAACCCTCGATCCCAAAACCCGGTCGATAAAATTGCGAAATGTCTAATAAGAGAAAGGGTAAACTACAAATGCATACCCTAAAGTTGTCACGTTTAACCAATGATTACCCTGAACTTTAAAGTTAACTGATGAATACCTTGAAGTTACGAGTTGTAACTCAAAACTCCTCCGTCAGCTAAAATGACGAAAATACCCTCAACTACACTTCAATAATTATGTTAAAAAAAATTATTTAAAAATTACTTTTGTTATATATATATATATATTTACTTATTAAATGACTTCATTTTTATTTAAAAAATCACTTCATTTGTATTTAAAAAAAATTATTTAAAAAAATCACTAAGAGTATTTTCGTCATTTTAGCTGACAGAAGGGGGTTTTAGTTACAAGTTGTAACTTCAGGGTAATCATTGGTTAAACGTGACAACTTCAGGGTATGCATTTTTAGTTTACCCTTATGCGAAAATTACCGAACAATAATTAAAGTGCAGAAAATAAACATTGATTCCAAGATTTTACGTGGTTCGGTAATGTGCCTACATCAACGGGACAACGACGAGCTCCTTGTATTAACCGAGAAATAATCCGAGAATTACACATATGATCAAACCTTTTTTTGTTGCTAGAAAGTTGTTGTCATATCTCTTATAGGCTCAAGGATCAAAATAGTATCTTTGGTTTTGAAACTGTGACTACAACTGAAGAATTAACAAGCAATGCTTGTCTCCCATCACTAACAAGAGCCAAATCTTGATCCTTGGCTCTAACCACAACACACCCAACCACCATATATGATATTTCCACCCATTGATTCTTGCACCCAATCTTACATAGAAGAAAGAAAATCCATCAAGACATGATCTTGAAATCTCGGCAAGAACCGAAGTTAAAGAATAGAAACACCACCTAGATCTTGATCTATGGACTCTGTGAGAAGTAGCAACTTGGAGAAGACCCTGCTCAATCCCTTTTTTTTGTTGCCGCCTCCACCTTGTACAATTATCAAACCCTATTGTACACTTGTGTACCAATACAAGACAAAACCAAAGTGGGATTAAGTTGGTGGGATTTGATAAGCATGTGATTTGGAGCCCTAAAAAACAACAATCTCCACCTTGACAACAAAGTCCATAAAAGGCTCCACCTGCTCATCGTCCTCCATCGAGTCGTAAAGACCCCACCCGAAGGCTCCCACCCCCATGGGGCATAAACTTTGAGAAATATTGATCAAGTTAAGAAAATGATTTAACTTGATTACCGGTACAACCTTTGTCAACATATTAGTAGCATTTTTCTTTGTATTAACCTTTTCCAACATTACAAATTTATCTTCAATGATATCGCCGATAAAATGAAACCTCACATCTATGTGTTTGGTCATAGAGTGGAATGCCTAATTATTTGCCAAATGGATGACTCTTTAGATATCACAAAAAACTGTGACATCCCTCTGAGCAATACCTAAGTATCGAACCAATCTTGGAAGCCATATAGCCTCTTTCACCGCCTCTATCACTACCATGTACTATGTTTTTGTCGTAGACAAAGAAACCACTGATTGTAACATGGACCTCCAAGATATCACTGTTAGTCTCAGTGCCCGTAGTTCAATCCTAAATGTCCAAATGTATATATCATCGTTAGCAATAAAATTAAAGCGGCTTTATATTACTTATGTGTTGGAGTAATATATCGATGTGTGCTCTGATCTATGCCCACCATGCGAATAGAACCATAGATCGTGATAGATCACACTCGATGGGTCCCTAGTCAACAATGCTTCACTAAAAGCGACTAGTATGAAAGAGGGCTCTTTATAGCTTTCGTTCTGTTAGTCATTGGAATGGGATTCCGGAGTCTGATCATAGATATCATGTGGGACATGATATTGGACGACCCGCCCTGAATGTGTGCCATAGATTAAGTCATGAACATATTCAGTGTCGTAGCTTGTCATGTATCCTTAGACCAAGGAGTCTTTGTGATCGTTATGTGGTCAACAGCTGAGTTTGACCTGAGCCTAACGTTGTCCGTAACAGGGCTTCCATAACGGCCAGGATTGGCTTGGGGACGAGCTATATGAGTGACATGAAAGACGGCTAAGGGATTTATCCCTCATACTGAGGTATGAGAAAGATATCGGTTCTCGGCCGCTTGATCGAGAGTGACTGAAAGAATAGCATGGCCATGAACATGATACTGGGTATCATATATTCAGTCATCTCACATATCAAGGAACAGTGATTGAGAATAATAAGGATGACGGCTCTATGCCTTATCTCAATCAGGATATCGGAGATAAAAGGATAATGACAGGGACGACGGAAAGGTTAGAATCGACAGGGTCGATTCGTTATGCAGTGTCAGGCAATACTAAAGTCTCGTTAGTTGCCACTTAAATATGATCAAGTAAAATGGGATTTTACGTTGATCTATTGACATGCATAAACCTAAGGCTCACACCGGAGGATGAAACTCATTGACACATTTATGGAGAATGGCCAAAAGGGAGTTGTCTCAGGACATGACCAAAACTGGGTTTTGGGTCATGTGCCCGTAAGTGAATAGGACTTTACGGATCGAGACAAGTCTTGGAGTCTTGGGATTGATCGCGTCGCATAATGTTGGACATATCTGATATGGAAGGCTTGGAGGCGATGAGCGAATCACGGGACCTCGTTGGAAATGGCCACGGGCCATGTTCCAAGAGGCCCATGAAAGGCCCATGCAACCAAGGCCCATGTAACTAATTAATCAAGTCTTGATTAATTAGTACTAAGTAAGCAAGGCAAGGATTAAGGTGTTGGTGATTCACCACCTAACCCAATCTTGTCTTGCCATATTTTGTCCTATTTACACCTTACCTTGACACCATACTTGTCCCATGCCTTTGGTTGGACAAGTATGGGGTTTACTATGTTTAAGTCATCTCTTTTCAACATAACAAAGACAAGACAAGAATAGGAAACACAACTTCTCTCCCCCTTCCCTTGCAATTTCGGGTTTGGCAAGCTCCCACCTCCATTTTTGTGTTCTTGAGTCCTCAAAGAGAAGAACTACGTGACTTTGATTCCCATGTGGATACGTAGGCGTATTGGAGACTCAAGCCAATCATTCGTTACCCGGTGTTCTTGTTTTGGTAAGAACTAGTGCTGAATTTTTCTCATGTGAATCCATTCTTTGTTAGTTGTTTCATGGTTTTAATCGTCTCTTGGTTTGCATTGATTTTCCGCTATGAGTTGGTTCATCTCCAACCCTACCTCGAGACCCACAATAACCCCCCGTCCAATGTAAAACAATAGCTTGTAGTCGATCGGTGCTTGTCTATATCTCCAACATAATCTGAGTCAACATACCCCAATATAGATGAAACTAACAATCTCTCATAAACCAAACCAATATCCAGTATACCCCGAAGATACCTCAAGATACACTTCACTGTTTTCCAATGTTGTTTTCCAACCTACTAACAACACTAACTAGATAAGCAATATCATGACAGGTGCAAACCATGGCATACATAAGACTACCAAATGCACTCGCACAGGGAACCTTCGACATATATTCCCTCTCATCCTCACTGATATGAGATAAGATACTCGAGAGTTTAAAGTGTGCAGCTAAAGGAGTACTAACTGGATTTTCCGAATCCATGTCAAAACGACTCAGAACCTTATCCAAGTACTTCCGTTGTGATAATATCATCCTACCCCGCTTCCATCCTGAATAATCTTCATCCCAAGTATTTTCTTCATCAGACCAAGATCTTTCATCTCAAACTCTTTACTAAGTTATGACTTTAGCTTATCAATCTCTATCATGCTCCTTGCAGCAATGAGCATATCATCAACATAGAGTAAGATGAATACAAAAGATCCATCCTTGAGCTTCTTAATAAATACACAAGGATCATACTCACTCCTCGCATACCTTTGCTCAATCATAAAAGTATCAAACTTCTTGTACCACTGCCTCGAGGCCTGTTTCAACCCATACAATGATTTTTTTAGTTTGCATACATTCCCTTCCTCACAACAACACCATAACCATCGGCATGCGCCATATATATGTCCTCCTTCAAATCTTCATGCAAGAAAGCAGTTTTAACATCAAGTTCTTCGAGCTCTAAATCAAACTACGTAGCCAGTGCTAATAGGACTCAGATAGGAGTGTGCTTTACCACCAAAGAGTAAACCTCATTGTAGTCCACACCTTCTTGTTGTGCATATCCCTTGGACACCAATCTTTCCTTGTACCTTATACCCGTACAATGGTCCTTGGAATTTAGACTCCCGTCTTTCACTATAAAGACCCACTTGTACCCAATCGACCTCTTTACCTTAGGAAGTGTAACAAGTTCCCAAGTCTGATATTTATAAAGAGATGACACCTCCTCATATATGGTGTCGCTCCACTCATGTTTTTTATCATCACTCAAAGCCTGCTTGTATGTGTTAGGAACATCATAATCAGTAACTGGGAAAACATAAGCTACTTCATCCTTATAGCCGAATCTCTAAGGTGCACTTCTGACCCTATGTTTTGTACCCGCTGCCAAAGATGGTGTCTCAATTTGCTGAAATTGTTGTCGTGTAGGGTCATCGTTCCCATGCGTAGGAACCTCATCATCTATAACTACCTCATCAGGTATCATCTATGAAGAAACTAGGAACTCCAAGCTCCACCTGATGATAATCTTCTTTATCTTCATCATAACTATCACCTCTCCAAATAGGAGAAACATCCTTGCATCTTTCACACTTTTCCTGCAGCAAAGCCTCCTCATGGATAATAACATCCCGGCTAATAACAAACTTTTGAGTTTCTGGGCACCATAACTTGTACCCATCCGTGGGAACCCCATCATCTATAACCGCCTCATCAGGTATCATCTATGAAGAACTACCTGCTTGAGAACTAGGAGCTCCAAGCTCCACCTGATGATAATCTTCTTTATCTTCATCATAGCTATCACCTCTCCAAATAGGAGAAACATCCTTGCATCTCTCACACTTTGCCTGCATCAAAGCCTCCTCATGGATAATAACATCCCAGCTAATAACAAACTTTTGAGGTTCCGAGCACCATAACTTGTACCTTTCACATTCTCAAGATAACCGAGAAAAATAGCCTTCTTGACCCGTACTCCAATCTTATCCTCTTTAACTTGATAATAAGTCGGACAACCTAATGCTTTCAAGTAAGAATAATCAGAAGGAATACCAGACCATACCTCTATAGGAACCTTGGACTCAATAGCCGATGAAGGAGAGTGGTTAATCAAGTAGCACGCTTTATTTATTACCTCAGCCCACCATATTCTACCCAAACCTGCATTGGAAAACATGCACCGTGCTCTTTCTAACATGGTACGATTCATCCGCTCGACTACCTCGTTCTGTTGTGGTGTCTTTCTCACTATGAAGTGTCTCTTAATGTCATGCTCTGAATATAACTCCTTAAGGGAATCCTTGGTGTTCTCACCACCATTGTTAGATCTCAAAACTTTAATCATCATACCCGTCTTCTTCTCTATCATAGCTTTCCACTTCTTGAAAATATCCATGTCTTCATTTTTATGCTCCATCGTATAGATTCATACTCTACGACTGAAATCATCGATAAAAGACACAAAATACCGAGAACATCCCTTTAATTCAACTCTCGAGGGTCCCCAAATATCAGTATGGATATAATCCACAATCCCTGCAGTGTTGTGAATGCCGTCACCAACAGTGACTCTACACTACTTTCCATAGACACAATGTTCACAAAAATCAAACTTCTCCATCTTATCACCGCCAAGAAATCCACGCCTTCTTAAAGTCTTAAGTCTACTCTCACCTACATGCCCTAGACGCATGTTTCATAACTGTGTGCGAACTAAGCTCTTCCGTCAATAACCATGGAGACCATAGCTCCACCCTTAACAACGTTTCCCTGAAGAAAATAGAGTTTGGCATGCCTAATTGCTAGCAATATGTCACCATGATAAACGTTTCAATATCCATTCTCACCAACGTATCTATAACCTTGAGCTTCAAGTACCCCAAGAGAAATCAACCATCTTACAAGATCTGGAATATGACGTACCTCTGTAATCCCTCTACATGACCCATCTGCTAGCTGGAATTTGACAATACCAACACCTAACATCCTGCAGGGTCGAGAATCCCCCATATAAACTGAGCGACCCATCACCTCACGATAAGTGGTGAAATAGTCCCAACCGGACACAAGTGATAAGAAGCCCATGTATCCAACAACAAACCATCATACAAATGATCACTAGAACCCTCTATCAAAGCATTCGCTAGGTCACCGCTGATATGAATATTCTAACTATCCCGGTGCCTCAACCACATTTTCCATTCCTTTTTCTTGTATCTTGTTTGGTGTGATTGTCCATCAACTCTAGACAATCCTTCTTGTAATGGCCTTTACGTTTACATTTGTAATACCCAACCTTAGAAAAATCTCTTCCCCTCGATTGAGATTGGCTTCTTCTATTTTGGTTATTTTACCTCTTGTTTGAATTTCTACCCCTTGTAGCTGAGAGACCATGTGCTAAAACGTCCTCCCTCACAACACTCTTCCTAGAATCCTTTGCAAGTATACAATGAACAATGTCACTATACACAAACTTCTCCTTGTTCATCATAGTCATCTGACCAACAAATGACTCCCATTCCGGCAACAAATAAATCAACAAGAATAAAGTTGTATGACTATTTTTAAACTTAACTCCCAAGCTAACACAATCCGAATACAAGCATTCAAACTCAACAATATGATCAGTCATAAGCTTACATGATTGTAGCCTGAAAGTGAAGAGATTATTCTACAGGTACATCACACTCATCTAATCATTTTGAAGATACATATCTTGAAGCTTATCCCAAATACCCTTAACGGTCATCTCATAAACAAAATTTAATCCACGCTCCGAGAAAGATACAAACGAATCGTACTACACTCTTTCTGATCCATCTTGTTCCATCTCTCAAGTTGATCACCCATGATGGTTTATCTCTCAACGCATCAAATTGATCCAAACTAACAAGAATGTCTTTACAATCCATCTGCCAAGATTTAAAATTGTTCCGTCCATTAAACCGAAGAATATCGAATCCATGGACCTTCACATAACCCATATCCCGAGATATGGACACTCTACTAGACATATTAAAAAAATAATGTGCTAATGGAAATAACCAATCAACTAGTAAACAAGGATGAGAGTTTGTAGATGGTGGAATGTTATCTTTGTTCATTCTAGCACTGTTAACTCAGTGATTCTGAGCTGGGAAAGTTTATGGCAGAAGATATATTGGTTGAAGTGGTTACGCGTTGCGTACGTTGCTCTGTGGTTGCTATGGATTCGTCGAAATGCAGTGGTTTTCTCAGATGTTTTGGAACCGGTGGAGGGTGTTTTATTGAGATCGCAGAGTTTATCTTATGGGTTGCTTCGGTCTGCAGGTTTTTTGAGACCTGACATTTCTTTTGTAGACTGGCAGAATTTTCCCTCTGCTTGTTGGTGCTGAGCTAATGTCTTTTTTAGCTTTGCTTTGCTTCTCTATTGTTACAAGCAATTGTGGTGTTTATTTGTTTCTTTATATTTTGTTTTGGTTTTTCAGAACAAACCATCTTGGTTATGCTTCTGTTTTATTGTACTTATCTTTAGTATAATGAAAATTTCCAATCGTTTATCAAAAAAAAAACTAGTAAACAAGGATGCTCTAATACCACTTGTAGTAAATCATGTACCAGAAACCGAATAAAAGATTTACCTCGAAAATCAATTGGATTTGGAGAAATAAACTGATGCGATTCAATTTCTAACGAATACCAATCTCCAGATTTCCAACCCCCGATCCCAGGACCTAGTCGATAAAATTGCAAAATGTTTAGTAAGCGGAAATTACCGAACAATAATTAAAGTGAAGAAAATAAACAGAGAACCCAAGATTTTACGTGGTTCGGAAATGTGCCTACATCCACGGGACAACGACAAGATCCTTGTATTAACCGAGAAATAATCTGAGAATTATACACCCAATTCTCTATCTCTCAATACACGTCGGTAATCCACAAAAGAAAAATGCTATCTTTTGGTACTAACAATTAGCTCCAAGATCAAACCTTTTTTTGTTACTAGCAAGTTGTTGTTGCCATATCTCTTGTAGGGTCAAGAATCAAAGTAGTATTTTTGGTTTTGAACCTGTGATTACACTTGAAGAATTAACAAGCAATGCTTGTCTCCCATCACTAACAAGAACCAAATCTTGATCCGTAGCTCTAACCACAACACACCCAACCACCATATATGATCTTTCCATCCCTTGATTCTTCTACCCAATCTTACACAGAAAAAAGAAGATTCATCAAGCTCATGATCTTGATATATCGACAAGAACACAAGTTGAAGAAGAGAAACACCACTAAGGTCTTGATCTCTGGACCTTTTAAGAAGAAGCAACTTGGAGAAGACCTTGCTCAATCTTTTATTTTGTTGCTGCCTCCACCTTGTCCATCTATCAAACCCTATTATGCATTCATGTACCAATAAGCACAAAACGAAAGTGGATTAAGTTAGTGGGCTTTAGAGTCCAAAAAAACAACCCCTAGTTGGTAGGAGAAAACTGTGCCAGAATTTATTGGGACCATTGTCACAATATGTCCAGTGAGGCGATGTTGTTGACCGACCCCCGATTAGATCACCGGGTCCTCATTGATCGAGGCAAGGATGCATGTCGCCCTTTGTCGGTTTTCTAGTTACCCCATTGGGCTCTTTAAAGTATTTTGATTTCATGATGTTGTTAGCACCATGCACAACCCCACCCTTCGGAATGAAGGTGGGGCACAACCCTAGCCGCGTACGAAAAGTACCTAGGCCTCCTTGACAAGACCTTCACCTCAAGGACACCCCACTATTGTCGCCCCAACTATAGTCTTCTAAGACTTTCCAATGGACGTCCTCCCACCGATGGCGATACTCCACCCCATATTCATCATGTTGTTTCCAAGGGAGGCGACAAAACATCATACCCCAAATGGAGAAGCTGTTTGCCCCGTCGGCGTCCCAACAAGACACTCACGATCTTGACCTGAACGAGCCCCACCCACGGTACTGAACCCGTGCATGATCGGGACTTTCCACCATCTCTATGAATCCCCAGTTCAACAGTCGGTATCACCGGTCTCTCGCCCAATAAAGCATCCCCTATACTCGGACATGAGGACGCCCTAACTCGGGCCATCTCTGTCCCGACTTCCAAACCCTACCCTTCCTCGCTTGCCTCTGTACTTGACTCCGGGAGCCAAGCGTAACACATACCACATCCAAACGTCGCCATCAACGACCCTAAAACACGTAGTTGGATTGCCTATCCCTCCGCCTTATTCCAAATCCATCCGTTAGAGTTCTCCACCAATAGAATCTCTATGGACATGCACCAACATAGTGACCAAGCCCAAAGGATCTCCATGAATGATATGGATTAACCATATTGATCAAACGCCAAAAGATCATCAACGGTAGTGGAAAGCTCAACCCTAGAGCCCCCGTTGCTTTTTTAATCCCGTATGATAAAAATATGGAAAACCTTTATAAAAATCTTAAATATATATAATATCTAAAATAAAATATTTGATATTTGACAAAATAGGGATGCATTTTATTTATTTATTTTCTTAAGTATAACGTTTGTCGTAATGCTAAGGTCCGGAGTGAGGTCACCTCGTCTGCTATAAGGGTCTTGTCACCCACCACAGTAAATCAGGCAGTTGTATATCGACAAACTCCAAGATCATACCCACTAAGTATTGCATCTCTATAGGTTCAAACGACCTAAACCCCACCTCCGCCAGATTGGGTAACGTTAACATTGCTCTATTCTCCGACACCATGCAGTCCAGATAAGGATTCACCGCTAGATCAGCGCCTGGCTAGGTAATGAATGCTAGGAATGCCAATATCCCGACCTTCTAGGTGTCGACTATAATCAAAGCCCAAGCCATCGCGGAAGCCCTAACATATGTTGAAGATATTAAATGGACCCGGATTATCGTCCAATTTAATTCTCATATATTGTTATTATTCAAATGATCAACTCGGAAGCTCCTCTGATCTCTCCGTTGGGGGAATCCTTCAGGGTATCCGTATATTATTATCTCAAATCTAGGATTCTAAACTTGTTTTTTTACAAGCTTGACAAATAAGACCGTTCACTCGCTTGCTAGTGAGGCTCGTTCTTCACATGTCTTTATGTGGTCGGGACAATTTTTGTCCAATGTACTGGTTTGTATTCTCTCTGTAAACTCCTAGTTTTTTTTTTATCAGCAATTTTTTGAAATTTTATAAACTGATTCTTCGAAAAATAAGATAACGGCCAAAGGCGAACCCTCCAACGAAGTTACAAACCGAACATACAACAAGACTTGACCACCAAGTCACCCAACAACCTCTAACGGCTATACTTGTGACACACTCTACCATCACCCGAGAATACACAACAGCAATCAAAACCCAAGTACAGTCAACAAAACACCCCAAAGTCTCAGAAAATTTGTCACGCCCCAAATCCGGTATTGACCGGACTCGAGACGTGACCTGAGTTGAAATAATTAAGAAACGTAAATGATAGGTAAAGGTTCCAAAATCTCAACAAACTCCGTCAAAACGACATATCAGTAAATAGTTTAAAACAACGTGAGTCGCAGCTCAACATAAATAGTCAAATAAAGTATGTCCAGCATAAGGGACCAACACAACTCTAGTGATAACCCGAAGAGTCCCAAAGCTCCCTAGCCTCGGCCTCTCTAGACATCTGGTACTCCTGTAAAACAGTTAGAAACCAAAGGGGGTGAGCTGACGCTGAGTAGGAAAAACCTTAATAACTCAACCCTTAAGTTTAAGATGAACTGTGTACGAATGTAGCCCGAACGACAGAACGATATAATAAATAAGGAGGCGATAAAGAATCAGAGATAATTACAATAACGCAATAGTATCCAAGTGACAGGAATATAACTGGATTTATAATAAATGTTTCAAAAGACGAATATTAGAAACTGGAAAATATCAATATCTTGCCAACCCCTTGCTTTCTCAAGCCTCTGATCCGTGGATAAATTCTGGGATCACCTCGGTTCCCATAATCCGATCTACCAGAGTATCCACATCATGTCAGGTTTTCCCTCGGTCCAGAGGACGCACATGCGTTGGGGCACCGGAAACAATCCCAAATGGGCGCTTATCATCGGGATTCCCAGAAATACCTCCAAAGGACCATATATCATAGGGAACCAAGGTAGTGCTCTATGGGGATGCACATCCTTGGGTGGAACCTTATTAACCATCTCTCAAGAAGTAACCCAAAATAATATCCCGCAGGATCTGCTCCTAATCGATCTGTATCCCGCAGGATCTACCAATAATCAATAAAATTCCCGCAGGATCTGCTCATAATCAATCTATGTATCCCACAGGATCTGCCAATAATCAACCCTCGTAATATCCAATAACCAATGCCCTCAGGCTCCAATACTCAGTCCATGTCTCACTGTATCTGTCCAACTCCAACCACCACAACGGCACCGGATTACCCCCCCCCCCCCCCCCCCCGGTGTAGTACCCGAACCAAGCAAACCAACAGACAAACCAATAAACGAGCATGCATTCAAGAATAAGAATAAAGGAACAAGTATAAATGGGTCACCAATCAATGCTCAACAGATCACACTTTCATCATAATCAAGACATCCAAAACACTCCATACTTACCGTATACTTACCTGTCACGAACCAGCGGTACATCGATCACCTGATTGTGCCCCGTGGCACAACCAGTCATACTCGATCATCCGTTCAATCAACAATTATATTAACATAAATACTCAATCAATCAAGTTATATTCAACAAATCAATCAGCATATGAACAACTAACTACCACTCAATCATACGAGCTAATCTAGTTTCATTAGACTCTTAAGTTAACCGAGCAATTAGCAATCAAGCATGTGGACCTAACACACAAATAATCCGAGAGCTCTTCACAGCCTCTCTACCAGTAAATCAATTTCCCAAGTATTGAAAGCACACTTCACTATTTGTCATCGTCCTAACATGCATACTAGACGCATCCGATTATTAATAATTGAAAAACGATTAATCTAGTTATTCGCATCCTATAGGCAAATCTAGGACCTTTCCGATTTTATTATCCTGATCATGCATTCTAAGCGGTAAATAAGTAATTAAGGCTTTCCCTACCTTGCGGTCTTCCTACGAACAAATACTCCTATCAACAGCTGTCCGGCTCGCCTCGTCACCTCGGCGAAGTCCCAGCTACGAATCTGGGTTTACACACAAACGATCCAAAATCAGATCGGGTCCAGATTACCAAGTTCTTTAAATTAACAGTTTTTCATTTCCGTTGATTAAACCATTTAATCCGATAAAAGTCCGACTTAGTCCCAAGCGTCGTTTAAATCAGTTTTAATTTTAATTAAACGAATCAGTCCCAAACGGTCCGTATCCGATCCAGTCCCGGGGTCAGACCCGAGTCCGGACCCGAAGACCAGAGTCAGTCCGGGCCAAGGCCCAGACCAGATTCGAGCCCAAGGCCCAAATCCTGTCCAGGCCGAAGCCCAACTGAGCTCCGAGCCCGAGCCCAAGGTCTCGCCGTCGTCCGGTCTGAGCTGTAGACGCCGTGGCTGAGGTGAGGTTTCCGGCGACTCCGACGGCGGTGGCTTCAGGGTTTCGACGGCGGTTCTGGCGTCTAGTGGGTTGACAAAGGCCCAGGACTCATCGGGGACGGGGGTTGGGGCGAGGTCCGAACACTCCCGGCCAGATCTGACGGCCAACAGGCTCGCCGGCGACGTGAATCGCGGATCTGGAACTCGGAGAGTTCCGGCGACGCTCCCGACCTCCTCCGTGAGCCTGACGCCCCTCGAATCGACGCGAGAAGAAGGGGACGGGGGTGGAATCGGTGAGAATCGACTCACCGTTTGAAGCTCCGCCTGAACCAGGCGCGGTGGAGCTCGTCCTCGTCGGCGGCGGCGTCGAATCGAAGAGGAAGACGACGGGTGAGGGTGCTGGGTTTCTGTGTTTCTGGTACGATAAGTAGAAGAAGACGGAGAAGAAGAAGGAGAGGGTGGGTGTGAGGTCGGAGAAGAAGAAGAAGCGGTGGCCGGAGAAGAAGAAGGAGGACGGCGCGGTAGGGTTTCGGTTCGACGGGAGGGAGACGGCTCTCGTCTCGGGATGTGTGACGCGAACTAAGGCAGAAGAGGGTCGGCTGCTCTTTTAAGGGTAGGGTTTGATGTTGGGTTGGGCCTGGGGTCGTCTGGGCTTCGTGCGTGTGGCACGGGCTCGCTCGGCTCAGGCCCAACACACGCCTGCAGCCCTGCCCAACCCAGAACCAGCTTCAGTCCCTTCTTTTTTTTCTTTTTTTTTTTCCTCTTTTTCTAAACAAACAAACTTGATGCAAAAACAACCCCTTTAGTAATAGTTCGCACTTTAAAACCCTTTTAAACCAAACCGGGTTTTACAAAATTCTTGTAAACCAATAGAGAAAGATATAAGGCCAATTCTAGACCAAAACCCACCCTACCTGTACTCTTAGCCTTACAAAGTAGAATAACTTGTATTTTTCTTGTCAAATCAGAATGAAGTACTCAAACTTTCTAAAAACCAGATGCAGAGCCAACCATTTAAGAAGTAACCAGCCTCCAAGGTTTAAAATGAGCTACAGAGCTTGCAAAGTGTAACAAAAGCTGCAGAATGAACTTCAGATGCAACTGAATTCCTAACCTTCCTGACCTTGCAGTTTCAGAGCCAACTGACCTTGCCTTGACAAAATAGCCTTCTGTACAAAGCCAACCAACAAACCAAACCAAAGAAGTAAACCAACAGCAAAACCCTCAACCTATGTAATATTCTACCCCCACACCAGAAGACAGATAAAAACCAGTACAGATAATCCCCCACTCAAGAATAACAGGACAACAACCAAAAAACCCCAAAGATGATCCTACCTCACCTCTAGAACCTCACACCACTCAACCAACCACCCATCAAACCTCCCCAACCCCAAAAACCCCAGGATCATAAACCAAATAATAATGCAAGTAACAACCACACAAGCACCTCAATGCTTCTTTCCTTTTGTAGAGCAGCACCCCAAAGGATCATTAATCCAAGATAAAAAGGAGAAGGACTACCCTTCTTTGAAATTAGCCCACAACAATTGATAGGTATCATTTTGTACTTGTAGAAATATATCATGTGGAGATAATAGCCTGTTATCAAAGCATGCATGATTCCTACTAATCCACAACCTCCAGATAACCAATGAAGAGAGCATATTCCAGTTCCTCTTGTTTCTGACTGGAGCCAATTGTTCCCATCCCACAAATCAGCTTAATATTGTATCTGGATGAGCTGTCTTGATCCCCCACCAGTCCAAACATAAATCCCAGACCAAAGTAGAGATTTTACAACCAATAAAAAGATGATCTTGATCTTGAGGGTCTTCATTGCAAAGAGGACACCAAATACTGCCATTATACAATCCTCTGGCCAATAGAAAACATTTTGTAGGCACTTCTTGCATACATAGAAACCAAGCAAATGCAGCCACTTTTTGTGGCAAAATGGGAGCCCAATGTAATGCAGGCCAGTCTAATGAGTTGTCTTAAGAATAATCTAAAACCTCATCAATCTTGTGCACTGAGAAGCCCTTTTGATCATAAACCCAGGAGGCAGAATCATTGCCCCCAACTAGCTGGTAAACATTAACTGTAAACTCTTAGTTGAATGAAAAAGTTTTTTTTCCGCTAAAAGAATGTAAAACATTTATTATTTTGAAGACGTATTCGTGACTTTCATTCATGGAAGCAGAAATAATAATGCTCTATCAAAAACCAGTTTAGGGTTCATTTACTTCACTTGAAATAGCATAATATTGATGTCTTTAAACAAAAATATGAAGACATAATTTTACGGTCATATCTATATGTATGTAAAAAAGTAATCCTGTAACGTGTAAATACGAACTTCGTTTTTCTCTCTCCAACCCTAAAGGTGCCCTCATCTTCTTTAAGTCGCAACAGTCACCAACGGTGGTCGATCGGGCTCCGGCCTAGGGGGTTGTCCCTTATCGTCCGCCGCCGATCATCATTCCCCTCTACTGTTCCTCTTCACCCATAAGACAACCCGTGCTGAGCTCCAAGCCCCGACGTCCGTCTTTTATCCCGTCTCCATCTCGCAGGTCGCCAACCCCTCTTGCCATGGAGGTTCGTGAGTTACTGGGACCGGCATCCTCTCTCCCGGCCAGGTACGCCTCATCCTAGGGATGCCAGATTTGAGCCGATGGGGTTTATGGAAGCTTCACCGAAGCTCGCCTCAACTGAAAATGCAAAGGCTGACTTGGGTCGAGGTTCGTTGGGGAAAACCGTGACCCAGCCACCTCGGAGCTTACCGACGTCGGGTTTTTAGGATGGGCTTGCCAAAGTTGCCATGGGTTGATCCTTGATGCCCTGTGATGTCCCCGAGCCCGCAAAGGGCTCACTAGAGTTGGCTCGTGGCTCTTCCCATTTTCCTCTCTCTTCATGGTCAACTGGTGTGACTCATCTTTCTACTTGGCCTCAGGAATATCCCTCGTCTGTCGTTTGTGGCCGCCTCTTGGTGGGGCGGAGATGTAGTCGTTCCCGCAAGGACCGAGATATATCATTTTCTGTTTCAGGATCTCATGAGCATGTTCGTCGTTGCAAGTCTCTTTCTGGATACCGTCCCCTATAGTCAGACCTTCCAATATCGAACGATCTAGTGCCCCCCGTCCCGAATATTTTCAAAGTGCTCTCGGAATGCCAGTATTCTTCCACCACAGATTTTTGCTCCTCAAGGGTGTTGCCCTATATCTGTATGTACCATTAGACATAGGAGACCACTACTCGTCGTTGTCTTCTCTACACTGTCGACGAGGACCCTTGACCCGAACCCTCAGGGCTCGAGGCCCAATAGGGGATGGATACCAATTGGGCTCAGAAACGAATGAATCTTCTCGGCCTCCCAGTCTGGGCATGGTCCTATCTGGGAGTGTCATTTTAGTTGAGTTGATTATAATCACCGCCTCACAAAGACAACCACGAGGACGAGTATTTAGCCTTTTGGTCTAGCGTATTGTGCTTATCTCCTGATGCCGATTCTCTTCTATTGTGTTGTTACAGAAGTTTTTATTATATTCAGCTTAGTGTTCCGGATCACCTGTTTTTGTAAACGGGGGATACCGGCTAAAATCTCGATTTGTTTTAGGTTTTATCCCTTTATTGTATGATTGTAAAGACTCGGAATTGATAGAATGAAATCGAACTTTTTACTCAAAAATAATAATAATACAAACTTCTAAATCCATTAGGATTAGTCTAGTGATCAAAGATGTGATTTCCCTATGGGTCACTCAGGATCGAATTATAACGGGGACAATACCTGTGTCATTTGTAACTTTACATTTGTTACACGTTTTTTAGGCACTGATTGCTTCTTTTTTGCTCCGGTATGGTTGTTAAACGAATTGTAAGCTATGTTCGCTCAAAATCGATTGTATGTGTCATTACTCCCACCGAAGCTGAAGTCCGCAATATATCGGCATAGTCTCATAAGCTCATTAGTCTGATATGCTGTTTTACAATTACCACACAACGGTTGATCCAAGTTAAATAAAGTAGTACGTTATCATTTATGAGGTTGAGCTCATGACTTGGTAAGAGCACCCACAGTCGTGGGCGGTAAGCCGCTGGCGAGGAGAAGTCGCCGGCGAGGAGGAGGCGGGGAGCTGGCGAGGAGCATGCGAGGAGCTCGCTGGCGAGGAGTGCTGGCTGGGAGCTTATGGCCGGCACTTATCGCTGGCGGGGAGCAAAAGTGTGAAGAAAATGGGTCACTATAATAAACCATCTCGCCTGCGTCGTTGTAGCTCGCTGACTGGGAGTGCTGGTTAGGAGATTAAACATAAATATTTTAAACCATCTCGCCGGCTGTCGGCGAGATAGTCGTGGATGCACTAAGGGCTCCTCCGGCGACGACTCGTAGGGACCTCTGTGTTTGCCACTTGGGTGAGCAAAGGCTTAAAGAAATGATCACTGTTGCATTTGCACAGGCATTGCATGTAATGGATTCTGATGTTGTTGCTTTCTATTTCATTAAACAATAGGCAATTAGAATCATAATGAAAGAATGAGGGACATGATTGAGGCACGTTACATAGACTCCTCCAAAATACAACTGTGTTGTCCAGCTCTAATTGGTCTGTCTCCTTGATCACTTGATTATCTCCTATATTATACATGCGGTCTAGACATATTATAAGTAGCTTGTTTACATACTTGTTACCGTAAATGGCATAATAAATGTTAGGTCTAAGACTCAGAACATACCTTCAATCATTGATGTGTTCTCCATGTTCTTACAAGTCCCTTTTCAACTCTAAGATATTTATTTCTACGATATATTTTTTAAATTTTATAATGCTATTTTTTTATAAAACGATTATAATATCAAATTTTCATTTGTTTATTTATATATTTTAATGTGTCTATATTTGTTAACAACTGTTTAGAAAGTAAAACTAGAAAAGTAGTCTGATTATAATCTCAAACTAATATTTAGTAGATAAAATATAGTTGTGTTTTAACCAATGTTTCTATACCAGGAAACCAAAATGTATGAAAATACGAATCCATCTTTAAATTTTGTTAAGAATAACCAAAATGATAGACATTTCAAAAAAATATATATTTCTTTTGATAAGCAATTTTTTTTGAAGGACAAGTTGTAATTTTATAAATATTCAAGAACGATTACATCAAAATGCCTCGAGGAACATTCTCCTCGACCATGAAAGGGCATTATGAGCGAACACTAGTTCAGTAACCCTTGTAGTACTAGAACCGTCATGGACGGTATTTTGACGCCCCATGGGCAAATAAAGAAGGCAGGGAGGGGGAATGGGACACCGGAGATCCTAAGGGACCTCGACAGTAGTAGTGGTGGTGGGAGACAATGCATCATCTATGGACCCCTCCTAAGGCCAATCCCTGATGCTCCGCTTATGCTTCATCCCTCCCAGCGGGGCATCTCCCCCGCCTGTGAGTTGACGTGCCAGCCAGACGCAGGCACCATCCCTCCCCATTCATCAGCAGTTGCGCTCCTCCGGACCATTGGCGCCAGGGCCTTCACAACACACGCTCCTGGGTGGGTGCGACCACCACCTCCACTTCCACCCCACTCCCGCGACCGCATGGCAGCAATCGAATCAGCAGAGAGCTGATCTCCACCAGTCCCTCACCGGATGTTCCCATGTACAAAAACAGGGGCTCTCGTGTAGGACCACCCATGGAGGCTTATCGTGGGCACTTGGCCGACATCCCAGGTGAGGGCTCGGGGGTCCGGCTAGGTACCGGGTCCATTGTTACCCCGATCTCCATCCCTCGAGATGACTGAGCCTTAGGTATCAGGTTCATTGTCACCAGGGTTGGGGCCTCCGGCTCTGGCTCCCGACCCAATACCTTATCATCTCCACCATCCCCTCTAAAGGACTACGACGACTCCTCAGCTGGACGTCTGACGAGTGGGTGAGGCCCTCGTGTCGGATTGAAGCGCAGCAGTCCTCGCTGATACGCCGGGAGATGACTCTGAGGATATCGGGTCGACGTCGAAGTCCGGGCTCTCCTCCAAGCCGTGTTCCCCATAGTATCCGGTGCCTCCATCCTTGAGCTCAGAGATAGAGAGCCATCATCCATATCGGTAGTATCGGGGCCGGCCCCGCTGAAAGGTATCTAAACCCTCCTCCGCCTCCGTGTCCAGCCACGTCGGACGAACATGGAGGAGACTTCCACTGTGCTCCGTCTCACCCCATAGCGATCACAACCCAGACGCTGAAGTTGGGTTTTCATCACTGTGACCGAGGAGAACGCCGAGGTTTCCGTCACATCCCTCATCTTCCTCGCCTGCATGAAACGAGGGGGGCTATTCCGCGGAAGCGCACCTCCATGTCGTATCCCAGTCAACCCAACCACCAGAGCAAGGTCGTGGTAGGCCCGGGGAGACGGGTTAGGGTTTACCCGAAGCCGCGTTGCCTCGTGGCGTGAGTCGGAAGGCATCTGAGCCCCCCGCACCAGTGCAGCTTGACCTAGGGCACCAAGCGGCGGAGACAGGGATAGGGTCAAGAAACTCAGCCGACATCGGCTGGGAAGAGAATTGGGGTCCCAAAACGATCGGGCTAGACGTCGGCGAGACCGCGGGAGGGATGACGAGGGAAGAAGAAGGAGGGATAAGGATGGGGATCCAATCTCATCGATATATACCCTCGCACCAGGCGTGGTCTGCGAGGGGTGCAACCCGATGGGACAGATGAACATGGGGACTACCAGTCCGACAACGGCTGCAGACGGCACAAGGACGACAGACAGTGACAAGTAGGAACTCCATAACGGCTAAGTCTAGGTCTAGGGCTAGAAGGTCGAGAGACTTTTTTTGATGTATGTGCGATTATGCTCCAATAAATGTCGAATTTATTAATATAACGTGTATGACTCCTTTTTGATACGCAATTAAATTTAAATTGCGTGTACATCGGCCTGCGTAGTGGGGGCACATAAGATGAGTATATATATTTTTCTTTATAAGAAAAGATTAAGAAAATAAATAAAAGAGAATTAATAAATAGACGGAGACTGAAAGAAATTTAAATATTATACAGTTAACAAATATGGGGCCATTGGAACACAGTTATTAGGCAGTTGTAGAGTAAGTGGATGGCATTTTTTTTTGAAAAGATTCACTAGTTCATTTTTTTCTTGGAAAGATTCAATAGTTCATTGCTCAATAACAAGTATGCTCAAATTCAATATAGCGGAATAAATAGCTTACAATCGAGATTTAAGTCCAGAATTCTCATTGAAAATAAGACAATCATGTGTCCTAGACTGCACACAAAACTTCTGCACATATATTAAGAGCCGAACAACGACAGTAAAAATTCAAATAAACAAGACCAAAAATTTAAATACTTTATACAATGGTTGGCTTGTTGGACGGCGAGAATCGTCACCCCATGGAACATGTCCTGCCAAGATGGCCCTACAATCGGGTTGAAAAGGTTGTTCCAAGATCGGCTCACCCAATTACCACCTATCATGGCGCCCCGAGGCTGTTTGCCAGCTTTTGTCCATATCCTGGATGATACCCGTCTTTAGCGTTTGGATCCACGTCTGTTAGTTTAAACACCAACTTCTTGATTCTGTCTTTGAGAGCTATATCTCGTTTTTCTTTTTTACGGGCGAGTTGCTTGCCATTCTTGGAGCGACGCGTGCCTCACTTGGAATATTTAGGAGATTGATCTCCTTTCTTGTTCTTCAGTATCCCGTTTGAATTGTCTCATTTATGAACAATGTCTTGCGTTAGGTGGTGCCGATTCGGAGTACAAAGTTGTGTAGCTGGTGCAAGAGGCCATACTGTCACTTCCGTTAATTTGGGGTCTACCCCTGGGTCATCAAAAATCCTCAACCATCCTAGGTTAGACAAGAATGTAGGTCGGATAAGTATCAATGACGGGTTAGATACTACCGATCCCTTCTCGTCCTCCAAAATATAACGGCGTGGCACACCTACTAGGTTGATCATTTGGCAAGACTATAGGTCGGAGTTCATTTCTCCATTTTGGGGAGTCCGATCCCCGGTGAGATGTTATCGATGCTCAATCTTGGTTCAGATGAGTCCCCAATGATGTTGCTGAGATTATGTTGTGTACAAGTAGGGTCGGTACCCTTAAGAACCCGCATGTTGGACCCGAGGATAGGGGTGGTGTTGCTTCCCAATATGATCGGAAGTACCCATCATTCTGGATACCAGTAGGAGCTTGGAGGGTGTCAGAATTGTTGGAGTATAGAATGTGTTATGTTAACACATCGGAACACAAAAAATTTAGGAAACTTTTGTCTGTAACATATACGAATACCCTAGATCATATAATCATATAATTTGTAATCTATGCATTATTTAATATAGATTACCTCATATTCCACTACTTTGAAATGGACTGATTCGAGACGAGAACTTTTAGTAATACTGGTATAGTTGGGCATAGCCAGGCTACCAGACTTAAAGGAAGAAGAGGGGTAGAACATCATTCATTTGATCAGGAAAAAATGAACCTTGAAAAAGTTAGGCATATGACACCTTTATCTATTCTTTAGAAGTTCATTAGAAAGGAGTCATCCACTCATTCTAACAGGGGCATCACCCTCCTTGAGTATACTATAATTCGTGGTAGAAACACAAAGGGCAGCTTTCATCACAACCCTAGTCAAATATAATTAAGATTTATTGTCTTCCAACTTATATCCAACATAAGTTCCATGATATTCTTTCAAAAGATTCTTGTCTACATACGATTGAGGTTGTGCACATTGCTAGGAGTAGGGCTGGGCATCGGCTGATACCCGCCCCAAAACTTATACCCATTACCCAAACCGTGATTCCCGATTACGCAAAACCCGTACCCGTACCCATCACCGGTCGTCGAAGGGAAAACTGATAACCGCCCAGCTTTACTACCATGCGGTGACGGTTATAACCATCAAACCAGGCCCAATGGACTTTCTATCCGACCTTCAAAAATATAAACTCACATACAACATTTTAGAAACATATTTTACAATATTCCAACTTCATTTTACAAACCTACCTGTTTTAAAGCATTGAAACACAATTATTCCTAGAACTAATTCCTCATAATAATATATTTATCGTCTTACAATTTCAAAAACACGGTTTCAGAAACCATTTTTGTACAACACAAAGAGTTGAAGAATAAAAATATACAGTTTTGACTAAACTACAATCAACCTATATTACAAAAAAAACACAAGCATTTGTACAATATAAAATTGTCTTCAAATTTCTTTTTAAAGTCCCCACTTTCTCTGTAGAAAGATTTACTCGTTATGTATAGAGTAGTGGTGTTATTTATAGGAAATAACATCTGAAATTATGGTTAAAATATGGGCTGAATGTTGCTGGAAATGGGCCTTCACGGTATGGGCCGACACCAACTGTACATGGGCTTCAACATACAACAAATTGGTTAGCTAAGCCCAATCTATGACCGGTCAGTTCGGTTCATCACTGGTTTTCATTTAGAAAACCGTGACCCGACCAAAAGGTAGTCGGTTCGGGATTTTAATGCCCGTCCCCAACCCGTGACCGTCGGTTCTGGTTATTTCGGTGATGAGGACGGTCGGTGACGGTCGGCTTTCGGTGATGGCCGGATATTTGCACATCCCTAACTAGGAGTAACTCACTTTCTTTTGTCTGTGCGTACGCAAACACTATTATTTATATAAAAAAATACTCATTAGCATATCTCTCTTTTATGTGCAATTTTCTTGAACAATGATATAGACTTTAAAGGTAGAGAATTGAATGTGATGGTTGTGCTATGAAAACAAGGTGAGGCATGTACATCGGTAGATAATTGAAGGTGATGGTTGTGCTAGGAAGACAAGGTTAGGCATGTACACCGATAATTTTAGGTTCTTCATCAATGCTGGAGAAATGAAGCATGGATCTGGATTCTGTTTGTGTCGTTGTTCAAGTTCCAACTATCATGTCTAGATTTTTTTTGATTAGCAAAACAGAATTTAAATTAAAACCTCCTTTGAGGTAAAAGAGGAGTTACAAGTACATCCATGGATCTACAAGCAATTTTGATCTTGCAGTCACTAATAGTGAGTGATGAAACGTAGGAGGTAATAGTAACTTACAATCCAAGAGATCTAAGAAAAGATGAAACCAATACAAAATAAGAGATGAAATAAAGAATTAGGTGTGAGGATGATGATGAGGTGATAAAATGCCAGAGTTGGAGTGGCACTGAAGTAGCAGGGCTGGAACTTCATCAATGAAGAGAAGTGAAGTTGTAAATGGAGCAAAGATGACTTGTGTTACTTTGAAATTTCTGCAACAGATTGGCAGGAATGGCATTGCATGAGACCAGCTTGAAAATGTTGTATCAATTGATCTTCCTCTGAGATGTGATGATCCTTCTTCCCCTTTTTTGCAAGCTAGATGTTGAGTGATTAGTTGTTGCTGTAGGAAGCTTTGAATTTTGAGCTTGATGAGTTGCCTTCAAAATATGGGATTGAAGCAAGTATTGAAGATTATAATTTGTCCTTGGAACTTTTGCAGCTGAGCTGATGTATCAGTTGAGATCCCCTGAAGTTGGAGACACATCCGTAAAAGGGTAAGCTGCAAGAAAGAACATTGAAGAGAGACAATAGACAAGGACACAAAAAGCACCAGACACAACTAAAAGGACCCTAACCACACTCAAGAAATGGGGGAGAGAGGAACCACACTCAGAGCAACAGACAACAAAAAGAGGAAACAAAAAAACCCCAAAATGGACATCCTTACAGCACTCCTCATCCTCAACCATCCCATCCCAAACCACCTCATACCAAACCCCAAGATGAAGTAACAGTCAAGGTCTCCAAGCACCGCAAGATCTTAGAAAGGATACCCAAGAGTGATAGGAGAAACCAAAACCTTGTTGAGAGAATTTAGCCCATTTCAAACTATAGGATTGATGAGTGATTTTTTGGAAGACTTGATCTGCAGTGAGAAGTTGATCTTTGAATATTTTGGCATTTCTTGCTAACCAAATTTGCCAAGCTGAAATTAGTACAATCTTCTTCCAAGACTTCTTGGCCTTTGAATTTAATAATGAAGGCCAGGAGGAAATAACTTGTTTGAAGGTTGCAGGAATGGCTCCAGATATCCCCCACCAACCAAAAACCATCGTCCAAAATTCCCTAAGAACTAGGACAGTGTAGAAGCACATGAGGCGCATCTTCCACATCAGCCTCACATCTAGGACAGATAATACCTTGTAAAGAGAGTTGCAGGCCTCTAGTATCTAAGAAGCATTTTGAAGGAATGGTATCTAGACAAGCCAGTCATCCAAATGCTGCAATTTTTGAAGGGATCTTAGGGATCCAGAGATTCTTTGTCCAAGAGGCATTAATGGCAGCAACTGCACCTTGATTATCAAGCAATGAATACAATATTTTGACTGTGAATCCTTTAGCATCCCATGTCAAAATTAGGGAGTCCTCCTCTGATGTTAAGTGAACTGAGTTTAGGATGTTGCTGAGAGATATTCATTCATGTTCTGACCTGCCTCTAGGAGAGCATTTGAATTTTAGATCCCAAGTGTCCATTGACCAAGCTTCTGAAACAGTTAACTTCTTGCCTTGTGATGAGTTGTAAAGTCTAGGAAATAGATGCTTGAAATTGAGATCTCCCCACCAAATATCAGTCCAAAAAGAAACTCTATCCCCTGATCCAACTTTCCAGCTTAGACCTTTTATTCGAAAGAGGTCAGGAAATCTAGGATCATGATTTAGAGCTAAAATATGGGACATGAAACTAGCACTCCCAATTTCTTCAAAGGTTGAAAGATCTCAATCTGTCTCCTTCCAACCATATTTACTACAGATGAATACTTTCCACAGAGATGATCTCTCTAAAGAAAATCTCCACCACCGTTTTGCAAGGAGAGCAATATTCATTAGAGAAAGATTTTTGAGGCCTAAACCTCCCTCAGCTTTGGATTTACATATTGTGTGCCAACTCACTTTGCTTAAGCTTCTTGCTTGACCTGATCCATGCCATAAGAACCTCATTTGCCAGGAATTCATGGTTCTCAACACACCTTTTGGAGCTCTGATAATGGAGAAGAAATAAAATGACAGGGCATTCAAGGTAGTTCTGATTAAAGTGATTCTGCCACCGAAAGATAAAAGTTTGGCTTTCCACAAGCAAAGAGCAGCTTTGAATCTTGCTACTATTGGCTCCCAAGTGATGAGTCTTTTAGTATTAGCTCCAAGAGGGAATCCCAGATAGTTGAAGGGCAGGGAGCCTAGATCACATTCCCATATGTTTAAGACTAGAGCTTGTTCTGCTTCATTTAAATTGAAGGTGATCACACTTGATTTTGAGTAATTAACTGCTAGTCCATAGGCTAATTTGAACATAATGAGAGCATACTTTAGGCACAAATAACTGGTGGTAGAAGCTTTGTTGAAGAAGATTGTATCATCTGCAAACTGTAGATGTGATATTAGAGGGCTTGTTGGATTGATTTGTATACCTTCTATCAGCCTTGATTACACACTTGAGTTGATGATCTGATTGAGTCCCTCAGCTACAATGACAAATATGAGAGGGGAGAGTGCACATCTTTGCCTTAAACCTCTTGTCACTTGAAAATCAGGCTTGGTGACCCATTTATGAGCACTGAAACAAATGCTCTGAAGCAGGACATCATCTGCATATTCCAAAGGGCTCCAAAGCCCATTCGTGATAATACTTGCATTACAAATTTCCAGTTGACTTTATCAAAGGCCTTTTCAAAGTCTACCTTAAAAATGATGGCCTTTTGCTGGGATTTTTTGAGATAGTGTACCAATTCAGATGCTACCAGAATACCATCAATTGATTTGTCTTCCTGAGATGAAGCCAGATTGTTGATCTCCTACTAAGCCACTAATCACCTCCTTGAGTCTGGATGACAAGAGTTTGGAAAGGATTTTGTAAGCCCCCCCCCCCCCCCCCATAATACTTATGGGTCTAAAATCATCAAAAGTCAATGGGGGTGAGGTTTTTGGTATCAATGCTAGAAAGGATGAGTTTAGTCCTTTTTCAATCTGGCATGTTCTGAAAAAACCTTAAATTAAATTCAGCACATCCAATTTGATTATATTCCAACAAATCTGAAAAAATTTCAAGGTAAAGCCATATGGACCAGTGGCTTTGTCTGCAGCACAAGCCATCACTGCTTGAAAGACTTCCTCCTCAAGGAAACGTCTTTCCAGCCATTGTTGTTGTTCAGTAGATATAATATGAAAAGGGAGATTGGATAGATCTATGTCAGTGGTTTCTGAGGCCTTAAATTTGTTAGCAAAGTGTTGAGATGCATCTAATTTGATTTCTGAAGGATTGGAGAGCATCTTATCATCAGCAAGAATGTGAGAGATTTTCTTTTTTGCTTCCTTGTAATTTGCCAGTCTATGGAAGAATTTGGACCCCTTATCCCCATCATTGATCCATTTTTTCCTAGCCTTTTGGCTCCACAATTTTTAAAGTGCTTTATACTTGTTGATCAAGGTTTCTTTGAACTGACCTCTAGCTGAATGTTCCTGAGGGGATAAAGACCTGCTTTCTACAGTCTTATCTAGAGAGTCTATCTCAGATGTCAAGTAAGAGATTTGAGATTCTATCATACCATAAACCTGGCTATTCCACACCTTAAGGTCAGCTCTTAGTAACTTCAATTTCATCCATAGGACATAGTGTGACTGACCTGAGACTTGGTAAGAGGACCAGAATCCTTGAATTGCTGGAATGAACCTTGAGTCTTCTATCCATAGATTAAGAAACTTGAAGGGCCTGAGACCCCAATCAATAACATTGTCAAAAAGGATCAGAGGCTTGTGATCTGATATAGACCTGGGAAGGCAACATTGTGTGAGTGATTGATGCAACATTAGAAAGTCCTGGCTGATTAGGAATCTATCTATTCTTGAGGCTCTTGATTGTGGGCCAAACCAGGTGAATTTTTCCCCTTTCAATGAGGCCAAGATTGGCAATAAGCTGTTGTAAATGTAACATATCTGAGCTACTTCTTCTTTGACTTGATCTTTCCTCTACAACTACTACAACATTGAAGTCACCTCCTAGGAGGATAAGCACATCTGAGTTTAGATTGAGGATCTCAGCTTCAATTTCTTCCTATAAAATTTTTCTCTCAGCTCTACAGTTGGAAACATAGATGTTAACAAGGCAACATGATCTGTTGAGAGATGCCAAGTGTAATAACCACTCCCGGTCAACGCCAGTCAAATCTGCGAAAAACAGGAAAATTTAAAAAATTTCAGCAGACACTTGATTGAACCTAAATTTGACCCCGAGGGTCATACCGGACTTAAGTTGACCCCGATATTGACCAAAGTGAGTTCCAGGAGACTCAGGGCAACTTTCTGATCAGTTTGGGAAATGTTGACTTTTCGCTGGAAAAGTCAACCGAGCGACGTTTTGGTCCATTCGAGGACCGTTTTGGATCCAAAAAGCTTAGCCGTCGTTGCAGCGGTCTTAGTTGAGCCGTTTCCTTGTAGCCCGTGAAGTTTCGTAATTTCTTGGAAAAAGTGCCAGTTCGGGCCCCGAAACGTCCGAATTTCGCGAATCTGATTGTAAAATATCTAGAAGATATTTTCCAAAAAGGTGTGGGACCCACTTGCCACATGTCACCAATGTGGTGGTGTTAGTTTTGTTCGACAAGACATGAGAAGACTACTTTTAGTGTTAGTTTGTAATTAAGTATTAGTTTTGAGTTTTTAAAACAAAATAAAAGGAAAGGGTGGTTGTGATACATGTTCATTTCAAAAAAAAGGAAGACTTGGAGAGAGACAGTGGTTTTAGAAATAAGAGAGAAGAAAGGGAGAAAAAGAGAAGAGATTTTGGATATTGGTGGCTTTTCCCGTCGATCAAGCCGTTGGATCGTCTCAACGATAGAAGAATCGAGTTCACACCGTCATTCTCTACGGTGAGCACCTAACCGATTTTCGTTTTGTTAAGTTCGAATTTTAGGGTTTGAGTTTAAACGATTCAAATATGGTTGAGTTTTGGGTTAGAATTGGTTTAAAGATGAATGGTTGAGGTTTGGGGTTCGTTAGGAACGTTTTGGTGCAAAAAGGGAATTTTTCCATTGTGGCCGTGTGGGGCCCACATGCCCGGGTATCGGGTTTTTTGTGTTCGATTGGTTTAGAACGTTCCCCGGACCATTTATCCATAACCGAATCGAAATTTGGAATTAAATTGTAAAAGTTGTAATTGACGTTAATTAATTGACTCGGAAGTCGGAATTCGATTCCGTCAAGTGCATTGGGACACTTGAATTATTCTAATACCGTAGAAACGGAAACGGGAATTTTTGGAGCCTCGGAAGGGCATTTCCAAAACCCGGGCAGATTCACCATGTCGGGCGAAATCGGGCCTTTACGGGTCCTTTATCGACAATGTCGAGTAATTGGGAAGTTTGGGAGTGATCGACATTGTCGGGGTTACTTTTAGGCGTCAGGTTTATTAAAATTCAGCATTATGCCTGCAAGCTTAAAAGCGTTTAAACTTGTGTCCTTTAGATCGTGCTGCGGACCGAGGCAAAGGGAAGCTGGGTGAGTGACTGAGATCACACCAGAGCTCGTTGGTTGTCTTTTGGAGAACACGCATCGAGGTAGGGAAAAGTAGCCGGATCTCGGCCCTGACTAGGGAAAGTTAACTGTAGAATTGCATGTGACACCGGGGTGTCGTGGGTTAATTAGGTTATCGAATATTAAAAAGGCATGATACGGGAACGTAGCAATTATTAGCAAAGCTTGTGACACTTAGTAGTGTCGTAGGAGTAGTGAACTTAGCGATACTAGAATTACTGGAGGCATATGACCATGCCCGGAGGTTGATCGTGAACTTATCGATATTAGGAGTACTGGAGGCATATGACCATGCCCGGAGGTTGATTGAGAAACTGTTGATATTAGGACTGTTGGAGGAATTGGTTATGCCGGAGGTTGATTGTTTATTTGGTGTCTTGGGTGGCCATGAGAGCCCGTGTTATTATTTGTGTTTTGGGTGGCCATGAGAGCCCGTACTTTACTGTTGGGGTTTTGGGTGGCCATGAGTGCCCGTGGGGTTGTCGAACCCGTGTCTTTACCTTTGGTGTTTGGGTGGCCATGAGAGCCCGTACTTTACTGTTGGGGTTTTGGGTGGCCATGAGTGCCCGTGGGGTTGTCGAACCCGTGTCTTTATCTTTGGTGTTTTGGGTGGCCATGAGTGCCCGTAGGGTTGTTGAACCCGTGTCTTTACTGTTGGAGTCTTGGGTGGCCATGAGTGCCCGTGGGGTTGTTGAACCCGTGTCTTTACTGTTGGTGTGTCTTGGGAGGCCGTGAGTGCCTGTGGGTTGTTGAGCCCGTGAGTTACTGTTGGTGGTTTTGAGTGGCCGTGGGTGCCCGTGGTGGGTTGTTGAGCCCGTGAGTTACTGCTGGTGGTTTTGAGTGGCCGTGAGTACCCGTGGGGTTGTTGAGCCCGTGAGTTATGGTTGGTGTGTCTTGGGAGGCCGTGAGTGCCCGTGGGGTTGTTGAGTCCGTGTTTTACTGTTGGTGTCTTGGGTGGCCATGAGTGCCTGTGGAGTGTTGAACCTGTGTTGTTGTTGTTTGTTGAACTTTTCTCGTGATTGTGATTGTGTTTGCCCGAGGTTAATGACCCGACTGTGTGTCGGGAAGTAGTGTGGATTTTGGCAGGTTACGAGCATTCTTTGGCTGGCCTGACCAAATTCGAGTCTCGACAGGTTATGAGCATTCTTTGGCTAGCATGTTCCGTGTCCGGATCTCGAAAGGTTATGAACATTCTTTGGCTAGCCTGATCCGTGACCGGGTCTCGGCAAGTTACGAGCATTCTTTGGCTGGCCTGATCCGTGTTCGAGTCTCGGCAGGTTGTGAGCATTCTTTGGCTAGCCTAATCCGTGTTCGTGTCTTTGGAGGAGGTCATAAATGGTTGAGTCTGGTGAGGGAGGTTACTGGGCAGCTGGTATGCGATACTTTGTGATCTTGCTTGGTGTGCGATCCTTTGTGATCTTGTTTGGTGTACGATCCTTTGTGATCTTGGGTTTTGCGTGGTGGTCCTTGAGTCCTTAGAAGAGGTCGTGATCGTTGTGTCGGGTCTACTTTACGTGTCAGAGTGTTGAGTTGGTCAAGGAAGGTAACGGTGTGTGCGTGTTAGTCGGAGTAATTGGGTTGGGGATAGTGTTCCCCGGTGTTGAGTGTGTTGTTGGTGTTACCGGAATTATCTGCTAATTATGCCGTAGTCAGTCTGTTATCCGTGGTGGTGAGCGAACGCTCACCCCTAGCTGCTTTTCCTACAGATACCGGTTGCAGGTTGGACTAGGGGAGCTTCTGAAGCTTGAAAAGCTAGGAGCGGGTTTTTGGGTTTTATTTTGAGTCTAGCGACGGATACCATACTTTTGTCCACTTGTTGGGACGTATTTTAAGGTGTAAATATTATTATTTTGTTGAACAAATGGTGATTTCAAAGTGATCTATGAAAATGGTTTCGAAATGTTTTATTATTTTAAATGTTCGCGTCCCGAGTTCGGTTTACTGAAATTGGGGCGTGATACCAAGGATCCAAACCAGATCAAGGCCCCTTTCAGAGGCTTAGAATTTGTTAATATAAACTCCTTATTCTTCCATATTGAGATAATCCCCATGACTGTCCTTCTGCATTGATAAAAATTGAGTTCCATCCCCTTTGTAAGCCACAAGAGGAAAGAAAATTGTCTGGCATAACATCAAGTTTTGACTCCTGTAGAAAAATGAAGCTTGGGTCTTTCTTGTGAACCAAGATATTGAAAGCGCTCCTTTTTTAGGATGAGGAGATCCCTCTCACTTTCCAAGAGAGGTATTTCATGAGAATTTTAGATGGAGAGAATGCAGCAGGGCCTCTTGCCTTCGTTGATATTAGATTCATTGTCTCTATCTAAATCAGCATAATCATCCTCAAAATCACCTTCTAAATCCACAGAGTCATTTTGATAGTCTTCTAGAGCCTTCAGTTGATTGTGTATTTTTTGATGAGCTGTGGATATTAGACCAATGGCTTTGCCAAAGCCCATGTCTAGATTTAGTCGCATGTTCTGAATGGTGAACGAAGATGGACCTACCAGAGTAGTGGTCGACGACATTGAAAAAACAAAGTTCAAAGCTCAATATAACAAATCCAATCTCATGATATTGTAATAATAAAAATTTCAAGTGCACTATCACACGGGATTTTATCATATGGTTTTAAAATATCTTGAGTTGAAACAACTTGATACACGTAATATTAATGTTTTAGACGTAATTAAAGGTTTGGATAGTTAATTTCAACAAAGACAATAATAAATTATTTTAAAATTACAAATCTACTCAAGGTTTGAAGCCTCGAGATTTTAGATGACCTCACTTGTGAAAACAACATTTCTGGAATTGAGGTTATGATTAATGAATAATGATCTTAGCTTTTTTGATAGATTATTCTATTATTGAGTGAAAGTAATACATGTGTATAGGTTATAAGAAATTGTTACTATTATCTTAGAAATTATGTCGATAATGAAATTGAAGATAATGAAGTGCCTTTAATACTAATTACCTTTAAGAAAATTTATCACATTTAGAATTCTTCACAACTTTTTGGTGGAACTGCACAACATTAGACACTTTGGAAGCAATAAGAAAAGTCGAAGATGACCGTCGTCTGTTAAGAAAACGAATGAAATATATTATTTTTTTTAGTCATGTGACACCATGTGCCAATTAGGTGGAGAGTAAAATGAACATTTTCCCCTTATTTAATGATACATAAAATTATTGTAAAAAAATATTTTTATAGAACAAATATTTGATAAAAAGTATTTTTTATACAAAATAAAAAATAGTAATATATTTTATCAAGGGTAAAGACCGATTAATGAATTACTTAAAAAAAATTTGAAACGGGAACTAGATATTATATTAACTGTAACATATAAATCTTACAGGGCAGGACATAACGTCCCGGATTCCAGATTTGTGTCCCAACCGGTCGTAGCCCGTCGGGCGCTCATGGATCCATAATGGTAGTCTGCTTTGCCTCGCTTATCCGAACACAAGAAATTTTTGATCCAACGTTTCAAAAAAATAAACATCCCAAAGCCTAATCCTATCTAGCCAAAACTTTATTCGACCTAAAACAGGAAAAACAACAAATAACTTAGCCTTGAATGCGGATTCCCCGAGGCCTCCCGACTGTAGTTGTCTCGGGTCTGTAGGTATAGTCCCCAAACGGTCCTCCCTACCTATCGTCCCTCCTCCCGGATCCCAGATCCATCAAGGGAGCGGAGCCATGCTGGCTAGGGTCTGCCCCTTTAGTGGATATGCCCCGATCAGGCCGGCGAGGGGTGGCCTTGGGGCGGGAGGCCGCTGCGGATGGAGGACGGCGCATGGAGCACGGATCCCGGTAGACAGCGACAGGAAAGCCACGGTGGCTACTGGCATGAGCTCGGGATCAATCCGGCGACGCAGAATCGGTAGCGCGGGACGAGGAGGAGGTCGGGGGATGGTCTGAACGAGCGGCGGTGGCCTGCGAAGGTGGACGGCGACGACAACTGATGAAAAAAAGAGGTCGTGGGAAAAAACCCTGGAAAGGGTACTGTTGAACCCTGGAAAGGGTAGTGTTGCACCCATCAAGGGTAATCCGAGAGTTTGGAATCAAGGGCTTCAATGGTGGAAAAAAAGGGGAGGGGGGAGGAGATGAATTACTTAAATTGATTAGGCAAATAGAATGTAATTAAACAATAACTATTAATTACTTAAAAAATTAATGATATTATTAAGAAATGATGATAAGATTAAAGAATGAATAATAATTGATAAAAGGGATAACGTCTTTTAATTCAAATGTCTAAACTTACTTTAAAATGCTAAAAAATAAAATGATCGTTTCGCGTTCTGGTGCTGGATTTTTTTAACATACGACGATTACCAGAATATAAAGATCTTTGTTGAAGACTTTGACATGTAGAAGTACTAAAAATATGTTATCAATACATAAGGGGTATAAAGGGTAATTATATGTTGCGACTTCATATGAAAACATGGGTTAATTACCTTTAGTATCCCTTATGTATTGGTAACACTTATTTAGTACCTTTTATGTATTGGTAACGCAATATACAAAATTAAGGTCAAGTTTACACCAGTTTGATGATCTGTGACCAATTCATAAGACATGTTATTGTTCTGTTACCAATACATAAGGAGTATTAAATGATATATGACCACTTCATAAGAGGTATTAAAGGTGTGTTACTTAAACGTAACGACTCTTATTGAACGTTATAAAACTTTGGGTTGCTAAAGATGAGTTACCAATTCAAAGGAGTACAAAAGGTAATTAACCCAAAATATATTGCAACCTTCAACTTTACACGTATTGTGTTGCAACTCTAAACTACAACTCTTCGTCTTGAGTCTATAAAATTGGATGGCATGTGACTCGCACATGACTTATTAGTGAATAAATTCCGTCCGTTTTAATCGATTATGATAAGTAAAAAAATAATTTAAGACTATAACATAAAAGCTTTCTAAAGTTAAAGATTGTAATACATATATGAAAAGGAATCAAGATGGAGCAAGCTACTTATGAAGGTAACCATAATTAACATCACTATGGTCCGACAACTCGACAGCAGCGGCGGGGGGCACAAGCACCCCCGCCTCTAGGAATAAGTCTGAGGAGGCCCAGGAAGGGGTTGGTCGGCAGTACCCCCTTCCTGGCTGTTAGATGGCGGTGGTTCCATCTCCAGCCGACAACTGTCTCCCCTACCAGTCCGGAGTCAACAATCCCGCGTTCAGGAGCCCTAAAATTATCAGTCCAGGGAGGACGGCGCACGCCGACTTACCGGGGGAGATGTCAGTCCACCAGTATTCCCCTCTCACTTGGTTGGCTCGACCAGTACCTTTTGGTAGAAGTATGTTGTATCGGTATCTCAGGATGCTACCGCAGATATCTCATTCAACCGCCCCTATGTCAAGAGCAAAGTTTATTTTCCTGTTATTGCTTTATGTTCGCTAATTGGTTTATGCCATGAAAGATGAGTACAATTATGTGCTCATTGACCTACTTTATATTTCAATAATAATAGTATATGTTCTTCTAAACAAAATCAAACACGGAGTCAAAAGTGAATATTCAATCGGACCAACTTGCTAATCAAATTTTCCAAAAATCCCCCTATGATATTCATGAAAACCTACGTTTAATATCTTTTTAAAAATATATTATCATATTATTCTATCGAATTTGTAAAATTTTCAACTAGTCTAAGTCTAGACTGAAAAAAAATCATGTTAAGCTTTGTATTAATTTGCCTAGCATCAATTTAAAGAGGTTTACCTTCTAGCAGAACGGACAAACACTACGATTCGAGCGACGATGATCCAGATGTTGGGTCTCGAGGTAGGGTTGGAGATGAACCAACTCGCAGCGGAAAATCAATGAAAACCAAGAGACGATTAAACCATGAAACAACTAACAAAGAATGGATTCACAAGAGAAAAATTCAGCACTATTTCTCACCAAAACAAGAACACCGGTTAACGAATGATTGGCTTGAGTCTCCAAGACGCCTACGTATCCACATGGGAATCAAAGCCACATAGTTCTTCTCTTTGAGGACTCTAGAACACAAACATGGAGGTGGGAACTTGCCAAACCCGAAATTGCAAGGGAAGGGGGAGAGAAGTTGTGTTTCCTATTCTTGTCTTGTGTTTGTTATGTTGAAAAAAGATGACTTAAACATAACAAAACCCATACTTGTCCAACTAAAGGCATGGGACAAGTATGGTGTCAAGTAAGGTGTAAATAGGACAAAGTATGGCAAGACAAGATTGGGTTAGGTGGTGAATCACCAACACCTTAATCCTTGTCTTGCTTGCTTAGTACTAATTAATCAAGACTTGATTAATTAGTTCCATGGGCCTTGGTTGCATGGGCCTTTCATGGGCCTCTTGGAACATGGCCCGTGGCCATTTCTAACGAGGTCCCGTGATTCGCTCATCGCCTCCAAGCCTTCCATACCGGAAATGTCCAACATTATCCGACGCGATCAATCCCAAGACTCCAAGCCTTGTCTCGATCTGTAAAGTCCTATTCACGTACGAGCACATGACCCAAAACCCAGTTTTGGTCATGTCCCGAGACAACTCCCTTTTGGCCATTCTCCATAAATGTGTCAATGAGTTTCATCCTCCGGTGTGACCCTTAGGTTTATGCATGTCAATAGATCAACGTAAAATCCCATTTTACTTGATCCTATTTAAGTGGCAACTAACGAGACTTTAATATTGCCTGACACTGCATAACGAATCGACCCTGTCGATTCTAACCTTTCCGTCATCCCTGTCATTATCCTTTTATCTCCGGTATCCTGATTGAGATAAGGCATAGAGCCGTCATCCTTATTATTCTCAATCACCGTTCCTTGATATGTGAGATGACTGAAGATATGATACCCAGTATCATGTGCATGGCCATGCTATTCTTTCAGTCACTCTCGATCAAGCGGCCGAGAACCGATATTTTTCCCATACCTCAGTATGAGGGATAAATCCCTTAGCCGCCTTTCGTGTCACTCATGTAGCCCGTCCCCAAGCCAATCCTGGCCGTTATGGAAGCCCTATTACGGACAACGTTAGGCTCAGGTCAAACTCAGTTGTTGACTACATAGCGATCACAAAGACTCCTTGGTATAAGGATACATGACAAGCTACGACACTGAATATGTTCATGACTTAATCTATGGCACATATTCAGGTCGGGTCGTCCAATATCATGTCCCACATGATATCTATGATCAGACTCCGGAATCCCATTCCAATGACTAACAGAACGTAAGCCATAAAGAGCCATCTTTCATACTAGTCGCTTCTAGTGAAGCTTTGTTGACTAGGGACCCATCGAGTGTGATCTATCTCGATCTATGGTTCTATTCGCATGGTGGGCATAGATCAGAGCACACATCGATATATTACTCCAACACATAAGTAATATAGAGCCGCTTTAATTTTATTGCTAACGATGATATATACATTTGGACATTTAGGATTGAACTATGGGCACTAAGACTAACACCAGAGACAAGGATGATAGGTTTCTCCCCATCGGCGTCCCTGATCACGTTGTCTTCGGAAAAAAGCCTCTCTCCTAGCCCCTAGTCACTGGTGATAGATGGCGCGACGATGTTGGGGAAACAGGTTGTAGCGTTCTCCTCCATCGAGGTGGTGGAAGGAGGAACCAACACGGCCTCCCAAGGGCAAGGATGTCGGCGAAACCAGGGTAGGCTAATGGACGGCCCCCGAGAATTTTTTCGGCGCACCTTGACGGTGGGTCCCCGTCCACGTCACCAAAGGGCACCGCAACAACCATTGATGACCAATCCCGAGGGGATTGTTAATTCGGGGCCTCCAGCATCGAACCACCTCACAAGACTCGGCAATTTTGGTGTCTTTCAGTGGGGGAGGACTTCGGTGGAGGAGCTTGAACCGAAGGAGGGAGACACCGTGGAGTTGGTAACTTATATATGGGGGGAGCCTACCAGTGAACCTCCCTTCGACATTGTCAGAGGTACTTTTTGTGACGGTCAAGATCTCGGAGGGAAGAGGCGGCGACCCGACCTCGAGGCGACGTGAAAGGGCTAGACGAGTTAGGGTTTCGCATCGACAAGACCAAGTTATGGGCCTTCACCCATACATGGACTGGAACCAAATGGGTTATGACATACCCATGGGCCGAGACCTATTGGGCCGTGAACCAGGGAGACCTGGATCGCGGGCCCGAGGAAATAATAACTCGGTGTTATCTGGTGCGGGTATGGGCCCGATTTCTATGGGCCCACAATATAGGCTTGCGGGTCGGGGTCCTTCGGTGGCTGGTTTAAGGGCCCGGGGAGATGTAGGTCGACCCAAGGTAGGATTAAGGAGTATATGGGTCGGGTCGGGCCAGGAGAGTGGGCCGTCTGGGTTCCACATCGCGCTCGGATCTATCCAATTTGGTTGGCTCGGATGGTCGACTCGGACGGGGCATCACATACATCGGCGGGGGGCTTTAAGCACCCTCGCCTCGCCGAATGAGTCCGAGATGGTCCAGAGGGGGATAGGCCGGTTTCACCGTCCCTCTGGACGTAAGGTGGCAGCGGTCCCACCAAGAGCTGGCACGGTATTTCCCTACCTGCTCGGAGGTCAGCAATCCCGTGTTTTGGAGCCCTACTATTATTAATCAAGGGAGGAGGACGCACGCTGACAACCCTGGGGAGTATTCAGTCCACCATCATTTTTATCCGATGATGGGTCTGCTCTATCCTAGCTTCCAGTCTGGATTCGTTGTATCGGTGTCGTCAGACGCTGCCATAATATCCCCTTCCAGACATTTCAGAGAAGCGGTTGGTGCCTTGAGCTCTATTCTTTCCTATTTTAGTATCTGTATTGTTGGAATTCATTTCAATTATGTCACTTCAATTCCAGTGCTTTATCGCTTTTCTGTTTTGTAAACACTCATTATTTATAATATAAAATTGTTAATTCTAAAAAAAAGGTTATTCCCTGTTTCAAACATGTATTTACATTTAACCCTAATTATAATATTATTAAGATTAAGATTACACAAATGTCTATGACTCAATAAGGTTTGCAATAACAATTTGGAGTTTCTTATATCGTTAAAGATAGAAAACCTTCCGCATGTAATTTACATTGAGTCTTCAATACAATAATATTACATCGGCAATAAAGAAAGCAATAATGAATAAGTAGTAACATGGGAGCAAATTGATTGTACGAAAGGATTGCCATGAATTTGAAACTCACTCAGATTAAGATTCATTTATCTCTTAATTGGTTTTGGTAAGCATTGAAAGCCAAATATTGCTTGGCAAGGAAGCAAGAAAGAGGGGAAAGAGACATACATGCAGGTGAGTAGAGTGTGTCCAAGTAGTTCACAAATAGTTTTCAGCCGAGTTCCCAAGACTGTGACTTTCATGGAGTTCCAATTACATGCTCTTATTTATTTCCACCTAATTACATTCAATGCCACTCGTGTTCCTGTAAATCAAGTTGGCTATTAGACTATCCACAATAGAGTCGAAACGGCTAGGTCTAATTCCAGTTGAATGGATGACGAAAAAAATGGGCCCGATTCGTAGGAAAAAATGGGCTGAAACTATTTTTATATTATTTGGGCCACGTGACAATTCTTCATAGGAGAATCGGGATTCGACTCGAATAGAGGGTCGACGTATCCACAAACTCAGCTGGATGTCAAATCGACGGAATCGTAGGTTTTGGGCTTTTTTCCCAAATAGGTGCCGAATCGACCCCCCTTATTCGACGCGCAAAAGCCTGCATTGTGGATAGTCTTATTAAGGTACATTATCACCCAAAAGCTCAAACTCGAACTATTGAGGGGAGACATCAAGAATGTATATCAAAAGGGTCGATTTATCCTCACATTTTCGATGCGGGACTCACACTTCAACACACCTTTACGTGTAGGACTGGATATTTGCATATGGGTCGGAAACCACAGGATGGAGGTGACAAACAAACCGTGAGCTGAACTAGACTATGATACCATGTTAAAAACTTTATCCAACCCAAAAACTCGAACTATTGGATGAAAATATCAAGATGTATATATATAAAAAAATCAATTTATCCACATACTTTCGCTGTCAGACTCACTGGTCCCATGAATTTGAATCTCAACCTTTTTCCCAATGTCTATAAGCTACTACCCTACGACCTAAGACGTCACTGCAGAGATAATGAGACAGATATTCCGAATTCATTGCACATAACGTATTTAAAGAGAAAATAAAGTATGACGATTGTTCATTCACACCACAGATACGATGCATTAATAAATTAACGGCAGCTAACTGCATTGTTGAACAGCTGAACCATTGAATTCTCTATCAAAGTTGAGCAACTTCGTATCTTGTAATCATGTCAACTCCATTGTAGGATTGATCGGTTTTGAATAACCACCTTATGTAGTTGAGTATTCACTCTCAAGCTGTAATAGCTAGCCCACATCCTGTCCCACCCAAAGCTTCACCTTGTGCAAGATCTATAACACTTTTCATATATTCAGAACTGCATATCGTTCCGTTCAATGATTTTTACAATACCTCGGACAGTTCAGAAATCCGATGAATCCAGGTCCGTAACAACCGACACAGTCATCTGTTCTCGGGACCTAAGCAAATTTACAAGAGTGAGACACACTGTAACTCGCAAGAGCAATAATGGAAGTAAGTAGATGATAGCAATTTGCGTCCACCTACCGAAAGTGTTCAGTATTATAATTCCAACTTGCAACTCAAGTATAGCATCTAAAGTCAAAAAGTAGACATCATTTATCCAACACGCAGTTTTGCATATCATGACAACTTCAAACAAAAGGCAATGGGGACAGATTCATTCGACCAAATCTCAGTTACTAAAAGATTAAAAAAGAAAAGAAAAAGAGCTGTGGTTAATTTGACTCCCGGATCTTTATTTCTGGTAACCATATGGAAAGAAAATTGCAATGTGCAGGAGAGATCCACTGAACCTTTTCTAGATGACTCAGAATCATCATAGCATCACTTGTGCAATTGTTTTTCTGGAAGAAAATGTAGTTCTTTGGACTTGCCAGCCTCGGAAATATTATGGGAATGATAAAATAAAAAGCAGCTACTTTCCTCATCTCTGAATAGAAAGAAAAAAAAACACTCAGGAAAAGAGACTATGTAGCCTTTGGCTTTGGCAATACGTTATCGGGAAGGATGAGTTCAGGAGGAATCTCACGAACAACACCCAGCATTGAATCATATTCCTCATCACGGCGAGCAAACTTCTTGCGAAGCATCTTCTCAAACTCGATTTCATCAAAGCTCTTAGCATTCTCAGCTGCGTGGACTTGTGCTAGATTTGAATAATTTAAGGCCGACTGGGAGATGAAGGCCATCTCTTCTTCTGTAAGCTTCCTCAGAAACTTTGCTGGATTCCCGGCCCACACCTGTGTTTAAAAGATGACAAATAATTAATGATACATGTTCACTTCTTTCTTCTTTTTTATTTGGTGTATCTACTTGAAATTACAGTAGCACTGTTAAATGAGTCCTGCTCATGCATGAGTTCTCCCGCCACTTGGTTGAACCTCTCATATCAACTCCAACATCAAATCTTATGCACAAGGAAGAATTAGTAAAGACCCAGACCAGACAAAAGGAATGATGATATTTTATGTTTCTAACTCTTTAGAAACCCAAATTTCCAAGTCCTAATTCAACCCGGTGAATGATGAAACTTACTTACTACCTAGCCTAAAAGAAGGGTTACGATGTTGACCAAGTTTTGGGGCCTGCAAACAGAGTCTTACTCAAGAAGAACAAAGCCCATGTGCAAACTTCTTTCAGTTCTAGCTACCCGCCCGTTCAAGCAATCTAATGATATACAATCCCAGTTCAGATACAACTATTCTGCTTTCTGCACACCACCCACACCTACAGCTTTTCTATAGTGGTTTATAGCTGCACATCCCTACTCCGCAGCCAAACAGTTGATGCATAATATAGTGATAACTGATATCTTTGAATATGGTTTCTGTTACAAACCTCTCCACAGGGGATCCTTGTATTCTGCCTCACAAGGGCTCCAGCAGCAACCATGGCATGTTTCTCAACATGAACCCCATCAAGAAGGGTTGCTCCCATACCAACAAATGCTTCATCCTCAACAGTGCATCCATGCAAAACAGCGCTGTGACCTGTCCAAATACTATGTTATCAACAAAACGCAAGACTCTTGAAGACCCTACTGGGATTTGGACGATATAGATTAGAATGGTCTTGTAACTCTCACCTACAGTAACATTATCCCCAATAATAGTTGGTAGAACCTTCCCACTTAAATTAGTTTTGGCCACATGAACAAGGGAGTTATCTTGTATATTGGTTCCAGAACCTACACTGATGCAGTTAACATCACCTGCACACAAGAATTATCTCATCAGAAAACAAGAATAGGATGCTACATATGCATACGTGTGTCAACCAGAGAGAGAGAGAGAAAGAGAGAGTCGATGTATGTACACATGTGAGATCATCAATTTGAAAAAAAAGTGTTCCTCTTTAATGACTGTATTATTTACTTTGTATGAAAGATGCGTTTAGTCCCAATTTATTTTTCTGTCACTTGTGTGAAGGATAATAACCATTTACTCTCACCCCCAAAGCAAACAATACTGTTTCTAAGCAGCAATAGCCCCTTGAATTCGCATTGCACTATTTAAATCGTTTCCCTAAAGTAACATAACCATGAAGCCGCCTAAAAATAAACCATGCCATCAGACTTCCCTTTACACATGTCCACTCAGGCGATCACTCAACTTAGGCATCTTACAATCAAGATATATTAACTTACTCCTTTCTCCATAACTGATGCATTGTGTCTTAATGAATCAAAAATAAAGATTTTGTTAACCATGAAGTTATCTCCTGCAACCCAGTATCGTTTGATAACATAAAGAAATTTCAATAATTTGAAGCTCAACTATAGAGCATGCTAAAACTTTCAACGCCATTTTATTTGCTACCGCGGGCCCTAAAGTAGAATTAGTTTTTAAAATCACTATATACAAGTATACATAACCCTTGCTTGACAGTCTAGAGCTCTAAATCTGAAACCAAACACATCCTATGTTAAACAGTTAGACCTCCGACTGAAAACCCTCTTAAGAGATGTCAGATAAATGAAGAACGAACTAAGACAAAAAAAAATCGTGAAAGTCTTATGAAGGTGAGACTTACCTCTCAATACACATCCATACCAAATGGAGGAACCTCGTCCGACCTGAACATCACCGATTACAGATGCACTAGGGGCCACAAAAGCATCCTTATCAACCACTGGAGCCTTGTCAAACACGTTCATAAGAGTCCGGTGTCTGGATACTTGATAAGCAAAGATAACAATTAGTTCAAAGAAACTGAAGTCAGGCTACTTACAGAAACAGAATTACCATTGGGCAAGCCCAAAATGTTACAGGACTACACACAAAGCAAGTACAAAACGTGGGTTGTTATTCATTTTGCATATAATACAACATAACCTTAACTAAAACAAGGATTTACAAGAACCGTATTGTTTGTTAAACCAGGATAGAAACATAATGAATATAAAATCCACTTACTGACAGTATGACATCAAAATAGTTTAACATGCAAAGGACTGTATGATATGAAAGTCCCCGCACGATCTGGTGTAGTCTTAATTAGAGCTAGAAAGTGGAGCCAGTGAAGACTAAAAACTAGAAAGCTGGTATGTCTTCTTCTCCACCATATTTATAGCATCAGCTATTAAACAAAATGCATGAGTACATAAAATCAGTCCAATAAATATATAACTCACGCATTGTACAATCACTCAATGCCACATACGAAAAGTCAAATTGAAAAGAAAAACACAATTTTGAACCCCTAATTGATCAAATAAAATCTATTGAGCTACAGTATCTTGATTTTCTGAAATGAAAAATCACAAGTATCGCGCACTAGACAATTTGTTCAGGGGTTTTAGGGTTTCCATTTCCATGAATGAGCAAGAAAAATGAAGAGTAAGGGATTGGAGAGAGCTTACGCTGTTCTTTGAAATAGTAGTTGCCCTGGAATCGGCAGCCGAGGCGATCAAGGGCTTGGCCGGTCTCCCGGATCAAGAATCCGACCGTGTAGATCGCTTTACCCAATGTTCCCATAGTATTGTCCTCCTCTTCTTCTCCGACCTCAGTTTCAGCTGGAAATAGAGAGTGGTGGCCGATGAGAAATGGGACCAGTCGAGTCACGCAGAGGAGGGAGGGGTTTGCTCCTCTGGAACTACTTTAACCTACAGCTCTCCTTCAAGCCCTCCAATCATACATCGCCACGTGTATTTATGGTCACAAAACTACCTGTCGTTTTGTTGGTGTATTTATGGTCACAAAACTAGGCCTAATTACCCAAATGGCCTTTTAGAAAGAAAGTATAATTAAAATAGCCTCCACATTCAATGCTCTCACCTACCTAGCCTCCTCATTAATGACTCTTTCCAACTACCAACATTATCCTCATTGATGATCCATGTCAGCACCCAACTCTTTTCTCACTCTTGTTCCACGTCAGCTTTCGTTCGCCCTGTTGGCGCCAAATCCACGTCAGAAGTCGGTAGTTAATTCGCGCCAAATCCAGCTGAATTGGGGAAATCGAATTTTGCCCCATTCTCGTTCGCTTCTCCTTCATCCTCGTTTTTCTTCTTCAATTGTTGTTGTCCCGTGCATTGTTTGTCCTCCTACCCGTTGTTTCTTCTTCAATTTGTCGTGAGAGCTGCTCAATTGATTGTTCCACTGTCATTGAAGGCTGCCCAGAAAAACCCTAGCTCGAGGTAAGTAATTGGAAAGACCTAATTTGTAGATTTTGAGCAATATGTATGTTTAAACGCACTTAATGTTATCATGGAATGGTTTTGAAACATATTTCGAGCTAGTATTGCTTCATTCGGACCTCCAATTCGTGTGATGATGTGGTTCGAGTTCGTACCATGCCGATGATAATAGTTCAGATCGACACGTTCTGGTATGAGTTGTTACCAGGTCGGTTTGGCGTTCTGGTTTCATGTAAACTAGAACGGGTGTCCAACCGGTATTTTACGTATCAGAATGTAGTATCAATCTGTTATTAAATCATGTATATTTAAGGCTTTACCCCTTTTGGGTTTTGTTTGAAAATAGTTTTACAAGTCCTTTATGTACAAACAAAGGCCTTTTTGTTTGAAGTTGTTTTAAAATCGAGTTGTAAATATTTATAGATGTTTGTTATGGTAAATTGTAGCTTTATACTGATATGTTCCTAATTGTTGTAGAAATGGTTAGAGTGCTAGTACATGCTTCTTTTGGTGGGCAATATTTGAACGAGAACGGGAAATATAGTTGGATACCATTCAATTCAAAGTCTATGAATATCCTTCTTGATGATGAAGATACATCATTGAAGAAGAGGTTATGGGATAAATTGTATGAGAAGACCAGAGTGGACAAAAATGAAAATGAATTGAAAGTGAGCTACTTAGTCCGGACTTGTCTGACGATGTTGGAGGAATGGATCCGGTTATTTTAGAAGACGATGAAACTGTTCTTGGTTTTGTTGTGGAATATGGACTTGGGACCCGAAACAACATATTGCGTGTGGAGGTGATTAACAAACATACCGGTGGTAGGGAATGGAAATGAATCCTCCTGCTGCCCCCGTTGTACGTGATGAGTACTTTGGTAGGGACATGTGTAGTCCAATAAATACGGGGGATTCCATTGATTTTATGAGTGTTAACAACGGTGGGCAACGCGTGCATCTCCCACGTCGAGCTGGTAGTAGGCGTAGAACTGATGTAGAAGCAGTAGGGACTCCAGCGGGGTCAAATCCTACTCCCGCACAGTTAAGTGTTGAAGATGATTATGTTGATGATGATTATATTTATGATAGGCAAGGCGGGGTAGAAGAGATTCTAGAACAGTTTAGTTCTGATGATGATGATGATGATGATGATATAGAAGAGGTGGAAGCGGGTGTGGAAGTTGATGAGGAAGAAGTAGCAGTGGATGAGGATGTGGGATTGGAAGATATGGAAAACGAACAAGAGTATCCAGAACAAGAACAATCCAGATCAAGTTTTGATCCTGCAGACCACTTTTATCCGACGGAAGTGCTTGATGCCGAAGCAAACTCGATCGGTTTCCAAGATGGGTCAGGTTTAGCAGTTGGTGATACATTTGAGACGAAAGAAGAGTTTCAGACGTTTTTGTCACATATTGCTGTGAAGGACGGGTTCGATTATCGTGCTGAAAAATCTAACAAGACGGTGTTTGTTGCAAAATGTGCTAACCAACCTTGTGGATGGAGAGTGCGGACCGCCAAAATTGGAACTACAAGGCAGTTCTCCGTCAGAACATATTACAATACTCACCATTGCTCTGCCAATGCGACGAAGCTCCACCGCCGGCAAGCAACTACTAAATATGTTGCTGAATACGTGAGGCAAAAATGTGTGGGTCAAAAGACGACACTGTGTCCAAGACTAATTCAAATATTTCTGAAAAATGACACTGAGTCAAGCACCGAGATACCATACTAGCAAGCTTGGAAGGCCAGACGACTTGCCAACTTTTATCTTAGAGGGGATCCCGAGAAAAGTTATGCACTCCTTCCGGCTTATTTGGAGATGGTTGTACAGAAGAATCCAGGAACAATTACTCATCTAAAGGTGGATGAAGAAAGCAGGTTCAAATGTGTATTTATAGCATATGTTGCATGTATTCGAGGATGGAAGACAATGAGAAAAGTCGTTGCGGTTGATGGCACCTTCTTGAAGACACACTTCAAAGGAGTAATGCTTATTGCAACCGCACAAGATGGTCATCATCAGCAATATCCTATTGCTTGGGGAATTGTAGACACAGAGAATGATGCGTCATGGACATGGTTTTTTGAGAAGTTACAGCAATTTATACCAGATGAAGATGAATTGGTAATTCTTTCTGATAGGAATCAGAGTATCATCAATGGGAGGTTGAAGATCTACCCCAAAGCAGATCATGGACAATGTAGGTGGCATCTCGGTCGAAATGTCAGAACTCATTCCAAAAAAAAGGTTGGTGCTGGAGAAGGGCTTCTACATGCTTTCAAAAAATGCGCTGAAGCGTACCGGGTATCTGAGTTCAACAGACTGTACGAAATTATGACTGAATCCTACCCATCAGTCATCCAGTATCTTGAAGAAACAAATATTGTGCTTCATCAGTGGGCTAGAGCACACTTCAAAGGTGCTCGGTACAATATCATGACAACAAATGGAGTGGAGTCGATAAACGCAGCATTGAAAGAGCCAAGAGAATGGCCTGTCATTGCATTGCTTGATGCTATGCAGGAGAAAGTTTCAGAGTGGTTCAATAGACGTCGCCATCACATTGCATGTTACCTCCAGGTACATAGATGACTCAATATGCAGAGAAAGTCATTCGGGTAAGGACACGAGTTGCTGCCACCTTGAAAGTGAAACAGCTCAACGCGTCAGAGTTTCAGGTTGTTGGTAACAAACATGTGACCATAGTTAATTTACTTGAGAAGCGGTGTGAATGTCATGTGTTCGACTTGGATAAATTGCCTTGTGTACATGCAATAGCAGCTGCCAAGTTGAAGAACCTTGATTGTTATCAGTTCTGCTCCGACTATTACTCACTGAATTTATGGAAAATGACTTATTTTGAAACCCTTTATCCCGTACCAGCGGAACGAGATTGGGTTTCTCTTAGCTCCGAACCAGTTATGAAGGTTATCCCTCCAAAACTACCACTAAAGCGCGGTAGACCACAAGTCAAGAGACTCTCATCCGCCGGTGAGCCACGTCGGCCACCAAGAATAAGAAAATGTGGATTATGTGGTGAAATTGGTCATACAAGGACAACATGTGAAATGGCAATTATTATGTAATAAGGCCAGTTTTTATGTAATTGGATTGGGATGAGATGTATCCTGTATTTTATGGTTGAACAATTTGTGCTTGTTGAGGAACTTGGAATTGGGATGTATGTTGTAGTTTATGAACAATCAATTTGTGCTTGTTATATGAACAATTGCTTGTTATTTCCGGGGAAATGCTGAATTTGCTGAAAATGAATATGAACAGTTGTTTCTTATATGTCTTTTGAATAGTTAAATTCCGGGTAAATGCTGAATTTGCTGTCTGGTGTTCCAGATACTCAAGACAGTAACCAGCCTAGCAGTCCAAATCGGAATAATGTGTCTAGACTGGCAGTCCAAATTGGAATACTGTTTCTAGAATGGAGTGTAGAACGCTAATAACAATTTCAGACTTTCATGAGAACCTGGACAGTAACAACTAGAACAGACATACAAACTGCAAAATTTAGTGAAAATCTATAAAAGTTCTTCTAGATGTAGAACATATTTTCTAGAGCAGCAGATTCTAGACAAAATGAGAACAGAATTGTTGCTTCCCAGAAACACGAGTACAAGGTACAGAACACTAGAAATTGGGTTCATTCAGTTGTTGCATACAATATTTGTTTTTTTACCAATTGTATTAAAGTTTGGATATCCTTCCAAAATAAATAAAAGCAACAATATAAATGAATTAAAATGGTTTGTTAAAAAAAACTATTAAAATAAGAAAATGGGTGACTATTAAAATGGTTTATTAAAGGCAATATTAAACTAAACACATTAAAATGGTTTTTAAACTGAATAGTAAGGCAAACAGACGTTAGTTTTAGTTTTACATCCAGCCGTTAGTTAGTTTTTTGACAGAATCCGTTACTTTGGTAACGACAATATAATTCAACCCAATCCACACGTTTTCAAACAGATTTTATTTGAACATTAAGGCGCGAACGCGAAAATTGTGTTCTTCATGAAGAAGTTGAACGCGAACGCGAAGAAGAAGTTCCTTTGCCACTGTGGATTTGAAAATCCTGTACGAACCTCAACCACGAAGATGAATCCAGGACGAAGGTTCGTTGGGTGTGGTAATTTCATGGTAAGTCAAAAGCTTAGGGTTTTTCTTTTTTGATTTCGAAATTCCAGCTGAACTGAAATTAGGGTTCTTTGATTTGGGAAATCCTGCTGAAATTATAGTTTGTTGTTGATTTGGTAAGTCCTGCTGCGATTAGGTATTCCTAATTTAGGAATTGGTGCTGAAATTAGGGTTTGTTCTGTTTTTTTGGTAGACTGAAGGAACCAAAAAATGCGATTTTTTTCGATGGATTGATGGACCCAAAGTCGAATGTGGGACAAAGTCAGCTGGGAAGTCAGAGCAATTCAACAAAATATTAGACGATAGAGGGCCAATTTACCCAATTGCCGTTTTAGAAGATAGAGTTGCAAGGATGGAAGATGGGGAATTGCAATTGCGTGAGACACTGAAAGTTTGTGAACATACAATTGCAAGGATGGAAGCTGAGCTTTCTATTGTGTTTGAACAACAACAACAAGATGAGGAAAGGATTCTGAAGCTACAATTGGATTTGGATGCTCAAAGAGACAAAGGCAAAACAGTGATTATGTTAGTTGTTGTAGGATTTGTTATCAGTTTTTGAATAAGTAGGTTAGTATGAATGTATGGATGAATGAACTTGGATAAGTAGCTACAATTTTATGTTGATGGTTGTGGGTTGCTTGTAACCAGACTGGCAGTTCAGATTGGAAAATGTTTTCCGGACTGGATTATAATTCTGATACTACAAACAACCAGATTGGCAGGTCAGGTTGGAAATTGTTTTCCACATAATTACATGTACTAAAACTAAATTGTAAATCATACATAAGGCATAAACTAGAATTCATATATATATTTGGACAAAGGCCATTTGATAAGGCCTACAAAACAGGGATAGTTCATAGATAACAAAAAAAACATAACTTCAAAGTCAAACTTCCACACTGGAAAAAAAAACATTCCAAAAGTAACAAACATGGAACATCTGTTGCTTCCCAAAAGGAGGAGGCCATGCCCCTACAAACCCTGAACTGAACTGGCATATATATATATATAAATAACTAACTAACTTCTTATACAAGAAGTTAGTTAGTCCCACGAAGGCCAGTTCGAGCCAACACTTTCAGAAGGGTCGGCGGCCGGGTTTGCAGGAACAAACAGGGCGTCATACGGGTCATCTTCTTCATCTTCCAGCCCGCCTGGGGTTGGTGCTGGTGCTGGTGCTGCTGGTGCCGGTGCTGGTGCTGGGTCCTTCGCCTCCTTCTCCTTCTTGTTCTTCTCCTTGTCCTCCTTGTCCTCCTTGTCCTGCTCCTTTTCGTCCTCCTCGTCCTCCGAGTCCTCCTCCTCTTCGTCCTCCTCGTCATCAGAGTCCTTCTCCTCCACAACCGACCACGGGTCCTCCTCCGACTCGGACGACTCCTCCTTCTCCCGTACCTCTGGGTCCTCGAAAGGGTCCCCCTCCTCCTCCGCCCCGGAGAAGGGCTCGTCCTCAGGGGCGTCCGAGTCAGACTCCGAACGCTTCCGTTTACGACATTCATCGTCGTCGAAGTCACTACTGCTGATGTTGGTGTCAGCAGACGGGGGAGAGTTATGGGGGTATAGGCTAGGTTTTGATTCGTCAAACAACCAACCCTCTGGCGAGTTGGGTGGTGGGGATGGTGGTGGTGGTGAGTCCATGGATGAAACTTGGAAGATGGGGGGAGTTGGTTGCAAACGAAAACGAAGAAGAAGAGACCTTTTACCAAGCAGAGCGGATTTTCAGTGTGGGTTGCATGGGTTCTAGATTGGTTTCTTATATAGGCTAGGAAAAGCAGTTACATGATTACAAAAATTTATTTTGACATGACAAGTTGGGTTAAAGAAGTTATTACAAGTGATAATTACACTCATCTTCCAAAAGACTCTTCGGTTCATGTGTAGGCATGACCCTATAACTGTAATTACTTTGACAAGACACAACTGTTCACAATCCAATTACAACCGATTGCCACATAGATTCATTAATTTGAAATGATTATTCTAGAATTTAAATTCATTCTAGAAATGTCACGCCCCAATTTCAGCGAACCGAACTCGGGACGCGAACTTTTAAAAACATGAACACTTGAAACCTGTTTTCAATAAAAGCTTTGACATTTCCATTTACTTCTCAAAATAATAGTATTTACAATACAAAAACGTCCCAACAAGTGGACAAGGTACAACATCCGTCACTAGACTCAACAAAAGTAAAGACCAGACTCCGCTCCAAGCTCCATGAACTTCAAGAGCTAACCTAGTCCGTCCGGTGATCAGTACCTGTAGGAAAAGCAGCTAGGGGTGAGCGTTCGCTCACCTCCACGGATAACAGACTGACTATGGCATAATTAGCAGAAAAAGCCAGTAACACTAAAACCAAACCCAACGCCGGGACTACAGTCCCCAACTCAAGTACTCAACTGACCCACAACCCGTCACCTTCCTCAACAGACTCGACACTCGATAAAAACAGTGTAGACCCGACACAACTATCGACGACCTCCTCAAGGACTCGAACGAAACGACACAACACCAAACAAGATCACAAAGGATCGCACACCAGCTGCTCAGTAACCAATCTCAATCAGGTCAGGGTTCGACCTATCGCAATTCCTCGACACGAAGTCGGATCAGGCTGTCGACCTTTCAAACTCGCAATTCCTCGACACTAAGTCGGATCAGGCTGTCGACCTTTAAAACTCGCAATTCATCGACACTAAGTCGGATCAGGCTGTCGACCTTTAGAACTCGCAATTCATCGACACTAAGTCGGATCAGGCTGTCGACCTTTAAAACTCGCAATTCATCGACACTAAGTCGGATCAGGCTGTCGACCTTTAGAACTCGCAATTCATCGACACTAAGTCGGATCAGGCTGTCGACCTTTAGAACTCACCACCCCAGGTAACCACAATCACAATCACAGGCAAGTTCAATCACACAGGCACTCAAGGCCACTCAAGACACCTCAACAGTCAAGACTCGGGTTCAACAACCCCACGGGCACTCGCTGCCACTCAAGACACCAAATTAAATACACGACTCTCATGGCCACCCCGACTCAACAATTAAATACGAGCTCTCAAGGCCACCCAAACTCAACAATTAAATAAAACGCACGACAACCTCCGGCATACTCGATGCCTCCAACGGTCCTAAAATCACTAGTTTCACAAACAACCTCCGGGCATGGTCATATGCCTCCAGTAATTCAATTTTCGCTAAGTTCTCTGTTCCTACGACACTACTAAGTGTCACATGCTTTTCTCTTAAACGCTACAGTCCCGTATCATGCTTTTCTAATATTTAAATAATTCTACTCAACCCACGACACCCCGGTGTCACATGCAATTCTACTATTAACTTTCCCTAATCAGGGCCGAGATCCGGCTACTTTTCCCTACCTCGTATACAATCCCAAAAGCGCTCCAACAACACCCGAAGCACACTCAGTCACTCGCCGAGCTTCCCCTTGCCTCGGTCCGTAGCACGATCTAAAAGAACACAAATTTAAAGTACTTTTAAACTAGTACGAATAAACCAAAAATTTACATACTTAACGCCCAAACGTAACCCCGACAATGTCGGTCACTCCCAAACTTCCCAATTATTCGATATTGCCGAAAAAGGACCCGTAAGGGCCAGATTCGCCCGACATGGCGAATCTGCCCGGTTTTGGTTAATTGCCTTCCGGGGCTCCAAAAGTCCCCATTTTCGTTTCTACGGTCTTAGAATATTTCAAGGAACCCAACGCACTTGACGGAATTGAATTCCGACTTCTAAGTCAATTAATTAACGTTTAAAGTTTCCCAAAACCCGTTAATTACAACTTCTCCAAATTAATTCCAAATTTCGATTCGATTAGGAATAAGTGGTCCGGGGGACGTTTTAAACCACCCGAACATTAAAACCCGAGCAACCGAGCACGTGGGCCCCACCCAAGAGGCTTGGCCGAGACCCTAGGGTTTGAGGGAGGGGCTCGGCCACCAAGTGGTGGCTGCTGCCACCTCCGGCCAGCCACCACATGGCCGGCCGGCCACCACCCACGGTGGCCGGAGCTCCTCCCGAGCCTCCGGTCACCGGAAAACGTGAAATTAAACCCCCAAACACCTCTAAAACGTCTCCAACACCTCCCCACACTCTACACAACCCTAAGCCTTAGTTTATAACCAAACCCTAGCTCTTGAAAATAATCAAAACGAGAATCGGTTCGGGTATTACCGTAGAGGAGAACGAGGGGAACGGGATTGCTCTTTGCTTTGACTCGATCCAAGGGCTCGATCACAAACCCTAGCTCAACCTCCCTTCTTCTCCTTCTCCTTCTCTCTCTAAAACCTCTCTTCTAATTTCTAAATTAATTAAACTAACAACAAAACTAATTTTCCTCCTTTAAAACCTCATACTCGGCCAACTATTCCCATCCACCCATTTTCCCTCCAAAAATTACACCACCATATAATTGACAAGTGTCAAGGTGGGTCCCCCACCTTTTGGAAAATATCTACTTGATATTTTCCAATCAGATTCGCGAAAAACAGACGTTTCGGGCCCCGAACGGGCACTTTTCCCAAGAAATTTTTAAACTGGACGGGCTTCAAGGAAACGGCCCAACTAAGACCGCTACGACGACGGCTAAGCTTTTCGAGTCCCAAACGGTCCTCGAATGGACCAAAACGTCGCTCGGGTGACTTTTCCAACGAAGAATCAATCTTTCCCAAATTGACCAGAAAGTTGCCCTGAGTCCCCCGTAACTCATTTTAGTCGATAACGGGGTCAACTTAAGTCCGGCATGACCCTCGGGGTCAATTTAAGTTAAGTTAAGTGTCTGTCTTAAAATTTTTAAATTTTCCTGTTTTTCGCAGGTTTGACTGACGTTGACCAGAAGTGGTTATTACACTCTACCCCCCTTAAAGGAATTTCGTCCGCGAAATTTAAAACAGACGTACCTCGGGAGTCGAACAGGCCGGGATACTTCGCGCGAACCTCGTCCTCGCGTTCCCACGTCGACTCAGCTCCGTGATGTTTCCACTGCACTCGGACCAAGCGGATAATCTTGCCTCCCCGCAGAATCTGCTGCCGTGTGTCCATGATCCGAACCGGCTGCTCCTCATAGGAGACATCATCAGCCACCTCGATATCATTCCACTCGATGACGTGGGAGGGGTCTGCGTTGTACTGCCGCAACTGGGATACGTGGAAGACGTTATGTACTCTCCCAAGCTGCGGTGGCAACGCCAGACGATAAGCCACGGCTCCCACTCTGTCTAAGATCTGGAACGGGCCTATGTACCTCGGAGCCAACTTTCCCCCGCTGCGCCTGAACCGCACCAGCCCCTTCCTCGGGCTCACCTTCAGGAACACGTGATCCCCGACTGCAAACTCAAGAGGTCGACGTCGCCTGTCTGCATAACTCTTCTGCCAGCTCTGCGCGGTCCTCAACCGATCGCGGATCAATGCGACCTTCTCCGTCGTCTCTCTGACAAGATCTGGCCCCAGCAGACTCTTGTCCCCCACCTCTGCCCAGCATACTGGTGACCGACACGACCTACCATACAACGCTTCGAACGGTGCCATCCCGATACTGGCCTGGAAGCTGTTGTTGTAGGCGAACTCGGCCAATGGCAGGTGGGTCTCCCAAGATCCCCTGAAATCCAGCACACATGCTCGCAGCATGTCCTCCAAGATCTGAATGGTACGCTCAGACTGACCGTCTGTCTGAGGATGATGTGCTGTGCTGAGTAGGACCTCTGTCCCCAGTGCCTTCTGCAGACTCGGCCAGAACCTGGACGTGAAGCGGGGATCCCTGTCAGACACTATCGACACCGAGACCCCGTGGAGACGCACTATCTCCTGAATATACAAGCTGCTCAACTTGTCGACCGGGTCTGTCATCCTCATAGCCAGGAAGTGGGCCGACTTGGTCAACCGGTCAACCACCACCCACACGGCGTCGTTTCCCTTTGGCGATCTCGGTAGCCCGCATACGAAGTCCATCGTAATGTGCTCTCACTTCCACTGAGCAATCGGTAGTGGCTGTAACAATCCCGCTGGACGCTGATGCTCGGCCTTCACCTGCTGACAGACGAGGCATCTCGACACAAACTCTGCGACTGCTCTCCTCATGCCGCGCCACCAGTAGTGCCTCCTGAGGTCACGGTACATCTTGGTTCCCCCCGGATGCACTGTGAGACGCGAATGGTGTGCCTCTCGTAATACGGCGTCTCTACAGTTAACTGGTACGAACAGCCCCCCGCGGTACCGTAGTCCCCTATCAGTACTGTCCTGCCAGCCCACCACCTCGTCACCCCTGACGACTCTCTCGCGGATCTCTGATGCTTCGACGTCCCCCATCTGCGCCTCCAACACTTGGGCAAGCAGTGAGGGCTGAGCCACTAGTGAGCACATGGCAACACCGCCAGTAACCTCCTCTAGCTCAAGCCCGAATGCGCTCAGCTCCCCCATCATGCCCCACTCTCGGACAGATATGCTGGCGAGGCTCGGGGCCGACTTCCTACTCAAGGCGTCGGCGACAACGTTCGCCTTGCCTGGGTGGTAGTGTAGCTCGAAGTCGTACTCCTCGAGTAGTTCCATCCACCGTCGCTGACGCATGTTCAGGTCTCGCTGGGAAAATATGTACTTGAGGCTCTTGTGATCCGAGAACACCTGAAACCCCTCGCCGTACAGATAATATCGCCAGCTCTTTAGCGCAAACACGACTGCTGCTAGCTCCAAGTCTTGGGTAGGATAGTTGCGCTCGTGTATCTTCAACTGCCTGGAGCCATAAGCCACAACTCTGCCCGACTGCATCAGCACGCAACCCAGTCCCTCTCCGGATGCATCGCAGTAAACATCATAGCCAATCCCTCGCTCGGGCACCACTAACACTGGAGTTGTAGTCAGTCGAGTCTTCAACTCCGCGAACGCACGCTCACAGTCATCTGTCCACACGAACCCAACACCCTTGCGCGTTAACAGAGTCATCGGTGCGGCTAGTCGTGCAAAATCCTGGACAAATCGCCTATAGTAGCTTGCCAATCCCAGAAAGCTGCGGATCTCGAAAACACTCGTGGGCCGTGCCCACTTCGAGACCGCGTCGATCTTCGACGGATCGACCAGGATACCGTCACGGGATACGATGTGGCCGAGGAATCTCACCTCAGAGAGCCAGAACTCGCACTTCTCCCGGTTGGCATATAGCTGGTGCTCGCGCAGTAGGGTCAGAACGGCCCTCAGATGTGCCTTATGCGCCGCCTCGTTCTGCGAATATATCAGGATGTCGTCCACGAACACCACCACAAACTGATCTAGGTACGGCCGGAAGATGCTGTTCATCAGGTCCATGAATGCTGCAGGCGCGTTCGTCAGTCCGAATGGCATCACCAGGAACTCGTAATGCCCATAGCGTGTCCGGAATGCAGTCTTTGCGACGTCCCCCTCACGGACTCGCAACTGATAATAACCGGATCGCAGATCGATCTTCGAGAAGTGAGTCGCCCCTCTCAACTGGTCAAACAAGTCATCGATCCTCGGCATCGGGTACCGGTTCTTCACCGTAACCCGGTTCAGCTTCCGGTAATCTATACACATCCGTAGCTCTCCACTCTTCTTCTTCACGAAGAGTGCTGGTGCTCCCCACGGCGATGCACTCGGACGGATAAACCCCTTCTGCTGAAGCTCCTCCAGTTGACGCTTCAGCTCAGTCAACTCTGCCGGCGCAAACCTGTAAGGCGCCATCGATATCGCCGCCGTTCCCGGCACTAGGTCAATCCCAAACTCCACCTCACGAATCGGTGGCAGCCCGCTCAACTCCTCAGGAAAGACCTCAGGGAACTCGCATACCACTCTCGGTAACTCTCGGCTCTGCACAGCCGGTACTTCCTCCTTGCGGACAACGCCGACAGGAGGACCCCATTCTTACTCCCCAGCACACACGTCACCTTCGTGCCACCCACTGTCACTGTCACTCGTCGTCTGTAGCAATCGATGTTGGCTCGGTACCTCGACAGCCAATCCATACCCAAGATCACATCAAAGGTAGTCATCCCCAACACGAGAAGATCACCAGGGCAAGGACAGTCTGCGACTCTAATCTCGCAGGCACGACATACTCTAGTCAACGATGCACCACCCCCAACTGGGGTGTCTAGGCATAGGGGTGGACTCAACGACTCTAAGCTCAACCCCAACCTCTCAGCACAACCCGACGAAATAAAAGAGTGCGATGCCCCGGTATCAAACAAGAATAAAGCCCATAGATGATACAATAAACACGTACCCTGGATGGTCTCCCGGTACGTGCTAGGCCCTGGGGCTCTGGAGTCGGTGACTGCATAAACTCTCCCCTGCGAGGCCTGCTGCCTCTGACTCGGCGCACCAGCCGCTGAATACCCGTGACTCTGCTGCTGTCTCGGAATCGGTGCGCTCGTAGACGGCCGTGATGATCTCGGCTGCTGACCCTGTCGAGGGCGACCTCTGGGCGACTGTACTGTCCGCGACTGCTGCGGTCGCTGCACTGATGTCTCCCCCAACTGCTCTCGGCACCATGCCATAGTGTGACCGGCCCGACCGCATCGGTAACAGCTGATCTCGTCAGCCCTCGACCCCGAGCCCTGGCCTGTCCGGCTAGTAGCTGGTACTGCCGCGGTTCCTCCCCTCGTCGGACAGTCTCGCTGTAAGTGGTCTGGCTGCCCGCAGTGATAGCATGACGACCTCCTCTCTGAGGCGACTGGCCCCACTGATGCCACTGACCCCTGCTGTCTCGATCCACTCTGATGAGGCGGTGGTCGGAAGGATCCTGCGGTCCTCTGCCTCGCGAGTCTCGTGAGTCTGACGGCCCTGCCCAACTGATCGGCCGAGGTCGGACCTCACGGCCCCTGGCTGCATCCCTGACGCCCTGCTCTACTGTAGCTGCGGTGTCCACGAGGTCGGTATACTTCTGTATCCTCAAGGCGAGAACCTGGTTCCGGATGCCCAGCCTCAGTCCGTCCTGGAACCGCAGGCAACGGTTCGTCTCGCTTGTCACCATCTCAGGCGCGAATCTGGCCAAGGCTGTGAACCTGGCCTCGTACTCCCCTACCGTCATCCCCCCTTGCTCCAGGTCTAAGAACTGCCGATGTCGCTCCAGCCGAGCCGACTCGGGGAAGTACTGTGACATGAATACCTCCTGGAATACGCTGTAGTCGTATCCGACCGTGTCCTTCACCCGCCCCCACCAGTGGTAGGCGCTCTCTCTCAGTTGATGGGCCGCGAAGGACACTCTCCGACGGCCATCCTCGACACCCGATGTGTCCAAGTCTCGTGTGACCTGCTCTATCCATCGCTCGGCCAGGTCGGGATTCGGCTCCCCGACAAAAACAGGTATCCCGAGCTTCAGGAAATCTAGTAGCGCTCGGGAGGTAAGATCCTCTGTCTGAGCGGCCCTCACCGGGACTGCGGCTGCCTCTGGTGCTGGCGAAGCCGACTCTCGGCTGGCGATGATCGCCACCAAACTCTGAACGGTCCTGGTAAGCTCATCCAGGGCAGTCATCACTGGAGGGTCCGCGACTGGCGGAATACTGGGGGTGCCGGCAGACGGCCCCGCATCACTCCTCCTGTCTTCTCCGACAGGAGTACCCTGTGCCTCCGCATAGTCGGCGGGCTCGACGGTCGGCACCCTCCCTGGTGCCCCTGCTGACCGTCCCCGCCGGCCTCGCGTGGGTGCCTGGCCCCGTGTTCCTGATTGTCGTCCCCGCTTACCGCGAGCCATAAACAGTATCCTCTGCACGGATACACGCAAACGTTCAGTTTGCGAACTTAAATAGAAACGATAGTACAAAAGCACTAACGTCCACCCGCTTAAGCTTGCACTAACGTGCTTATCACTAAAGCGCTACACCGCTCAAGCTAAACGTACTTTATATACTAGCATTAGTAAACGAGACCTCAACGAGACCGCACCGACGTGCACCAAACAAACGACGGCAAACCAACCCACACAACACGACGACCCCCGTTCACCGGCCAATCAAAATCGAACCTTGCCCACCGGGCCAACCAAAATCAAACATACGCCCATAGGGCCAATCAAGTTCAAGACATGCCAACAGGGCCAACAATTTTAAAACCTTCACCCTTTCATTTTAAAACTTCGTTCCTTGACATCACGTAGTTACAACCCGGTTCAGGCGTCCCCGAACCACGTTGCACCGACTTGACATCAACACCGTCACGTTCGACTACAGGAGCGCTCCTAAGTCGACCCGCGACAGTTAAAAACAGTTCACGCAATCACACACAATCAGTATGCCAGCAACAAAATACTGTAACATACGCACAAACACAAACAAGACTCAAGACATGACGGGTCTACACCGACTCGACTCTCCCCCCTAAGTGACGGACAGTCCGAGGTTTGAAACCTCGAGCTCTGATACCAAGCTGTCACGCCCCAATTTCAGCGAACCGAACTCGGGACGCGAACTTTTAAAAACATGAACACTTGAAACCTGTTTTCAATAAAAGCTTTGACATTTCCCTTTACTTCTCAAAATAATAGTATTTACAATACAAAAACGTCCCAACAAGTGGACAAGGTACAACATCCGTCACTAGACTCAACAAAAGTAAAGACCAGACTCCGCTCCAAGCTCCATGAACTTCAAGAGCTAACCTATTCCGTCCGGTGATCAGTACCTGTAGGAAAAGCAGCTAGGGGTGAGCGTTCGCTCACCTCCACGGATAACAGACTGACTATGGCATAATTAGCAGAAAAAGCCAGTAACACTAAAACCAAACCCAACGCCGGGACTACAGTCCCCAACTCAAGTACTCAACTGACCCACAACCCGTCACCTTCCTCAACAGACTCGACACTCGATAAAAACAGTGTAGACCCTACACAACTATCGATGACCTCCTCAAGGACTCGAACGAAACGACACAACACCAAACAAGATCACAAAGGATCGCACACCAGCTGCTCAGTAACCAATCTCAATCAGGTCAGGGTTCGACCTATCGCAATTCCTCGACACGAAGTCGGATCAGGCTGTCGACCTTTCAAACTCGCAATTCCTCGACACTAAGTCGGATCAGGCTGTCGACCTTTAAAACTCGCAATTCATCGACACTAAGTCGGATCAGGCTGTCGACCTTTAGAACTCGCAATTCATCGACACTAAGTCGGATCAGGCTGTCGACCTTTAGAACTCGCAATTCATCGACACTAAGTCGGATCAGGCTGTCGACCTTTAGAACTCGCAATTCATCGACACTAAGTCGGATCAGGCTGTCGACCTTTAGAACTCACCACCCCAGGTAACCACAATCACAATCACAGGCAAGTTCAATCACACAGGCACTCAAGGCCACTCAAGACACCTCAACAGTCAAGACTCGGGTTCAACAACCCCACGGGCACTCGCTGCCACTCAAGACACCAAATTAAATACACGACTCTCATGGCCACCCCGACTCAACAATTAAATACGGGCTCTCAAGGCCACCCAAACTCAACAATTAAATAAAACGCACGACAACCTCCGGCATACTCGATGCCTCCAACGGTCCTAAAATCACTAGTTTCACAAACAACCTCCGGGCATGGTCATATGCCTCCAGTAATTCAATTTTCGCTAAGTTCTCTGTTCCTACGACACTACTAAGTGTCACATGCTTTTCTCTTAAACGCTACAGTCCCGTATCATGCTTTTCTAATATTTAAATAATTCTACTCAACCCACGACACCCCGGTGTCACATGCAATTCTACTATTAACTTTCCCTAATCAGGGCCGAGATCCGGCTACTTTTCCCTACCTCGTATACAATCCCAAAAGCGCTCCAACAACACCCGAAGCACACTCAGTCACTCGCCGAGCTTCCCCTTGCCTCGGTCCGTAGCACGATCTAAAAGAACACAAATTTAAAGTACTTTTAAACTAGTACGAATAAACCAAAAATTTACATACTTAACGCCCAAACGTAACCCCGACAATGTCGGTCACTCCCAAACTTCCCAATTATTCGATATTGCCGAAAAAGGACCCGTAAGGGCCAGATTCGCCCGACATGGCGAATCTGCCCGGTTTTGGTTAATTGCCTTCCGGGGCTCCAAAAGTCCCCATTTTCGTTTCTACGGTCTTAGAATATTTCAAGGAACCCAACGCACTTGACGGAATTGAATTCCGACTTCTAAGTCAATTAATTAACGTTTAAAGTTTCCCAAAACCCGTTAATTACAACTTCTCCAAATTAATTCCAAATTTCGATTCGATTAGGAATAAGTGGTCCGGGGGACGTTTTAAACCACCCGAACATTAAAACCCGAGCAACCGAGCACGTGGGCCCCACCCAAGAGGCTTGGCCGAGACCCTAGGGTTTGAGGGAGGGGCTCGGCCACCAAGTGGTGGCTGCTGCCACCTCCGGCCAGCCACCACATGGCCGGCCGGCCACCACCCACGGTGGCCGGAGCTCCTCCCGAGCCTCCGGTCACCGGAAAACGTGAAATTAAACCCCCAAACACCTCTAAAACGTCTCCAACACCTCCCCACACTCTACACAACCCTAAGCCTTAGTTTATAACCAAACCCTAGCTCTTGAAAATAATCAAAACGAGAATCGGTTCGGGTATTACCGTAGAGGAGAACGAGGGGAACGGGATTGCTCTTTGCTTTGACTCGATCCAAGGGCTCGATCACAAACCCTAGCTCAACCTCCCTTCTTCTCCTTCTCCTTCTCTCTCTAAAACCTCTCTTCTAATTTCTAAATTAATTAAACTAACAACAAAACTAATTTTCCTCCTTTAAAACCTCATACTCGGCCAACTATTCCCATCCACCCATTTTCCCTCCAAAAATTACACCACCATATAATTGACAAGTGTCAAGGTGGGTCCCCCACCTTTTGGAAAATATGTACTTGATATTTTCCAATCAGATTCGCGAAAAACAGACGTTTCGGGCCCCGAACGGGCACTGTTCGCAAGAAATTTTTAAACTGGACGGGCTTCAAGGAAACGGCCCAACTAAGACCGCTACGACGACGGCTAAGCTTTTCGAGTCCCAAACGGTCCTCGAATGGACCAAAACGTCGCTCGGGTGACTTTTCCAGCGAAGAATCAATCTTTCCCAAATTGACCAGAAAGTTGCCCTGAGTCCCCCGTAACTCATTTTAGTCGATAACGGGGTCAAATTAAGTCCGGCATGACCCTCGGGGTCAATTTAAGTTAAGTTAAGTGTCTGTCTTAAAATTTTTAAATTTTCCTGTTTTTCGCAGGTTTGACTGACGTTGACCAGAAGTGGTTATTACAAGAAATATATATTCTAGAATTCACATACATACTTGTCATATACTTTCTAGACTTCCAAACCATTCTAGAAACATATGTTCTAGACGGGCAGTTCAGATTGGAAATATGCTCCCAGAATGGAACAGAATTAGACTCCGACCGTAAATCTGTCCTCATATGTTCAGTTTCCAAATAAACCTAACGTACAAAATAGTATAAAACCAATTAACAATACAATCCATTCAACATAAGACTAACATTATACTAATACATGAAAGCAGTTTACATTTAAAACCAATCTTGGTCACCAAAATAATAAAATTCACATCAAAGTGTACAATTTAAATTACAATCCACCTCAAATATTCAAATTATCCGTCATTGAAACAGTAAAGTTTTATCCTCGATGATCATATTAAAACTCAGTCATGTTTGTAATCCAAGAACTTCTCGAATTGTGTTGCTATGTCCACACACATCTTCAAGCGGTAAACAGAGACATACTGTGGACGCATATAAATAGGGATCGGAAATGATTGGAGCTCCAGCTCGCAATACTTCAGCGCATAAACACCTGAGTCTCCTATGCACAATAAATGCAAATTACTGACTACTAAGTAAGGGTAACAGTTATAGAACAATAAAATGTTATAACATGCAAAGTTGTAGAAGATTCCATACTTAAGCTCCGCTTGTTGCAAATCAGACCGCCTTTCACACGTCCATTTGGTGCCCGAATGCAGTAATTCCGCGTGAAAATTCTTGGCAGCAATGAGAATTTGTGGGAACATCACCACAAAAGGTTCCATCACTTCAGAAATGGAATTTTCCGGAACTGTTCTATAGCAGTCATACATGATGAGCTTGCAGAGAGTTACGTCCGCCTCCACCATAGCCCAATGCTGTGATACTTCGTCCACCAGCAAAGGAAAAAAATATTATGTCACAACCTGCCCATTCCTTACCAGCAAAGATCGGAAGATCGCCCCTAACGTATTCTATTAAGCGATCTGCTACTTGGGGGTTCTCACTTTGACTCCATGCCATGTGCCCTTCCTTAACGGCATCTGCAAATTCTGCGTCCAACACCACAACATTCTGTGCATAGTGCTTCTTGCAACGCCCCTGCCGCTTTCTAATTCCAAACAGACAATCATTCATGTGCTGCATACATGAAAGTAATTTTATTAAATTTAAATTAAATTGAAAATAATGCAAATAATTAAGGTTCCACCTTACCCTTGCATTCAAATTTTCGTTTGACCCGCTGAGAGATGTGTAGTAAGACAAGTTGACCTCTCCGTAAGGTGTTTTTGGGATTTCCTCTAAGGGTATCTTCTTCCTCTTCAGTTTTGCGATCACATCCTTATACACCTGGGTTGTGGATTGATCAGGCATAAGGAGAGGGTTCAACTTCTCTAAGTTCCCTTTAAGTCTCCTCTGTTGGGTCTCGAGGTAGGGTTGGAGATGAACCAACTCGCAGCGGAAAATCAATGAAAACCAAGAGACAATTAAAACCATGAAACAACTAACAAAGAATGGATTAACAAGAGAAAAATTCAGCACTAGTTCTTACCAAAACAAGAACACCGGTTAACGAATGATTGGCTTGAGTCTCCAAGACGCCTACGTATCCACATGGGAATCAAAGCCACGTAGTTCTTCTCTTTGAGGACTCAAGAACACAAACATGGAGGTGGAAACTAGCCAAACCCGAAATGGCCATGGAAGAGGGAGAGAAAATGTGTTTCCTATTCTTGTCTTGTGTTTGTTATGTTGAAAAAAGATGACTTGAACATAACAAAACTCATACTTGTCCAACTAAAGGCATGGGACAAGTATGGTGTCAAGTAAGGTGTAAATAGGACAAAGTATGGCAAGACAAGATTGGGTTAGGTGGTGAATCACCAACACCTTAATCCTTGTCTTGCTTACTTAGTACTAATTAATCAAGACTTGATTAATTAGTTCCATGGGCCTTGGTTGCATGGGCCTTTCATGGGCCTCTTGGAACATGGCCCGTGGCCATTTCCAACGAGGTCCCGTGATTCGCTCATCGCCTCCAAGCCTTCCATACCGGAAATGTCCAACATTATCCGACGCGATCAATCCCAAGACTCCAAGCCTTGTCTCGATCTGTGAAGTCCTATTCACTTACGGGCACATGACCCAAAACCCAGTTTTGGTCATGTCCCGAGACAACTCCCTTTTGGCCATTCTCCATAAATGTGTCAATGAGTTTCATCCTCCGGTGTGACCCTTAGGTTTATGCATGTCAATAGATCAACGTAAAATCCCATTTTACTTGATCCTATTTAAGTGGCAACTAACGAGACTTTAGTATTGCCTGACACTACATAACGAATCGACCCTGTCGATTCTAACCTTTCCGTCGTCCCTGTCATTATCCTTTTATCTCCGATATCCTGATTGAGATAAGGCATAGAGCCGTCATCCTTATTATTCTCAATCACCGTTCCTTGATATGTGAGATGACTGAAGATATGATACCCAGTATCATGTGCATGGCCATGCTATTCTTCCAGTCACTCTCGTTCAAGTGGCCGAGAACCGATATCTTTCCCATACCTTAGTATGAGGGATAAATCCCTTAGCCGTCTTTCGTGTCACTCATGTAGCCCGTCCCCAAGCCAATCCTGGCCGTTATGGAAGCCCTGTTACGGACAACGTTAGGCTCAGGTCAAACTCAGTTGTTGACTACATAGCGATCACAAAGACTCCTTGGTCTAAGGATACATGACAAGCTACAACACTGAATATGTTCATGACTTAATCTATGGCACATATTCAGGGCGGGTCGTCCAATATCATGTCCCACATGATATCTATGATCAGACTCCGGAATCCCATTCCAATGACTAACAGAACGTAAGCCATAAAGAGCCATCTTTCATACTAGTCGCTTCTAGTGAAGCTTTGTTGACTAGGGACCCATCGAGTGTGATCTATCTCGATCTATGGTTCTATTCGCATGGTGGGCATAGATCAGAGCACACATCGATATATTACTCCAACACATAAGTAATATAAAGCCGCTTTAATTTTATTGCTAACGATGATATATACATTTGGACATTTAGGATTGAACTACGGGCACTAAGACTAACATCCTCTTCTTCTCCTTCGTTGCTTCGCTGTCCCGCTCGTGTATAACAGGAGCCGAGACTTTCGTCGAGCTTGATTCTTCTCTCTTCCGCTTGCTTGTGCCAAGATTCTTTGTGGCAGCCCCCCTCCTCTTTGTGACCCTTGTGGCAGGCTTCTTTGTGTTAGACTTCACCTTTTTTGCAAGACGCTTACTTCTAGTAACTCTAGCTGGAATTTCCTTGGCCTTTTCAACAGCAGCCGGCTCATGGACCTCTTGGTTCACCTCAACTAATTCCTTCTCCACGGACTGTTCCTTTTCATTCACATCTTCCCCTTCATTGCCTTCCTCTTCTTCATTAACTTCTTCATTCACTTCTTCATTACCTTCTTCACTCACATTTCCTTGTTTGTTCACTTCAACTACAGCGGGCACACCTTCTTGTCCAGCTGCCACTCCTTCTTCTTCTTCTTTTTGTTTGTTCACTTCCTCTTCAACGGCTACTACAATTTTTAAAACATCAACTTCCTCTCCATCCTCTCCACCATTGGGAACTCCCACTTCTTGTTGGTTCTCATCCATTTCCTCCTCGGGCACTTCTTCTCCTTGGTTCACTTCAACTCCAGTGGCCACACCTTCTTGGTTCAACTCCTTCTCACCAACATCCCCCGTCACATTATCGAACATGTCCATGTCATCTTCTTGGTTCTTCTGTTTGTCCTGCCCAGGAAATGATGCTTCAGAACCTGCTCCGAAGTGGTTTGATGGACTGTCTTCATGTTGTCGGGCTGACAGAGCTCCCATGATCGCCTCAAATTGTGTCTTCTGCACTTCCAACACACTTTTCACATCAGCCTGCACTAACAGGACCTGGCTCTTTAGCAGCTCAATTTGCTCCATGACAGCCTTGTAAAGTCCATCATCGGACTGTGGGTGTGACGTAGGAACCTGAACCTCCTCTGGTGCTGCTGGTGGAGTTGGCGGTGCCACATGGACGGTCTGATCTTCTGGAAATGAAACAACAAAGCCTTGCTCCATCTTTTCCACCATGTTGTCCAACAACGGATTCAGATGTTCTTCTTCTTGGTTCACGAATTCTTCCATCCAAGGCTGCTTCTTTTCTTCCTCAGTGGGGACCAACAGACTTACGATTTCCTGAGCACAAAAACGAATAAAATTTAATACGTGGAATTTATATGAAAACGCATATATTATATGAAAATTAAATTCCTAACCTCCGGTGAGCTTTTTAAGAGTGCTTCCCTAACAGCACTATAGGACGGATTTCTACTCCACGTTGTCTTCCATTTTAGAATTCTAGGCAAGTCTACGCCGAAGTCTTCACGAATTGTTGCGAACTTCGTTGCTAATGATGGTATGCATTCAAATGCAAGTAACTACGACAAAAGATACAAATCATAAGAGACATCATGTACACTACGATATTAACAAAATATTTGTGTGAAGGATTAGTTACTTACTGTGAGAGGAAGGAAGAAGCCGACATATGTCATACTACTCTCATTTCTTGGGTTCTTTTGAGCCACCAACATTTTATTTCTCAACTTCTTTGCTTTTATCTATTTTAGTAGATAACTGAAGGACAGAGTATCCCAAGGGTATGCGTAGAACATCTTCAAGTTATCCACTAAAGCCAAATACTTGCGATCCAGCTTATGGAAGCGTCTGTCCAATGGCATCAATACTCCCCCGATGATCAACATCAAGCAAACCCTAATAATATCCCAATTAGGCTTCGTAGAAGGCCTAACCTCCATTTGTTCGCCAACCAACTGGGTCAATTTCTTCTCTAAGGTCAACATACTAGCATCTAGTGTCGGGAAGTGTTTCGAGGACAAAACTTTGGACTTCATTTGTTTTTTAAAAAGTTTATCATCGGGAAAAGCTCCACACTTCAGCCCCGATATTAAACAGACCCCTTTAAAGAAAATCTGACCGGTCTTCCTTGGACCAAGAACCACATTTCGGACGACCGGTCCAAGTCAATTTGTCGAACTAACAGAGACCAAGGAATTTGACAAGAATTGTCACCAGTCGGTTGGATGTCCATCAAATGACCAAATGGAGCTTTTTTAAGGGTACGAAGGTGGATTTCATCATCACTTAACCTCTCAAGTTCTCCTTTGATGAACTTAAAAGTTCCCCCTACATGACTCTTCACTGATACCTTGCAATCGAAATGTTCATTCTCGGCCAAAATAGGTTTAAACTCCGGCAGCTCAATTTGGACTAATCGTGCATTATCTAGGCTTGCACTTGAACTTTCACCCTCATCATAACTTGGAATTTCTCCGTCGAAGGAAGTTGACCTAGAACTTTCATTTTCTTCACCATTTGAGTTTTGCCTACTCTCTAGGGATGATAAACTTGCCTGGTAAGGTGCAAACAAGTAATTACAATAACAGAAAACAATTCATTTCAAATTGAACTGCAAAACTATAAACACACTTCATTTCAAATTGAACTTTAATTCCCAGATTGCCAACCATAACCGCCATAAATTTACTGACCTAACAATCCATTCTAGGATATCAACTCCCAGATTGCGAGCCAGAACAACCCCTGATTTTACGACCTACATATCCCCTAAACCGTATCTAAGCATAACGAATAAACCCCCCTAAATTTCTACATTCAAACAGGAATTCAACGTAGCTACACGACAATTAAACACAATTTAACCCAAATTTCAGCCTATCTAAGCACAACCAGGGAATGGAAACCGAGAACAGTTGGGGCTTACTTACCATCTCAGCTCCGACAATACTTGTAGCTCGTGGAGAATGGCCGGAAATCGGAACTCGATCCTTCGACCTTGCTGGAGAAGAACGGAGACGATTCCTTGCTGGAGATCGGTTGGGTCGAAGGTTTCTGGGTTTTGGGGGGGGGGGGGGGGGGGGGGGTTGGAGTCGAAAAAGAAGAAGAAGAAAATAGAATTGAAGGAGGGAAAAATGACACAACTTAACTTAAGTTGTTTCAATTTGAAGTTGAAGCTGACTAGGATAATTTGAAGAGCTGACAAGGATAGTTTGAAGATGACAAGGCAATGTTGTTAAAGTGCTAAAAGGGCACAAATGTAATCTCATGCATTTTACTGATAAAAAGAAAATCAAAAATAAAAGAAATAAGTTCAGCTAAATTACGGGGTCTGCCACCGTAAGACTTTGCTAGAAAAAGGCCATTTGGGTAATATGGCCCACAAAACTACCTGTCGTTTTGTTGATGGTTTAAAAGTAAATATTAACTCGCCGTTTCCAGGGATCGAACCCGGGTCGTCCGCGTGACAGGCGGAAATACTTACCACTATACTACAACGACTCAGACGGATAAGAAACGGCATTTACAAAAGGGAAAATTTCAATTTAATACCCTGGCAAACTTTTATTTGCAATATAACACCCTAGCTTGTATTTTTTGCAATTTAATACCCTGGCAAACATTTATTTTCACTTCCATACCTAACTTTACTTTTCCGTCCATTTTTGGACGGAAATTAGTCATGTGCAAAGCACATGACCTTGTCTTTTTATAAAATGCCAATATTACTCTCGTATTCCTTTTTCAAACCCTAATACACTCATCCCTTTTCATTTTGTTTCAGATCTCACTCTCATCTTCTCTGCTCCACAACTCAGTCACCGGCCAAATAGAACAACCAGCAACGCTGATCTAAGATGAGGGGAGACGGAGCAAGGGAGACAGAGGAAGGTGGGATGAGGGCTTGACTCGATCCTCCACGGCGGCGCCTGGGCAGCGATGAGGGCGGAGAGGTGTTCCCAGAGAAAGGAGGCGCAAACACCGATGGTGGCTTCATTGGTCTAGTCTAAGTCTGGGGTGGTCCTTCTACGTCTCCCTTTCTCTTCGATGATGTGAGTTTTTTTCTTTCAAAATTAATCTCTATCTCTCCTTTGAAAAGTGGCCATCTGACTTAAAATCCTGTTTGAATTTTGAGGGAGGTCTTGTTCAGAATTGAGTCTGTTCTTATATCCTCTAATTGTGTTGCCGGTAGAGTTGATGAAACTGTTAAGCTTCTGGATTTTTTGTATATGTTAATGGTTAGTGTGCTCTGCATAATTTTGCAGAAGGCTTTATTTTGGGATTCATTGGTTGATGATATTGGGTTTTTGAAGATTTTGTCTGATGGTAATATTATTGATGATCTCTACTGATATTATATTTTTTCAACAGGTGCTTTTCACTTGGAAACTTTTGAAAGACACTATCTGAGAAGAATTTGAAGGACAATTTTTTGTTGTAATGAGCAGTGACGCTAATCTTTCTTTTTTGTAATATGGTTTGTTATGATTTTTTATGTTAACAGGATGTAAAATTTTATTGTAATAGAGATTAATTTTGTTGTAATGGGCAGTGATGCCCAACCAGCTTGTTGTTTTGGTTGTTGGTGATGATTGGGTAAATGGGTGTTGGTTTGAAATATGTTGAAGAAGATGAAGATAGTTAGGGTAAATGGGTAATGGTTCTGAAAATAAAAATTACTAAAGAAAAAGCATTAAATGGGTAAACTGGTAGTAAATTGTAGGACAAAAGAAACAATAAAAATGGAGAAAAAAAAGAAAAAAAAAACTGTTTTTATAATTAAAACTGATTTTTTTAATGAAACTGATTTTTATTTATACAAATATATGATTTTTTTGAAAAATGAAAATTGATTTTTTTTATTAAAAAAAACTGATTTAGAAATGAAACTGATTTTGAAAAAACTGATTTAGAAATGAAACTGTTTTTTTTAAATAAAAGCAGATTAAAAAAAAACTGATTTTAGAATAAAACTGATTTTTAATAAAAACTAAAACTGATTTTAAAATAAAATTAAAATCAATTACTGTTATTTTATCAATTTTTAAGTTATGAAAATATAAGGGTATTATTTTGAAAATTTGATTGTTATTGAGGGTATTTTGGTCTTTTTGTATTGTTTGGATGGAAAGTTAACTGAATAGTAACGTTAGGTATGAAAGTGAAAATAAATGTTTGTCAGGGTATTAAATTGCAAAAAAAACAAGTTAAGGTGTTATATTGAAAATAAAAGTTTGCCAGGGTATTAAATTGAAATTTTCCCTTTACAAAATGATTCATTAATTAGTTAAATTTATTACACAGCTGTCAAGTCAAGATGAATTTACAGCCCATTAAGATAAATGAGCCTGCGCTGTGTGATGAACGGGCTTTGAAGCCCATAGTAGAAAGCACTTTAAGAGCCCTATATTAACGCAACATTCGTTGACCGCCCATCCGTCGTCGTTTTGTCATGTACTTATAATGTTTTTTCGGTTCAAAAATCAAAATTGTAGAGGATTCTGGCTGCTGACGGGATCTTTCTTGCTATCCATACATATTTGTGTCGTTGATAGGAAAGAAACGTAGAGCATGTATAATAATGGAAAAGCCCTGAGCGAGGCCCTGCTCCTGAGACACTTGTGTTGAGTGGACAAAAATGAAGTCATAGGGCCTCATAATAGTAGGTGTTTTGCAATGAGAGGCCCTGAGGCTGAGGCCCTTGTGCTGATTGGATGTTGAGTTGTTATTAATTGATATTTTGCTGTTTTATTTAATTATTTATCAGAAACCGTTTAAATTATATAAAATATAAACAAATGTGAAAAAAATAATTAATGACAATAAAAAAATAAAAATAAATTGAACACGAATAAAAATTAACTTGAACTTTTATTGATCCCCTTTTAATACAACCCACAAAAACTCCAAGAGTACAAACGACTACTCGTCGTCATGGAAATCAGCTTCATATAAACCTCATAAGTGCTCCATAAGATCATTTTGTAGTTGCATGTGGGTCTCATGATTTATGACACTTTGTTGACAATCCACTCGTTGCTGGTATGCCAATGGCCCTCCGTGGTGCTATCGTTCCGGTGGTGACCAATTCGGCATTTCTGGAGGCTGCTCGTACAACAACTCCTCATCCCCATATTCGTACCAGTCGCGCTCATCCTCTACAATCATGTTGTGTAGAATGATGCAAGTGTGCATCATATCAGACAAAGTGTGTGGGCTCCAAGTACGAGCAGGACGGGAAATAATGTGCCACCTTGCTTGAAGTACTCCAAAAGCCATTTCAATATCTTTCCGAGCACCTTCTTGACATTTAGCAAACAACTTCTCTTTGGGCTCGTAGGGATGCCGAATAGTCTTGACGAACCGTGCCCATGTTGGGTAAATGCCGTCCATCAAGTAATAAGGCCGGTCGTACCGATTGCCGTTGATAACGTATTCCACAGCTAGCTCACGGCCGTATTAAGCGTCTTGGAATACGTGGCTGTTGTTGAGGACGTTTATGTCGTTGTTCGAGCCAGCCATCCCGAAAAACGCATGCCAAATCCATAAATCACGGGACGCTACAACTTCAAGCATAACCGTCTTGTCCCCGTGGTGACTTCCCCGTCCATGGGCTCCCTGGTCTTCGGTTGGGCAGTTTTTCCACTTCCAATGCATGCAGTCAAGACTCCCCGCCATTCCGAGAAACCCTCGGTTGTACCCTTCTCGGAGTAAGCGGTCCATGTCAGCCGGTGTGGGTGTACGCTCATACTGGGCTCTGAATACCTCAATGACGGCCTTGCAAAACTTACGTAAACATTCAAGTATGATGCTTACTCCAATGTGCAAAGTTTCGTCCAATGAATCGGCCGAGCACCCATACGCAAGCATCTGTATCGCGGCGGTTCACTTCTGTTCCGTTGATAAGCCCAACCGTGAGGACGCGTCGTGCTTCTGAACGAAGTAATAGTCGTGTTCCTATACCTTGTCCATAATCCGTTGAAAAAGTGGTATACACATACGGAATCGACGCCTAAACATATCAGGGTCATATATGGGTTGATCGACAAAATAGTTCCTTATTAATTGGTTGTGGGCTTCAGCACGACCTCTGTTAATTTCTCGTCGCATTGGTTCCCCACGGACGTCCCTCTCAATCCTTGGCATTGCTCTCTGCATGCTCCTCTCAATCCTCTGCCGGAGTCGTCGCTCAACTGGCCGCATTCAGGCTGCCATCTCCGCATATGTCGGCAGTTGGGCTGCCATCTCCTCATACGTCGGCATTCGGGCAGCCATCTCCTCATATGTCTGAACCTCATCGTCGGACATTTTGGAAATTAGAGAGTAGAAAGTGGGAATGAGAGAGTGAAATTGGAGAATGGGTGTGAAAAAAATGAGGTTGGGATTGGGGGTATTTATAGGGTTTAAAATGTTTTAGATTTAGTTAAAAAAATAGTCGTTGTCAACCGTTGTCTAACGGTCGAACTTGCCACGTGTCGCCACGCGAGAGGAGGGGAGCAAGACATGGCTTAGGGGTGCGAGCCCGGACCGCGAGCGAGTGGCGAGGGCTGAGGCCCGGACCGCGTGTTTCAGGGCCGCGGACCGCGTAAAATCAAGCCCACAGTGGGACGGCCCGAGGGCCGCGGACTGCGAACGCACGGGTCGGGGGCGAGGGCCAGCCCGTTGTGTTTACTCTTAGAGTATGTACATCGTAGGGGGTTCGGGGTCAGGGGTTCGTAATCATGTGCTGACTAAAAAGAATTGTGATGTGAACCCTTGATTTTAAAAGATCACTTCTTGTGGGGATCATGTATGGGTCAGGAGTTCATATAAGTGCTGAGTAGATGCTAACTGGATAATTAATTATGTTTTGGCTGAATTGATTTAATTCATGTTTAAAACACTAATTAATAAATAAAATTCATAAAATTAATTAATTAACTAAAATACAAATTAAAATTGGACTTGTAATTTATAAAACAATTAAATAAATACCAAATAGTTTATTTATTCATTCCTCAAACTATTACAATTTCAACCTTGGAGGTCGTCAATTTGTTTCTGGAGCTTTGCAATTTGTGCGGTGTAGACAGATTTCTTTTGCACGAGCCTCATCTGTTTCTCTTCGTTGAAGTCCTTCATGTCCACGTCATCTAGTTCATCAAGTTTCTCAAAATAGTTGAGGATTTTCGCGTCGATTTCGACCATTACCTGGGCCCTCGCGGTCTTTGTGTTGTCTATTTGGGTGATGGCAGTTGCTTTGTCTGTGACACTCTTCCCCTTCCTCTTCGCGGCCTTGTTTCCAATTGGGAGCTCTTGTACACGCGGAGTGGAAATTGGGGCACTTGTGCCAATTAGGGTAATTGGGGTACTTTGCTCCTCGAGCGGATCGTCGGATCCCCCACCAGATTGGGAATCACCACCAAGAGGTATGACATTGTCATCATCGGTGGGAAGTTAAGGCGGTGGGGTACTGCTGTAGCTACCGGCCTCGTTCAAGTGTCGTCCTCATCTGCCCAGAACCTCTCATCGTTTTCCAATAGCTCGATCCAATGGAAGCTAATTGTAAGAACCGCCCCCGGTCGATCCCGGTCGAACCGGTGAATCCTAGACAAGTTTGACTTTCGACCGAAAAAGTCAACTGATGACTCAGGAAGTCATTCGGGACCTTTCCGGGGCCCAAAAAGCTTAGCCGTCATCACGGTTAGCTTAGTTGGGCCATTTCCTTCAGTTTGACTGTAATATTGGTTAGGTCAAATTTCGGTCAAATTTGGACTTTATATCGGTTAATTCCCGATAAAATCTTGGAAAGCTGGAAATTATTCAAGTGGAAGTGACCCACATGACAGTTGTCATATTTGGCTTGGAGGATGAAAAAGGAGCTTCAAAAGACTCTTATACCCTCCCAACTTACCTTTAAAGGGATAGGACCTTAAGGGCTTTTCGGTAATTGGACAAAATAGGTCATTTAAAGCAACATGAGCACACAAATCAGCTCACTCACTATTGTTGCAGCCGAAAATCACAAGGAGAGAGAGAGGGGAGAGCTCATTTCTTGAGGAAGAAGAAAGTGAAGAAAGCTTGGATTTTGGAGCTTGTTTTTAGTCCTTTTGCCTCCATTTTCCTTCCATCTTCTTCATCTCACAATCCTAGAGGTATGGATGCTCTTAACTCTCCATTTCATCTACTCTCAAATTTGGGTTTTGTGGGTTTTTGACTTGAAGTTGAAGAACTAGTGTTTGGGTTGTTGCTTGGAGAAGAAGTGGTGAAGTAGGATGTTTGGTTTGTGTTTTGGTTGAAGTTTTGATGAACCCATTGAGGGTGTTGATGTTGGGTAACCTTGGATGAACATTTTGGAGTTGCGAGGACTTGGAAATGGGGTTTTAGTGGTGATTTTCGTGAAACTCGAGTTGGGGAAGAAAGGGGAAGGAACTGGTCAGGTTTGGCGCGGAACGTGACCCGGACCGGGCCAGGTGCCGGCACGGCAGGCCGCACGGAACGGGCCTGGAACCGGCACGGCACGCGGCACGAAACGGACGGGAGTCCTGCACGGTACCTCACACGATCTGTGTCGCACTCCGGGCCGGTCTATGACGCGGTCCGTGCTGGCTACCGGGCTGGACTGTGATACGGTCCGTGCCAGGTTCCGGCACGACTAGCCACACGGTCCGTATGGCGTTCCGGATCAGACCCCCACAACCCACAACCCTTCCTTTTAGCCATTTTTGATTCTTAAATCATTTCTTCAAACCTTATTTCCTTTATTTGAGTGTTGTTCTGTACTTTGGGGATAAGAACATCGTTGGGTTATTAACTTTGGTTTTATGGTGGTCTAAGACCGTGGTACCGAGCACGGAAGGAAGGAAGGACTTGGACTAGAGCTTGAAGAACGAAGAATCACGCCGGAACCCGTGTGAAGGAAGGAGTTGTGACCACCGAGATGTCAATAGAGTTTAGAGGTTTACCAAGAGGTAGGGAAAGTCTTAACTTCTTGATTAAACGCTTAGTATGCATGTTAGGATAATAAAATCGGAAAGGTCCTAGAATTGCCTATAGGATGCGAATAATTAGTGTAGTCAGCATCCTACGCTTGTTCTAGCGGATTGAAGCATATAAGGGCCTCAGCCTCTGTGTCCTTTGCCTGGAGCTGGCTTGATCTTTATCACGATCATGGCTAGAAAATATGCCTCTCCTGCTGGGTTTTGCTCTTTTCCTGTGAAGAGCTCTCGGATTAGTTGTGTGTTAGGTTCACATGCTTGGTTGCTAGTTATTAGGATAATCAAGAGTCTAATGAAACTAGTTTACTTTATGTTCGATTGGTTGAATGTTTACTTGCTTGGTTGAGTGATTACGTGTTGAATTACTTGTTGATTGAACGGATGATCGAGTATGACTAATTGGGCCAAGGGGCACAATTAGGTGATCGATGTACCGATGGTTCGTGACAGGTAAGTATACGGTAAGTGTGGAGTGTTATTGGGTGTCTTTGCGGTGATGAAAGTGTGATTTGAGAGGTGTTCATTGTTGGATGAATTTAGTGCCTGTTTATTTATTCTTATTCTTGAAATGTTTGCTTGTTTGTTTGTTTGTTTGTTTGGTTCGGTACTACACCGGGGGGGGGGGGGGGGTAATCCGGTGCCGTTGTGGTGGTTGGAGTTGGACAGATCCTGCGGGATATTGATAGATTTTAGGAGCCTAAGGGCTCGGCAGATCCTGCGGGATGTTGATTGATTATTGGAGCCTGAGAGCTCGGCAGATCCTGCGGGATGTTGATTGATTATTGGAGCCTGAGAGCTCGGTAGATCATGCGGGATATTGATAGATTATAGAAGCCTGAGTGCTCGACAGATCCTGCGGGATAGTGGTTGAATCACTTCATGAGAGATGGTTTCTGAGGTTTCACCCAAGGGTGTGCGTCCTACGGGAGCACTACCTTGGTTCCCTATGACTATGGTCCTTTGGAGACATTTTCGAGAATTCCGACGATGAGCATCTCTATGGGATGGTTTCCAGTACTCTGATGTATGTGCCTCCTCTGGACCGAGGGAAAATCTGATATGATATGAATACTCTAGTGGATCGGAATATGGGAACCGAGGTGATACTAGAAGCTATTCATGGATCGGAGGCTTGAGAAAGCAAGTGGTTGGTGTGATATCAATTACTCCCAATTAAGCGTTATAATACTTTGTAATAATTCTTTTATGGAACTTTTCAAGTTAAGATTATCTTTAAGAGGACGGCGCTTATTTTATTCTATCTTGCTTTTATTTATTATTTCATCGCACTTATCTTATTCTTTCTCGTTACATATTATTTCGTTGTTAATCGTATTTTGTTGTTATTTGAGTTACCTGTTTGTCCAGTACAATATTGACCTGAGGGTTGAGTTGTTAAGGTTTTTCCTACTGAGCGTAAGCTCACCCCCTTTGGTTTTCTTACTGTTTTACAGGCGTAGCTGATGTCTAGTGAGTTCGAGGCTCGGGAGCTTTTGGACATTTTGGGGTTTATCTTAGAGTTATGTTGGTCATGTGTTTTAAACATTATTTATTTGACTCTTTATGTTGAGCTGTGACTCATTGGAAGTTTTGGAACTATTTATAATTGTTGATTGAGAGAGTTTATCTTGTTATTATAAAGGTTTTGGTATTGAATTTTCGCTTTTCTACTTTTAACTCCGGTCACGTCTCGAGTTCGGTTAATACCGGATTTGGGGCGTGACTCTGGTGAATTTCTTCGACTCCATGTCCTTGTAAGTTGCTTCAAATTGGGGTTGTACGACCTCCCTGTAATTTGTTTCGTCCCAACCGTTATGCTCTAATGTCTTCTCCTTGTTCATAAGGGTGATCCACCTCTGAACTCGAGGAGCTTGTCGGTTCCAATGACTCTTGATGGATTTCCACGTCAACTCTTCGGGCTTCAGATTCCCATCTTTGATAAATTTCTTCGTCACAGTGCCCCTGAACGTGTTGCCTGTTTGGGAGCTTGCGGCACCACGCTTTGATAAGAAGAATTTCCACAGCTTGGTTCCATTTGAATCGCTTATCCGTGATCGGCTTCGTCGGTCGTCTCGGTCCAATCGAGGACGATGTGGAGGACATTCAGGTCCTGCTCTTGACTCTGACGTGTTGTTGGAAGAACTCACCATCCTCGGGTGGCCCGTAATAGTTGATGTTGGGGTCGTACAACGGGGGTCTTGGCGGCGGAAGGTTGAAACTTGTCAATCGGAGTTAAGAGTTTGTTGGGTTAATCGGTTGTTGGATTGTACCTAATTTCAAAATAAAAATTAACAAACTTCATGTACAAATTAAACGATTACTTAACATATCAAAAGATTAATTAGCATAATCAATAAAAAATGTAATTAATCCAACTTAATTAAAGACGAGAAGTTTAAAGTACCGGTCTACCATTGTTGCATAAACTGGAGAAGTTGGTCGTTCCATCCAGGGTTGAACATTTGTTTGAAGTTCGATGGCACGTGAGGGACGTTCACCTGAGGAGTCGGAGTCGGATTGGCGGGGTCCGGCACGTACTCTTCTCGCTCCGGTGAACTTGCCTTTGGGTCTCTTCGTCGGACATTTTTTTATCGGATTTGTAGATATGAAATGGAAAATTGGAGAGTGAAAGTTGAGAGGATTTTGAGAGAAGTTGTGTGGGTTGGCTGGACGGGAGAAATGTGTATTTATAGGGTTGGGGAAATTAATTGATTGTATTTAATTTTATGTGTTTTGAATAAAAAAATAACCGTTGAATCAAACCGTTTGGCGATAGTCTTATTTTTTTTTTGGCTGTTAGTGACACGTGACGAGACGCTATTGGGCAGGAGCGAACCGCGCACCGGGCTGGAGTGGTGCGTGGTTAGCGAACCATGCACGCCACAATGTGCGTGGTGCTAACCACGAACCACACCCACGCGGTTTGTGGTGCGTGGTGCGGGGGCGTGAGTCGCACGATGTAGGTGCTCTTATGGATCACGCATATCGCTACCGTTGTTGGTCGAAACCCTAGCACCAACATTTTCTTTGGTAATTCCGGATCCTCCATTTTATTACTGATTTATATTCTGAAATCTGGCTTTTGTGAATTGTGATCAGAACCTCTTTCTTCATTTTTCATCTTTTGGGAACAAAAAACGAAGAAAGTGTCCTATCTTAACAGTCTCTTATCTGTTTCATTGATTAAACTTGATGCTTCTAATTTCTAATGATATGGATTTGATTGCTGCATTTTATTTTGTGGCTTCCACAGGTATTCCATCACAAAAACCTTTCTTGTTTCCTTTTTTATGACCTTCTTCTCCATATTGGATATACCTGTTTTTTGGCTGATATTGCTATGCTACTGGGTTGTTCTATTCGTCCTGACGATGAATCGACAAGTCATACACATGATCAAATACACATAACTTCCATTCAATATCGGGAAGCAAGTGATTTCCTACTAGTTATTAGACTTCACTATTACTCTATATATTTGTGGTTGGGATATATAATATTGTTTAAAGACATTCAGTTTCATTCCTACTTTACTTTTGACATATTATGGTTGTTTGATTTTGACTGAGGTACACTGGTAGGAGGAAGCCTGCAAGTACAAGCAACAGGGGTTCACTTGGAGGGTTTCACCAAAAGAATTTTATTGCATGTAGATATAACCACAATACTAAATTCAGCAGGTGTACTAATAGAGAATTAATTGAAAACTCTTTCAAGAGTCCACAGCAACAAAGTTGGAAGCAAAACTTTCAATCTAGGGTGAAATTGTGCATAAGTTTAGGGTAATGGTTCGTCTTCATTTTCTTATGACCTTACTAAAGAAAGAGTGGCCTTTTGCAGTTTATGTACCCAACCCTGTCCTTGCTTTTCCATAGGCTACTATTGATTTGAAGTAACTCTACATCAGTGGTGCATGACATAAACACGGGGAGGTCTTGAAATGCCCCAAAGCATGGAGATCGTATCCATAAAAGTAATCAAGAAAAACTCACAAATACACATTTTAGATGCCTGAACAGAAAAGTACATATCTTGTAGACCTAGGAAAATCCCAATAGGTAGTTGATATATCAAACAACGCCTTTTATTCTTACCGGAATCATGCATCCTCTAACAGTTGATGTTAGCCTTCCTGCATATGCTCATGAATTTGGCCACAAATTCTGCAAGTAGAGCATGCAAGCATGTTAGAAATCTGCAAACTCATACACTTCCCAGAAGTTGAAAAAAGGAAGGGAATATAATTGCTTTGGCCTTGTCCGGAAACTTTCCTAGCCTACTGTATTCTACTTCAATGTTTTCGTGTATTTGATATTATACTAACTTCTTGTCTGAGACATCCCAATTAGGGACAGGAATTAAGGACAGGACTTTACACAGTAAAAACAAATTTGAGGGCAAGTTCGGGCAACCAGATTCTGCTTATGCACGAGGGAGTGAAAAAAGCATTCGTATGAAGTTAACTAAATTATGTTACCTTCTAATTTCAGCAAAGCACTTGTTCCAGCTGGGAGCCTCTTTTCCTGCACAAGTTGAGCTAGAGTCAGTTACGAAGATGGATTAGATATTTTCACCTTGTCAGCTAAAGATGATCATGGAAGGTAACTTACATAATAAGCATGCCAATAGTATACTTCCCTCTTCAAACTAGCATCGATTTTCTTGAGGAATTCTTCCACAAGCTTCTGCATATTGGATGTAAATTTCTCAAGAATTAAGATTTGTTCTGGGAGCATAATTGCTTTTTGGCAACTGAAATATCTATCACCTGGAGAATCAATTTAGGGTGCACAAAATCCACAAGAAGCTTTTGAAACTTTCCTCGTACGTCAAATAATCTGTTAAAAAAAAAGTTGATATTAAGTATATGAATACAAAGAGGATCCATGATTGAAATTTTGATCAACTTCATCTACCTCTTGGTTGATGGGTCAGCCAGGATTTCCGCAGCAAGTTCCACCAAGACCTCTTCCCATCCAAATGGAATTGGTTGGTCATCAAGAAAAGGATATCTGTGTTGCACATCATCTCGAGTAAGTGTATGTATTTTTGTTATTGAAATTGGTACAAAGAAATACTTATTTTCCTACTTGTTTGCTTTGCATGCCTCAAGAGCCATGATTGCTTTTCTCAGGTTCTGCTTCGATTTTGTTGCAATCTTGGCAGCAAAGCTCATGGGTAGATCAAAATCCTCCTTCCTTGCTATCTGAATAAGGACCTCCATGATCTATCATGGCGGGAAATTCACAACTTATGTAGTTAAACAAGAGAGTATGTTTCACACAAATACAAGTGAGCGTTATATATTGTAAATGCATTCATTCAATCAATATAAGCATGTGCACTTACTTCATGAGTTACAGGAGCATCAACTTTAATAATTTTGCAGCGACTTTTCACTGAATCGAGGATGTTTATATCGTCTTCACAACATAATATGAGTTTACAAGCGTCTGTGTAGCAATCCATTATCCATTTTATCAGGTGCTGGATACTTTCTGCAGCTTTGTCAACCCCATAGAGAACCATCACTGACATCGGGAATTAAGATGATACAGTTAGCTACCGTACAAATGTTCCAGACTACGTACTGAATGCTTAGGTAAGAACCAAACCTTTGCAATCTGCCTTGAAATTAACATTGCTGACTTCGGGACTTATTGCATGGTTGCTGCATATTTCCTTAACTAAAGCCATTAATGCATAACTAGCATTTAGTTCAAAGTTTACATTGAGTTCCATATGGTGAGCACTGGAAGCTAAAGGTACAGCTACTTGTGCTGATCTTTTTTCCTGTCAGTAAGGAAGCAAATAATATGAGCCCCAGATCCTTAAGATCAGACATCGTTAGTAACTATTTTATTCACGCTACATTATAAGACACCTCCACTATAATTTATGCGTGTTTTATAAATCCAACTTAGCTGTTCTTTTTGTTTTTTCAGCTCGGAAAACCAGTGCTGAGCGGTGAACCCATCCAAATAGAACAATCATCTATAATAATCTGATGAGTGATATTCCCCGAAGAGAGATGAGACAGCTCAATCATATCAATGTAAAGCACCCAACAGGTATAGTTCTTGTGTCTGAGTCTCATTAAGTGTTGAAGCCCCATCTACCTAAAAGCTTAAGCTGATAGGTGGAGGTCCTAAGATGCTTATCAAGTGGTTACAAAGAGATAAGTCAGAATGCATAGCAGAATCCTCGTACCTGAATTTGGAAGTATCTCAAATCATGCGATATCTGCAAAGTAACTAGGAAAAGTCAGCTCAAGTGTCCAAGATCAAGCAATTATTGCATTGATAAACTAGAAACCTACATTCCATGATGGATCACCATAAACTTCTCGTAGAAGGGCCATTGTGAGGGCTTTTTTCCCTGAACCAGCTGGTCCCTTGAACAAAATATGAGGGAAAATATCCTGGGATACCTGACAAGATACAAAAGTATCAACTTAGTACATGCTAGTGCTGAAATGAAGGATACTTACAACTAATGGTAGGAGTGTGAAAGTGAATACAATTGCAGAAAAAGGTCTAATTTATTCAAGCAACTTACAAGATGTTTGAGAAGTTGAGCTTCTTGTTTATGGCAAGTGAATCCATTTAAGGAACCAGGTCGATGCTTGTCAGCCCAAAATTCCCTCAGACTCTCAACAACAAAGGCTTTCTGGATGAATGTAGATTCATCAAATGATGGCTTGCTTTCTGCTTGTTTTGAGGTAATGCAAGGTCTCCTCATACAAGCAAACCAGGGTTCTGACTGGCTTTTCTGTCTGTTGGCCGCGAACTTTCTCATGCTCTCAGTAGTGCGGCCGCTGCCATAACTCTTCTTGCTACTCCCACTACTCATGACATCACTGCTCTGCCTGCTCAGAGCACAAGTGGAGGTCACTTTTGTATTGCCCTCGAAACGAGCATTGGGTGCAGTTTTGGGATGAGGGGTAGAATCATTGCGGAACAGCGTGGTAAAGCGGGCTGGAGGAGTAGTGTTGGTGTGCAGTTTGTAGTCATGAGAGAAGAAGATGTCACCAGGTGCAATGGAGTCTGTGCTTTCAAATAAGAGAGTTTTGTTAGGGGGGGTTTTAGAAAGCTTTGCATTGGCAATCATTTCATTGATTTCTCCTACAGAAGGCCCCTTGACTGTTCTTGGCATGGGAGAAGGGGTCCTCTCCCGTGTTTGTTCTGTATGAGTATGAGTATGACCATTCTCTCTAGCCCTCAATCTTTGAGCACTAACTGGTCGCCTTGGTTTCTGAATCATTGGATCATCATCTAGCTTGGGGTCTTTGTAAGGAGAAACATGTCTTTGCCTCTCGGGCTTTGCGAAGGGACTAACACTCCTACGAACATCACAAGTGGGTTTGGGAGCATCATCTCTGTGTTGCTTGTATGGTGACTTGCTGTGCCTCCTCCGGTTCACTGGCATGGGGCTGGTGTTTCTCCGATCGTTCTTCCAGGTGTACTCATGTCTTGGAGTGTCGTGCCAGTCAGTCTCGGTGTCAGATGGTTCGTACCCACTCCGTCTCTGCTTGGAGGACCTGCTATACCGCTGCAGATTCTCCATCCCAAACACTTACACTTAGAGTTGGTGAATGGGTATGAGAGCAAGAGCAATGGGTAGAGAAGAAAATAGGAGATTAAATTTAAGTTTCACGATGAAATCGAAGCGACCCATTGGACAAGACGATGCTGGGTCGTGATCATCCGGCTGTTCCAAAGAATCTAACAAGGATGACACTTGGTTGCTGTAATATCAAGAATCTGCCTGTCTTTATTTGCCCTCTGTTCTGTCTCTCTATGTCTTGTGCCAACAAGTAAGTTAATTTCTATGACAATTTAAAATATAGTTTATTCAAAGATAGTATTATAAAATGATGCATAGCTACAGATAAATATATTTCTTGGTAGAGCTGTATGTGTCCATATATTTACAGCTACAGACAGAATCCATCCTTGCTACTGCTACTGCTAGGGGTAAGGATGACTGCCATGTCACCAATATTATTGACCAAGTCTTAAGCACATATACATGGCAAACTGAAAGGAATTCAACTATGAAGATTTAGATTGTCATTGTTGAAATCTATGGCCTTTTCAGGCATCCTAATATTGGCTAAGAACAATTGACCGACTCAACAATCCTTGGGTTTATATGCTAGAATTGGGTTAGAGGACGTTTGTTGGGTTTTATGCCCTAGCACAATTCACATTGACGTATTACAAAGTCATTTGTGATTAATAAAAGTTGATAAACATTTTATTGCCATTAAGTTGTAATGTTAACTATTTGAATATACCGCTCTTTCTAGGACATCGGGCGTCGTTTTCCGATAGTACAACTCTTAGAAATAAAGGAGTGTGGCTATTCGTTCATCCCTAGCCTAAAGCGATACTTAAAACTAGTGTGACGATTGATTGGATGGTCATATTTACTGAGCATGCATATAGAGATATGAGTCAACATCACTGATGTCGAAATAGTTTTGACATTAGATGACCTGCCTTCAGAATAATTCATAAAACATGAGACATGAGTGTATCTCAAACTTCCAACCGTAAACCTTAGTCCTAAAACCATGAGACCACTATATTATCTATATATGTTGACTCATGTCCTTAACACAATCAAACGTTATTCTTGACAATATAGTAATAAGGGAAAACTACAAATGCATACCTTTAAGTATGCACGATTTACTGATGTATACCCTTAAGTATTTTTTTTTAACTAATACATACCCTAAAGTTTCATGTCTTAACCAAAAACTCCTTTCGTCCACTTTTCCATCCAAATTTTGTTACCTTTTTTTAATTACCCAAAATACACTCAACTGTCACTCAATTTTTTACCCCATACCTTCTAACCTAAACATTATTCACTTTCTAATTCTTTTTTCATTAATTTTCTTTAATTGTTTTTATTTATTATAAAAAATCAGACTTTTATTTTTATAAATCAGTTTTATTTTTTTAAAATCAGTTTTCATTTTCTAAGAATCCTTTTAAAATAATCAATTTTAATTATAAAGCTATGTTTTTATATAGAAATATTTTTTTTGATAAAAAAATCACTTTTAATTTTTTTAATAGCATATACAAATGAGATTAATTATTCAATTTCTTTTTTTTTTATTAATTTTGTAAATTCATTTTGTTATTTTTAATATAGATCTGAGATATCAATTTTATTATAATTTTTTACTAATTATTCTTTTATTTTTAATTTTTCTGCTCTTCATCGGTTTGGATCCGCATCCCCAACAAGTTCCAGCAAGTCTCACCATTCCAACCTCAATCATACACCATCACAAAAATCAAATGCAACCAAATAAAATCCTACCAAAGCCTCAACCATCTTCATACAACAACCAAGCTCCAATGATTCTCCAAATCTTAATTCCTAAACACTGTCAAAACCTCAAAATCCCCAAATCTGAAACGAAAATCCAAAATAAATACAAATAAAATGTAAAAAATGAAGCTTCAAGATGAAACCCTAAGAGGATGGCGGCTTCCATGGAGGTGCGGCGGAGGTGATGAGCTCGCCACCGCCGAATCTACAGGATATCGGGCCGGAGATGGAGTTCATGTGCAAGAGCTCGGGCCGGTTGAGGTCATGACAAAAATCAACGCCGGCGTGGGTTTGTGGGAGGGAGAAGCGGAGATCGACGCCGATGTTTAATAGATCCTTCCATGGGATCCCCAAACAATATCGATACTTCCTAGGGGTGTAAATGGAGTACTTCCCATCTAAACTCCCAATCTACCACTAGATATGGTTAGGAGTTCAAAACAAATCAAGGACTAAAGAGAAATGTGCACAGGGGGGGAAGGTTGCCGATCGGAGGTGTGGAGCTCGAGGGTTCTGTGGAGGCTAGGTTTTGTTTTCTGTTGATACTTGAGGGACGAGGGGTATTGAGAGAGGAACAAATCTGATATAATTTGTGTTTTATAATAAAATAAAATTAGATTTATTATTAAAATAAAATCATATATATATATATATATATATATATATATATATATATCAGGGGCATTTTGGGTTTTTTTTAAATGAACAGTAAATTGACGTATTTGATTGGCGGAAGGGGTTTTCAGTTACGAGTTGAAACTTTGGGGTATGCATCAGTTAACTTTAAACTTCAGGGTAATCATCGGTTAAACATGACAACTTCAGGGTATGCATTTGTAGTTTACCCTAGTAATAAAGGTTGTGCTCATATATGAATACATACATATGAGATATATGGATGATCAGCATGAGATTTTTCTTTTTCAATACAAGTAAGATGTCATAAGTCCCGTCTTGGCGAGTAAGGCTTGTAAAACAAAATGCATGCCCATGCAAGTGAACAAAAGAATTTGACACTTCCAATCTAAACTCAAGATCAAGAAATGCATAGACTAAACAAGAACAAGGATGACGCTTCCATGCCTATCATGACGTTGCCAAAACGAAAAAGGATAAGGATACTTGAAGTAACAGGTTATGACAAAGATAAAAGTCAAATTTATATGGCTCAGCAATACTTGGTGGTTATGGGTCTTGCTAAAAGTTACCAATAACTTGTGGATGAAATGTAAATTTCGGCATCACTACTAGTGTAATGTAAAACCTAAAGGGTCACACACAAAAGAGTAAAGTCCATCACGAAATTGGACCTTTGAGGTCCAACTTAAATAAATAAGGGAAATTATATTTGATACCACTAACGCCTTTCCCCTCTCGGGAGTTTCCTCGGGCCATTCCTCGCCTCAGCGTCTTCCAATTATCGCCTGTTTCTTGGATTCATCCCCTCCACCACTTCTGATGGTGATGGTGATGCCCTCCCTCAACTAGATGTTTTTTCAGGATTTTCCTCGCAATTGATTGATGGTCATACAGGGGAGAGTATCACTCACACTGTAGCGAAATTTGCATAAAGCTTAGGGGTTCGCTATAGAGGCTAGGCTGAGGAAGACTTCAAGAAGATTGAAACAACTTTGAGTCCTCATTATAGTATCGGTTCTTCTAGTCCTATTGGGATCACTATTGTAATTCTCCTTTTCTTCTTTTGCTATTGATGTTTCAGGCCCATCTCGTTTCAAGTTTACGGGTGCTTTACTCTGCTTCTTTTGCTTCGTTTATAAATTTATTTCTCTCTGATAAAAAATATAATAAACCTACTTATTTAATTACTTATTCATGAGATGATGTCATTATTAGTAGTTATTTAAATGATTTACATAGTATTTATTTACATCAAATAAATCATTAAAATATGTAATATAATTTCTCTCTGATAAAAAAATGTAATATAAATGGGCTAGGCCGAAATTCACTATTCATGTTGTGAATAGTGATTTCGGCCCAGACATATATTTATGTATATTTGGTAATTTTATTTATTTAATTAAAATAAGGAAAATAAAAGATAATGCTAGAATCGTCTACAAAAAAGGGAATCGTAAGACTTTTTTTTTATAATTCCTCATTTTACAAGTTTCCTAATTCTATTTGAACTTGATATAAGAGAAATCAATTCTTATTGAAAGCTTTTGGGATTTCAACCGTCCGTTTATTAATTTTCTTTGGTTGGAGGAAGGTGGGCCGAATAGGAGGTGGTATCGTTGGGCTTCAGGCTCAGTGAGGAAGTCATATGTGGTTGAGGGTGGGGTACTAGTGGAAGCAAAAGGTAAAACCGATTCATCGAACAATACATGCCTCGAAATAATTATTTTATTTGTATTGAAATCAAAACAAATGTACCCTCTATGGTTGGAAGGATATCCGAAAAAGACACAAGGAGTGGAACGAGCCTGCAATTTATTAATAGAAGTAGATGGAAACAGGGGATAACATAAACATCCAAATATACGAAGATGAGAGTACGAAGGAGTACGATGAAAGAGTGCAAATGTGGGAGATGAAAAATTAAGCACTTTAGTTGGGAGGATGTTTGATAAGTATGTAGACATAGATAAAGCATAGGACCAATAAGTAGGTGGAATGGATGCATGAATAAGCAGTGTACGGACCATATTATTGAGACTCCGAATTTTCCGTTCAGCACGACTGTTTTGAGAAGAGGTGTGAGGACACGAGAACCGAAAGACCAAACCGGAGGAGGCGCCAAAAGTGCGAAATCCTGAGTTGTCGAACTCCTTTCCATTATCGCATTGGAAACACTTAATGGTGGAGCCGAACTGTGTGGAGACATAAGCAGCAAAGGATTGGAACACTTTGAAAACGTCAGATTTCTTGCCTAAGGGAAAAGTCCATACAAAACTTGTGAAATCATCCAATAAAACCGAATAATATTTATGCCTGGAATTACTTAAAACAGGAGAAGTCCACAAGTCTGCATGTACAATATCAAAAGGCGCATAAGTATGTGATGACGAATTTTGAAATGGCAATTTAATATATTTTCCAAGTACACAAGATTGGCAAACAGAATTAAAATCATGCGTACACCCAATGAGTTTATTACTACGAAGAGAATGAAAAACTGGTGCTCCCGGATGACCCAAACGAGAATGCCACAACTCCGGGGACATTGTAATTGATGCTGAAAATGGAAATGAGAAATGAGACGACACATTAGGTGTGACGGGATACAAGTCGCCTGTGCTATTGCATCTCAAAACCGGATGACCCGTCCGAAAATCCTTCACAGAGAAACCAAGTGGGTCAAATTCTATCGAGGCATTATTATCACGAACAAATCGGCGTACAGAAACTAAATTTTTAACTAGTTTAGGTGCATGGATAACATCATTCGGGGTATATTGGGGATGAGACGGAAATAAATATGCTTTACCGTAACCGGAAATAGGAATGTGATTACCATCACCCACAATAACTGAACGAGAAATGCTCGAATTAACATAAGATCGCAAAGTACCTGAATTCGCTGTCATATGGGACGATGCTCTGGAGTCCATGTACCATTGTCCATCAGAAGGCTGATGCTGCATAGACAGATTAGCCATAACAGTAGAGATGTCGGTCGGAATGGCAACATGTGCCTGATTCTGCATAGTGGGCCTTGAGCCCAACACTCCCTGCTGAGTGTGAGAAGAAACTGGGGCCCGGACCCATTGACCTGGACTGGTCAGATATGGGCATGGAGGTAGCGGGTTTGATTGCTGACCGGACCAAGAGGGAAGCTGCTGCTGTGTATGCTGGGCCCAGTTCGGCGGCCCAGCCCATACATATTGCTGTCCGTTCCAGTATGCTGAAGGCGGACCGGCCCAAAGCTGTGGTGGCTGGACAAGCCAACCAATAGGAGCCCGAGATGAGGGGCGGGCTGGACCTCGTGTGCCCTTGGTCTGCTGACGACGTCCACGGGTGTGATCACGACCCCGAGTGGAATTCCTTGCAGATGTACGATCAAACACCTCTCGAGCAACAGGTCCAGTGGATTGAACATGAAGTGCAGAGTTGGGCAATGCTGAAGCTGCATATTGCTTCAACTTACGAGTCTCCTCTAGTACAAGCCGCGATCGGGCTTCATAGAACGGGGGAAGCGGGTCACTTTGCTGCAGAAGAGTAGCAACATTGTCATACGGCTCCGATAGTCCCGCAACCATCTGCAGAACTAACCGATTATTGGTCACCGGAGCACCCATGTCAGTCAATTGATCTGCAATTTGTTTCAGCTCTTGACAATAGCTAGACACATTAGTATAATTGTCCAATTTAACAGCTGAAAATTGGTGCTCAAGATACACCGTTCGAGAGTGTTTATTGTCCTGAAAGATGAGCCGGAGAGAATTCCAGGCTTGTGCAACAGTACAATCCGGAGAAATAATGGTTTGCAAAAGATCGTTAGAGATCGTACCATATATCCATTGTAGTACTGTCGCATCGAGACGATCCCAAATGTCATTAGGAACATCCGAATGAGAAGCAACAGAGGAACCAGACGCTGTAGAAGTGGCTGGCGGAGAGTCGGTGCTCTAGGCAGTAGGAGGTGCGTCTGAATCCGTGGTCGTGTCCGTGTCTTTGGTGACCTGAGTCGTCTGCGACTCTGTGACTTCAGCTGGGGCCTCAGATTGGGCAGCAGCAGGCGAGCTATAGCTCGGGGCGATGGTCGGCAAGATGTGATGAAGAACACGATTCACCCGACAATGAATCTTAAATAACTCGGCCCATGAGGAATAAGATCCCTTGTCCATCTCTAAAGTGATGGGGATGGCGCCGCGAATGTTGGTCACCATTAGGGCTGGGTAGAGACGAGGATCAGCCATGACTTGATGAAGCAACAGAAACGAGTAGCAGCTACAATGGGAGATCGCAAACCAGAGGTTGCTGCAAGGGGAGATCGCAGAAGAGGGAATAACTTCGTACGTATCGCAAAAACAGAAGCAGAATAGTGATAAGGACGACGCAGTAATTGGAGTACTGCGATTGAGAAGAATTTAGATTGGAGCGGAAGAGTGAAGAAGGTAATCGAGATTTGGGCTCTGATACCATGAAAGCTTTTGGGATTTCAACCGTCCGTTTATTAATTTCCTTTGGTATATTTGTACAACGTTACAGATAAGGTAACTTATTCAAAATATACAGATGATATATCACAGAGTTTGATTGTGTTCAAACTCTGATACAAGTCTATCTCTAACACTTATAAATAAGACACTATAGGGGCAAAAATCACAAGCATTATTGCTGCAATTTTCGACGACCTCAAAAAGTAAACAAGAGTGAAACGTTCAAGAGCTTCTAGTATAGTTTCGGTGGTGGAATCACTTGCTCGTATGGATATAGATCGAGGGAAAACGCTTGAGTGTCTAAAAACATCTTCTTCATAGCCCAAAAGTCCTAGTCTCGGACTATTTATTGCTCTACTACGTCTCTGAATCTATCCATGATTGCTACCATCGTCTTCTCACATCATCCTTAGATGGGGACTCCCTCCCATCTGAACTATCTAAAACTCCTACCACGGAGATAAAGTCTGGACTTACCTGGAATCACAATAAATCAGCTCTCATGCTACTTTCACAGCTTAGCTTTTCTTCCATCGTCAACAAGCTCCTCTCTAGTACTAATGAGAGAGCCGATTTTCTAGCGATATAATCTAAACCATGAACTCTCTCGGTAAAACTCTTTCAAACCCTACAACTTGAAGCTGCCGCCTTTCTTCTTCCTCCTCCACTAGTGATACCCGTGGCTCCGGCCATGGCTTTCACCGATGGAGGCCTCTTTCATCCCTTTCTTCTTTCCTCTTTTTCCCTTCCTTCCTCTTCTTCTTTTCGGCCTGCTTCTTCCTTCAAAGCCTTTCCTCCGCCTGATTTCTTCACATTTCAGGTGGTGTTCGGGTCTCACAGTCGTGGCGTGGTGGAAGATGGGTATGGGTGTGGCGGTCGCGTGTTGCTTGGTCGACTTCATCCTTCTCGGTCTTCGTCTTGCCTTTTCTCTGAGGTTCTTGTTTTGGCTTCTTTCAAAGCTTTAGTGGTTGGAGTTTTGGGCTCTGGTCGTTTGTTGGCGAGGAGCGGTGTGGGTCGTCTCTGGCCGGTTGATTCTGTTCTGCTTGTGGTAGTGGTTCCTCCGGTTCCCTTGTTGTAGATCTGGAAGAGCAGTCGTCGCGTGGGGATTTGGTCTTACTGGTTTGTGTCTTTGTTGGGGGAGCTCGCCAGATCTATCCTTGCCGGAGCAGATCTGGTGCTGGTGGTCCTCTTCACGCGCGCTCTAGTTGACCCTTGTTCCCCGGGTCCGCCTGATCTTCGAGTCTCGCTGCTTCCTCGGTCGTTCATCCGGTGAGTCATGTCGTCCCCTCCTCATCTTGTAGTGGGACGTGTTTCACAACCCTGACTGGTTGATCATGAGGATTTGGTAGAGGCGTTCTCATGTAGTTGTTGTAGGTGTTGGCCACATGTTGGTTTCTCTGGTGCTGGTTCGGAGTGCTCAAGACTAGTGGAGTTCTTTGCTGCTTGGGGTGCTGGTTGTTTGGATCTGCTTGTCTCTTGCTACAGATCGGTAAGGAGCTTGACCAGATTCGTGGTGTAGCGGTTATTTGACAGTCCAATCTTGGTTCTTTAGTAAGGTCCCTCTCTTATCCTGTTTTTTTTTCTGTTCTTGTTCAAAGCTTTTCACTTTCCCTTATCCTAGATACAGTTCGATTTCTATGTTTTCCCATCTCTTGTTGGTGGGGGCTCGTCGGTTGTGGTGTTGGTCCATGACGAGTGGTTTTGGTCTTTTGGCCTATTTGGAAGTCGTCTGGGTTTAGTTATAGGGTTTAAGTGTTTCGGTGGCGTTTGTCCATCTGTTTATCTATGTGGTTTCAGTAGTGTTGATTGTTGGTGTGTCGACGACCATATTACTCGCTAGGATTTTTGGTCTTGATGAGATAGATTTTCTTTTACTTGTTCGAATTAGGTTTGGATTTACTGTCCGAAGTGGACTTTTTTGGACTTCATGGTTGGAAAATCAGGGTTTTGTAGACCTCCTACTTTATGATTTTCTTGGTAGTTTATTTCAAGTTTTAGACCTCTTTCCTGTTTACTTCTTTAGTGCTTCAGGGTTGTAAAATCTAGCTATTAGATTTTTCATTGAGGTTTAGTTGCTTCATGTTTGTAAAATTTAGGTACTAGGACCTGACTAGTTTGCTTTATGTTCGATATATTCTGGTGTAGGCTTTTGTTAGACCCAACCTTTCAGTTTATTGTTGTTAGTTAGAGGTTCCTGTTGGAATGCTCTGTTCTTTGTATTGAGGGCTCTTTTGTCCTTGTCCTTCGGCTTTACTTTAAAAATGTTGGGTTTTTAAATAAAAAGAATTTAAACCCTGAACTTTCCATCCATATCCACCAAAACCTGCAAATCAGCCATCTAACGAGCAGAAATTGCCACCCCAAGAACCCACTTATCAACCAAAGAAACTATTTTTGGATCCTTCAATCCTTTAATGGTCAATGATTTCGACCCTGCTAAGAAAACAGGCTCCTTGAGAGGTCGAAAACTTGACAGATGATTTATGAGGTCTTAGTGTCTTGCACTTGTCCTCGCGTTAATCTTCCTCCCTGTAACCCTCTATAGATATGGATCCTCCTTAGACCTTACAAAACGAAAGACGAGACCACTGCAATTTGGATTGGCCGGCACTTGCAGTCCTCCACCTCCCTTACCGAATAGAAAACATCATTCATTCTGTTGATTGATGCCCCATTCGGCAAGTTCAGGACGAAAATCTTGTTCGGTTGCCTGAATTCAGTTCCCTAGTAGATCACAGCCCACACCTCTTCTACCTTCCATTTCTTCCTCCACCGAACAACCTGCACCTTACCGATGCTCCTCCAGGGAATTGGCCACAACCACCTCCACCGATTTCTCCTTCTCCCTACATCTCTAATCGCGAACCGGTTGAGAAAAAACAACGATCAACCTCAACTTTTCTTTCCCCCGAGCCACAAGACCAGGGTCTTTGTTGGCATGAGAAGCCGGAACACCCTGCGAGGGATGCTTTTGCTCGAGGAATTTGAGGTATCTGAGGTCGGGAGAAGACATGGCTGTCCGAAAGAACAACTTAAGAGAATAAGAATAGTCAAGGGTATTTCTGAACATTATTATTCTACATTGTACATGAGTTAATCAATGTGACTCCAAAATTTTTCAAAGTCTTTCACTGAGATGAAGACAGTACGGTAAAACCATATAGTCATGATGTCTCATTGCCTAGTACATACACATGCAGATGCATACATTGCTTAGTAGAGCTGTAGTCGTTTAACTAGCAAATTTACAAGTATATAAGGAAGAAACCTCAATAAACACAAGTGAGTGGTAATACTTTAAATGTGGCCTCAAACTGTTTGCAGAGAAGGTTCTGCTTTTAGAGTAGACAACCAGTCCACCATGGCCTTGTTCACAAGCTCTGGAACTTCATCATGCGGACAGTGCCCCGCCTGCAAGTTCACTATGGACGAATTTGGATAGAACTCTTTGATTTTGTTGGCCTTTGCTGGACCTACCCATGGATCCAAGTCCCCCCAAAGCAACAACAACGGGCACGAGAGTTTACTTAATACGCTGTCTAGAGTGTACTTGCTCTGGTTTGACATAAACCTTGACATTAATCTGCACATGACCAAATAAGACAACTTCATGAATGAGATGCAGAAACTGAACGTGTTACCCAAGCCACTCCATCTCCACAGCCCATTTTATTTTATTTTTGTGATGAATTCCATACCAAGTAAAGGTAGCAATCAACCTTACTTATGGAGAGACAAAGGAGCGCTACAGACTTGATTCTTAATTATTAAGATTGATGTATCAAGAGTTTAAGAGTCACCTTTATTTAGAAAGGAGCTCTATATTGCCACTTGACCCTGCCTTTTGAGAGAGAAGCCCAACATGAGTTGGAAGTGAGAAAGGCCCAACATGTGTTGGACGGAGCTCAACAAGGGTTCATAAATAGGGAGGCCCAACTAGAGTTGGAGCGATTATAAAGATAGGTGAGAATACTGCTGCAGGAACTTGAAGCCTGGTTACCAAGACCTAAGTTCAAGCGTTTCACCACTTGAATAATAGGCTATTTTAATAATAGGGATCCTTCATTCTTTTTTGAAACGGGAAAGGAGTTGTATTACAATTTCATGTCATGCTTACAAGGAGGGACATAACAGTCCCGGATACCAGCTTTCTGTCTCAACCAGCTGTGGCCCGTCGGGCGCACATGGTTCCATACATATAGTCTGCTTTGTTTCGCAGATCCGAACTCAGGAGTTCCTCGATCCAACGTTTCCAACAAGAAATAAAGCACAAAATTAAACCTAACTAGCCAATATATTATTCGACCTAAAGAAATGAAAATAGATTGAAATGTAGCCTTGACTGCGGATCCCCTGAGACCTCCCGGCTGCAGTTGTCCCGGGTCTGTGGGTATAGGCCCCCGACGGTCCTTCCCACTCCCGCCGTGGGGAATCATTCATCCCCCGGGGGATTATAGCCCCCCGGGGGATTATAGCCCCCCGGGGGATTATAGCCCCCCGGGCTTACCTCCCTTTCTTGTTCCTGTTTCGTGGTATCTGGCGGCATCAAAGGCTCAGGTGGTACCTCCGGGACCGCTGGCTTGTGTCCTGTCTTGATCTTCCCGGGTCTGGGTCCAATGACAGTAGTGAATCTTAGAATCCCCCAACGGACCAAAGGTGAGTCGCTCAGTGCATAACGATTCACCCGGGGCTTTGGGCTCCCATGCAGCCTAGGGTTTGGGGAGTTATCCCTCGTGCTGATCGGCGATCACGGTCTGGGCCTTGCTGACACCCCTTCATGTCGTTTGGAGACCCCTGAATTCGGGCCCAATACCCTCGACGGGATACCATGGTCCCCCGGACTTACATGTCCCCTAGGGTTTGCATGCACCCTAGGGTTTGCCTGCACCCTAGGGCTTGCAGAGTCCCAAGATGGTGCCGGCGGCCATGGCATCCGAGGCGACTGAAACAGGGACGGCATTGGATCGGGACGCTCCGGTGGGGGAACGGGGGCCAGGCCCTGGCGATGGATGTCCTGGCGATGGACCGTCTGGTGCCAATCCGGTCGCGGACGGTGGTTCCAGTGGCTGGCTTCGAGGAGCCGGGCCGACTCCATCGGCGATACTCTGGTCCAGGGCGGCGGGTACGGCCACCACGGATCCGGGGCTTCTCCCTGCATGGGCCACCCATCCCGGTCCGGCTCCATCAACGGTGATCTGTTCCAGGGCGGCGGGTACGACCACCACAGATCCCGATCTTCTCCCTGCATGGGCCATCCTTTCCGGTGGTACGCGGCCAGAAGCGGCATGGGCTGGCCAAGCATGAAGGGTCGAGGCCGGGGGGAGTTCCCTAACGGCCATGGCACCCAAGGATGCGCTTCACCATGGTCACGGCGTGAAACAGGGGGTACCATCTCTGGTGGTAGTGGAGTGATAGCAGGCTAAACAAGAGAGTGAGTGTGGAGATGACGACAGAGGTGAAGAGGACGACGGTGTGGTATTGGCGTGGTGGACGGCGGTGGCGGCAAAAACCCTAGTTAGGGTAGAGAGGACCTCACCTGTAGGTAGAAGAGAGCTGTTTATTCACCAATAGTTGACTGAGTTAGGATTTAGTAATAGGTGAAAGGTGGATCCTTCATTCTTAGTAATCAACAACAGGCTATTTTGATGATAGGGATCCTTCATTCTTAATAATCAACAGTGTACAAAGAAGTATAACTCTCCTCCTATGAGACTTGGGCGGAACCCTTCATGGAAGGTTCGCAACTCCGGGGTACAGGGGGTCGTAGAGTCAGTTCCTTTCCTCTCCTTTTGCTCTGTTGTGTTGTCCTTGTACAAGGACTATTGTACTTTGTTGTCAGAATCATTGGAGTTAAAGGTTGTCTCTAAAACCAATCATGAGCGTGCTCGTCGAGTTCTGGAGGTAAACGGGTGTCTTCCCATCCGGGAAAGGTCAAACCCAACATTGTTGATCGGGGCAAGGTCGTCCAATGCAGAGAATGGTGGATCTTCTGTCCAGGAGTCAATTCAAAGGGTGGTGACAGTGCTTAGCGACATGCTTGGGACTAACGAGTTCGATAAAGAGCCTCAGTCGAGAGGTGATATCATCATGCCGAAATCTTCGAAAAACAAAGTATCGCATAAACGTAGGTCAGCTAGTCTCCAGGAAGATGAAGTGTTTGTGTGTAACTTGTCGTTCATACGATGATTGGGTTCAGAACGTTTTTCAACCTTTTGGCGAAATTGTTTCTTCTTCTACTTTTCATCGGCCCAATCACTCCGATAAGTATTATGGATTCATTCGATTTCGAGAGAAGGATGGGGCGAATTAGGCTGTTGCTAGTTTGAATGAGTTTAAAATCAATGAGCACGTTTTACTCGTTGTCATTGCTCGTCGTCGAAAAGTTGTCCCGAGTTCGGTGGTGCAGGTTATGAGCTCCGATCCAATTGTTCCAGTTGACAGTGAGTTCGGTGTTGCAGGTCACGAGCATCATCCCATGGCCTTTCCGGATTCGTCAGAGGTGGGGGTTAGTCACTCGGAGGAGTTGCGGGATGATCTGTCTTCTCAGAATCTTTCTTCATCCTCGGATTTTTGAATTGCCATCGATGACGTAGTATCGGATTGCGTGGATCACGGTGCGATACGTTCTTCTGCTGGCAACGTTCGTGAGTTTCGTGGAGAAGACGATGTCGTTGATGTTGGGCCGTTTCAGGAATTTAGGACTCTTTTTCAATCTGGCACGACAAGCTTATCTGTTGGACTTGAACCAATTGTCCAGTCTGAATTGGTAAGATACGGTTCGGATCAAGAGCTTAGTGAGCAAGTTGAGGCTAGGTTTGGGTTGGGCTCACTTAACGAGCCAGTGGCTCAGGTGTCTAGGCCTGTTGTGGGGGAAAACGCTACAGAGGTATCCGAAGTCTCTAACGAGGGTGGTTTAGCTGTGGAAGTTTCGGACCAGGGTAATAAAATCGAGATCCAACCACTTCGGTTCATGCCTTCGTACCTATCGAGGTTCATCAGAGTAGTCCGTGGAAGGAGGTGTTTCTTCAACCTCCGAAGTTTAAGCCTCCGTCTAAGGGTCGTCCTTCGAAGCAGGCGCCGTCTAGATCTTCAAGTCGATAGAGTTGGCCTCCAAATTTTTTAGCGGATTACTATACTGCTGAAATTAAACCAGCTCGTTCTTTGGGTCGTGAGAGACTTGTAAATTCTGTGGACGTTGGGAAGCAGATTTTACAAACTGAAGCCGCTCAGCTAGCTGATTCAGCAAAAGCTTTTGATGATCCGAACTTGATTTTGGAAGGTGAAGAGTGGGTCACGGTCACTGATGGTTGATGTAATGACTCATTTTGGTTTTTTGTTTCGGGTTTTGTTCCCGCAGCTCTTTTTGAGAGCTTCCTTGTAATGGTTGCTTTTAATTAGATTCTCTTTGGATCTAACTTTTTTCTAAATAAAACTTTTCGAGCTTATCCAAAAAAAACAGAGTACGAAGGAAATGATTATTGAACAGATTTTCAGTTCACATTGCATGAAAGATATAGTGCATATTTTAAAGGAGATGATCAAGAATATGGTTGTAGACGGGGCTGCGTGGTCAAAAGCAATTTATTTTACGGAAGTTAATTAGTTGCAGTACAGAACTAATTGATTTGAGTTAAAATAAAGTGTATGGAAGGACTTGCAAAAATACCTGTAGTAAACTTCACCCGCTTTAGGGTCAGATGCTGGGCTTGTTATTGACTCCACCAGATAATCATCCACATTTGAGGTATTTATATATACCTGTCTTGACAGAAAATGTATTGATCATCAAACGAAACATAGAAATGACGTAGCACTACTAAATCGAAGACCACTTGGAGAACACAGAATGCAAAAAATGCCGCACATAAGCGCTTGCATGTGAAACAAAGATCAGAAGAATAATGAAGAACAGCATGTGACTTACGCTCTTTAGGACAGATTCAACGCGAGCAGGTTGCTTTGCTTGCCAAAACAAAAACCCAATAACTACACGCTGAAAAACTTCTTTCAACGGTTTTAGGAAATACTTCTGCAGAATTGTTTCTTCAGGTTCATCAATTTTGGCATTTGGGTTTCCGAACTGTCCTGCAGAATTTAGCAGTGCAACTCCAACAACTTGCTCACCCAACCCCTCTGCGGAAACCAAAGCAGTAAATCCTCCGAGGCTGGAAAAACAAAGTAAATTACTTGAGATGCTAAAATCCAGTTGGGAATATAAAAAAATGTATTGAACCTGCTAGTGTCTTTGAATCATGACATATAAATAAATAAATAAATAAAAATACCCACTTCTCATTAGTTTACCTATTTCCAACTAATACCGCTGGCTCTTTAACAACCTCCTTCACAAAATCCACTACTTGGTCCCTCCATATCAAGGCATCATAGTCAATGAGCGCTTTCTCACTCCATCCAAAACCTAGCAAATCAATAGCATACACCTTATATCCTTTGGCCAACTCAGGTATGTTGTACCTGTACACGCGAGGAAAGAAATGTCCGCATCATAACTTCGAGACAGATAAGAGCTGTACAATATATAAAAATGATTATTTATAGGTTTTCTATACGGCCAGTGATAGTTTGACACTTAATGCTGGGCTGTAAATGTAAAGTCATAAGATATGATGCCCCTAATGAATCGTTCTAGAGGATTTGACAAAGTATGGAAATGTGTGCTGGTAGAGGAGGGTCCAGCCAAAATCACATATCATGTATTTCGAGCGTACTCAGGTACTCTAAAGAGCAATTGCATTCCTGTAATACGAGGCGGTTTAATGTTTGAGTAGCAAGAATTAGTTTTAAATGATTAACATGGCTTCTAAGTAACAGTCTCCTAGATAACTCCAATAGTATATGACTAACCTCCAATGAAATGCAGAAGCACCAAACCCATGAATAAGAACAACTGGTAACCCTTCTCCTTCTACCACATAATGTATCTTATATCCCCGCCAATTCCAGAAGTTGTACCCGTCTGCCTTGAAGGGTAACCTCTCCATCCCTACAGAAATAATCCTATTAATCAATTTTCACAAACATAAATGGAAAAAGGTTAGCTTGGTCCTTAAACTATCAATTCTTTTGACGATGTAGTTTTGAACTATTAATAAGTCAATCTGATCCCGAAGCATTAATTGTTGGACCAACTTAGCCACTCTCATTGTCACCCGTTAAACTTAGTATACCTCACGTAGCAAAAACAATAAATAATTTGTATAAGTTTTTCCACAAAGATGCTAACAAGGCATGGTATGAATGAATGAAAGAGACATGGCAGTCTGTGCTCTTTTTATCCATACCATACCATACCATACCATGTCATGTCATATATGTATTAGAAACAAAAAATTGATATTATTTTATGTCCACTTCAAATAAATTATGAACAATTTGATAGAGATGTTACTAAAGGTACTAAATTGACCCAACAATAAATACTTCAAAACTAACTTGGTTTATGAATAGTTGAGAGACTAAAACCTACCAAAAGCTGATACTTCAATATCAAAGTAACCTTTATTTCCATCCTAACACACAATCATATGACTCAAACATCAAAATACTTGAAGTAGTAAACTAAAACACAGTACTAAATCAGCAACTAAGCACTTTCATTCTCTTCAAAAGTCCAAATTTAGCAGAATGATTTTCCAATGGCTATTAGACTTACTATAGTTCACATGGCCATCAATACATGCATCTCATTTGACATTTATAGCTTAAAGCACCATGGATTCGAGCTTCCAAATGAAACCCCTCTAAAAAGTGAAAGTGACGGACCTTGAGCAGGCTCAGAAGTCAAAGAAGCTCCAATTACTGAAGCTCCGGACGCCACAATGCCCTTGAGAGAAAAACCTCTCCTACTCAATTCGCATCTGCTTCCTTCAAGAGGGTCACAAAATCGAACATTTAGAAAACAACCCAAGTCCCAACAACGCAGTTGAGTACAAAAACCGAAGGAGTTAGAGCTTACTGTTAGTGGGATTGAAAAATCTAGAAGGGGCGATGAATCTGGAGTGGAGAGGGTTGAAGAACTCTGTTCTGGCGGAGGGAGAGACGGCACATGAAGAAGACGGCATAGAATCGGAGAACCCTTTTCAACCCTCGAGAAATGGTTACAGAGGAACTACTGGGGAAGCAATGAGGATGGTGAAGAAGAAGAAGAAGAAGAAGAAGAAGAAAGATATTTGATGATCTGTGGTTGGTGAGGAACTGGCAGTTGTGGCATATCCTCAGACGTGTGTTTCCCGGAAAATTTTGTTTGCTTAACGGCCACACATTTCAATTTGGACACTTGTGTACGACGAAATGCTGAAAAAAAAAACAAAAAAACTCAAGTTTTGTTTGTGTTCCGGTAGATGTCCTAAGAGCACGTACAACGGATCGCACCCGCGTCCAGCTCTGCGCGCGCCCGGGTCGAGGACCGCGGGCCGTTACGTTGTAGAGCGCGAAAAACGCGATCCCGCTCCCCAAAAACGCGCCCCCGCTCTCCGCGCCGCGTTCCGCGCTCCCCGATCGGTGGCCGCTGGCCGCTCCCGCGCTCCGCGCGCCCTCGCTGCGCTGGCAGCCTGTGGTGCCGCCACGTGTCCCGACCGTTGGCAACGGTAACTAACGGCTATTTTTTTTTAATTCAAAAATCAGCAAAAAAACCCCTATAAATACCCATCTTCACTCTCATTTTTTCCACGCCACTCTATACTTTCACTCTCCAACTTCACTCTCATCTTCCCAAATTCTCCTCTCTCGTTTCAATTATTCACGTGAAAAATTTCGGGCGACGCTGGGTCTCGTGTACATTCAGCTGGTGACGAAGTAGGATTCACCGAGGACGAACTGGCACGAGGTTTCGGAGACATTCTAACGGGCAATCGCGACTACTCCCCAAACTCGCAACCGGGGTCGTGTTCAGGTAAGTGCAAACTTATTATTTATGTAACGTAATTTGGTTAATTAATTTATTGTATTAATGCATTATATTCATTTTTTTAGTAATTTATATTATTAATGCTTTGTTAATTAATTTATTGTATTAATTTTTTGTAATAGGCCAATACTGTCCCCAATTTCAAATGGCGCCAGGGTTTCAGGTGTGATCACAGTTTGGTATGTACCCACAAGGGTTCCAGACGCCACCGTATGGGATGCCCCCGCAAGGGTTCTCGATGTCAACCCAATTCTACAACTACGAGGGGCACCTACTACCTGACGTACAAACCCCCCAACCATCCTCCGCCGGACCTTCCCAATGACGAGCCCGAGCCCCTGCCCCTGCCCGAGCCCAACCCCGAGGCCAACCCCAAGAACCAGACCCGGATGGCCGGACATTCAGCAAGCAGGAGGACCACCACCTCATAACTTGCTGGTTGAGTACTACGAAAGACGCCATCAAGGGCAGCTCTCAAACGGCACCACATTCTAGTGCGAAGTTACGAAGAAATACAACTCGAAGGGAGGTTTCCCAGAGCGACGCTGGGAAGCTATCAAGAAACGTTGGGGCAGAGGTTCCTCTCAGACAAAGAGGTTCCTCGGCTATTTGAAGAGGTCCAAGGAAGAGAAACCGAGCGGCGCCAACCAGGAAGAGCACATGAAACGTGCGAAGGAAATGTGGGAGCAGGCAGGGAAAGTGGTGAGAGACCACCCACTAAAGTTCGACCTGGATCATTGGGTGGAGAGGCTCGAGGGAAATACGAAGTTCACTGCCCAGGAGGGCACAATGGGAAATGTCTGTCGTCAAGTACGCCAACAACGACAGCGGTTGGATGAGGTTGGGGCTTACAGCTAAACCCCACCCACAAGCACAGGGGAGGAGGGCACACATCTCAGTGGTGAGTCCCAACCACTAGAATGGGGAGGAAGCGACAACTACGAGGGGACTCAGGTCCCTCTCAGCGACAAACCCCCATCCCCTGAGGCCGCCCCAAGTCCCCCTCGCCGACCGCAAGGGAAGAAGGCAGCGAAGGCCGCAAAGAAGGGGACCGTCCTCACGGCCCAAATGTCTGCCTTCGCCGAGCTGGAACGTTCACAGGGTGAGGCTGAACGTTCACGTGGCGAACAACATGTAGAAAGGCATCGCCTGATACAAAGATTAACCCAATAGTGGGAAGAAAACCTCGCCACCTACAAGTCCCTGTTGGGGGCGGATACATCTTCCTACGACAAAGAGGGTATGGTAGACCATAGGTTTTTCAAGTCCGAACTGCGACAATTCATATCCACCCTTAAAGCCCAAATTGATGATCTTCGACGACAACCCCCACCACCGGATGTCGACCCAACAGATGATGATTCTTGAACTTGTATTTTGTTTTGGGTTGTATTAAAAGGGGTTGAATAAAATTTAAAGTTCAATTATATTCGTGTTAAATTTATTTATGAATTATTTATTGTCACTACTTATTTCATTTCCAAAATTGTTTAAATTATAATTAATTTAAACGGTTTCTGATAACGAATTAAATAAAACAGCAAAATATCAAATAATAATCCAGTCAGCACTGTTCTGCACTCCCATGGACCTCAGAGGTCCTTTCTGTTGCAAAACACCCACTTTTCTGCACTCCCACTCCCTCACTTTTGTCCAGTCAGCACAAGGGCCTCAGGGCCAGGGCCTCACCCAGGGCCTTTCTGTTGTACATGCTCTAAGAGCAGCTCCAACGGGTCGTGTCTACGCGTCGTGTCTGACGTAGGCACGGCCCTGACACGACGCGTAGGAACGGCTGGTCGTGTCAGCGGGTCGTCTCTGCGGTGTCGTTGCTGCTGGTCGTGGCTGGTTCTGGCAACGACGCATCTTGTCGTGCCAGACGCCAATGGCTAGTCGGTTGGCTAGTCACGACCCAACACGTGGCGACGCTGACACAAAAAAACCCTAAATTTGTGTATAAAAACAGATCCACCCCAAATCAAATTTCACCCTCTCTTCACTTGTTTGAAGCTTTCATTCCTCCATTCCTCATCAAATTCTCTCCAAAAAAAATTCCTACACTCGCTATGGATGCGAATCGAGCCCTCCAATCCTTTGCCGATTCCTTGAATGACGAAGACGCCAATTCTCAACACGCCGAAGAGGACTTCATGGTCAACTACTCCTCGTATTCCCAACTCCTCAAATCGGGGTACTCAACGCCGCTTCCTCCATACACCCCGCCGACCCAATGGGAAGAGTCGCAAGTGCAACCTTCCCAATTCGTGTCGGCCACCCAACCTTCCCAATCTGCGCCGACGCAAGCGAGAAGGAGGAAGGGGAAGGCGACTGCATCTTCATCGGCACCGAGAGCACCTCCGCGACCGAAGTGGACTAGCGCGGAGGAGGAAAGATTGGCACGTGCGTGGCTGAAAAATTCGCTCGACCCCATCAACAGGAAGAACCAGAAGAATGACCAGTACTGGCAAAAGGTACATGCCGAGTACGAGGCGGTTAGACCGGCAGAGGACCCACCTCGGGCGTGGATGGCTTGAAGTACCATTGGCATAAGGTTAAAGCCTTCATCACCAAGTTCCAGGAGAAGTACACCAGCATTGAGAACACGGTGACAAGCGGGAGGAACGAGGTTGACGTCATGGCAGCCGCTGAAGAGGCGTACTTGAAGGAGGAAAAACACGTGTTCAAATTCAAGCATATGTGGCTCATCGTGAGGGGGCAACCGAAGTTTTCGACCAAAAAGGTTCCAGAATGTGACATCCCCGACCTCGACCTCAACCTCGACGTCGAAAGTGAAGGAAGCAAGCGGACAAGGATGGAGGAGTCTCGCACTGGTGGAGACGAGTTCGACCACGAGTTGAACTCGTTTACCACCGAGGAGCGTCCGATCGGGAAGAAGAGAGACAAGGACAAGGCTGGAGGAAAAGGCCAATCCTCCCAGCCGTCGTCTGGGCTACCTCCCGAGCAAATGCAGTTCCTCGACTCTCTTGCCTATAGGAAAGAGACACAGTTAGACATCCGAAGGACGATGCAGAAGGAGGTCATGGACACCTTGAACGCAGTTCTTCGCCAAGACACCACCAACATGGGCGCGGATGAAAAGGCCGCTCGTGCCTCTCTCCTTCAAAGCCTCGGGAAGCGTTTGGAGTTCTTGGGTTAGGCAAGGCTTCAATTTATTTTTAGTTTTTAATCTATGTAATAAAAGTTTTAATCTAGTAGTTTTCTTACTGTACTTTGTGTTTTATTTAAATTAAAAAAATTATCGGATTATCGGAGCCTCGGTGAGCGTGCTAGTGTTACTATTTCAAATAGTAACCCTAGGGTCGTGGCAGTCGCGCCGACCCCTCCCCCTCCCCCTCCTATAAATACCCCTCACCACTCCCTCATTTTCTCACACCTCTCAAACTCTGTCTCACACAAATTCTCTCATTTTCTCTCAAGTCGATATGTCGAATTGGGCAACCGGACCTCTTTGGTCCCTAGAGGAGGAAATAAATTTGGTGGTCAATTGGCTCACCCATTACGAGCACGGGGGCCAGTATTGGCATGTTCTGTACCTGGCTTACGTTGCCACCGGGAACGATATGTGGCCACCACGGACAGAGAAGCAAGTCAAGGACCACTTCCAGAAGATGAGCAAGAAGTGCAAGTGGTTTGATAAAATCTACCGGGAGAAATTGGCCGAGCCTAGGAGAGGGGCAGCGGATGAAGAAATATATGCCGCGACCGTTTCTGATTATGAAGGCAAACACAAGCAGTGTGCAAAACGTCCTGTGTGGGAGATGCTCAAGGATGATGCGAGGTGGCGTTTACATATTAGTACCATTAGGAATTAGTTTAATCTTATTTTAATAATTGTGGTTTAAATTATCTAAATATGTACTAGCGTTTAAAATATTATGTAATGTGTTTGTGGTTTGAAATAAAAGTAGTATTTAAATGTGGGGTGCTTTTTTAATTTACTAAAACTGTGTAGACACTGCTCCTGACACTACCATTGGAGGAGCAGTGTCAGGAAGCAGTGTTAGGAAGGCAAAAAGCACTCCCTGACACTGCTCCATGACATTGCGCAGTGTCTAACCATTGTAGATGCTCTAATGTTTCATGACGAGTAAAAATATGCTCTTTTAAGTTTTTTTTTACTCAGATCGAGTATGTAATTTTTTTTCTTAAACTAGATTGTTTTTGAGCGAAAGGTGCAATATTATTGATCAACTTACGATTACATAAATATGCATCGAGGAACAGGCTCATCGATAACTGAGAGAGGGTCAGAATTGGTGAACAATGGTTCTCTGACCCTTTTAGTACCATAACCGCCACAGGCGGTGTTTTGATGCCTCACGGGCAAGGATAGAAGATGAGCGGAGAGACTAGAAGACCGTAGATCTAGAAGGACCTCGACGGTAAAAATGATGGGGGGAGGCAGTGCATCGTACAAGGACCCCTCCCAGGTCCAGTCCCTGATGAAAACTAGTCGAAGTTGACTACGACTGCTCAAGGTCTTGCCTAAACGCTTCATGTACAGTAGAGTATGACCGAGCCTGCTATCATCCACTTCCAAACTATGACGAAAACTGACTATGTATGCTCAAGGTATTGCCTAAATGATGCCTACTCTAGAAAGTGCGACCGAGCGTGCTATCAGAAGTTTTTACAGAACTGTCACAAACGGTATTTTGACGCCTTGTAAGACCTGTGCCCGGTCAACGCCGGTCAAACCCGACCCCGAGGAGCATACCGGACTTGGGTTGACCTCGGAATCGACCAAGATGAGTTCCAAGCGACTCCAGGTCACTTTGGGACCAAATTGGGAAAAGTTGACTTTTCGCCGAAAAAGTCAACTAACAAAGTACGAGCCATATGAGACTTTTCCAAGGCTCAAAAGGCTTAATCGTCGTTACGGTTAGCTTCGTTGGGGCGTTTCCTTTAAAATGAGGGTATTTTGGGAAAAGGTCAAACTTGGTCAAACACCAATTAATGACTTAATTAATTTTGGGCTGAGATATTTTGAGGGAGGATGAGTCATCATGGACACTTGGCATGAATGTGGAGGAGGTGAGGAAAATGGGAGAGAAAGACACTCTTGGCCTTATTCTATCACTAGATGACAAAAGGCCTTTAAGGGGGTTTTAATCGTTACCCTTTTAGGTTAAAGCCCACATGTGACCATTTTGTCTTTCATTTCACCCCCTTGGCCGAATACTAGAGAAAGGGAGGAGTCTTGCTTCCTCCATTGATGAACACTTAAAGAAGAAGAAGAAGAAGAAGAAGAAGAAGAAGAAGAAGAAGAAGAAGAAGAAGAAGAAGAAGAAGAAGAAGAAGAAGAAGAAGAAGAAGAGGAGGAGGAGGCCATCTCTACTCCAAAATCCTTAGTTTTTCTCACATTCCTTCTTCCCTTTCCATTCTCTACAGTATGAACTCAACCATTTCCATTTTTGAAGATCTTTGATTCATGGGTATTGAAGGGATGTCTTGGAATTGGAATGGGTCTTGTTGGAAACAAGAACCCATGGTGGGTAATGGTAGGAAATGCAAAGTTTGGTAGGAAATTGTGGATTTTTGGAGTTGGAACCCTAATTGGAGAATTTGGGGCAAATGTAAAATTGGACTAAACTAAGGGAAATTGGAGTGAATGGTTGATGAATTGGGGACCTACACCTAATTTGGAGCATTTTGACGGGAGTTGGGAATTTTACGGCGACCGGAAGCTCGCCGGAGGGCCAGCCAACCCGTGACCGGCGGTGTCTTGGGCGGCATGCACACCGAGACGGCGGATGTCTCGGGAATCGGGCTGAAGCCTCGGGAATCGGGTCGGATCCTCGATCGGGTAGGATTCTCGGGTCGGGCCGGGTTCTCGGGCTAGGTCAGGTTTTCGGATTCCGGACCCGAAAACGTGACCTCGGGCTTCGTGCATCGGGTGCTCGATGTCGGGTTGGTTTAGTCGCCACTTTAAACCGTTTAAATTGAAATGGATTCGTCGGGGTAATAAGACTTTAACTCGGACTTGAACTCGTTTTGATTTATCTCATCTCGTGGTATTTTAGACTTCGACTTCGTCCGAGAAGGAGGAGGTAGCTAGCCAGGACGTCAGCAGTTAAGAGTATTTGAGCGTTGGATAAATTGAGGTAGGGAAAAGTCGTAAAACTCCACTCTTAATTTAAGAATGCTAATAGTATGCCTATAGGATAATTAATAACCGGAAACGTCCTAGTTTGCATATAGGATGTGATTCACTAGATTAACCGTTTTTCAATTACAATAATAACCGGACGAGTCTAGTTCGCATATAGGATGTGATTCACTAGATTAATCGCTTTCAATACTTTGGAAAATTGTCGTGCTGGTAGATTGGCCATGTCGAGCCTTAGGATTGCTTGTTGAAGGTACTTTGTGTTGATTGTTCGTTCTTAGTATTGTTGCATGTCCTGTCTTTAGGATAATATGAGGGTCACACTAAAATAGATGAATTAAGATGATTGTAATATGAATGATTGATCCGTGTTATGATTGGTCGAATGAATGAAATGAATGTGATGTGATTGGTTGAATGGTTGTGTGAATGGGTATTGATTATGCCTAACGGTATGATCGGGTGAGTGATAGAACGATAGTTGTGATTGGTAAGTAATGCCGGTAAGCTTGGTTTGACAATGTGTGTGGCGTTATTGTGCTTGACATGCTATTGTATGGTTTGAGTGTGTACCCCGAGGTGGACATGCCGGGAAGATACCTAGTCCGATGTGCGGTTCTGGTATGGTATATGAGTGTGCACCCCGAGGTGGACATGCCAGGAAGATACCTAGTCCGATGTGCGGTTCCGGTATGGTATATGAGTATGTACCCCTATGTGCGTTTCCGGGAAGACGTCTAGGCCGATGTGTGTTTCCGGTATGACGTGTGATTGTTTATCCCGAGGGAGTAGTTCCGGGAAGATATCTAGGCCGATGTGCGATTCCGGTACGATATGTCACTTGGTTCACCCCGATGATCTGTTGTCCTTTGGGGACATTTTTGGGACTTCCGACGATATGTGTTCCTAGGGAACGTTTCCAGGAGCCCCGATGATTGTGTCTCCTCTGGACCGAGAGGCAATTTGATATGATGTACAATTCAGTGTACGGATCAGAGTCTTATGGTTTGATCATCATTATTTCGGTATTTGTGCGTTTCTTTAGTTGGTTCCTTTGATAATTTCGTTATCTTTCCATTGATCTCTTTGGTGTGTTACCTTATTTAAGTATTGCAATTCTTGTTTATCTTTAATTAGTGTCTGTTGAATAACTGTACTAATCGGTTTTGTTACTAAAACGGGGTTCCTTTACTTTACTACTTTTTCCTACTGAGCGTAAGCTCACCCTTTTTTTTTACTGTCTGTACAGGTTTTCTTGATGAGTAGACCTAGAAGTGGTCTCAGGGATCAGGAGCTCCTTGAGGTTTTGGGAGATGTTATGTTTTAGAGGCGTGCTGTGCTTTGTACCAAACTATTTTTTTCTGTTATTCTGTTAGTTTGAGCATTTGACTCTTATTGTTGAACTGAATTTAAGTTTTGCGAAGTTTGTATTATTAATTTCCTTTTTACTTATTGTTTAAATTATTTTCCCTAGTTCACGTCTCGGGTCCGGTCAAAACCGGATTTGGGGCGTGACACGCCTCATGGGAAAGTAGAGAAGACGGTGAGGGGGAACGGGGTATCGAAGATCCTGAGGGACCTCGACAGTAATGGTGATGGGCGATCCATGAAACGGGAATCCCTTCCTAGGGAAATCCCTGATTCTTTGTTTGCCAGGCGTTGTTCCTGCAAAGACAAACACAAACAAAAGAAAGGAGGCCCTTCCGATTAGCCAGGTCCCCTAATCGTGAAAGGGGCCAAGGCGGCTGCAGTGTTGGAGGCCAAGGAAAAGGACGCGCCGATAGTGGAGACCGTAGAGAAGCCGGAGGCGAGAGGGGGCGGGGAGGTACAACCCATTTTTGTCGAGGAGGGACTCGTCGAACCCTCGGAGGCCCTGGCAAAGGCGCAACCCTAAACCACGCGTTGCCCGGAGCAAGAACCATAGCAAGGTCATGGTACGCTCGGGGACTTGGCGATCTAGGATTGAGAGGAAGGGGGACGATGTCGGTGCGTGAGGAGGAAGCAATCCAGGGCCGCCGTAGAGATCATCCCCGCCTCGGGACCACAATCGGAGGCGGCAACGACAGCAGGGGCGGCGGCGGCGGCGAAAACAACACAGACGGAAACCACCAGAGTTGCAGAGGAGGGACACGTCGGCGGTGGCGGGAGGAGGCCAACGTCGCGGTTGCTAGAGACGCCTCGAAGGGAGCCCTAGAAGAAAAAAAATTCGCATGAACCATAGGGGGGACACACGGGAGATGAAGCAGAGACGATAGAAATACAACCATGGCATAGGCCATGGAAGGATCCATGGCCATGACCGTGGTGTTTGGGTGGTGCGGAAAATGTTTTCTCCAAACTCTAGCAGAACGTTATGACTCTGGTTACGAGTATCCTTAAACTAGATTGTTAGTTTATATTTGACGAAAATATTTATAAAAAAAATTAAAATTTCCATCTTAAAGAAAATTGGTTTTCCCTTGAATTAAAAAGATTTAAAAACTAAAAGTAAATCAATTTTTAAAACTTGAAAAAAATATATAGGGTGTAGATTAATTTTTAATTTTTTTGAAGTGTAATGTTTTTTTAGTATATATATAATTTATTAATTAGAAAAATATGATACAAACGCAAGCATAATCGTAAAAACTAAAGTAATATCGAAAATAAAAGGGTGAGACAGAATTCTTGACACGTAGGTACCAGACGCTTACCCTATAACTAGAGACCCTACTAATCTAGGGACAATCTAGTGGATTACTACTTTGAATCGTTGTTTTGTGAGTGACACGAGGTTCGTTTCTTGACTCGATCTGAAAATGCTCTGGATATTTGATATGGGGGTTTGAAGGGATAACGGGCATCTAGAGAGAACACCAAGAAACGGGAGAACCATAATGTTGGATTTACACCGACCTAGGTAGGGCGAGGTGTGCGTCCCCACACACACCTCGGGGGGTTAGAGTCTCAATCTAGCGGATGGGGTTGGTGCGTCGAGTTTGCACCGTGATCGAAAAGAGCAACTGTTGATTCTAGTTTCCCTGACTCCGATCAGGGGTGTTAGGGTCCTCGATCCAGTGGATGGGGATGGAGCGCCTCTACATAGATTCCTCAATTGATCGGGTGCACCACAGTCCTAGCGTTGGGTCTTGGGTCGGGCCATTATTGATCTTGGGTGATCGTCATGCAACTGAGAAGATGTGTGATCTAAGTCGATTCATAGCAGAGAATTAGGAAGTAGGCATGCGACGGAGGCGGCACAGGAGGCAGAGCCAACGACTCTAGTAGTAGAGGAGGCGAGGACGATGGAAGAAGAGGAGTGGTGGTGGCTTTGGTGGCAGTGGAGGAGGTGGCGGTGCTAGGTCGTGAGGGATGGTGGATGAGGGCGACAGTGGTACACGAGGAGGTGGTGGGGCTCAATCGTGTGCGGTTGTGGGATAGCGGAATGTCATGGTGGTGGGGTGGCGACCGATGCGCAGAGAGGGATGAAGGTCAACGGTGGTGGTGTTGATGCCATATGGTGGGAGGAGTGTTACTGTTATTGTGGCTACGATGAAAATGGAGAGAAAAGTGGGAAAGAGAAGAGCAAATACTAAATGCTACGAAAAAGAGCTCACAAGAGAGCAAAAAAAAATTGAAAGTATAATGTTCAACACCCTTATACTAAAAATATATAAAATATTTGATATATTAAAATTATAAAAAAAATAAGGACGAGAATTATTTTATTATTTATTTTTAATAGGAAAAGACAGTAACTTACCCTTTAATTTTGATCCACACTGAACTACCCATTGTTTAAAACTGATAAATATAATATCTAAATTTTTTGTCACCAACTTCTATTAGTAAAAATAGACGGAATATTCTATTATAATAGTCATGTGACACCATGTGTTGTTAAATGGAGAGTGAAATGACTATTTTGCTATTACTCACTTAACCCTTATGGATTTTATTGGAAAATTTATCATGTTGTCCTCCCTTATTAATAAATAAAACTCATAAATAATAATAAAAAATAAATATTTTAAATTAATAAATTGAAAAATAATTCTATTCTAGAAAGATGTCATCTATTTTTGGATGAAAACACTTAAAAAGTCCATAATACCCCTAACTAACAATCAAATTTTCAAAAGCATGCAATTGGTTTTCAAATTTTCTAAAAAAATCAGTTTTTAATGTCACAAAATGCATTCTAGGGTAGTGAGGTGCCATAGGAAATAATTAGGGTATGAAAGTGAAAAAAAAGGCATTCTAGGGTAGTGAGGTGGCACGAAAAATAGTTAGGGTAGTGAGATGAAAAAACCCACATAGTTAGGGTAGTGAGATGAAAATATCCCAAAAATAAATAAACTTAAATGAAAATGGGTTAGTTGGTGGTTGAAAATTAAATAGACTAAAAGTAAAATGGACTTAACCTATAAACTTATATAATTTCGGTAAAAGATGTTGAGCCGAGGCAGGGCATAAAGCAAGTAAATGTAAATTAAATCAGTTTCCACTAATTTTCAAAAATTTAGCTGAATTGGCCTTACCACGGTGGGTGCTCTCTAAAGGCATTCTTAGAGCGCCCATAATGGTGGTCCAAAGTCAGTCGGAATTACCGTCGATTCGATCAAAAAGGTGAAGTTTTCGCTTATCTCTTTCAGATTCTCTCTCGATGGTTTTCAAATCTATAAACTATCATTCTCGTCGATTCTTTCCTTACTCTCTCTTCTCTCTTGATTTTTTTAGCGTAAGGTGAAATTTTATTAACTTAGATTTTGTACATATTAGTGCATTAGGAATAAATTCCTGACCACGAAGAACAGACATAAGACACAATGATGTCGCAGTTCTTGTTAAACTATGACCATCATCGACGGTTTGGAAAGAGTGCCACAGAGGCTACATAATAGAATTAAAACTAAACGAAGTAGACTACGACTTCTCGAGGTCTTGCCTAAATGCTGCATGCACAGTATATGATCGAGCCTACAATCATCCACTTTATTGGGAGGCATCGCTCTTACCAGGGAGCCCTTCTAGGGCCAGTCCCTAAAGCACTGAATTCCTTTCATTTCTCCATGTGGGAATGCTTTCCCGCCCACTCTTGATCCTCTTGGGGTTCATCAGCAGAACCATGTTTCACTCCTCCAACTACTGCCTCTGTACCAGACCCAAACACAGTTCCAGGTCCACTTCTATCTCTGTGCCCAAGTAGGATCGGGTTGTCAAGCTTCCGGCTACCAGAGATCCGACCGATCACTAGATTTTTCCAGCCCGGATCCACCGAACAGGGCTGGATTGCGCCCCTAGGACTCGCACCATTAGGTACAATAGTCAGGGATACTATTGGGCCGCTGCCTCGATACAACGGTCCCTTAAGTGCAGTAGTCGCAGATACCGGTTTCTAATCTTTCGCGTATACCTTCTTGTCCAGATCCCTTTGATATTCCAGCATAGAAGAATCGAACCGCAGGGTTCCCGCCACCTCCCGAGGACACTCCTTGATGCCATGTCCAATCATCCCATAATTACTACAGAAATCAGGTAACTTAGAGTATGTGAGAGATACCTGAATTGGTTCGGGAAATTCCCGAAATCAGAGCAGGAGATGGCGGCGCAAGGGACGTTCCATCAAATGCCATAACCGAATCCGAACAGTTCCTCCTCAACGTTCAGCCCCAACACCGAGCCGATTGTTTCCCCGTTGTCTTGGTTCGCACCAAGTGAGGAAGACTGTGAGCATGGGCCCAGAGCTGGAGCCGATCCAAGGTCGGAGGCTCCCTAGCAATCAGATCCAAATCCCCAAGGAGGAGAGGCCGTCCGTCAAAGCACCAAGGTTCGTTTCTACGGACCCACGTGTGCGCCTCTTCCATCTCAAAGTAGAAGCCGAATACCCCTGGTGATTACTCGGCCTTCCCCCATGCCCTGGTGATTACTCGGAGTAACACGTCCTTTCGAGGTGGTTTGGCCGCCCCCAATTTTTCCATCATAGCAAATTGTTGGCGTGCCAACAACGAGGGGCTTAATGATGCACTCGACATTATGACCTCCATCTCCTCTTCATCTCCTAGCGAGCAGGCCGAGAAGCCGTCCTGAAGAGTGTTGAGATTAATCTCTTGGGGTGGCCCCGCCAGTGGAGGCTCCGAGGTTAAACTAGTGTCTCTGGATTTGAAGACTCGTCGACGACGAGCAATTCCCAGGGGTAGACTCAGAGCAGTAAGGATGATGGGGATCCGGTCAAAGTTCGGTGTACGTCCTCCCCCACAAAATTCCCGTAGTACCGTCCGCTGGTGCCTCCATCGGAGCTTTCCCTCGGTTGGGATCACGATAGCGTGGAGAGGAGGGAACCTGTCCGGTTCTATGTTCCTCGAGGCCGCCGCCGCAAGAGTAGATACAACCAGGGTAGCAAAGTCGGGAGGGACCTCAGGGGCCAGAGGCTTAACTGAGGCTGCCCCCTCTCCGTCACGACCACCGATCAACGGTTTGAAAGGGCGACGCCCTAGGGTTACTTGCATAAGACGCAAGAGCGGCTTCCGTGTCTTCAGGTAGAGCCTCAGGCGTCGGAACCCTAACCGGTTCTACTTCTGGTGGAGGGGAGTCAGTTGTAGCCGCGACTACTAGGTCGGTTGGAGGGTGGGGAAGCGGAGCCCTAGGCTTTCTTGAGGAAGACGCAAGCCCTAGGTTTTTATGCGGCCGACCCCGACGGGGTTTGATCACCGGAGTTGCTTGGCCAAGGGAGAAGGAGCCCTCCGTCATGACCGGAGAAGAGAGATGGGGGATGAGAGGGAGAGTAGAGGACGTCTTGGGCGATTGGAATGACTTAAGACGTCTCCTTATCGGGGGGCACCACGCCCGAGGAAGGACGAGGGTGCGGTACAAGTACCGAGGGCTACACCTGGCCAACCGTCGACGGGACATGTCCACCCTGGACAGACATGTCGGCGACGACGACGACTGAAACAGAAGAGACCATAGAGCTAGAATTTCTCGGGCAGAGGTTCTCGACAAGCGAGAGAGAAAATTTATAGTCTTTTTTTTTCTTTTAACGTTTCTTTTCTTGTCATACGTATATTTTCGTTAAAAATGATCCTTCAAACTTAATTACCATTAGGGATGAACAACCAATCCGACCCAGTTGTAGATGCTCTTAATTCCATTTTCTCAATTCCTCTTTTTTGTTTCAAGTTACAACCACGTTTAAAAGACGTCTTTTGTTCACCCATGGAAACTGTTGAATTCAAGCGTCAAGAGTCGATTATTTCGATGACCCAGGTTCAGCGGTAATGCCATCAACATTCAACACCCACCATCGCCACTGCTCACTAGTATTTCTTCGCCATGGAAGCTCCTGTCAGGAATTTCAACCCCTTAGCTCTCAGTCGCCGTCTCTTGTTCATCAAAACCACCACTGCTCGTTCTCCCAGATTCACCCCCAAACCCCTTCCGCTTCCTAGCCGGAAACATGCCATTTCTACACCCCGACACCCTTACGCTCGCCTGCAGCCTTCCTCATCGCCCAATCCAAACCCTTTTAGCCTTTTCCTATCCCTCTCCTTCTCCTCTCCTCAGTCCTTCACCTCTTCTTCTCCGACCAATCAATTCACCCCGCCTGTCTCCCACTCGAACGCGAGCGGTTGCTTATGGAACCGTGCTCCGGGGACGGCCGATGGACGGAATGCGGTTGTGTTGGGTGGCAAACGGAGTGTTGTGACGGTGGTTTTACTGGGTTGGCTCGGATCGAAGCCGAAGCACCTCAAGAGGTACGTGGAGTGGTACAATTCGAGGGGATTTGATGCGGTTACTTTCGTTGTTGAGGTGAGGGAGGTGCTGTTGTTTGATTTGGGCAAAAGTGTCCAGCGGCGGGTCGAGGCGCTGGCTGACGAGCTGGCTTCGTGGGTTTCGGTCAGTGAGGAAGATGGGAGTGATAGGTGTTTGATTTTTCACACTTTCAGCAATACTGGTTGGCTTGCGTAGGTTTTTTCATTTGACTCTTTCTTATGGTCTCATTGTGCAGAGTTTAGTCATTAAGTCAGAACACTGTCCGTTAGTTATTGTGAACTACTATAAGTTTTTTTGGGTATTGCCATTGCAGCTATGGGGAAATTCTGGACAAGTTTCAGGGGAGACATGACCTGATGGAGAAGATTAGAGGGTGTATTGTTGATTCAGGAGGTGGGGACCCATTCAATCCACAGGTATTATGGTCACAATTCTGTCAAAATCCAAACTTGTCCCCTGAATTACCAAGCACTGGAAATTATTATGTATTACCCAATAATGAGATTTACTTGAAAGTTCCAATAATTAGAGAAATACATTTGCACATGTGCTGGTTGTATTATCTGGAAGTTAGGAGCTTGGAATTGATAATGTGCTGATCTTAGGCTATGCTTGGTAGACGAGAATGGATTGGTCATTCCAGCTTTTTTTATTCCCTTCTTAACTATGGTAAAGCCAAGAATGGATAGAAACCATTCCATAAGGAGAGCTCGTCCTAGTTATTTTTTTCCTTCCAGATTTTTCTCTATCTCAACCTATGGAATGGGTAAACCTAGAAAAGTAAATTTATCATAATACTCCAATCAAGAGTTCATCTTTTATTAAAATTTGAAATTATCCACCCTTCATAGATTTGGGCATGTTCTAGCTTAAATATGTTTTGAATGCATTGTCCTTACTTGATCAACTATCTTTTCTTTTGCAAGCAAATTGAATAAAGTTGAACTTAAACCAATCTCTTATTCTTGGAACCGGTTTAATTTTCTTGGTCAGTGACCGTATTGTTTATATAGTTCAATAGTTGTCTTCTACTATGTTCTTGGTACTTATTCTCTAAGCACTTAGTTTGATTGTTCACTGACACGATTGCTTATATAGTTATGTTCCACTAAGTTTTTGGTACTAATTCTCTAACTTAGCTCTTGGTTTGTCATGTTTTATTTATTTATTTATTAAATTTATTAGTTTAAAGTAATAAGAAGGGTTAAAAATATTCAACAACACAATCTTAAGTAAGGTGGCTGGAGTAAGTGGGAGGGTATGCAGTGAGGAGTTGGAACTGTTGGTTAGTTTGGCGTAAGTTAAAGTTTTGTAAATTGAATGGGAGATGTAATGAGTTTCTTTTGATTAAATAGATTGCCTTTACCTGATAAAAGAAATCTTGCTTCAAACTTCTAAGTATTGTCATTAACTATTTCATATTTAGCTTTCATGATATCATCATATATACCCATTTGTAAATGCATTGCACATTTTTTTTCCGAGTTTGCTATACACTATTAACAAATTCATTGAAAAAAACACAATTTGAAATATTTATATAAATATATGTAAGGTTATATGTTAAAAGTGTACACAAAAAAGTTATACCAAACAATAGAATATACTTTGCAACATAAAATTTGTTCAGACTTTGTACCAAATATATGGCATGGAATGGTCATTCCTATCCTTTCCAGCAAACCAAAATAGCCTTAATGTTTATTAATTAGGCTGTTCATGAAGTTATGAGGTCGAAAACATGATACACTTAACTACAAAGTCTTATACTCAATTCTTCTGTCTTGTGAACTTGATTTGCTGAATGCTTATTTGGGATCACTAGGAAGTGGCTGATAATTTCTTGTAGCAGCATTTTATTCTCTGAATTGTGAGAGCCTCTTGCACTGGTTCACCCTTCTTTATTTATGGTTGACCTAAGATACTGATAGAGCCTAGTGAATCATAATTTTTTAAAGCTGTCAAAAGGGTCCAGAGTAATGGTTCTGGAACATATACATTACTGCGTTCTTGAAGATGTCTGAAGATTATGAGCATGGAGTTTGTGCTTTGCCCCAAATATAATAATGCTATGACATGTGAGTTACACATGTTATTTCATCCCTTCTTTTGGTGGGTAAATAAGAACCAGTGTTTTTTCTGTTGGCACCCCACCACCTACAAGGTTTGAAATTTGAACCAAAGATCTAGGGTCAACGAAGCTCAGCTATCTTAGTTATACTTGATTTTAGAAACTACCTTCTAGGCATATATTTCTCAATCTATAACAAACTTCCACCACACTGACATAATGTTCTCTAATAAAATAGTTCAGGCTAAGCATTTGGTTAACGTTATCACAAATGTGTTCAAGGAAGCCTTTTTCTCGAGATTGTATGGAAATCTTCTTTTGATGCATCAACAAGTGTAGAACTCTAAGTTGTTTTACTTATTCTGAATTAGAAAGGGCAAATTTTCTTAAGATTTTTGGATCTAATGTACTTGAATTACGAAGACTAGCTAATCTTTTTGCACTATATCATATATTTTCTCTATGGCAGGTGTGGGCAGCTGGATTTTCTGCTGCCTTGTTGAAAAAGCGTAGTGTAGCAGGGTCCCCTACAGTTGAGCTCAGGGAACCAAAGACATCAGAAATGCAAGTGAATGAGAAAAAGATGCAAGATAAGGAACCTATGGTGATTGAAACTGTGCTTCTATTTGTGTTGGAGAAGTTCTTCTCATATATTCTGAATCTTCCTGATGTGGACAAGTAAGTATCATTCGCCTTCCATATATTTTTCTTATGTGGACAGTCAATACACACACATATTAGTTACTGAAGGCAACGGCGTCAAATACTGTTTACTGTTCAGGAGGTTGAAAAGAACTGTTTCTATCCTGTCAAAGCAGCAGCCTGGTTGTCCACAGCTTTATTTGTATAGTACAGCCGATAAGGTAATTCCATTTCGGTCGGTAGAGTCACGCATGGAAGAGCAAAGGATGTTAGGGAGAAAGGTCTACTCCTTTAACTTTGGCTCGTCCCCTCATGTGGACCACTACCGGACTTTTCCGGATACGTATTCATCAGTTCTCCAAAACTTTTTAGACAAGTGCTCGGCTGAAGTAAAAGAGACACACTAACATTCATCTGATCTCAATAAGCTAGTGCGGTATGATGAAACCCATCTGAGAAATATTATCAAGGCATCAATGTCAAGGTTGGATTTTACAGTATTCAATCTTTTTTATAATTGTTACATGACTAGTTTCTCTAAGGTAATAATTCTGACAAAAAAGGTGCTTAGAGTGATTATTCTGCATATCTTGAATTGGTTTATTTACTGTTTATGTACTGAATTTGGTGCAGGCAAGGACTGGAGGTGGTATCAAGCCAGTACCCTTCTCCGTATCTCCTTTATTCATGATTGTGATGTTGGAGCTGGAAAATTTGTTGGGTTGTGAAGTCGTCAAGTCTTTTTTAGTGGGGATGCACCAAATATCAAGCCTATATTTGTTGGATGTTTAACATGCAATTTAACTCAAAATCTCAAGTTGATGGATAAAGATTTCTAGATGTTTGTCAAGTGATTCCTAAATCTATATACCATAGATGTTAGACACTTCACAGTATGGTGTAAAATATTCCAAATAAGTATACCACATCTTGAAATTTTTAAGTAGGTATGTTTTAGAGCATCTACTATGGCAGTCTCCTAAGAAAAACTGTTAACATCGATTAATTTTGTTGAACATATACAGTGGAGTTTTATGAGGTTGTTTCTGACTGTTCATTAAGTTAATTGAAAAGAGAGACCAGAGGAGGGCGTACTGTCACATTGGGGAGGAGCTTACAGTGGGGAGTGTAGACTATTACAGTGGAGAGGCTGCTCGACTGCCTCTGTATGTATTACAAATGCATATCTGAAGTTGTCACGTTTAACAGATGATTATCTTGAAGTTGTCACGTTTAACCGATGATTGCCCTGAAGTTTAAAGTTAACTGATGCATACCCTGAAGTTGCGAGTTGTAACTCAAAACCCCTCCGTCAGCTACCTCAACTATATTTCAATAATTATGTTAAAAAAATTATTGAAAAATTATTTTTGTTATATATATATATATATATTTACTTATTAAATGACTTTATTTTTATTTAAAAAATCACTTCATTTATATTTTAAAAAAAATATTTAAAAAATCACTGAGGGTATTTTCGTCATTTTAGCTGACAGAGGGGGTTTTTAGTTACAAGTCGTAACTTCAGAGTATGCATCAGTTAACTTTAAATTTCAGGGTAATCATCGGTTAAACGTGCCAAGTTCAGGATATGCATTTATAGTTTACACTTGTGTTTTTTTCAGCAGAAGGAACATTGTTATTAATAACTTGAGAGTAACATGGAGAAGAATAGTGGGAAGGCGGACCATCCAAAAGTAATTATACACATAATTCTCTAATTATAATCTAGGTATAGACGGTTTTGACAAAATGGTCAAGTGCTAATTCCAAGAAACTACCAATAAGAAATAGAGACATCAATCTCGACTCGATTTGAAACCAACCATGAGTTTCTAGATGTAGCTGGATTGTCAAAAATTTCGATAAAGTACTTAGTTTGGATAGGGAACTCAATAACTGGTGGAGGAACCCCAAAGAAGGGCCGAGTTTCAATTCCTCCTTTGCAATTGGAGACCTTGAACATGTGAAATGGATCTCGATGAGATTGTTTCCTAACCCTCAGCCGATACTCTGTATAATCTTTAGTTGCTTCCACCATTTTTCTAGCTAGGATTTTCTTCAATTTAATGACTATAAAGAAAGGATGACTCGCCCCATTTTTAGTTGGTCCGAAAACTAGTGGCTTTTGAGGGAACCCCTTAAAGAACTTGATTAATACACAAATATGCATTTATTTAATAAATTAATGTAACCCTTGTTGAGATTAGACATCATTTAATTAATTATAAACAATTATCAGCTATAATTAACTTCAAAATGCATTTAAATGCGACACTTGTGTATTACAAAAAGACGTGAATTTAAGTACCAAAGAATAATCAAGTGCATTGTCTTCCACCATCACCACTGTTGAGATCTCTGACTTCCGGTACCCCCCCCCCCCCCCCCCCCCGTCTTTTGTCTTTGTCCGAGGCACATCAAAGTACCGTCTGTGACGGTTCTGGTATTAAAAGGCTCAGTGAACCATTGTTCATTCATACTGACCTTCCGTGATCGAGGAACATATTCCTCGATACACAACAATGTAATCGATTCTAAAAGTTATAATACTGCACATTTCGCTAAAAAAGGGCTAAATACAATTTTGTATCTTAAGTTTGGTCTATGGACATTAAGGCTCTCCATGTTTGGGAACGATTATTTTGGTACCATATTATTCGGTTCACGAACTTTTTTTCGATTTGGGGTTAAATTTTATTTTACTCTTACTTATCAAACCTTTTTAATGTTAGTGATGAAATTACAATTTTATCCTTGTTTAATAATTCATAAAATTTAAAATAATTAAAAATTAAATTAATAATATTAAAAAACTAATAAGACATTTTCTCTAAACTGTAGCCCAGAGCTTCTTCTTCTTTGTAGCCGCCACCATTGTTTTGCAACTCCCTTTTCTCCACAACAAAACCCCATTCTCTCTACAACATCCATGGTTCTCTTCTCTATCATTCTCATTGATGTTGTCGCTAGACATGTCCCCAGACACGGTATGACATGTCCCCAGGTCCATCGACGACCTTTATCAAGTCGTCACGATGGAGAAAGAAGACTCCTCGACCTTCTCATATGCTTCCGCCTCCGCCTCCTGCGTCGCTTACGTTGTCCTCAAAGTTGTTGCTCCCACCGTCGCCGCCTCTGCCTCCTGTGATGCCTCAGCCTTCATCTCCAACACCGCTTCCCCAAACCCCACCGTTCTCCAAGCCGCCACCCTGCCCGTCACCACCACCACAACCACTAAAGCACATCCTCCCATTCCCTCGATTTCCTCCCCCACAGTTTATGAGCTTGTGAGATTCAATTGCATCAGTAGCCATGATTCTCTCTGTAGGCGATACTAACTCTCCACGGCGAAATCGATGTCCCTTCCAACCAATCCACATGCCACCACCATCACCGCCGATTCCGAATCCTGAGCCACTGCCTTAGCAGCCACTAGCTGCGTCATCTCCTTCTTTGTCAGTAGAGCTGTTGTCATCATCTACCATCAGAGTCGTCATTACTACCACCGGAGCCACCACCACCACCTCTAGTGCCACTAGAGCCGCCATCACCTCCTCTCCTATCACTAGAGCCGTGCCGCCCTCTCCATACATAATGAGGCGATGGATGAGTAACGAGGTGTGTATGTGGATACAGACCTCTCTCTATAAAGGTCGGACCTTGACCGACACCTTGATTCCCCCATTCCCCAGAGTTCTCCTTGGATGTCTGCTCCCCTTTTTAAACTAGTCCTTATCAATCGGGGCAAGCATTTTCAGGTCGAGTCATGAAATGAGTATTGTGAACTGCATGTAAGAACCGCCCCCGGTCGATCCCGATCGAACCGGTGATTTTTGGCGAAAGTTGACTTTTTGCTGGAAAAGTCAACAGATGACTCCGGGAGTCATTCAGGACCTTTCCGGGACCCAAAAAGCTTAGCCGTCGTTACGGTTAGCTTAGTTGGGTCGTTTCCTTTCAAATGGCTAATTTTGTGAAAAAGTCAACCCAGGGTCAAACTCGACCAAATCAAGAGTCTTATCGAATTAATTTAGTGTGCTGGATTTTATTAAGGATGGAAGTGGACCCCACATGGACACTTGTCCATGTTAGCTTGGAGGAGAAGAAATGGGTCTAGAAAGACCCATTTACCCTTAGTTGGACCAAAATAGGATGAAGGAAGCTAAAGGGCAAACTAGATATTTCTCACTTAGGTTTTAAGGCAACATTGGAAGGCATTTCAGCTCATTTCTATATTGCTGGCCGAATTTAGCAAGGGAGAGAGAGAGAGGGGGGGGGGGGGGGGGGGTTCCATGGAAGCTTGAAGAAGAAGCAAGGGGAAAAGTGGAAGGTTTAGCTTGATTTCTACCTCAAAACGTCTCAAAAACCTCATTTTCTTCTTCTATTCTCCATTCCCAAGGTAAAGCTTCTAAGCAAATTCATTTTTGTTGAAATTGAATTATGGGTTTGATAGAGAAAAGCTTGATGTAGTTTGGGTTTAAGGTTTTATGGTTTAGATGATGATTTTGTGAAGAAAGATGAAGGTTTTGATAGAAATCATTGGGTTTTTGTGTTGTTTTGATGAAACCCATTTGGGTATTGAAGTGTTGAAGTATTGGGTCTGTTTTGGAGGGTTGGGAGGTCATCAATGGGGTTTGGAGGTGGAAATTCGTGAAAAACGAAGTTGAAGGAGGAAGAAGAAGGTGTCTGCCCAGACTGGCACGCAACGCCGCACGGACCGGGCCAGGTACCAGGCCGGTGTGCCGCACGGACCGTGCCAGGTACCGGGCCGGTGTGCCGCACGGACCGTGCCGGGTATCGGACCGGTGTGCCGCGCGGGACGGGCCGGTGTGTCGCGTGGGACGGGCCGGGTAACGGGCCTATGGGCCTCGTTCCGGCCCATTTTCCCTTCAGCCCATGTCTTGATTTTTGGGCGTAATTTGGTTGTTTTCTCGTTAAACCGAAATTGAATTAGCTTTAATTCTCGGATTGTTTTGTGATCTTAGACGTTGGACCCGAGCACGGCGGAGGAGGCTTTTAGGCATCTCGAAGTGACTAAGCGTTTGGAAAGCGATCGAGGTAGGGAAAGTAGCGGATACCGGTTTAATTGCGGAAAGTTACTAGTATGCATATAGGTTGTGAATACTTGATTTATTGATAGAATTGCATGTAGAATGTGAGGAACGAGTGAGATGAGAGATAGCTTACGAGCCATGTCGTGCCGTAAGTTTGGGAATTGTCGTGCTGTAGAAATGCATGTGGGCCATGTCGAGCCCTTAGGTTTGTGTGTTGGTTGTGATGCTATGATTGATGATTGTGATGCTTGATATGTGGTACATCCGTGTTAGACTAAGAATCATGATATGGTATGCTCGGTGTGGCATGTTGGTATGTTATGACGAGTGTGACATGTTTGGTATGACGTGAACCAATGCTTGTGATATGATCGGGTGATTGATAGACCGATGTGATGTGTTGTGGTAAGATTGTTTGGTTTGGTATGTCGTTAGTTGAACTATGGTATTGTGGTATTGTTGAGACCTGAGGTGTATTCAGATACGATACCTACACCGAGGGGGTATGCCGGTGTAGGGTGGTATTTAGGCCGACGTTGTGGTCCCACGTACGTGGTCCCCCGATGTTACTAGTTCCGGTACGATACCTACACTGAGGGGGGGTATGCCGGTGTAGGGTATCTAGGCCGACGGTGTGGTCTGTACCCCGTTGCTGTGTGGTCCGGGAAGACATCTAGGCCGATGTTGTGTGATCTGGTATGATGTATCGTGATTTGTGCCCTGATGCCGTGTTCCGGGAAGATATCTAGGCCGATGTTGTGTGGTCCGGTACGATATGGTTGAGTCGGGTTGTGGACAGCCGACGGAGTTCGGGGACTGCTGTACGGGACGTGTGATTGCTTTACTGTGTGTTGTGTGCTTGATGATTGGATAAGTGATGTAATTTGAGTGTGATATTGGTCATGTAAGTATGAGTGTAGTTATGTGAATTCAGAGGCCGACGTTGGTTGTTGTGCCTTACTAGTATGCCCTAATTGGACGGTTACCCGTGGTGGTGAGCGGATAACTGATCACCTTAACTACTTTTTCCTACTGAGCGAAAGCTCACCCCTCTATTTTACTGTTCTACTGGTTTCGAGCGGATTTTGGTCTAGCGGGATTCTCGGAGCTTGGGAGCTAGCGAGGGTCTTAGTCTAGTATTGTCTAGAGACGTACTTTCTATTTTGTTACTAAACTATTTTTGTTGTGGTTTTACCGAGCTGTTGACTCAAATTGTCATATTTATCGGTTGAATTATCTTTTTGGAACTTATTGCTTTTATATATCGTTTTATTTATTATTGTTTCTCAGTCCACGTCTCGAGTCCGGTCAAAACCGTATTTGGGGCGTGACACTACAACTGAATAGTCACATTTGTGGAGCCTATCCACCAACTTTTCTCCCTGGTATAACCGGGTATATTATTATAGGTTTAGCGTCTGGTACCCACGGGTCACAACTCAAGTCTCTCCCTTTCTTTTCGTTCTCATTTCGATGTTTCTGTTATTGCCCTACTTTTGCTTTTGATTTAGCGTCTGTAATTCGCTATTAATATCAATAAAATGTTACCGAATGCTCAAAAAATATATATTAAAAATTAAAGAAATAATATTTGTAATTTAATTTAATCTAATCTAACATTAATCAAACTTAAAAATCTAATCTACCTTATAACCAATTCTAGATCTAAATCCTATCTTCCTCTCCACACCCACACCACATCATTTCCCGTTCATCTTCCTCTCTACGCCCACACCATCATCCGTTCATCTTCCTCTCCGACCTCACCTCATCGCCTTCGTCTCCGACGTCCAATGTGAGTTTCCAAGTCTTCTCCATACTCTCAATCTCTCTACGCGGCGGTAACGAGCTCGAAACCCTAGGTTATCCAAAGCTTCATTCAGATAGTGGTGAGGAGACCTATTCACGACCATTTCACGGTGAAAAGGGTGACGACTTCCGACCTCATCACGACGGTTAGGACTGTCTTTGACCCGATCTGCTTTTCCAAGGGTCTCCACCACCGTCGCGTGGTCTCCTCTGCAGTGGGTCTCTACTATGGACGACCTAGAAATTCTTACTTTGTTCTTATTGTTGTTTGTGTGTTTAGATTTTATATTGTTTGGAGAGTGGGGTTCCAAGTCTGGTGTAGTTTATTGTGCAATAAAGTTTTATCAAGACCGCTATAGTGAATGGGGGTTTTAGAATTATACACTCATATTGCCAGGAACATGAACATTTTGATTTTGGTTTCAAGTTCAATGGGCATTTTCTAAACATTTTACTTTTGGTTGTAAGAGCATCTACAATGGTTAGACACTGTGCAGTGTCTAGGAGCAGTGTCAGGGAGTGCTTTTTGGCTTCCTGACACTGCTCCTCCAATGGTAGTGTCTACACAGTGTCAGGAGCAGTGTCTACACAGTTCCAGTAAATTAAAAAAGCACCCAAATATTTGTAACACTTTTAATTAAACCCAAATACGAATTGCATAACAATATATTTATTACAAACAAAATAGAAATTACATTAACGTTGCTGATTAATATTTAATTGGGGCCGCCATCTCCAAATTTTGCCCAAATATGTTCGATGAGATCATCGTGGAGTTGGTGATGAATATTCTGATCCCGAATCCTTGCTCTATGGCCCAGGATACTGTCGTTGGTCACCGCTGGTGGTGGTCCTCCACGTACGGTGTGGTCCGAGACAACAAGATCTGCAAACGGATTAGTGGGCCACGACCTACGCTCATCCTCAACGATCATGTTGTGTAGGATCACACAAGAAGTCATGATCACTGCGAGTGAGCCCCTATCCCACATTCGACCCGGGCGAGTAACGATGTGAAACCGGGCTTGTAGAACTACAAACGCATGTTCGATGTCCTTCCTACACGCCTCTTGGTATCTAGCAAAGCATCGTTGTTTCGGCGTTTGTGGAGCAGGTATGGACTTCACAAATGTTGCCCAAGCAGGATAAATTCCATCTGTCAAGTAGTACGGGGTTTCGTATTCTCTACCGCTGATCTTGAACTTCACATCTGGGGCGAAGCCTTTTACTGCTTGGGAGAATAGTGTAGACCTATTGAGCACGTTGATGTCGTTGTTGGAGCCCGGTGTCCCGAAGAAAGCGTGCCAGATCCAAAGGTCTTGGGATGCTACGGCTTCGAGCATGATTGTGGGGACGTTCCCGTGGTCCCTACTTGCGAACTGTGCAGCACATGCCACATGATAGTTCTTCCAATCCCAATGCATGCAGTCCAGGCTCCCTATCATCCCTGGAAAGCCGCGCTCTTCGTTGATTCGCAACAACCATTTTGTATCGTCCACGGTCGGGCGTCGTAGATAGGTCCGCCCGTAAACCTTGATGACGCCAATGCAAAACTTCTTCAGGCAGTCCAGCACAGTGGTCTCCGCCATTCGCAAATACTCGTCGCAAGCATCCGCTGGACTTCCATAACAGAGCTGACGAAGTGCTACCGTGCACTTCTGGTGTGGAGTGAAAGAGTCCCTCCCCGTAGCATCCTTTCCGTTACGGAAGTAGGCGTACCGACCACTCAAACCATTCATGATCCGGAGGAACATGTCCCTCGACATCCGGAACCGTCGCCGAAATTGTTGGTCGCTGTACACCGGTTGAGGCGCGAAGTAGTCACGGATCAACCCTTCGTGTGCGTGCATCTTCACGGTTGCGCTCAATCACTTTCCGCTTGGGTCTCGACGACGACATTGAGCTCTCAGCCTCATCATCATCCTCACCCATTGGCTGTAAGGCTGCCATCAGTTGATCCTTTAATGCTTGTTGTGTTGCCTCCAGATACCTATCCATCGCGGCGTCTATTTCTTCTTCTGTCATTTGCTTCATTTCGTCTAGCGTTGGAAGAATCGCCATAAAAAAAATAGATTAGGAAAATTTATAGGATTTGGAGAGGAATAGATGAATAGAAGCTTGAAAGAAGAGAGGAGAAGTGAGATTTCAATTGGGGAAGATATGAATTTATAGGAAATTGTTGGGCACTATGGGAGTTGGCGTCGCCACGTGTCAGGATGTGACTGGCCAACCGACTAGCCGTTGGCGCCAGACACGACCGGCTGCGTCGTTGTCAGAACCAGCAACGACCAGCAGCAACGACACCACAGTGACGACGTCCAGACACGATCAGCCGTGCCTACGCGTCGTGTCAGGGCCGTGCCTACACCAGACACGACGTGTAGGCACGTCCCGTTGGAGCTGCTCTAAGCAACATGAACATTTCGATTTTTGTTTCAGAAACGCCTTTTGTTTTAAATCACATATCCAACACGTTCCAAATTGAGACTTGAATCCTCATATGGATTTGCTATCAGTGAGATGCGTTCCAAATGAATTAGGATTTGCTCATAATGTTTTATTTTGATTTGTTCTGGAATCATCATATGGAATTGTTGTTAGTGTTTTTAATGTTGATTTGTCCTTGTAGTACCAGATTTGATAGTTTTTCATTTTTCCACCGTCAAACTTATATTTTAATTAGTAAAAATACAGATGATAAGAAGTAATTGGTTTATTTTAAAAAAGTGTAATTAATATTAGAATTAGAAACAATAAGAAGGGTAAAATTAAAATTATAAGAAAAGATTAGAATAAAATAAGAAATATCAAAATTATATTTATAATTTTATAAAAAAAATTTTAGAAGTTTTTATAAAATAATTAATGAGTATTAAATAATATTTATTAATGATATATAAAATTAATAATATTATTATGCATTAATTAAAATATTAAATAATTTTTAATAATTAATGATGGAGAAGGATAAAAATATCTTTCAATTCATATGGTCTATTACTTTAAAAAAGAAAAGGGAAAATAGTTATTTTATGTAATTATGTTAGTTTTTTAAACCCAAAAAAAAAAAGATAACACCGTATCCTAACTGTGTTGGAAATGTTTTTTTCACGTCCTAACTGAGGGCATGGTTGTAAACGGCGCTAGGCGTTAGTCAGGCGGTGAATACCCCTAGGCGCTAAGCGGGGACTAGTCGGGGCCTAGGCGGATTTTATTATTTTATTGTTTTTAATTTTTAATATGTATATATAAGTAATAATAATATTTACCAACTTTTTAACTGTATTATTATTTATTTTTATTAAAAGACAATAGCATTATTTAAACTATTGTAATACCACAAATACGTATTAATATATATTATATTTTGAATCAGATCATAACTTTATTTTATATTTTGATAATTTAAAACTATATAAATTAACTCTTTGTTCAAAAATTAATTACTCTCGTAACGCATAGTCATAATCATAGGATAAGAATAAACATTAAGATAAGATTATGAGACAGTGAAAGGATAAAAATCAACTATTTAAATAAGATTTTGGGTTAATTACTATATTGATTTCGATTTTTTCATTGATTTTATTATTATTTCAAAAAGAATACCAATGGTCACGTCCATCCACGTGATGTGTTTTAGCTTTTTCACTTCCCAATGTCCTCTAACCTTTCTGTTTCTATCACTTCCCAATACGCATCATCCTTTCTTCCATCTCATTTTTCATTTAACCCTTGTCATTTTTTTTTTCTCTGTTCCAGAAACATGCAAAGCTTCTTCTTCAATCTCACTTTTCATTCAAACTTTGCCATTTTTTCCTCTATGTTCCAGCCACATGCAACGCTGAGAAGAGCATAATCCAACCGTAATTCATCTGTACTCATATTTCTTGTCTCCCTCTCCAACTTCGTCACTTGCTTTCCCGCCCGCCTAAGTCTGCACCTGGTCCAGGCGCCCGCCCACGCGCCTAGGCGCCCGCCAGGCCCGCCCAAACACCCAAAAGTCGGTTCCGCGACTTTCCACGCCCGACCCACGTAAATCGTGGCGGTAACCTCTTATTTGGTTCCTAGGCGCCGCCTAGGCGGGCGCCTGGGCCGCCATTTACAACCATGACTGAGGGTCACCTTTTGTTACATGTCCTATACCAAAGGTCACCTTTTGTCACATGTCCTATACAAAAGGTGGTTTTTTTTTTACAAAACATGAAAAATGACACCAAACAAAAGTGTTTTTTTGATAAATTTACACCACCTACCTCTTGCAGTGCACTGATAAACGCAAATTATACAAAAATTAAGAGGAAAAACCATCGAATGCGAACATGATACCCCTTTTTGGTGTCATTTTTCATGTTTTGTAAAAAAGAACCACCATTGGTATAGGACATGTAACAAAATGTGACCCTCAGTTAGGACGTGAAATACACCTTTCCAACACAGTTAGGATTCAGGGTTTTCCCTAAAAAAAGGTTTGTGGACTGAATAATAGGGTACCAAAATAATCGTTCCTAAACATGTGAGACCTTAATGTTTATGGACTGAACATAAGGGTACCAAAATGTATATAACACAATAATCAAACTATATTATAACAATTTTCAAGTTGACAAACAAATGTTCCACTAGGGTTCTCTCTCAGCCTCTTTTCTTCTACGCGTTGTAACCGTCGCCGGCCTCACTCATCAAGTCTCCCCCATGAAGGTCTCGTGTCCAACAATGGCTTCCAATGCTTTGACGACCCTCGTGAAAAATCCTTCACCTGAGAAAACTGCACCCACGCCGAGTCCTAAGGCGACAAACGGTGGGCTCGAGACAGACCCATGCTCTATCACATCGCCTCCCTTCATGCCTCCGGCACCAACTCGGCATTTTATAAAAATGGAGCGCATCAGGAGAGCCAAGCGTTTTGTCCACCTCTCCTCCACCCCTCGCTCTCAACCTCAACCCAAAATGTTCGAGGAAGATCCCTTCCTCTACCTAGACCACGATCCACAAAAAGGCCAAACCCTGACGCACCTCCCTGACCATATCCTGCCTTTCCCGAAAGGTGAGAAGGTGCGTGAACCATCACCTCCCTTAACTGTCTGTATCTTACAAAGGGCAACCCATCGCCCCACCAGTTTCTCAGGCTAGGGAGGCGTACGTGGTTGGTTCACCTATGCGTGCGAAAATGGAACTGTCCCCACCCGGTCCTAAGATTCCGGACCACTGCCCAACCTAGAGGACCTCATCCTATTTCGGTCCCAAAGACTTAAATCCCAATCTAAACTGGAGGAAAGAACGACAACCACGGTGGAGCCTCCTTACTATAGGTGCTGAATGGAAAGCCAACATAATGGACCCTCTCAAACAGCCTTGCACACCACGCCCGGACTATTAGCATGTCATCGTAACTACTGCACGATCTGGTATCAGATCAAGGGATGGAATCATTGCCTCTCTGAAACTTTCTCAGATGCATGGGTAGGTAGGCTGCACAATCCACAGACAATCCAACGTCGAACCACTCTCCCTCCTCTAGAACAGAGCATTTGGCCCCTCCTTGCCTCAACCCCGACCTAGGACCTCCTGCCTAAAACACCGTCACCAAGGGGGGCGGACTGCGTTGTGCTCACCCCGTCTATCCGAACCCTTGAGGGGGGCCGAACTCCTAACTTGGAGAGGCAGAGGCAACACAAGACCTGCAGCCTAATCCGGGACTACTACTGGACGACACAAGATCCTTGGAAGCTTCCGAGGCTCCCCTTGGAGCTCAAAGGTTGGAACTTCCGGGAAAAAGGAGTGCAACCCCGTTGGCCCCAACTACGACCAAGACGAGACCCTCCTTATGGTCTCGTCAGAATCCATGAATGATCCCTTTAGCAACGGGGTGTGTCAAGGGAAACACACCTCGCTCTACAACGTTCAGACCACAACTAAACTCCTGCTTCCCCCACTCTATGGGTTACTCCCTAGATGTCTGTTTTCCCATAAAGCGCCCCGGATTCGTAGTCCCTGGCATCTTCAGGTCGAGACTGTAATAACCACTCCCGGTCAACGCCAGTCAAACCTTCGAAAAACAGGAAAAATTAAAAATTTTTAAGACATACACTTAATTTCATGGAAAAAGTGCCCGGTCGGGGCCCAGAACGTCCGATTTTCGCGAATCTGATTGGAAAATATCTAACAGATATTTTCTCAAAAGGTGTGGGACGCACCTTGCCACTTGTCAAACTAGTAGTGGTGTTAGGTTTTGGGGGGGGGGGGGAATGGAAAGGATGACTTATGGGGGGTTCGGCCAAGGGAAAAAAATAGAAAAAAAGAAGAAAGAAGTTAGAGAGAGAAGGAGAAGAGAGAAAAGGAGAAGCAAGAGAAGAGATAGGGTTTGGAGCACTATTCACGAGCACTCCACATTTGGATCGTCTCAATGTTGCAAGAATCGAACTCCCCTCGTCTTCCTCTACGGTAATCACCAAACCGATCATCGTTTTACTTAATCTCAAAAGTTAGGGTTTGGTTAAAATGAGTGGTTTAGGGTTGTATTGAGGATTGGGGTTTGTTGGAGACGGTTTGGAGACGTTTGGAGGTGAAGGAGGACGTTTTCCGGCGACCGGGAGCTCGGGAGGAGCTCCGGCCACCATAGGGGGTGGCCGGCCACCATGTGAGGTGGCTGGCCGGAGCAAGGGCCGGCCACCACCATGGTGGGCCGGGCCCACTTGAACCCTATGACCCACGGCCAAGGTGGGCCGGGTGGGGCCCACGTGCTCGGGTGATCGGGTTTGGTGTTCGGGTGGTTTAGAACGTTCCCCGGACCATTTATCCATAACCGAATCGAAATTTGGAATTAAATTGGAAAAGTTGTAATTATCGGGTTTAGAAACTTTAAACGTTAATTAATTGACTCGGAAGTCGGAATTCGATTCCGTCGAGTGCATAGGAACCCTTGAATTATTCTAAGACCGTAGAAACAAAAACGGGAATTTTTGGAGCCCCGGAAGGGCATTTCCAAAACCCGGGCAGATTCGCCATGTCGGGCGAATCGGGCCTTTACAGGTCCTTTATTGACAATGTCGAGTAATTGGGAAGTTTGGGAGTGATTGACATTGTCGGGGTTACGTTAGGGCGTTAAGTTTATTGAATTTCAGTTTATTCCTGCGAGTTTAAAAGTGCCTTAAATTTGTGTTCTTTTAGATCGTGCTGCGGACCGAGGCAAAGGATAGCTAGGCGAGTGACTGAGATCACGCCGGGACTTATTTGGGCACTTTTTGAGAACTTATACGAGGTAGGGAAAAGTAGCCGGATCTCGGCCCTGACTAGGGAAAGTTAACAGTAGAATTGCATGTGACACCGGGGTGTCGTGGGTTAAGTAGGTTTATTTGAATATTAGAAAGGAATGATATGGGCACGTAGCGAATATTAGAAAAGCATGTGATACTTAGTAGTGTCGTAGGAACAGAGAACTTAGCGATATTAGAATTACTGGAGGCATATGACCATGCCCGGAGGTTGATTGTTTAATTTATGTCTTGGGTGGCCATGAGAGCCCGTGTTTTATTGTTGGTGTCTGGGGTGGCCATGAGAGCCCGTGTTTTACGGTTGGAGTCTTGGGTGGCCATGAGTGCCCGTGGGGTTGTTGAGCCCGTGAGTTACTATTGGTGTGTCTTGGGTGACCATGAGTGCCCGTGGTGGTTGTTGAACCCGTGTTTTACCGTTGGTGTTTTAGGTGGCCGTGAGTGCCCGTGGGGTTGTTGAACCCAAGTCTTGACTGTTGTTGCTGTTTGTTGAGCTTTGGCTGTGATTGTGATTGTGGTTACCTGAGGTTGGGGGCTCGCTTCACAAAACGGGGGTCCTCGAGCACACGCGTCTGCATGTTCAGACGAGGTAGGGGGCCCGCCTGACAAGAAAGGGATCCTGGCTGCGCGAGTGTGGTTTGGGGTTGTGAGTGTGACAGGTCGACAACCTGATCCGACTTTGTGTTGAGGAAAATGCAACAGGTCGACCGCCTGGCCTAACTGGGATCGGTAAAGGGCGTGAGGGAGATTACTGAGCAGCTGGTATGCGATCCTTTGTGATCTTGTTTGGTGTGCGATCCTTTGTGATCTTGGGTGTTGCGTGGTGGTCTTTTGAGTCCTTGGAAGAGGTCGTGATCGTTGTGTTAGGTCTACATTACGAGTCCGAGTGTCGAGTCTGTTGAGGAAAGTAACGGGTTGTGTGTCAGTTAAGTTACTTGAGTTTGGGGATGGTATTCCCGGTGTTGGGTTGATTTTGGGTGTTACCGGCATTGTCTGCTAAGTATGCCGTAGTCAGTCTGTTATCCGTGGTGGTGAGCGAACGCTCACCCCTAGCTGCTTTTCCTACAAGTACTGATCACAGGACAGATTAGGTGAGCTCTCGAAGCTTGAGGAGCTTGAAGCGGAGTCCGGGTTTTATCTTTTGAGTTTAGTGACGGATACCTTGTACTTTGTCCAATTGTTGGGATGTTTTTGAGTTGTAAATATTATTTTGATTAACTAAATGGTAATTTCAAAGTGTTTATTCAAAACAGGTTTTAAATGTTTTATGTTTTTAAATGTTCGCGTCCCGAGTTCGGTTGACTGAAATTGGGGCGTGACAGCTTGGTATCAGAGCTCGAGGTTTCACACCTCGGACTGTACGTCAATTAGGTGGGGAGAGTCGAGTCAGTAATGTCCCGTCGTGCGTTGGGTATGCAGGTCGGAACCGTGTGTAGACCCGTTGTGTTTTGAGTCCTGTTTGTGTTTGTGTGTATGTGCAGTACGGGGTGACTGGCATACTGTTTGTGTGTTGCTGCGTGAAACATTTTTAAACTGTCGCGACTCAACTCAGGGGCGCCCCTGTAGTCGATCGTGACGGTGTTGATATCAAATGGGTACAATGTAGTTCGGGGACGCCTGGACCGGGTTGTAACTACCTGATGTCAAGAAATGAGGTTTTTAATGAAGTGGAGAAACTTTTAAAAAAAATTGTATGGCCCTTTGGGCGTGTTTTGATTTTGATTTGCCCCGTGGGCGTGTTTCGATTGTTGGTTGGCCCGGTGGGCGTGTGTTGTGTTGTTGGCCTTGTCGGCTTGTGATTGAAGTGAGTGACTTGTGGTTTGGTCATGAATTGTAATACGTGTTTGGTCCTTTTGGTGGTTAAATGTCTGCGACGCACAAGTGTGTGGGTCGCCAAGAGACGGGTAGGATACGAGTACCCTAGGGTAGCCATGACGGGCTGTTAAGTGCGAAGTCGTCGCAGCTACGGGACGGACCTTGGACCGGCCTGATAGGAAACCGGTCGGGGCTCGCTGTTTTGATTCGGGAGATGGCACGGACCGGCTGGCGTGCCGGCTCGGAACCAAGCACGGAACGGCTGGCGTGCCGGCCCGGACGCTGGCACGGCCCGGCTGGCGTGCCGGCCCGAAAGGCTGCACGGTCCGGCCCACCTGCCGGACCGGTCCAGCCCACCTGCCGGACCGGTCCAGCCAGTTACCTTCAAAAAAAATTTCTTCTCTCCCGTTGTGCGATTAGGTTTGAGGTTGCGTGGCTTGGGGCACGATTGTGTGGTTTGTTTGAAGTTTAGCTTACGTATTCTATTAACTAAAGTATTATTAGCGTGAGCGGTGTGACGTTTAGTAACAAGTACGTTAGGGTAGACGTAGACCGTGTGAACGTTAGTGTATTTGAGCATGTTGTTTTTATATGAGTTCGCAAACTGAACGTTTGCGTGTATCCGTGCAGAGGATACTGACACATGGCTCGCGGAAAACGAGGACGAGCAGCGGTAACACGGGGACGGGCGCCCACGCGAGGCAGGCGGGGACGGTCAGCGGGGACACCAGGACGATTGCCAACCGTTGAGCCCGCCGAGTACGCGGAGGTGCAGGGTACTCCTGTCGGAGAAGACAGGAGAAGCGACGCGGGACCGTCTACGGGCACACCCAGCGTCCCGCTGGTCGCGGACCCTCCCATTATGACTGCCCTGGACGAGCTGACCAGGACAGTCCAGAGTTTGGTGGCGATCATCGCCAGTCGAGAGTCGGCTTCGCCAGCTCCGGAGGCAGCAGCGGTCCCAGTGAGGCCCGTTCAGGCAGAGGACCATACGGCCCGGACCCTGCTGGACTTCCTGAAGCTAGGGATACCTACATTTGTCGGGGAGCCAAACCCCGACCTAGCCGAGAGGTGGCTAGAGCAGGTCACACGGGACCTGGATACATCAGGTATCGAGGTTGGCCGCCGCAGAGTGTCCTTCGCAGCTCACCAGCTGAGGGACAGCGCCTACCACTGGTGGGGGCGTGTGAGGGACAGTGTCGGGCACGATTACGACATCTTCCAGACGGCCTTTCTGGCACAGTACTTCCCCGAGTCGGCTCGGTTGGAGCGACATCGGTAGTTTCTGGACCTATAGCAGGAGGGGATGACAATGGAAGAATACGAGGCCAGATTCACGGCCTTGACCAGATTCGCGCCAGAGATGGTGATGACCGAGCAGAACTGTTGCCTGCGGTTTGAGGGGGGACTGAGACCGGTGATTCGGGATAAGGTCCTCGCCTTGAGGTTACGAAAGTATTCAGAGCTCGTGGACACCGCATGGACGGTGGAACAGGGTATCCGGGATGCGGCCAGGACCCGTGAGGTCCGACAGCGGCCGACCAGCTTTGCAGGGCTGTCCGAGCCACGAGACCCGCGAAGACAGAGGACCACGAGATTCTTTCGACCACAGGCTCATCAGGGTGGATCGAGACAGCAGGGGTCGGTGGCGTCAGTGGGGCCAGTCGCTCCTGAGAGACAGCTGAGATGCTTTGGCTGCGGGCAGCCAGGCCACATGCTTCGAGAGTGTCCGGCGGGCACGGGGTCGAGAGCCGACGAGACCAGGTGTCTCCGGTGCGGCCGGGTTGGGCACATTATCGCTAGATGCTATGAGCGGTTGGGGGCAACGTCAGTGCAGCGACCGCAACAGTCGCGTACAGGACAGTCACCCAGGGGTCGCCCTCGTCACAGTCAGCAGTCAAGGTCCTAACAGCCGTCTACGAGCGCGCCAGTTCCGAGGCAGCAGCAGAGACCTGGGTATTCAGCAGCCAGTGCGCCGGGTCAGAGGTAGCAGGCCTCACAGGGGAGAGTATACGCAGTTACCGACTCCAGGGCCCCGGCATCTACCACGTACCGCGAGACCATCCAGGGTACGTGTTTATTGTATCATTCATGGACATTGTTCTTATTTGATACCGGGCCGTCGCATTCGTTTATTTCATTGAGTTGTGCTGAGGGGTTGGGACTGAGTTTAGAGCCGTTGAGTCCACCCCTGTGCCTGGACACCCCAGTTGGGGGTGGCGTATCGTTGACTAGAGTCTATCGTGCCTGCGAGATTAGAGTCGCACACTGTCCTTGCCTTGGTGATCTTCTCGTACTGGGAATGACGACCTTTGATGTGATCTTGGGAATGGATTGGCTGTCGAGGTACCGAGCCAATATCGATTGCTACAGGCGATGAGTGACAGTGTCAACAGGAAACACGACGGTGAAGTGTGTTCTGGGTAGTAAGAGCGGTGTTCTCCTGTCGGCGTTATTCACAGTGGAGGAAGTATCGGTTGTGCAGAGCCGAGAGTTACCGAGAGTGGTATGCGAGTTCCCCGAGGTTTTTCCTGAGGAGTTGAGCGGGTTGCCACTGGTTCGTGAGGTGGAGTTTGGGATTGACCTAGTGCCGGGAACGGCGACGATATCGATGGCGCCTTACAGGTTTGCGCCGGCAGAGTTGACTAAGCTGAAGCGTCAGCTAGAGGAGCTTCAGCAGAAGGGGTTTATCCGTCCGAGTGTATCGCCGTGGGGAGCACCAGCACTCTTCGTGAAGAAGAAGAGTGGAGAGCTACGAATGTGTATAGATTACCGGAAGCTGAACCGGGTTACGGTGAAGAACCGATACCCGATGTCGAGGATCGATGACTTGTTCGACCAGTTGAGAGGGTCGACCTGCTTCTCGAAGATCGATCTACGATCCGGTTATTATCAGTTGCGAGTCCGTGAGGGGGACGTCGCAAAGACTGCATTCCGGACACGCTATGGGCACTACGAGTTCCTGGTGATGCCATTCGGACTGACGAACGCACCTGCAGCATTCATGGACCTGATGAACAGTATATTCCGGCCGTACTTAGATCAGTTTGTGGTGGTGTTCGTAGACGACATCTTGATCTATTCGCAGGGCGAGGCGGCACATGAGGTACATCTGAGGACTGTTCTGAAACTACTGCGCGAGCATCAGCTATATGCCAACCTGGAGAAGTGCGAGTTCTGGCTCGCTGAGGTGAAATTCCTCGGTCAGATCGTGTCCCGTGACGGTATACTGGTCGATCCGTCGAAGATCGACGCGGTCTCGAAGTGGGCACGACCCACGAGTGTCTTCGAGATCCGCAACTTTTTGGTGTTGGCAGGCTATTATCGGCGATTTGTCCAGGACTTTGCGCGACTAGCCGCGCCAATGACTCTGCTGACGCGCAAGGGAGTCGGGTTTGTGTGGACGGAGGACTGTGAACGTGCGTTCACGGAGTTGAAGACTCGGCTGACTACCGCTCCAGTATTAGTGGTGCCCGAGTGAGGGATCGGGTATGATGTCTACTGTGATGCGTCCGGAGAGGGACTGGGCTGCGTACTGATGCAGTTGGGCAGAGTTGTGGCTTATGGCTCCAGGCAGTTGAAGACGCACGAGCGCAACTATCCTACCCACGACTTGGAGCTAGCAGCAGTCGTGTTCGCGCTAAAAGGCTGGCGATATTATCTATATGGCGAGGGGTTTCAAGTGTTCTCGGATCACAAGAGCCTTAAGTACATATTTTCCCAGCGAGACCTGAACATGCGCCAGCGGCGGTGGATGGAGCTACTCGAGGAGTACGAATTCGAGCTACACTACCATCCGGGTAAGGCGAACGTGGTCGCCGACGCCTTGAGTAGGAAGTCGGTTCCGAGCCTCGCCAGCATATCAGTTCGAGAGTGGGACATGATGGGGGAGCTGAGCACGTCCGGGCTTGAGCTAGAGGAGATTACTGGCGGCGTGGCCATGCGCTCATTGGTGGCTCAGCCCTCACTACTCGCCAAGTGTTGGAGGCGCAGTCGAAGGACGTCGATACGGCAGAGATCCGAGAGAGGGTCGTCAACGGTGACGAGGTAGTAGGTTGGGAGATCAGTACGGATTGAGGGCTACGGTATCGAGGAGGGTTGTTCGTGCGGGGCAACTGTAGAGACGACGTGTTGCAAGAGTCACATCATTCGCGTCTTACAGTGCACCCGGGGGGCACCAAGATGTTCTGTGACCTCAGGCGGCACTTCTGGTGGCGCGGGATGCGGAGAACAGTCACAGAGTTTGTGTCGAGATGCCTCGTCTGTCAGCAGGTGAAGGCCGAGCATCAGCGTCCCGCAGGATTGTTGCAGCCTCTGCCGATTGGCCAGTGGAAGTGGGAGCATATCACGATGGACTTCGTGTGTGGACTACCGAGATCGCCGAAGGGAAACGACGCCGTATGGGTGGTGGTCGACCGGTTGACCAAGTCGGCCCATTTCCTGGCTATGAGGATGACTGATCCGATCGACAAGTTGAGCAGCTTGTACATTCAGGAGATAGTGCGCCTCCATGGGGTCCCGATGTCGATAGTGTCTGACAGGGATCCTCGTTTCACGTCCAGATTTTGGCCGAGTCTGCAGGATGCATTGGGGACCGAGGTTCTACTCAGTACAGCTCACCATCCCCAGACAGACGGTCAGTCCGAGCGCACTATTCAGATCTTGGAAGACATGCTGCAGGCATGTGTGCTGGATTTCAGGGGATCGTGGGAGACCCACCTGCCGTTGGCCGAGTTCGCCTACAACAACAGCTACCAGGCCAGTATTGGGATGGCACCGTTCGAAGCATTGTATGGGAGGCCGTGTCGATCGCCAGTGTGTTGGGCAGAGGTGGGGGACAAGAGTCTGCTGGGGCCAGATCTTGTCAGAGAGACGACAGAGAAGGTCGCGCTGATACGCGATCGGTTGAGGACCGCGCAGAGTCAGTAGAAGAGTTATGCCGACAGACGACGTCGACCTCTTGAGTTCGCAGTCGGGGATCACGTGTTCCTGAAGGTGAGCCCGAGGAAGGGGCTTGTACGGTTCAGACACAGCGGGGGCAAGTTGGCTCCGCGGTACATTGGCCCGTTCGAGATCTTGAGCAGAGTGGGAGCAGTGGCTTATCGTCTGGCGTTGCCACCGCAACTTGGGAGAGTTCATAACGTCTTCCACGTGTCCCAGTTGCGGCAGTACAATGCGGACCCCTCCCACTTCATTGAGTGGACCGATAACCACTCCCGGTCAACGCCAGTCAAACCTTCGAAAAACAGGAAAAATTAAAATTTTTTAAGACAGACACTTAATTGAACCTAAAATGACCCCGAGGGTCATACCGGACTTAAGTTGACCCCGATATCGACCAAGGTGAGTTCCGGGGGACTCAGAGCAACTTTCTGATCAATTTGGGAAATGTTGACTTTTCGCTGGAAAAGTCAACCGAGCGACGTTTTGGTCCATTCGAGGACCGTTTTGGATCCAAAAAGCTTAGTCGTCGTCGCAGCGGTCTTAGTTGAGCCGTTTCCTTGTAGCCCGTCAAGTTTCATAATTTCTTGGAAAAAGTGCCCGTTCGGGGCCCGGAACGTCCGATTTTCGCGAATCTGATTGGAAAATAACTAGTAGATATTTTCCCAAAAGGTGTGGGACCCACCTTTCCACTTGTCAAACTAGTGGTGGTGTTAGGTTTTGGGGGGAAAATGGAAAGGATGACTTATGGGGGGGGGGAGGGTTCGGCCAAGGGAAAAAAATAGAAAAAAAGAAGAAAGAAGTTAGAGAGAGAAGGAGAAGAGAGAAAAGGAGAAGCAAGAGAAGAGCTAGGGTTTGGAGCACTATTCACGAGCACTCCACCTTTGGATCGTCTCAACGTTGCAAGAATCGAACTCCCCTCGTCTTCCTCTACGGTAATCACCAAACCGATCATCGTTTTGCTTAATCTCAAAAGTTAGGGTTTGGTTAAAATGAGTGGTTTAGGGTTGTATTGAGGATTGGGGTTTGTTGGAGACGGTTTGGAGACGTTTGGAGGTGAAGAGGGACGTTTTCCGGCGACCGGGAGCTCGGGAGGAGCTCTGGCCACCATAGGGGGTGGCCGGCCACCATGTGAGGTGGCTGGCCGGAGCAAGGGCCGGCCACCACCATGGTGGGCCGGGCCCACTTGAACCCTATGACCCACGGCCAAGGTGGGCCGGGTGGGGCCCACGTGCTCGGGTGATCGGGTTTGGTGTTCGGGTGGTTTAGAACGTTCCCCGGACCATTTATCCATAACCGAATCGAAATTTGGAATTAAATTGGAAAAGTTGTAATTATCGGGTTTAGAAACTTTAAACGTTAATTAATTGACTCGGAAGTCGGAATTCGATTCCGTCGAGTGCATAGGAACCCTTTAATTATTCTAAGACCGTAGAAACAAAAACGAGAATTTTTGGAGCCCCGGAAGGGCATTTCCAAAACCCGGGCAGATTCGCCATGTCGGGCGAATCGGGCCTTTACGGGTCCTTTATCGACAATGTTGAGTAATTGGGAAGTTTGGGAGTGATCGACATTGTTGGGGTTACGTTTGGGCGTTAAGTTTATCGAATTTCAGTTTATTCCTGCGAGTTTAAAAGTGCCTTAAATTTGTGTTCTTTTAGATCGTGCTGCGGACCGAGGCAAAGGAAAGCTAGGCGAGTGACTGAGATCACGCCGGGGCTTATTTGGGCACTTTTGGAGAACTTATACGAGGTAGGGAAAAGTAGCCGGATCTTGGCCCTGACTAGGGAAAGTTAACAGTAGAATTGCATGTAACACCGGGGTGTCGTGGGTTAAGTAGGCTTATTTGAATATTAGAAAGGCATGATACGGGAACGTAGCGAATATTAGAAAAGCATGTGATACTTAGTAGTGTCGTAGGAACAAAGAACTTAGCGATATTAGAATTACTGGAGGCATATGACCATGCCCGGAGGTTGATTGTTTAATTTATGTCTTGGGTGGCCATGAGAGCCCGTGTTTTACTGTTGATGTCTGGGGTGGCCATGAGAGCCCGTGTTTTACTGTTGGTGTCTGGGGTGGCCATGAGAGCCCGTGTTTTACGGTTGGAGTCTTGGGTGGCCATGAGTGCCCGTGGGGTTGTTGAGCCCGTGAGTCACTATTGGTGTGTCTTGGGTGGCCATGAATGCCCGTGGGGGTTGTTGAACCCGTGTTTTACCGTTGGTGTTTTAGGTGGCCGTGAGTGCCGTGGGGGTTGTTGAACCCGAGTCTTGACTGTTGTTGTTGTTTGTTGAGCTTTGGCTGTGATTGTGATTGTGGTTACCTGAGGTTGGGGGCCCGCTTCATGAAACGTGGGTCCTCGAGCACATGCGTCTGCATGTTCAGACGAGGTAGGGGGCCCACCTGACAAGAAAGGGGTCCTGGCCGCGCGTGTGTGGTTTGGGGTTCTGAGCGTGACAGGTCGACAGCCTGATCCGACTTTGTGTCGAGGAAAATGCAATAGGTTGACCGCCTGGCCTGACTGGGATCGGTAAAGGGTGTGAGGGAGATTACTGAGCAGCTGGTATGCGATCCTTTGTGATCTTGTTTGGTGTGCGATCCTTTGTGATCTTGGGTGTTGCGTGGTGGTCTTTTGAGTCCTTGGAAGAGGTCGTGATCGTTGTGTTGGGTCTACATTACGAGTCCGAGTGTTGAGTCTGTTGAGGAAAGTAACGGGTTGTGTGTCAGTTAAGTTACTTGTGTTTGGGAAAGTAACGGATTAGGTGAGCTCTCGAAGCTTGAGGAGCTAGGAGCGGAGTCCGGGTTTTATCTTTTGAGTCTAGTGACGGATACCTTGTACTTTGTCTAATTGTTGGGACGTTTTTGAGTTGTAAATATTATTTTGATTAACTAAATGGTAATTTCAAAGTGTTTATTCAAAACAGGTTTCAAATGTTTTATGTTTTTAAATGTTCGCGTCCCGAGTTCGGTTTACTGAAATTGGGGCGTGACAGAGACAGGGAGTGTACGCGGCCGACGTCCTATCGTCCACCCAACTTCTCGAGGCACTGTCCTCCCCTTTAATCCTCTTGGTATAACTAGGCATTCTGTAATAGATTTATCGGTGTATGTCTACAAAATAGAACTTTTCCTTACTCTTTCTTCCCTTAGTTATTTTCGTTGTACGCTCTAGTTAACCAATCAATAAATTTCCCTTATATGCTACAAAAAGGTATCATAGAATTGTTGAAGTGCTCGTATTCTTATAAACACCAAACTTAAGGATCTCGAAAACTATTATGAAATTCAGAGAAGACGCTTTTACATTACTACCTTTTTAACCCATTATAAATGTGGTTCTCTTAATTATTAGTGATATATTTTTCAGGAAGACAATTAGAAGACCAGGTGATTGGGAGAATAACTATTCGAAAACCAATATACCTCATGAGATCACTTTATCAAATAGTGAAATTATTTGGTGCCATAAATCTAACTAGTATCGTATTAGTTAGGGTTAAATACATTATGGTACCCTTATGTTCGGTCCACGGACCTTTTGGCACCCTCTTGGTTAATTTGATAACATTTCATAATGCACCTTTGAACATCATGCCTTTTTTTCCCTCATTTTGCTCCATTTTCGTCTCGAATTTCCCGATTCCTTTAGAGACCGGTGAACTGCACAAAACAAGAGAAATACCCATCAAAATACATCATCCCGGGACTGAAAAGCTCAAGAATGTGGGCCAAAACATCTCAAATAGATGTATTTGACATTTACATCCCATCTCTTTTATTCAAATGGAAATAGACTGCACGTAATCACAATAATTCCGCTCTTTCAGGCATGCTTGACCTCAAGCATGTTGAATATTAAACCAGCCCTTGAAGTTGGCCTTAAAGAAAGAAGCATCCTCCCAAGTAGAATAATCTTTTAGAGACTGTTTGTCACGCCCCAAATCCGGTTTTGACCAGACTCGAGACGTGAACTTAAAAAAAACACAAATAAAACGATTTAATACCAAAACATGTCTCAAATAACAGTTTAAACCTCCAAATATCCACACGAGTCAACAGCTCGGTAAAAACACGTATAAAAAGAGTTCAGTAAAAGAAAACGGTACGTCTCTAGACAATCTAGCCTAGGACTCTCGCTATCTCCCAAGCATCGAGCATCCAGCTAGTACACATCCCGCTCAACACCTGAAAAACAACAAGGTAAAGGGGTGAGCTTTCGCTCAGTAGGAAAAGTAGTTAAGGTTATGAACATCAGTTCAATACCACGAGTAACCGTCCAATTAGGGCATACTAGCAAAGCATAGCTACCAACAACGCCCACGGAACAAGTACCAACCACTAACCACCCTAGCAAGACCACAATTACATATAAAAAAACGCACAAAGCCAACCAGCACGCACAAAATACAGAGCAGAACAACACATAACTTAGTACAATCGTTCCCAACAACACCGGCTATTGTAGCCCCTCCATTTATATCGTACCAGAACACAAAGCATCGGTCCTGACATCTTCCCGTCACGGAGACTCGGGGTAACATACCTGACCGGCAATACATTCAGTCGGATGTCTTCCCGTCACGGAGACTCGGGGCCTCACGCATAACGGACCGACACATACCTCGGTTGTACGCCCTCCCAGACCACATAGCATCGGGGTAATGGTTAAACTGTCCTCGTCCTCGATACTCTACACCGGCATACTCTCTCAGTGTAGGTATTCTACCAGACACAACTCCTCTGGGAACACACATCAAGGGAATAACACGCATAACAATGCCATAGTTCGACCACGGTATACCAACCGAGCCAACTCACCATAACACACAAATCGGTCTATCACTCACCCGATCATATCACAACCAAAGGTTCACATCACATCAACATGGCACACTTGCCCACACATAGCCACAACATGATACACCGAGTATATCATAACATGATTCTTAATCTTATCGACACTTAGTCACACATCATGCATCTCAATCAAAGATCAGGCATTTCAATCAGCACAAAACCTAAGGCTCGACATGGCCAATCTACCAGCACGACAATTTCCCAAGATTTGAAAGCGATTATTCTAGTGAACCACATCCTACATGCAAACTAAGACTCGTCCGGTTATTAATGAAATTGAAAGCGGTTATTCTAGTGAATCACATCCTATATGCGAACTAGGACCTTTTCGATTATTATTATTAACATACATGCATACTAGTAACTTTCCGTAATTAAACCGGTATTCGCTACGTTCCCTACCTCAAAAGTAAACAACTCCAACTCCTAGCTGCTGACGACCTGGCTAGCTTCCTCCTCTACTTCTCGGTGTCCAAGTGCCTTCTCCTCCGTCACGCTCGGGTCCAAGGTCTTGGATCACAAAATAAGTACTCGGATTAATACTAATTCAGTTGCATTAAGAACGAGAAACAACTAAATTAATCCCGAAAGTCGAACATAGGCTAAGACGGGAAATGGGCCAAAAGGAGGCCCAATCTGAGTCTGTCACGGTTTGGGTCACGGATCCGGGGGCTGAACCGTCACGGTTCTCCTCACGGAACCGTGGCAGACGCCGTCACGGTCTCCCTCACGGAGCGTGACGCCTCTCGTCACGGTACCCGTCACGGATCCGTGACGGTCTGGCACTGTTCATCGTCTTCTTCCTTCCAGCCTCGGGTTTTCACGAAATTAACTCCAAAACTCCATTTTTGACATCCCCAAACCTCCAAAACAGCTCCCAAATCGTCAATCATCCAATACCCATCATGGGTTTTCATCAAAACTCCACAAACCAAGTTAAATCAATCATCTACCCTCCTTTTTCTCCCAAAAATCACCATCCACCAATCACAATCTCAAACCCAACCAAGTTCTTCACTTTTCTTCAAAAACCCATGAATCAAAATCAATAGAAACGAAAATAGATTAGATATTCACGCTGAAATGCACACTCAAGGCTTCCTTTAACCTAATAGTGGAGTGACACAAATGCCCTTAATGCCCAAAAGCTTCTCTAGATCAATTTCAAGGTTAAAGGGGTCTTTTTGCTCTTGTTTCTTCTCACCCAAGCCACTATGTGTCCATAGTGGGGACCATTCTAACTCAATTAATTCTCAGCACCTTCAATTAATTAGTTTTGGTCCTTAAACAATCGATAAATGACCCGAAATTGACTGATAGTTGGATTTTCCACAATTACAGTCAAAAGAAAGGAAACGGCCCAATTAAGCTAACAGTGATGACGGATAAGCCTTTTGGGCCCCGGAAAAGTCCCGAATGACCCTCGGAGTCATCAATTGACTTTTCCAGCAAAAAGTCAACTTTCGCCGAAAACCTCCGGTTCGACCGGGGGCGATTCTTACAATGTTCCCACTGTACCAACCATTGAACTACAACTCCATTGTTGCGCTTAATAAATTTGCAACCTAACAAATAGGCAGGGGCAAGCTTTAGTGTACCCTCATTAGTGATGTTTGGCAATAGAGGAATTAAACAATTCCCGTGTTCTAGTTTCTTTTTCAAGAGAGACACATAAAACAGAGGATGAATCATGGTGCCCTTAGGAAGCCTCGGCTTATAAGCCACATAACATTTCTTTTCTATGATCTAAAATGGTCCATAAAACCTAACAACCATTTTTATGTTCTTCCTCAACTGAACCGAGGTTTTCCTATAAGGCTGAGGCCTCAAATACACCCAATAGCCTATCACAAAGTACCTCTTAGTTCGATTTTTATCTGCATGAACCTTCATTCTATCTCCAGCTGATCTAATATTTTCTTCTAAAAGGTTGGCTTGATCTTTTCTAGAGCCCACAAATTCTTTTAATGTTTGGACTATGGATGGTGTAGCAGAGATTCCCAAGTCTGAAAGAGAATATCCATAAAGGGTCTCGAATGGAGACATCTTAAAGCAGTGTGATTACAAGAATTGTACTATAATTGATCAATTATAAGCCAAGAACACAACTTTTTAGGGGATTGGTGGCACATCACTTTGAGATAGGTTTCCAAGCACTGGTTCACCCTCTTAGTTTTCCCATCTGATTGAGGATGATAGACAGTGGAGAGGTTGAGTTCCACTCCCACTCTCTTGAACAACTCACACGATAAGTTGTTAAGAATTTTTATCTCTGTCAGACACGATATAATCAAGCATTCCATAGAGTTTGAATATGATATCAAAGAATATCTTAGCCATCTGAGCAGCTGTATATGGGTGTTTGAGAGCTAAAAATGAGAAAATTTGGAGAATATGTCAACTATTACCTAGATACTATGTGTACCCTCAAACAAGGGTAGACCCTCAATGAAATCCATAGAAATCATCTTTCAAGGTTGAGATGGGATTAGTAATGGCTAAAGAAACCATGGATAAGTCACATGCTTAAACTTGCATCTCTGGCAAGTGTCACAGCTCGTGAATAACTCCATAAAATCTTTGTTCATCAATGACCAGAAAAATTGAGACCTGATCTCTGCAGGTAGCATTGATACTTGAATGTTCCCCAGCTACGGAGTCATGCAAGGCTTGTATTACTTCAATACTGACATTTTTTTCACTTCCCAACACAATCTTTCCATCCACATAGACTACACTTTACCTATACTCATACCCAGGAAATGCCTCATGATTTAGTGTAATTTGTCTGAGGAGTCCGTCTGTCTCCTTGTCCTGCAGTAACTTTGAGTGATTTCAGTGATCCAAGCAGGCACGACAATAGATAATTCCTTGTATTCTTCATAATGAATCCTTGACAGTGCATCAATAACTATATTTTCTTTTCCCTTATTATATTCAATAGTATATTGTAACCCCATTAACTTGACTACCACTTATGTTGAAAAGAAGTGGCCAGTTTTTATTCCAACAAGAATTTGAGAGCTTGTTGATTAGTTCTAATCACAAAGGATGCAAGTGATATATAGTGTCTCCATTTCTGAATGGCAGGGATACGGGCAATCAATTGTTTTTTAGAAGTAGAGAATGCATGACCCCTTTTTCATGTCTACAATTGGTTTCCGTTTTTGCATCAAACCCCTCTATACATCAATTTCAATGATACAAGGAAGGTAAAAATCTGGTAACCTCAGTACTGGGGTAGAGGCCTTGGCAGACTTAAGCTTCTTAAAATTGCATTGTGCCTCTTCAGGCCACTCAAAAGATCTTTTCTTCAACAATTTCGACATAAGACTAGCCATAACCCCATAATTTTGGATCTCCATGAACCGCACCACCAATCTCTTTGTAGTTAGCTCATCTAAGAAGGATTTGGAAGCTTTTGTGTCTACTAATATGGAGATGTCTGCATAATTCACAGTCCCTCCAACTCTAATAGAAGAGCGTGGTCTATACTCCTCATAAGTGAGACAAGTTTCAGCCAATATAGTGCACATATTCTCCTCCTCGGCGTCCTCTTCTTTCACATGCTCTTTTTCTACAAATTCTAAGGTTTCAGACTCAGTGTCCCCAAAGATCTCATCACCTTCCTTCTTGATAATGACGAAAAACTTCTACTTATTAGGGAAAATGTGGTCTCTAGTGTACTTTACAGGGTTCTCTCATTTAAGGTGCGAGGATTAATGCTTCCCACTTGATGTAACCTAGGTATGGGATGGTTTTAGATAGATGGAGGTTGATATCTTGTCCTGGGGCCAGCTTGTCCAGTTAACCTACCAGGAGCATTGAAGGATTATCTTTCTTGAGTGAAGTTGCTCATGAACGGTATTCTGTGCTCCTCATGCCGAGCAAACTACATGGCATGGGAGAGGGTTCTTGGGCTCATCATCTACACTCATGACCTCATATTTTTCCTTAAACCTCAAATAAAATTCGAAATGAAATAATCCCCAATGAGCATTGGATTTCTATTCAGCGACAACATCTTCAGTTTACCAAATGCCTGCTCGAACTCCTGCACTATTCCAAATTGCCTGAGGTTTTTTGAACTCAATTTGAACGTCATCATGCTCCATAGTTTCAAACTTACAGGTCATGTCCTGGAAAAACTACTTCCGCCATATCATTCCTCCATACATTTAGTATTTAACAAACCATATCCTAGCTAGACCAGACAAATTAATAGAGGCTCGTCGTACTTTATGATCCTTAGGGACATCATAATATGATAAGTACAGAGAGGCCTTCCTTAGCCATCCTTTGATTTCGGAACCATCAAACATGGGAAAAGAGATGTTAAGAGCTCAATAATTCTAATAAGGTGCTAGTGTATGGGGTAGTATATGGGGTGGGAGTTAGTGAGGGTTGTAAAAGCCATATGGTGGTGTTGGAGTGTGGTTTTGGCGTTGGAGGTGTGGATTAGTGGAGGTAGAAGTCAAGTGAAGGTTGAGATTGGATGACTGTGGTGAGTGTGGTGGTGGAGTAGGCTCAAGTGCAAAGTTCCTCTGATGTGGTAAGAGACAAGGGAGGGAAAGTGGATCAGAGAGATATGACTAGGATTAGCTACCTCTAAGCTCATTGTAGCACCACATACATGATGAACTATCAAAGGAGACATAGCCACAGATTTACCTCGATCTACCAGATTTGGAGCTGGATTAACCTAGTCATGTTGTTTCCCTGGCTGGATTTTATCTACTAGTGATTGAGCTCGCTCCAAAAAAAAAGATCCAAGTGTTTATTAAGGATCGTCATCTGAGCGCAAAGGTCCTTTGAAGTCGGATTGGTTGATGTTTCTCCATTCGTAGACGTGCCTATAGGAACTACATTGAAGCTCTGATTCCACGGTTAAGCCTGAGATGCTTAATTGAAAACGATTAGAGTAGAAATGAGGTTTTGTATTGAGAAATGCAGAAGCGATTTATAAAGAGAAGTTGGGCTAGAATAACAGAGAATACAATTGTGATATTTGATAAAACTGAACCCTAAACATCCCTAGCTCATTTATAGTTTCTTTCTACTCAAATGAAATCGATTCTCATCCTCACGCACGCAGCACGCCTCGCATCTGAAAGCTCAAGTTCATGGCCACTTGAAGAAGAAGATGTTGACGAGGACATTCTAACCCATTCCTCCAATCAAGATAAAACATGTGGCCATGCCTTTCCACTTAGACGACTGGAACCTTAACTCAAACGCATTGTTTCGTGTATCTCTTTTATTCAAACATAAATCGAACTTGCACACACAATCATAACATCAACATACATTGAGATGAAAGTATATAAACCACAAAGCAATAAATTGGAACAATTTGTAGATATATCTTAGTGTAGGAAGGTCGATGAATGGTCGTTAGCGGACTACAACTCAACAAAATCATCAAGAAGAGGTCAAGAGAGTATATTCGTTGTTTTTTTTATCAGCGTGGTATATTCGTTGTTGATTTAGCATAAAATATGAGGTACGAGCAAGGTTCTAAATCGCGTCAGATCGCGGCGAGATCACGACGAGATCTCGGCAGAATTGGGTTACCGAAATTACGAAGTTGTAACGGCTGAAAAAAATTGATCATCTCGGTCAACTCATCGAAAAAGGGTAAGTTTGAAAAAAAAATCAAAATTTAACTGTAACCTTTTAAAACTTACCTTAATTTAACTTATTTTCTTTTTCACTTTTCTCTCTCTCAAAATCTTTTTAGGGTTTGTGCTTTCTTCCTGAGGTATTTCTTCTCTCATATTTCATAAGTTAACAAGTACTCTTCTTGTATTTCCTCGTTTATCTTACAGACTTCCTTTTCTTTTTGTAGGTTGGATGGAGCATTTCAACAAATAAAAACAGAAAAAAAAAAGATTTTGGATTATTTTGAAAAAAAAAAGTATTTGAAATAAAAGATAAGGTTGCTTGTTAGGTTGTGTGTGTAAGAAAATGTAAGAATTGAGTGTGTATTAAAACTGAAATTGGGAAGATAAACTTTTTGAAAGTTGAAATGGTTCTTTTGTCTTCATTCAAGTTTACCTTCTTGTGTTGTGTTGTGTGGTTGATTGGCTTTCACGTGACAAGTAAAAAATTGTGTCTTTATATTTTTTACTTTAAAGCTGAACTTTAGTAAGATCAAGAGTAAATATGAACTTCTTTGATAACTTGTTATTAATATATATATATATATATATATATATATATCTACATTTAATACAAAACACTTGTCGAGATCTTCCCGTTATATTGAAATATCCTTATCGGTGACCTCATCGATATTTTACCGCGATCGGTATTTAGAACCTTGGGTACAAGGAAGTAACTATTGTGATCCGAGTTAGCATGGGAATGAGAGAATCTTTGATATAAATGGAGCCTTAATTTGTAGGTCATTTTAGTAGAACAAACACATTAAGAAGATGTGTGTCTCTCCTTCCCCTCGCTCGTTGATCCTCGGTAAGAACTTTACTCCTCTCTTCATCTTTACTACTACCCTGTCAGATTGTTGTCTTTGCTCTCTGGAGCTTGGTCTCTCCCCATTAGGTCGTCGGTTAGGTGATGGCCGCCGTCGGGATCTCGTTGAGATCTGAGAGCTACAAATCTGACGTAACTTCTTTCTCTTTCTTTTTTCGATTTAGTTCATCCCTCCCATTTCTCTTACTCGTTTTTCATCCCCTCGTCCTCGATTCTGTGGAGGAGGCCCAACAAATGGTGTTGGCCATTGTTGGGAATAGCTTAACGGCGTGATGAAGATCTGCGGGTGGGGATTCTGGGGGCTAGAACTGAATCCTAAGGGTGAGGGTAAGTTGTCCCGGTAATCCCTAGGGGTATTGCCTGGTGTATGTGTGGAGAAAGAGTGAACTCTCTTCTGGTCGGGTGTGGTGTGGGGAGGAGAGTTGGTTGCAGAAGCGTCTCTGTGGTGCCGTTGTGGGGTGTTCGGGCTTGCCTCGGTCGTCTTCTTCGCTGACTCCTCTTGGTTCGTTGGTTTGGTCCGGCCGGTGGTGGTCGGACTTGTCTCGGTGCGAAGTGATTGAAGATGCCCCGTTGCCGGTTCGGATACGTTTGGTTTGCACAGGGCTCGAGGCGGGACTTGCTAAGGTTTTTGTTACTGGGCTTAGGGTGTTGTTTATGTTGGGCCTGGGTGCCCGTTTAGTTTCCTTAGCGCTTTCTGTTTTTCCCCTGGTTGGGCTTTGTATGTGTTTGGTTGGGCTTGGCCCTTGTCTATTGTTTCTTAAGTTGTGCTGATTTCACTTATGGTTCTAAGACCCGGTTTAGTACTAGCGTACTAGTTCAGTTTTCCCCTTGTTGGGATTACTTTGTTTGTAAGGTTGTAATGAGGGCTACGCCCTTGACCATCGGCTACATTTTATAGCTGATTGGTTTTTATATAAAAAAAAAGTTGTTGATCAAAAAAAAAAAGAGGTGTGTGAATGAGTCTTGTTCCAAAAATAGTGAATAATTTTCTACAGACATTGGCGGCCATCAATTTCCTATGATCTCTACATGTTGACAAGGCTGCTGCAGACGAAGAAAAGAGCAAGTGGCCATCAATTTCATATTTATGGTCAAAGCAAGGTATAAGAGAAAGAGGTCTCTTAGAGATTGTGCAGTATACGTCTACAAGTCCAGACATGTGCATAAAAATAATTTTTACATACTCAAATAAAAGATACATCCTTGTGAGTTGGAAATTGGACATTTTTTATTTCGCCCCTTAATCAAAATGCAAGAAAATGAATTAGTTCAACCTCAACAAATACTAGTTTCAAAGATCTGGAAGACGATCCTCAACTCCATCATTTCGGCCAATGCTAAGGCGTTGCTTTGCTACCCACGACTCTTTCGGCTTTACTTCGATTTCTTTTATCTGCACAGGATAATATGTTTACCAACTCAATATTGATATGATTTATTGGGTTTAAATAAGACCAGTTCCATCGCATTAAGCCATTAGTCAAATAAGCTGCAAATACTTCCTCACCTTAGCATTTTCTACACAAACAAAATCTTTGTAGCATGCTTCCATCGTCTGATGCGGGTTCCATACAACAGCATCAGACCAACTGCAGAGCCTTACTAGTTAGTATAAGACAGTCAATATTGGCTGAAGCTGAAGAAGCATCAAATGCCTACTTTGAATTCATGATGTATATAGTATCACCCAAGCCATTGTCAAGGGACAATTCACTGGGAGCGTCAAGGTAAACACAGTCTACAAATCCAGGAAAATTGACCTCATCCCTGTGTGGTTAAGATAAGTAATTAGTTACACATGAAAATCTTAAGGATGAATAAAGAATCCAATCACAAATGTACTACCCATCAACTATATTGCCACATAAATTCTTCTTCTTCTTCATACTATACGAATGAAAGAACATGCAAGTAATCTATCTTTTTAAAAAGATATGACATATACCTTTCCTCTTTACCCTCGACCGGATTTTTAGGATCTGGGTGTTTATTTAGTGTCTTGCAACCTTTCAAACCTTTAACTGATGCCCCTGTTGAAGAAGCCTGAAACAAGTGGCAACTAAAATCTCAACAAATACTCTAATTTATTTCTACACAAGTGCAGTTTGGCAAATGAATCCAATCCTTTCTTTCCTTCTATGCAAAAACATAGTTCGAAAATTCCGCACAATATAAACTGTTTCCTTCGGAAGCTTATATCTCATGATTGGAGTTCCAAAGAGTGCAATCATGAATACTTACACGGAAGTATGTATGCAGAGCACTACTAAATGAAAATGGTTTATCGCCTGTATTTTTAATAGTCAGTTCTGTGGAAATGCTCTTCGCTTCCAGTATGACCTGAAAGAATAGAACAAGCTATAAGTTTGATCTGAAAACAACAATGAGAACGAAGATGATGCATGAAGAAACCCGAAACTAGACAAACTTGATAAGGTGATACTGAAGATCAAAAGCCACTGTTTTGGTATACAGCAAGATTCTAACTTGTCTATGAATCAATTCCATTGGAGTTCCCACTTCCTAATATATATTTTTATAAGCCAAAGATGATGAATGCAATGTTATATCCAGAACTAAAAACAGTGAGTTGATCAACTAATATCCAGGTTTGGTATACAAGACTAAAAGTTATCCACAAATTAACTCCATTGGAGTACCAACTTCATAATGGATGCAACGTTATATCCAGAACTAAAAACAGTGAGTTGATTAACAAATATGCAGGTTTTATGCATATTGAATAAAATTGTACTGTAAAGCCCCTTCGACACAATTTAATTAGATATTCTATTGAGAAAAATAAATAACCTTGAACAAAGCCTGAAAGCTGAAATCCCACATGGATCGGCTGTAGGTACCATCCTTGAGCTCTAATGTTACAACAGGATTTCCATCATTGCTATCAGAGTCAACCATGGACCAATCCATATTCCTTGCAAATCCATGCTGCATATTACATAAACATCTATAGGGATCAGTACTGTACTTAATACTTGAGAACAGAAGGACAATTAAACTCCAATAAGCTTAAACACAACTAAATAATACCCCAACTGTCCCAAAATAGTGTCATGCTTAAAAAAAGGTTGTACCAGAATAAGTGTCCGCTTTCCATTTTAGTTAGTTAACTAAGCATTAATTACCAATAATATCCCTCTATAAGTTAGTTATAAGTTATAACAACTTCAGCAGTACCCCCAAGTGGGTAAGAGTGGAAAGTCAAACAATAAATTTGAATGCTCAATTTTTGCAAAATAGTCAAATGAGAAACTTATTTTGGGACAGAGGGTGTGATAGTTTTCTCAAGCATTTCTAACAACAGGATGTGCCAGAAACAATTTTATCATTATTTGCATACCACAGGTAACCGTTTTTTCTCTAAGGCTAATAATATCTAAAGCAACTTATATCTTATCTCTTACCAATCCTTGACCTTAGTACCACTAAAAAAACCATGCATTTGATTTCCCATAATCTAACTCAGCAATTATTATATAGAGGAGCAAAAACGAATTCTAAGTTTAAATACTGGTGAAGTCATGGAGAACAAACAAACCTGCTGCATTGCGCCAGGTCCAAATTGTGGGAAACAATTTGGAATGCCTCCACTACAGCAACACAAATGTATTCAGTATAATGGTCGAATTGGATTTCAAGTAATGTGATGATTGAAAAAATGTGAGGCAAATGAAATTGATGAAAGATGTTCTAAATTCCGTGAGTACAGATACATATCCTTCCGTTGTCATTATAACTCCTCACAAGCAGTATATGTCTACAACTCCATTTTTTTTCCTGTTTTGTATGGGAATGCCGTACTCATAATATCATCAAGGATACCCTCCTTAATCTACCTTGCGTGACTTAAATTAGCAACCTATTAATTACATTATGTTCCTTGAATGGCAGGAGCTGTTGTTACTACAAATGAAAAAATAGATAATCAAATCTACCAGGGTGCTGCCCCATCAAACTTGTCCAAATTTGATTGTTTTATAAGTATAAAGTGGGTTCGTCAAGCTATTTAACCCACTAGAGTCCTAGACTGGATACTTGTCTTCATGAGAAGTTTCTACAGAACAAGAGCCCAATAAAAAAGGGAAAAAGATAAATATATAGGATTAATAACTACGAAGATTGAGGAACAACCAAAGAACTGAGAGGAAAATAACCTGATTGGTTTCTTCTTGTCAAATGCAGCATCTGGTCGGACAAAGAGTAGATCCTTGCCATCTGCTTTCCACGATGAGATGCAACCTCCAAATAAATATATCTCAGCCTCACTGCAAACAACAGATTCATAAGCTGGCTTGTTACTAAAGCCCACTCCACTTCAACATAATTTCACATATTGAACCAGGAACAGGACAACGGTAATAACATGACTGAGACCACCAATGTTCGATTCTTGTTGTTAAAAGACATGACATTATGATAGTATCTACTTTTTCTTTTACAAGGCTATGATTTACCGCAAAAATAAGGAGCAAAATCAAGCCCAGTTGGTAGAGAAAGCTGAGCAGTGATTTGGAGGAATTCTGGATGACAATGTCCGATGTCAAATTATAAGTGGAATATTTCCAAACTGAAGGGTACAAGATCAACTAGAAGAACCAAGATGGTTGTTTATTAATGTTGACAAGAGAAATCAGATCCCTGGTTCTCTGGATTCAATGTCACACCCTCAGTAAATGATGTCTTAAAAATACCTATATCATTCATGTTAAATGCTCCTTCATCCCCCAAAACGGCCTTTCAATTAGCTAATGCTTGCTTTTCGGCCCATTTCTGATGGTATTCAACTCAACAACGCAGAACAGCCTAAGAGCAGAAAGACCCAATTCCAGATTCGATCACATTTTCGTTAACCCCAAAAAATATCAACAAAAGGGACATAAATGATCACAAAACAGAAAGAAAATCGCCATCGATCCAAAATGAAATTTTGACCAGCACCCACATTAATAGCCAGAAAGTTCATACGAATCGGACCTGGGTGTGGACGAATACGTACCTACCGTGAGCAGAAGTGAGCACAACCTTGGGTAAGTTACCTTCCCCTTCCGTGAGTCGCACTCCCAGGGACGAATTAGAAACGGCCATGGTCGGAAATCTGTAGCTCAACGGGGTGTAGGTTGATTATGAGAAGGAAGGGATAGGAAATGGGGGTAAATCGGAGAGGAATTAGCAAAGGAAAGGGAGAGAAGTACCGGCTGACTCGGCAAAACTTAACAGCAGGAAGCAACAATGTCATAGAAACCATCGCTGTCTTTATGATTCGTATTCTTCTTCTACCTTGCTCCACCAAGTCGCAGAATATATACTACCGGTCGTTTTTTTTATCGTTACGTGGTGCAACCGCATTTGATGGTTGGGTAGTTGCTATCTTTTCGTTTTTCATTTGTAAATAAAAAGGGTACGTAATTAAAAAAAAATCGTCGAACAAAAATCTCTTCGAAAGCTATTTTGTTGTTCCAAACTGTGTTTTGAGGGTTTGAAGGAGTTTTCGAAGTCTAGTGTTCAAAACATCAGGAGACTGACTGTTCTGGGTGGATGTGGTAGCCTTACCCTTCCTATGTTAGAACTAGTGTTCAAAACATCGGACTTGGGTAGGGATTCTTATAGCACCCACTCGATTTTAAGAAATTGGGCGGTTCTAAGCGGATTCTAAAAAATCAGTATAGTGTTGTAAAAATCCCCGCTTAGGCGGAGATTAGTCAGCGCCTATGCGGGAATTTTACAAAACTGATCCAATTTTTATGTTTTTATCTTAAATATTTATTATTAATCATTTTATATATTTCTTCTTATTATTTTTAGAATAATATTTATTATTAAAACATATCTTTTAACATATGTAGTTTTTATTTTTAAATTTAATTATAAAACTAAGGGATAATTCCACCTCAGTATCCTAAATATTTTATATTTCATTTAGAGTACCCTAAATCTAATTTGTGCCACCTCAGTAGTCAGAACCCTAAACTAATGTTACACAAAATAAATTTAGGATACTCTAGATGAATTAATGAAAGTTTAGGGTACTGAGGTGACACAAAAAAGATTTAGGGTACTTTAAATAAAATATGGAAGATTTAGGGTATTGGTGTGGAATTAATCCTAAAACTAATAGTCATAGATGATATAGACTTACATCTTAAATACTTATTGATGTTTATTTTGTTTAGTTGTTTACTGATATGTTTTTTTTTCATCTTTTAAGGAAAATATAATGTTAATTTTCGATAGTTTATTGCCAGTTTTTATTTTTTTATAAGGATATTAACATTGTTAATTTGAAATCTTTTGTCATTTAAGGATATGAATGTAACTACCTATATATTTTTGTATTTTTAAAAATGTTTATTACCGTTGCCGAATAATACAATTCATATTTTGTTCATATATATAACGACATAATTTGTTAAGAAATTAAAAAAATATAGACAAATATAAAATCTGATTATTCCTTTATCAATCTTCAGCTAGCCCCCGATTAACACCTTGAAGGCCCAAGCCGCTCGACTACCGCCTAGCGTGGTTTAGAACATTGGTTAGAACAAAGACTCTACAACAGATATCGTGGGGACAATTGGTTCTTTGATTGTTGTTCACCTATATTTTTTCGTTCAACACCAAATGACTACAGTTCTAACCATTATGCACCCCTTAGAGATCTTATTTGAGAATCTGAAGGTTCAGCTAAGTTGGGACAACTCATATGCTCAAGTTTGTGTCAAGATGGCTTAGATGGAAATTGTTTGTTTTTATCCCCTGAGCGCGTCTTTTCGTCCTACTACCACTGAGTTAGTTTTTCTAGATACGCCTTATGGCTATTCTTGTGAGACAGAGATCGTTGTTCTCAATGTGAAGACCACATCTTATTCTCATTAGGAAGATACTCTATTCTCGACTTTGCATCTTGGGTATGGTCCTAGCACAACTCTAACGAATGACTTCCAAGTTCTAGAAGACCACTCTGTAGTAACTAGGCCAACCAACGAGGGTGCACCTCCTTGGGTCCTTGTAAGTGTCGTTGAGGTTGCATTAGATACTCGAGACGGGGAAGCAACGGGGATATCGTTATACCAGATTACCATGAGGGTCCACCTCCTAATAGTACACTTGTTAGGATTGTGGAGATTGTGACCTAGACCCTTAAGTGGTTGATTGTCGCATATGTTACTATTGATGAGGACGACCTCGATGTTGTTATGCCACCTGATTTTTAGGATATTTCCTCCCTTAACTCTTATAGGTCCCATCTGAAGGGTGATTCGATAGGTGTTCCCTCCCATTATTCTTTGGTAAGCCTTCTTCCTCAACCTCAGGCTGACTCCCGATTAACTAGGGCTCTTTCTTAAGTGATGTCATGAGGCTCATAAATATCATGAGGTGACCTATCATGTCACTGACACTAACAACGGGGCGGCTTACCCCACCACTAGTGATCAATGAAGCTCCTCTCCTAGAACTGTAGAGGCCTTAAATCCTACTTGATGAGGAATTTTTTGGCATGTACGATGGGGTTCATTAATCCCTAACTTGATTTTGATTTAGGAGTCTAATATGGTTAGGGTCTCGTTCTCTACTATTCGGTCTTGTAGATTCAGAGTTGATCACGAATTCGCCTTTGCCTTGTTAGTTGGGACCTCACCTGGTGTGATATCTACTTAGATCACTCTTGTGTTCAAGATTCTTATGTGTCATTCACAAAGAAACTTTTTTTTAGTTCGGTGAGCATGTCCCATCTAGGAAGCCGATTACGATCATTAATGTATATGCTCTCTACATGTTTGCAGCTCAGCTAGAGCTTTGGTCTCCCCTCTTTCCAACTATTATTTTTTTCAGACCATTGCTTGATTATAGGTGGAAATTTCAACACGATTGAGACCTTGGATGAAGTGTCATAGGGTAGAAGAGTTCATGCGGATAGTGGTGATTTCATCGATTTTATTTTTGCCTTTGGGTTAGTCAATCTCTCTCTCTCTTTCTCGAACAGTGAGTAAACTTGTTACTAGCCTCGATCTCAATGTAGCCATATGATCGAATTCACTTGTCTATAAAGGCGCTTGACTTTTTTTTAATCCCATTTGATTTGGCCTCGCGTGGATGTTCTCGGTTCACTCTCCTATCTTGTTGACCTCCTCTAACATAGATTTGAGTTCTCGCTCTTTTCATTTCATCTTTATATGGGTAGGCCGAGAGGGATTTATTCTCATCCCTTCTTGCTATTGATGTTGATGTGCCTCTTATTATGTAGTCGTTGGGCATCCACATTATGTTCCATGGTTGAAATTCAAGCGTCTTCCGCATGATCTTCATAGTTGTAACACTTCAGCTTTTGGGCATTTAGACATGGTTATTGCTGACCTTTAATACAAAGCATCGTCCTTTGATGCGCTGGCCCACTCTCAGGCTCTTACTGAGGAAGAGCTCCATGACATGACCACTTTTGACATTTAGCTTCAGTCTAAAGTTGTTCAGTACGTCGTCATGTGGAGGAAAAAGTCTCACGTTAAGTGGGTCTCAAAGGGAGTTAATAACATAACTATTTTTCACAAGGTTGCGAAATGTAGAACGATTAGGAATCACATCACCATGGTTATAGTGGACGGGTTTAAGCACTTGGATCTCGATGCTATCAAAGCATATGTTGCCTCCCATTTTACATCTAAGTTCCATTCTGACAAGAGAAAGAGATCCAGACTCCCTCATCTCCCCTTCTCGACCATTTTCTTCAAATTGGTAGTCTTAGTGCCCATAGCTCAATCGTAAATCTCCAAATCTTTAGATCATCATTTGCAATAAAAGTAAAATGACTTAATATTACTTATGTGTTGGAGTAATATATTGAAGTATGCTCTGATCTATCTCTACCATGTGAAGTAGAGCCATAGATTGAGATAGATCACACTCGATGGGTCCCTAGTCAATAAAGCTTCAATAGAAGCGACTAGTGTGAAATATGGCTATTTATGACTCAATTCTATTAGTCATTGGAATGAGATTCTGGAGTTTGATCGTAGATATCATGTGGGACATTATATTGGACGATCGACTTGAATATGTGTCATAGATCAAGTCATGAGCATATTCGGGACGACCCTGTTAACTAATCTTAAATCATGTAATTACACACAAATATTACATGAATCATAAAAACCTATATCTTTGAATCATATGAATTTCACAAACGTAATTAATCAGAAAACATATATTGATTCATTAGAGCAGCGGAAATAACACTTGATTGATGGATTTGGTTTCTCCCTCTTGACCCTTTTTAGGCGCCTTGATTAGATTTCAAAGATGGAATAGAAAACTAACGTAATGGGTAGAGAGATGACCAAATCCTAGAGTTGCATACATATATACCCACCATCAGGGTTATAATACGAATTACCTTAATTTAATTAACCAAATAATTATCACCTTATTTAGACTAACCACTTGGGCCACATAATGGATTGAGAAGTGAAATATCCAACATTCTCCCACTTGGCCCATATGTCATTATATAATTTGGTTTAACATAAGTTGCACATTGTATAAGGTAGACTAATCATAATATTGGTTACGCCATAAAAGTCATTGTCAAATATGACAACTAATAAGGATCATAGCGGTTGTACATCAATTTACGACGTAATCCCTTAAATGTATCACAATACCAACATCACACTCAACAAGACGCCTGATAAGGTATTCAATAATGGTCCAATAATGTCTTGTCAAAGACGAAATCTTGTTTATCCACGTATGCATATGTCAAACTTAAGAAACAAGATTCATAATGTCTTATCAGAAACATAATATACAAGCTCAAGGTGTCAATCACATAATAACATAAAAACATGAGAAAAACATCAGTGATGACATCCAATTATCCCCATTCTCTCGACATGTTTGATAAATGTCTTGGGGGTCAATCCTTTTGTTAACGGATCTGCAACATAAGCTTTGTGCTAATGTGCTTGATTGACACTCTTTGTTTCTGAACTTCTTCTTTAATGATAAGGTATTTCAGTTACGTATGTATAACACCTTTAGAATACTTTTCGTTCTTAGAAAAGAAGACTGTTGCAGAGTTATCACAATAAATTTTCAGCGGCTTGGCAATATTGTCGACTATTCCAAGCCTTGAAATAAAGTTCCGCAGCCATAATCCATGAACTGTAGCCTCAAAGCATGCTACAAACTCATCCCTTCATAGTGGATGCAAAAATGACAGACTGCTTCGCACTATTCCATGAAATTGCTCCTTCAGCTAAGAGGAACAAATAGCAAAAAGTGGATTTTCTGGAATCCACACATCTGGCAAAGTCTGAATCTGAATATTCAATCACTTCGAGATGATTGGATCTCTAATAAGTGAGCATGTGATCCTTCGTTCCTTACAGATACCTTAATACTTTATTTGCAACCTTTCAATGAACCATTCTTTGATTACTTTGATATCTGCCCAGCATTCCGACAACAAAGCTAATGTTTGGTCTGGTACAAGTTTGTGCATACACCAAGCTTTCAATAATAGATGCATAGGAAGTTTGTTCCATTTGACTTCGTTCCAATTCATTTTTTGGACATTGATTGAGACTAAATTTATCTAGAGCATTTGTCCATCCTAAATCTCAAAACACAATTATATAGTTAATTAAAAACGCTACTGATTAACAGTAATAATCAACCTAACTGCATATATTATATATATACACTATTATTTCCACATATACGTAATAAACTATATCTAATTTCCAAATATATACTATCTAATTAACACTACTAGTAGCTACATATATACTATCTAATTAATATATCTAATTTCCAGATATAAAAATTTACCAACAAAAATGAGTTAGGAAACCTACCACAACAATCACCAAATATTGATGGAGTGATATCAAGCTTATAGACAAAAAGTTTGAGACATGGAAGAGTTTTGGAAATGTGAGATTTTGAACAGAAATTTGAAAGAATAATGAGGTTTTGGGGGAGAAGAAGAAGAAGGTTAGTGTAGAGAGTTAAGACAAAAAAGTGAGGAGGAATAAATTTGAAGACGCCTACTTTTACGACGACATACACAATACTGTCGCAATAGTTAAATTAAATTTCCTATACGATGATATAGTATGACATCACAGAAGTGACCAACTACTACAAATACATACAATATATCGTCGTAGAGGAAAGGTAACTACTTCGACACCCACTTATATAGTCGTAGTTGTCGCCAACTACCACAATTGTATTGTATGACGTCGTAGTAGATGGTTTCTTCTACGACTGTATGACAAACTATCGCAGTAGATACCTACCTCATCGACGTCATACAATAATGCCGTAGTAGTTGGCCACAACTACGAGTATATATTATACTGTCACACAGGGCCGACCCAATAGATTTCGGGGCCTAAAGCAAAATATTTGAACGAGGCTTTTTGTATCTTATGAATAAAAAGTTACACGACAAATGTTTATTAATGTATAAATAGAAATACATTTAAACGGGGGACATAATGAATATTTTAAGCTCAAGCTGATCGAATCATCGCTCAACGGAAAATATTTGTTCGATTAGTAAAGGTCTTCTCAGAAAATAAAAAAACTTTATATTACTATTGATTCACAATAAAAAAGAGTTTAATGACTAATTTGTAATCGCTATAATTCTTGTCTCGCGTCCTTTTATATGAAAGAGTTGTGCTTGATGTATTATGTTAAAGATAAATATTTTTCTCAAGAACTCAGATAATTAGATGGCTAGAGTTATAGTTTGTGCTTGCAAGTCATATCTTGTAAGCTTTTCACTTTTACGTTCAGAACTAGTTTTTTTGTTTTAATAAAATTGAATGTTTTGGAATCCATAATTACTTTTTTTAATTGAATGAATGGAAGTTTAAGTTTGGGCCCACTAGTCTTTAGATTTAATTTGAACTTTATTGGCCTATCAGAATTAGGAACAATTATTTATCATTAATCAGGTAGCAACACATTAAATGATAATGAAAATTTTCTATTTTTTGGGGGCCACTTTTGATTAGGGGCCTTAAGCACTTGCTTAATTGGCTTAAGGCAAGAGTCGGCCCTGCTGTCACATAGGTATGTATCTATTGAGATGGTATGTCATACCGTCGTAGTAGAGACTAACTACTGCGACGGTAATATTTTAGGTCGTCGTTGAAGCAAAAAAAAAAAAACTCGTGTGTGTTAGAAGACAATGGTGTTTGTCTTTTACAAATTTTTTGGGGTAACTTTATGAACACATCTTTAGCGACCTTTATTTCTCAAATAGAAACCGTGAAGGAGAAATGTTATCAGTAATATTATCACATTTCTCTTACCGTAAAAAACACTTAAATTTTTGGTCATTTTGTTTTGAAAAAAAAAACTAATTAATAAGAAAGGCGATAGCGTGTTCGCAATAAACCATCACCTATTATGCGTAAATATAAGTTTTGTAACTAATAACGAAATATGACATTTTGTTGCTTATAACCCCTCATCTCTAAGAGGAGTTCTTGTCAGTAAAAGTTTCAATACCGACCAACTTTTATTTTGGATAAGCTCGAAAATTTTATTAGAAAAAGATTATATCGAAAGAAAATCGAACCGAAATCAACCATAACAAGGGAGCTCTCAAAAGAGATGCAGGTACACAGTCCGAAAAGGGCCAAAACTCGAACCGAAAACTAAAACAAGCGAACACGAATAATTCTGTCTCGGTATTGAAACTTTCGTTACCAACTATTTATGCACTTTTAGTTAGGATAGTAGGACCCTAACAATTTTTTTGGGATCTTGTTTAAACAGTATTTGAGTTGGCACATTTCCTCTTATTTCGGCACTTTTAGTTAGGACAAATAGGACCTTAATAGATTGTAGGTCAAGCTTGATCTCTACCACGGTATAATGGCTATGTAAACTACCAATAACAATTTATAAGAAATTCAACGTTTTTATTTAGTTCATTAGGTTAGGTGTCTTTCTTCATTAGAGGAGACCAAAATACAATTATTAAAACTTCTACGTCTCCTTTTATTTGTTTTCATCGAATGAATTTTTTTTTTGAAAACAAATGGTCTTATTTAATTTGTAGCGAGTTAATTAGAGCATGGGGTAAAAACTATCTGGCTACATGTTGAGAGCATCTCCCGAGGAAACCCTAGCCCTAGCATGCCTACGTAGCTTTATATACTTGTCATTGTTGCCGACAAGCCTGCCTGTCATGCCGGTCATCTCCCATCGCCACCTGCCACCATGCAATTTGTAGCACTGCCCCCCCCCCCCCCCCCCCCCCCCCGCCCTTCCTCAGAGATTGAATCTCCTTTAAAGACGCGACGTCGAAGGAGGCCGAAGCAAACCCTAGCCGGAAAAGCTTCGCCGCTTCCTCTTCCCCTACCGTTCGCTGATATACCAACACCACCATCCACGACTATCGTGGAATTTTCTCCGGGGTTCACTACCCCGTTAGTAAAGACACAGAGAGGCCTTCTGGTTAAACTCTCATCGGTTGCTTCCTCTGCAAGCAACCCACTGGTCGTTGCTCTAAGCGACCACCTGCCGCCACCCATTGTTCTCAGCGAAGTCCTGCCGCCTCCACTATGTCGAGACCCTCTTCATGGGAAGGCACCCATGGTCGACACTGGGAGAGAGGAGTTGGAGGCGCTCATTGACGGGGTTTCGATCCCTAATATGGTGCGAATTCCCATGATCCCGTCCTTGCTTACTACGCCTCCAAGCATGGTTCGTCATCCCCGGATGCCAAAGCCAAGGGAAGTTGGCTGTACTAAGAGGGTAGTGGTCCTACCGGACTCTCTCGAGTCTAACCTAGTCAGTCTCTATGATGGCTTCTCTTCGTGTTCACTGAAGGAGGGGGAGGAGCTGGACGTCCTAGTACCATACTCTTCGGTGAACTTGTCAGTAATTGCACGCAAACAATTCACAATGATGGACAAACTTTGGATTTCGAAGCCTCCCCGAAAGAATATTCTACTCCAGATCATCACCAATGCATGGAAAAGATCCGTAGAGGGCTTGGTGATCAAAAACATAGGTTCGGTGTCGTTGGGTTCTATTTTGAGTCGGAGGAGGCTCGTGCATCGGTCCGGGGCAACAAGCCCTGACGCTTCGATGAACGTCCGCTCTTACTCGGAGATTTGGAGCTGATGGCTAAAGAACCCTCCGCTCTAGATCGGCTATAGCTAAGGGTTCATGCCCATGGCCTCCCTCCATTGGTGAGGACTCGAGCGACTAGGGAGACGATTGGCTCGGCTCTTGGGCTATATGTCGTTTTCTTGTGTGACCACTAAGGCCTCTACTGGGGAGGAGCCGTGAAAGTGAGGTGCCAATACCATAATCGTGTTCGCTGGAGAAGGGGGAGGAGTTGGACGTCCTAGTACCATACTCTTTGGTGAGCCCATCGGTAATTGCAGGCCAACAATTCGCAATGAAGGGCAAGCTTTGGATTTCGAAGCCTCCCCGAAAGAATGTTCTACTCCGGATCATCACCAATGCATGGAGAAGATCCGCGGAGGGATTGGTGATCAAAGACATAGTCTTGGCATCTTTGGGTTCTATTTTGAGTCGGAGGAGGCTCGTGAGTCGGTCTAGGGAAGCGAGCCCTGACGCTTCGATCGACGTCCGCTCCTACTCGGAGATTTAGACCCGATGGCTAAAGAACCATCCGCTCTAGATCGGCTATAACTATGAGTTCATGCCCATTTCCTCCATTCATTGGTTAGGACCCGAGCGAATAGGGAGACGATTGGCTCGACTCTTGGGCTATGTGTCGCTGTCTCGTGTGACCACTAGGGCCTATGTTGGGGAGGAGCGGTGAAAGTGAGGTTCTGGCACCTCGTGGAGCATCTTCTGCATTGTTATTTTCCATTGTGTTTCAGGGAAATTTTGGACCCGGTTCGAGTCTCGCTCACCTACACAAAGCTGCCTTCCTTTTGCTTTAACTATGGGCTGATCAGACATGTATTCCAGAAGTGTGATCGGGAGATGGGTGGTATCCCACGATTCGATTCATCTATATTAGAGTACCAGAAGGATCGTAGCTTCAAGCCATACACGACCGATTGGGGGAATCAGGGGTCTCAGAACTTACCAGTAAGGGTCGGACCCGTATCCCCGAGCACTGTTCGTAAGGGGCGCCTTGCCTCGAGGAAGGGGGCCAATTGTATCCTCGAGCATTGTACCTAAGGGTACAGGTCCTCGGACCAACATCTAGGACAGGAAAGTCGATCATGGCTGGAAAAACTTGGTGGTCGTCCAGCTCTCTAGTAGCAAGGAAACCGAAGTTTCAGGTTTCATTCTGCCTGGGCATAGAGATAGAGATGGAGGTGATGCTAGAGGAGTGAAGAGGGGTCTGTTGGTGAACCCCGAGATAATCAGGCGAGGGTTGGTAATCAGCCTCGTTAGGAGGAATGTTATGATGAGCTTCATGGATTGGCTCCGAGAGGGGTCCCTGGTGAAAGCCATGCCTCCTACAACTGATGCAGTTAAAGTTCGGTCGCTCCGCGCCCTAGATGCAGCATTTAGGCACTACCTTGAGCAAAACTTCCAGTTTCGTTTTCCAACCCCCCATCTTTCCTTCATGCCCATGTGGTGTTTCAATATCGTTTATAACGTTTATATAGTTAAAAGAACTGTAAAAAATTATGTTCTATGTATGTTCTTCTTTAGTGATCAGGGAATGATAGTCTTGGTGCACTCGTTTGTTGTTGATTTCAGATTTTAATAAAATTGTACCTTTCGTTCAAAAAAAATTAAAATAAGGGGTACAAAATCATACTTCCAAATACTTTTCCTCTAAAAAAACTGACATGTTGTCACCTTTCCTCCCTCGGTGATTGAAATCTTCGATTATGATTAACCAACCAGTAAATAGTCCCAAATGAAAGGTACATTTTTTTAATTCTTGAAATAATAATATGTGAGATGGGAAAATAAAATAAATTTCTTGTATATATTTAACTTTATTACATTATCGTTCACAAACGAACAAATGTCTTCCACACTTTTAGCTTACTGTTCCTTTTCACACGAAGGTTGACCACTCCAGAAATTAACCTCAGGCAAGTTTTTTGCAGGCAGGTTAATCATTCAACTTTTTCTCCCAATTAAGAACATTTTCTTACAAACAAATATCCATAAATATAGAATATAAACTAGCATGGAGGAAGATCCTTAGGTGGAGGCTTAACAGAGAGCTCGGGTGTTGGCCCGTCCTCAACCACAAATGCTGTTTTCAACCCCCAACCTGTATGCAACTCCAAATGGCAATGCATAAACCAAACACCTACACAATTCACATAAAAAAATGTTACGGTTTATTTGTGTTAAACGGTGATATTTAATTCATCTACATTTTAAGATGATTATGTATGTGTACCAGGATTATCAGCTCTGAAACGGAAGGCGGTCCAGCCCCCGGTAGGAACACCAACCGTGTTTCTCTCGATAGGGTCCACCAGGTTGTAGTTGGCAGGGTCTTTAGCGGGGTCAAAGTTGCCGATCCCTGTCCCGACCACGAAAAAGTTATAGCCATGGAGATGAAAAGGGTGCGACTCGACCGTCAAGAGATTGGTATCTTGCAGCACCAGCTCAACCGTGGAGTTGAAGGCGATCTTGCTAAGCCTGGTGCCCTTGTTGGTGCCGAGATTGGCCGTAAGCGGTGCTCCGGTGTAGTTGAAAGGTGTTGGGGGCTTGTCCGGGAAGTCAGCAGTGAAGACCCCTTTGGTGTCCGAGTAGTGAGCCTGAAGAAGTCCAATTTGGGGCATCACGAAGGATATGTTGTTGAGGGAAGCCACGAGTCTGGTCCCGTTGAGGCAGGTCTGGCAAGGGCTAGTCCCTAAGCCTATGGTGTAGAATAGGTGCCTATCGACCTTCAAGGGCACATTGGCAGGGAAGGTGGGAGTGTTGAGGCTCCTGAGCTTCTTGTTGTAGGTGAGAGCGAAGTTGGTGTCGTTTAGTGTAGGGAGCTGAGGGAGCGTTGGGAGGACAGTGTTGGGTATGCCTTTGTATTGGAGGATGGCTATGGCGGTCTTGTTGTCTACGGAAAGTGGTGCGTCCATGAAGGGCCTCGCTCCCATGAAGTACCTTCCGGGCCCTTGGTCGGCTCGGACTAGGACGTTAGTGGTCTGGCCCGGCGCTATTAGAATCGCCCGAGTAGTGAAGGGCTTTGTGTACACAGCGTCGACCTCTACTACCGTCAGAGTGTGGCCCGAGATGGCGAAGAAGAGCTCGTCGTTGAGGGCGGCATTGACGATCCTTAAGAGGTACGTCTTTCCGGACTCGACCTCTAATGCATATGTGTCTGCATTGAAATAATTGATCAATTTGTGTGAGTAATATTGAAAATGTAAATGTTACATGATATCAGAGAACCAATTCAACTAAGAGCTCAAGCTGATGGTTGAAGACTTGGTTATAGTTGTATTGTAACACATACGTTTGTCTGGGCATGGAAAGAGAGGGCCGGGCTTGCCATTGATGGTGTGAGCATCCGATGCATTGGGAGGCAATCCCAAGCTGCTGCCTTGCTTCACAACTTGTTCCACATCAGCATTCCACCATTCTCCTGCTCCATAAAATAGTTGGACACCACCATTATATCAACTAGGTGAGAATTTTATCAAACTCAATAACAATTATATTTTAACATGTGTCCTTACGTAAAAAAAACCTGTTTATTAGGGATTGAACCCGTATATGTGAAGTAGCAAGCTCTGAATTCAATTAAAAATTCAAGCTGATAACTGAAGATTTAATTATAATTATATTTCAATACTTTAAGGTCTGTGAAATTGACCTAAGACAATGGGGACTTCAAGATTTGGCCTAGGGAAAGGATAAGGGGTTCCGGGTGAAGGCAAGATCACAATGGCACCGTAGACGGTGGCTCTGAGCCAGAGGATATGAGCATGCCACCACAAGGTTCCTCGTTGCCCTGTCACGTTGAAGTCGTAGGTGTAGCTATTTCCTGTCTGGATGGGACATTGTGTCACATAAGCCGGTCCATCCGCCCACCCGTTCCGATACTGCTTCAATCCGTGCCTGCAATGAAACGAAAACGTCAAAAGATGCATTGGGAGGCAATGAAAAGCTTGTTATGACTTATGAAAGTACCAATGGATGGACATGTTGTATTGAGCATGGTTTGTGACATTGATGAGGACTCTGTCACCTTCCCTCGCGTAGACGGTAGGACCGGGGAACATCCCATTTACAGTCACAATAGGCTTTGCATGACACAATCTACTCACATTCTTCACTTGAACCTGACACATTTGATAAATCTGTTACATCTCGGTTCATCTAGTAACTCAAACTGATAGGTGGAGACATTACAATTACTTACATCAAATTGGTACTTCTTGATTGCTCCTTGGGCCGGAGAAGCCAGGAAAGCTAGAAGCAGACCCAAGAAAAGAGAAACGATCTTGACCCGGAAAGCCATTGATGTTGTATCAATATTAGAAATGAAAGGTGGTGATTTATGAGAAATGATAAGTGCTGATCATGTATATATATGAGAGTATAATGTGTGCTGTAGCTGAGGTTGGACATGAAGCTTGCAAGCATAATTCAGATAGAGACAGAGAGGGCAGTGCCTTAGAGTCTGGGATTGGTATAAACCATGAACAAAGCAGAGGGTGTGGCTCTGAGAGGTACATAAGGCCTACTTGACACGCTTTACCGTTAAGGAAAAGACTTGAATTGCTGTAAATAGGATGTGTCTCTTAACATCCAAATCCAATGGTTGATAAAGTTACTGTTGCTGTTCACATGTCATTCTCATCGTGTGTGCTCTTCTTGCCTCTTATATCATATGTAATTGTATTATGGTTTAATTCAACAAATGTGCTTCCTTGTAAGGTTTCCTTCTTGCCTGAGACCACTTAAGCTTCTTTTATATGGGTTTGTTAGTTGATTTAATGAATGAAAATATGTTTGCTGTTGAGTTACTATGAAACAAGACAAAACAGAAGAACAGAGATCACCAACCATTGGATGTCCCCCCTCAATTTTATTTTTTGAAAATTTGTTACTTGTTTTTTAATTTTCTTCAAAATTACACCCCATAACTCCTAATTTTGTATTTTCCCCCTCGTCTAAAGTTTTTTAACGTCATATAGTATCATTGAAAAAATTCGGTGCCCCTCCTCACAGAAAAACCTGGCTCCGCCATTAGGTGTAAATATTGATGATTTTGTTGTTGGAGTCGTATCAGAATGATGTAGGGGATTTACGATACCCCAATTCGTGTTTATAGTACTCCAGTTCGGGGTAAGACAATTTATGATAGAGAATTTTGTTCGAGATGATATAACACAGTATGAGAATTTGAGAAGATATGTTTTATTGTAATTAATAAATATGAATTAAATAAGTTTTTAGTGATATTACTAAAAATTAGTTAACATATTAAGGAACTAATGATACATTTAATAAATTGATAAAGAGTGGGTAATATAGTCTTTCAATTGATATAGTAAATTTGAATTCAAATGTGAAAGGGTATATTGGTTTTTTCATATCGGTTTGTTAGTTTTTTTTTTTCTAACAAACAATGTTGACAAAAACTAAGGACCCTTATCGTACATTTTGAAACTTAGGACAAGTATAAGTATGGGGCCAAAACATAAGAGCGACTAAAAGTAATTTTCCTTTGTAAGAAAATGACGATTTGTACTTATAATTTAGATTCAAGGTATTGTAAGTGAAAAAAAATGTAAACTTTCATATCCCGCAATCTTCTTCTTTTTTGTGTCATGTAAAAAGCAAGAAATTTAAGAGAGATGCAATTTTGAATTATTTTGTTTTTTTAATTATTATTTTTGAAATTTAAATTTTCGAGGGTGAAATTGTGATTTTAAAACAAATTTATACAAAATACAACAAAAGACAAGTTCATAATATTTTTTACAATTATCACCGAGTAGATGTCTACAAAATTACAAAAAAAATAAATGTTTCATGGTACTTTTATATAACTATCCATTAGATCAAGGTCGCAAATTGTCAAATATAATATCTAAGGGACATTTTTTTTTCAAACAATCCATTTTATTACAAGGGTAAAAATATATTTTAAAAACTTTAGATGACATGTGGGCGACACATGACCTATTTTGGAAAAAAATTAACTCACTAAGAAATGCAAAACAAAAAAGTTCTGAGGCACTAGTTAGTAGGTTTTGTTCTTCAAGGACACAAGTTGCCAAACTCACATACCTGAAGGTCATTTTTTCTTAATTATCCCTTAATATATTATATAATGTTTAATTATTATGTTTTAAAAAACATTGTTTCTATAAATACAAGTCAATTTATTAATCACACCTTCCAACTCCGAATCGTTATAAATTCAACTACACATGCCCTTATGCAACTGCTATCTTGACTCAGAACCTCAATCACCATAGTAAAGATCAAATAAAATTGGGTGCAAATCCAACCAATTGTTTCTTCAATATATAACTAAACTGTACATTCATATCCAGGTACATGACTAGAAGATGCAAGCCTATTTAGTAGTGTGATAATAACATAGGAGAAAACCAAACCTATAACCTATCCAGTATATGTATACCTATACCTAACTAAAAGTTGAATATCAATGGTCATATAAGATTGCAAGTCAAGGAGTCCAATAGGCAAAACAAGAGCTGAAGAACAACCTTCATTTCTTCTTTGAGAAGACTGACAATTTCCTTCCAAAAAACCCAGATGACTTCGAAGATGATTTCTTCTCTTTTAGCTGGTTATCCAGAGATGATTTCTTCGCCTTACTTGTGGCATCAAGATCAGGTTCAATGTACTCTTGCTCGGTGTCGCATTGCATGTCCCTCAAGAGCCGGAGCAATTCCTTTGCATATACCATTCCCCTGTCACTCCCATTAATAGATATATGAACAAGTGAAGGAATCACTCCCTCTTCCATGACAGCATGACAGTATCGATCATGTTCAGAACACAAAGAGAGGAGAATATTCACTGCATGCTCCTGATCTTCCCGACTCTCACTCTCAAGTAGTGAAGCAACAGAAGCAATTCCTCCACTAGTTTCTGCAAGAGAAGCTCTAGCCTTGTTTATGTCAAACAGGTTCCTGATTGTTTTAACACAGTATCCTCCAAGAGTCTCATCACATACCAAAGGAACCAACCTTGGAATGCACTCTAAAGAAGCCATTTGGCTACATATATCCCTGTTTGAGGACAAGTTACACAATGTTTTAACAGCCGGTTCCAGTAAACTTTTGATCCTGGAATCAAGAAGCTTAAGGATGGAAGCAAGAGCACCAGATGCAGCAAGTTTAGATACACAATTCCGTTGGCTAGACAAGAGCTCTATTACTCCAAGAGCTTCTTCTGCCACTTCTGAATCAAGCAATTGTTGCAACAAACAGAATGCATCTTCACCCAAATACTGTATTCCATTTCTGCATCAAAGCATGTTACTTTAGGGCACAAATGTATGACTCAGAACAGTCAGAAGTAACAACACTATGCTAAGGAAGACTTACCTGTTTATACTGATAAGTGCTAGTAACAACTGACATCCAGCTCTCTGAGCTTTTAGATCAGGCTTGTCATATGCATCCCTCAGAAACTTAATGAGTGGTTCCATAAAGTTTTGTGATGACATAGAAAGATGAGCTTGATCATTGACTTTTAACTGATTCCTAACATCTTCAACGGCTTTGCACTGGGATTCCCACTGAAGCTCAGCAAGTTTCAATAACGACTTCAACTCTGCATCTTTTACATCTACATTCGATCTGTAACTGAAAGGAATACCATCAGGGACAAATCTTGAGCCATTTATGATCTTGACATGGGAGGAATCTGAATTGTAACTTGTATCTAAGGATCCAAGTGATACACTGCTGAAATCAAGTTGCAGATGCACGTCATTCATAGAACTGCCAAAGCTAGCAATAGAAGTTGATGAAATTTCCCATGATTGAAGAGTGTCTGACTGGATACTTGGATCAGGAATAGAGATCCCATGCTTCAGGGACCACTTGGATATTAAATCCTTCATGGCCGTATTAGGAGTCAATGACAGATGAGGCAATCTCGTTTTTGTTTTCGGGCATGTAACATTACCCTCATCAAACCATTTCCTTATCCACAGTCTTTCATAAGTTTGCCCAGAAGCGATGACAACAGGATCAAACATCAGTCTCATAGATATCGGGCACTTAAATTCTTCAGGAGGACCGGACATGTCAATTGGATGCTCAAGTTGTCTATTTCCAGCAACAGAATGCACTTCCACAGGTGGGCAACATACAGAACTATTTCTAGATTTTTCAACTCCCGGTAGTTCTTCGCGTTGAGCATCTGCTTGATCTTTCATAATGAATTTTCCGTACTTCTTCAATAGATACATGAGATATTTCAATATCATTTTCTTCGAAGAATCATTTTCGCCAACTGTATCTAGTTGCTTCTTTATAGATCTTTTCTCTATTAAAAGAGCCTTTGGTGACGTAATATGGAGTTTAGTAGCTGCAAACTGAACAGCTCTGATTTCAGAACTTTCCCGAGATTCTGAAGCAGAACCTTGCTGGAGCAATTCTCGAACCATCTTCCCTGCTTCTTCTTCTGAAGAATCCAGAACAAAAGTTGCAGCCCTAAGATCATCAATTACTTGAGAAATCTGCAAATAACAAATATTTCTTGATCAACTCCAAAAAATAGAAGCGAACAGGGTCATGTTCTTGTCAAATGTGATTTATGCACATCCATAATCCCAATCCTGGACTTTTCTTTTCTTTGGAGGGAGAGGAAGAGAGATTTCAAGAGGGCATTTTTCAACAAACCTCTACGGCCAACATGACAGGAACCATAGATTGAATGCGGCTTAAACTTTGCTCCAACAAGCTCCTTGTCCTTTGACATCTTGAAACTATCACATCCCCTGTTATTGCCTGAAAGTAATGTGAAAACATTATTAGCCGCTAGACAGGTAACCACACTGAGCACAACTTATTGGTGATAATGAGAATTGAATGGAGGGAAAAGGAACTATTATTACTTCATCACTAGTCATGTAACAAATGCATGCTCCACAAATCAGCAAAGATCTAAAAGAGAGATTGACAACAATGGCACTTTCAAGAGATGTTCAGTGCAGAAAGGTTTTGTTTCAGAACATATGGTTAAGTAATGTACAAGTAAATTTCCCACAATTTGTTCTTGGAGATAGAATCAAGACAATCTTTTATAAGCAATTGTATGTATCAGGTTTGAACTCAAGACTTTTGATTATTGAAGCAAGCTCTTCCGAACTTGACCCAACTTATGTTGGTTAGAATTAAGATATTACTTTGATAAATTAACACAAGCTTATATCATATGTTGATTGCCTTACAGAGCAGCTCATAAGCTGTTGAGCTTTAATTGTCCCTTTCTTGAGTCTGGTACCATGACAGTAGATATATTCTATTTTTATTTTGCTAATGCATTAACAATGATATGTTGCCAGATCTATTTTCCACTTCATTTTTCAAAAAAATAAATTATGAGTATTGCATTGATAACATTCAACTGAAACTGTTCTTATCCCAAAGCAACGGAGAAAGAGAAGCACCTACCAGGTACAGTTTACTTGAATCACTGCAGTACTGTAGTAGTTGCTTAGCTTTATCTATAGCACTGTTTAGTATGCATAGTGCCTGTATTCCTGATGAGCACCGAGGCCGTGCTTCTTCTATTTCTGGAAATATCCTTGATATGTTATCAATCAATTTCATAAGCTCTGCGCACATTAATCGGTGCACCTGTGGAATAAAATTTATGCAACGAGCTTAAACAAAAGTGGACATTGAGAGTTTTATCTATTGAAGGCATGTGCATAATTTAGCGTCTTTTTCTTTTTTTGTTGAAGCCACCTGAGAGGTGAGGGGTTGGCATAGACACCCCTCTACATGTATTTTGTTAGCTTCATATGCATACACATAATACGTTTAGTGCTCTCAACAGCATGGTAAAGCTCATTATAAAAATTAGAGCCAGAGCTGTAGAATAAAACTCAAGGCATTTTGACTGGAACAGAGAAAGATACGTTCATCACACGTTTATACCTTGAAGGAACAAGAATATGGCAGTTTCTCCACTACTTCAGCATCATCAGTCCCCATTCAGAAGCAAACAATCTTGTATTAGTAAATCAGCTACAATTATGTCACCTAAAGAACAATAAATAAAACAGCGTGGCAGAATTAGGATTCTGTAAGGTAAACTTTCCACAAGAAAATCAATGGCTTATTATGAGAATGAGGAACTCCAAACTGTGGAATTTGGTTCTTTGCATCGTGAGCATGGGTACAGGGTATTGAGCCACAATCAACTATATGTGTACCTCTAAATAGTTTGAGCCAAAGCTATTGACGATTAGATAACCAAAAAGGGCTGGGAGAAGACAATTCAAGGTGCAATTACATTTAACAACCTCACTCCCTACCAGATCATAAGAAGTACAGGTATCCATCTCAAACTTATTATGTCAACCCCTCGCATGGTATAGACACTAAAAGGTGATGAAAATACAGTTTTGTAGAGAGAACTATCATCTATCTCTCTAATCCATTGGTCTTTACAAGCTCAAAAATTTCCCTGACTGTTCAAAGTTCTCTTCTTTTTCCAATTAATGCATCACTACATACTGATTTTACAGGTCACCAACTTAATGAAGTTCTTTAAATAGGTAAAGTAGATCAAAAAGGTGATGCTATGATGCATAGAAATGCCCTTGTAAATGTTGAGCTCCAACAGGAATTACTAAATACCCACAGGCGTTAAGATTCCATAACATCTGATCTGATTCAACAACTGGGTGAACTCACTTACGATCTTAGCTTTTTATTCCAAAACAGCGAACAATGTAACTAGACTTACCAGGTGATGCTAAAACCAGAGGAATGACAAGAAGCTAACTCAACCCCCAACAGGCAACAATCCCACCGAATCAATAGTAGTTGAACAACTAGAGACTCCAAAACCTTCCAGCCCAAAAGACCAGACACCTCCAACATGCAAAATGGCCACAGCCCAGCTCTCAGAAGTCGAGATTATGCTCAAAAGTATGGAACTTTAGATCAAATCAGAAGCCGTAAGCCTTATATCCCCAAAACCAGCAACATAATCAGAAATGAAGGGGGATACCAAACACCTCACAAGCGAGCCTCCATGGATAAAAAAGATAATCTAGCAACAGCAAGCACCCAAACCCATAAAGGAAAAAGAAGAAAAACCCAGAATTGAGTAGTGCATCAACAATCCGAAGACATCAAAATCCTCCACCAAGTAGGAGGAAAGGAGACAAAAGAGAGAAGATTGTGGAGAAAACAGACCGAGTCTCCGAGATGAGAAAGATAAGAGTCACACGCTTATGAGGTACCAACTACCACCTCTCGTTCCAGTGAAATTAACTACTGGAATCAAGGTTTCTTGTTCTAGACCAATTCATAATCACCCAAAGGGAAGAAGAGTAAAGGCGAAAAAGAGAGGACAAAAGAAAAACGACAAAACAAGACGGAGCTGTGATGGCAGTGATCTCTCTCCACCGTTGATTATGTGGGACCGCCCAGCAGTGGCTTAGCACTAGCAGGCTGTGATGGTTCATGGTTTTGGCGGGCGGTTGACTAATGACATTTCAAGCGGAGACCCCAATTTTGGTCGTTCTATTGATCCTCTAAGAAACAATCAAGGTCAAAACTAACCCAACTTTAGTCCGGCACCACCACCACACAACCATTCTCTTTTTTTTAACAACAATTTTAGTCCTAAACACCAATTTGCATTATGTTTTTTTAGGGGGAAATTATCCAGAAGGTCTTGAGAGTTAATTCAATTCACAGGGTAGTTTCCTTTTTTTGGCATTTATTTGTTTTGTTTTATTTTAGATCGATAATAATGGAAATATACTTATACCCCTCCCCGTTTTCTCCAACTCTTCATCTTCCTTCTCCTTTGTATGTACATGTCATTAAAAAAAAAAAACTCATCTCTCCCGCGCGCTCTCTCTCTGTAAATCCGAGCTTCCACGGCAACGACGAGCTTCTTCTATTTCAACCAAATACGAGTGGAACTTTGCATTTAGGATAGATTTTGTTTTGGTTTGAATGAAAAAATGGGTTGAGGGTTATGGGTTCATCGGGTCATCGCTGGAGAGGGCGGCCAATGCACGGCGTTTGGGGGGGGGGGCCAAACTTAGGGCTTTTGGGCCCTTGCTGGAGAGGCAAAAAATCCACGTAGGTTTGAGCCGTTCGGCTGCGGATTGGGACCAAACGACGACGGTTTGGGGTCATTCCTCCGCCGAATGGGGCCAAACTACGGGGATTGGGTCCCTCTCCGGCAAGAGGCCACGATGTCGTCGTTTGGTCCCATTCGGCAGCCGAATGATCCCAAACAACGGCGTTTTGGACCTTTGTTCAACAAAGCCCAAACGTCGTGGTTTGGGGCCATTCCTCCGCCGAATGGGCCCAAACGACGGCGTCTTGGCTCCTTGCCGGAGAAGGACCAAATCCCCGTTGTTTGGTCCCATTCGGCGGTGGAATGACCCCAAAAAATGGTGTATCGTCCATTTGTTCAACAAGGACCAAAACGTCATTGGGGTCATTCCACCGCCGAATGGGCCCAAACGACGGTGATCTGGTCCTTGTTGAACAAAGGGCCAAACGTCGTCGTTTGGGTCATTCCGCCGCCGAATGGGACCAAACGACTGAGATTTGATCCTTCTCTGGAAAGGGGCCAAGACGTCGTCGTTTGGACCCATTCGGCGGAGGAATGACCCCAGACAATGGGACCCAAAACTCTCTGAAATTATTGATCGGCGAGATGTATTACCGATCGACGAGTAATATTTTTTAACTAAATTTTAAATTACCATTTCACTTATATATTTTTCATTTAGTTGTACATGTAATACTAATGTTTTTTAATTATTGATATACCAGGGAATTGTACTACAAGAAGAACAAGAGTTCTTCGACTGTCGGGTCACAATGAGGTGTGGGTACAAACATCTGGAAGAGCTAGGGAAAGAATTGAAGATGATAGACCCACATTTCAAGCTATAAAAGAGGGTCCATTCGGTAGGTTCATGAATCTTCCGATTAAGTTTGGCCACTCCAACAACCTAGCGTGGTCCCTCCTCGTTAGGAATACAAAGATGAGTCGAGCCTCTGAGTTGTGGTTCATCATGAAAGGGACACCGATCAGGTTGTCCATAAAATAATACGCATTGATCAGGGGGTTAAACTGCTCAACGCCGAACCTAGAAGATGAAGTGTTGATAAAAAAAATTGATTCGAAGGTATTTCAATAGAAACATTTTCCAAATAATCGACGTGGAGTGACGGTGTTGGACTTGGAGAAAAGGTTGAAGGAGCTTCTGGCAAAGCGGTTGGAATCGAGGAGTCGTAGGAACGAGCCATATGAAGAAATATGCAAGCTGGCTCACCTGTTGTTCGTTGTTGATGCATTGCTACCAAACACCAAGAAAGAGAAACAAATTGCAGAAAGTGGATGAGGTTAATGGATAACTTAAAAATGTTCAACAACTTCCCATGGGGGTATGTCTCCTTCCTACATGTAAGGAAAGAGTGTCACCAAGACCTGAAAGCGAAGAAAACGACGATTGCGCCAGGTCGATTGGGGCCCACATACACCATTAGAGGCTTTCTCCCAGTGTTTACGGTATGTAAAATAGTAATGATAATATTATTATTAGCATAATTAATATCCCATTACCATATTGCTTATAAATTAATTGATTTGTGTAACAGATGTTGGCATTCGAGTGTATCCCAAAAGTTACTAGAAAAATGGGGGAAGGTGAATGAAAAGTACACTGCGGACCTCCCAAGATTGTTCAAATGGACCATGTCGTGGCCCAAGGCACCGTCTCCAAAGGAGGTTTCAAGCGAACTTGCAAAAGCCGAGGTAATACAGTGCAATTGTGTTAATATCTATTTCATTTTGAAGTAGCTCGGAAATATAAATTGAGTGTAATTATTATGTCTGTGCAGGTGCAGGTGAGTCAGAGTGTCCTCATCTCGATTGAAGCAGAAAGGGAAATTCTGCATAATCAAAATATTGGGGTCGTTTAAGAAGATTCTCCGAATGCCATGATTGATCGTATGACGGAAATTTTGGAGAATGGAGGCTCCATTGAATGGGATGATGAGGATGTACGACCGACACCTGCAGCTCCTTCGGTCCTTGATGTTATGGATGAGGGGATGGGTGCAGAGCCATCCAGAACCAGAAGAGAAGAAGTGGGTGAATGCTCTCATCGGTAGGGTGCAGAGACATCTGGAAGAGATGACGTAGCTGAGAGTCTTCTTCGATAGTGTGAAGAGCCCGTACTGGACGATGTGGGAGATCACGCCCCGACGGCTCATTCGGTAGTCCCGGCTGATGTCCGAGCTGTACGGGATGACATCCGAGCTGTACGGGATAAAATCCGAGCGGAGATCATAAATTTGCAGGGAAAAATCCAATCGGTTGAAGACGTCATCGGAGTCGTGCGTATGGAGTTTGGGGTCAACTTACTGAGATCCTCACTCTACCTCGCACCTAGAACATTGCCCGTGTCACGCCCCAATTTCAGTAAAACCGAACCTGGAGCGTGAACGTTTTAAAACAATAAAACGATGAAACCTGTTTTGGATAAACACTTTAAAATCTCTATTTAATTAAAAAAAATAATAATTACAACTTAAAATACGTCCCAACACGTGGACAAAAGTACAAGGTATCCGTCACTAGACTCAAAAGACAACAACCCAGAATCCCGCTCCTAGCTCTTCAAGCCTCAAAACCTCACCTAGTCCAACCTGCGACCGGTACCTGTAGGAAAAGCAGCTAGGGGTGAGCGTTCGCTCACCACCACGGATAACAGACTGACTACGGCATAATTAGCAGACAAAGCCGGTAACACCAAAAACAAAGTCAACACTGGGGAACACTGTCCCCAACCCAAGTATTATGACTGAATAATACACCCACTGTTACCTTTCTTGACCAACTCAACACTCTGACACGCAAGGTAGACCCGACACAACGATCACGACCTCTTCCAAGGACTCAAAAGAAAGCTATGCAACACCAAACAAGATCACCAAGGATCGCACACCAAACAAGATCACAAAGGATCGTTGTCACGCCCCAATTTCAGTAAATCGAACTCGGGACGCGAACATTTAAAATAATAATCACTTTAAAATACCAGTTTAGTTCAACAAAATAATATTTACAACTCAAAATCAGTCCCAACAAGTTGACAAAAACAAGGTATCCGTCACTAGACTCGAAAGTAAAACCCAGACTCCCGCTCCTAGCTCTTCAAGCTTCAGAAGCTCACCTAGTCCAACCTGCGACCGGTACCTGTAGGAAAAGCAGCTAAGGGTGAGCGTTCGCTCACCACCACGGATAACAGACTGACTACGACATAATTAGCAGACAATGTCGGTAACACCAAAACCAAACCCAACACCGGGAATACAATCCCCAAACTCAAGTACTCGACTGACACACAACCCGTTACTTTCCTCGACAGACTCAACACTCGGACTCGTAATGTAGACCCGACACAACGATCACGACCTCTTCCAAGGACTCAAAAGACCACCACGCAACACCCAAGATCACAAAGGATCGCACACCAAACAAGATCATAAAGGATCGCATACCAGCTGCTCAGTAACCTCCCCCAATCACGCGAACACGGATCAGGCTAGCCAAAGAATGCTCACAACCTGCCGAGACTCGAACACGGATCAGGCCAGCCAAAGAATGCTCGTAACCTGCCGAGATCCGGTCACGGATCAGGCTAGCCAAAGAATGCTCATAACCTTTCGGGATCCGGACACGGAACAGGCTAGCCAAAGAATGCTCAAAACCTGTTGAGACTCGAATTTGGTCAGGCCAGCCAAAGAATGCTCGTAACCTGCCAAAATCCACACCACTCCTCGATACGAAGTCGGGTTACTAACCCCGGGCAAACACAATCACCAGCAAAGCTCAACAAACAGTAACAAGACCAGTTCAACACTCCACAGGCACTCATGGCCACTCAAGACTCCAACGGTAAGGACTCGGGTTCAACAACCCTACGGGCCCTCATGGCCTCCCAAGACACACCAACTGTAACTCACGGGCTCAACGACCCCACGGGCACTCATGGCCTCCCAAGACATCCCAACAGTAAAACACGGGCTCTCAAGGCCACCCAAGACACCAACAATAATACACGGGCTCTCATGGCCACCCAAGACACCAACAGTAAAACACGGACTCAACAGCCCCACAAGCACTCACGGCCTCCCAAGATACACCAACAGTAAAACACAGACTCAACAGCCCCATAGGCACTCACGGCCTCCCAAAGCACCAAAGGTAAAGACACGGGTTCGACAACCCTACGGGCACTCATGACCACCCAAAACACCAATAGTAAAGTACGGGCTCTCATGGCCACCCAAAACACAAATAATAACACGGGCTCTCATGACCACCCAAGACTCAACAATAATAATAGCACGGGCTCTCAAGGCCACCCAAGACACCAAATAAACAGTCAACCTCCGGCATAACCAATGCCTCCAACAGTCCTAATATCAACAGTTTCTCAATCAACCTCCGGGCATGGTCATATGCCTCCAGTACTCCTAATATTGATAAGATCACAATCAACCTCCGGGCATGGTCATATGCCTCCAGTAATTCTAGTATCACTAAGTTCTCTGCTCCTACGACACTACTAAGTGTCACATGCATTTCCAATATTCGATACGTTCCCGTATCATGCCTTTCTAATATTCGATAACATACTTAACCCACGACACCCCGGTGTCACATGCAATTCTACTGTTAACTTTCCCCAGTCAGGGCCGAGATCCGGCTACTTTTCCCTACCTCGTGCGTGTTCTCCCAAAAGCCAACCAACGAGCTCTGGTGATGATCTCAGTCACTCACCCAGCTTTCCCTTGCCTCGGTCCGTGGCACGATCTAAAATAACACAATTTAAAGGCACTTAACAACTCACAGGAATAAACTGAAAATCATTAAACTTGATGCCCAAACTTAACCCCGACAATGTCGATCACTCCCAAACTTCCCAATTACTCGACATTGTCGATAAGGGACCCGTAAAGGCCCGATTTGCCCGACATGGCGAATCTGCCCGGGTTTTGTAAATGCCCTTCCGGGGCTCCAAAAATTCCCGTTTTCGTTTCTACGATCTTAGAATAATTCAAGGGTCCCAATGTACTTGAGGGAATCGAATTCCGACTTCCGAGTCAATTAATTGACGTTTAAAGTTTCTAAACCCGATTATTACAACTTTCGCAATTTAATTCCAAATTTCGATCCGGGTGTGGATTAACGACTTGGAGAACGTCCTAAACCACCCGAACACAAAAACCCGATACCCGGGCATGTGGGCCCCACACAGCCACAATGGCAAAATTCCCTTTTTGCCCCAAAACGTTCCTAACGAACCCCAAACCTCTACCATTCATCTTTAAACCAATCTTAAACAAAACCCAACCTTAATCAAACCGTTTAAACTCAAACCCTAAAATTCAAACGTTCCAAAATTAAAACCGGTTAGGTTCTCACCGTAGGGAATGTCGATGTGAGCTCGATTCTTTTATCGTTGAGACGATCCACCGGTTTGATCGACGAGAAACGTCACAAATTCCTCCAACCTCTTCTCTTTTTCTCTCTTCCTTCTCTCTTCTTTCTAACACCACTTTCTCTCTCCAAGTGTTCTCTTTTTATTGAAATGAACGTGTACAACAACCACCCTTTCCTTTTATTTTGTTTTAAAAATCAAAACTAATACTTAAATACAAACTACCCATCACATGTCTCATCTTTTGTTTTGTTCAATAAACCTAACACCACCACATATTTGACAAGTGTCAAGTGGGTCCCACACCTTTTCAGATTCGCGAAATTCGGTCGTTTCGGGGCCCGAACGGGCACTTTTTCCAAGAAATTACGAAACTTCACGGGCTACAACGAAACGGCTCAACTAAGACCGTTGTGACGACGGCTAAGCTTTTTGGATCCAAAAAGGTCCTCGAATGGACCAAAACGTCGCTCGGTTGACTTTTCCAGCGAAAAGTCAACATTTCCCAAATTGATCAGAAAGTTGCCCTGAATCCCCCGGAACTCACTTGGGTTGATAACGGGGTCAACTTATGTCCGGTATGACCCTCGGAGTCAATTTCAGGTTTAATTAAGTGCCTGACCAAAAATTTTAAATTTTCCTGTTTTTCGCAGGTTTGACTGGCGTTGACCGGGAGTGGTTATTACAATCGCAAACCAGCTGCCAACTGCTCAGTGCCAAGAACGCTCGCACCCTCCCGAGACTCTAACTCGGTCAGGCCAGCCCAAGAATGCTCGCAAATTACCGAGACTCTAAGTCGTAAGCCAGCCGAAGAATGCTTGCAACTTACCGAGACTCTAACTCGTAAGCCAGCTGAAGAATGCTTGCAACTTACCGAGACTCTAACTCGTAAGCCAGCCAAAGAATGCTCACAAACCCAAACCACACACGCGCGGCTAGGACCCCTTTATTGGCGGGCGGGCCCCCTACCCCGTCTGAACATGCAGACGCGTGTGCTAGTGGACCCCCGTTTCATGAAGCGGGCCCCAACCTCAGGTAACCACAATCACAAACACAATCACAATCACAATCACAATCACAATCACAATCACAAGCAAGTACAACAACCATTAACAACGCAGGTTCAACACTCACCGGCACTCATGGCCACCCAAGACACCAACAGTAAAACTCGGACTCAACAGCCCCACAGGCACTCACGGCCCCCAAGACACACCAACAGTAAAACACGGACTCAACAGCCTATAGGCACTCACGGCCTCCCAAGACACACCAACAGTAAAACACGGACTCAACAGCCCCACAGGCACTCACGGCCTCCTAAGACACACCAACAGTAAAACACGGACTCAACAGCCCCACAGGCACGCACGGCCTCCCAAGACACACCAACAGTAAAACACGGACTCAACAGCCCCACAGGCACTCACGGCCTCCCAAGATACACCAACAGTAACTCACGGGCTCAACAACCCCACGGGCACTCACGGCCACTCAAACCACCAACAGTAAAGACACGGGTTCACAACCCCACGAGCACTCATGGCCACCCAAAACACCAAAGGTAAAGGCACGGGTTCAACAACCCCACGGGCACTCATGGCCACCCAAAACTCAACAATAATACACGCTCGCAACTTACCGAGACTCTAACTCGTAAGCCAGCCAAAGAATGCTCGCAACCTCCCGAGACTCTAACTCGGTCAGGCCAGCCAAAACCCCAACAGTAAAGTACGAGCTCTCATGGCCACCCAAAACACAAATAATAACACGGGCTCTCATGGCCACCCAAGACTCAACCATAATACACGGGCTCTCAAGGCCACCCAAGACTCAACCATAATACACGGGCTCTCAAGGCCACCCAAGACACTCAATAATCAATCAACCTCCGGCTTAACCAAAGCCTCCAACAGTCCTAATATCAAAAGTTTCTCAATCAACCTCCGGGCATGGTCATATTCCTCCAGTACTCCTAATATCGATAAATTCACAAACAACCTCCGGGCATGGTCATATGCCTCCAGTAATTCTAATATCGTTTGGTTCTCTGCTCCTACGACACTACTAAGTGTCACATGCATTTCCAATAATTTCTAAGTTCCCGTATCATGCCTTTCTAATATTCAATAACCTACTCAACCCATGACACCCCGGTGTCACATGCAATTCTACTGTTAACTTTCCCTAGTCAGGGCCGAGATCCGGCTACTTTTCCCTACCTCGTGCGTGTTCTCCCAAAAGCCAAACAACGAGCTCCGGTGATGATCTCAGTCACTCACCCAGCTTTCCCTTGCCTCGGTCCGTGGCACGATCTAAAATAACACAATTTAAAGGCACTTAACAAATTGCAGGAATAAACTGAAAATCATTAAACTCGATGCCCAAACTTAACCCCGACAATGTCGATCACTCCCGAACTTCCCAACTACTCGACATTGTCGATAAGGGACCCGTCAAGGCCCGATTTGCCCGACATGGCGAATCTGCCCGGGTTTTGTAAATGCCCTTCTGGGGCTCCAAAAATTCCCGTTTTCGTTTCTACGGTCTTAGAATAATTCAAGGGTCCCAATGTACTTGACCGAATCGAATTCTGACTCTCGATTCAATTAATTTTCGTTTCAAGTTTCTAAAACCCGTTAATTGTAACTTTTCCAATTTAATTCCAATTTTCGATTCGGTTAAGGATAAATGGTCCGGGGAACGTTTTAAACCACCCGAACGATAAAACCCGAGCACCCGAGCACGTGGGCCCCACCCGACCCACTTGGCCATAGGCCCTAGGGCTCAAAGTGGGGCTCGGCCACCATGGTGGTGGCTGGTCCCAACTCCGACCGGCCACCCATGGCCGGCCGGCCACCACCCACGGTGACCGGAGCTTGTCCCGAGCCTCCGGTCACCGGAAAACGTCATCTTTCCCCTCCAAACACCTCCAAAACGTCTCCAACAATTACCCCAACATCAAAACCACCTTAAACTAATAGTTTTACAAAAACCTAACTTCCAAAATTAGTCAAAACGAGAATCGGTTCGGTGTATACCGTAGAGGAGAACGAGGGGAAGTAGATTGCTCATTTCCTCGAGACGATCCAAGGGTTGGATATGGCGTGAATAGTGCCCAAACCCTAGCTTTCTCTCTTCCTTCTTCTCCTTCTCTCCCTTTCTTCTCTCTTCTTTCTCTTTCTAAACAACCAACTCTAATTTCTATTTTTTTTTCTTTTTGCCCTTTATGGTCGGCCACCCCTTGTCCTCTCATCTTTATTTCCACCCCAAAACTAACACCACCACATATTGGACAAGTGTCACGTGGGTCCTACACCTTTTGGTAAATATCTCCTAGATATTTTCCAATCAGATTCGCGAAAATCGGACGTTTCGGGCCCCGAACGGGCACTCTTTCCCAAAAATTACGAAACTTGGCGCCACAAGGAAACAGCTCAACTAAGACCGCTGCGACGACGGCTAAGCTGTTTGGATCCAAAACGGTCCTCGAATGGACCAAAACATCGCTCGGTTGACTTTTCCAACGAAAAGTCAACATTTCCCAAATTGATCAGAAAGTTGCCCTGAGTCGCCCAGAACTCACTTTGGTCAATATCGGGGTCAACTTAAGTCCGGTATGACACTCTGGGTCATTTTAGGTTCAATTAAGTGTTCGTCTTAAAATTTTTTAATTTTTCCTGTTTTTCGCAGGTTTGACTGGCGTTGACCGGGAGTGGTTATTACAATCTACCCCCTTAAAGGAATTTCGTCCACGAAATTTAGAATAACGCTCATATAAGGTACAATAAACACGTACCCTGATAGGTCTCGCGGTAGGTAGGGGATCCTGGGGCCCGGAAGTCGGTAACTGCGCACACTCGTCCCTCTGGCGCCTGCTCCCTCTGACTCGGCGCACTAACTGCTGGATATCCATAGCTCCGCTGCTGTCTCGGAGCTGGCCCGCTCGTCGACGGCTGCGAAAACCTCGACTGTTGACTCTAACGAGGGCGCGATTGTTGTGGTCGTCGCACTGTCGTTGCCCCCAACGGCTTATAGCATTGGCCAATAGTGTGCCCAACGCGGCCGCACCGGTGACACCTGGCCTCGTCGGCTCTCGGCCCCGTGTTCATCGGTCACTCTCGCTGCATGTGGTCTGGCTGCCGCAGCTAAAGCATCCCAGACGTCTCTGTGAAGCGACTGGCCCCACTGACGCCACCGACCCCCGCTGTCTCGATCCATCCTGATGAGCCTGTGGTCGGAAGGATCCCGTGGTCCTCTGTCTTCGGGGGTCTCGTGACTCGGACGGCCCTGCAAAGTTGGTCGACCGCTGTCAGACCTCACGGGTCCTGTCCGCATCCCGGATACCCTGCTCCACCGGCGCTGCGGTGTCCATGAGATCTGTATACTTCCGCAGCCTCAAGGCGAGAACCTGGTTCCGAATCACCGGCCTCAGTCCTCCCTGGAACCGCAGGCAACGGTTCTGCTCGGTCATCACCATCTCTGGCGCGAATCTGGTCAAGGCCGTGAATCTGGCCGCGTATTCTCCCACCGTCATCCCCTCCTGCTCCAGGTCCAGAAACTGCCGATGTCGCTCCAACCGAGCCGACTCGGGAAAATACTGTTCCAGAAAAACCGTCTGGAATATGCTGTATTCGTACCCGACCATGTCCTTCACACGCCCCCACCAGTGGTAGGCGCTGTCCCTCAGCTGGTGAGCTGCGAAGGACACTCTGCGGCGACCATCTTCGATACTTGATGTATCCAGGTCCCGCGTGACCTGCTCTAGCCATCTCTCGCCTAGGTCGGGGTTCGCCCCCCCGACGAATGTAGGTATCCCTAGCTTCAGGAAGTCCAGCAGGGAACGGGCCGTATGGTCCTCTGCCTGAACGGATCTCACTGGGACCGCCGCTGCCTCCGGAGCTGGCGAAGCCGTCTCTCGACTGGCGATGATCGCCACTAAACTCTGGACTGTCCTGGTCAGCTCATCCAGGGCAGTAATAACGGGTGGGTCTGCGACCGGCGGGACGCTGGGCGTGCCCGTAGAAGGTCCCGCATCGCTCCTCCTGTGCTCACCGACAGGAGGACCCTGCGCCTCGGCGTACTCGGCGGGCTCAACGGTGGGCACCCGTCCTGGTGTCCCCGCTGACCGTCCCCGCCTGCCTCGCGCGGGCGCTCGTCCCCGTGCCACTGCTGCTCTTCCTCGTCTGCCACGAGCCATCAGCAGGTATCCTCTGCACGGATACACACAAATGTTCAGTTTGCGAACTCATACAAGACAACAAGCTCGAATACACTAACGTTCACACAGTCTACGCCTACCTCAACGTACTTGTTACTAAACGTCACACCGTTCACGCTAATTATACTTTAATTATAATAACACGCAAGCGAAACCTCAATTTTTAACCGCACAAACGTACACCAAGCCCTCATCCGGTCCTTTATGCACTTACTTATAACTTTCCGCAACCAAACCAGTGTTCGCTACTCGTCCCTTGCGGGAAAAGTAGTAAAGGGGATGAGCGTTATGCTCACCTCCACGGACACCCGTTCGATTATGGCATACTAGTAACGCACCAAGGACTTACCACTCTAGTCAGGGCAAACCACCACCTCATGTACTCGCTCGAGTAAGATAAACCTCGACACGGGAAACACGTCCTCAAACCAGTAAAACACTACTGCTCACGCTATTAATGCCTTAATTATAATAATACGTAAGCGTAAAACTCAACAACAACCCAACCGCACACCAGGTCTACGGCCTCTACAACCCACAACCGCGAACACAATCCCGTAAAACCCGACTAAACCACAAACACAAGCCAAACCGGCCAAACACCCATAACAACAACAACGACGACACCCACCCACCGGGCCAACCAAAGTCAAACAGCGCCCACCGGGCCAACCAAAACTCCACAACACGCCCACCGGGCCAACATAAACAAGCACGCCCACAGGGCCAACCAAACTCCACAACACGCCCACCGGGCCAACCAACAACAATCACAACACGCCCACAGGGCCAGAAAAAATCAAAACAATCAAAATTTTAAAGCTTTCTCCACTTCATTAAAACCTTATTTCTTGACATCAGGTAGTTACAACTCGGTCCAGGCGTCCCCGAACTACATTGTACTCACTTGACGTCAACACCGTCACGCTCGACCACAGGGGCGCCCCTGAGTCGAGTCGCGACAGCTTAAAAACTTTTCACGCAGCAACACACAAACAACATGCCAGTAACCCCGTACCGCACATACACACAAACACAAGCAGGACTCACAACACAACGGGTCTACACACGGTTCCCGACCTGCGTACCCAACGTACGACGGGACTTTACTGACTCGACTCTCCCCACCTAATTGACGTACAGTCCGAGGTGTGAAACCTCGAGCTCTGATACCAAGCTCTGCATAATCAAAATATTGGGGTCGTTTAAGAAGATTCTCCTAATGCCATGATTGATCGTATGACGGAAATTTTGGAGAATGGAGGCTCCATTGAATGGGATGATGAGGATGTACGACCGACACCTGCAGCTCCTTCAGTCCTTGATGTTATGGATGAGGGGATGGGTGCAGAGCCATCCAGAACCAGAAGAGAAGAAGTGGGTGAATGCTCTCATCGGTAGGGTGCAGAGACATCTGGAAGAGATGATGTAGCTGAGAGTACTCTTCGATAGTGTGAAGAGCCCGTACTGGACGATGTGGGAGATCACGCCCCGACGGCTCATTCGGTAGTCTCGGCTGATGTCCGAGCTGTACGGGATGACATCCGAGCTGTACGGGATAAAATCCGAGCGGAGATCATAAATTTGCAGGGAAAAATCCAATCGGTTGAAGACGTCATCGGAGTCGTGCGTATGGAGTTTGGGGTCAACTTACTGAGATCCTCACTCTACTTCGCACCTAGGACACTGCCCGTGACGTGCCTCAGGCCCACCGATTCGAGTTTGAGCCCCATAGATCAGGTGTCGGCTCTCGACATTCAACTGCCCCCAGCCTCCTGGTTCCAGTTCTCGAGGAGTAGTTGAGGTAGTTGACTCTCAGCCTCATGGATCAGGTGCCTTACCTCGAGGAGCGGTTCTCGATATTCAGGTTGTTGACTCTCAGCCTCCTGCCGCCATTGGAGGACCAGGTAAGGTTGGGCCCTCTCAGCCTCGTGTATCTAGGGCCGCCTTTGGAGGAGCAGTTTAGGTTACATGCTCTCAAGAGCGTGTACTATCGTCTTGGGAGTAGCTTACAAATGAGGAAATAGGGGGTCATACGGAGGATGTTACTCCCGCTGCCAGAGGGGTTCGTCGAGCTATAGTAAGTTCTCATCTTCTATTAACACAAGTACCCACTCAATCAGAACCAGAGCCTCCAAGTTCAAGAAAGACGAAGAGAGTAGTCGAGGTTTCAAGGATAGAAGTGACCATTCAAAAAACATGGAACCTTCTGGGCAAGATAACTTCTCGAGTGAAGAAATATGCCGACATCTTACGTAGCGGTGATCTGGTCGAGGAGGTCGAGATGTCGTATGGAAGACGCAATAAAACATATTTCCAGACCCTCTCGACCGTTGGATCATGTGTCACCAATGAGGTAAGTTTTCAATCTTTTTAAAGTTATGCAGCATTTGACACTCCACGTACATATGTAAGTTGAAACTAATTTTTAATTTATGAAGCAAATGGAGAATCAGTTATACGGCATGCGAAAACATCAAAATTGGTATTTTAACGTTTTCCGGCATGATGACGTCGTACTGGATTGCTGGTTCCACGAACTCTTCCCTTCGGAGTATGAGTCAGGAAATGTCGCTGAACCAGACCGTGCTTTGAAGTCTCCCATGGATTACGGATTGGGGTTGAAGCGACTAAAGAATGTATACTTTCCAGTATTGTGCAAGGAGGAATTATGGATCTTGCTAGAAGTGAACGTAGAAGGAAGGCATACTGAAGTCTACGACAACATGATTTCCCACATATCGAACACCGTGTTACAAATGTTGATGAATTTGTATGTCAGAATGATCCTTAGGATGATGTTTTGTTCCAATTACATGCCCAAGGACAAGAAGAACTTGTATACGGAGGATTTCACTTTCTTGAGGGTGCAGGGTGTACCTCTAAGTACAAGGTATGAATGATAATTCATCACTCGGTGTCTACACACTTGAATCCATGTTTAACATAATATATTATTTTTTAGGAGAGGCGAGAGTGAGATCTACATACTTAAGACGATCGAGCTGAAGATGGTGGGAATTGAATTCGATGAGTATTTGAGAGACAGACTGGTGGTGCAGTATCGAAAGAAGTATTATATTAATGTTTTGTCGGATTGGGATCATCTTTTGTAGTTTGAATGTTGATGATAAATTATGTAGTATTGTATTTAACTAGCATGATCGAATGTGTTATTCGATCGAATGTTGAATGTTGATGATACAAGTTTGTAGAGGAATGTTGATTATTCATATCTTATTGAATGTATTCATTTATGAGTTAAAAATATTGTATATGCATTTAGCCAATCGGTGAAACATCGCGTGGATCGGCGGTACATATATACATTAACCGGGATCACCATTCTCTCTTGAATTTCCGATCGACTAGGCTTGGTACCCATTCGACAAAAGTTGACAGTGACATAGAAATCCATTTACCCCTACGATTGGTGAGGAACCCTCCGAATGGGTTCATTCCTCTGCCGAATGGGGCCAATCCTCCGCCAAATGGGATCATTCCTCCGCCAAATGGGTCCAGTTCCGTCTAACCCTACGATTGGTGAGGAACTCTTCGAATGGGGTCATTCCTCCGTCATATTGGGCCAATCCTCCGCCGAATGGGGTAATTCCTCCGCCGAATGTGGCCATATCCGCGGATCGACGGGAATTCCAATCATTCGACCAGTTCTCCCTGTCCATAGTTACACATAGTTACCCTAAAGATAGGTTGCACATAGTTACCCTAAACCTAGGTTACAAATAATTACCCTCACATATGTTACTCTTTGTTGTTAGGGGTTTTCTTATTTGGGGAATTTTCATTGAATGCCGATGTTTTCTCATCACCGCTTTCAACTTCATCGGTATCATATTGTTCAGTATCCCCTTTGACGGGATAGTCATCTACGGGCGGCTCTTCATCTTCTAGAGGTTCTTTCTCTCTTTGCTCTTCATCTTCTTTGGTCGGAGATGGGTAGTCCTCTTTTGGTGGAGACTTAGGGACCTTCGGATTACGAGCACATCCGTATTTGTACCAAGTATCGCTCTCTCCAATGAGGATTCTTTGGGAGGACAATAATCATTCCACGACATTAGATGAAGCTGATATAGTATAAGTAGATTGTGGAAGTGGATGGAAGATGAAAATTTGAGGCAAGATGAGTGTATTCAAGCTCTAATTCCATTCTTCTTACTTATAGAAGATGAAGAGGAATATATTCCTTATGTCATCGATTAGATGTTGGATAACTTTATGTAAAGAATATATTATTTCCGACGTCGATTAGATGCAAGTTACTTTACGTCATACTTTAAGTCATCAATATAAACATCTAGAAATATAACCATTACAATTAGAACATTCACGACTAACCCGTAATTAACCCTAACACATGAGCCATACTTAATCCTAACACATGAACCGTACATAACCATAACACATGAACTGTACATAACCATAACACATGAACCATACTTAACCATAACACATGACCCGTACTTAACCATAACACACGACCCGTACTTAACCCTAACACATGACCCGTACTTGACCCTAACATATGTAAGTTAACCAAATCGATTTAAACTTGAAAATATGTGGAAAAACCTTCTAAACATGTATGCCACTACCTCATTCGGTAAGTTCCTAAGCTCCTCCAACTTTTGTGCCACCATTGCTTGAACCCTTAATACACTGTTCGTCATTATTTGTATCTCATGGAGCCTCTGCTGGATTTCTTGAAGCCCTGCAATAATCTCAGCCTGGTTGGGGTCCATTCTCTGTCTTGGTCTCTTAATTTGCTTGTGGATAGAAAAATTGAGGAGGAGAAGTGAATAACAGTTTTCTTTACAAAGGAGGAGGGTGTGGAGTTAATTTATAATTGGGTGGGAAGAATATATTCCTTCATTTCCCAAGAAGAAGAATATCTGCATAAAGCCTGTTGGACAAGACAAGGCATAACACTTGATGATTTCCCTCTGTATTGGGGTCATTCCACCACCGATTGGGCCAATCCTCCGCCGAATGGGGCCATTTTCGTCTAACCCTATTATTGGTGAGGAACCCTCTGATTGGGGTCATTCCTCATCCGTATGGGGTCAATCCTCCGCCGAATGCGACCATTGCTCCGATTGGGGTCATTCCTCCGTCGTATGGGGCAAATCCTCTACCGAATGGGACCATTGCTCTATCGATTGGGCCAACCCCCCCGATAGGGCTATACCTCCGCCGAATGGGGCCATTTTCGTCTAGTAGATGAGTTACCCTAGTAGATGGGTTACATATAGAACATAATATTGTTTTACACATTGTTCCACCTAACATATAGAACATAAAATTATGTTACACATAGTTGCATAAGCAAAAATAAATACACAGTCTGTCAAATATTATCCTTACACATTAGATACAGAAGAAAACGAAGGACATGTTCGTTTGTTGTGACCAATAATAGCATAATTTCCACATTTTCGTGGACGCTTTGGAGCTGATTCAATCGCTCTTCGAGCCTCCCCTACAGAAGGAATTCTTCTTTCAGTACGTCTACCGCGTTTTGGTACATAGAATGGATGGAGAACCTCCATAATGAGTTCAAGATCATCAATATCCTACTCTGATTCTCGTAACACTGAGTAAATTGTTCCACAATAAGCCACAACCTATGTTTCCACCGTGTAATAGCTCAAGCATAAGGAATAAAGATTGTTCTCAGCATGCTCACAACACGCTAAGGCATGAGCACAAAGAAGTCTATCGATGTCAAACTTCTGGCAACTGCATCGCTTCATCCCCAAATCAATCAAGATGTTAGTGTCTTCACATGTAACCCATTACTCATTGTGTCTGTTTAGTGGTGTTATTCGCATGCCCTTCGCTTTAACGTTCCTTTTTGATATGATGATATATGTCTTTAGAGTTACAATTTTGTGATCCGGTATTTTGTTTATCAAATCTAAACGTAGCATGAACCAACGACTAACCGTGTTCTGCATGGTGTTTAACAGCTCAATCAGAGGCCAGTCTCTCTATGTTCGTATTACATTGTTGATAGACTCAAAACCGTTCGTTGTCATGATATTGTACATATTGGCTTCGAAGTGAGATCTCGCCCATTGATGACGTTCTATGTTCGTTGTCTCCAGATATTCTGCCGCATCGGGGTACACTTCTTTCATCTCTTGGTACTTATTATTAAACTTCTCATTGTGTAAGTATCAGCAATTTTTTGGAATAACTCCGATAATTTGTCTTTGTTGCGAGTCTCAGCCCCATGAAGTCTGACATTTTGGGTCAGATGCCACATACAATGTCCATGTTTAGCATTTAGGTAGACGACTGACATTGTAATGATTATACTTCTATGTCTATCCGAAAGGATAACCAAGTCCTCTTCGTCCGGGATCTCCGACCTCAACTTTTCAAAGAACCATCCCATGAAGCGTCGTTCTCAGAGTCAACCACAGCCCAAGCAACCGGATATTTGTAATGATTACCATCTTGCCATGTTGCAATTAGCATTACCCATTTATACTTTGTTTTTAACTATGTACCATCTAATGCGATCACCTTTCTCAAGGCAAGGTTAAATCCTACAATGCATGATCGATATGCAATTAAAATGTATTTAAATTTGTTCTCTGCATCCACTTCCACATGAGTTAATGCGCCTTCATTCATCTTCCGAACTTGCTGCAAATAAGCAGGGAGTAATCCATAACTTAAATCAGGATCCCCTAGAAGTTTAATGTTCGCCAATAATTTTGCCTTCCAACATTTCCAGTATTTATAAAAGTCTAACCCTCTTCTCTCCAAATTGTCTTGAATAGTCCTTGGCGTAGGCGTCTTTTTCCTTCCACTACATTCTACAACCACCATACAAGTAATCATTTCAATACTCATTTTACCTTTGTGGGAGTTGTGATCACTCTCCAAACAAGTATGGAAAAGCTCATAGGTTCTAATAGAGAATTTATTCGATCCTCGATCTTTTGCTTCACGCACTCTCCATTTACAATTAGCATCATGGAATTTTGCAATGTATAACTCCTTTGAAGATCTATCTCGGCCAATCTCAAATTTACCCTTCCTTGCAATCTCTTTCAGATACGTGACCATTGCTTCCTTGTTCCGAAACTGTTTACCACCTACTAAATTAGATTCATCTCTAAAACCGATCATGGTTTGTCCTAGATCCTCCCTATCTAACGGAAATTGCTGGTTTCAGCAACATACTCCTCCATTTGACCGTTCTCTTTAATATTATCCAAACTTACCAGTGGTGGCATAGGAGATGATGATTGTTCTCCCGAATCACATTGTCTACGTCGTCGAATAACTAGGTTTATAGCATTCTTTGCACGACTACAAATATCCAAGTAAAAAAAACTATCATACCCAGCATTGCCATATTCATCATACTCAACTACAACAGTTTCAACAACAACCGGTTCATCTACCACCATATCATCGTGGATGACCTATTCAGCTTCCACCGGTACAACGACGATTGTACCACTAGTTTCTTTGTTGATTAGCTCTACACGTAACATGGTTTTGGAACTTATATCTCTGTTTTCCATTACAAAAAATCGAACATCCATATCCACTACGATCTTAGTTGGCGGGATAACTCCTCTAAAATTGGACATACAAGCTATGTAACTAAGTTTCAATTCTGTCTCACTTTCCTTCACCCCGATCCTAGAATACAGGAGGTCATTCAATGTGTTCAATGTTGCACTATCATCAACAAGAAGACTAATAAGATCCTCATTTGTTGATATCCAATTACAATTAGAACATCTCATGTAGAATATGCATATTGTCGATCGGTTGGAAACCATCTGATTGATGTCATTCAGATGGTTTTCAGCCGATCGACGGACTTCTCCCTATCATGTTAACCTTCTCTGTTTTTTCCGATCAGCTACATAATAGCCGATCGGCAGTACTGGTTCAGCTGAATTGAAAAGTCCCAAAAAACGAGTAAACCTTCAAAATACTAATTTAAGTCACCCCATTCCAATCCTCTATTTATTCACTAATTTTATACGTATTAAACCACAAAATATCGTTTTTTCCCATCCCAATTCGAAGTTCAAATCAAAACCTAGAACTGAAAATTAAAAAATTCAAGCTTGGGTTACTTACTTGGAGCTTTGCTTTAATTGCAGACACGAAGAGGATGAAGACACAAGGAACAAGGCGCGGTGGACGGAGCGGTGGAAGGTGCTCGGGATAGTGGTGGACGGCGGTGCTAGTTTCGTTTTTCAGCTGTGGTGGTCGGGGTCTACAAATGGGTGAGGAGGGGCTGATATTTTAGGGGTATTTTGCAAAAATACAAAGGGTAAAATATGGAATAACAAAGTTTCATTAATTAGGAGTTTATGTTTTCAAAATAAAACATGGATGAAGTCTTTTTGCAAAGATAAACGTAACATAAGGCCATTTTCATAATTCATCTTGTTTTTTTCCCGTACCTTTAAATAGTGGACAATTATTTTCAATATGAATTAAGGATAAAATATTGGGTAAATTTCATTTGACTACTTTAACTATTAAAATTTTTCATCTCATTATCCTAACTTTTTTTTCGGTACCTCACTACCTTAGAATGTAATTTTTCACTTTCATACCCGCCGTCAACTTTCCATTCATTTTTGGAGGAAAAATGGTCATGTGCTTCACACATGACCCTAATTTTTCACATATTGACCAAATTACCCTTTTGTGCCCACTACCAGTATACCCTTTTCTCAGCAGCGTGTTCTTCTTCCAACACAACCTCCACCTCCTTCGATCTCCAGCAAGCCCACGACCATCTCCTCCTTCGATCTTCATGCCATGATATAAGACAAAATCATATGGAATACCAAATAGGTTAGTTGATTTATGATCAGCAGCAAAACTATCCTCTTAACAGGGCGTCGGAGGCATGTTGGAAGGCGTACTAGACAAGGAATCTATGTTGACAGCCAAGTCACCTGCAGAGTTGTCGTCCTGATTGGGCGCCGAAGCCGTGCCTGAAGGATTACTAGACAAGGAATCTATCTGGGCAGCCAAGGCACGAAGTAGGGCTTCCGTTTCGGTGTGGGCATCAGCATATGTTGGAAACAATTCATCGAATAGTTGCTCCAATGACTTTGGTGCTTCCATAACGCTCGTCTCTGATACCAATATGTTGTGGTCCTGTATTCTAGATCGCGTTGAAACACCGGATACAGGCTCGTTAGAAGGGGACCCGAAGAGCTCGTGATACGAGATCGTTATAGAGAGAACTCGAAGACCTCGTAGAGACCAAATTATTTTATTAATTCTCAAGTCTGTTTATTTCATTATTCTCTCTTGGTATATATAGCCAAGGAGATTACTTGGAGCCCAAATCATAATACAACTTTAATTAATAAACTAGGTTACCTAAATCCCAACTTTCTAAATCCTAATAAAACTTGTCAACTAAGACATTAATTAAAAGTAAACAAATTAATTAAAACCCTAAAGCCAAACCCTTTGGCCGACCACAACCAGTAGGCTTTTCCTCCTGATACGCCACTTTGCAATAGACCGTAAGGCTCGTAAAACAAAGGTTCTATCAAGAATATAGAAAGATCCTGGATGGTAAGTGTCACGCCCCAATTTCAGTAAACCGAACTCGGGACGCGAACGTTTTAAAAACATAGAAACACTTGAAACCTGTTTTCATTAAATCACTTTAAAATACCAGTTTAGTTCAACAAAATAATAATTACAGTTAAAACACGTCCCAACAAGTGGACAAAAGTACAAGGTATCCGTCACTAGACTCAAAAGACAAAACCCGGACTCCGCTCCTAGCTCCACAAGCTTCGAGAGCTCACCTAGTCCGTCCCACGAACAGTACTTGTAGGAAAAGCAGCTAGGGGTGAGCGTTCGCTCACCACCACGGATAACAGACTGACTACGGCATAATTAGCAGACAAAGCAGGTAACACCCACAAACAACTCAACACCGGGGAACACCATCTCCAATCCAACTACTCTGACTGAACATACACCCACTGTTGCCTTCCCTGACCAACTCGACACCCTGACACGTAAAGTAGACCCAACACAACCATTGACGACCTCTTCCAAGGACTCAAAAGAAAGTTACGCAACACCAAACAACATCACAAGGGATCACACACCAAACAAGATCACAAGGGATCGCACACCAAACAAGATCACAAAGGATCGCAAACCAGCTGCCAAGAATGCTCACGCCCTCTCGGGACTCTAACCCGGTCAGGCCAACCCAAGAATGCTGCAACTTACAGAGACTCTAACTCGTAAGTCAGCCGGAAAATGCTTGCACTCACCGAGAATCTAACTCGTAAGCCATCCAAAGAATGCGTGCAACTTACCGGGACTCTAACCCGTAATCCAGCCAAAGTATGCTCACAAACCCAAACCACACACGCGCGGCTAGGACCCCTTTATTGGCGGGCGGACCCCCTACCCCGTCTGAACATGCAGACGCGTGTGCTAGTGGACCCCCGTTTCATGAAGCGGGCCCCCAACCTCAGGTAACCACAATCACAATCACAATCACAATCACAATCACAAGCAAGTTCAACAACCAGTAACAACACAGGTTCAACACTCACAGGCACTCATGGCCACCAAGACACCAACAGTAAAACTCGGACTCAACAGCCCCACAGGCACTCACGGCCTCCCAAGACACACCGACAGTAATACACGGACTCAACAGCCCCACATGCACTCACGGCCTCCCAAGACACCAACCATAAAACACGCTTGCAACTTACCGAGACTCTAACTCGTAAGCCAGCTAAAGAAAGTTTGCAACCCCCCCGAGACTCTGACTCGGTCAGGCCAGCCAAAGACACCAACCTTAGTACACAGGCTCTCAAGGCCACCCAAAACACCCAAGGTAAAGACACGGGTTCAACAACCCCACGGGCACTCATGGCCACCCAAAACTCAACAATGAAACACGCTAGCAACTTACCGAGACTCTAACTCGTAAGCCAGCTAAAACACCAACAGTAAAGTACGGGCTCTCATGGCCACCCAAACACGAATAATAACACGGGCTCTCATGGCCACCCAAGACTCAACAATAATAATACACGGGCTCTCAAGGCCACCCAAACTCAACAACAAATAACGCACAACAACCTCCGGCATAACCAATGCCTCCAACAGTCCTAATATCAACAGTTTCACAATCAACCTCCGGGCATGGTCATATGCCTCCAGCAGTCCTACTATCAACAGTTTCACAATCAACCTCCGGGCATGGTCATATGCCTCCAGTAATTCTACTAACGCTAAGTTCTCTGCTCCTACGACACTACTAAGTATCACATGCATTTCCAGTATTCGCTACGGTCCCGTATCATGCATTTCTAATATTCGATAACCTAAAAGAACCACGACACCCCGGTGTCACATGCAATTCTGCAGTTCACTTTCCCTAGTTAGGGCCGAGATCCGGCTACTTTTCCCTACCTCAACCGAAGAACACCCGCTACGTTTCCTAGCTGCTGACGTTCTGGCTCGCTACCTCCGGGCTTCACTTCGAACGAAGCCGGACTCTAAATTTACACGAAGCCACAAATTAAACACGGTTCCACCGTTAAGTTAAAGATTACGATTTGTCCATTTTAAATCTGACATTTGTCTTTTAAACTCGAGCGACTAAAAGCGGGGTCACGGCGAATCGGGTTTGAGTACCCGAGTCCCGAGCACAGAACCCGTTGCACGTAAATCGAGGCACGAGTCCCGATGCATGTATCCCGAGGCACGATTCCCGAGGGACCGATTCAACGTTTCGCTTTTAATCCGTTCTAAGCCCGATTACCAGTCCAACCCCGAACGTTCAACCGATCAAAACCGTTTTTAAACCCAACTTGATTTTAAACCCTTCATCGTTTAGTTCTGATTTCGTTTTAACAAAAATACCCTTTAATCTCAAAATTGATTTCTTTTCCTTTTCCTTTCAAAATTGATATTCCCTTTTCCAGTTCTTTTGATCTTACAACCAAGCATTTTAGATCCAAAAATCACAAAGAACAACTTTTACAACAAAACTCGTTTTATTACAACCTTTTCTGGAGTTACAGTAAGCTCGGGACAACCAAACAACAACAAAAAAAAGAAACGACTAGGATTGAGAAAATCCGACCAACCACCACGTCGAAACGCTCACCGTGGAGGGAAGGGCGGCTGGGCGGTGCACGGCGGCGGTGACTTCGGACGGCGAGGAGGTGTCGGGTTTGCAGCCGTGGAGGTGGGGAGCACGGCGGGACCCTTCTCGTCTCAGATCCGGACGGCCACGATGACTCCGTCCCAGATCTGTCGAACGCGCCGGCGAGGAGCTCGGGACGAGGATGAGGGCGGTCGGCGGCGGCGGACCATCGGGAGAGAAGAGGACGGCGCCGGCGAGTCCGTCTCGGCTCTGGCCGTGCACGGCGACGGCGATCCTTGAGCGTGGAGGCGCGGCGGACCTCGGGCGGCGGCGATGGCGGTCGCGGCCGGTCCTCTCCAGATCGGAGAAGACGAGTGGAAGCGAAGGGCGGCGAGAACGAAGGTGAGGGCGGTTGGCTGTGAGGGGAGGAGCTCGGGCGGCTCTGCGTGTGGTCGGAGACGAAATCGGGAGGAGAGAGGGCGGCGGCTTGAGCCGGAGAAGGAGAAGGGTAGAGGGAGGTGGCTGGCGTGGTTGGACGGAGGAGAAGACGGCGGCGAAGGGGAGGTCGGGGATGAGGTTCGAAGAAGACGAAGAAGGAGTGAGGGAGGGAGGTCGTCGATGGCTACTGGAGAAGAGAGAAGGGTCGAATATAGGGTTTCAGACATAAATTCACCCTTTTATACCGAAGCCCTCAACGGGCCTGACACCCGGGCCTTGCCGAAATGGGCCGCGCGGCCCAGACGTAGATGGAGGCCTGCCTGGGCCGGGTCGCTGGTCTGGCCGGGTTGCTGGTCTGGCCGGGTTGTTGGTCGGGTCCGGTCCGACCCAATAGTTTTTTTTTTTTTTCGAAGCGCTCTTCACAGTAAGTGACACCCAATCAGGATTTATTGGGGGAGACAGATCCTGGATGGGGTTCTCATAGCTTTTAAACTTGTTCACTCCATCAAAAAATATAATAAGCAAGTTACTATAATCAAACTAGACTTTGACAAAGCCTATGACTCCTTACGTTGGATTATCCAGAATACTACTTCCAGGTTATGGGGTTTCGGATCTTATGGAGAAAGTAGGTGGGCAACTACTTCAAGACCCACATTTTTTAATATAAATGACTCTCTATCCTCTGAATTTCCTATGGGAAGAGGCCTTGGACTGGGATGCCCCTTGTCCCCACTGGTGTTTTATATAGCTGGTGAAGGTATGTATCAGTTGATGGAGTAATAAAAGAGGTATGCAACATTTACAAGATTTAAATTTACGGAGATTGTGCATGAGATTTTTCATCTGCGATTTGTATATGACACCATCATGTTCATCAAAAGGGATTGGAGGCTCTAAAGAATCTAAAAGTGACCCTCATTGGCCTTCAGCTATGCACTGGACTAAAGATAAATTTATGAAAGGATAAAAACTTAGGATCTGATAACAGAAAAATATAAAAGGAAATTGAATTTATGGTAGGGAAATATATCTTAGCCTTGGAGGTAGGCTAACTCTGATCAAATCCACTGTCATGGCTCTTCCCCTCTCATACATGTCTCTAATGAAAGCCCATGTTGGCGTCACTAAAATATTAGAGAAATGAAAAAGGTTTTTTTTTTTTTTTTGTGTAGAAAGACTATAGGAAAAAGAACTATCCATAAAGTCAGTTGGGAGAAAGTTTTCTCCTTCAAAGAGGAAGGAGGTCTAAGTCTCTCAAAATGAATGACGGTCTGTTTTTCGATTGGTGATGGAGATTTTGTGTTGAAGATGATTCACTATGGAATCAAGTGATACATGCTAAGTATGGCTGGGATAAAGGGGGAATGGAATCTCTGTCAATTTGAAAACTTTGATAACAACTCTTGGCTTAGACAGATTAAAAAATTGTCTAAGGATCTCCATTTCAATCCTCTTTTTAGCCATGTTAGGATTAATTGGGAGCTTGGTGATGAATCAATAATAATATTTTGCTAAGATATATGGATTGGTGGGGAAGCTCTAGTTAGCTATAAAGGATTGTTCTTATTGTCAAACAACAAACATGACAAAGTTAAGGAATTTTGGGAGAACTTAAGTTTGAATATACTCTTCTTAAAGAGTAGATTGGTTAGGAAGTTGGGCTGGAGAAAAAGTTGTTGGATTCTCTTGCTGATCACTCCCCTATAAAAAAAAATGTTGATAACAAACCATTACGGATCGATAGCACTAAAGCTTTCTCTGTTAGCAAAGTATACTCATGCTTTGTGCCTCAAGGAACTCCAAAAACATGGGGACATATATATAGCAGTTCGGATTTTCACCAAAAATTGTAGCTTATGCATGGTTGAGATGTCACAATGCTATCCCAACAAAATGCTACCATCAAGAAAAAGACTTACGGGTCCTTATGCAGTACTGTCTATGTTGTTTCTACTTCAGAAGCTTTGGAAATGCTCAACACCTCCTTATTCACTATCACCGGAATTGGCACCTTTAGTTTTCTCTTGGTAACGCATTTGTTGGGCTGCTCCGAAGGATCTTAGTTATATTTTTGCCTCTTGCAAATCTCTCGTCCCCTCATGAGCAAAATAGTTATGGGTAAAAAAATGTAGGTACAATGATCTAGGAGATGTGGCTTGCAAGAATGATACAATCTTTAATGAACCCCCTCTGGATTGGGAAAAGATTTTTTGAAATATTTAATCAAATTCCTACTCGGTCCTTAGAGCCAGGGATTGATCCAAGCTTCAAGTCTCCATTATTGAAAGGGATGAGATTTTTGAGCAATTGTTGCAAGAAAGGCAGAGTTGCAATGAAGCTCATGTAACTTCAAGGGATAACTCTGGTTCCTAATTTTTTTGAACGTTTCGTTTTAACGTCCTAACCCAGACCAACGTTTCGTTACAGTTCCATACACGAAAGGTTGGAACTTTTACAAAACCTGATATGAACCGTTTAAATTAACGATTTCGTTAACAGGGGAAGTGAAAAGTCGAAACTACCCCTCCATTCACATTAACCTTTCAGCTCCCCATGCCCGTTAAACATGCAATTAGAACACTTAGTATACATATCCAACAATTTTTCAACACTAAATTTCAAAATAATGCATTATTTTGGGAAAGATGAGCTGAAAGGTTAACGTGAATGGAGCTGTAGTTTCGACTTTTCACTTCCCATGTTAACGAAATCGTTAATTTGAATGGTTCATTTCAGGTTTTGTAAAAGTTCCAACCTTTCGTGTATGGAACTGTAACGAAATGTTGGTCTGGGTTAGGACGTGAAAACGAAACGTTCAAGAAGGTTAGGACCCAGAGTTTTCCCTAAATTCAATAAAATCATTATATTAAGTATTTCTTGAATTACCTAAAAAAGTATTTCTTGAATCATTGTTTACCGAAGTGAACCATGAAGCAACCTCTTCCTTTCTCCATCTTTTTTCTACGTTGATTTCTCTATATGGTGAGTATTGTCTCATGTTGACTGAATCCAAGCTTGTTCGTCTGGCTGAGTCCAAGCCTGGTGGAGGTCCTCGGAACACTCAGCGGAATCGAAGACGGCATGAACAGAAAAGGAAGCAAGGACCCGATGCCATTGCACCTCGATCTGCAAGCACATGGGACAGGGAAGACAGGTCCAATATTGGTTGAGGGAGGATCGTTGCCCACCTCAACCCAATCTCGAGTCGTTGTAGAAGTATGTAAATTAAAACCTGTCAAGGAACCCGTGGAGGTTCAAACCAAGGAAGTTCGAAAAACTTCAACGTTGGAGAACGTCGCTCCGGTGATTACCGACGTCTTTTTCTATAATCTACCGTATGGATCCACAAAGGATTGGGTAAGCAAGCTCTTCAACGTTTTTGGTGAGGTCTCACGGTGCTCTGTTTTGACGCGCCCAAACATGGGAGAGAAATTCTTCGGCTTCGTCTCCTTCTCGTTGATGGCTGCGGCTTCTCAGGCTACTGCGAATCTAATTGTGGTTAATTTGAAGGGTCATGTGCTCTTTATAGCCTTGGCTCGTCCTGGAACTCACCATCGTGAAACTGCTCATGGAAGTTCTCAAAATAGAGCACAAGTACGTTTCCCTACTCAGATTCCTGAAGGTGTTAGTGAAGTTCAGCCGGATGGGAAACATGGTCGTTTTGGTTTAGGCTATGGTGATGGAGAAAGAGGATCCATGGTTTGTGTTGCTCTCTCGTTGTCCGACGGTGGTCCGACCTCACCTCAGATTTCTTCGGATGTTTTGAATTTTGAATCTGAAATCCCTTCCATGTCGCGATTTGATTCAACTTTGATTATAGATGATCTTAATTGCGTCAATTTGAACAGTCAGGAGAAAATCATGGGGATGATGACGACATTGTTCTGATGCGTTGTGAAGACGTTGGGGATGACTCGTCTGTTGGTGGTTCGGTGCTAAGCCCATTCGAGAAGACCCATTCTTCTGGCCAGGTGTTGGCATGTGAGGATCCAGGTTTGGCTGGTGTATTTAAACGGATCATGACTGATTTCGGCCCGGTGGTTTCTGTTGTAGGCTCGGGTTTAGTAGCCCAGAAAAAAGGCGGTCCATTTGAGAAAGATCATCCGTGGGGTGGTGAACCGAACCCGGTTGTTGGGATTCAAGGTAGTCCTTGGAAGGAAGCCTTGTCAAAACTCCCGATTTTTGGGGGTGAGCCAAAAAGATGTGGACGCCCAAAGAAGGGACAGTCGAAGATGATTGCTCCACCAATTGTTTTATATCATACAAGAGTCAAGACCTCTGCTGATAAAATGGACAATCCGGGATGGTTTATTGTGGACGTTGCGAAAAAAGATAGCTCAGGTAAGTGGAGTTATAGCAAGAAAGTTGGGGAAAAGGCAGTTGATCTTTGTTCTTTGGTGCTCGAACAGTTCATTGAGAAGGACTTCGCGGGTAGGAAGGACGAGGATTACCTTGAACCAATTACAAAAAATGATTTAACCCTTGTTCCGGTCTCTAACCGGTTTAATTGTTTGAACCCGGATAGGAAGCAAGCAAGGTATTTTTGTTTGCATCCTGCTTGAGTTTATTTTGTTATGTTTTTGCTCTATGTAGTTGTTATGGTCTGAGGAAAAGGTCTTTTTGAGGATATTTTCTTGATTTGTTCTATAGTCTTGTAGAACAATTGCTTAATAAAATTTTCATTTATAAAAAAAAAAAATCATTGTTTACCCTTCTAAAGTGTAGTCGTGGGATTTTTCTCCTATTTTTTTTTTACTAAAAGGTACTAATATGTTATTAAATAGAAATTAAAAGATACATTACACGGTATCGAGCTCCGAAGGTCTTTCTACACATAACTCTAAGACAAGTGAACCGACACATGCAATGTTTGAGGTGTCATAAAGGCGAACTAAGATAAAAAAATAAACTACGACGAAACCGATGACTACTGCTCAAGGTATTGCCTAGCTGCTGCATACTCTGTAGAGTGCGACCGAAACTGCTGTCATCAGTTTCAAAGGGACTCATTGACCCTGCACAGACGATATTAGAAAAAATAAAAAAGATCCACTCGATTACTCAAATCCATAATCGAGAGAGGGGTCGAGGAGGACGCGGTGGTGGAGGCCAGGGAGGAGGACGTGCCGGTGGAGTCAGAGACGGCGACAACGACATTAGAGATGGCAGTTGCGGCTTCAAAGACAGTGGCGACGACATCAGAGACGGTGGTTGCGGCTTCAGAGACTCCAGCGAGATCGCGGGGCTCCAAGGCGGTGAGGTCCATTGACGCCGAGGTGAGTCAGACGACAGCCATCGGAATTGCAGAGAGGGGACCGAAAAAGATCAGGAGAGGCTTCGTTGGTGGCAGGAGGGAGCCAAAATCGCGGTGACTAGAGGCGGTTCGAAATGAACCATACGAAGAAAAAAAACCCGCAGAACTCATAGGAAAGGTTCAAGCGAGAGGATGTATAGAAAATAAAAACATAAGCATAGCATAGGCCATGGCAATAACCAAGACCATAGCCATGGCCTTGTCTTCGTACAGTAGTTTTGTCTCATAGAAAAACCCTAACAGAGCAAAATCTTGTGTTCTGGATTTTGCTAGGTAGCCTATATATTTTTGTCTGTAATTCTTTCCGTTTCTCTTTTTCCTTATTTCGAAAACTGTGGAATCAATCTAACCTCGCCAAAAAAAAAAATCATGAACATGTGTTGAGGATTGGTCAAGCAACACGTACTATCAAGAAAATAGTCAAGGAGAGCAAAGTAGGTATCCGTATCTCCATTTGGTTTTAGTACGCATTAAATGTTTTCTTTTGTATCATTGGTTCTTCTCTTCCAACTATAACATTATAAACAAATAAATTAATGAGATGATGTTGATATTAGAGACTAACGAAGAGGTTTCATCGGTGCCGGTCCGATTTCTAGCAGAAGTAAGGATTGAAAAGTACTTATTATCTTAACTACATTTTTATGACTTGTTTAGAGATTAATCCCTTTCTTTTCTGAACCCACACTAATTGACACTGATGACCGCACCAAACCTCTTTGGCCTGGCCAACGCTCGCATATATGCTATGCATCATTGAGTAGTAGTTGCGTTGACAGCAATGGGTACGAGGGTGACTACATACAACAGAAAAACTCTCTCTAGTGTTAATTTCAACATCTGAAGAACCAGTTGCAGATTCAGGAAGGGTTCATACCAATCATGACTTCGTCTACCACAATGAGTCCTCCTCCAGGTTTTGAACATCGTGTTCATGGGGTGGTAAGAAGAAGGGACGAAGTTAATCTTGTTATTGGTGGTGGATAGAGTGCTGACAATCTTACTAATCAAGAGTTCTGGGTTTTTGTAATAACCTTCCTCCAAATACCTGCACAGATTGGCTACAGAATCAGTTCCTAGAATGTGGAGACATAGTAAAGGTGGAATGCGAGGGAGAAGTGGTTTGGTTTTGTCGGGTTTAAAACTAAGGAGGCCTTTGATAGAGCTATACAGGTTTTCAATGGTTATATTTTGTAGGGCTTCAGGTTATTTGTGGTTAAGGCATGGAGGAAAGAGAGAGACTTGAAAAGAAGAATTTTACTCAAGCTTGGAGAAGGCATGGGTTCATCATTGCATTTGTTTTTGGTGTAGGACTATGCTTTGCCAAAAATTGTATTTCATTTTTTTTTTCAAATCAACAACTCTTCATATTTCCATTATTTTGTCTCTTTTAGCTTATACATTCCATACATTCGATTCTAAAAATCAATTCATTAATACATAAATTTAAAGTTGAAAGAATATGAAAAATAATTGTTTAAACATTTTAATGAAAGAAAAAAGATATTTTGGCTTACGAGTTAAAAACAACGGATTAAAAAAAATTGAAAAAAGATATCAGAATATTTTAGACGTAGAATTACAATATGAATTTAGTTGCTTATAATATAATTGTAATTTTTTTAGCAAATATAATTGTAATTGTTAATTGTTTTGTAATCTTAGACAATAATATATATATATATATCACACAAAAAAAATTTATTTTTAATTTTTGATTATATATGTCTAATATATATTTATTAATAATTAAAAAAATAAAAAATATAAAAATCCTCCTAGACCCCGCCTAGGCCCCGACTAGTCCCCACCTAGCGCCTAGGGGTCCTCACCGCCCGACTAGCGCCTAGCGCCATTTACAACCATGCTTCTATTACACCTGGTACTACAAACATTATGGTTCCCACAGCTATGGGCATTAACTCAAGGGAGGTTGGCTATATACAAGGGCATGAGAATGTTGGTCTGATCTCTAACAGTGTTATTACTCCTCTTTGTCTGGCTTCAAAAGAAATTGATTTCCCTTCTCTTGCGCAAGACATTCCTTCATCTACTCAAGTGTTAGAGTTCAACAACACTTTGTCTCACTCCTTCAGAGATGCATTGATTGCTACAATTCCAACCCAAGAAATCTCTACAGTAGTTGCTAATATTGTTCAAAATGTTAGTTTGAGAGAGGTTATTGTGCCTATAACAATTGTTGGGGGTGGGTTAGGAGAGGCAATACCTCCATTATTAAATGTTGAGGATGAGACTTCTTTGAACCTGCAAGGACAAAATGGAGTATGAGAAGTTGCAGCCATAAATGAGGAAGATGATATTACTCCTCTATTTGCAGAAATGGGACCCAAAGTTCAGACTCCTTCATTCAAAAATTTGGTTTTGGAGGGAACAATTAATTTCAAATCACCAACTTTGGAGATTAATCAACCAAGCCACTGTTTAAACTCCTTAAGCTCCTTAGGCCCTTCTTCCAAGAGAAACAATAAGAAGGGTAGAACTTCTATAGCATATAACACAAGGCTAAAGGCTAAAGTCATCATCCCTTCTCAGCTTACTCCACACATTTCAATTGGAAAAGTCAAGAAAAATAAAAAAAAAGTGTTTAAACAAGGGGGTGTTGGGACTTGGGAGTATTGTAAGGCCTTAGGTCTGAAGGCATACTTAGCAGATGATCGTGTTGCTGAGCAATTCGACAACCTAGAGTTGGAGCTAAACCAGGTTGTGGATTTGGAGACACATTCTGATGATGATTATTGTGATCTTGATGAAGGGGAGAAGTGAACCAGATTGCTTCTAGTCCTTTATCAATCTCTATTCAAGATCTCTCCTCATTAAAAGTATCCTCTCGTGGAACATGAGCGGGGCCACTTCTAGACAAAAGAGAAGGGTCTTAAAAAACGTGTGCTCCAAAAAACATCTCTCTATGGTACTAATTCAAGAATCAAAACTTTGTGTTCTTCCCTATAAATTTCTTCTCATTTGTGGTTTTACTCAAGCTTGGGACTCTACTTTTTCTCCTGCTGTGGGAAATTCAGGAGGTGCTATTACTATTTGGAACAAAGAGATTTTTGAACTACATGATTCTCTCATCACATATACGGTTATTTATTGGTCTGGAAAATACATCCCATCTGACTTGGAGCTCTCAGTTATCAATAATTATGTATCTTGCTCAGTATCAGCCAGGGCACTCTTGAGGAATGAGATCAGTCTTAAGTTTCCAAGGATTCATAGTGCTTTTCTTTTGGTTGGGGATTTTAATGCCATTTTATATCCTACAGAGAAATCTGGTTCCTCCTATTCTAGAAGCAATATCATTAGTTTCAATAATCTTGTGGATGATTTGGGGGCCATTGACTTACAACTTAATGGGGGGGAATTTACTTAGTATGGCCATGGTTATATTGCTTCAAGGATAGACAGATTTTTGGTGGCTCCTCAGATATTGACCAGCTTCTCCAATTTATCTCAAACCTGTTTTAAGATGTGCTAATCTGATTATAGACCAATATTGCTTCATAACCAGGTGGTTGATTGGGGTCCAAGGCCATTCAAATTCATTAATGCTTGGACCTCTCACCCCTCTATTCTGAAAGACAACAAGGAGTATTGGTACTCCATTCTTGTGACATGCTCTCCTTCTTATTGTTTATGGTAGAAATTGAAAGCTCTTAAGAATTTTTATAGAGGTTGGAATTCCAGGGTGTTTGGTTGGTTGGAAAAACAGATTGAAACTTTAAAAGAAGAGATCAAAAAAATTGATGACACCATTGAGAGAAGGAACCTTTTCTCTGCTGAAATTTCTTGGAGGGCCTTACTTCAGACCAGATTAATTTAGAAACTCAAGTTACAATAAAAAGTCTGGTATCAAAAGGCTAGATTAAGATGGTCTAGGGAAAGGGATAGATGCACTGAATACTTCTATCTGGTTTCCAACTATAATCAGTCTAGAAAAAAGATTACTGAGGTTGTTGAGAATGGCAGCACAAATTCTTTACCTGGAGAGATCCGACATGCTGCACATCTTCATTTCTCTAAGAGATTTTTATTATCTACATCTGTGTGTATTGATCTATCAGGTTTGCGCTTCAAGTCATTATCTCTAATACAAGCACAAAATTTGGAGATTCCTTTCACTAAAGCTGAAGTATGGAAGGCTATTAAGTCTTGTGATGGAGACAAATCTCCTGGTCTTGATGGGTTTTCAATGAAATTTTTTCAAGTGGCCTGAGACATCATTAAGAGTGATATTATGGTTTTCATGGAGCATTTTTATTAGGAAGGGGAATTAGGGAGGGGCATTAATTCTTCCTTCATTACTCTGATTCTAAAAAATTTAGCTCCTCTAATTGTTGAAGATTATATGCATATCAGTCTCATTAGCAACTCCTACAAGATAATCTCTAAAGTTCTAGCAACCAGACTCAAATTTGTGATGAATTATTTGGTGCATGATGTACAATCTAGTTTTATTGCTGCCAAACAAATTTTAGATGAGATCTTAATAGCTTCAGAACTCATTCACTCTATTAAACATTCTGATAAAGAAGTTATTGTGTTTAAAGTGGATTTTGAAAAGGCATGTGACCATGTACATTGGGAGGCTTTGCTTGTTTTTCAATTTTGATTGCCGTGTATATTCATTTGGAATGGTATTTGTACATGTTATGAAAGGATCCTAGATAGACTTGGATACCTATTTGAAATACAAATACAAAAATCAAATACAGAATATTATCTCTACTAACAATAATATCTAACACTCCCCCTCAGTCGGAATGGGCGCCTGACGAACGTTCAGGCTGGATCGAAAATCATCGAAGAGAACCTTAGGCAGGCCCTTAGTGAAGATATCAGCCAACTGAGAACGAGAGGGAACATGAAGGACTCTAACTTGTCTTTTGGCAACCTTCTCACGAACAAAGTGAATGTCCATTTCAATGTGTTTCGTACGTTGGTGGTTAACTGGATTTCCGGCAAGATAAATGGCGCTGACATTGTCACAGTAAACAACAATAGCACGAGAAACCGGACAGTGAAGCTCAAGAAGCAAGTTGCGGAGCCAGCAAGACTCAGACACAACGTTGGCAACACCACGATATTCAGCTTCAGTACTCGATCGGGAGAGCGTGGCCTGACGCTTTGACGACCAAGAAAGAATATTGTCACCCATAAACACACAGTAACCAGAAGTGGACCGGCGGGTGTCGGGACAACCACCCCAATCAGCATCGGTAAAAGCAGTCAGAGAGTCGGTCGTCGATCGGTAGATATGAAGACCCAAGCGTAGCGTACCCTGAACATAACAGATTACCCGTTTAAGAGCACGAAAATGAGCATCTCGAGGATCGTGCATGTGAAGACAGAGTTGCTGAACAGCATAAGAGAGATCCGGACGAGTGAACGTCAAATATTGTAATGCACCAGCAAGACTCCTATAAAGAGATGGATCAGAAACCGGCTCGCCATCTGATGCACTGAGTTTGGACTTGGTGTCAACAGGAGTCGCAGTAGGAGAGCAAGAAGACATTCCCGCTCGAGAGACAATAGATTCAGCATAAGTCCGTTGGGAAAGAAACAAGCCCGAGGGGAGATGAGACACCGCAAGACCCAAAAAAGAGCTAAGGCGCCCCAAATCCGTCATAGCAAACTCCTGGTTGAGAAGAGACATAACAGACAGGCGAAGTTCCTCGGTGGAGGTGGTAAGTATAATATCGTCCACGTATAAAAGAAGGTAAGCAATGTCCGTACCCCGTTTGTAAATGAACAAAGAATGATCAGAGGTACTATGTCGAAACCCAATCTTTCTAGCATAATCTGTGAATCGCTGATACCATGCCCGAGGTGCCTGTTTGAGACCATAAATAGATTTCTTCAAAAGACAAACATGGTCGGGAAGAGAAGTATCACGAAAACCCAACGGCTGATGTATATAGACCGTCTCAGACAAATGACCATGGAGAAACGCATTCTTGACGTCTAATTGGTGAATGGGCCAAGAACGAGAAACCACAATACTGAGAACGGTCCGAATGGTCGAGGGCTTGACCACTGGACTAAATGTCTCGTCACAATCAACTCCCACCTGCTGAGACCTGCCATCACAACCAAGACGAGCCTTATAACGCTCAAAAGAACCATCAGCACGCTTTTTATGACGAAAAATCCAAATACAACGAATAACATTGGTATTAGGAGGACGAGGGACCAATTCCCACGTCCCATTACTAATAAGAGCTGAATACTCGTCATGCATGACGGCTTTCCAATTAGGATCGAGGAGGGCAGCTCGGGGGTTGGGTGGCAAAGGAGAAAGGTCAGATGAAACAGATAAGTTAAAAAGTTGTTTAGGGCGAAGGATACCGCGCTTCCCAGAAGTTGTCATGGCGTGGACATTTAGAGGATCCACACGGGGAGGCAATGGGGCAGGGACGACCGAGGGAGCCGGGGTAGGGCAAGTGGGTTGAGCAGCAGGAGGATTGGAGCCCGAATCCAGAGTAGGAGACGGTATGGGTGACGGTGGTATAGATGCTGCATCGGGTTCACTAAACAAGACAGGAGCATGGGTAAGTAACGGGGAAATATGTGAGTCCAAAATGGATGGGTCTGGGCCAGGGGTAGTAATTTTGGAAAAAGGAAAAGTGGACTCATCAAAAACAACATGCCGTGATATAAGAATCTTACCTGTCGAGATGTCAAAACATTTGTACCCTCTGTGGTTGGAAGGGAACCCCAAGAAAACACAAGGAGAAGACCGCCTAGCGAGTTTATGAATAGTGCCTGGAGGAAACAAAGGATAACACAAACACCCGAAGACACGAAGATGATCATAAGTGGGATCCCGATTATAAAGTACCTTAGTTGGAGTTACAAAGTTTATAGTGCGACTTGGAGTAATATTGAGAAGGTACGTGGCCATAGAAAGAGAATGGTGCCAAAAATACGTAGGGACCGAGGAATGACTAAGAATCGTCCGCATAATGTTATTTATGGAACGAATCTTTCGTTCGACCCTACCATTTTGGGAGGATGTATGGGGACATGAAAACCTGAAAACCATTCCGTTAGTAGAACAAAACTCGTGAAACAGACGTTTATCAAATTCTTTGCCATTGTCACATTGAAAAGACTTAATGTTGCACCCAAATTGAGTGAAAACAAAGGCACGAAAAGTAAGAAAAACTGAGAACACCTGTGATTTAGCACCCAACGGAAAAGTCCATAGAAAATTAGAATAATCATCCAAAAACAGCACATAATACTTATGACCAGAAGAGCTTAAAATGGGAGACGTCCATAGATCACAATGAATAATATCAAATGGGGATAATGTAGATGAAACAGAATCCTTGAAAGGCAACCAGACTTGTTTACCATAAACACAAGCCGGACAAATAAAGTCCAATGTTTTATTACACGAAATAATATTAGAATAATCATCCAAAAACAGCACATAATACTTATGACCAGAAGAGCTTAAAATGGGAGACGTCCATAGATCACAATGAATAATATCAAACGGGGATAATGTAGATGAAACAGAATCCTTGAAAGGCAACCGGACTTGTTTACCATAAACACAAGCCGGACAAATAAAGTCCAATGTTTTATTACACGAAATAGAGTTTTTGGAACAAATAGACCTAAACACGGTCAGGCACGGATGTCCCAACCGATTATGCCAAATAGAAGACGAAACAGTAGCTAAAGCAACAGGAGGCGACGAGGAAAGGGGGTACAGATCTCCCGAGCTATTGCATCGCATCAATGGCAAATCAACAACAATAACTATTAGATATAGCCCTGTCAAGCCAGCGCCGCCGTCCCTTCTGGTTTTCCGTTCCTCGTCCGTCTTTGGTGACAGTCCCCCTCCGGTGTGGCCCTCAAGATCTCGCGGTCGCGCTTCGCCCCCCAGTCCCGTCTCTCCCGTCCTTCACCGGAGTCGACGCTGGTCACAGTTTCGGCGTGACCCGAGTTCGTAATCGCGATTTTTTCCGATCTCCCTCCACCGACCCAACTGGTGTTATCCGTTCACGGGACGGGTGGGAGAGGTTTCGAAGCACCACAGCAGATCCAGGTCTTCGGCACGGTTACAGGTTCGCCTTTCCTGTTTCAACGTTGATTCCACTGGGGTTGTTGTCCAGCGATTCCATTTTTTCTGGTTTGGGAACAAAACTCAGTGGCCAGGTCTGTCCATTTTCCGGCGACCTGACTTTTTGGTTTCCTGGACAATCGGCAAGATGTCAGGCAAGGGATCATGTGCTGATTGTTCGCTGGGGAGAGATAAGGAAAAGGGCGTGGATTCGAGTTCGAACGAGGGGAGTGTACTCCGTTTGGGTCCGGAGAAGCTGGTGTTGAGTTTCACCAGTCCAGAGAGGGAGGTTGAGGGGGTTGATGCTCGCCGACCTCGAGCCCAGGAGGGAGGAGTTCTTCAACCCAGCACCATTTTTGTCCTCAACCTTCCCGAGGGCTCAACAAAAGAAGGTGTGAAGACCATTTTCAGTAATTTTGGAGCCATTGATCATATTCACCTGCCATACAATCCTAACATAAGAGGAAAGTATTTTGGGTTCATCCGGTATAAAGCAGGTGTTGATTTGGAGAAAGTGATACAATCCACCAATGGATCAAAACTTGGGTCAAAGATGCTGTTTGTGGCTCAGGCCTGGGATAAGAACAAGAGTTGGGAGAGAGCTCCAAAGGAGGATCTAAGGTTGTTCCTCAATAGAAAGGCAGAAGAAAAGACGGATAGTCCTTGGTCCGGTCAAGGCTGTCCAGACCCAATTCTGTTAGATGTGGATGACAAGCTGAAAGCTGAGGCGAGCGATGGATGGCTGAGTGTGCTTCATGGCAATCTAAGTTCAAAAATGTTGCAGGAAGAGCTAGGCAGACAAGGGGTTTTCGACATTCAGGTCAGATCACTGGGCAATAGGGTGGTGATGGTTTCCTGCGACGACAGAGCTTTTTAGGAACGCATGGTAGAGAGTAGATGGTCATGGTTAGCCCAATGGATAACGATGGGTCTAGACAAGGAACCACTCCTGCTAAAAGGTGGCTCTTTCCGCTGGTTAAGGTTCCAGGGAATTCCAGTCCAATGTTGGACAAAGAGGAATTTGGAGAAAGTTGCAGGGGCTTTCGGGGAGGTGGTGATGATTCACCCAGAATCAGTTGCGGGTTTGGACTTTGATGAAGCCTACGTTCTGATTCATACTTGTTCTGAGAGAAAATCCGAGCAATTTGTTCGTGTGTTCTTTGATGGCGAGTCTTGCAGCATCAAAGTATCTGAAGCCCAAGATATTCAGGTACCATTGATAATCCCGAGTGTGGATAAGGCGGATGATAGCTGGCTGTCTTATAGTCCTGAAAAGTCGGCTAGAGTGAATCCAGAAGCCGAAGGTAACCGGCTATCCCCTGTGAATGCCAACCTTTCTGAGAGTTTTGACTCTACTGGGATGATACCCCCTGAACCATCAAATTTGCCTCTGCTTCCTATTGTTGAGCAACCTGAGGACAATACCATTGTGCCACAAACTCAGTTTAGCGTGGACTCGGAGAAGACTGTGTCAGGTAGTGTGATCTCGAAAAAGAAGAAAAAGAAAGCGAAGCTAAAAGCACGAGACAAAGTCGATTCTCAAGCCACCTTGAGTGATGAGTCGATTGCTCAGGACACGTATGGGCCGAGCCTAGAATCGCGCGCTTAAGGACAGTTGCAAGCAGCTGAAAAGGCCTGGGCTTTTTGCAGTGCCATGGGCTTCAAATCAAAGTCATCTGGAGAACAATTCAGACGTGAACTGGAGGCTTTAAATGCAAAATTATGTGTGGCTGCTGGGGATCGCGAACTTGGGTTGGATTCTGAGGAAGAGTCGGATGTTGGAGGCTGCAGCGCCCACTCTTCATCCTCTTAATTCTTCCGGTCAAAAGAGGAGTTCGTTATGGGAGGTTTCTGAAAGAGAAATCCGGGTTGTCATGTCTCAGGATTTATTTTATGTGGTCTCCATGAACCAGGTTGCTTTGTTTGGATTAGTCAAGACATCCCTCTCTGTCTTTTCCTTTTTCTTTTGTGGAACGCTGTAGGTACCACTTCGTGAGCTGTAAGAGCTTCAGTCGTTCCACAGGTTCCAAAGGCTGTTTTTGGTGCACTAGTTGTTCTGTCTTATGTTCAGTTTCTTTATTATCAGTTTAGAGGTCTCTGTAGTGTTACTTTTGTTGAGGTTTTAACCTTGGTTGTAGTCTTTTAAGACACGTTAGAGCCGTTCCTAGCTACCTGTCATTTAGACAGGGATATATAAAACATCACTGATAAAAAAAAACATGAGTTTTGGGAGATTATGTATATCTTGGATTGCTTTGTGCATCAAAGTTTGGTCATATGTCTTAATTAATGGCTTTCCTTCACCAGACTTTCCCTTACAGAGGGGTTTAAGGCAAGGGTGCTCTCTATCCCCTCTTTTATTTTCCTTTGTTGTAGAATGTCTACATCAACTAATGGTTAAACGAATTAATTATGGGATGTTTGCTGGTATCATATGTAATGACTTGGAACCTGAGATATCACATCTTCAATATACTGATGACACTTTGATATTTATTGAGGCTGTTTACAACAAGCTATTAATCTCAAGCATACTCTCCTATGTCTACAACAAGCCACTGGTTTGAAAGTGAATTTCCAAAAATCAAAAGTCTTAGTGCTAAATTCCTGGACAGTTTCTAAGGAGGAGATCATAAAGCTTTTGGGGGGCTCCTTAGTGGAATTACCTATAGATTACTTAGGTTTTCAGTTGGGAGCTAATCCCAGGAAAAAGAAAACTTGGGAATCTATCTTGAAGAAGTTTAAGAACAAATTGGGTCTGTGGCAATGAAAACATAGATCCTTTGGGGGCAGACTAACTCTTATCAAATCTGTAATAACCACTCCCGGTCAACGCCAGTGAAACCTGCGAAAAACAGGAAAAATTTAAAATTTTAAGACTGACAGTTAAATGAACCTAAAATGACCCCGAGTGTCATACCGGACTTAATGTTCGGGAGGTTTAAAACGTTCCCCGGACCATTTATCCTTAACCGAATCGAAAATTGGATATAAATTGGAGAAGTTGTAATTAACGGGTTTTGGAAACTTTAAACGTTAATTAATTAACTCGAGAGTCGGAATTCGATTCCGTCAAGTATATTGGGTCCCTTGAACTATTCTAAGACCGTAGAAACGAAAACGGGGGCTTTTGGAGCCTCGGAAGGCCTTTTACAAAACCCGGGCAGATTCGCCATGTCGGGCGAATTGGGCCTTTACGGGTCCTTTATCGACAATGTCGAGTAATTGGGAAGTTTGGGAGTGATCGACATTGTCGGGGTTAAGTTTGGGCATCGAGTTTAATGGTTTTCAGTTTATTCCTGCGAGTGGTTAAGTGCCTTTAATTTGTGTTCTTTTAGATCGTGCCACGGACCGAGGCAAGGGAAAGCTGGGTGAGTGACTGAGATCATCACCGGAGCTCGTGGTTGGCTTTTGGGAGAACACGCACGAGGTAGGGAAAAGTAGCCGGATCTCGGCCCTGACTAGGGAAAGTTAACAGTAGAATTGCATGTGACATCGGGGTGTCGTGGGTTGAGTAGGTTATCGAATATTAGAAATGCATGATACGGGATTGTAGCGTTTATGAGAAAAGCATGTGACACTTAGTAGTGTCGTAGGATCAGAGAACTTAGCGATAATTGAATTACTGGAGGCATATGACCATGCCCGGAGGTTGTTTGTGAAACTAGTGATCTTAGGACTGTTGGAGGCATCGATTATGTCGGAGGTTGTTGCGTGTTATTTATTGTCGAATTTGGGTGGCCTTGAGAGCCCGTACTATTTATTTTTGAGTTTGGGTGGCCTTGAGAGCCCGTTTTATTTATTGTCGAGTTTGGGTGGCCTTGAGAGCCCGTGCTATTTATTGTTGAGTTTGGGTGGCATTGAGAGCCCGTGTTATTTATTGTCGAGTTTGGATGGCCTTGAGAGCCCGTGTACTAAGGTTGATGTCTTTGGCTGGCCTGACCGAGTTAGAGTCTCGGGGGGTTGCAAGCATTCTTTAGCTGGCTTACGAGTTAGAGTCTCGGTAAGTTGCAAGCGTGGTTTATTGTTGAGTTTGGGTGGCCATGAGTGCTCGTGGGGTCGTTGGACCCGTGTCTTTACCTTTGGTGTCTTGGGAGGTCGTGAGTGCCTGTGGGGCTGTTGAGTCCGTGTTCTACTGTTGGTGTGTCTTGGAAGGCCATGAGTGTCGTGGGGCTGTTGAGTCCGTGTTCTACTGTTGGTGTGTCTTGGAAGGCCATGAGTGCCGTGGGGCTGTTGAGTCCGTGTTCTACTATTGGGGTGTCTTGGAAGGCCATGAGTGTCGTGGGGTTGTTGAGCCCGTGAGTTACTGTTGGTGTGTCTTGGGTGGCCATGAGTGCCCGTGGGGTTGTTGAGCCCGTGAGTTATGGTTGGTGTCTAGTGTGGCCATGAGTGCCTGTGGAGTGTTGAACCTATGTTGTTGCTGTTTGTTGAACTTGCTTGTGATTGTGATTGTGGTTACCTGAGTGAGAGAGGTTACTGAGACAGGTCGACTGCCTGGCCCGACTTTGTTTCGGGGAAGCGCGTGAGTGAGAGAGGTTAGTGAGACTGGTCGACCGCCTGGCCTGAGTGGTTCGGCAAAGCGCGTGAGTGAGACAGGTCGACCGCCTGGCCTGAGTGGTTCGGCAAAGCGCGTGAGTGAGACAGGTCGACCGCCTGGCCTGAGTGGTTCGGCAAAGCGCGTGAGTGAGAGAGGTTACTAAGACAGGTCGACCGCCTGGCCTGAGTGGTTCGGCAAAGCGCGTGATTGAGGGAGGTTACTGAGCAGCTGGTATGCGATCCTTTGTGATCTTGTTTGGTGTGCGATCCTTTGTGATTTTAGGTGTTGTGTGGTGGTTTTGAGTCCTTGGAAGAGGTCGTGATCGTTGTGATGGGTCTACATTACGAGTCCAAGTGTTGAGTCTGTTGAGGAAGTAACGGGTTGTGTGTCAGTTAAGTTACTTGAGTTTGGGGATAGTGATCCCCGGTGTTGAGTTGGTTGTTGGTGTTACCGGCATTGTCTGCTAATTATGCCGTAGTCAGTCTATTATCCGTGGTGGTGAGCGAACGCTCACCCCTAGCTGCTTTTCCTACAGGTACCGTTCGCAGGCTGGACTAGGGGAGCTTCTGAAGCTTGAAGAGCTTGAAGCGGGTTTCTGGGTGTTTTGAGTCTAGTGACGTGTACCTCGTTTTTGTCCACTTGTTGGGACGTGTTTTATTATTTTGTTGAATTAAATGGAGTTTTTAAAGTGTTTATCCAAAACAGGTTTCATTGTGTTATTGTTTTAAAACGTTCGCGTCCCGAGTTCGGTTTACTGAAATTGGGGCGTGACAAAATCATCTCTTCCTTCTCTTCCACTCTTTTACATGTCTTTATAAAAGGCTCATAAAGGAGTGATCAAGGAAATGGAAAAATGGCAAAGGAGATTTCTATGGAATAGGACAATTTCCAAAAGAGTGCTACATAAAGTGAGATGGGGTTTGGTGTGCAGACCAAAGAGATTTGGAGGGTTGGGGATAAAAGAACTTCTTGTGATGAATAAGGCCTTGCTTGCTATGTGGTGGTGGAGATTTGCAGTGGAGAAAGATTCTCTTTGGAAGCAATTTCTCTATGCTAAATTTGGTTGGGATAGCTTATCTTGGGATCTATCCAATTTAATCCTGCACAATGACCGGAGTTTCCTGAGACATATTGATTCCTTGTTTACTTGTACAAATTTTGCATATAAGTTTGGTGCAGTGGGTTTTCAGTGGTCTGTTGTATCTAGCAACTCAGTACTATTTTGGAAGGATTGTTGGTTATCAAGGACACCTCTCAAATACCAATTCCAAACGCTATATAACCTGAGCACACAAAAATCAGCATTGGTGTCTTGAATCTGGAAGGATGGAGACTGGATTCTCATCTTCAGAAGATACCTGAGGGGATGGGAGAAGGGTCCTTTTATTTTACTCAGAAACTTAACTAATCATGCCCATACTCTATCCACTGGTGAAGACAAAGTCTCTTGGAAATTAGATGATAGAGGCTTCAATATTAAAAGAATGTATCAGGCTTTGGATTGTTCATCCAATTTGGCTCTAGATTGGCCTGCCTTACTTTGGTCTTCATTGGCTCCTCCTAAAATGTCAGGATTTGCTTGGCTGGTTTGTATGCAGGAAATACCTACCAAATGTTTTTTATTTGCTAAAGGATTATACTCTAATGATATTTAGTGTCCCTCTTGCAATGAGGAGCCTGAAGAGGAAGATCACTTGCTATTAGGTTGTAGCATCTCATGGAAAGTCTGGAATCTATGTCTAAGCTGGTGGGGGTGATACGAGTTATTTATGTTAGGGGATTATTAAAGCTCGTTGAGTTTGATATTGTATGGGTTATAATGTTTAGTTGGGCTTTTATACATTTTCACGGTATGTCAAATACAATTTGAATTACAGTTGTTAGTTTGTCTGGGAATGATTATTTGGCCTAATGGAGTTGGCACCTCTCTTATTTTAGAACATGGAATTTTCATTGTTGTGTGGAGTTTTATTTTTGATGCATATTATGATATTGAGGGCTCAAGGTCAGTAAATATTGTTGAGCTTCTATTGGAACAATTGGGTTATAGTGTCAAAATTTTCAACAAAGGTATGGATGCAACAATTATGGGTAAGGGGGTAGTGGGCTCTATTCAAGATGGTGTTTCCAATAAGCTTAAAAAGAGTAATGGCATGAAATGCAATTATAAGAACTTGAGACATTTGGGTAGGGATGATCATATTGGAGTGAGTCTTGAAATGATTAAGAAATATGGAACCATCATTATAATCTGGTGCTATTCGGTTATGGATAGAATGAGTTATTCTCGGGGAAATTGATTATAGAACAAAAGGTCCTCCTCTGATCAGCGAATCTAATAGTACATCATTGACAAGTAAATTTTTTGGTACACAAGACCTTGGAAAAATTATGGAAGCTTAATGCGACTTGTTGAAGGATCCAATTCGTCTATGTATGTCGGTTATTATGAAAATAAGAAGACACGCAGATTCTACGTTGATGCAAAGTATGCGCATAAAGGATTTGGTAGGGGCTTATTTGGCTGTCCACACCAACTACAATGACAAAGCAGTGGATATTACTAGGGATCATAATCAGTTAAGTTCTACTCTTTTGCTTCTTGTTGAGGGAACCGGTTCTATAAATTTTGATGCAATTATCAATTTGTTTTCCCAACACCATCCAAGAGTAGAGAATGTTCAGTTGTTGATCATTAAGCATTACAAGTTATTGGTTATTACTGTCATGACCAAGGGAAGTGGTGAACCTAGACTAAATGTTAGGCTTGTAAAAAGTTTTGCTGTATTGAATTCGGTTGATAAAGATAAAGAAATTTTGAAGGTCGTCTTTGAGGTTCTTTCAAATTCTATCTATTTTCTTCACTCGCACATATATCAGTTCTCAAGATGGTTCCACACGGTGTAATAACCACTCCCGGTCAACGCCAGTCAAACCTGCGAAAAACAGGAAAATTTAAAAATTTTAAGACGGACACTTAATGAACCTAAAATGACCCCGAGTGTCATACCGGACTTAAGTTGACCCCTTTATTGACCAAAGTGAGTTACGGGGGACTCAGGGCAACTTTCTGATCAATTTGAGAAATGTTGACTTTTCGCTAGAAAAGTCAACCGAGCGACGTTTTGGTCCATTCGAGGACCGTTTTGGATCCGAAAAGCTTAACCGTCATCGCAGCGGTCTTAGTTGAGCCGTTTCCTTGTGGCCCGCCAAGTTTCGTAATTTTAGGGAAAAAGTGCCCGTTCGGGGCCCGAAACGTCCGATTTTCGCGAATCTGATTGGAAAATATTAACTAGATATTTTCCAAAAGGTGTGGGACCCACCTTGACACATGTCCTAAATGTGGTGGTGTTAGTTTTGGGGGGGGAAATGAATGGAGGAGAAGGGCTGGCCGAGACTTGGGTTTTAAAAGAAAAAAAAGAGTTTTAATTGGGTTTTTATGTTAGTTGTTTTAAATTAGAAAGAAGAAGAGAGGTTTTAGAGAGAGAAGGAGAAGGAGAAGAAGAGAGAAGAAGGGAGGTTGAGCTAGGGTTTGTGATCGAGCCCTTGGATCGAGTCAAAGCAAAGAGCAATCCCGTTCCCCTCGTTCTCCTCTACGGTAATACCCGAATCGATTCTCGTTTTGGTTATTTTCTTGGAAGCTAGGGTTTGAGTATAAACTAAGGCTTAGGGTTGTGTAGAGTGTGGGGAGGTGTTGGAGACGTTTTAGAGGTGTTTGGGGGTTTAATTTCACGTTTTCCGGTGACCGGAGGCTCGGGAGGAGCTCCGGCCACCGTGGGTGGTGGCCGGCCGGCCATGAGGTGGCTGGCCGGAGCTGGCAGCAGCCACCACATGGTGGCCGAGCCTCCCCTTAAACCCTAGGGTCTCGGCCAAGTAGTGTGGGTGGGGCCCACATGCACGGGTGCTCGGTTTTTATCGTTCGGGTGGTTTAAAACGTTCCCCGGACCATTTATCCTTAATCGAATCGAAATTTGGAATTAAATTGGAGAAGTTCTAATTAACGGGTTTTGGAAACTTTAAACGTTAATTAATTGACTTAGAAGGCGGAATTCAATTCCGTCAAGTGCGTTGGGTTCCTTGAAATATTCTAAGACCGTAGAAACGAAAACGGGAACTTTTGGAGCCCCGGAAGGCAATTAACCAAAACCCGGGCAGATTCGCCATGTCGGGCGAATCTGGCCTTTACGGGTCCTTTATCGACAATATCGAGTAATTGGGAAGTTTGGGAATGATCGGCATTGTCGGGGTTACGTTTGGGCGTTAAGTATGTTAATTTTCGGTTTATTCGTACTAGTTTAAAAGTACTTTGAATTTGTGTTCTTTTAGATCGTGCTACGGACCGAGGCAAAGGGAAGCTCGGCGAGTGACTGGGTGTACTTCGGGTGTTGTTGGAGCGCTTTTGGGATTATATACGAGGTAGGGAAAAGTAGCCGGATCTCGGCCCTGACTGGGGAAAGTTAACAGTAGAATTGCATGTGACACTGGGGTGTCGTGGGTTGAATAGGTTTATTTAAATATTAGAAAAGCATGATACGAGTTTGTAGCGTTTATTAGAAAAGCATGTTACGGGGACTTAGTAATTATTGGAAAGGCTTGTGACACTTAGTAGTGTCGTAGGAACAGAGAACTTAGCGTTAATTGTTTTACTGGAGGCATATGACCATGCCCGGAGGTTGGTTGTGAACTTATCTATATTAGGAGTACTGGAGGCATATGACCATGCCCGGAGGTTGATTGTGAAACTGTTGATGTTAGGACTGTTGGAGGCTTGGTTAAGCCGGAGGTTGATTGCTTATTTGGTGTCTTGAGTGGCCTTGAGAGCCCGTATTATTTATTGATTGAGTTTGGGTGGCCTTGAGAGCCCGTATTTTATTATCGAGTTTTGGGTGGCCTTGAGAGCCCGTATTATTTATTGATTGAGTTTGGGTGGTCTTGAGAGCCCGTATTTTATTATCGAGTTTTGGGTGGCCTTGAGAGCCCGTATTATTTATTGATTGAGTTTGGGTGGTCTTGAGAGCCCGTATTTTTATTATCGAGTTTTGGGTGGCCTTGAGAGCCCGTATTATTTATTGATTGAGTTTGGGTGGCCATGAGAGCCCGTCTATTTAAATTGGTGTTTTGGGTGGCCTTGAGGGCCCGTGTACTAAGGATGGTGTCTTTGGCTGGCCTGACCGAGTTAGAGTCTCGGGGGGGTTGCAAGCTTCCTTTAGCTGGCTTACGAGTTAGAGTCTCGGTAAGTTGCAAGCGTGTCTTATGGTTGGTGTCTTGGGAGGCCGTGAGTGCCTGTGGGATTGTTGAGTCCGTGTCTTACTATCGGTGTGTCTTGGGAGGCCGTGAGTGCCTGTGGGGCTGTTGAGTTCGAGTTTTACTGTTGGTGTCTTGGTGGCCATGAGTGCCTGTGAGTGTTGAACTTGTGTTGTTACTGGTTGATGAATTTGCGTGTGATTGTGATTGCGGATCCCGGTAGGTTGCAAGCATTCTTTGGCTGGCCTGACCAAGTTTGAGTATCAACGGGTTGCAAGCATTCTTTGGCTGGCCTGACACGAGTTTGAGTAACACAGGTTGCAAGCATTCTTTGGCTGGCCTGGTCCGAGTTTGAGTAACACAGGTTGCAAGCATTCTTTGGCTGACCTGGTCCGAGTTTGAGTATCACAGGTTGTAAGCATTCTTTGGCTAGCATGATCCGTGTTCGTGTGAGTGGGAGAGGTTACTGAGCAGCTGGTATGCGATCCTTTGTGATCTTGTTTGGCGTGCGATCCTTTGTGATCTTGTTTGGCGTTGTGTAGTCTTTCTGTCGTGTCCTTGGAGGAGGTCGTCGATAGTTGTGTCGGGTCTACATTGTGTTATCGAGTGTTGAGTCTGTTGAGGAAGGTAACGGGTTGTGGGTCAGTTGGGTACTTGAGTTGGGGACTATAGTCCCAGTGTTGGGTTTGGTTTTAGTGTTACTGGCTTTGTCTGCTAATTATGCCGTAGTCAGTCTGTTATCCGTGGTGGTGAGCGAACGCTCACCCCTAGCTGCTTTTCCTACAGGTACTGTTCGTGGGACGGACTAGGTGAGCTCTTGAAGTTCATGGAGCTTGGAGCGGAGTCTGGTCTTTACTTTTGTTGAGTCTAGTGACGGATGTGTACCTTGTCCACTTGTTGGGACGTTTTTGTATTGTAAATACTACTATTATTTTGGTAAATAAATGGAAATGTCAAAGCTTTTATTCAAAACAGGTTTTAAGTATTCATGTTTTAAAAGTTCGCGTCCCGAGTTCGATTCGCTGAAATTGGGGCGTGACACACGGGCTACAAAATCAATGAAATAAATGGAAAGTGTAAGGTTTCCTCCTTGCGCATGGAATTTTATTTGATGATAAGAGTTTTATGTGCTATTTTCTTGAGTGCGGTATGGTTTTATTGTCGTGGACTGCTGAAAAAGATAATCCTCATCATAAACAAGCGCATAAAGCTATTTCTGTGATATCTATTACAATTGATACCAAGATAAGGAAATTGGAAGTCTTGAAACTCCATGTACCAGGTTATCGCCTTTATATATATATAAGGGGTTTGATTGCACCCTTAATGGAAGGCCAAATGATGGGTCTCTCAAATGTGAATGGCAACCAAATATATGTCAGGAGGTTAATATTGATACAATCAAAATAATATTTTTTTTGTTCTCTTATACTGAAAAGCCTTCAGTTTTTGGGTATTGACACTGATGGAAGTATGTCTAAAGAGGAAGCCATATATGTTGTCAATGGTGCATGCAAGAGTATGATAAATTCTTGCATTGATGGAAGCTTGATAAAACAGAAAGTAGATCAATTTATGGCAGGCTTGACTGAGATTCAGAAATTAGCTAAATAAAGTTTGTCTTATAACAGCCTACTACGTGAATGCTTCGGATCTGTATTGTGTGCAATGGGACTTTTTTTGCACCTTCCATCTTTGAAAATGAAAGCGAAAGACTTGTCGGAGGAATATGTTTGGCTCTTTCTAATTCTGAAGCAGTATACTGTTTGTGCTCGTTTAAAGTTCTGTACTTCTGTAATTTTGAGTATGCTTGAGTTGTTATTTTAGAATTCTGATCCAGAAATGACAACATCTTCTGGTAGCTTGACACCGAGATCTCCATTATTAGATGTTGTGGTTTACAGCTTGAGAACATGCCCTATTCTTTCTTCTAAAGATCGTACCAACATGGTTGCCTTTGGGGGTGATTAAACCACTTGGTCATGGAGCATTTGACAGGACTTCTTTGTCCAAAAAGCAAACAATAGAAGATCAATTTGATATCAAGGTTTTTAACAAATAAGGCTGCTTAGACAAAGATGTGCTGGTTTTGGAATATTTTCTTGCAAAGGTTGGTCTCATCTACAATACTGGAGATTTATATGGTACATCGGTTACCAGTAAATCCATACTCGATACCAATGAACCTCCAGAATTTGAATTTAAAGGTCAGCGAGATAGACGAAAAAAAATGGTCTGTTATTGATACACCTGACTATTCGGCACCCGAGTTACTTTTGAAAAAAGGACATGGAACATCTGCGAATTAGAGGTATGTGAGTGCCATTTTATTTGAATTGATTGTGGGCAATCCATTTTTAAATGTCGAGCATCCTTAGGCAATAGTTGATAACCTCCTCAATCGTAATATTCTTTGGCCTTGTGCACCTTATGAACTGAGCACAGAATTGGCAGATTTGAGTGATAGAATTTTGACAGAATATCCTCATATGAGACTTGGGGCTACGGGAGCCGTGGGGGTGAAGCAAAATTTGTTCTTCAAAGACATTAACAAACATGTTAGGCAAAAGGCATCAATTATGTCATCGTTAGAAAGTGCATTGAATACGAGTTACTTCACAATTCGATTTACATGGAATACTTCGGACAACAATGTTTATCTTGACAGTGAACTTAAGGATTCCAATATCGGGAGAGGTCAGGAATGGTATTCATCACCCACTTTTGGTTTTGATATTTGCACACCTACAAAGATAATCTTACCGGGTTCAAACTCAGCGACATGCCAGGAGGATAAGATTATTTTGAGTGTCCTTGATTGTATGGTAGTTTAAAATTTCTTGCACTTTTGTGGTTTAGACTCGTTGGGAATTACTGACAGATTGGAAAGGTTGAATCGGATTCTTGAGGACAAGAATCATTTGAAGGGAAAGGTAATGATACGAGTTATTTATGCTAGGGGATTATTAGAGCTCGTTGAGTTTGATATTGTATGGGTTATAATGTGTAGTTGGGATTTTATACATTTCTATGGGCCTTTGTATTGGTTAGCCCAAGCCGTATCCCAATAGCATTATCTACATATAAGTATCGTTGAATAAAATATATAGGAAATACCTTAGATATGTTATAAATAATAGTGGACCCCACATTTTCTACTCAAGCACACAAATAGGAGGAAATTGTGCTGACTTGTTTGGAAAAGCAACTTTCAACCATACATGTCATGTCCAATACATGCATGTTGACATATTTGCATGTTGACATAAATAAGATGTACTACCAAAGTGTAAATGTGAAGAGAGAACTACATTCATTCTTATGTTTCTTACCTTCGTAGTTATAAATCTTGAGAGCAATACTCAAAAATCCATTAGCTCATTATATTCCGGTTTATCATTTATATAACAACATGTTATCAGCACGAATCGCTCAAACCGATTAAGGTACGAACTTCTGATATAATTACTAATTTAGTTTCGTTAATTTATTCTACTAACGATACTATTAAATTTATTTTATATTTATTTCATACTTATTTATATCTGTTATTTATAAGTATGCTCTGTGATTTCCAATAATACATTGGATCTTTGACATCAGAAAATAACCGTTATGTGTTTATATTTATTTTCTATATTATGTTTACCCCACGAGCTTGCTCGGTGGACGGATACATTGATATTTGGTTACCCCACGAGTTTTAACTCGGTGAGTGGTTATATATACATATATTTAATTTTTGTATTTATATATTAAACCCCGCGAGTTCGCTCGTTTGTGCGGTTATACATATATTTAATTTTCTGCGTATATTTTGGTTACCCCGCGAGTTCACTCGTTGTGTGGTTATGTATCTATACATATATTTAATTTATGTGTTTATATATTAAACCCCGTGAGTTCGCTCGTTTGTGCGGTTATATATGTATATTTAATTTTATGCACTTATTATGGCTACCCCACGAGTTCGCTCAGTGTGCGGTTATGTTTATACTAACCTTTTACGATTATTTTACCCCGTGAGTTCGCTCATTGTGTGGTTATATATATTTGTAACTTGAAGCTTACAAATATCATGATATTTTGGGCTAGAAGTTCCAAAAATCTAATACCAGCGACATGAAATCGGGTATGATAAAATTCAGATATGTCATATTAAAATTATTCTGACATACTATTGTTTTGATCGATATCCAGGATGGAAAACATAGCCAAGTGCCTGTATGCACCACTCCAACTGGATGGAAAAAACTATTATGAATGGGCATTGGACACAACTCTCCATTTAACATCTAAGAATCTTGGAGATACAATAAAAGAAGGGAATGAAGAATCTGTGCAAAGCAAAGCCCAAGCCACAATTTTTATCCGTCATCATATGGATGAAAACCTAAAAGGGGAGTATTTGAATGACGAAGATCCACTCGAATTGTGGGTTAGGCTCAAGGAAAGGTTTGAGCACATGAAAGTAATAGCTCTCCCCCGAGCACTATATGAATGGTCTAATCTCAGGCTGCAGGACTTTAAGTCCGTAAATGAATACAATTCAGCCATGTTCAAAATTTTATCCAAGCTTCGTAGTTGTGGTGAGTAGGTAACTGACGAATCTATGCTTGAGAAAATATTCTCCATGTTCCATCCCTCGAATATGGTCATACAACAGCAATATCGAAAAAAAGGGTTTAAGAAATTTACAGATCTGATTGCTTGTTTGCTCGTTGCAGAGAAAAATAATGAATTATTAATGAAGAACCATCAAACTCACCCCGTAGGCAGTGCTCCATTCCTGAAGCGAATGTGGCAAGATATGATGGTAACTCTGGACCCAGACGAAGCCGAGGACCCTTTAGAGGTCGAGGTCGAGGTTGTGGACGTGGTCGTAGTCAGTGTAAGAACCGCCCCCCGATCGATCCCGGTCGAACCTGTGATTTTTGGCGAAAGTTGACTTTCGGCCGGAAAAGTCAACCGATGACTCCGGGAGTCATTCGAGACCTTTCCGGGACCCAAAAAGATTAGCTGTCGTTACGGTTAGCTTAGTTGGGTCGTTTCCTTTCAAATGACGGTCTTTGCTAAAAAGTCAAACTCGGGTCAAACTAAGGCTAATGAACTACTAAACCTAATTAAATTAAAGGTGTTGGAAATGATTAAGGACAAGGCGGCCCCCACTAGGACACTTGTCCATGGTGGCTTGGAGGAGAAGAAATGGGTCTTTAATGACCCATTTGCCCTCATAAGTGCCAAAATAGAAGAAAGGAGTAGGGGGGGGGGGGGGGGGGCTTTTGGTCAATTCAACTTTAGGTTTAAGCCTCACTTGGGACAACATTTCAGCCTCATTCTTCCTTGGTGGCCGAAAATAAAAAGAGGAAGGGAGAGCTTGGGAGCTTCATTGCTTGGAGAAGAAGATAGTGAAGAAAGGAAGCAACTTTAAGGAATTTTCATCACCAAACCTCTCCAAAACACCTCCATCTTCACCCCTTTCCATTCCCAAGGTAAGTAATCTCTAAAACCCTACTTTCAATTAAGTTGGGGTTGTGGGTTTCTATGGAAATTGCATGAGCTAGATGGGTTTTGATCTACTTGTTGTTAGATGATTGTTTTGATGAAGATTAATGGACGTTTTGGTTAGAAATCATTTGATTGTTGATGTTTTGAGGAAACTCGTTATGGGTATTGAAGTTTGAGGGTTTTGGTGACTGATTTTGGAGTTTGATGAGGTTAGAAATGAAGTTTTTGAAGTATATTTTCGTGGAAACGAAGTTGGGGAAGAAGAAGTTGGGTCTGCCCAGTTTTGGCATGGAAAGGGCCTCTGGCCGGCTCTCTGAGCGGCACGGAGAGGGTCCCTGACCGGCCCTCTGAGCGGAACGGTCCGGGCTTGGTACCAGACATCTGAGGGGCACGGTCCGGGCCTCAAGCCGGCCCTCTGAGGAGCATGGTCCGGATCCCAGACCGGGCCTTTGAGGGGCACGGTCCAGACCGGGTGCTGGATCTGTGGGCCGCCCAAATTGGGCCTTGTTCGGGCCCAATTTACCTTTTTGCCCAAGTTTGTCGTTAGGGGTAATTTATGTATTTCTCATTGAAACCGACCTTGAATGCTTATTAATTCTAGTATTAATTTATGATCCTAGAGTTTATTCTCGAGCTCGGAGGAGGAGGCTACTAGGCGTTCGTGTGACTAAGCGTTTGGAAAGCACTTGAGGTAGGGAAGAGTAGTAATTACCGCTTTTAATTAAAGAATGTTAATAGTATGCATATAGGACGTTAATAACCGGAAAATTCGTAGCTTACATATAGGATGTGATTAACTAGAATAACCGCTTTCAATTATGGGAATTGTCGTGTTGTAGAATCACATGTGGCCATGTCGGGCCTTAAGATTATGTGTTGTTTGTGTTTTATTGTGGTTGATAGTCCTTAAATGTCGAGGTATAGTATATGCCATGTTTACTTTAAGAATCATGGTATGCGATATGAATGCGATGAATGTGATATAAATGGTGATCTCGTGTTATAATTGGGTGAATGAATGTGTTGAATGTAGTATGAATTATTGTTTTGTGATATGATCGGGTGAATGATAGACCGGTGTCGTGTGTTTGGTAAGTTGTGTCGGTAAGCTTTGATGTTATGATAAGTTCGGTGTAACATGTTTGGTATGGTATTGTGCGGTGTGACTTGTACCCCGTGTGACGGGAAGATACCCGACCGAGGTGTATGCCGATCCGGTATGTGTGTGATGTATTGTTGCTTACCCCGATGTGCATTTCCGGGAAGACATCTAGGCCGAGTGCGTTTCCGGTATGGTGTACTATTACTTACCCCGATGTGCGTTTCTGATATGGTGTATTGCTTGCTTACCCCGATGTGCGTTTCCGGGAAGACATCTAGAACGATAGGTATTCTGGTATGATGTATATTGTTTCACCCCGATGTTGTGTGTCCGGGAAGACATCTAGACCGAGGGTGTATTCCGGTCTGATGTATTTGTTCCACCCCGATGTTGGATTCCGGGAAGATATCTAGACCGAGGTGGTGTTCCGGTACGATATGTTGAGCTGCGTGTGTGGATCGGAGTATCCCGGTGTACTTGTCTTATGTTCGTGTCATGTTGGATTTGAGTGATGTTCGCAGTAGACGTCGCAATATAATATTCTGTTGTTTATATGTTTTCGTAGCTTGGTTATATGGTCGATAATGTTGGGTTCCTGTTGGTTTTCTATGCGTGTTGTCAGTCATTAGTTTATATTCTTGACTTAGTAATTATGGTGACGGAGCGGAAGTCCTTTCCCGTTACTACTTTTTCCTAATAAGCGAAAGCTCACCCCCTCTGTTTTCACTGTTTTACAGGTTTCGTTGGTGAGTCGGTGTAGAGTATGTCTCAGAGCTCGGGTGCTCATCGAGAGTCCGGGGGTTTATCTTTTAGTAAGACGTACTTTCTGTTTATGAACTAAACTGTGTTTTTATTTATCTGGATTTGAGCTTTTGACTCGTGGCATCGAATTTGTTGATTTGGAACTAAATTTCAGAGTTATAATTCTTTTAATTTTCCGTTTATTGTTATTATTTTATTGTTACTTAGTTCACGTCTCGAGTCCGGCCTAAACCGTATTTGGGGCGTGAAAATTTGGTATCAGAGCTCCGGGTTTTCAAAACTTCGGATTGTACGTCAATTAGGTGGGTAGAGTTAAGTCGTTAGGAGTCGAGTGTTCGGTCACGCAAATCAGAAATGTCCTACGCGGAGATCTGAGACGACGAGAGTCTCGAGCACTACTTGTTTGTGTTTTACCTTGTAGTGGGTTTTGTTGTGTGCCTTGGTTGAATTGTTGTGCCGGTCGATTGAGATCGAGGTTGACTTATTGTTGTGTTGTGTGCCTTGGTTGAAATGATATGCCGATCGATTGAGATCGAGGTTGACTTAGCGAGTGATGCTCGAGCTGTTTTATGACGTGTTGGTCTTGATTGAGTGATCGTTTGTTGGGTTGCCGCCTTGGTCGGCCGTTGATCGATTGGTTAAGTGTGAAGTGTTGACTTGATTGGCTGGTACTAGTGTGAATGACCGAGACATGAGGTGCAAAGTTGCGATGTTTTGTTGTGTGCTATGTTGTACTGAATGCTTCGTGCAAGATGTGAGTTGAATGTCCCGCGTAAGCGAATGGTTAGTGAAATTTTCAAACGGATCATGCCCAAATTTCTGCAAAACTGAAGTGTTTGTACTATCACGGGTTGACTAAGGGGCGCCACTGTAGTCGATCGTGATAGGGGGATGTAAAGTGGTTACAACGTAATTCGGGGACGCCTGAATCGGGTTGTAACGACACGATATCTACATGAATGTTATGTTAGAAAGAGAAAATGTTGAGGACCCTGAAACCGAGTTGAGGTTTGCACGTGTGGAGTTAAATTGACGTTGAGACTTTTGTTGAATTGCTATGTCGTGAATTGTGAAATGTGTGACTCTTGTGTGGAATTGTTGAACTGTGTGGTTGACTGTGTGACGTACAAGTGTACGGGTTTCCCTGTTGTGTGAGACTACTTGTGACTGCTAAAAGCAGACTTGTTATTGGTCCGGGTATGACCTTTCTGAAACGTGTGTGAACGCTAGTGTCTTAAGCGCGTCATCTTCAACTGGGTGTTTTGTAAGAACCACTCCCGGTCAACGCCAGTCAAATCTGCGAAAAATAGGAAAATTTAAATTTTTTGGACAGACACTTAAGTGAACCTAAATTTGACCCCGAGGGTCATACCGGACTTAAGTTGACACCGATATTTACCAAAGTGAGTTCCGGGGGACTCAGGGAAACTTTCTGACCAAATTGGGAAAGGTTGACTTTTTGCTGGAAAAGTCAACCGAGCGACGTTTTGGTCCGTTCGAGGTCCTTTTTGGATCCAAAAAGCTTAGCCGTCGTCACAACGGTGTTAGTTGAGCCGTTTCCTTGTAGCCCGTGAAGTTTCGTAATTTCTTGGAAAAAGTGCCCGTTCGGGGCCCGAAACAGCCGAATTTCGCGAATCTGATTGGAAAATATCTAGAAGATATTTTCTAAAAAGGTGTGGGACCCACTTGCCACATGTCACCAATGTGGTGGTGTTAGGTAACATTGAACAAAACAAGAAATGGAAAGGTGGTGTTAGTTTTGTAATTATGGTAAAAATGTGTGGTTTGAAACAAAACAAAAAGGATGAGACATATGAATGTTCGGCTAACAAATTTAAAAAAAGAAAAAAAAATAGAAAGTCTAGAGAGAGAAGGAGAAGGAGAAGAAGAGAGAAAAGAGAAGGAGCTTGTTAGGGTGTTGCCTTTTCTCGTTCATCAATACGTTGGATCGTCTCAAAGAGAGAAGCATCGAGTTCACACCGTCATTCTCTACGGTGAGCATCTAACCGATTTTCGTTTTGTAAAGTTTAAAAGTTAGGGTTTGAGTTAAAATGAGTAGTTTATGGTGGAGTTGAGGTGTGGGGTTTGTTGGAGATTTTCCTAATTGTGGTCGGGTGGGGCCCACATGCTCAGGTGTCGGGTTTTCGTGATCGGGTGGTTTAGGACGTTCCCCGAGTCATTAATCTACACCCGGATCGAAATTTGGAATTAAATTGTGAAAGTTGTAATTGACGGGTTTAGAAACTTTAAACGTGAATTAAATTACTCGGAAGTCGGAATTTGATTCCGTCGGTTGCATTGGAACCCTTGAGTTATTCTAAGACCGTAGAAACAAAAACGGGAATTTTTGGAGCTCCGGAAGGGCGTTTTCAAAACCCGGGCAGATTCGCCATGTCGGGCGAATCGGGCTTTTCCGGGTCCAATATCGACAATGTCGAGTAATTGGGAAGTTTGGGAGTGATCGACACTGTCGGGGTTACTTTTGGGCGTCAAGTTTATTAAAATTCAGTTTATGCCTGCAAGCTTAAAAGTATTTAAAATTGTGTTCTTATTAGATCGTGCCGCAGACAGAGGAAAGGGAAAGCTAGGCGAGTGATCGAGATCACGCCGGAGCTTGTTTGTGCGCTTTTGGAGAAAGCATACGAGGTAGGGAAAAGTAGCCGGATCTCGGCCCTGATTAGGGAAAGTTAACAGTAGAAATGCATGTGACACCGGGGTGTCGTGGGTTAAGTAAGGTTATCGAATATTAGAAAGGCAGGCGACACCGGGTGGTGTCGTATGACACGGGAACGTATCGAACAATAGAAATGGATGTGACACTTAGTAGTGTCGTAGGAGCAGTGAACTTTCGATATTAGAATTACTGGAGGCATTTGGTGTAATAACCACTACCGGTCAACGCCAGTCAAACCTGTGAAAAACAGGAAAATTTAAATTTTTTACGACTGACAGTTAAGTGAACCTAAAATGACCCCGAGTGTCATATCGGACTTAAGTTGACACCGTTATCGACCAAAGTGAGTTCCGGGGAACTCAGGGCAACTTTCTGATCGTTTTTGGGAAATGTTGACTTTTCGCTGGAAAAGTCAACCGAGCGACGTTTTGGTCCATTCGAGGACCGTTTTGGATCCAAAAGCTTAGCCGTAATCGCAGCGGTCTTAGTTGAGCCGTTTCCTTGTAGCCCGTCAAGTTTCGTAATTTCTTGGGAAAAGTGCCCGTTCGGGGCCCGAAACATCCGTTTTTCGCGAATCTGATTGGAAAATATCAAGTAGATATTTTCCAAAAGGTGTGGGACCCACCTTGCCACTTTTCAAACAAGTGGTGGTGTTAGTTTTGGGGGGAAAATGAAGACCACACCCTTAAGGGGTGGTCGGCCAACACATAAGAAAAAGGAAAAAAAAGAGAAAAGGAAGAGAGGGTTTTAGAGAGAATGAGAAGAAGAAGAGAGAAAGAGCTAGGGTTTGGAGATTATCGAGCCCTTGGATCGTCTCAAGGCAAGGAGCAATCTCGTTCCCCTCATCCTCCTCTACGGTAATACCCTGACCGATTCTCGTTTTGTTTATTTTGGAAAGTTAGGGGTTTGTTAAAGTGAATGATTTAGGGTTGTATGGAGGTTGGGGAAGTGTCGAAGACGTTTTAGAGGTGTTTGGAGGGTTGATTGAACGTTTTCCGGCGACCGGGAGCTCGGGAGGAGCTCCGGCCACCACCATGGTGGCCGAGCCCCACATGAACCCAAGGGCCCACGGCCTAGCTTGGCCGGGTGGGGCCCACGTGCTCGGGTGATCGGGTTTTGTGTTCGGGTGGTTTAAAACGTTCCCCGGACCATTTATCCTTAACCGAATCGGAAATTGGATTTAAATTGGAAAAGTTACAAGCAACGGGTTTTAGAAACTTGAAACGGAAATTAATTGACTCGGGAGTCGGAATTCGATTCGGGCAAGTACATTGGGACCCTTGAATTATTCTAAGACCGTAGAAACGAAAACAGGAATTTTTGGAGACCTGGAAGGGCATTTACACAACCCGGGCAGATTCGCCATTACGGGCGAATCAGGCCTTTACGGGTCCCTTATCGACAATGTCGAGTATTTGTGGAGTTTGGGAGTGATCGACATTGTCGGGGTTAAGTTTGGGCATCGAGTTTAATGATTTTCAGTTTATTCCTGCGAGTTGTTAAGTGCCTTTAAATTGTGTTCTTTTAGATCGTGCCACGGACCGAGGCAAGGGAAAGCTGGGTGAGTGATTGAGATCATCACTGGAGCTCGTTGGTTGGCTTTGGGAGAACACGCACGAGGTAGGGAAAAGTAGCCGGATCTCGGCCCTGACTGGGGAAAGTTAACAGTAGAATTGCATGTGACACCGGGTGTCGTGGGTTGAGTAGGTTGTTTTAAATATTAGAAAAGTATGATACGGGAATGTAGCGTTTATTGAGAAAAGCATGTGACACTTAGTAGTTTCGTAGGAACAGAGAACTTAGTGATATTAGAATTACTGGAGACATATGACCATGCCCGGAGGTTGACTGTTTAATTTGGTGTTTTGGGTGGCCATGAGAGCCCGTGTTATTATTGTTGAGTTTGGGTGGCCATGAGAGCCCGTGGGGTTGTTGAACCCGTACTTTACCGTTGGTGTCTGGGTGGCCATGAGGGCCCGTGTTGTTATTGTCGAGTCTTGGGTGGCCATGAGAGCCCGTGGTATTATTATTGGTATTTTGGGTGGCCGTGAGTGCCCGTGGGGTTGTGAACCCGTACTTTACCGTTGGTGTCTGGGTAGCCATGAGGGCCCGTTGGGTTGTCGAACCCGTGTTACTTTAGTATTGGTGTCTTGGGTGGCCATGAGTGCCCGTGGGGTTGTTGAACCCGTGTCTTTACCTTTGGTGTTTTTGGTGGCCATGAGTGCCCGTGGGGTTGTTGAACCTATATCTTTACCTTTGGTGTTTTGGGTGGCCATGAGTGCCCGTGGGGTTGTTGAACCCGTGTCTTTACCTTTGTGTGTCTTGGGAGGCAGTGAGTGCATGTGGGGTTGTTGAGCCCGTGAGTGACTGTTGGTAGTTTTGAGAGGCCGTGAGTGCCCGTGGGGTTGTTGAGCCCGTGAGTTACTGTTGGTGTATCTTGGGAGGCCGTGAGTGCCTGTGGGGCTGTTGAGTCCGAGTTTTACTGTTGGTGTCTTGGTGGCCATGAGTGCCTGTGAGTGTTGAACCTGTGCTGTTACTGGTTGATGAACTTGCTTGTGATTGTGATTGTGATTGTGATTGTGATTGCGGATCCCGGTAGGTTGCAAGCATTCTTTGGCTGGCCTGACAAAGTTTGAGTATCAACAGGTTGCATGCATTCTTTGGCTGGCCTGACACAGTTTGAGTATCAACAGGTTGTAAGCATTCTTGGGCTAGCCTGATCCGATTTTGAGTATCAACAAGTTGCAAGCATTCTTTGGCTGGCCTGGTCCGAGTTTGAGTATCACAGGTTGTAAGCATTCTTTGGCTAGCCTGATCCGTGTTCGTGTGAGTGGGAGAGGTTACTGAGCAGCTGGTATGCGATCCTTTGTGATCTTGTTTGGTGTGCGATCTTTTGTGATCTTGGTTGGTGTGCGATCCTTTGTGATCTTGTTTGGTGTTGCGTAGCTTTCTTTTGAGTCCTTGGAAGAGGTCGTGATCATTGTGTCGGGTCTACTTTACGGGTCAGAGTGTTGAGTTGGTCAAGGAAGGTAACAGTGGGTGTATGTTCAGTCAGAGTACTTGGGTTGGGGACAGTGTTCCCCGGTGTTGACTTTGTTATTGGTGTTACCGACATTGTCTGCTAATTATGCCGTAGTCAGTCTGTTATCTGTGGTGGTGAGCGAACGCTCACCCCTAGCTGCTTTTCCTACAGGTACTGATCACAGGACAGACTAGGTGAGCGCTCGAAGTTTGTGGAGCTAGGAGCGGAGTCCGGGTTTTTGTCTTGTGAGTCTAGTGACAGATACCTTTTACTTTTGTCCACGTGTTGGGACATATTTTTTAAGTTGTAAATATTATTTTGAGTAATTAAATGGAGATTTTAAAGTGTTTATGCAAACAGGTTTCATGGTTTTATTGTTTTAAAACGTTCACGTTCCAGGTTCGATTTTACTGAATTTGGGGCATGACATCTGGTTATGCCCGGAGGTTGATTGTTTAATTGGTGTCTTGGGTGGTCATGCGAGCCCGTATTTTATTGCTGTGTCTTGGGTGTCCATGAGAGCCCGTATTTTACTGCTGTGTCGTGGGTGGCCATGAGAGCCCGTGTCTTTACTGTTGGTGTCTTGGGTGGCCATGAGTTCCCGTGGGGTTGTTGAACCCGTGTCTTTACTTTTGGTGTCTTGGGTGGCCATGAGTGCCCGTGGGGTTGTTGAACCCGTGTTCTACCGTTGGTGTTTTGGGTGGCCTTGAGTTCCCGTGGGGTTGTTGAACCTGTGTTCTACCGTTGGTGTTTTGGGTGGCCTTGAGTGCCCGTGGGGTTGTTGAACTCGTGTTTTACCGTTGGTGTCTTGGGTGGCCATGAGTGCATGTGGAGTGTCAAACCGGTGTTGTTGCTATTTGTTGAACTTTGTTTGTGATTGTGGTTACCTGAGGTTGGGGGCCCGCTTCATAATAACGGGGGTCCTGTGATCGCACGCGTCTGCATGTTCAGACGGGGTAGGGGGACCGCCTGTGAGGAAAGGGGTCCTGGTCGCGCGTGCGTGGATTGGGGTGACAGGTAGACAGCCTGATCCGACTTTGTGTCGGGAAAAGTGCGACAGGTCGACCGCCTGGCCTGACAGGGAGTGCGATCCTTTGTGATATTGTTTGGTGTGCGATCCTTAGTGATCTTGGGAGTTGCGTGGTTATCTGTCGTGTCTTTGGAGGAAGTCGTTAATCGTTGTGTCGGGTCTACATTACGGGTCCGAGTGTTGATTCGGTTGAGGAAAGTAACAGTTTGTGTGTGTCAGTCGGGTTGTTGTTGGTGTTACCGGCATTGTATGCTAAGTATGCCGTAGTCAGTCTGTTATCCGTGGTGGTGAGCGAACGCTTATCCCTAGCTGCTTTTCCTACAGGTACTGGTCGCAGGATGGACTAGGTGAGCTTCCGAAGCTTTAAGAGCTAGGAGCGGGAGTCCGGGTTTACTTTTGAGTCTAGCGACGTACACTTGTATTTTGTCCGCTTGTTGGGAGATACTTTTGAGTTGTAAATAATTATTTTGATTAACTATTTGATGGTTTTAAAGTGATTTATTTAAAAGGATTGAAAATGTTTTATTGTTTTAAACGTTCGCGTTCCGAGTTCGGTTCTACTGAATTTGGGGCGTGACAGCTTAGTATCAGAGCTTGAGGTTTCACACCTCGGACTGTACGTCAATTAGGTGGGGAGAGTCGAGTCAGTAAAGTCCCTTCGTGCGTTGGGTACGCAAGTCGGGAACCGTGTGTAGACTCGTAGTGTTTTGAGTCCTGTTTGTGTTTGTGTGTATGTGCAGTACGGTTATTACTGGCATACTGTTTGTGTGTTGCTGCGTGAAACGTTTTTAAGCTGTCGCGACTCGTCTCAGGGGCGCCCATGTAGTCGAGCGTAACAGTGCTGATATCAAGTGGGTACAATGTAGTTCGGGGACGCCTGGACCGGGTTGTAACTACGTGATGTCAAGAAATGGGGTTTTTTTATGAAAAGGAAAAGTTTTGGAAATTGGTTGGCACTGTGGGCGTGTTTTGATTTTGATTGGCGTTGTGGGCGTGTTTTGACTTGGGTTAGCCCTGTGGGCGTGTTTCGACTTTGTTGGCCCGGTGGGCGTGTTTTTTATTTGGTTGGCCTTGTCGGCTTATGATTGAGGTTGAGGTGACTTGTGTTTGGTCTTGGATTTGTTGTACGTGTGTCATTAGATTGGTGGTCGACCGTCTGTGACGCACAAATGTGTGGGTCGCTATGAGCAGGGTAGGATACGAGTTCCCTAGGGTAGACGTGACGGGTGTGATGAGTGCGAAATCGTCACTGCTACGGGGCGGGCCATGGACCGGCCCGGTAGGAGACGTGGTCAGGGCCACTGTTTTGGCACGGAAGGTGAAATGGTCCGGGTGGCTTGCCGGCCCAGATGGCAGCACGGTCTGGGTGGCTTGCCAGCCCGGATGGCCGCACGGTCCGGGCCACTCACCGGCCCAGAAGGCTGCACGGTCCGGCCCACTTTCCGGCCTGGTTCAGTCAACCGCTTTCAAAAAAATGGTTTAGTTGTGTGGTTAGGGTTGTTGTGCGTGACTTGGTGCACGTTTGTGCGGTTTATTTGAGGTTTCCCTCGCGTGAACGGGTGGTTTGAGGTTTCCTTCATGTGAGTGGGTTATTTGAGGTTCCCTACATGATCGAGTAACTAGGGTATCGAGGTTGTGAGCAATAGTGTTTGCTTAGTTGAGAACGTGATCCCCATTTTGAGGTTTCCCTTATGTGATCGGGTAACTGGGGTATTGATATTGCGAGCAATAGTGTTTACTTAGTTGAGAACGTGATCCCCGTTTTGAGGTTTCCCTTAAGTGATCGGGTAATTGGGGTATTGATATTGCGAGCAATAGTGTTTACTTAGTTGAGAATGTGATCCCCGTTTGAGGTTTCCCTACGTGATTGGGTAATTGGGGTATTGAGGTTGTGAGCAATAGTGAATTGCTGAATTGAGAACATAATCCCCGTTTCGAGGTTTCCCTTATGTGAGCGAGTATTTGAGGTTTTGATATCGTGAGCAGTGTGACGTTTTGGTATCAGGTTTTGAGGTGATGGTTTGCCTTGGTTAGATTGGTAAGTAGTTGGTGCTTTACTAGTATGCCATAATCGAACGGGTGTCCGTGGAGGTGAGCAGCACGCTCATCCCTTTTACTACTTTTCTCGCAGGGGACGAGTAGCGAATACTGGTTTGGTTGCGGAAAGTTATAAGTAAATGCATATGGGATTGTGTGAGGTTGGTGTTATACCTTATCGGGGTGACCAATGGAATGGTTGTTCGGTCTCTGATTTGGGCGTCATTTTATTGGATATCGGGGCGTCACAATCATTTGCTTCATCGAGTTGTTTTGAGATGTTGGGGCTAAGTTTAGAGCCGTTGAGTCCACCCCTGCGTCGGGATGCGCCGGTTGGTGGTGGTGTGGTGTTGACTAGGGTCCGTCGTGCCTGTGGAGTTAGAGAAGCGAATCGATATAGGAGGTTCGAGAGAGGGCTCAAGAGTCCTGATGCTGGATCGAGTCCTCACCCCGAGGATTCGGGTATGTTTGGAGTTAGTAGGCACGACGAGGGTAGAGGAGCGAGGTCTTAGAGAGACTGCGAGGATCCGTGAGGATCGGCAGCGACTGAGCTTGTGCGTGTATCCGTGGGAAGGATACTTACGAAATGATAACCTTTGACGTAAACTTGGGAATGGATTGGCTGGCGAAGTACCGAGCCAATATCGACTGCTATAGGCGACGAGTGACAGTGTCAGCAGGCAACACGAAGGTGTCGTGTGTGCTGGGTAGTAATAGCGGGGTTCTCCTGTCGGCGTTGTCCGCAGTGGAGGAAGTATCGGCCGTGCAGAGCCGAGAGTTACCGCGAGTGGTGTGTGAGTTCCCCGAGGTCTTTCCTGAGAAGTTGAGCGGGTTGCCACCAGTTCATGAGGTGGAGTTCAGGATTGACCTGGTGCCGGGAACGGCAGCGATATCGATGGCGCCTTATAGGTTCGCGCCAGCAGAGTTAACCGAGCTGAAGCGTCAGCTCGAGGAGCTTTGGGAGAAGGGGTTCATTCGTCCGAGCACATCGTCGTGGGGAGCGCTAGCACTCTTCGTGAAGAAGAAGAGTGGAGACCTTCGGATGTGTATGGACTACCTGAAACTGAACCGGGTTACGGTGAATAACCGATACCCGATGCCGAGAATTGACGACTTGTTCGACCAGTTGAGAGGGTCGACGTACTTCTCGAAGATCGACCTGCGATCCGGATATTACCAGTTGCGAGTCAGAGAGGGGGACGTCGCAAAGACTGCATTCCGGACATGCTATGGGCATTACGAGTTCTTGGTGATGCCTTTTGGACTGACGAACGCACATGCAGCGTTCATGGATTTGATGAACATTATATTCCGGCCGTTCTTAGATCAAATTGTGGCGGTGTTGTGGACGATATCTTGAACTTCTCGCAGAACGAGGCGGCGCATGAGGAACATCTGAGGGGTGTTATGACCCTGTTGCGCACACATCAGATATACGCCAACCTGGAGAAGTGCGAGTTTTGGCTTGCTGAGGTGAAATTCCTCGGTCACGTTGTGTCCCGTGACGGTATATTGGTCGATCCGGTGGAGATCGACGAGGTTTTGAAGTGGGCGCGGCCCACGAGCGTGTTCGAGATCCGCAGCTTCTTGGGGCTGGCAGGCTATTATCGGCGGTTTGTCCACGGACTTGGCGCGTCTAGCCGCACCTATGACTCTTTTGACACGCAAGGGAGTCGGGTTTGTGTGGACAGAGGATTGTGAACGTGCGTTCACGGAGCTCAAGGCTCGTCTGACTACCGCTTCAGCGTTGATAGTGCCAGAGCGCGGGGTCGGGTATGAGGTCTATTGTGACGCGTCCTAGGAAGGACTGGGCTGTGTAATGATGCAGTTGGGTAGAATTGTTGCTTGTGGCTCCAGGCGGTGGAAGACGCACGAGCGCAACTATCCTACCCATGGCCCGGAATTAGTAGCAGCAGTGTTCGCACTGAAAGGCTGGAGGTATTATCTGTATGGCGAGCGATTTCAGGTGTTCTCGGATCATAAGAGCCTTAAGTGCATCTTTTCCCAACGAGACCTGAACATGCGCCAGCGGCGATGGATGGAACTACTTGAGGAGTACGACTTTGAGCTACTCTACCGTCCGGGTAAGGCGAATGTGATTGCCGGCGCCCTGAGTAGGAAGCCGATGCAGTGTCCTACTAGCATCTCAGTCCGAGAGTGGGACATGATGGGAGGGCTGGGCACGTTCGGGTTGGAGCTAGAAGAGGTTACCGGCGGCGTGTCCATGTACTTCTTGATGGCTCAGTCCACCCTGCTTGGCCGGGGGATAGAGGCACAGTCAGTGGATGTCGAGACGACAGAGATCCGGGAGAGAGTTGTCGGCGGTGTTGACGCCGAGGGCTGGGATCGTCGTGCTAATTGGGAGTTACGGTATCACGGAGGTTTGTTTGTGCCACGTAACGGTGGAGGCGACGAGCTGCGAGAGTCGCATCATTTGCGTCTGACAGTGCACGTGGGTAGCACTAAGAGGAGCGCGACATCAGGCGGCATATCTAGTGGAGCGGGATGCGGAGAGTGGTTGCGGAGTTAGTATCGCGGTGCCTCACTCGTCAGCAGGTGAGAGCCGAACAACAGCGTGCCGCTGGATTATTGCAACCACTGCGGGTTGCATAGTGGAAATGGGGGCACGTCACGATGGATTTCGTGAGCGGTTAGCCGAATTCGCCTACAACAACAGCTTTCAGGCCAGTATCAGGATGGCACCGTTCGGAGCGTTGTATGGGGCCGTGTGCGGGGCGGAAGTGAGGAACGAGGATTTACTGGGTCTAGAACTGGACCGAGAGACAGCTGAGTCGGTCGTGCCGAAGCGTGAGCGGTTGAAGACCGCGCAGAGTCAGCAGGAGCTATGCTGACAGACGGCGCCGACCTCTCGAGTCAGCACTCGATGACCATGTATCCCTGAAACTGAGTCCGAAAGGTGGAGTGCTGCGTTTCAACCGCGGCAGAGGCGAGTTAGCCCCGTGGTGTATCGAGCCTTTCGAGGTTTGAGTAGAGGGGGAACAGTTGCATACCGACCTGCACTACTGCCGCAGCATGGGAATATCCACGTTTCCCAGTTGCAGAAGTCTGTGCGGACCCCTCGCACGTCATTGAGTGGGCAGATGCCGAGGTAGCCGATGATGTCTCGTATGAGGAGGAACTGGTTTGGGAAATGGATCCGCGGGAGCAGATCCTGCGCGGAAAGGTATCCGCTTAAAATGGGTGCAGTGGCGGCACCACAAGGCTGAGTCGACTTGGGAACGCGGGGACGAGGTTCGCGCGAAGTACCCTGATCTGTTCGACTCCAGAGGTATGTCTGTTTTAAATTTCGTGGACGAAATTCCTTTAAGGGGGGTAGATTGTAAGAACCACTCCCGGTCAACGCCAGTCAAACCTGCGAAAAACAGGAAAATTTAAAAAATTTGGACATACACTTAAGTGAACCTAAATTTGACCCCGAGGGTCATACCAGACTTAAGTTGACCCCGATATTGACCAAAAGTGAGTTCCGGGGGACTCAGGGCAACTTTATGACCAAATTGGGAAAGGTTCACTTTTTGCTGGAAAAGCAACCGAGCGACGTTTTGGTCCGTTCGAGGTCCGTTTTGGATCCAAAAAGCTTAGTCGTCGTCACAGCGGTCTTAGTTGAGCCGTTTCCTTGTAGCCCGTGAAGTTTCGTAATTTCTTGGAAAAAGTGCCCGTTCGGGGCCCGAAACAGCCGAATTTCGCGAATCTGATTGGAAAATATCTAAAAGATATTTCCTAAAAAGGTGTGGGACCCACTTGCCACATGTCACCAATGTGGTGGTGTTAGGTAACATTGAACAAAACAAGAGATGGAAAGGTGGTGTTAGTTTTGTAATTATTTTAAAAATGTGTGGTTTGAAACAAAACAAAAGGGATGAGACATATGAGTGTTCGGCTAACACATTTCAAAAGAGAAAAAAAATAGAAAGTTTAGAGAGAGAAGGAGAAGGAGAAGAAGAGAGAAAAGAGAAGGAGCTTGTTAGGGTGTTGCCTTTTCTCGTTCATCAAACCGTTGGATCGTCTCAAAGAGAGAAGCATCGAGTTCACACCGTCATTCTCTACGGTGAGCATCTAACCGATTTTCGTTTTGTAAAGTTTAAAAGTTAGGGTTTGAGTTAAAATGAGTAGTTTATGGTGGAGTTGAGGTGTGGGGTTTGTTGGAGACTTTTTGGGGCGCAAAGGAAATTTTCCTAATTGTGGCCGGGTGGGGCCCACATGCTCGGGTGTCGGATTTTCGTGTTCGGGTGGTTTAGGACGTTCCCGAGTCATTAATCTACACCCGGATCAAAATTTGGAATTAAATTGTGAAAGTTGTAATTGACGGGTTTAGAAACTTTAAACGCGAATTAAATTACTCGGAAGTCGGAATTTGATTCCGTCGGTTGCATTGGAACCCTTGAATTATTCTAAGACCGTAGAAACGAAAACGGGAATTTTCGGAGCCCCGGAAGGGCGTTTTCAAAACCCGGGCAGATTTGCCATGTCGGGCGAATCGGGCTTTTCCGGGTCCAATATCGACAATGTCGAGTAATTGGGAAGTTTAGGAGTGATCGACACTGTCGGGGTTACTTTTGGGCGTCAAGTTTATTAAAATTCAGTTTATGCCTGCAAGCTTAAAAGTATTTAAAATTGTGTTCTTATTAGATCGTGCCGCAAACAGAGGAAAGGGAAAGCTAGGCGAGTGATCGAGATCACGCCGGAGCTTGTTTGTGCGCTTTTGGAGAAAGCATACGAGGTAGGGAAAAGTAGCCGGATCTCGGCCCTGATTAGGGAAAGTTCACAGTAGAAATGCATGTGACACCGGGGTGTCGTGGGTTAAGTAAGTTTATCGAATATTAGAAAGGCAGGCGACAGCGGGTGGTGTCGTATGATACGGGAACGTATCGAACAATAAAAATGCATGTGACACTTAGTAGTGTCATGGGAGCAGTGAACTTTCGATATTAGAATTACTAGAGGCATTTGGTTATGCCCGGAGGTTGATTGTTTAATTGGTGTCTTGGGTGGCCATGAGAGCCCGTATTTAACTGCTGTGTATTGGGTGGCCATGAGAGCCCGTATTTTACTGTTGTGTCTTGGGTGGCCATGAGAGCTTGTGTCTTTACTGTTGGTGTCTTGGGTGGCCATGAGTGCCCGTGGGGTTGTTCAACCCGTGTCTTTACTTTTGGTGTCTTGGGTGGCCATGAGTGCCCGTGGGGTTGTTGAACCCGTGTTCTACCGTTGGTGTTTTGGGTGGCATTGTGTGCCCGTGGGGTTGTTGAACCCGTGTTCTACCGTTGGTGTTTTGGGTGGCCTTGAGTGCCCGTGGGGTTGTTGAACCCGTGTTTTACCGTTGGTGTCTTGGGTGGCCATGAGTGCTTGTGGAGTGTCAAACCGGTGTTGTTGCTGTTTGTTGAACTTTGTTTGTGATTGTGATTGTGGTTACCTGAGGTTGGGGGCCCGCTTCATAATAACGGGGTCCTGTGATCGCACGCGTCTGTATGTTCAGACATGGTAGGGGGCCCGCCCGTGAGGAAAGGGGTCCTGGCCGCGCGTGCGTGGAATGGGGTGACAGGTCGACAGCCTGATCCGACTTTGTGTCGGGAAAATTGCGACAGGTCGACCGCCTGGCTTGACAGGGATCGGTAAAGGGCGTGGGGGTTACTGTGCAGTTGGAGTGCGATCCTTAGTGATCTTGGGTGTTGCGTGGTTATCTGTCGTATCTTTGGAGGAAGTCGTTAATCGTTGTGTCGGGTCTACATTACGGGTCCGAGTGTTGAGTCAGTTGAGGAAAGTAACAGTTTGTGTGTGTCAGTCGGGTTGTTGTTGGTGTTACCGACAGTGTCTGCTAAGTATGCCGTAGTCAGTCTGTTATCCGTGGTGGTGAGCGAACGCTCACCCCTAGCTGCTTTTCCTACAGGTACTGGTCGCAGGTTGGAATAGGTGAGCTTCCGAAGCTTGAAGAGCTAAGACCGGGAGTCCGGGTTTACTTTTGAGTCTAGCGACGTACACTTGTATTTTGTCTGCTTGTTGGGACGTACTTTTGAGTTGTAAATAATTATTTTGATTAACTACTTGATGTTTTAAAGTGACTTATTTAAAAGGATTGAAAATGTTTTGTTGTTTTAAATGTTCGCGTTCCGAGTTCGGTTCTACTGAATTTGGGGGGTGACATATTTGCTCGGGGGATAACGCCCCTTGTCCGTACGCGGGCAACTAGAGAGCTTATTGGGGCAACCTTAAGGGAGCATGTGGATACCCCGTGTGACCAATGTGGTTTGTGCTGGGGTGGTACGGTGATGGTGCACTTCTGGATGGTTATACATCGACCCCTCCGACGGGTGGTGATAATGCGTTTCCAAGAATACCAGGACCCGGTACGTGTTACCTTCACATATGCCAAGCTTCCTGCCTTATGTTTCAACTATGGCAGGATTGGTTATATGGTCAGAGACTATGAGTAGGGGGTGTCACAGATTCCTCAATATGATGACTCCATGCTGACGTTCAAGACGACGAAGGAAGAAAGGTTGTATGCTACTGATTAGGGACGGGACCCGATTCCACCACCGTCGCCGGGGTTCGCACCGCTGACCTTGGATTCGATACCTAAGGCTGGATTACCCTGAGGTAAGGCTGCCCTCATGACTATGGACTTGATACCTTCCTCGGGTCAGAGGGACCAGTTTCGGCTGTATAAGGAGCCCTCCACTTTGGGCCTCAGTTAGTCATCTATGATAGGTCACCCTAGATGTTCAAAGATAGGTCTATCTGGGTCTGGCCCATCTGGGACGCTATAGGACCCTAGGAGCCAGAAGAGGAGCACGGCGGGGGAGCCACGAGAAGATCAAGCGAGGGTTGAGAAAAAGCCCCGCTAGGAGGGATGAAAGGATTTCATGGCTCCAGAGATCTACCTCGGGAGGGGTCACTGATGAGAGCCATTCCTCCCTGCCGTATTACGGGGTTCAAGTTCGGTGGTTCAGTTGACCCACCAGTTGACAAGACGAGTGCTTGAAGAGCAGAGATCAAGCAGCGTTTAGGCCCCACCTTGAGATGTTCCTGGCAGATGGCACCCTTTGGTTTCATTTTCAGTTTTGGTTTTGGTTTTCTTTTCTATGTTAGTTACTTTTTCTGTTTTAGTTATGTTTCATATATGGCCATGATTGCTATAACCGACTCTGTTTTGGAGTGGTTCTTATTTAAGGATTATTGGATCATTTCCCTCTTAAGGGCACTGGCCGTTGTAATGATTCTCCCCCATTATTAATGGAAGCTATTTCTTATTCTAAAAAATATCATATTATCCGTAAAATTGAATAAGCATAAACTCTCAAAACCGAGAGCAAAAAAAATTAAGGATAAATCATCAATTGAAAGATTTTTTTAAAAGGAATTGAGAATTTTTAAAATAAAATAATCAAATCTTTTGTATGATAAATTGTTCTATGTTGTTTTTAATAAATAAGATAATAAATAATCTTATATTTAAATAAAACAGTTATCGATATTATAATATTGCGAGATAGATTCATGAAAGGGGAAACCATGGTACCTAACCTACTTTGAGCTTTGTTTTGGCGATCCTAATGGGGTTTGACCTTTTTTTGCACTTCCCAATTATGACCTTTCCATTTTTTACACTGACTAACATTTCCCATATGAATAAACATTGCCGTTAGTTTTGGATGGGAAAAGCCCAAAATACCATCAGTAAAAAATGTTAGTCCGTGCAAAGATGGAAATGTCATAGTTGGGAAGTGCAAAAAAAGGTCAAGCCCAACTTCAGGTTATTGATTTTTGTTGAGGGCATTTTTGGCTTTTTCTATCCAAAACTAACACCAACGTTTATTCAGACGGGAAATATTAGTTCGCGCAAAAAATAGAAATGTCATAATTGGGAAGTGCAAAAAAATTGTCAATCCCGATTAGGATCGCCAAAACAAAACTCAAAATTGTAAGTTATCGATATTATAAGATTCGATACATGAAATTGTACGAGAGACAAATGATTAAACGATATTTTGATGATACATACCAAGAAAGAAGGATTTCATGAATATCAGATATGTACTTACAGTCAGACCGGATCTAATGTTTTTTTTATATCGGCAAAGCAAATTTAAATTAAGCCTCTTTCGAGGTGAAAGAGAAGTTACAAGTTATAAAAGAGGAACAACCCCTAAAAAAACAGCACTAATCAACACAACCCCTAAAAAACAGCACTAATCAACACAACCCACTAAGATCAAACAAGTGAATTGAGACTTGAGACCCAAGAAACCAATGACTTGGACTGCAAGTAACCCAAACAAAACAACCCGGGAACCAAACCCACCTCCCAAGTGTTAATCCCAAAAAGAGAAAAAATTCCCAACCAAAACCTGATGAAGGAGAGCCTAAAAACCCCAATAAACAAGACAGAAGCAGGATTAGTTTTATGACACTGACAATATATTCATAAAAAATTAAATCTCTGTGCTGATCATGCAAATTAAAGAAGTATCATAAAGTCTTCCAAACCCAATAATAAACTTAATTCATGCCCATATAAACATCAATCCTTTTCGAGAATGAGAAATTGTACTGCATTAGATGCTTTCTCATCACGTCCCATGTTCACCTCCTTCATTATTCTTTTCCTTGTGGAAAATATGACCTTACTTATTCCTTCAGCCTGTAATTATCATGGACACAATCATACACATCACTTACCTTTGTCGAATTCAAACCACTGATGGTTCTGTTCCATGATGGCATAAGTCCAAGTGTACATCTCTTGGTTATACACCGGGGCGGAGCTACTAAGGACCCAGGGGGGCACGTGCCCCATAACTTTTTCATTTTTTTTGGTTTTTGTTATCTTTAGAGTATTTTGGTTTATGCCCCATAACTTTTTCATTTTTTCTAAGTTGTGCCTCCCTCAAACATTCTTTAATTTTTATTTTTATCACTTGTTTCTTTTAACTTTATAATTGCACCCCTTATTTTTTTAAATAATCTAATTATGTCCCTCATCGTTCAATTTCCGAACTATTTTATGTTTCTTATTTTTAAAATTTTCTAATTGTTTTAATTTTCTTAACTTCAATTAGTTTACGAACTTATCAGTATGTAAGTCATTTTTAGGGTCTCAGACTATTATTTATTGGTTTTTTTACGATATTAATATTTTTAAATGTTAGCTTATATTATCTTAATGTTGTGTACTAACATAAAATAAAAAATGGTGCCCCCCTCACTGAAAAAGTTGGCTCCGCCACTTATACTATACATATGAAGCCCCGTACCCAGTTTTTCAGCGCCGGTAGCTGTACCGGTACCGGAATCGGGCGGATGTGAAATTTTCCAACAAATTTTTTTTACGGTCGGTCTCGGTTAACCGAGAACCTCCGCGGCTGGTTACTTTTAATCCATTAAATATATAATATCAAATTTATTATTTGTATGTACAGATCTAAACAAATGACTTGTTTGTATAGGATCAACTACAAAGACATTTATTCAAAAATCGTTGTTGGTTAGAAGCGTAAAGAAAGAGAGATTCATGAGATGTTGAGACTTGAGAGGCCAAGAAGATTGAGATGTGTTTTGGTTGAAAATTTGGAGGAATAAAGCGCTGAATAAGGGAGTACGGGAGAGAGATGTAGTGAATGTGTTGTATTTACATGGGTTAAATGGACCGCGAGATGGGCTCAAGCTAGATAAAGGTATAACATAGTGGGCTATAAGTCCATATAATTCACACAAGTCGTTTATTTAAAAACCCTAGCCCACGAAATTTATTCTACCTCTAGTTTCTAAACACATAATGGTCAGTTGCAGCTGTAGACGTGGCCGACAAAAGGAAAAGATGTTGACGGAGTGCGGTCGGTTTTGAAACCCCCCCTGTTCTATGAAGTTTGGATCGATCACCGATCACCATGCTTCCAGTTTGACGTTTCATCGACGGAAAATCACCGGAGTCCACTAATTACGGGTTTTTTCGGTGTCAATAATAGTCAGATTGATCGGTTTTCAGCGGTGTGGATTATTTGGCCCACCCCTACATATGAGGGTGTTGAATCAGACTGTTTAGTCGTGGGACTCAACCCAGCATAAATGTCTCTTTCCTGGAGAAATTATATTAAGAAAAAATGTACGCTTTATAACAATAACAATAGAATGAGGAACAAAGACATCTTACTTCTGAACAAGCGAATTATGAAAAGCTAATTCAATTAGCTTATGAGCAATCACACTACTATGTCGAGAAACATACCGGACCCCCACGTCTCCCATAACATCTAAGAGGATAAAATATCCTCCAGACTAGGCCCTTCTAGAGCGTCAAATAGCAGATCAAGAACGGACGAAACCACATCTGGGGCATCTAATTCCACCTTCAACACTTCGCCACACACCACTCCCAGCCTTCTCTTAGTAGGGTTGTACATGGTCGGTTTAACCAACCATGAGGCCCATATTTTAGAATCGACCGACCATCGTCGGTTTTGAGATTTCCAGCACCGACACTAGAGCCAAAAAAGGTAATTCCGGTTGGTTTTAAACCGAAATTCATTCCGGATGGTTAAGGTTTTAAACCAAACCGACCAGATCTCCCGAAGTATGCAGAGGAAGGTGAAAAAAGAAATGGCGGCAGAGCATGTTGGTGGTGAAGTAGAGGGAGAGATGATAGTGGAGTAGAAGAAGGGAAGAAGGTGAAGAGAGGAAGCGAGGGCAGAAGAACGTATGGAGTGGTGAGTAGGGTTTCTGTAGAATTCTAAGGTGCGAAAATGCAGTGGAAATTTAAAATTTTCCATAGAAAAACCTCTGGATCCATGTAATTCCGAGTAAACTGACAAACGAAAGGTTCAAGGAAATTACCTCACAGTTTTAAGTCTGGTTCAAGATAAGGACCAAGAACATTTCTACTGATTGACTATGTTGAGACGTCTCTGAAAGAATCCGTCCTCTACCGGTATCCACACCAACAAGCGTTCCCAAAATTAGTTGTGTGCTAGCACAAGGAAGAACTCTTCTTCTTTCTCTCTCGTTTTCTTCTTCTCAACCTTGAGAGCAAATCTGACTTCTCTCTAGTTTTGCATGCATCTCACTTTCAAAAATTGACCACAATATCTTGTATTTCAAAAAAACAACACATGGGCTTCCAAAATTGACAAGTACAGACATTTCAGGAGTAGTGGACATGCAAAAATAACCAGTTTGAATTTCCGAAATTAAAGAGTCATTTTTTTTCATATAAGTTGCCTAACATAATCTCATTATATTAGCAGTTGAAAATGTGTAATGAATAAATAAATATTATATCAAATATAATATTATTTTATTCACTTAATAGACTTTTAAAGTCCAATTCAATTTTGGGCTTATTGTTGTGTGTGACCCTAAAGGCTCATACAACATTTGGCAGTGGACCCGAAATGCCCTCTTCGTCCACATGTCATAGTTGGCCTCTAGCAAGGCATTATGACTACCTAAACGTTTATGATGATCGTCAATCCGACTTAACTTTTTACCATTAATATCTTAACTCCTTTGTCATCAATATCTTGATCGAATAGAAGTCATAGGATCGTCATCCTTACTTTATTCGATCGTTGTTTCTGGATCTTAAGTAGACTACATGTGATAACTTATTATCGATTCACATGACCATGCATTTTCGCAGTATCCTTATCAAGGGGGGCAAACAATATCTCTCATATTTACATGAGTGACAAATCCCTTATCAGTCAACCATATTTCTCACATAGACAATTATGTATCCAACAACAATCTTTATTGTTGCCCGGTTAAAGACAACGTTGAATTGCATTATGACACACAACCACCTATGCAAAAACCCATGATGATTAAAAGGTGAAGTGACTTAAGTCATATTACGGTATTGAGAGATACTCATGACAATTCCCATATAGTATTCTCACTATGGGTCATCCAATGTCATTTCCTCAACTGGAATCTATGGTTTGACTTCATATCCAATAAGAATGATCCGTAAAACATGATCATCAGTCAACATCATACTAGTCTTAGTATATCGATAAGACCATGGATCATTAGAATAATGCTCTCTTTTTTCTTCTAAGAGTTTTACTATCAAGTCACATACTTGATAATCTTAGAAAGAGTCGATTATTCATGTTATTAACATTTCACAAATGATAATAATAGTGCCAATGTATTAATGAAATGATAATGTCGTACAAGATCAAGATTGACCTAGGATACAAAACTAACAGTTTCAATACTATAGGTATAATGAATGAGCTTGGGTGTAACAAATGGGCTTGAGCCTAATATATATGGCTATTTATGGATTGGTAATTAAAAGTCTTGGGTTTGAAGCCCATATTGCCTTTTCTTCTACCTCTGAATCGTCAAAACCTCACATTATCACAATTTTTTCTTCTTTCAAAATTCGATGACGGCGAAACTCCATTTGAAAATAGGCCCCGATTTTACCGGTAAAACCTTATACCCTTAACCGGAAATAGACCAAATCAAGTTTTGGTTTCCGTTTTCCTCACCTAAACCATGCCAAAACTCGTTGGGGTCGGTGTTTCCGGTGTAGGTTTCGGGCGGTTTCGGTCGGTGCTTCCGGTTCCGGTGAATTATGAACACCCCTATCTCTTAGAGACAAATGAGGGGAAGAACACTCCCGCTTGGAAACAAGATCTCGCTCCAAGAACTTCCCCAAGATGATTTCTAACTACCATACCCAAATCAATCCCTCCCGGACGAACCCCAACGTCCACATTTAGTTTCAAGCCTCTGATTAGGTGGGGGGGGGGGAACCATCTCTGAGCCAAATCTCGGGCATGCATGTCGCCTGACAAAGTTGCAATGACTTGTTCTCAACGAAATTCATTCCCTTACTCTATCTTTCAATTTAAAATATGAAGCAATGTATATTAATGTCGAAACAAAAGAGACAATTTAACAAAAAACCTTGTATGCAAGGTTGTAATAGTCATCGGAGTCGATCGCCTAGGCGCCGACATCTAATCCAACGACCCGAATTGGACAAGTCACCGGTGGAAGGTGACAGAGCTATTTTTACCCGCTTAGGAGGGCAAGACGCGCCCAATCAAAGCGAGGTGCGGTGAGTTAGAACAAATTTAGGATAATGTGAGGTCGACTTGAGATAGCAAAGAAGAGCGACGATAAGGATGAAGATCCGCGGCGGCGTGAGGTCTTCGTAGAGGATGACATATTAAGGAACGGAGGTGACATAAGAGGTACGAAAAGCGATGACGTGTGACTCTACGAGGGAATGAGAGTGATGAGCGTATCTGCATATGTAGAGGGTTTTAAGGTTTTTACAATTTTATTATTATCATTATTATAGATTAATGGGTTAGATCAATGATAACATTTGTTAAATTAGTGGTGGAAGATTTTAAAAAGGTTCTCTCGGCCGAGTTTCACAGACGTAGAGATTAGGGTTTCGTCGTTCGTTGACGTGCAGATTGGGTGCCGGCTTGATTGTCCGGCTTGGAGGGGGGTGTGATGGGGTCGGTGATGGACGAGATTCAGCTGAAGTTGCAAGCTGTGGTCATACATAGTGACGAAGAGGGAGTTACGGTACCGAAGGAGGTGCTGCAGTTGAGCGGTGAGAAATACAGGTATGGAATCGCAGTTAGGGTGCTATCGGACAAACCTCTGAAGGAGTCGATTTTCAGGGACGTTATGCGGAACGTGTGGAACACCAAAGGGATCCCGACCCAAACCCTAGCTCCAAGGATCACAGACTTCTTTTTTCCGAACGAGAAGGAACGCCGGAGTGTACTGGAAAAGGAGCCATGTTCGTTTAATAAAGCCCTAGTCGCCCTAACTAAGTTCTCGGGTGCAGAAGAAGTCACCAGTACGAGTTTTACACATACGTAGATGTGGATTCAAGCGTCTAATCTCTCATTTAATGCACTCACTAACCAAGTTGGAGAGATCATATGTAACAGGTTGGGCGAGATGGTGGAAATTGATGTAAATGCTGAGGGAAGAGCAAGGAAGGATTGCCTCCATGTTCGGGTGAGGTGGAGTATCGAGCAACCACTCCGTAATACGCTGAAACTTTGGCTGGGGGAGAAGGAGAAGCCAACGTATGTTCGACTCCAATATGAACGATTGCCGGACTTCTGTTTCGGGTGTGGCAGATTGGATCATGTTGAAAAGTATTGTGAGGATGGTGAAAAGGACGTGAACAAGGAAAAAGGACGGTTCAGTAATCACCTGAAGGCTGAGACGCCCAGGGAGAGGGGGCAAGATCGTACCAAAGACCGACGGGTCATGGGAGAATCAGGGACGGTCAAACTCTCGTGGGAAAGAGGTGGAGGGTGACGTTGTTGGAAAATACGGCAGGGGCCGAACTGAGTCGTCTAATGATTCATGGGTCAACGCGGGTAAAGGTGAAGACGGGGTGGTGAACGGTCCAAAGCAATGGAAGAGGATCGGGGAAGATGACGGGATCCCACAATAGGAACTAATGATTGTGGACAGTGAAGGGGGGAGATGTTGCTCGGGTGGAGGAGAGGCAAGTGGAGTTGGACAAGGAAGGGTCTGTTGTAGGCCAAAGAGACGGTGTGGGACAGGTTGTGAAAGAAAAGGGGGACAACATGGTGAAATTGAAGAAGTGGAGACTTAAGGAGAGGGTGACAATGAATGTAAAGCCCGCCCCGGTTTAAAAGAATTAAATTGTTAAAGTTGTCGTTTTGGAACGTCGGGGTTGGAAAACGGGGTGGAAAAATGGATCGAGTGCGAAAAATAAAGAAAATCAAAAAAGGGAAAAGGAGAAGTTTGGGTTGGGCAAGGTTTGGGCCGGACTTGGGCCCATTAGAAGACGAGCCCAAGCCCACACACACGCGAGCCAAACCCTACGCCCCTCGTCTTCTTCCTCGTGCGTGCACGCGTCCCGAGGCATAACGCAGCGCCACCCTCTCTCTCTTCTCTCTCGTTCTCCTCCTCTCTCTCTCGATCTCCTTCTCCCCCTACGACCTCGCCCTCATCTTCTTCCCTTCTGAGAGAAACCGAGCCCCACCGTGCACGGGATCGAGCCATCGCCGGAGAAACCTCTCTGGTTCGACGCCGAGCTCGTTTCAGCGACGACGCCGGAGGAACGACGAGGGTTCGTGCCCCTCGCCCCTTTTTCCTTCTTCCCCGAGCTCGCCTCGCCTGAAAGCGCGTCTTCCCGTGCTCGATTCAAGTGGAGTCAGCCAGAACCATCACTGGTGAAGCTCGGGCTCGCCAGATCTGAGACGGGAGCGAGCGTGGGTTCGTGCTCGAGCCACCGCCGCCACGGCCACGGCCTCGCATTGAACCTGACGCTCGTCTCCGCCCTCATTTCTCCCCCTACGAGCTCGCCTGACGCCGTCGGCGGCGACCGGAAACCCTGGCCTCGCCGGAGCTGGACACAGCTCGGACTCGAGCCTGAGCAGGCCTTGGGCCAGACCGAGCTTTGGGCCAGACGAACGTGGGCCTTAGGGATGGACGGACTTGGGCCAGGACACGGGCCCTGGATCAGGATGGGCCATTGGGCCAGGCCCAGATCTGAGGTCCGGGTTCTGGACTCGGGTTTGGAGCGGGTCCGGGTCGGGTCTGAAGTCGGGTCTGGGTCCGGTCGGGTCTGGTTTCTAGATCGGGTCGGATTCGGGTCTGGTTCTTGGATCCGGGTCGGACAGTTTTAATAATTAATTAATTTAATTGGTTTAAAAATGGTTAAATAAAGGACTAATTAGACAAATTTGAGGACCTTTGGACTACCGGGACTGATTAGACTTTTTACCTGTTAAACCCAGACTTGGACTTCGCCCGAGAAGACCGGAGTTAGGCCAGGACGTCAGTAGCTAGGAGACGCAGCTGTTGTGATCGTCTTGAGGTAGGGAAAGTAGCGGATACAGCTTTAATTACGGAAAGTTACGCACATGGTAGATGGGCTATGTCGAGCCTTAGGATTTTGTGATGTGTGCTATAACCGCTGTGTGAGAGTCTAAACAAGATTATAATCGGTGTTGCATATTGTGACTGTGTGTGGGCAAGTATGCCATGTTTGATATAACGTGAACCCTTGGTAGTGATATGACCGGGTGAGTGATAGACCGGTTTGTGTGTTATGTTGAACTGGTTCGGTTGATATATCGAGACCAGCTATGGCTTTGTGCTGCGTGTTATACCCTTATTGTGTGTTCCAAGAGTAGACGTAACCGAAGCGATACTTACACCGAGGGATAGTTTCGGTGTAGTGTATCGAGGCCAAGGATGGCGTGATTAGTACCTCGATGAGTCGTAGTCCGGGACGATGTACGACCGAAGTGCGTGCCGGTCCAGTACGTATGGTAAGTATTGCCCCGAGTCTGTGTGACGGGAAGACAGCGGACTGAGGGATTTCCTTTTGAGGATGTTACCTCCAGTCTCAGTGAGGGGAAGATATCGGGACTGATGCTGTGTGGTCCAGTACGTTATAAGTGGCTTTGTGCATTCAATGACGTTGGAAACTGTTGTACGATATCTATGTGTATCTCGATGTGTGTTTTATGCATGTTGGTTGGCTTTGTGCATTTTTTATAAATGTTTATGACTTGTGAAAGTGATCGATAACTGAGAATTGCCCGTAGGCTTGTTTATAGTTGTGCCTTACTAGTATGCCCTAATTGAACGGTTACCCGTGGTGATGAACTGTGGTTCAGAACCTTAACTACTTTTCCTACTGAGCGTAAGCTCACCCCCTTACTTTGTGGTGTTTCAGGTGTTGAGCGGGATCAGTACTAGCAGGATTCTCGGAGCTTGGGAGCTGGCGAGGGTTTAGCTAGTGTCTAGCGACGTACTTTACCTTTGACTGTTTTGACTCATTTACTATTACTTTCATCGAGCTGTTGACTCATTTGAACTTCTGGAACCTTAATTTTCATTTGAAACTTGTTTATTTATCTTTAGTACTTTATCATTATTTATCTTAAGTTCGCGTCGCGAATCTGGTCAAAACCGGATTTGGGGCGTGACAATTTGGTATCAGAGCCTGGTTTCATTTTGAAATGATTTTTCAAAACCTCGGACCGTACGTCACCTAGGTGTGTAGAGTTGGGTCGTTAGGTTGTTGTGTGTCGGTTACGCAAGTCGGAGATGTCTTGTAGAAACGAGACGGAAGAGTCTCGGGTTGGTAAAACGTCCGGCCTGAGTGTCGTAGACTTTTGGTGAACCTGTGTGGTTATGGTCATGATTTGACTTAACTGTTGTTCAAAGAATGGACTTGGCCGGGCGGTAAGAGTGAAATTATTGAGACCCGAGGTGTGTTGGTATTGAGGACTATGTGCAATTGGTATCTGGTTTTTCCCGCATAAGCGGATGGTTGACTTGACTTACGAACGGGTTATGCTCGATTTTCTACAGAAACTGAAGTGTATGTACCATCACGATTCAGCTATAGGGGCCACTATAGCTGGACGTGAATGGTGGGATGTCGAGTGGTTACAACATAATTCGGGGACGCCTGAACATGGTTGTAACGACGAGAGATCAACATGAATGTTATGTTGGAATGAGAATGTGTTAGGAACTTGAACTAAGTCAAGGTTGGACTTTGTGAATTTTCTTTAGAGTATAAGTGGTAGTTTGTGTGACTTAAGTGTAAAAGTATTGTTAAAGTGAAACTGGGTGTGACCCTGTTGTGTGTATATATGGTCTGTGTGAAGCACTAGTGTGCTGACTTCCTTGTTGTGCGCAATTGTGTGACTATACTATATTAAGTATATTGTTACTGAGTAGTACTGAGTAGTCTGTGTGTGGCGTTAGTTATTATTATAAGCGTGTATCCTTTTCGAGTTGAGAAACTTAAATTTGTGTGTTGGTCGTGTAGAGGATCTACGTGATGGCACCGAGTTATGTTCCTCGAGGCACGAGGAGACGGCCCGCTGGAGGCCGAGGATAGCAGCCTACTGCTGGGGCAACTAGTGCCCAGGGTGCGCCCGCGGAGGGGCACGAGAAGGCTTAGACAGCCTAGGCGGCAGCTCTGGAGGAGCTGACCCGCACCGTTCAGGGACTGGCAGCTGCCTTTTACCGTAGAGAGGCTACAATGCCAACTCCGGAGACTGTACCTGCTGCGACTGCAGCGACTTTTGAGGGACCTACGCAGGTTGAAAGCTACACTGCGCAGACATTGTGAGATTTCCGCAGGCTCGGCACGCCTGTGTTTACCGGGGAGCCTGACCCCGAGGAAGCCGAGCGATGGCTGGAGCGGATCACCCGTAACCTTGATACCTCTGGGGTAGTGAGCAGTAGGCTCCAGGTATCGTTCACAGCCTTCCATCTGGAAGGGGAGGCCTGTTGGGTCTCGAGGTAGGGTTGGAGATGAACCAACTCGCAACGTAAAATCAATAAAAACCAAGAGACGATTAAAACCATGAAACAACTAACAAAGAATGGATTCACAAGAGAAAAATTCAGCACTATCTCTTACCAAAACAAGAACACCGGTTAACGAATGATTGGCTTGAGTCTCCAAGACGCCTACGTATCCACATGGGAATCAAAGCCACGTAGTTTTTCTCTTTGAGGACTCAAGAACACAAAAATGAAGGTGAGAGCTTGCCAAACCCGAAATTGCAACGGAAGGGGGAGAGAAGTTGTGTTTCCTATTCTTGTCTTGTGAATGTTATGTTGAAAAAAGATGACTTAAACATAACAAAACCCATACTTGTCCAACTAAAGGCATGGGACAAGTATGGTGTCAAGTAAGGTGTAAATAGGACAAAGTATGGCAAGACAAGATTGGGTTAGGTGGTGAATCACCAACACCTTAATCCTTGTCTTGCTTACTTAGTACTAATTAATCAAGACTTGATTAATTAGTTGCATGGGCCTTGGTTGCATGGGCCTTTAATGGGCCTCTTGGAACATGGCTTGTCGCCATTTCCAACGAGGTCCCGTGATTCGCTCATCGCCTCCAAGCCTTCCATACCGGAAATGTCCAACATTATCCGACGCGATCAATCCCAAGACTCCAAGCCTTGTCTCGATCCGTAAAGTCCTATTCACTTACGGGCACATGACCCAAAACCCAGTTTTGGTCATGTCCCGAGACAACTCCCTTTTGGCCATTCTCCATAAATGTGTCAATGAGTTTCATCCTCCGGTGTGACCCTTAGGTTTATGCATGTCAATAGATCAACGTAAAATCCCATTTTACTTGATCCTATTTAAGTGGCAACTAACGAGACTTTAGTATTTCCTAACACTGCATAACGAATCGACCCTGTCGATTCTAACCTTTCTGTCATCCCTGTCATTATCCTTTTATCTCTGATATCCTGATTGAGATAAGGCATAGAGCCTTCATCCTTATTATTCTCAATCACCGTTCCTTGATATGTGAGATGACTGAAGATATGATACCCAGTATCATGTGCATGGCCATGCTATTCTTTCAGTCACTCTCGATCAAGCGGCCGAGAACCGATATTTTTCACATACCTCAGTATGAGGGATAAATCATTTAGCCGCCTTTCATGTCACTCATGTAGCCTGTCCCCAAGCCAATCCTGGCCGTTATGGAAGCCTTGTTACGGACAACGTTAGGCTCAGGTCAAACTCAGTTGTTGACTACATAGCGATCACAAAGACTCCTTGGTCTAAGGATACATGACAAGCTACGACACTGAATATGTTCATGACTTAATCTATGGCACATATTCAGGGCGCGTCGTCCAATATCATGTCCCACATGATATCTATGATCAGACTCCGGAATCCCATTCCAATGACTAACAGAACGTAAGCCATAAAGAGCCATCTTTCATACTAGTCGCTTCTAGTGAAGCTTTATTGGCTAGGGACCCATCGAGTGTGATCTATCTCGATCTATGGTTCTATTCGCATGGTGGGCATAGATCAGAGCACACATCGATATATTACTCCAACACATAAGTAATATAAAGCCGCTTTAATTTTATTGCTAACGATGATATATACATTTGGACATATAGGATTGAACTATGGGAACTAAGACTAACAATCTCCCACTTGCCCTAGTTCCAATCTAAACTCCAATATGTCCCCATCGACTTTACATGTCTAACATGTTTAGGCAGTGACACTGCCTTAGTCAAAGGGTTGGCTATGTTATCATCTGTAGCAATAGAGGTTATCTTCACTTCACCTTAGTTCAGTATTTCTCTGATGAGGTGGATACGCCGCAGTACATGTTTGGATTTGTTATGCGATCTGGGCTTTTAGCTTGCGCAATGGCCCTTGTGTTGTCGCAAAATGGATTCACCGGGCTGGATGGGTTTTTAATTACACCCAGCCCTGCCATGAATTTCCAAATCCACATAGCCTCCTTAGCTGCCTCTGCAGCATCCATGTACTTGGCCTCTGTCGTAGATTCGGCAATGGTATCTTGCTTTACGCTCTCCCAGCTAAAGCTCTTCCATTCAGCGTAAACACATATCCTGACTGACTTCTAAAGTCATCTGCATTTGTCTTGGAAAACTAGCGTCTACTCATCCTTCGATAACTAGTTCAGCATCATCTTTCCCCCGGGTTAGAATGATGTCTACTGGTATAACATAAGGCTTACGAGACGTCCGGTCTCATACATGTCATGGCATATATGATTGATCTTGCCCCTAGGCTCATAGGATTCTCATCATCCTTTTCAGTTCATCAGCTGTCTTAGGACACCGAGTCTTGTTGAGATAAATGCCATGACTAGTGGGTAAGAGTACTTTCTTTGAATCGAGCATTAAGAACCTACTCAATGCCTTGTTCACATAGGTTCCCTGACTTAAATCCAAGACCCTCTTGGTGCGATCTCTACATATCTTAATCCTTAAGATATAAGAAGCATCGCCTAAGTCATTTATTGAAAAACACTTCCTCAACCAAGCTTAAGTCTTGTGCAAGGTTGGGATGTCGTTTTCAATGAGAACCAGAAAGGTAATCTTGCTCCCACTAGCCTTCTTATAAACGCAAGATTCATCCTCGTTCTTGATTAAGCCAAATCCAATTACAGCTTCATCAAAACGAAGGATCCAACTCCAAGAAGTTCGTTTCAATCCATAAATGGATTTCAACAACTTATAAATATTTCCCTTATCAAAACCTTTGGGCCGAGACATACAAACGTACTCAGTCAAATTTCCATTTAGGAAAGCGGTTTTGACATCCACTTGCCATATCTCGTAATTATGATACGCAGTTATGTCAAGAAGAATTTGGATCGATTTTGACCATAGCCACTAGGGAGAAGGTTTCCTCATAGTCAATCCATTGGATCTGCCTATAACCTTTCGCCACCAGTTGAGCTTTGTAGGTCAGAGGGTTGCCGTCCATGTCCATCTTCACCTTGAAGATCCATTTGCATCCGATGGTCCTCACACCATTGATGGGATCAACCGGTTCCCAAACTCGGTTGTTCGACATGGATTGCATTTCCTCCCTCATGGCTCCCAGCCATAACTCGGAGTCGGGCCCATCCACGACTTCTTGAAAGGTGGCTGGATCATCGTGATCCACCATGACTTCATTGTCACCTCCGGATACCATATCTTGGAGGTGGAAGATTGATCCTTTCAAATCGCCTTGGACCTTCCGGAATTGTAAAAGGAATTGGTTCTTACTCTACGACAATCTCTGGTTCCTTTCTACTGGGTTGTCAATTGGTTTAGACAGATCTGTACCATCCTGAATTTCTTCTAGATGCACAATCTTCCCAATGACGTCTTTGGAAACAAAACTCTTTTTCCATAAAGACCCCACCCCAAGCGACGAACACCATGTTCTCACTGGGATTGTAGAAGTAGTATCCCCTTGTTGCTTTGGGATACCACACGAAGGTGCATATCTCAGATCTAGGTTCGAGCTTAGTCGAAACCAAATGTTTCACATAAGCCTCGCAACCACAAATCTTTAGGAAGGACAAAGCGGGCATCATCCCGTACCATTTTTAAAATGGTGTCCCTTCCACACCCTTCGTCGAAGCCCGATTCACTATGAATGTGGTCGTCTCTAGAGCATAACCCCAGAAAGAGATTGGGAGATCAGTCCAACTAATCATGGAACAGACCATTGTCTAACAATGTCCGATTTCTCCGTTTGGCTACACCTTTCATCTACAGTGTCCCAGGAGGAGTCCATTCCAAAAGGATCCCATTCTCGTTTAGATGATCTAATAACTCTATGGTCAAGTATTTTCCACCTCGATCCAATTGAAGTGCCTTAATACCTTTGTCGAGCTGGTTTTCTACTTTAGTCTTTAACTCTTTGAATTTATCAAAAGCTTCAGACTTATGTCTCAGCGAATAGACATAACCATATTTACTGTAATCATCAGCAAATGTGATAAAGTAGCTAAAACCCCTCCTGGCAAGTGAACTTATTGGTCTACACACATTCGAGTGTATCAGCCCCAATAATTCACCCGCCCTTTCATCGCGATTGATAAAACGGTACTTTAGTCATTTTGTCCATCAAACAAACCTTGCATCTATCGATCGAATGGAATTCGAATGAACCTGAAAGTCCACACTTCTGAAATGCTGATAGGTGCTTCTTGTTTATGCGGCCTAAATGACAGTGCCATAACAGAGTTAGGTTTAAATCGTTGGATTTAGACCTCTTGGTATTAACGGAATATATAGAACTTGAGGCATTGTTACCCATATCTAATGTGTACAATCCTCCAACCAAGTCAGTACTGGTATAAAACATATCATTGCATAGAACATTGAAAACTCCATTTCCAATATTAACATTATATCCTTCCTTGTCAAACACGGATACAGATATAATATTCCTACTAAAAGTAGGTATGCAATATACATTATACAATACTAAGACAAGGCCTCTTGGCAAAGCAAGACTCATGGATCTTACAACAGTTGCCACAACTCTGAGGTCCACTTCGTGCTTTCCAAACCTCTCCTACTTTCAGCCACCATATAAAAGTGCATGTGTGAGATTCAGTCCTGGTATCTAATACCCATGAATCTTTGGAAGTAGAGAGATGTAGCTCTATAGAGTTAATACCGGATGAAGGCACGGTCCCACCGCCTTTCCTTAGATCATCCAGGTTTCCTGATGAAGGCGCAGTCCTACTGCCCTTCTTCAGATCATCCAGGCTATTTGATGAAGGCGCAGTCCCACTGCCCTTCTTCAGATCAACCGTGAACTTCCTGTAATCCCTGTTCCAATGACCAGGCTGTTGGCAGTAGAAGCAGACATTCTCATGTGTCTCATCTTTCCTGCCAAGTGTGCATGGGCCCCGCCCTTGCCACTTCCAATTCCCTTGTTGACCATCAGAACATCCTCGGATCCCAGATCCCTGCTATATTCTTCTCAGCAATTAATGACACTTCATGTAACTCTGATATGGTCTTAGAGACAGCCTTGTCAAGGACATATTCTTTGCGTTCAGACTTGAGGACTATCCTCAAAATTCTGTACCAGTCCAAATAGTTTGTCCCATTTAGCTTGACCCTGTCAAGAATGACTTTTAATGACAAACTATTAATGTTCGCTGAATTTGCCATTTGATCTACAATAGATAAAATTCAATCAGTAAACTGAATAAATTTTATGAAGATCAAGCTTAAACACCAACAATCGATTCTAAACCTTTAGAATCTGAAACCAAGATCCTTGATTCACTCGATGAAGCTGAACTAATGCTCACCACTTAATCGAGCTATGTAGGTAGGACTCCATCCAATCACATCCAATGTGACTATTGGCTAGGGTATGTACTTATGTACACGACTTACCCTATCTGTTACCCTAGCTCAACCTCAGGCTGAGAATCGTAGTCGGGTCCACCAATTTTCAACTATGGCCCGTCACTATGTGGGTGCTCCGCTAATGCGCACAACACCCACATATGTCGTCCAAACCTACTACCCTGCTTCCCCATGGATGCTCCGCTAATGCGCATGACACCCATAGGACGGGGAGGTAGTAAGGTGTTGATGATTGGGAGGTATCGGACATGACCCGCTTTTACTTGTCCAGTTGTGTTCAAAACTTTGGCACATCCTAGATGCGATGAGCACATCAACTACATTCCAAATGCAATGATGCCTCAAATTACATCCAATGTAATTCTTCCTTTGAACTCGTCAACTACATCCAATGCAATGACGGTTCTAAGGGTTCACACACAAGGATTAAAATTCCAATTTTATCTTTGCATGTGAGGTGATATGCTCGGTAAATAAAGTTAAGCATGCAATTCTAAAACACATAGAATTAGTCATGCATAAACTAAACCAAGCATAAAGTGATAAATGTGCACATAATAGCCCCCTAAACTAACTCCCACTAGCTTCTTGAGCTCCACCGACTCCAAGCCGATGCCAACACCCGAAAAGCCACCAAATGACCTTTTCGCCCTTTCTTCGTCTTGAGTAAAATATTACAATTTAATACACGACTCGCAGGTCGGGAATAAATAAATATTACAAACAAGTAGTTCGACGACCACACCTTGAAAGAATAATTACACGCTAACTCTAACGGCTCGCAGGCCGTGAAAAGCGATAAATAATTAAATCGAGCTCGGGGCTATTATGTACACCATACCAACATCACATCACACATCGTGTTATCAAACAAGCATGTTATCAAACATCATGTGATTTTCCGGTTTTAATTAATAGCCAAGTTTCGAAAAATTTTGATGCTCGGTTTATCGAAACCGTTAAAAATGAAACTTTTTAACATTTGATCTTCGAGTTCGTCATGACGGTTCCAAACTCGTCATAACTAACAAAACAGTTTAGCCTAGGCATATCAACCATCCAATGGTCATGCTTGGCTTAGCTCCGTCCAAAGGAGCCCCGTTCGGTCCCAGTTTCGGCTCCCCGAGAGTCCCGTTCCCGAGACCCGAAAAATCAAAAAAAATTCAAAATTTTCAGATTTGAAATAATTTTCAAAAATTCATTTTACATGCATTAAATCCATAAACTAGAATTTAAAACATGTTATCAAACAATTTAGCAAAACAACATGCCAAAAACGAAACTTTCAAGCAAAACCGAAACTTTGAACACCGTCTTGTGAATCCCGAAGGTAGCACGGCTCTGATACCACTGTTGGGTCTCGAGGTAGGGTTGGAGATGAACCAACTTGCAGCGGAAAATCAATAAAAACCAAGAGACGATTAAAACCATGAAACAACTAACAAAGAATGGATTCACAAGAGAAAAATTCAGCATTATCTCTTACCAAAACAAGAACACCGGTTAACGAATGATTGGCTTGAGTCTCCAAGACGCCTACGTATCCACATGGGAATCAAAGCCACGTAGTTTTTCTCTTTGAGGACTCAAGAACACAAAAATGGAGGTGAGAGCTTGCCAAACCCGAAATTGCAACGGAAGGGGGAGAGAAGTTGTGTTTCCTATTCTTGTCTTGTGAATGTTATGTTGAAGAAAGATGACTTAAACATAACAAAACCCATACTTGTCCAACTAAAGGCATGGGACAAGTATGGTGTCAAGTAAGGTGTAAATAGGACAAAGTATGGCAAGACAAGATTGGGTTAGGTGGTGAATCACCAACACCTTAATCCTTGTCTTGCTTACTTAGTACTAATTAATCAAGACTTGATTAATTAGTTCCATGGGCCTTGGTTGCATGGGCCTTTAATGGGCCTCTTGGAACATGGCCCATGGCCATTTCCAACGAGGTCCCGTGATTCGCTCATCGCCTCCAAGCCTTCCATACCGGAAATGTCCAACATTATCCGACGCGATCAATCCCAAGACTCCAAGCCTTGTCTCGATCCGTAAAGTCCTATTCACTTACGGGCACATGACCCAAAACCCAGTTTTGGTCATGTCCCGAGACAACTCCCTTTTGGCCATTCTCCATAAATGTGTCAATGAGTTTCATCCTCCGGTGTGACCCTTAGGTTTATGCATGTCAATAGATCAACGTAAAATCCCATTTTACTTGATCCTATTTAAGTGGCAACTAACGAGACTTTAGTATTGCCTGACACTGCATAACGAATCGACCCTGTCGATTCTAACCTTTCTGTCATCCCTGTCATTATCCTTTTATCTCTGATATCCTGATTGAGATAAGGGATAGAGCCGTCATCCTTATTATTCTCAATCACCGTTCCTTGATATGTGAGATGACTGAAGATATGATACCCAGTATCATGTGCATGGCCATGCTATTCTTTCAGTCACTCTCGATCAAGCGGCCGAGAACCGATATCTTTCCCATACCTCAGTATGAGGGATAAATCCCTTAGCCGCCTTTCGTGTCACTCATGTAGCCGGTCCCCAAGCCAATCCTGGCCGTTATGGAAGCCTTGTTACAGACAACGTTAGGCTCAAGTCAAACTCAGTTGTTGACTACATAGCGATCACAAAGACTCGTTGGTGTAAGGATACATGACAAGCTACGACACTGAATATGTTCATGACTTAATCTATGGCACATATTCAGGGCGGGTCGTCCATATCATGTCCCACATGATATCTATGATCAGACTCCGGAATCCCATTCCAATGACTAACAGAACGTAAGCCATAAAGAGCCATCTTTCATACTAGTCGTTTCTAGTGAAGCTTTGTTGACTAGGGACCCATCGAGTGTGATCTATCTCGATCTATGGTTCTATTCGCATGGTGGGCATAGATCAGAGCACACATCGATATATTACTCCAACACATAAGTAATATAAAGCCGCTTTAATTTTATTGCTAACGATGATATATACATTTGGACATATAGGATTGAACTACGGGCACTAAGACTAACAAGGCCTACCACTGGTGGCGCCGAGAGCAGGCCCGAGTGGGGGACTACGTTATGCTGTTTGGACAGCGCTTCCTCGAGCAGTACTTTCCGTAGGCTGTTCTGGATGACAGGCGTCAGCAGTTCCTGGAGCTGCGACATGAGGGTCTGTCAGTGTCTGAGTACAAGGCGAGGTTCACCTCCTTGTCTCGCTTCGCTTAGGAGATGGTGCAGACAGAGGTCATCAGGTGTCGACGTTTTGAGGGAGGACTCCGTCCTGCGATCGCTGACCGGGTCGCTGTGTTGAGGACCCACGTGTTTTATGATCTTGTGGAGCATGCCTTGACTATGGAGCGGCGATTCCGCGAGTCAGCCAGAGCTCGAGAGGTTAGGCCTAGACCGAGCGGCTCACTGAGGCCGTCTGAGACTCGAGATTCGAGGAGGTAGAGGACCTCGGGATCGTTCCAGCCTCAGGTCCAGTTGAGAGGACCACGACAGGTCGGGTCAGTAGCTTATGTGGGGCCTTCTATATCAGGGCGCACTTGCTATCGTTGTGGGCAGCCAGGCCACATGGCTCGGGACTGTCAGATGAACGGCGGACCAGTAGACCGCCCGGTGGGTAGACCTGAGGAGAGGTCGAGTGTCGGACCACCTCTGTGTCATCGATGTGGCAGGCCAGGACACTTTGCCTCCAGGTGCCCCGTTCAGTCTTTGGTGGCGTTAGCTCCGCGGCCACAGCAGTCGCAGTCTGGACACTCAGCACAGTTCAAGCAGCGTCATGCTTAGACGCAGAGGGCGCCGAGGCAGGCAGCTAGCGCACCAGCGCCGAGACATCGCGTTGCACAGTAGGTGGCACTTCCACCACCTTCGAGAGGCGGACCCTAGGGACAGTAGGGTCGGGTGTATGCCGTCAGCGACTCTAGGGCTGATGGACGTCACGCCGGCCATGAGGCTACACAGGGTACGTGTTTTCTTTATAATTCATGGGCATCTTTTCTGTTCGATACTGGAGCATCTCATTCTTTTATATCTGCTTCTTTTGCTCGTATGTTGGGGTTGAGGGTGGAGTTTCTGAGTAGACCGTTGCGTCTTGATACCCCTGTGACGGGAGAGGTAGTTCTGAGGACTGTGTGTCGGGCTTGTGAGATACGAGTGGCGGATTGCCCGTTTTATGGTGACTTGCTTGTGCTATATACATGACAGCGTTCGATGTGATCTCGGGGATGAATTGGATGACGAGGTACCATCCGTCGATCGATTGTTATCGGCGATAGGTGACCGTAGTGTCGGGCGACACGGTCATTACCTGTGTTCTAGGCAGTAGGAGCGGAGTACTCCTATCTGCGTTGACTGTGAGAGACGAGGCTGATGCCGTGCAGAGCAGAGAGCTACCGAGAGTTGTATGCAAGTTTCCGGAAGTCTTTCTGGACGAGCTGTCAGGTTTACCTCCAGTGCGCGAGGTGGAGTTTAGGATCGACTTGATCCCGGGTACGGCGCCGATCTCTATAGCCCCGTATCGGTTTGCACCAGCCGAGTTAGTCGAGCTGAAGCGACAACTCGTGGAGCTTCGGGAGAAGGGTTTTATCCGACCGAGTGCGTCGTCGTGGGGAGCACCTGCCCTTTTCGTGAAGAAGAAGGGTGGAGCACTGAGGATGTGCATTGATTACTGGAAGTTGAGCCGGGTTACGGTGAAGAACTGTTATCCGATGCCGAGGATCGATGAACTGTTTGATCAGCTGAGAGGAGCAAAGTGCTTCTCGAAGATTGATCTTCGATCTGGGTACTACCAGTCGAGGGTCCGGGATGAGGACGTGGAGAAGACCGCGTTTAGGACTCGATATGGGCACTATGAGTTCTTGGTGATGTCGTTCGGGTTGACGAACGCACCTGCAGCGTTCATGGATCTGATGAACGGGATATTCTGACCCTATCTGGATCAGTTTGTCGTGGTGTTTGTTGATGACATACTAATTTACTCGCCTAGTGAGGAGGCACATGAGGAGCATTTAAGGACGGTTTTGACTTTGTTGCGTACTCATCAGTTGTACGACAACTTAGAGAACTGTGAGTTCTGGCTCGCTGAAGTGAAGTTCCTCGGACATGTTGTGTCCCGAGAGGATATTCTAGTCAATCCGTCGAAGATCGACGCAATATCGAAGTGGGCATGGCCCAAGAGTGTGTTTGAGATCCGTAGCTTCTTGGGATTGGCAGGATACTACCGACGGTTCGTCCATGACTTTTCACGTCTAGTCGCACCGATGACCTCTTTGACCCGCAAGGGGGTTGAGTTCAGTTGGACTGACGAGTGTGAGCACTCCTTTACCGAGCTGAAGGCTCGTTTGACCACCGCTCCCATGTTGATAGTGCTGGAGCGTGGAGTCAGTTATGATGTGTACTGTGATGCGTCCGGCGAAGGACTTGGATGTGTATTGATGCAGTCCGGGAAGGTAGTTGCATATGGCTCGAGGCAGTTGAAGATACATGAGCGCAACTACCCGATCCAAGATCTAGAGTTGGCAGTTGTGGTTTTTGCTCTGAAGAGCTGGAGGCACTATTTGTATGGTGAGCGATTCCGTGTGTTTTTGGATCACAAGAGCCTCAAGTATATTTTCTCCCAGCGCGCTTTGAACATGTTCCAGAGGCGATGGATGGAGTTGTTGGAGGAGTACGATTTCGAGCTACTTCATTATCCGGGCAAGGCGAACGTTGTCGCCGATGCCCTATGTAGGAAGTCGACTCACAGTGTTGCTAGTATATTTGTCCGAGAGTGGGACATGATGGAGGAGCTGAGCATGTTTCGGCTCGAGCTTGATGAGATCACCGATGGCGTTGTCATGTGTTCGTTGGTGGCGCAGCCAACACTTATTGCTCGTGTGCTAGAGGCACAGGCCAGAGATGCCGAGACGGTAGAGATTCGAGCGAGGATCACCAGCGGTGCTGATGCTGAGGACTGGGTACAGGGTACTGATCTGGGTTTGCGATACCGAGGGAGACTGTTTGTGCCGCGGATTTGTCGAGATGATGTACTGAGAGAGTCTCATCATTCCCGTCTTGTTGTGCACCCGGGTGGCACCAAGATGTATCAGGACATCAGACGACAGTTCTGGTGGAGCGGGATGCGTAGGGCTATTGCAGAGTTTGTTTCGAGGTGCCTCACTTGTCAGCAGGTGAATGCCGAGCATCAGCGCCCCGCCGGTTTGCTACAGCCATTACCGATTGCGTAGTGGAAGTGGGAGCACGTCACGATGGACTTCGTGAGTGGCTTGCCGAGGTCGCCAAGAGGGCACGACGCAGTTTGGGTAGTGGTCGACCGACTGACCAAATCGGCACACTTCTTAGCCATGAGGATGACGGATACAGTCGATACCTTGAGCCGGTTGAATGTCCGAGAGATTATCCGTCTTCACGGGGTGCCGGTGTCGATTGTGTCCGATCGAGATCCACGTTTCACCTCCAGATTCTGGGAGAGTTTGCATAAAGAGTTGGGGACCGAAGTCTTGCTTAGCACAACGTATCACCCACAGACTGACGGTCAGCCAGAGCGCACTATCCAGATATTGGAGGATATGCTGCGAGCCTGTGTGTTGGACTTTCGGGGGTCATGGGAGGACCACCTACCTTCAGCGGAGTTTGCTTACAACAACAGCTTCCAGGCCAGTATTGGGATGGCACTGTTTGAGGCGTTGTATGGTAGGCCGTGCAGGTCGCCCGTGTGTTGGGCAGAGGTAGGAGACCGGAGCCTACTTGGTCCAGAGATTGTCCAGGAGCCGACCGAGAAGGTCGCACTGATACGAGATCGGTTGAGGACCGCGCAGAGTCGCTAGAAGAGTTATGCAGATAGACGGCGCAAGCCTCTTGAGTTTTCAGTTGGTGATAATGTATTTCTAAGGGTGAGCTCGAAGAAGGGCCTTTTGCGGTTCAACCGCGGCGGAGGCAAGTTGGCCCCGTGGTTTATCGGACCCTTCGAGATCTTGGGCAGAGTTGGAGTAGTTGCCTATCGCCTTGCATTGCCATCACAGCTTGGGAACGTGCACAATGTTTTCCACGATTCCCAACTGCGGCAGTACACTGCGGATCCCTCCCATGTGATTGAGTGGGCCGACATCGAGGTGGCGGAGGACGTTTCCTATGAGGAACAGCCAGTCAGGATTGTGGATCGACGAGACAAGGTCCTGCGGGACAGGACTATCCCACTGGTACGTGTGCAGTGGAAGCACCACGGAGCAGAGTCGACCTGAGAGCGTGAGGACGAGGTCCGTGCGAAGTACCCCAGCCTGTTCCACCCTTGAGGTACGTCCGTTTTAAATTTCGAGGATGAAATTCTTTTAAGGGGGGTAGACTGTAAAGCCCGCCCCGGTTTGAAAGAGTTAAATTGTTAAAGTTATCGTTTTGGAACGTCGGAATTGGAAAACGGGGTGGAAAATTGGATCGAGTGCGAAAAATAAAGAACATCAAAAAAAGGGAAAAGGAGAAGTTTGGGCTGGGCAAGGTCTGGGCCGGACTTGGGCCCATCAGAAGACTAGCCCAAGCCCACACGCACGCGAGCCAAACCCTACGCCCCTCGTCTTCTTCCTCGCACATGCACGCGTCCTAAGGCATAACACAGCACTGCCCTCTCTCTCTCCTCTCTTGTTCTCTCTCGATCTCCTTCTCCCCCTACGACCTCGCCCTCATCTTCTTCCCTTCTGAGAGAAAACGAGCCCCACCGTGCACGGGATCGAGCTATCGCCGGAGAAACCCTCTCTGGTTCGACGCAGAGCTCGTTTCATCGACGACGTCGGAGGAACGACGAGGGTTCATGCCCCTCGCCCCTTTTTCCTTCTTCCCCGAGCTCGCCTCACCTGAAAACGCGTCTTCCCGTGCTCGATTCGGGGGAGTCAACCGGGACCATCGCCGGCGAAGCTCGGGCTCACCAGATCTGAGACAGGAGCGAGCGTGGGTTCGCGCTCGAGCCACCGCTGCCACGGCCTCGCCGTGAACCTGACGCTCGTCTCCGCCCTCATTTCTCCCCCTACGAGCTCGCCTGAGGCCGTCGACGGCGGCCAGAGAACCCTGGCCTCACCGGAGCTGGATCCGACTCGGACTCGAGCCTGAGCGGGCCTTGGGCCAGGCCGAGCTTTGGGCCAGACAGATGTGGGCCTTAGGGCTGGACGGACTTGGGCCAGGACACGGGCCCTGGATCAGGACGGGCCATTGGGCCAGGCCCAGATCTGAGGTTCGGGTTCTGGACTCGGGTCTGGAGCGGGTCCTGGTCGGGTCTGAAGCCGGGTCTGGGTCGGTTCTGGATCCGGTCGGGTCTGGTTTCTGGACCGGGTCGGATTCGGGTCTGGTTCTCGGATCCGGGTCGGACAGTTTTAATAATCAATTAATTTAATTTAATTGGTTTTAAAATGGTTAATTAAAGGACTAATTGGACAAATCTGAGGACCTTTGGACTACCGGGGCTGATTGGACTTTTTACCTATTAAACCCAGACTTGGACTTCGCGCGAGAAGACCGGAGTTAGGCCAGGACGTCAGCACCTAGGAGACGCAGCTGTTATGATCGTCTTGAGGTAGGGAAAGTAGCGGATACCGCTTTAACTACGGAAAGTTACTAGCATGCATGATTAGGGAAAAATAATAAACGGAAAGGTCCTAGTTGACATATAAGATGTGATTCACTAGAATAGCCGCTTTCGATTATTAAATACCATACGAGTCTTAGTAACATGTAGGATGTGATTCACTAGTTGTACTTGCTTTCTTCTCTTGAGAATTTCCGTGCTGGTAGATGGGCCATGTCGAGCCTTAGGATTGCGTGCTGTGTGCTATAACCGCTGTGTGAGAGTCTAAACAAGATTATACTCGGTGTTGCATACTGTGACTGTGTGTGGGCAAGTGTGCCATGTTTAATATAACGTGAACCCTTGGTTGTGATATGACCGGGTGAGTGATATACTGGTTTATGTGTTATGTTGAACTGGTTCGTTTGATATACCGAGACCAGCTATGACTTTGTGCTGCATGTTATACCCTTGTTGTGTGTTCCAAGAGTAGACGTAACCGGAGCGATACTTACACCGAGGGATAGTTCCGGTGTAGTGTATCGAGGCCAAGGATGGCGTGATCAGTACCCCGATGACTCGTAGTCCGGGACGATGTACGACCGAATTGCGTGCCGGTCTAGCGAAAGAAACCCAATGTCGTATTTTTGATTGAGACGAAGAGTAAGAAGGAGATTATACAAGGTATCAGTCGGTGTACGGGGATGGAGGGATCTTTTGTGGTGGAGGCACAGGGGGCGAGTGGAGGCATAACAATGTTATGGAGAGTGAAGGAGGACGGGAACATAAGGGGTCATAATCGGGGTTTCATTGACATGGACTATAAGATGGTCGAGGGTGACATGGTCCGAATCACAGGGTTGTATGGGGAGCCTCGAAGGGACAGACAATACTCGACTTGGGAGCTAATCAGGAACTTGGCCCAGATTCAGGGAGCACCATGGTTTATGATGGGGGATTTCAACAATGTTCTAAGTAGTGAGGAGGTCCGAGGTGGAAATCCCTACCCCATTGAGCTCATCACTGGTTTTAGAGAAGCGTTGGAGGACAATCACTTGCAGGATGTGGAGATACATGGCCACAGGTTTACTTGGGAGGTGGGCCGGCATAGAAGCGACGGTATGAAGTCCCAATTGGATAGGGTAGTCATCAATAGAGTGTGGGTGCTGAAGTTCCCAAACTCCAGTCTTCATCACGAGGGCCTTTCCTCATCGGATCATGCACCAATTTGGTTCTATGGGGAAAAGGAACGAGTCACCTGACAGGCAAGGAGCTTCAAGTTTGACCAGAGCTGGACGAGGGACGCGGGGTGTGGGCAGGTCCTGCGCACAACATGGAAGGCAAACGTTCCTGGTAACATTGTGGACAAGGGAAGGCTAGTAGCAGCTCGGTTAAAACTTTGGTCGGTGCACAAGTATAACAGGATCGATGCGCAAATCAAGAGTTGTTAGGAGGAGATGGATAGGCTGGTGGGGTCGTGGGATCAAGGCCGAGGGAGGAGAATTCAGCTCCTTCGGGGGAAGTTATCGGAGTTGCTGCGAATCAAGAACATGCAGTGGAGACAACGTGCAAAGCAATTTTGGTTAAAGGGGGGAGATTTGAACACGAAGTTCTTTCAGGCGAACACGAGAACCAGAAGAAGACATAATTGTATTAAGAGCCTGAGGGATGGTGATAGAGTACTCAGAGGATGGGGAGGCGGTCTGGAACAGGTAATGTCTAATTACTTTACCGATTTGTTTACCAAAAATGGGTCGGTAGCTGAGGACATTTACTAGTGGATACCCCGGACGGTAACAGAGGAACAAAATGTGGGGTTGCTCAGACCAGTGTCAAGTGAGGAGGTGAGACAGGCAATTTTCAGTATGGAGGCATTGAAGGCACCTGGACCGGACGGTTTCAATCCGGGATTTTATCAATATTACTGGAATATTGTGGGACACGAGATAGTTGAGATGGTAAGAGGTGTTTTTCAGTCGGGCGATCTCCCTAGTGGCCTGAATGATACAAACATTGTCCTCATACCTAAGAAAAGGAGGCCGGAGAGGATGGCAGACTTCTGGCCCATAGCACTGTGTAACGTGCTTTACAAAATAGTGTCAAAGGTGATAATCAACAGAATGAAGGGGACACTGAATGAGATCATATCTGAGTCGCAGAGCGCTTTTGTGGAAGGTAGATTGATCACATATAATGTTTTTGTGTCAGGGTAAGTACTACATCACTTGAGGTCTCTCAAACAGGGAAGGAATGGTAAGATGTCAATGAAGGTGGACATGAGCAAAGCTTATGATCGGGTTGAGTGGAGGTTTGTGGAGTTAGTCCTGACCAAGATGGGGTTTTCGGCAGGCTGGGTGCACCTGCTAAGGACGTGTATCACGACCACAAAGCTCTGGATCACGTTGAAGGGGAGGTGGATTGGCCCCATTGTACCGGGGAGGGGGCTCCGACAAGGAGACCCGCTTTCCCCGTATTTATTTATTATATGCGCAGAGGGTCTATCTAGGCTCATCGCCAAGGGGGAAGCGGATGGGAGAATTCAAGGAATATGTGTGGCACGAAACGCTACTCTGGTGTCCCATCTTTTTTTGTTGATGATAGTTTTCTGTTCTCTAGAGCTAATGCGCAGGAAGCACATGTGTGGAAGGGTATATTACAGGCTTATGAGAATGCCTCCGGGCAGATGGTCAATTATGAGAAATCGTCTATCATGTTCAGTCCGAACACATCGGCGCAGGCAAAACAGGAGATACATGACATATTGGGGATGCAGGAAGTCCAGGATACCGGTGCATATCTTGGACTACCATCCATTCTGCAGCGTAGCAGGTATCAGAGCCTAGCATTCATTAAAGATCGTATCATTAAAAGGTTGCAGGGGTGGGATGAATTATAACTGAGTAAAGCTGGGAAAGAGGTGTTGTTGAAAGCGGTTATACAGACCCTCCCCACATATACTATGGGTGTGTACTTCTGCCTCAAAAATTGATTCAGGAGATCGAAACTGTAATGAACAGGTATTGGTGGAGTCATGATGTCGGAACGGGCCAAGGGATCAAGTGGAATAGGTGGGAGCTAATGTGTGATCATAAGCTACAGGGTGGATTGGGTTTCAAGCATTTAACAGATTTCAACATAGCCATGTTGGGTAAACAGGGGTGGAGATTGTTGCAGTACCCGGAGAGTTTAGTAGCGCGGGTTCTAAAGGAGAAATATTACCCAGACACTAACTTCTTGAATGCCACAGCTAAAGTGGGTTGTAGTTATGGATGGAAAAGTATTCTAGCTGGTCAGTAGGTGGTTCGGACAGGAGCACGACGAAGAATTGGGGCGGGTTCGGGGGTCGGAGTGGCTGACCCGAGCTGGTTGCCTGTAGAGGAGGTCCCGAGGTTGGAACTTAATGAGGAGGTGATGGGATGGACGGTGGGGCAGTTGTTGCAAGATCAAGGACGGAGGTGGAATAGGGTGACGGTGGAGGCTCATTTTCCGGGGGTGGTCGGGGAGGCCATCTTGGTCATGCATTTCGCTCGATCCGCCCAGCAACTCGAATGATACTGGTGGGGGTGAAGGACGGTAATTACTCGGTGAAGGAAGTGTACAAGGCTATTTAGAGGAGGTTGGGGAGATGGAGGATGGATAATAGGGAGGGTTTCTGGAAGAAGGCGTGGAGTCTGAAAGTTCCTCCAAAAGTCAAACACTTTGTGTGGAGAGTTTTTTCAGGGTCCTTACCTACAAACTCTAATTTCCGATGCAGACATGTGCCATTAATGGGGGAGTGCGGGCTATGTGGGGTGGAGGAGACATAACACCATGTCCTGTTTGATTGCGGAGTGGCGAGAACATTATGGGTAAAGGAGGGGATTAGGAGACCAACAGCAGAGGAGAACTTGAAGCAGTGGTTATTGGGATGTTGAGACTCAGGTATGGAGAAGTGGCCGGAACGAGTGGCTTGTATTTGGTGGGAAGTATGGAGGTCTCAAAATATGAGGGTTTGGCAATAGAAGTTGAGGACGACAGAGGAAACGGGGGTAACGGCGAGGAGAGTCCTGCAGGATTGGACGGAGGCCCAAGACTTTCACCCAGGTTCGCACACGGGGAGGGGGGCGAGGGCCTCTAGGTGGACAAAGTCGGGCGAGGACGAGCTGAAAATCAACATGGACGGGGCCGTATTGCCATGTGGACATGGGGGAGGAGGAATGGTGTGTTTGAAGGGGCTAGACACCCTGAGATGATTGAAGCTTTGAGCCTGGACGCTGCTCTAGATTGGGTCAAGGATATGGGATGGAGTAAGGGGGTGATTGAGTCGGATTTCTTGTGACTCGTTCAAGTAATCAACAGCTCATCACACCTGATATCGCCCATGGGAGTGTTTATCACGGAGAGTAGGAAAAAGCTGAGGGAGTTGGAGGGCTTTCGAGTTGTCTTTGTTCGTAGGGAAGCAAATACAGTGGCTCATACTTTAGCTAGACATACTATAGAATGGTTTTACATTGATTGGCGTATAACGCCCATACCTTCTATTCTGTTAGCTGCATTGAACAACGATATAAGTTGATTGAAATAAATACAACTTTATTCAAAAAATAAAGTTAGTGGTGGTGGTGATTAACGAGGAAGATGAGTTGATGGGCTAGATTAGTTTAAGTTATTAGACTAAATAAGTTGGTTAGGCTAAATAATGGGTTAGATTATTAGTTTGTAATTTGTTTCTATTATATTTTATATATATTAAACATGAGGTGAAATCGACTACAAACCACTCTTAACCTAAAAACTAGAGAACCAATCCTAGCCACTCACACCTAACATCCAACATTCATCATGATGCCACATCATCACCTCAATTTCACCCACACTTACGCTACTTTCATCATTTCTCACACAAGCAAGGGCATAATTGTAAAAGCATAGTGCCATGTGGACAATTGTCCATTTTTTTCTTCATCAATTCACTAATTTAATATTTCCCGATTCGTTTGAACTCCGATTAGCTTCAAACTTGCGCCAATATTTTTATTTTTTCAAGGGCTTTAAATCAAGATCAATCATGAATATATTTTGAAGCACGAAAATAAAAAGGTATATCGGAGTGATAAAAATAATGTGAGTGTTGATAAATCTTCACTAATAAATGTTTTATATCGGAGGTATCAAACTAGTGCTAAATGTTGATAAAAACATGTACTGAGGTGATAAAAACCATGTTCAATTTTGATAATAAGTGTGATAAACTAGAGTTTAGCATTGATAAAAAAAACATGTGATGGGGTGATAAAAACACATGTAATTTAATGATAAACATAGTGTTTAGTGTTGATAAAACTGGTGTTCATAAAAAGCACGTGATGAGATGATAAAAATCATGATCAGTTTTGGAGAATGAGGTGATAAAACCAGTGTAGAGTGTTGATAAAACCAGTGTAGAGTGTTGATAAAACCAGAGCAAAATGTTGATAAAAATTAGTCAGATATAATTTCGTTAAAAACCAGCCACGATATTAAAAAAAATCGTGCTTCAAAAAAACATGTGATGAAGGTGATAAAACACACGTAATTGAATGATAAACCTAGTGTTTAGTGCTGATAAAACTAGTACTCATAAAAAACACGCGATGAGGTGATAAAATCATGATCAGTTTTGGAAAATGAGGTGATAAAACCAGTGTAAAGTGTTGATAAAACCAGTGTAAAAGTGTTGATAAATCCAGAGCAAAGTGTTGATAAAAATTACCTAGATTTTTTTTATATAAAAATCAACACCGAAATATTTTTTTTCGTGCTTCAAAATATATTCATGACTGATCTTGATTTAAAGCCCTTAAAAAAAACTAATGGCGCAAGTTTGAAGCCAATCAGAGTTCAAACGAAGCGTGAAAAATTAAATTATTGAATTAATTAAAAAAAAGTAATATGATAGTTTTACTAAAAAGCTCTTACCACTTACTAAAAAGTGCTTTTTTTTGAAGTCAACAAGTCAACTACTCAATTGCATCTATCCATCCATTCATAAAATGGATGGCTTAGATTGGTTCTCTAGTTTTAAGGTTAAGACATGGTTTGTATTTGATTTCTCCTCTATTAAACATATCCTTATATTATATGTATAATTATTTATTTGGAGGAGAAATCTGGTGAGAACCATGTTTTAACGTAGGAACCGCGAGAACCAATCCAAGTCATCCATTTTAGAAATGGATGGATGAGATGCAATTGGGTAGTTGACTTGTTGACTGCAAAAAACAGAACTTTTTAGTAAGTGGTAAGGGCTTTTTAGTAAAACTATTATATTTGTTTTTAACCAATTCACTAATTTAATTTTTCCCGCTTCGTTTGAACTTCGATTGGCTTCAAACTTGCGCCATTAGTTTTGATTTTTTAAGGGCTTTCAACCAAGATCAGTCATGAATATATTTTGAAGCACGAAAAAAAGAAATTTATTTCGGGGTAGATTTTTTTTAAAAAAAAATCTGGGTAATTTTTATCAACACTTTGCTTTGGATTTATCAACACTTTTACACTGGTTTTATCAACACTTTACACTGGTTTTATCGCCTCATTTTCCAAAACTGATCATGATTTTATCACCTCCTCGTGTGCTTTTTATGAACACTAGTTTTATCAACACTAAACACTAGGTTTATCATTCAAATTACGTGTGTTTTATCACCCCCATCACATGTTTTTTTGAAGCACGAAAAAAAAATTATTTCGGGGCTAGTTTTTAAAGGAATTATATATGGGTAATTTTTATCAACACTTTGCTCTGGGTTTATCAACACTTTACCCTGTTTTTATCAACACTTTACACTGGTTTTATCACCCAATTCTCCAAAACTGGTCATGATTTTTATCATCTCATCACGTGCTTTTTATGAACACCAGTTTTATCAACACTAAACACTAGATTTATCATTGAATTACGTGTTTTTTATCACCTCATCACAAGTTTTTTTTATCAACGTTAAAATCTAGTGTATCACACTTATTATCAAAATTGAAAATGGTTTTTATCACCTCATCACAAGTTTTTTTTATCAACGTTAAACTCTAGTGTATCACACTTATTATCAAAATTGAAAATGGTTCTTATCACCTCATTACATATTTTTTTTATCAACATTTAACACTAGTTTGGTACTCCGATATAAAACATTTATTAGTGAAGATTTATCAACGCTCAACATTATTTTTATCACCTTGATATAAATTTTTATTTTCGTGCTTCAAAATATATTCATGACTGATCTTGATTTTAATCTCTTGAAAAAAGAAAAATATTGGCGCAAGTTTGAAGTTAATCGGAGTTCAAACGAATCGGGAAATATTAAATTAGTGAATTGGTGGAAAAAAAATGGACAATTGTCCACATGGCACCATGCTATTACAATTATGCCCTTGTTTGGGTGAGAATAGATGAAAGTGGCGTGAACTATGGTAGAATTGAGATGATGATGTGACATCATGGTGAATGTTGGATCTTAAATGTGTGGCTAGGATTCGTTCTCATAGTTCCTATGTTAAGAGTGGTTCTCAATATATTTCTCCTCATTTATTTGATAAAACATTCAAAATAATAATTTGATTATATTGACTAATCCTAACATGACGCATAAGACTCCATGTCATCCAACTAGTGTCTATCGATTTTTACTACATTGCTTTTATATATTCTGATAGGTGGTGTCCCAATCTATACAATCGTTTTTGCATGACATAGATAATACATTTGATATGCGTAAAGTTGATTGGCAAAATCAATGCATAAAGTGCATGAGGTTGAACTCTAATTGCAAGAAAATATCAGTCAACCCCCACACAAACCCGTCCAAAAAAAAGTATGTGTAAGGGGAAAGGCAACACGTTTTATAGCAATAACTGAATCAGAAGCTTAGAATTGAATTTCCAAACGTAATATTTTCTATTAGCTTTCCTGATGATGTAACTTACAAGTCACGCATCTCAGTTCCTTTGCAATAACGATGACGTGATATTTTATACTATAGATATGAACTACAAACCAGTTTTACGCAAGCATAGTTTCCAAGTACGATTTAAAAAGTATATTTATATAATGAGGAGAGATCCATTGAGAACTACCCCTTAAGTTATGAACCATGAAAATCAATTCAATCTATTTATCTGATAAATGGATGCATGAGATGCCAAGTTGTAAAATATTGACTTGTTAACAGGATAAATAAAACAACACATCTGGGTAATTTGTAGCCTTTTTTTGGTAAAATCGGAATAATACTTTTTTTCTTAATCAATTCACTAATTTAATCATTCTTGGTTCGTTTGAACTCTGACTGGCTCCGTTTTTACGCCAATATTTTTTCTTTTTCAAGGTTTATCTATCAAGACCAATGATGAACTTGAAGCACGAAAAAAACGACAACCAAAGATTCAGATAGAGATGATAAAACTAGTGTTCAATGTTGATATAAACGCATGTAAATTAAAAGTGATAAAAACATGTATTTAGAGTGACAAAATGCATGACATATATGTTGATTTTTATCACCTTAGTAATGTGTTTTTATCACCGCAGTACATGTTTTTTTATCACCTCATCAAACGTCTTATCACCTCATCACATGCTTTATCACCTCAGTACATATGTTTTATCACTTTATCACATTTGTTTTATCACCCTATTACTTGATTTTTATCACCTCATTACTTGTTCTTTTATTACCTCGGTACATGTGCTTTATCACCTCATCACATATTCTTTATCATCTTAGTACATGTGATTTATTACACCATTACATGTTTTTTTTATCACACACCATTACACGTTTTATCATCACAGTACATGTGTTTTATCACAACATTATATGATTTTCATCAACTCAGTACATACTTTTTTTATCACACACCATCGCTCATTTTATTGACTCAGTATATATGTTTTATCAGTCCATTGCATGATTTTTATCACTGCATCACTTGTTTTTTATCACTGCATCACTTGTTTTTTATCACCTCAATACATGTGTTTTATCACTCCATTGCATGACTTTTATGATTTTTATCACTTCATCACTTGTTTTTATCACCCCATCACACATATTTTTTTTATCATCATAGTACATGTATTTTATCACATTATTACATGATTGTTATCACCTTCGGTTTGTATTTTTTTTTATCACACACCATTACATGATTTTTATCCTTTTATCACATGTTTTTATCTCCCCATTACATGTGTTTTATCACTTCATCACATGTTTTTTTATCATATCTTTTACATGTGTTTTTATCAACATTGAACACTAGTTTTATCACCCCGGTATAACTTTTTTTCGTGCTTCAAAATATATTCATCACTTATCTTGATAGATAGTACTTGAAAAAAAATAAAAATATTGGTGTAAGAACGAAGCTAATCGGAGTTCAAACGAAACAGAATGATTAAATTAGGGAATTGGTCAAGAAAAAAATGGACACTTGTCCTATTGTCCACATGGCGTGTTGCTATTACAATTATGCCCTTTCTTGTTTGAGTCAGTATGAATTGTGCCATGACTTTGGGCGATGATGTGACATTATGGTGAATGTTAGATCTTAAGTGTGTGTGGCTCGATTTGGTTCTCATGGTTCACAACTTAAGAGCGGTTTCTAATATATTTTTCCTCTACCTACAATATTGTAAACATATGTACATAATGTCAAGCATATCGAATTTGGTTCCCAAATTTAGAGATCAATAATAGAAAAGGCCTCACCACTGAAGATGAGAGGCAGGGGAAGATCTAGAAATTTATTTTAGGGTATGCCACATATAATGATTAAATATAGAAAAAAACACAGTCGATTTAAAGTGTTTTATAATTTGATCGGTCTTTCAAATGACATAAATTTCTCATACGAGCTCCACTTTGGGGTTGTAAGATATCAAACTGATAGAAATTCTTATACACGCAGTGCAAATCAAATGGCCAATCGTCCGCCATTTGGTCCGCCATGTACAGAGAGATCTAGGCAAAACATTCAACATTTATATGACGTGTACAAGAGCGTATGATACATTGTTCGTCGAACTTATGTATCTGTAGAACTTACAAACCAAGGTTTTTTTTGTAAAGAACCTTATTCAAGTTCAATATATATTCACATTTCACAACTCTAAAGATTGTAATAAATAATAACATATAGGTTCAATCCAGAAAAAAATGACTAAAAAATGAAGTATTAAAAGACAGTACAAAGGTTAAAATAGACTTACAAAAGATAGTACAAAAATTAAAGGGATAACTTCAAAAAGCCGCATAAAACTATACACATTTATCACCTACATACCCACTTCTATTTTTATTTCATACGAGCCCCCAAACTATCCATATTTTATCACCGTTTGATTTTCTGTCAGTTTTTCTGTTAGTTTTTGTTAAAAGACGAAAATGCCCCTCACTATTCGAATAAACTACAAAAATACAGTTAATAAATATAAAAAATAAATAATTCAGATTTTATTTCTAAAGATTAGAAAAATAATTAATTATTTGAATTAAAGAAAATTAAATATAAAAAATTAAACTAAATTTAATCTAACTGCCATGAAACGCTCTCACCGCTCGGCTGGTCGAAATCCTTTTCCCGGCGAGTTTGAAGGTGATCCGTTGCCTTTTTTCCCTTTCTGCACGGAGATACTTGCTTTATACAAGGAGTACCGCTCCATTGTTGCCAGCACGGTTGCTATGCGCAAGGTGGGGAAGAAGAGTACGTCAGCTGGCAAGGAGGACGTGAAGCACCCATTGAACCGTCCGGACAAGGACAAGGTGAAGCCCTCTGGTTTGCACTCTACGAAACAGAGCAAGGCTTCCCAGGAACCCTCTGCCCATGTTTCGCGTCCCGACTCTGACACAAATGCTGGTGGAGACGGGGTTATTCAAAAACAATCGGAACTGGTTTTGGAGAAGGAGGGCACTCGAGCTCCCTCTGATGTCGGTCGGATTACGCAGAAACATAGATCAGGAAAAGCTGATGCGATTAAGGATGGTTGCTCGATTTTTTTGTATAATCTACCCTGGGGAATCACTGAGGAGCGGGTGCACAACACGTTGATGCCGTTCGGAGAGGTGAAATCCGTATCTGTGATTAAGAAGCCAAATATCAAAGGAAGGATCTTCGGTTTTGTAGAATTCGCATCCCCGCCATCGGCTCGTCAAGCAATTGAAACGTACAATAGCTTCAAGTACAATGGATATTCCCTCTTTATAGCTCTAGCTTGCCCATGTAAAGGTGTGAGGTATGTCGCCCGAGAACTTTTGCACGTAGAACAGAGTGTATGCGATGTGCAACAGAGCAAGGATTCTGATCGGATTGATAGGGTTGTACATGCTGGGTCGAAGTCTCTGGGCGTGTTGTGAAGCTGCAGTCACTGTCCCGATGCCATGTCGGACGACAGAGGCTCCGTTGCCGGCAAAGGCGTTCGGCGAGTATCCTCGTCCTCGATCTGCGTCGTTACCTCAAGTTGCAGATCTTGATCCCGTGATTCAGGGGATCGCGATTTCAAAAGGAAAGTCGATCCCAGTTAATTCGGTATTGAAAGGGACGCAAATATCGGGCGTGATTGCAGGGACGTCTCCTTCGTTGCGCACGCCCGGAAATCAGAAGCGGTGTATTGGGCCGGTGTCGGATTGTGCAGCAAATGGGCCGGTGTCAGATTATGTAGTAATTGGGCCGTTTTCTGAAGCAGGCCCGGTTCTAATTAGTCTTGATCCAGCAGCAGGTGCAGCTATCGGGCCAATTGGTGGCCCAGGTCCAGGTTCTCAGAGGTCAGCCGACGACCCGAGTTTATTTGATGTTTTTAAACGCATCGGTAATGATTTGTCTCCAGTTGAGGGCTTCTCTCCGAGTGGGCTTGAGGTTTTAAGCTCGACTAAGGATGGGCCCGTGGTTAATACATCTTAAGTTCAGCATGACCTAACGGTTACGCAAGCCCAAGAGTTGCCTGGGGCTGCAATACCTGCGGTGGTAGTTGAAGGAGGAACCTTTGTGGAACAAGACGAAAATCCGTGGAAAGACATTCTTCTGAGTAATAAAAGTATTCCCATAGAGGTTCCAAAGAAACGTGGTCGTCCAAAAAAAGATAGTTCCTCCAACAGTTTTTTACCAGACAAGAGCCAAAACATCGGCTGATAAAGGGGGTCATGCGGGAAGCTTCACTATTGATATTGCTAAACAAAGTAAAGAAGGCACGTGGAGCTTTAGCAAGCGATTTGTGAAAAAGGTTGTTGCCAACTTCCTAGGTCTTGAATCCCCACAGCAGGTTGAGGTTGAGGAGGACGTCGAGGATAGCGAGATTGAGGCTATTCCGGAAGTGACTCCAGGAAAAGCAACTCCTGTTTCGATTTCTAACCGATTTCTCTGCTTGAATCAGGATAGGAAGTAGGTAAGGAGGGCGGTGCTCTTTTTAGTTTGCTTGCCTGTTCTTTTTTGTTTTTAGTTTGCTATTTGCTTGTATTGGTTTGGGGAAAATGTCCTTTTAAGGATCGTTTTTCTTGCATCGTTTTTACTTTCTTGTAAATTTAATCTAACTAACTAGCACATTCTAACCCCTTATATCTTATCTAACCTAACATCAGACTCCATCTCCCCCTCTCTTCATCGTGATCTGTTCGTCCCTATGCGAGAAGGTCACAACGGCAACGGCGAGTTTAGGGCACATGCGTCGGCAGCGAGTTCAGGGCACAAGTGGCGGAGCAGAGGAACAACTAGGCTTTGGTGTTGGCCTGAGAAACGAGCCAGATCTGGTGGTTATCAGGGCACAGGCGGTTGCGAGTTCATCTTCATCCCAGGCTTTGTCTTCACTCACGGCCGCCCGCCCCGCCGTCGAGCTCCATCCAAGGCGAGCTCCATCCTCGAGGAACACGACCGACCGATTTTCAAGTTCCAGATCCTCGAACATCGTCTTCTCCTTCTCCACCGTGTCGAGTTCTATATCCGCATCATCTTCATACCCCTTCTTCTTCTTCTTCTTCTTCTTCTGTTCATATGTGATATTTGGTTTTGATTTTGATTAGCTTTGTACAAATTTATCTGCTTTGTGAGTTGAGGGTTGGGAAGAGAAGAAGTTGTTAGAAAGATGAAGTTGTTAGGGTGTTCTGTTAGGTTTGGGAAGAGATGAAGCTGGGTTATTTTATTTTTGAGAAATTTGTTGAATGTTCATATGAAATTTGGGTTTGTTCTTCAACTTGTTTATCTGAAATTTGGGTATGTTCAAATTCTTCTTCGCATCTGTTCGAATTGCCATATGTTCTTCCCATTTTTAGCTATAATATCACGATATTTGTTCGAATTCGGAAAGGACGAGATCTTGCCGCAGAGAAAGGTCGAAGGGACACAAATCTGTATTTTGTTTTTTTTTTATTATGAATTAATTTAATTTAATTTTGATAAATATAATAATACTATGAAGCAAAGTAAAAAAAAATCTAAAAAATAGTAACTTTTTAAAAATAATTAATAATAAATATTTTCTAATGAAACTGAAATTAGATTTTATAAAAGAATTCTTCAATTTTTGTAAATATGTGAATTTAGATATTATTAACAAAAATTTACAAAAAAAGTTATGGAAAACAATAATAATTTTTTTATTAATAATAAATGATTTTCTGAAAAATAATATGATTTAAATAAATACATTCATGAAAAAGTAAATAAGAGACAAAATAAATTATTTTTAAGAAATAAAATAAAATAAATATTGAAATTGAATTGAAATTTTAAGAAATATATGTATATATAAAACAAATATATATATATAATGGTACTTTTTTAGTTTTTGAAAGTCAAGATTGACTTTAGGAATAGTGAGGGGTATTTTCTTCTTTTTAACAACTAACAGAAGAACTGACAGAAAATCAAACGGTGATAAAATATGGATAGTTTGGGGGTCGTATGAAATAAAAATAGAAGTGAGTATGTAGGTGATAAACGCATATATTTTTATGCGGCTTTTTGAAGTTATCCCAAAATTAAATAACTAACCTGCAAAAGACAAGGTTTTCTTTTTATCAATGTAAAAATATAAGGAAAACTCAACGATCACAAATATATGAATGGTAAAGAATCAAATATATTAATATTTTAGATTGTAATATAAAACATATGTCTTTAAGCGAATCGGGTCTGTTCTGGACCCGTCATCCGTTGTGGGCTCGGGTTTTCAAGGTAGCCCTCAACTACAGACAGTTCGAGTAGTGGACCCGTCACCTGCGGGGGTTGTAAATTCTTTTGTGGATCACCCGTGGAAAGACATTATGTTGAGTCCAAAAAGTATCCTCATTGAGGTTCCAAGGAAACGTGGTCGTCCAAAAAAAGGACAGCCAAAAAAGACTGCTCCTCAGTCGTCTTTTATCAGACAAGAGCCAAAACATCGTCTGATAAGGGGGGTTAAGTGGGAAGCCTCACAATCGACATTGCTAAACAAAGTAAGGATGGTGAGTGGAGCTTTAGTAAGAGAATTGTGAAAAGGGTTGTTGCCAATTACCCAGTCTCTGAATCCCCACAGCGTGTTGAGGTTGAGGAGGGCGTCGAGTTTAGCGGGGACGAGGTTGACACGGAATGGAGTTCAGGTCACTCAACTTCTGTTTTGGTTTCTAACCGATTCCTTTGCTTGAATTCGGACAGGAAGTAGGCAAGGAGGGCGGTTCTCTGTTTAGTGTACTTTCCTGTTTCAGTTTGGTTTTTAGTATTTTTCTTTGCTCTTGTATCGGTTGGGGAAAAAGGTTCTTTTTAGGATTGTTTTTCTTGTATCGTTTTACTTTTTGTAGAACGTTTGCCTAATAAAAAAATTCGCTTATAAAAAAACATAAATATTTAATTCTAGTTCAAGTTTAATAACATTCTCTTATCGGTAAAAGATCCATGAATTCTTCATAGGAGAGGCAATATCTCTTATTAACAAAAATATTTAATGTTAAGTTGAATAAAAACATTTGCATACCTAATAACGCATATGACTATATCTAAACATTATATTTAAATTAATTACAATGTAAGAAACGATATAATACAAGACAACATTTCCTTTAAAATGAGTCAAAACTATTTCATTGCCAATAACTACAAATACTTACATATATATGCTAGTGAATCGTTAGGGTTATTTGTCCAAAACTACACTAAATTTCGTCCACAAATGAAATGATGCACAAAGTTTCGTCCACGCTGTGTGGCTACACTATAGTTTCGTCCATAGACTTCTGTCAGGAAAACTAACGGAATATATCGTTTATGTTATGCATATGACATATGTACTAGTTAAGGGGAAAGTGAAATGACCATTTTACCCTTCTTCAACCATAATAATTCATTTGACCCTTTAAAATTAAAAATTTACCCTTATTTAATTATAAAAGAATAAAGAAATTAATTCAATAAAATAAATCAGAAATCAGAAAAAAAAAATACTAAAATAATAAAAATTCAATGCAAACCCACAAGGGTAAAATAGTCATTTTAAGTACTATTGTTAAATTTTCCTGACAGAAGTCCGTGGACGAAATTATAGTGTAGCCACACAGCGTGAACGAAACTTTCTGCATAATTGCATTTGTGGACGAAACTTTAGGGTAGTTTTGGACAATCAACCCGAATTGTTAATATCTTACATCTAACTTTTCAAATACGACTTACAAAGAAGCGTATATAGGTTTTTGGAAAGTGTTATAGATTTTGTAGTTTTAAAAGAGCATTTTGAAGTGAAATGGGGTTAACACAATGCAAATATTCAAATGTTCATAACTTCTTCATACGAACTCCGATTTAACGCTTTGAAATATCAAATCGAAGATATTTGAAAACTCTACAGCATATGTAACTTTCTCGGACCAGGGTATACTGTGGCTTACCCTTAATCCCCATAAATCCTCCCTTGATGAGAGGTAATGAACGCACTAATACTTTTTGTCTCATATCATAATCAAACCAACATGTTGTTTTCTAATTTTTAACAACATGGACAATGGGTTCAATGTTTATCAACAACGAAGCCAAACTCGTCTACCACTTTGTGAACATTGATTGGTGTTTCCACTTCACGAGCTATCGTCGAGATCAGAGATTCATTTAGCGTCAAACCAACATAAACAATAAATCGAATCATTGAGGTCGATGACTCTGGTAAACACTGAATCTTAACATCATACTATCACATCGTGTCACCTCAGCGCAGTCTGAACCGACGTGTGGCGCTGCGACATAGGCTTTTTAACTACTCGTCGACACATGGAAAATAATGTGCTGATAATAAATGTTAGGGAAAAGGTCAATTTAGTACCCCTAAACTAAACACGCTTTTCACATAAAGTACTTTAACTATCAAATTAGTTTGTAAGATGTCAAAGTTTCGTGAGTTTTAAATATTACGACCTTTTCTTTATGAGTTTTTATCATAATCTGAAAAAGAAACCATTTCTAATTTCTTGCACAGAAGCCGAAGTCCTTTTCTCTTTTAAAATGTAAACCTTATTCGCTTGTTTGTCTCTTCTGATCCTATGTTTGACCACTTTTATTCTTACATTCTGTAGGTGGAGAACAAACAATGTAGGTGGAGGGTGGAACACCATAAGGTGGCATCGTTGCTTTATCCGTCTAACTGGCGGTTTTGGGCTTCTTGCACCGGAAAACGACCATACTGTCGTTGGTTCTCCTAATTCTATGCCGAAAAATCGCCAACAACCTCTTTTTTTGGGTGTTTCTGTAATCGGTACTAGTCGGTTTTCGTCTATTTCTGGCGGTGCGAGTATTTTTACCAACCCTTAATGAATTCAAATTTACAAATAGCATAAAGTAAATAAAACACACTGGTTAAAGAAAATTAAATCAAATATGTTTTTACCAATTTGGTGAATTTGGATTTTTTTTCTTCGTCTAATGAATACCATAATACCATAGTAGAGGAGAAGATAAGAAGAAAAAAAATCAAACAATAGCATATACTTGAAAATTTAAAAGTTCTTAAAGGATAATTAATCGTTTAACCTAAAAATTCATGGTGTTAAGTAAATGAAATTTATGGAACTTACAGTAGTATAAAGGAAAATTTTAGAAAGATATATAGAAACTTTATTGATACTAGAAACCAAAGTACAATTGGAAAATATGATATAGAACTAGAAAGGGAAACAACTTAATAAAAGATCAAGAAGAATATGTTATAACCCATGGGTATGAAACACTCGAGCATGTAAAAAAAGACCCAGATGTACTAGGAATGAGCGAAATAAAATATGATTCTAAAAAGGGGGCGACATCAGAGAACTTTATCATATATCCTGACTCGACCTAGTATTTGTAGTTGAAGATTAGGGGAGGTTACGTGATACGCAGAATGTCCATCCCCTTACATATTCCGTTGCATGACGGGTTATTCATTTACCCTAACGAGGTTGTTTGGCAGGACTCGTCTCTTCCTATTCTGGGGCATCTTGCATCTTGATTGGTGTGGGGTCATCCAAACTTCTCTTTTTCATAGCTGGCGTTGTTGCTAAGAACCTCTCATCTTTGAGGCCAAATTTGGGGGTCTCTCTTGGGGACGGTGGGACCCGACATTGTCTCCTTGCTATGAGGGATATTTTCTTGCTTGATGTCAAGCTGTATTGGCCTTTCTATCACCGGCTGAACTCCAGTCATTAGATTAAGTGAGGTTGGAGTAGGACTGCGTGGTCCTCACATTCTAGTCCACGTAACTGCCATTGCCATTGGCGGGAGGTTCTGCATCATTAGTGGAGCTGGTAGGACTAAGGGAGCAAATCATGGTGGTATCTTTGACCTAGGTGCAGTGGGAGTTGGTGGGGGTGTGGGTAGTTTGTATTCTCTAGTCCTGGCGAGGTTGATGCATGAGTTGGACAGGCTCCGACCAATCTCCCTACACACTTGCTTTAATATTGGGAATTTAATAGCCATAAGAGAGAGATCAAACTAGGATGGCCCGTTATCTGTCTTCGGCATTGTGGTTCCAAGTGGCCAATACATCTGTATTGGAAGTAGAACCTTAGGAGGCGCATATATTGGAGCCTAACCATGAATGATGTCTTGTTTGGTAAGGTCATTTGGGCCTTACGCCGAAGGGGTATGTCCATGTGCTTACAAAATCTGACTCTGTAAAGACCGGATAATTTATTATGTTTTAAATTATTGTTTGGAACGTCGTGGGTTGGAGAACGGATTGAATTTTGGATCGAATTCAAAAAAAGAAAGAAAGGGGGGAACAGGCCTGGGCTGACCTGGTACACGCGTTGGGCCGAGCCCGGCCAGGCCCGGTCAAGCAGACAAGGCCCAACACGCCAGCCCAACCCACTCAGCCTTCGCTAACCCTAACGCGACCCCTCGCCTCCTCACTTCTTCGCACGCAAACCGAGGATGCCTCCCTCTCCTTCCTCTCGAGCCTCTCCTTCGTTCTCTCTCTGTCGAAGCTCGGCGGAGCACAAAACCAACCGCCTAAGTCATCTTCCTCCCCCTCGACCTTTACTCGCCACCAGACATCGCCCCCGTGCCAGAAACCCCGCTCTCCTTTCCCTTCTTCTTCCACGAGTCACCTCGAACCAGCGTCGCCATAACCCCGAGCTTCGCCGCGCTTGCTACAAGCGAAATCTGCGACAGTGAGCCACCTTATTGTCTTATTTCACCACCTCCGTCGATCCTTCACCGAGAATCGCGAGCGTACGGGCTCGTTTTGAGCTGAGCTCGGCCGGAGAAGGACGCTGAGCTTCCCGAGCTCTAGTTCTACCGCTCTCGTGACCGGCGAAGCCCCTCGCTGTCAGATCTGGACGGAGAACCGCACCATCAACCTCCCCTCACTCTCCTTCTTCCCTTGACGCCTTTGCCACAGTCAAGAACCCATCCCGAGTCTCCTAACGTCGTCGCCCCCGTCGCCGGAGCTGAAACCCTAGCTCCGCCGTCTCCTTCGAACCTGACTTGGACTTGGGCCTCAGATCTGGATCTGGGCCTGGACCTGATTTGGATCTGGGCCTGGACTTGATCTGGATCTGGATCCTGGACTCGGGTCCGGGTTTCGGAATCGGGTTGGATCCGGGTCAGATCAGTTAATTAAATTAATTAATCAAAAATTTGGACTAAAATCAGATAAAATTAAAGGAATTAATTAAAAATTAGAGGACCGTTACGGATTGGACCGGGACTGATTACCGTCCCCTTTCTGTTAAACCCAGGCTTTTACCCCGAGCGAGGAGAAGACCGGAGTAGGCACGGACATCAGCAGCTAGGCGATCCAGATAGAGACTGAGAGGTAGGGAATTACCTCGAAACCCTACTTTATTACGAACGTACTAGAATGAATATGGGGAAACTTAATAACTGGTTAAAGAACTAGTATGCATGTAGGAGGTAAATAACTAGCATAGACGTATAAACTGTGAACATTTACGATTATAGTCTTGGGAATTGTCGTGCTGGTAGAATCGGGCCATGTCGTGCCTGTAGGGTTGTTTGTTGAGTGTATCTGCATGTGTGCTCCGTGTTGTTTGAACGGTTAATAAATAACGGACATGAAAACGAGTAGAGTTGAACTAGTGATGTATATTTGACTTGAGTGGTTATTTCCTGGTTATTTGATTTGTTGAACTGTGGGCTTTGGGGAACGGATACCGGTTAAGCCGGTGGGGTTACCACGTTGAGTGTGGTGTCGGTAAGTGATGGTAAGTGCGTAAGGGTGTGTAAGTATGTTGAGAATGTGATCCTGATTGTGAGTGATTGTGATTGTTCTGATGATACCTGAATGAGTTATGCCCGAGAGGGTGTCGTACCTTCCGGTGCGCGACCGGTAAAGTGTGAGAGATGTACTTCCGTCAGGTGTATCGTACCTTCCGGCGCGCAATCGGTAAAGTGTGAGGCTTGTGTGTGCTTTGGTTACATGAGAAAGATGGTTTCCCTACCTTCTTACCTTGAGTCGGTAAAACGATGTGTCCCGCGAAGAGGTGGTTTCCCTACCTTCCGACTAGCACTTGGTAAAACGTTGTGTTGAGCACCGCGAGAGACCAGGCTGCGAAGAGGCGATTTCCCTGCCTTTCGCCGATCGGTAAAACGCTGTGTTCCGCGATGAGGTCGACCGCCTATCCCGACTTTCTGTTGGGGAAGTTGTGTGCGGCTACGCCGGGCCGAGCGGGTTGCTCCTGAGACCGTGCGATGGTTACGAGTTGTGTGTTTGAAAATGTTTTGGATTGAACGAGTGTTGTTGTGTTTATGGCTATGTGTGCCTCAATTGGATTGTTCCCAGCGGTGTGTGCCTTGGTATTGTGGTTGGTGTTGAGTTAAAGTTGGTACGGTTGGATTGGTGAGTGTCAGGTTAAAAATGGGTTTTGTCTTTTGATTGACTTAAGCGTCGCGTCGTTGTATCAAACCTTTTTAATCAAATTTAATTTGTGAAGCAGCTATCTTGTAAATCTGTTTTGAGATGGTTCTCATGGGTTCTTCCCTACTGAGCGTCAAGCTCACCCCTTACTGTGTATTCTACTGGTATTACTTATGGTTTGGAGTAGAGGGTACGCAGAGCTTGGGAGCTAGGGGGCCCGGGTTTATTTTTATGTTTCGTAGAGACCTACCGTTATTTTTGGACTATTGTATTTGACCAAGCTTAAGACTCAGGGTTTGAACTTTCTGTTTTTTTTATAAGCAGTTTGAACTTTCTGTTGATTTATATTATTTCGTCTTTAGCAGTTATCTTTTATCTTCTTTTAACTGTTTTATTTAATTTCACTAAGTCACGTCTCGAGTCCGGTCAATACCGGATTTGGGGCATGACAGACTCGAAGTATGCCTCTAATTCCCAGACCTGAGGAGTCCGTTTGGATGTCCAAACAACCTCCAAGTGAGTCCCCAATCTGCCTGACAGTTTCATGTGTGATGCTATCCCATGGGAGGTCCGATACCCATATTTGAATACGAGAGAACATGAGTGTGGCCGGGTTTACTCCTGGTTTGAGGTCCTCAAGGATGATTGAGATGTTCTTATACGACCAAGGTTCATTCCTTCTGATACGGTCCTTTTCTCTTTGGGATGTGAAGTAAAAGGCTGAGATCCCCCCGCCCAAGTCCCGAATAACGAGCCTTGAGTGATGCCAGACTTTGTTCATGATCGCATCCACCATCTTTTGGTCATGGATGTGTGTGGTAAATAGTCTACCCTCTAGAGCAAATTGTGTGTTGAAGTAGAAAGTTTCGGCCTCACGATGTTTTGGGATGGTGATGCAGATCTCCTCCTCTTCCTCTTCCTCTATTTCAAGGTGTCTTGTAGGGCCAGAATTACCTCCATGGGTGATTGGTCCAAAATGTAAGGGGGGGGGGGGGGGGGGGGGGGTTGTGATTCCTTGTGGGTAGCTAGTGCCTTTTACTTCAGTAGCATAAGGGGCACTCCGAGCCGATTCCACCGCCTGGTTTCCCGCGACGGTCTAAGTCTTCCAGTACATGCTCCTTTCGGCCTCCAACGATGCTCCCTATAGATGATCCATTGGAATTGGGAGTGTGGGGGCTTCCCCGTAGACGAGGGGGGGGGGGGTGGAGCCCTAGAGAGGAGGGCTTGCTCTAATGACCCCAAGCAGGTGGTAGTCTTATAGATCATAGACGGAAAAGCCTGGGTATTGGTCCATTGGTAGTGAAAAGAAATGGGGTAGGAGCAATGGGTCGTCCCAGTTCGTGATCCCAAGACGGGTAGAGGTAGCGGTCGAAGGGGTATCAGGGTTCAGCGTTTTTTTTCCTTTTTTTGGTACTAGAGGGGTTTGATCTGTTCCTTACTTGGTGCCGAAGACATATAGCCATGCTCGTCGACTAGAGGACCATGAGTGCTGGTGTAGTGAGGCATGAAGAGGCATACCTAGTCGCCTCGAGGCGATAGTTGGATAGCTTGATGAGTTGGCAACTTGAGCGTTGTCCGGGAAGTGATCAGGTAGAAGGTGTGGTGGAGCCCTAGAGAGGAGGGCTTGCTCTAACGACCCCAAGCAGGTGATAGTCTTAGAGATCATAGACAGAAAAGCCTGGGTATTGGTCCATTGGTAGTGAAAAGAAATGGGGTAGGAGCAATGGGTCGTACCAGTTCGTGATCCCAAGACGGGTAGAGGTAGTGGTCGAAAGGGTATCAGGGTTGGGCGTTTTTTCTTTTTTTGGTACCAGAGGGGTTTGATCTGTTACTTACTTGGTGCCGAAGACATATAGCCATGCTCGTCGAATAGGGGAACATGAGGGCTGGTATGGTGAGGCATGAAGGGGCATACCTAGTCGCCTCGTGGCGATATTTGGATATCTTGATGAGTTGGCGACTTGAGCGTTGCCCGGAAGTGATCAGGTAGAAGGTGTGGTGGCGGTGTGACGAGCATGGTTGGTAATCTAGGCGGCCGTGATGAACGAGAGAACGAAAAACCCTTAAGACACATAAAGCGTTTTTTCAAATTCGTTCATGAATGAAAAATGTATATGATTTAATGTAGTTTTTTTTTACTGAAAGATGCAGAACTTTATCAATAATAAAAGAGCCAGTACTAGTAAAGAGTCCCCGTAAGGACTCCGCACACATAACTCTATAAAAAAGTAATCGTTGTAAATGGTATTGAACTCGCCATATAGGCATGAAGGAAAGGTGGGGGTTGGAAAAAAACAGGAATTTATGCTCAAGGTAGAGCCTAAACGCTGCATATGGGGGGAAAAGCGACTGAACTTGAACTCATCATCAATTGTATTAGGAGGATATATGTGATTCAAGGTTCCCTCCTAGGAAAAGTCCCTGAATCGCTACTCACTAGTCATTGACATTGCAAATAAGAAATCAGATAAAAAAAAATACTCAATCGATTAGCCTGATCCAAAATCAAGAGAGGGGTCGAGGAGGGTGCCACGGTGGAGGGAGGGAAGATGGACGTGCCGGTGAAGACTTTAGAGACGATGGGGTTGCTTAGGAGAGATGATCCGATACAGTTTGTTCCAGTGCAAGCTGAATCTGCAGTAGGTACAGAAAACGGGTGTGCATCGAATCTGTGCGCTTTTCGCATGCATTGGTGGTGGCCAAAGAGGTAGGGACATCGATAGCTACGCATGTGGTTGTTTTAGAGATGACGTGGGGGGGGGGGGGTGCTCAGGAGAGATGATCTGATATAGGGAGATCGAGGGGCTCCGAGAGGGCGAGGTCGATGGATGCCGAGGTGAGCTAGACAAACACCACCAGAGTTGTAGATAGAGGATCGAATAGATCGGGAGACACATCGTTGTTGGCGGGAGGGAGCCAATAGCGCGGTGGCTTGAAAGAAACCCTAGCAGAAAACCCCCTAACAAAGCTCATAGAGAAAACCCTAGCAAAGCTCAGAGGGGAGTAAGAGACATTACCCCACCTTGTTTATGCTAATCACGTTGTATTTATAATTTAATGTAGTTTTTTTACTAAAAGGTGCAATTTTCTTGAAATTAGAATTCAACTACAAACGAGTACATCAAGGAGAGCACCCCCTGACCACGAAGGAAGAACAGACATGAAAAATTGATGTTCACTATTCTTTTAGCATTATAACTATTATAAACGGTATTGGATCGCCACATAGGCATGAAGGAAAAGTGGAGGGTTGGGAAACAAAATTGGAAGTTTTTCTCAAGGTAGTGCCTAGACGTTGCATTGACGGGGAGAAGCGACCGATCTTGGACTGCATCAGTTGTAAGAAACATGACTTCCACCAGGGACTCCTCCCGGAGCCAGTCCCTGAAGCCCGAGGGCCCTAACATCCCTCTTGGCGAGGTTGCTTACCATCCCTCGCCTGATCATCTTGGGGTTCACCAGTCGACCCCCTCTCCACTCCTCCAACACCAACACCATCTCTATCTCTGTGACCAGGTAGAATGAAACCTAAAAATTCGGTTTTCTTGCTACTAGAGAGCTGACCGACCACCAAGTTTTCTCTGCCATAATCGACCTTCCCGACCTAGATGCTGACCCGAGGACCTATACCACTAGGTACAGTTCTCAGGGATACAATTGGGCCCCTTCCTCGAGGCAAGACGCCCTTAGGTACAGTGCTCGAGGATACAGTCCCGGACCTTAGTGGTAAGCTCCAAGATGCCCGATTCCCCTAATCGGCCGCATATGGCTTGACGCTCTGATCCTTCTGGAATTTCAGGATCGATGAATTGAACCGTGGGGTACCCACCAACTCCCGATCACACTCATGGACTACATGTCCGATTAATCCACAATTAAAGCAAAAAGAAGCCAGCTTTGTGTAGGTGAGCGAGACTCGAACCAGGTCCTGAAAGTCCTTCAAAAGCAGCAGCAGGTGTCGGCACAAGGGACGCTCCACGAGGTGCCAGAACCACACTTTCACCGCTCCTCCTTAGTAGAGACCCCCATTGGTCACACGGGACAATAACACATATCACGAGAGCCAAGCCAATCGTTTCCCCCATTCGCCCGGGTCCTCACCAATAGAGGGAGGCCATGAGTGTGAACCCATAATTGTAGCTGATCCAGAGCGGGGGCTCCTTATCCATCGGGTCCAAATCTCCGAGTAGGAGCGGCCGTTCATCGAAACACCATGGCTTGTTGCCCCGAACCCATGTACGAGCCTCCTCCGACTTGAAATAGAACCCAAAGACTCTAGGACCTATTTCCTTGATCATCAAACCCTCTACGAACCTTCCCTAAGCCTTGGTGATGATCCGGAGTAGAACCTCCTTTCTGGGAGGCTTCGAAATCCACAGTTTTCCCATCATGGCAAACGGTTGGCGTGCAATTACTGACGAGCTCACCAGAGAGTACGGTACCTGGACCTCCAACTCCTCATCCTCTTCCAGCGAACAAGAAGAAAAGCTGTCTTGGAGACTGGCCAGGTTAGACTTAAGAGAGTCCGACGATACCACTACCTTGGAACAGAGCCGACTTTCGTTGGCTTGGGCACCCGGAGAAGGCGAATCATGTCTGGAGGCGTAGTAAGAAAGGATGGGATCACGAGAGTTCGCTCCGCATTAGGGATCGAAAGCCCGTCAATGAGCGTCTCCAATTCCTCTCTACCGTCTTCGACCATGAGTGCCTTCCCACGAAGTGGGTACCGACACAATGGAGGCGAGGCGATAGGACGTCGTTGAGACTAATGGGTGGCAGCGGAATGTCGCTGAGAGCCACGACCGGTGGGTTGCTTGCAGAGGAAGCGACATATGTTTTTTTTTATCGGGCGGCCTCTCTGTGGCTTGTTAACGGGGTAGAGAACCTAGGAGAAAACATCATGATAGCCGTGGATGGTGGTGACAGAATATCGGTGGATGGTGAGAGAAGAGGGAGCCAAGAAGCTTTACCGATTAGGGTTTGCTTCGGCCTCCTTCGACGTCGAGTTTTTAAGGGAGACTCAATCTTCGAAGAAGGGTGAGGGGTGGAACAAGTGTCGAGAAGTGCATGGTAGCATGCGACGATGGGACATGACCGACAGGGTAGACAAGCTTGTCGACGACGGTGGTAAAGAGGTCCATAGATAAGCTAGGGCTAGGGTTTCCTTAGGAGAGGTCCTCGATAAGTAGCGAGAGAGAAAATTGAACTTACTAATTTAATGTAGTTAAATATAATTTTCGTATTGTATAAATATCTTTTTTATGAACAAGATATTATATAAATATCTTAACAAAACAAATATTTTAGACACTTTATATTTGTATTTTTTTCTCGCAAAGCTCTCAAAAAACCCTACGAGGCTGCCTCTCTCTTTTCTAGCAGTGGCTGACGGCCTCCATGGCCTAGGCCATAAAGGCTGTCGGTGGAGTCCTCTCCCCCTCCTTGTTCTCTTCTCGAGCTCCTTCTTCAGCAATCGCCCTCGCCTGCATAGCAACTGTAACTCAACCTATTCGAGCACAACCGTCGCCGCCCTTGTCGTGTCCCCCCACCGTTGTCGGATCTATAATTTGGCCTTGCGAGCCGTTGGTAGCTACTCTCCTCATCGTCGTCGATCGAGGTAACATCAAGTCTAAGAGACTACAGTGAGCCTCCAAGGCTATTCCAAAATCGATCTCTATAGTTTATGGCTTCGATTTTGCCATGGCTTGGTTTTGGTAAATTTTTACCAATCGAACACCCGCACGAGCCGCTTAGAGAAAGTATTGGAGCGATACTGTTAGTGGATTTTGGATCCGGGGCCCACCCACCATGACCCGGGATCGACATTGCTTGGCCGTCTTGGGAGAAGCAAGGAAGCAACTCATTTTTTTTCTGTTGTAGCTGATTGTTGGCTTTTCCCTTGTTTTTGGGACGGTCGAACGTGGTCTCAATTTATTTTTGTTGTCTGTGATGTCAAAAGAGACTATTTCTACGGGTCCACGAGCGTTGGGTACCCTAAGGGGGACTCGGACTATATTTTGGAGCCCAAGACCTCGATCGTCTTGTAACCGATATTGACAGTAATGCATCTTGACCTCGTTACCGTTTCAAAAAAAAAATGTTTGTAATTTGTTTAATTATTATATCTTAAAAATAAAATATTTTAAAATAAGGTTACTGACTTATCGTGCAAATTAACCCCATTTTTTTTTTGAAAAGAACCCTGTTTGTATGTACCCTTATCAATTCGGTTGTATTATTTTGCACGACTAACAACTAAATTATTCCCCAAGTAATCCTGCGATATTTCAAGTTCCTCCGTTAAACCCTAGCAACCGGACCGGGTTTATCCTTTGCGCTGTTGCGCCAGAACCTAAAACCCTCGTCTTCGTCTCCATCAATCCTCCTTCATTTTCCCCCAATTATCCTCACATTCACGTTTCTTCGCTCATTGACAGCAGACGAATCCATTACCATCAGATCAGACCTCAAAGATGGCGGCTTCAAAAGTATCCTGCGCAGCTATGGCGGCTGCTTTTGCTTCCTACTCCGCATTCTCCGACAGAGCGTACGCCGACGGTCCGTTTCGCTTCTCGCCCTTCTCCTCTCCCCCGCCTCCCCAGCCCGACCAGAGCTCCAATGCCAAGCCGGATCCTAAGAAGGATGCGGAAGAGCCTCGGGGGTCTGGTTTCGATCCTGAGTCTCTGGAAAGAGGTGCCAAAGCTCTTCGAGAAATTAACAGCTCTCCGCACGCAAAACAGGTTTTTCAAAATATATTTGCTTTGGGTTTGGGGAATTGTATGAGAAAAGAACAAATTTTGATAATTTTAGCTCTGAGGAAGCATTGTGGAAGCTGAAAGGATTGAGAATTTAAATATCTAATTTCATGATTGTTTTTTTTTGGATTAAAAAGTTCCTCTTAGCACAGATATTCAGCCGTTTGGTTCTGATTTGTGATGTTTTGAACTTCTTGAAACATGGCTAGAGTATTTGTGTTCTGTTGGTGTGGGTAAGGAAGGCTTGCTTATTGGGGTTGTGCTGTTTTTGCTGGCCAGGTTTTTGATGTTATGAGAAAGCAGGAACAAACTCGACTGAGTGAGTTAGATGCCGAGAAAATTCATTATGAAGTGATTCAATCTGGAGCTGACATTGTGAGTATTACTACACACCATTCTGTTTTTTTTCTTCTGACAAGACATGTTTGTAGAGTGAATTTCTTGCAAATTTAATCATCAAACAAACACATCTAGATCTATGTGCATGTCAAGCAGACTGACCCAGTCATACAATTGACTTCAATCTTGTAAAGCAGGGAAGTATAGAATTTTCTTGACATAAGAAAAGTATAACCGTTCAACTATTGGGTTCACTATTTGCAGAAAATAAGTACAGTTATGTTGTTTAATAAAGAGTATACTCTTTTTAGTAACTGTTCAAAAGTTTCAACTTTTATAGTTTAATGGCACTTGTTAACAGTTTTCACCTTTCAATTTTGCATATGCAACATATAACTTATTCGCTAATCTGCTGTTGGCAAAATAATATTTCCTCATATCACTTCGCATGTCTCTAAGTTATGTACAGGATTCAATAAACATTATTGAACTTCTGCTCTAACTGATCAGATCTTTTCTTGTCCAGCAAACACTTAATCTTTCTCTATAGGCATATTCAATCAATCTTGTTTTGTAACTATGATGGTATGTTTTTACACCACTTGATGTATGCTATCTTATATCACAATCATTATTTGCGTTTGCAGGACAGGTTGCGTAGGCTGGCTGAAGAACAAAGAAACTTAGCACAACAACAAGCACAGGCAAAGGCACAAAATATGCGATTTGAGGATGAGCTGGCAAGGAAAAGAATGCAGGTGAAATTAGTGTACTCAGTTGTATTTTTTTTGTTTTGGCAGAAGGGAGTTGGATCTCGAGCCTGACTATCTGTAATATGGGTTTATAGCTCATGCTTCAGTTGTTGACTAGGAAAAGTTTTTGTGGATTGAGGCACCCAATTGCTTTGGTCATTCCTAGTATGGTAGAGAAATATATTTTGTAAGCATATTGTACATGTAAGAAGCAAATCTGTACCCACTGCATTTTGATTCCGAAACTCAATTTAGTGATTGTTGCCTTCAGTGTAGCTCTGATGCATTTTTTCGAAGTCAATGATGTACTCAAGCAGGCTGAGTAAATCGTTTTGTCTACTTGCTTTTTGCTGATTTTCAAAGAAGTATAGTTTCAAGTCTTAAACAAGATTATTGCAATCATGCCTTACATATTGTTCTATTGTTGTCATTATATGCAGACAGATCATGAAGCCCAGAGGCATCATAATGCTGAATTAGTAAGAATGCAAGAGGCATCTTCAGTACGGAAAGAACAAGCTAGGCGAGCTACTGAGGAGCAGATCCAAGCTCAGCAGCGCCAGACTGAGAAAGAGAGGGCTGAAATAGAACGGGAAACCATAAGAGTTAAGGCCATGGCTGAGGCTGAAGGTCGTGCCCTTGAAGCAAAACTGACGGAGGATCAAAACAGGAGAATGCTGGTGGAAAAAATTAATGGTGAAAGAGAGAAATGGCTTGCTGCAATCAACACTACTTTTAGTCACATTGAAGGTATATATTTTAGTTTTGAACTCAGACTGTTTTTTAATCAATTGCTAACCTAAATCCTAACTACCCCTGTGCCCCCATCCCACCCAATGGTACTGGAACCCACAGGAACTCCAATGTTAGTAACATAATTATATAATAGTTGGGAGGTGACTAAAACCACATTGTTATCTTGCTCACTTGTATCTTTAGTATGTCTTGTATATGCATCTCACACGAAGTGGTTTATGACATGACAGTTGGCTGATTTCCTTGAATGTTTATCTGATGGAAGTTAGCTAGGTCATGCTTCAGGAATCATGTCGAATAAGGCCACTTATTTGACTTCTAGAATTTAAAATCAAATAATTGAATATGATGCATTAGAAACACTGTCTATGCGTGCAAAGTTGTTCTGCAGCGTTTGATATCCTCACCATCTACATCATACTTACTAGCATATAATCAGATAAACAGTAATGAGTAATCATAGTGCGCACATATGCCATATATCTGCCATGAATGCTTCTGATAATCTGTGTGAGAGAGTATAATGCATCTTGCATATGACTAAAAATCTTAAATACTATGCCGTTCTGTCTTACGTGTCGCAAAATTTTCCTGTCTTCGAGCTGTGTAACATCTTTAGTGTAGAACTGTACTTTATTGTGTGAAACTATGTTTTTCTTCATGTCCAAGTTGCTCTAGAGAGATATATAACTTATTGAGGTGAGCATGGAAGCTCCTATTATGGTACACGATGGATTGCTACAACTTATTGACTGATATATCATATTATTTCATCAACCAACAACTGTCCTTTTATCCCAAGCTTTTGTAGCATGTTTTTTTATTTACATTTATTCTGGTTGAGGCAGATACATAAGGCCTCATTTTTGCTATTCAGGTACAAAATTGGAATATTATATTTCTAACATGCTAATTTCTTGAATGCATTTTACAGGGGGTTTTAGAATTCTATTGACAGACAGGAATAAGTTGATCATGACTGTTGGAGGAGTTACTGCATTAGCTGCAGGCATTTATACGACTAGGTTTGATGTTCTTCTTTTGACTTTTTTTCGAAGCATAAGATGAAGAATATTGTAGGAGTCTTTTCATCATCAATAAGTATCATGCTTAGAAATATATTACTGAGGAAAAATGACCGCTTTTAATAGATTAGTGTAACTTTCATTTAATAAGGTTTGTCTACTATGTTGTACTGTTTATGGTTGAGTCTAATAATGTCCAGCTTTACTACCCTCTTTCGTACTTCGTTAGTTCAGTTTGTAAGGTGTACTGATTATGTTTGAGTCAACTAGTATCCCGCGTTTGAATTTATTTCCAACCCTGCCTGGTTAACAATGGTCATCCTTTGGTTAGCTTAGGTTACTACTTTCTGCTTTATTGTCAATAAAAAAAAGTGGTTATCCTGTTAATTCAGAAGCTCATCTGATCTGCCTCCTGTCTGTCCTACTGTGTTTACAGAGAAGGTGCTCGAGTTACATGGGGATATATTAACCGCATACTAGGGCAGCCCTCATTGATTCGGGAGTCATCAATTGCTAAATTTCCATGGTCAGGGATGGTTTCAAAAGCCAAGAATAATGTACTGAATTACAGTACAGCTGCAGCAGCTGGATCAGCGGGTACATTGAAAAATAAAAAAACTCTCACAGATTTTGTTCTCCACCCTTCACTGCAAAGGAGAATAGAACACCTTGCTCGAGCTACATCAAACACCAAGTCTCACAAGGCTCCCTATCAGAACATGATGTTTTACGGGCCTCCTGGCACTGGCAAAACCATGGTAGCTAGGTGGATTGCTCGGAAATCGGTATTGTTATGAATCATTACTCTATCTGTGCCTTGTACATCTATAATCTTATTTTGCTGGCTTGATTAGGAGGCTTGAAATGGTAAGTAGAAGTATATGAACAATTCTTTCAGTGAGAAGTATGATAGTTGACATTTATTTGAAAAGAGCAAGTTTTTTTTGATATAAAATTTGTTCTGTTCGCATAATTGATATGTTATGAAGAGCAACTCTTAGATACGATTGTTGAATTGTCTTAGATATGAGGTTAATCTAGCAACTCTTATCTTAATGTGTCACTATTGTGTTGTAGTTGCCGAAGAACTAAGGTTTTTTTAAATAATTCAACACTCCCCGTCACGTGTAGAACTAATATCTTATCAGTGACTGTTGCTTGTTTTTTTCTTCATTACAAAATGGTCCCAATCATTTGTAAATTGATTATCAAAATAAAAATTTGAGAAAACTAATTGTCATTAGCTTTGACCCCTTGATCTTGTTGCAGGGTTTGGATTATGCCATGATGACTGGAGGGGATGTTGCACCACTGGGTGCGCAGGCTGTTACGAAAATCCATGAAATATTTGATTGGGCGAAGAAGTCAAATAAAGGCCTATTGCTTTTCATTGACGAGGCCGATGCTTTCCTATGCGAGTAAGTTATCATCATCATATGTTCAGTGCATATCTTGGTAAAGTTAGTCTTTCAGATTAGAAATGACTCAGAAAATGTTTTAATTCCTTCATACTTGAACTTTATTTGAGAACCTCGATTTAGCACCTATTTGTACCCGAAGTTGTCTTACAGTCATATTTGTACACATAAGGTTCAAAAGTACTTTTGTGATATCGAATGTTTGTAAATGTAAAATATCCTTGAACTTTCTACAAGCAATGGTATTAAGTAATCATGGCATGTAATACATGCAGGCGTAACAGTACTCATATGAGTGAGGCTCAGCGAAGTGCTTTAAATGCTCTGCTTTTCCGAACTGGAGATCAGTCAAGAGACATAGTTCTGGTGCTTGCCACAAACAGGCCAGGGGACCTCGACAGTGCCATAACCGATCGAATTGATGAAGTGATCGAGTTCCCTCTTCCAGGTGAGGAGGAGCGGTTCAAACTTCTGAAGCTCTACTTGAACAAGTACCTTTCTAGGGAGAGTGACAACTCATCTGGGTTGAAAATCTTGTTGAAAAAGAAGCCAAAGCAGATAACTGTGAAAGACGTGTCTGATGATATAATAAGAGAGGCAGCTCAGAAGACTGAAGGGTTCTCTGGCCGGGAGATAGCAAAACTGATGGCCAGTGTCCAAGCAGGCGTCTATGGGCGCCCAGACTGTCTATTGGACTCACAATTGTTCAGAGAGACAGTGGATTACAAGGTTAAGGAGCATCATCAGCGATTGCAACTGGCATCTGAAGGTGTTCAACCAGCTTATTAACTTCACAGAGAAACAACTCTCAAACCCTAAAGATTGTGAAAGTTTTGTTTTATACTAAATATTGTTTATTTTCCATTATTAATAAATATGACCATCTCTTTCCCCTTTTAAACTTATTTTCATATGAGAATGAGAGAAATGTGTTGTAACTTTAGTTTGGTTGCATGTTTCCATTATCTTTAATTTGTGTTAGGGTGTAACTCTATGTTTTTAGTTGCACTGTTTATAAAAGTTAAAAACCAATCATGATTAAATTATCCATGAGCTCGATCTGTTTAGAAAATAATTTTATATCTAGATTATTGCAGGATGAATTAGTCTATTAATGTGGTCGTTATTCAGAATTTAATTTAGATCTAAACAGGAAGGAAGAGTAATTTTGAAAATTACACAGGCTACATACATGTGTCTTAAAAACACTCAAGTGTTATTAAACAAACAGAAAAGTTGCTACATTTCATCGAAAAGTTCACGATAGAGAGAACAAATGGTGAGAAAACCCCCTCTTTGAAATCCCAGCCGTCAACTTCCTCACACTTTGTCTTCACCGATTCCGGCCATGGCTCCGGTCATGGTGGTTACCGGTGATGACCCCTCACCCCTTCTCACTTTCTTCTCTTCTTGACTTCTTCTTGACCTCTTCTTCTCTGGTTTTTGAAGTCTCGCCGGATCTCCTGTTTGCCCGGGTTGCGTTGCTCGGCTCCTCGTCGCTGTGAGCTCACCCCTTCTCTTAGCTCGTCACCGTGTGCTCGCCAGGGACAGATTTGTGGCTTGCGCTGTGTGCTTCACCGGAGCTGCTGCGCTTTCCGGTGGTACCCGGTGTTGCTGTGGTGGTCGGTTCGGCTCACCGGTTTTTCTCCACAGGCAACATCTTCCCGTAGCTTCTTGTGGGTCTCAAACCTCCCTGCCGTGGTTGGTGTAGCTTCTACTTTGTGGTTGGGGTTGCCGGAGTTCGTCTTGCAGGACGCTCGTCCGGCCTGCTCGCCTTCGTCTTTGCGTTTGGGGCGGGTTGGACCTGGACGGGTTGGTTCTGGACGAGTCGGAGTTGGAGGGGTCGGATTTGGGCCGGCCGGATCCGGCCAGGTCGGATATGGGCAGATTCGGGTCTGTGCTCTATTGGGCCTCTACAGGTCTGGGCCAGGTCATGTGGACATCCGTACCTTTGTGGTGTGGTCATCCAGAGTTTTTCGGATTTTTAGGTCCTCGCCAATGTGTTCAGATCCAGTCTTTCCCACCGAACTGTGATGATAGCGTTTCAGATCTAAGTGGGAGGTCTTTCCACATCTCTAATGGTAAGGATTGATGCGGATCTGCTCCTCTTCTGTTTACAGGTTCGCTCTGGTGAAGGGACGAAGTCGGTTGGCTTAAGAACCGCTCGTGGTAGGCTTTCCCTCGTTTGGGATTGTCGTGGTTCTCATCTGTTTTTGGTTTGCTGGTGAAGTTCTTTGTTTTGTCGTGGTCAATCCGGTCATAGAGTTGCTTTGCTTGCTTTAGTGCCTAAGTTGGGTTTGACTCGGGCTCGGTATAATTACAGGTCTTCTGGTATCAAATGGCTCAGCTCGAGTTCCAGCCTCGATTCCCCGTGTTGTTTTGGCTTCTTGGGTCAGACGCTCGGTAAGTGCACTTTCGAGTAGTGGCTTCTGCTTGTTCGGTGTGCAGGCCAGAGCTCCTGTTCGCCTGCTTCCGGAGAGTCTAGTTGTTGTAGCTCGTCGACGGGTATCCTCTTCTGTCCGTGTGTATTCAGACTTTCTTAGCCGGAGTTCCGGGACGCCGGAGCTCATCTCCACTATGGGGGTGTTTGATCTGGTTTCTACAACAGGTCCGGGGTTTCTTATTCTCGCCAGCGCATGATGGGTGCGCTTCCGGGTTGCTCGACCGCCTCGCTCTTTTTCGTCATCGGAAGAGTAGTTCCAGTTCTATCATGGAAAGTGTTCCTGTGAAGGATTCGCTGTGGTTCTGGTTTGGGCGGAGGTGCTTGGTTAGTGTGCTTTCGAGTGGTGGTTGTTGCTAAGTCGGTTTTCGTGGATCTCTCTGTGAAGCTGGGCTTTCTATGGAGCGGTTTCGTGGGGTGGTTGCTCTTTTATGCTGAGTTTGTTATGATCTCCGTTTTTTTTGTTGGCCATCGGGGTAGCAGCTCTTCCGTATCTTTGACGTCGAATTGTTTCAGATGTGGTCGTGGGACGCTTTCTCCATCCTCATGGGTGTTGATTTTCGCGGATCTGATCCAGTTGCGTTTGGTGACTCGGTTTGGTGTCTGGGGAAGCCTCTTTGTGGATTTCAAGTCTTGGGTTGGTTTTTGCCGGATTCTCAGGTGTTGGCCACCGATAAATTCTTCCTTTTGGCTGTTCTGCTCTTCGTAGCCGGTTTTTGTGTCAGATCTGTCCGGGATCAGGTTGGCTCGTGTTTGGTATAACTAAAGTCCTTCCCCTTCGGCTCCTCGCTTGGTGTTGGCCGGTGAGGGGTTACCGGTTTTGGTTTCGGAATGCTCAGCTCGAGTTCCATCCTAGGATTCTGGAAGTGATATCTTCATGTTGCCGGCTTGAAGGTCTTAGTTCGGACTTGGTAGAAATACCGGTCCTCCCTATTTAGGCCTTCTCTCGGTGATGACCGGAGTTTGGTTTAGGAGGCCTGAGTACGTGCCCCTTTGTCTGATTCGTCCCTTGCGGTCTCGATTGAGGAGCGTCTGTCGGGTCGTTGGAGGTGTCTAGTTTCAGCTTTGGTCGTGGGATGCGCTTCTTCATCGTTTCGGGTGTGGATCGTTGCAAAGATGCTCTATCCATTTGTTTAGTTCTTGTGCTTCATGGTTGGACAATCCGGGTTTCAGACCATTTTTTGTGCGCTTCATGGTTGAAAAATCTAGGTGTTAGACCTTTTTCTGATACTATTTTAGCGCTTCATGTTTGTAATATCTGGTTATTTAGACCATTATTTGTCTGATTTGCTCTCATGTTCGGATGTCGAGGTTCCTTGTATAGGAATGCTCTTTCACTTGTTCACTCACCTTGTTGAAGTTTTCATGAGGCTACGTTGGTATACCAACGCTCTCGTCTGTAACTAATTCATGGTGTCATTCTCTGGTCTGTAACTAGACTATCTTGTACTCCTCTCTTACCTTCTGAGAGGTTTAATTTATATTTGCATTCGCTAATAAAAAAAACATACATGTGTCTTGCACGTTACTAATGGTATTTTTTTTGTTAGTTTCAATAGATTTCCACTATCGGTACAACTAAATAAAGTACTAAGAAATAACCTATCACAAAAATGAGATGATTGTAAAAACTTGCAACCAAACTTAAGTACACAGCACATTTATGCCATTATCTATATTTTCGTTTCAATCAGTTCAGTATACAGCAAAAGGAAACCCTTCAAAAAGTCATAAAATATTTGCCAATTTTTTAAATTCTTCAGGTTATTATGCATGTTGTTAATCCATGACACGATTGCTATGTTGTTTTAGTACGAAGATTGCAATGCAAGCTCTAGGAATCATTTTGAAGACGAGTTTTTTTTTTATATTAAATTTCTTTCTATGTGACTATTTTTTTTGACAGGCTAAAATTTTTATCGAGCAATTATTCTATAGGAATATAAAACAAAGCAGGAAAAGATCCAAAAAGACATTTTACTCAAACCAATACAGCTACAAAGAGCAAAAAACAAAAAACAGAACCAGAACAAAACAAGATGTAAACAAAACACCTTGCCTATTTCTTATTCGCGTTCAAACAATCAAACCGGTTAGACACCGGAACCGGGTTTAGGGCTCGATCAGAAGTCGATTCCAAATGATCCATGCCCTTCCTTCCCTCGAATTCCTGTTCGAGAGCTAAAGAACATAAATCAACAACTTTTCTACCAACTTTCGAGCTGTAGCTCCAATTACCTGAGCTATCTTTTTTGGCTACGTTCACCAAGAACCGACCCAATTTATCCCCTTTATTAGCAGAAGTCCTAGCTCTAGTTTGATATACTACAACTGGTTGTGCAATCACCTTCGCCTGGCCCTTCCTGGGGCGACCACGTCTTTTTGGCTCAACCCCGGAGATCGGTTTTTCCAATGCTTCCTTCCACGGACTTCCTTGGAATCCAGCCTCCAAAGTCGGTTCAACACCCCGAAACTGAATGGCTGAAGCAACTAAGCCCGAACCCAAAGCAGAAGGATTCAGGTCATTCTCCAATCGCTTAAAAATGATACCCAAACTCGGATCCTCTCGAGCCAACATCTGGGCTTTTCCAGACGAACCAGCTGAAACAAGCCCAGAAAACCCACTTGGCTGGCCCGATCCAACCAAATCAGGTGATAGACCTGCCTTGAGTCCAAAACCAGCTTGCATGGCACCATGGCCCAAGACATCCTGAGGCCCAACAAACAACCCAGCTCGACAGCACACAGTCCCCATCTGTGACGACGACTCGATCAGGGCAGATGACGACGACGCGTCCTGGAAAAGCGGCGCGATCAGGGCAGAATCAACAAGAGTTTCAAACTCTTGATTCGAATTCGGGATTCCGTGAAGCGAAATCCCTGGAATCGCAGGATCAACTTCTGAAACGGGGGATGGAGATGAGGGTGGAAGCTCGCCGGACACCTGCACGGGCGTGACCAAGTCTGTCGTCGGAGAAGGTGTGGCCAATGGCTTGACAACCCCTCTAGGACACTCTAGCCCATCATCTCCCGTCCGATCGAGATCACCGGAGCTCGGAGTCGGAACAACGTGCAGAACAGAGCTGATGCTCTGTTTCGCGGTCCCAACTGCTTCAATCGCCGGAGAAACCAAACACCGCCGGGAAAACGCCACAAACAAGACGTGACCATTCACCTTTTCCCCGTTTAAAGCTTCAAACGCCTGGGACGCAGCTCTGGGCGTCGTGATCCTTTCCTATTTGCTCGCTTCAACAGAGAAAAGGAAGCTACATCGCCAAACTGGGACAGCTTGTCCTGAAACCATTCCTCTGACGAAGGATACGGTAAGTTTCGAACATACAACTCCGTGGTGCTCATCTCGTATTGGATCGGAAGTCTTCGTCGGCGAACCACTTCAACTCCGGCCAGCTCCCCTTCCTTGTTCTCCATCACTCCTTTAACAAGATCAGAGGCTACAAACGTCTCCTGGGTAGTACGATTCACCTTGGCCTTGGTAGCGCGGTTCGGAATCGAGGCCTTCCCACACGTCGGAACCGATACCTTTCGTTGACCAGAGCCTTGTCGAACCGACCCAGATTTCCTTGAATCTTGCTGAGTCGCCTGAACGTTGGAGATGATGTTACAATAATCTCCATAGTAGGAGACCAGAACAAAGAAAAAGGTGGAGACCGCGAGCGACTGCATCTCGCCGGATCAACAATGTGACTTAGGACACGATTATTCAAACAATATAAATTTGATAGTTTAACAGGGGCATGTCTCTCCATTTACTGCATTGTGACTGGCAATCTTTGGATCCTTTACTATATACGAGTGCTGAGGGTGAAGAGAATTTGCTAAAAGATTGGTGTTACCTGGTTAATCCTTTTGTACAGATCAATGGGTAACTGTGGGTATCTTTTGCTATAAGCTGATTTTATACTGAATGTTTTAGGGAGCTGCTGTGGATCGGAGATAGAGCTGGTCTGCCTCTCTTAGGGGATGCTGGGGTATGATATGATGATCTCTTTGGAGGGAGTACTGGATGAGAGTTTGAGGGTTACTGGATTATTTTGCTGCATGTTGACTGCTGCTGATCCTTGGTGCACCCGAGTGTTTTTGTGGGATTGATAGGGGTTAATTCCCTGGTTTGAGAGACAAAGGGGTTTGTTGGTGATGGGTTGGGTAGATGAATTGATTATCATGTTTTGGTGGGGGTAGAAATTTAAATTTTGGGGTTCTTGAGGTTATGAGTGTTATGCAAGTAATTGGTGGTGCTAGTAGTAGCTTCCATGGTTGTATGTTCAACATTGAGGGTTAGACCCTTGGCTATGTCTTTTACTTCAAAAGCATAGTTTATAAAATTTAAAAATTTACTGATAAAAAAAAATACCAGTCAATCCCACAAAAACTAGTGGCATTATCTTTGCTACAACTTTAACACATGGACTGTTACCATTCTTTTTGGGAAGACAAATATATTAATAATAGTCCCAAGTTTTCAGGACGAAAATAAAGAACACGGGTAAACCCGTGGTACAGAATAAGAGCATGTCAACAAGGGCACCTCAAACCATTACCGACAAATGACGAGCAAAGGTCTAATAATCTAGATTTTCCTACCATGAAGTAAACAGAAATAAAAAATAAACAAGGAGCATGCCGACAAAGGCACCTCAAACCAACTCAACAACCGGTCTAAAGACCAAAACAAACAACCTAGGAGCAATAGTAAAACCCAATAGAAAACAGGTCTAAAAACCCCGAAACAACTATGAAGCCCTAAGAAACAAAGAAACCAACAATAAGTACATAAACCAACCGAGGTTTGCCAACACCAAGCTTTCGCCTAAGAACTATCGCTCGCCGGAACCTCGATCCTCAGCACCAAACCGAGAGAAGTCTCCACTGCTACAAAGTCCAGATGACACCGACGAACACTGCTCGAATCTTGCAAGAAGATCTCGACGGAGGCCAACACCACCGATCGACACAAAAAGGGGAGTCGAACCTGAAAACCCTAAAGCCATTTTTCGGAGAAATGGACAACAAGGAAACAACCCCGAGCTGAACGAGTCACCTAAACGAAATAACAGGCTAGAGAAAACTTACTCTGTGCAAAAACCATCAATCTCCTCCCACCTTACACTGCTCAGTTATCATAGATAACTCACCTAAAGCTACCACAATCTGACAATCCAAAAGGAGAGTTAGATCCATTTGCTACCCCATTTCTCCGGAAAATAAAGGTAGTACAATGAAATCTAAATAAGGATAGAGGACACTGAAAATAATCTGCAAGAGACAAGGCAACAACCAACAATAATCCAAGGGAAAGTCTTCGATGGCCTGCCTAACCCTCAACCCACACCAAACATCCTTGATAAGGAACATGACTCAAAGTATTAAGGTAAACGGATAGATATTTGAAATAGAAAGACAAATATGTATACACTATCACCTAATATACATAAACTCCGAGTTACACAAAGAGTTAGTCATAAATACAAATATACATGATTTCCAATTAACAAATGGCATAACGATAAGTAAAGTCAACAAATAATTTCTTATTCTCGTCCAACCCTAAAAGGAAAACAGCCGCCCCATCGTGTCTCCTCTCCGTCGGTGATGTCCGTTGGCTCCTGCCAAGGATGTCTCCGTTAGATGCTTCCCTTACCCCTCTCCTCCTTCTTCCCTTCCCCAACCTTTCACCGTTTTCTTTCTTTACCGTCCCCCCTTTTTTCTCCTCCTTATTGGCTCCGGGCGTCGGTGGGTGTTTGACCATTGATGTCCGGTCTTGTCCTCTGGTAACTAGCTTACTCCTTCTCTGTCCACGGTGTCCTCAGCGGGATTTGGTCTTGACTTCATATTCGTGGACGTGGTGTCAGATCTATTGTCATCGATTCTAGATATGTCCTTCTCGGTATTTTCTCGGAGCTTCTAGTTACTGCAAAGGTCCTCACGCTGTTGTTCGCATCTGATCTGCTTCGTTTTCGACCTGGTAACCTTGGCTTGCTGCGCTCTAGGTGTGGGGATGGGGAACTTGTGGACCCCTTCACCCGAGCATGACCTAGGCTAGGGTGTTGGTTGACGTTCAGGTAGACGGATTTTATGGCGTGCACAATCGATCTACAGTGGGAAACCTTTCCGTCTAAGATTCGTAGTGGATCTGGTACTAGACATCTTTGGTCACCGGTTTAGTGGTGCTGTTGTCTTTCTAGTACAATGATGCACAACTTATTCTTCCCCTTTTCCCGTTGTTCGTTGGAGGTGGAACGTCATGTCTATTCCGTGCCGGATCGTGGTCGAGGTTCACACAAAGGGTGTAATAACCACTTCCGATCAACGCCAGTCAAATCTGCGAAAAACAGGAAAATTTAAATTTTTTAAGCACACTTAAATGAACCTAGAATTGACCCCGAGGGTCATACCGGACTTAAGTTGACCCCGATATCGACCAAAGTGAGTTCCGGGGGACTCAGGGCAACTTTCTGATCAGTTTGGGAAATGTTGACTTTTCGCTGGAAAAGTCAACCGAGCGACGTTTTGGTCCATTCGAGGACCGTTTTGGATCCAAAAAGCTTAGCCGTCGTCGCAGTGGTCTTAGTTGAGCCGTTTCCTTGTAGCCCATCAAGTTTCGTAATTTCTTGGAAAAAGTACCCGTTCAGGGCCCAAAACGTCCGAATTTCGCGAATCTGATTGGAAAATATCTAGAAGATATTTTTCAAAAAGGTGTGGGACCCACTTGCCACTTGTCACACAAGTGGTGGTGTTAGGTAATATTGAACCAAATAAAGGGAAGACCACATGATAGGTTCGGCTACTTAGAAAAAAAAGAAAGAGAAAAAAAAGGGGAACTTTGTTCTTGGTCTTGAGTAGCGGCTTCATCTTGATTGGGGAGAGCAGAGAAGAAAAGAACAAATCTTGTTCTTTGAGAGGGGGCGGCAGCAAATCAGGATCCTTTTAGGTTGGTTGTTCAACAAAAAGAATCATTTTGTTTGGTCCCATGTGCTGCGGGGGTTTTGGACAAAGAGACAGAGTGATGGGCGTGTGGTACTCCATGAATCAAACCATCAATTGATGGTCTTGATTTCTTCTTCTATGTTGCTGTGGCAGAGGCATTAAAGGCACATGAGCATTAGTTGTCCATGATATTCCATGAAGAAGCAGTATCAATGAGTCTTGATTTCTAAGGTAAGTCGCGACACAGAAAAGAATCCTTTTTTTGTGTCTATTAAGGTGCCACGGGTTATATTAGAATTCAAGGTGTTTTGTGGATATATCTATGTTGAAAACTAGCATTTGGTGTTGAGGTTAAAACATGATATAGCGAGACATAGATTGCTCTTGGGTTATTACCGACTTGTATTGAGAGGTAGGGGAAAAGGAGGTTCGTTAGGAACGTTTTGGGGCAAAAAGGGAATTTTTACATTGTGGCAGGGTGGGGCCCACGTGCTCGGGTGCTCGGGTTTTATCGTTCGGGTGGTTTAAAACGTTCCCCGGACCATTTACCCTTAATCGAATCGAAATTTGGAATTAAATTGGAGAAGTTGTAATTATCGGGTTTAGAAACTTTAAACGTCATTTAAGTGACTCGGAAGTCGGAATTAAATTCGGTCAAGTACATTGGAACCCTTGAATTATTCTAAGACCGTAGAAACGAAAACGGGGGCTTTTGGAGCCCCGGAAGGCAATTAACAAAACCCGGGCAGATTCGCCATGTCGGGCGAATCGGGCCTTTAAGGCCCCTTTATCGACAATGTCGAGTAATTGGGAAGTTTGGGAGTGATCGACTTTATCGGGGTTGCGTTTGGGCGTTAAGTCCACTAATTTTCGGTTTATTCGTACTAGTTTAAAAGTACTTTGAAATTGTGCTCTTTTAGATCGTGCTACGGACCAAGGCAAAGGGAAGCTCGGCGAGTGACTGGGTCTACTTCGGGTTTTGTTGGAGCGCTTTTGGATTTATATACGAGGTAGGGAAAAGTAGCCGGATCTCGGCCCTGATTAGGGAAAGTTAATAGTAGAATTGCATGTGACACCGGGGTGTCGTGGGTTGAGTAGAATTATTTAAATATTAGAAAAGCATGATACGGGATTGAAGCGTTTAAGAGAAAAGCATGTGTCACTTAGTAGTGTCGTAGGAACAGAGAACGTAGCGATAATTGAATTACTGGAGGCATATGACCATGCCCGGAGGTTGTTTGTGAAACTAGTGATCTTAGGACTGTTGGAGGCATCGATTATGCAGGAGGTTGTTGTGCGTTATTTATTGTTGAGTTTGGGTGGCCTTGAGAGCCCGTGTTAATTGTTGTTGAGTTTGGGTGGCCTTGAGAGCCCGTGTTAATTGTTGTTGAGTTTGGGTGGCCTTGAGAGCCCGTGTTAATTGTTGTTGAGTTGGGTGGCCATTAGAGCCCGTGTATTTAAATTGGTGTCTTGGGTGGCCATGAGAGCCCGTGTATTTAAATTGGTGTCTTGGGTGGCCATGAGAGCCCGTTTATTTAAATTGGTGTCTTGGGTGGCCATGAGAGCCCGTGTATTTAAATTGGTGTCTTGGGTGGCCATTAGAGCCCGTGTATTTAAATTGGTGTCTTGGGTGGCCATAAGAGCCCGTGTATTTAAATTGGTGTCTTGGGTGGCCATGAGAGCCCGTGTATTTAAATTGGTATATTGGGTGGCCATGAGTGCCCGTGCCTTACTGTTGATGTTTTGGGGTGGCCGTGAGTGCCGTGGGGTTGTTGAACCCGAGTCTTGACCGTTGGTGTGTCTTGAGTGGCAGTGAGTGCCGTGGGGTTGTTGAACCCGAGTCTTGACCGTTGGTGTGTCTTGAGTGGCCTTGAGTGCCTGTGTGTTTGAACTTGCCTGTGATTGTGATTGCGGTTACCTGAAGTTGTGAGTTCTAAAGGTCGACAGCCTGATCCGACTTAGTGTCGATGAATTGTGAGTTCTAAAGGTCGACAGCCTGATCCGACTTAGTGTCGATGAATTGCGAGTTCTAAAGGTCGACAGCCTGATCCGACTTAGTGTCGATGAATTGCGAGTTCGAAAGGTCGACAACCTGATCCGACTTCGTGTCGATGAATTGCGAGTTCGAAAGGTCGACAGCCTGATCCGACTTCGTGTCGATGAATTGCGAGTTCGAAAGGTCGACAGCCTGATCCGACTTCGTGTCGAGGAATTGCGATAGGTCGAACCCTGACCTGATTGAGATTGGTTACTGAGCAGCTGGTGTGCGATCCTTTGTGATCTTGTTTGGCGTTGCGTAGTCTTTCTGTCGTGTCCTTGGAGGAGGTCGTCGATAGTTGTGTCGGGTCTACATTGTGTTATCGAGTGTTGAGTCTGTTGAGGAAGGTAACGGGTGTGGGTCAGTTGGGTACTTGAGTTGGGGACTGTAGTCCTGGTGTTGGGTTTGGTTTTAGTGTTACTGGCTTTATCTACTAAGTATGCCATAGTTAGTCTGTTATCCGTGGAGGTGAGCGAACGCTCACCCCTAGCTGCTTTTCCTATAGGTACTGATCACCGGACGGACTAGGTTAGCTCTTGAAGTTCATGGAGCTTGGAGCGTAGTCTGGTCTTTACTTTTGTTGAGTCTACTGACGGATGTGTACCTTGTCCACTTGTTGGGACGTTTTCGTATTGTAAATACTATTATTATTTTTGGTAAATAAATGGAAATGTCAAAGCTTTTATTCAAAACAGGTTTTAAGTATTCATGTTTTAAAAGTTCGCGTCCCGAGTTCGATTCGCTGAAATTGGGGCGTGACAAAGGGTATGAGAATCTTTGTATGGGTCGTGTTAGGATTACTCTGAATTTTCCACTATATCGGTCTTGGTACTGTTCCGGGACTAGACCTGCAGTCCCGGTTGGTAAGGATCAATACTCCGTTAATCGTTATATTAACATTACTCGGTCCCTAGTTTTAGCTTCATTTCGTTCTTCATGGTTACCCCTTCACTTGTAATTGGTAGGGGGCTCGTCGGGTCTTAGGATTTGGCCTCCGACGGGTTGTTATATGTCTTTTGGCTTTTTTTGAAGTCGAATTGTTGCTGAAGCTTTGGGTTTCTGCGTTTCAGTGATTTACGTCACTGATCCTTCTCTATCGATTGCGATGTTGGCCGTCAGTGTGTTTGAGCCGTCTGACTCTTTGAGTTGGTGGCTCAAACGAGTTTAGGGTGTATTATACTTGTTCAGTATTATGGTATTCGGAAATGGTAGGTGCTGTTGTTGTGTGTTGTTTTTAGAGCTTCATGGTTGTAAAATCTAAGTATTATACCTATTATTTTTCGAGCTTCATTATTGTTTTCAACTTTATTAGACTGTTTAAAGTTTGTTTGAGCCCCTTGTTGGGTATAGTTTCTTGTCAATTGTTGGCTTTATTGTTGATGAATGGTTGTAATATCTGGTTGTTTGTATGACAAAGTTCATTCCTCTTTCTCCTGACTTTATTTTAAAGTCTTGAGATATTATTAATATATTGGCTTTCCCCAAAAAAAAAAAATTCTTATTGTTTGAGAACACATGCAATATCGTAAAACTAACCATGTATTAGTCAAATAAAATTAACATTAAATTCAATCATTAAAATCTCTCTACATTTACCTAAGCTTCCCTAATCCTAAAGGCTTCATGTAGTCACCGAAAGCTTCACGACCCTTCCTTGGTGGCTAAGGAAGTCGTCGACAGTCTCTCTCCTTCTTGCGTTCAGTCATCCCCTATCGTCTTTGCCTCTCGTTTAATCGGTGAACTTGTTTGTTTTGTATTTCTCAGACTTGGCTCGCCAACCTTAGTTGTTGCCTTATTCCTTTTTCAATGCCAGAGGTGAATTTGTGGAAGGGTAGTGCTAACTCTCTCTTCCCTGGGTTGTCAATTGGAACTGGTTTCCGATGGGTTACTGTTGCTGGTAGTAGAGAGTAGTGGTTTTGTTAGCCTTCTTTTGGTGTAGCTGGAAGGACTTTCGTGGTTCTTGGTTGGGTGTACTTGGCTCCGCAGTTACTGGTTAGTTTTGGCCTATGGCCCAATTGTTGGGAGGTTGTGTGCTTATATTGAGGAATCTCCTTTATTTGGTTGTTCTCAAAGTTTTGACACGCCTTCCTAACATTGTTCATCTTCTAAAAAAATTATTAGCTATGAAGATAAAGTGTTGGAGGGAGAGATTCTAGACGTCACTAACAAGAGTTCTAAAGTTTTTCTCAATAGGTTACCTCTTAAACTTGAAACTTCAGGAAGCTTTACTATCTTCTGTGAAATAGGAAACCGCTCAGATAGTAAGCCTTTATGTGACCTAAGGACCAGTATCAAACTCATGTCCTTCTTTATGTTTAGAAAGTTAAGACTCGGGGAAGAGTCGACATGATCATCTACTGCTCTTCAACTAGTAGATAAGTGAATAAAATAACCTAAAGGGATTATAGAAGACATGTTGGTTAAGATAGATGAATTATTTATCCTGCTGATTTTGTAGTCTTAATCATGGAAGAGGATCTGTTGATCCCTCTTATTTTGAGAAGACTTTTCCTGGCCACTACTTTGACCTTGATCAATGTAGAGAATGAAGAAACACTGGTCAGATATGGTGAACATAATCATATTTCCTTTCATAGCGAGGGAAGCATAACTGAAACAAATAACTCCAATTATGGTACAACAGGTACTAGAGAAGAATAGGAAATCGATGGTGAAAGGGAAGCAAACTTAGAGCTCTCAATAAAACTGGGTGTGTAAGGCAACATAAAACAAACTTCCCTTTCTCACAATATTGGATGTGTTTATCTGAATAAGAATGACTCATATCCTACTATTTTATCACCTCAGCTGTCTTATGAAAAAGAGAAAAGAGTGTTGGGATTTGGGAATACTCAATAAAAGGGAGAAGGCTTTAAGCAAAGCCTCAATTCGCCTACGTAGGTCGACCTTGTTCTGCTGCATAATACAAATTCTAAGGGAGAAGCATAGAGATATGATAATCAACTTGTGGAAGAGAACGTAGTTGGTAAGCAAAAATGTTTATGCCAGGGGCTGCTTGATAGGTCTTCCTATTGAGTCAGACTAGGCTCTTACCGGTCGAGCCAACGATATTAAACAATATCGCTTATTGGGAGGCAACTTAAGTCTGTATATATTATTTTCATGGTCCTTTTATGTGTTCTTTGCATGTGTCTGTTTTGTACGTGTTCTTCCCGTGAGCTTCTATATCATGCGAAATAGACTCGTTAATCGAGCTAACGACGTTAAAATAGTATAGTAGTTGGCAGACACCCCAACCATGCATATAAGAATACCACAAGAAAGAGTACAAAATTGGGTAGGGTATTTTAAGGAACGGTAACCTCTTACCTATCTAGTCATGATTATTTAATTTTCGATGTTTTTCCTAATATGTTATCTAGTGGGTGTTGATCACCTGAATTTGTTGTGCTGATAGAATTTGCATCATTGTAATTTATAGTTTGTAAGCGTGGCTATAATTATAGTATGAGGTATACGTATGCATGTATTTTAGAGTCACATTGGGAACAATGCTCAATTTAAAGTGTGGGGTGGTTGTGCCCTTCATTGAGTCTACATTGCATTTTATGTTGCATTTACATTTTCAAAATCCAATAATCTTTTTGTTTAGTTTGACGACTAGTTTACATGATTTTCAAGTCTTTGCTGATTAATTTTTTGGGTGTATACTATTTTTCCTATGAGTCACGAGTTAGTACTTTGCATGAATAGAAATTACCAGTATGGACCATTTTCTAAATTGATAATTTTCTATTCTATCTATTCTTTGAATTTCAATGAAAATTTGGACGTGTTTTCTTTGTTTACTATGCTTGGTAAATTGAAGTCTAGAACTACTTGAATATCCCCTCGAGGAAAAACAGAATAAGGAAAAAGGTGATTAGGAAAAAGTTATTAAGCCATCTTTGGATCGTTTGAGCCAATCGCTATCATGTTGTTTACTTTATCCTTAGTCACCCAAAGTTAAGCTTGAGATTTTCCAATCTTAACCCAAACATTACAATCCTCTGTCTCATTTTGTTTCTTGTAATTATCCTCATTTATTTGATCTTCTATTCCGCTGTCCATATGTTTCTTTGAGTGGGGTTATATTATTGAGTGAATATGAGGAATGAGGGAAGAAAATAAAAGTGAAATAAAATGCTAAGGTTGTTTTGTAATACATAGTTCCAGTACTTCTCCCAAGAAAAAAGAGGAGTGGGGATAAAATTCCCCTCCTCAAGAAAAAAAGTGAGGAGGAGGGGGGGGGGGGGGGGTGAGAAGCGAACAAGAGCCTGGAAGGAAAGGCAAGGCAAGAAAAAAAAATACACTATAATAAAAAGCGGAAAAGGAAAAGCAACCCAAACGGTGCGTTGGATTCCAAATAGGGGTTGGGAATATGTGATACACTTGTTGGGTGTGAGGTTAAAGCATATTTGTAACGATCTTATTATTGGAGATTCTTTTCTTATCGTATCCAAACCTTGAGCCTAGCCTAACGCTTACAGATGAATAGAGTTCTCGTTGGTTCCATAGTTACCTTTATTTATTACGATTAGTGGAGAGGAATTTATCAACCTTAGCATATGAACTTCTACCCTCCATGCACGGGGACGAAGAGATCCTCTTCTTTGGAGTGGTCGAATGAGGATACGTGAAAAGGTAATTTCCAAGTTTTCGAGCTGTGTTTATGCTTTATATATTCTCTCATCTTTGTGTTTACATAAGAATTGTGGGATTAAGTTGGCATGTGCAACTCTAAGAAGTCTTTGGTATTCAAAATGAATATATACTTTAGAGTGCCTGTTATTACAACTTTTTTCTTGTGTATTCAGTTTTCAGTTTTTGAATAAAGGAGACTCAAACTCTTTTACGCTCTGTGGTTTTAGCACAGAAAAGGACACGGCAAGCATACCGGTCATCAAGTAGTATTTTGGATATAAGTCTAGATTATCGTACCCAAGGGAGCACAAGACAAGCAATTTCTGTCTAGAGTTGTTATTAAGCTAGTTCGTTTAGTAAATGGTTTTGGTTTTCAAACATTCAAATGTAAACAGTAATTCAAATGTAAGAAAGTACTCAAGCAAATCAGAAAGATGTTCGAATCAGAGGAAAAGGAAATATAAGGTATGAGTTCATAGAGACCATTTCAATGCATTGAATACTGATAAATGTTGTGAAATTGTAGAATTTTAGGGGCAACGAACTATCACTAAGCTAGTCTTAACTTCTCTCGAATGTTTCGGGCCCTGATGGAAACTAACCACCTAGTTATCCCGAATCTAAATGTAGGAAGTCCCAAAGCACTAAATTCTCCGACAATTTCTAGCTTTCAGTACGAAACCTATAGCTATTGCGATTGTGTTCATCTAGCTATCCCTAGTCTAGATTTAAACCCAACTTATATATGATTTTAGACCAATTGTAATCCTCATCTCCCGAGTGTTTGATTTCAATTCCTATCATCTATCAAGCCTACAAGGGAGATAGAGCACTAAATACGAATCAAACATAAACCCTAAATTCAAATCAAGCATCACATTATCCATGGGTCTCGAGGTAGGGTTGGAGATGAACCAACTCGCAGCGGAAAATCAATGAAAACCAACAGACGATTAAAACCATGAAACAACTAACAAAGAATGGATTCACAAGAGATAAATTCAGCATTATTTCTTACTAAACCAAGAACACCGGGTAACGAATGATTGACTTGAGTCTCCAAGACGTCTACGTATCCACATGGGAATCAAAGCCACGTAGTTCTTCTCTTTGAGGACTCAAGAACACAAAAATGGAGGTGGGAGCTTGCCTTGGCCGAAATTGCAAGGGAGAGGAGGGAGAAGTTGTGTTTCCTATTCTTGTCTTGTGGTTTTTATGTTGAAAAAAGATGACTTAAACATAACAAACTCCATCAGCTTGTCAAACTAAAAGCATGTGTCACGCCCCAAATCCGGTTTTGACCGGACTCGAGACGTGACCTGAGTTGAAATAAATAGAAATCATAAACGATAGATAAAAGTTCCAAAATCTCATACAAACTCCGTCAAAGTCGACACATAAGTAAATAGTTTAAAAACATCGTGAGTCACAGCTCAACATAGATGGTCAAATAAAGGATGTTCAATACATGAGACCAACATAACTCTAGTAAAAACCCAAAGAAGTCCAAAAGCTCCCGAGCCTCGACTTTCCTAGACATCCGGTACTCCTGTAAAACAGTTAGAAACCAAAGGGGATGAGCTTACGCTCAGTAGGAAAAACCTTAATAACTCGACCCTTAAGTCAAAGATAAACTGCTTACAAATGTAACCCGAACAACAAGGCAATACGATAATTAAGGAAGTAATAAAGAATCAGAAATAATTACAATAACGATGATAGTATCCAAGTAACAGTGACATAAATAAGTTTATAATAAATATTTTAACGGACCAATAAAAGTAAACTGGGAAATATCAGTATCTTGCCAACCACTTGCTTTCTCAAGCCTCCGATCCGTGGATAGATTCTGGGATCACCAGAGTATCCACATCACATCAGATTTTTCCTCGGTCCCGAGGAGGTACATGCATCGGGGCACCGAAACCAATTCGGAAATGCCACCTAAGGACCATACGCCATAGGGGACCAAGTAGTGCTCCACTGGGACGCAGTTCCTTGGGGTGAAACCATAAGTAATCCTTTCCCCGCAGGGTAAACCGTCCAATTGCCTGCAGGCCCAATAACCAATGCCCCGTAGGGTCCAATAACCAATTGCCCGCAGGCCCAATAACCAATGCCCCGTAGGGTCCAATAATCAATAAATATCCCGCAGGATCTGCCAATAATAAATTCTCGTAATATCCAGTAATCAATGCCCCCAGGCTCCAATACTCAGTCAATATCTCACTGTATCTGTCCAACTCCAACCACCACAACGGCACCGGATTACCCCCCCCCGGTGTAGTACCGAACCAAGCAACAAGCAAGCAAACATACATTTCAAGAATAAGAATAAGGGAAACATACAATAACACGTCCATCAACCAACACTCATCGAATCACACTTTCACCACAATGCACCAAAGGCATTCACTTAATCCTCAATCATAGAAGTACACACGTTCATCAATACATACCACACGGGATTCATACCCACAATTACCCTTACCTGTCACGAACCATCGGTACATCGATCACCTGATTGTACCCCCTGGGCACAACCAGTCATACTCGATCATCCGTTCAATCAACAATTATATCAACACAATCATTCAACCAAGTACGCATTCAACCAATCAATCAACGAGTGAACGATCAATTAGGTATTCAATCATACAAGCTAATCTAGTTTCATAAGACCCTGAAGTTAACCTAGTAATTAGCAACCAAGCATGTGAACCTAGCACACAACTAATCCGAGAGCTCTTCACAGCCTCTCTACCAGTAAATCAATTTCCCAAGCATTGAAAGCAAACTTCACTAATCGTCCTCATCCTAAGCATGCATACTAGACTCATCCAATTATTAGTAATTGAAACACGATTATTCTAGTTATTCGCATCCTATAGGCAATTCTAGGACCTTTCCGATTTTATTATCCTAATCATGCATACTAAGCGTTAATTAAGAAATTAAGACTTTCCCTACCTGGTGGTCTTCCTCTAATAAAACTCTGATGAAAAGCTCGAGTGATCACAACTCCGTTCTTCACACGGGTTCCGGCGTGATCTTCGTTCTTCTAGCTCGGGTCCAAGCCCTTGATCTCGGGCAAAGTCCCGTCTAGGTTTGACAAATAAAACGTCTAATCAAAACCAGAATTTGTCCAAAGGTCCATTGAATAGTCCAATTTTTAAATCGAATACATACTTAATTAATTAATTAAGTTCTGCCCGACCCGGGTCCGACCCGGATCCAGGCCCCAACGGACCCAGATCCAGATCCGACTGACCCGGATCCGGAACCTAGCTTGACCCGGTTCTGACCTGATTCAGGTCTAACCTGGGCTTGACTGAAGTCAAGGCCCGTCCTTGAGTTGGGCCGAGGCCCGCTTTCCTTGCTGGCCCAAGCTCTGGTGTGCCCTGGTCTGACTGACCCCGAGATGGAGTGCGACGGCGAGAGGGTTTGGTGCAGCTCTCCGGCGATGGCGACGGCGACGGCGAGGAGCTCGAGGGAACCGTGCGACGCCGGGAGTGACAGCCGTGACAGGGAGAGGACGTCGTGAGCTCCGACACGCTGTCACGGATCCACACCGAGCACGAAGGGTTCGGGTCGTGTTCTCCGACGAGGGTTCATCCTCAAATACGACGGCGGACGGTGGCTGAGAACTGGAGAAGGGAGAGGAAGGCCGGAGACACCTCGCTCACCTCGGGTAGGCTTCCTTGACGCCGTAGGGGAGTGAACTGAGCTCGGACGAAGAGGACAACTCGAGACCTTCGGTGGCAAAGGCAAGCTAGATCTGTCGCCAATCGCGTCTCGCTGGCGGGGTTCCGTTCCTGACACGGACGACGACGGCTTCAGCGCTTCCTCGTGTCCCGGCAGTGGTCTGCTTCGCGTCCGGCAATGGTCGCCGGCGTGGTAGCTCTGCAGACACGAGAGGGAGAAGAAGCTGAGAGCTTCGAGAGAGAGAGAGGGGCTCCTCGGGTTGTGCGCACACTGAAGAGTGAACAGTGCAGTAGCTAGGGTTAGCACAACCAGCTTGGGTTTGGGCCCGGTATCCAGACTGGGCTTGCGCACTCTCTGGGCTTGGCCCGATTGGCTGACCCCAAACAGCTCTTCTTCCTTCTCTTGTTTTTTTCTTTTTCTTTTAAACCAAAACACAAGGTTGCACTTTCCTACCCCAACGTTTTGATTTCACAAAAGCCTTTTAGAAATAAATGGGGTTTTACAGCATGAGACAAGTATAGTGACAAGTAAGGTGTAAAAAGGACAAAGTATGGCTAGACAAGATGGGGTTAGGTGGTGAATCACCAATTCCTTAATCCTTGTCTTGCTAACTTAGTACTAATTAATCAAGACTTGATTAATTAGTTCCATGGGCCTTGGTTGCATAGGACTTTCATGTGCCTTTTGGAATATAGCATGTGTCCATTTCCAACGAGGTCCCGTGATTCGCTCATCGCCTCCAAGGGCCGTCATCCTTATTATTCTCAATCATTGTTCCTTGATACGTGAGATGACTGAATATATGATACCCGGTATCATGTGCATGACCATGCTATTCTTTCAGTCACTCTCGATCAAGTGGCCGAGAACCGATATCTTTCCCATACCGTAGTATGAGGGATAAATCCCTTAGCTGTCTTTCGTGTCACTCATGCAGTCCGCCCCCAAGCCAATCCTGGCCATTATGGAAGCCCTGTTACGAACAACGTTAGGCTCAGGTCAAACTCATTTGTTTACTGCATAACGATCATAAAGACTCCTTGGTCTAAGGATACATGACAAGCTACGACAATGAATATGTTCACGACTTGATCTATGGCACATATTCATGTCAGGTCGTCCAATATCATGTCCCACATGATATATATGATCAGACTCCGGAATCTCATTCCAATGACTAACAGAACGTAAGCCATAAAGTGCCATCTTTCATACTAGTCGCTTCTAGTGAAGCTTTGTTGACTAGGGACTCATCGAGTGTGATCTATCTCGATCTATGGTTCTATTCGCATTGTGGGCATAGATCAGAGCACCGATCGATATAATACTCCAACACATAAGTAATATAAAGCCGCTTTAATTTTATTGCTAACGATGATATACATATTTGGACATTTAGGATTGAAATACGGGCACTAAGACTAACAATCTCCCACTTTCCCTAGTTCCAATCTAAACTCCAATATGTCCCTATCGACTTTACATGTCTAACATGTTTAGGCAGCGACAATGACTTAGTCAAAGGGTTGGCTATGTTATCATCTGTTGCAATATATATTATCTTCACTTCACCTCGGTTCAGTATTTCTCTGATGAGGTGGATACGCCGCAGTACATGTTTGGATTTGTTATGCTATATGGGCTTTTAGCTTGCGCAATGACCTTGTGTTGTCGCAAAATAGATTCAACGGGCTAGATGGGTTTTACTTACACCCAACCCTGCCGTGAATTTCCAAATCCACATAGCCTCCTTAGCTTTCTCTACAGCATCCATGTACTTGGCCTCTGTCGTAGATTCTGCGACGGTATCTTGCTTTACGCTTTCCCAGCTAAAGCTCCGCCATTCAGCGTAAACACATATCCTGACTGACTTCTAAAATCATCTGGATTTTTCTTGGAAAACTAGTGTCTATTCATCCTTCGACGACTAGTTCAGCATCATCTTTCCCTCGGGTTAGACTGATGTCTACTGGTACAACATAAGGCTTACGATACGTCCGGTCTCGTACATATCATGGCATATATGATCGATCCTGCCCCCAGGCGCATGCGATTCTCATCATCCTTTTCAGCTCATCAGGTGTCTTAGTACACTGAGTCTTGCTAAGATGAATGCCATGACTAGTGGGTAAGAGTCCTTTCTTTGAATCGAGCATTGAGAACCTACTCAATGCCTTGTTCACATAGGTTCCCTGACTTAAATCCAAAACCCTCTTGGTGCAATCTCTACATACCTTAATCCTTGAGATAAAAGAAGCATCGCCTAAGTCCTTTATTGAAAAATACTTCCTCAACCAAGCTTTAGTCTCGTGCAAGGTTGGGATGTCGTTTTCAATGAGAAACAGAAAGGTAATCTTGCTCCCACTAGCCTTCTTATAAATGCAAGATTCATCCTCGTTATTGATTAAGTCAAATCCAATTACAGCTTCATCAAAACGAAGGATCCAAATCCGAGAAGTTTGTTTCAATCCATAAATGGATTTCAACAACTTATAAATCTTTCCCTTATTCTTCGGATCGTCAAAACCTTTGGGCCAAGACATATAAACGTACTAAGTCAAATTTACATTTAGGAAAGCGGTTTTGACATCCACTTGCCATATCTCGTAATTATGATACGCAATTATGTCAAGAAGAATTTGGATCGATTTTGACCATAGCCACTAAGGAGAAGGTTTCCTCATAGTCAATCCATTGGATCTGCCTATAACCTTTCGCCACCAGTCGACCTTTGTAGGTCAGAGGGTTGCTGTCCATGCCCATCTTCACCTTGAAGATCCATTTGCATCCGATGGTCCTCACACCATTGATGGGATCAACCAGTTCCCAGACTTGGTTGTCCGACATGGATTGCATTTCCTCCCTCATGGCTCCCAGCCATAACTCGGAGTCGGGCCCATCCACGACTTCCTGAAAGGTGACTGGATCATCGTGATCCACCATGACTTCATTGTCACCTCCGGATACCATATCTTGGAGGTGGACGACTGATCCTTTCATATCGCCTTGGACCTTCCAGAATTATAACTGGAATAGGTTCGTACTCTACGACAATCTCTGGCTTCCTTTCTACTAGGTTGTCAATTGTTTTAGACAGATCTGTACCATCCTGAATTTCTTTGAGATGCACAGTCCTCCCAATGACGTCTTTGGAAACAAAACTCCTTTTCCATAAAGACCCCACCCCAAGCAACAAACACCATGTTCTCACTGGGTTTGTAGAAGTAGTATCCCCTTGTTGCTTTGGGATACCACACGAAGGTGCATATCTCAAATCTTGGTTCGAGCTTAGTCGAAACCAAATGTTTCACAGCCTCGCAACCGCAAATCTTTAGGAAGGATAAATCGGGCATCTTCCCATGCCATTTCCAAAATGGTGTCCCTTCCACCGACTTCGTTAGAGCCCGATTCACTATGAATGCAGTCGTCTCTAGAGCATAACCCTAGAAAGAGATTGGGAGATCAGTCCAACTGATCATGGATCGGACCATATCCAATAAAGTCTGATTTCTCCGCTCGGACACAACATTCAACTACGGTGTTCCGGTAGGAGTCCATTCTGAACAGATCCCGCTCTCCACCAGATGATCTAAAAACTCTATGGTTAAGTATTTTCCACCTCGATCCAATCGAAGTGTCTTAATACTTTTCCCGAGCCGGTTTTCTACTTCAGTCTTGCATTCTTTGAATTTATCAAAAGCTTCAGACTTATGTCTTACTGAACAGACATAACCATATCTACTATAATCGTTAGTAAATGTGATGAAGTAGCTAAAACCCCTATTGGCCAGCGAACCTATTGGTCCACACACATTAGAGTGTATCGGCCCCAATAATTCACCCGCCCTTTCACCACGACCGATAAAGGGAGCTTTAGTCATTTTGCCCATCAAGAAAGCCTTGTACCTTTGAAGTACTGATGGCGCTTCTTGTTTATGCGGCCCAAATGACAGTGCCATAACAGAGTTAGATTTAAATCATTGGATTTAGACCTCTTGGTATTAACATAATATATAGAACTTGAGGCATTGTTACCCATATCTAATATGTACAATGCTCCAATCAAGTTAGTACTAGCATAAAACATATCATTGCATTGAACATTGAAAACTCCATTTCCAATATTAACATTATATCATTCCTTGTCAAACACGGATACAGATATAATATTCCTACTTAAAGTAGGTATGAAATATACGTTAAACAATACTAAGACAAGGCCACTTAGCAAATCAAGACTCATGAATCCTACAACAGTTTCCACAACTCTGAGGTCCACTTCGTGCTTTCCAAACCTCTCCTACTTTCAGCCACTATATGTTAGTGCATGTGTGAGATTCAGTCCTGGTATCTAATACCCATGAATATTTGGAAGTAGAGAGATGTAGCTCTATAGAGTTAATACCAGATGAAGGCACGGTCCCACCGCCATTCTTCAAATCATCCAGGTTATCTGATGAAGGCGCAATCCCACTGCCCTTCTGCAGATCAGCCGTGAACTTCCTATAATCTCGGTTCCAATGACCAGGATGTTGGCAATAGAAGTAGACATTCTCAAGTGTCTCATATTTCCCGCCAAGTGCGCATGGGCCCCGCCCTTGCCACTTCTAATTCCCCTGTTGACCATCAGAATATCCTTGGATCCCAGATCCATGATATATTCTTCTCAGCAGTTAATGACACTTCATGTAACTCTGATATGGTCTTAGAGACAGCCTTGTCAAGGACATATTCTTTGCGTTCAGACTTGAGGACTATCCTCAAAATTCTGTACCAGTCCAAATAGTTTGTCCCATTTAGCTTGACCATGTCAAGAATGGTTTTTAATGACAAACTATTAACGTTCGCTGAATTTGCCATTTGATCTACAACAAATAAAATTCAATCAGTAAACTGAATAAATTTTATGAAGATCAAGCTTAAACACCCACAATCAATTCTATACCTTTAGAATCTAAAACCAAGATCCTTGATTCGCTCGATCAAGCTGAACGAAGGCTCACCACTCAATCGAGCTATGTAGGTAGGACCCCGTCCATTCACATCCAATGTGACTCTTCGCTAGGGTATGTACTTAAGTACACGACTTACCCTATCTAATACCCTAGCTGAGAATCGTAGTCGGGTCCACCAATTTTCAAATATGACCCGTCATTATGTAGGTGCTCCGCTAAGGAGCACGACACCCACATATGTCGTCCAAACCTACTACCCGCTTTCCCATGGATGCTCCGTTAAGGCGCACGACACCCATAGGACGGGGAGGTAGTAACGTGTTGATAATTGGGAGGTATCAGACATGACCCGTTTTTACTTGTCCGGTTGTGTTTAAAACTTTTGGCACATCCTAGATGCGATGAGCACATCAACTACATTCCAAATGTAATGATGCCTCCAATTACATCCAATGTAATTCTTCCTTCGAACCCGTCAGCTACATCCAATGTAATCACGGTTCTAAGGGCTCACAAACAAGGATTAAAATTCCAATTTTATCTTTGCATGTGAGGTGATATGCTCGGTAAATAAAGTTAAAACATGCAATTCTAAAACACATATAATTAATCATGCATAAAATAAACAAAGCATAAAGCGATAATATGCACATAATAGCGCCCTAAACTAACTCCCACTAGCTTCTTGAGCTCCATCGACTCCAAGCCGATGCCAACACCTGAAAAGCCCCCAAATGACCTTTTCGCCTTTTCTTCGTCTTAAGAAAAAAAATACAATTGAATACACGACTCGCAGGTCAGGAATAAATAAATATTACAAATAAGTGGTTCGACGACCACACCTTGAAAGAATAATTACACGTTAACTCTAACGGCTCGCAGGCCGTGAAAAGCGATAAATAATTAAAACGAGCTTGGGGCTATAATGTGCACCATTCCAACATCACATCACACATCGTGTTATCAAACAAGCATGTTATCAAACATAATGTGATTTTCCGGTTTTAATTAATAGCCAAGTTTCAAAATATTTTGATGCTCGGTTTATCGAAACCGTTCAAAAATGAAACTTTTGAACATTTGATTTTCGAGTTTGTCAAGACGGTTCCAAACTCGTCATGACTAAAAAAACGGTTTGGCCCGGCATATCGACCATCCAATGGTCATGCTTGGCCTAACTAAGTCCAACGGAGCCCCGTTTGGTCCCTGTTTTGGCTCCCCGAGAGTCCCGCTCCCGAGACTCGAAAAATCAAACTTTTTCAAAAATTAATTTTACATGAATTAAATCCATAAACAAGAATTTAAAACATGTTATCAAACAATTTGGTAAATCAACATGCCAAAAACGAAATTTTCAAGCAAAACCGAAACTTTCAACACCGTCTTGTGAATCCCGAAGGTAGCACGGCTCTGATACCACTGTTTGGTCTCGAGGTAGGGTTGGAGATGAACCAACTCGCAACGGAAAATCAATGAAAACCAAGAGACGATTAAAACCATGAAACAACTAACAAAGAATGGATTCACAAGAGAAAAATTCAGCACTATTTCTTACCAAAACAAGAACACCGGGTAACGAATGATTGACTTGAGTCTCCAAGACACCTACGTATCCACATGGGAATCAAAGCCACGTAGTTCTTCTCTTTGAGGACTCAAGAACACAAAAACGGAGGTGGGAGCTTGCCTTGGCCGAAATTGGAAGGGAGAGGAGGGAGAAGTTGTTTTCCTATTCTTGTCTTGTGACGCAAGCAGAGCGGCGACAATGGCATATCGCAGATGTCCGCGTCTCAGCATCGTGAGCATCGCGGTAACCTATCTTCGTATTCTGCTTTACCAAATTTTTTTGGGCCTTGGAAAGTTGTGTCGTGCCCCTATCCAACTCAAGCTGCGTGGCCCGGTTCGTTTGCTCACCCACGGGCTCCTTGGCCTGGTTCTCTTGGCCCAGTTATTTCCTCCTCCAGCGGTAGCACCGCGTCACAGAACGCGCATCAGCAGACTCCTTCGCATGGCCTGCTCAGCCCATTCCGTGGCCCGCGTGGTCAGGGCCCACCTCAGCACCAGAACGCAGCCTAATCCTATTTCAGCAGTGGTCCAGCATCTAGAGCTCCTTCCTCCACCTATGGGAATGAGAACAAAATCCCCACTAATATTGATGCCGCTTTCAACTCTATGACGTTAAATCCACCCGATCAATGGTACATGGATTCAGGTGCGACCTCCCATATGACCTCACACTCAGGTGGTCTTCGTTCTTATTTTAATTCAAACTCTAATCGTCATGTTGGGGTAGGTAACGGTAATCATATTCCAATTGTGGGTCATGGTAGTGCATCTTTGACACCCGACCATCCTTCTCTTACCCTAAATGATGTTATTCATGCTCCCAACATTATTAAGAATCTTATTTCGGTACGCCGTTTTGTCACTGATAATAATGTGTCTGTGGAATTTGATTTGTTTGGTTTCTCTGTGAAGGACTTCCCGACGGGGAAATCTATGCTGAGATGTGATAGCTCAGGAGATCTTTATCCTGTGTCTTCGATGTCTTCCTCCTTTCAAGGTGCAACGTCTTCTTTTTTGGCTTCCTCTCCGTCTATCTGGCATTCGTGTTTGGGTCACCCTGGTGCTCCGGTCTTTGATGCTCTTCGGCGTAATAATCTGGTCTATTGCGGATCGCATTCTAGTTGTTATCAGTCTTGTGCACTTGGGAAAAACATTATATTGCCTTTTCAATTATCTCGTTCATGTACTTTTTCTCCTTTTGACATTGTTCATGGGGACTTATGGACTTCCCCGGTTTTAAGTTCTGAAGGACACCGTTATTATTTATTATTGGTGGATGATTTTACTAATTTTGTTTGGACTTTCCCGTTGCATGCTAAATCACAAGTTTATTCTGTTTCCAAATCTTTTCACTCTTATGGTCGTACTCAGTTTGGGATTTCCATCAAAGCGCTCCAATGTGACAACAGGAAGGAGTTCGACAATGGATCACTTTAGAAACTTTGCTCGGATTTTGGCATGATCTTCCGTTTTTCTTGCCCGTACATATCTCCTCAAAATGGACGTGCAGAACGTAAATTTCGTACTATAAATAACATAATTCGTACAAAACTGGTACACTCGTCAGTCCCTCCTAATTTCTGGCATTTCGCTTTGTCCATGTCTACGTATCTGCATGATATTCTTCCATCTAAGTCCCTTAATTTCGTTACTCCCACACATTGTTTATTCTCTCGCATTCCGTCGTATGATCACTTACGTATATTTGGGTACACGTGTTTTCCTCTTCTTCCTGCTGTTTCGATTCACAAACTGCATGCTCGATCTGTTCTATGTGTCTTCTTGGGTTATCCATCTTAGCATCGTGGATTCATCTGTTTTGACCCGACGGCGAATCGCATCATTATTTCACGATATGTTATCTTTGATGAAACGTTATTTCCTTTTGCTACTACACCCTCCTCACCTACTGCATATGATTTTTTGGACCTATCTACCCCTCTGTTTTCATCAACACATTGCCCCAACCTTCATATCACACCTTCTGGACCAGTACCTCCATCCCCATCGGTACCCATACCTCCTCCTTCACCCTTATCCATGGAGTCATCCCCTACTTTGACCACTCCTCCATCTGATCGACCTATGCCCGACGTGCCTACTGCTCCTCCTCCACCCATTCATCCTATGCAAACTCGATCCCATTCATGCATTGTCAAACATCGTACACTATTTAACCTCACTACCTCTACCTCTCCATCCCCATTCCCCAGTTCCCAAATCTACCAAAGATACTCTCTCTGATCCACATTGGCGCCGTGCCATGCGTGACGAGTACGATGCTTTGATTAAGAATAATACATGAGAGGTTGTACCTCGTCCTCGTACTGCTAATATTGTTAGATCTATGTGGATTTTTCATCATAAAGTTCGTTCTGACGGTTCTTTTGAGCGTTATAAAGCTCGTCTTGTAGGTGATGGAAGTTCTCAATAGGTTGGAGTGGATTGCATTGAGACATTTAGCCCTGTGGTTAAACCGGCTACCATCCGGACTGTTTTGAGTATTGTGCTATCAAGATCCTGGACCATTCACCTACTGGACGTCAAGTATGCATTTCTTCATGGTGATCTGACTGAAACTGTCTATATGCATCAGCCGTAAGGATTTTGCAGTAATACTCATCCAGACTATGTTTGTCTTCTCCGCCGGTCTCTCTATGGTCTTAAGCAGGCTCCCCGGGCATGGTATCAACGGTTCACTGATTATGTTGCCACTATCGGGTTTTCACACAACAAGACAGATCATTCTATGTTTATATATCGTCGAGGATCTGACACGGCATTTCTTCTCCTCTACGTGGATGACATTATTCTCACTACCTCGAGTGACTCGCTTCGCCTTTCCATCATGAAGCTATTAGCCTCCGAGTTTTCCATGACGGATCTTGGTCCTCTGTCTTACTTTCTGGGCATCGCGGTCACTCGTCATCCAGATGGTCTCTTCCTATCTCAACATTATCCATAAATGTCCAACATTATCCGACGCGATCAATCCCAAGACTCCAAGCCTTGTCTTGATCCGTAAAGTCCTATTCACTTATGGGCACATGACCCAAAACTCAGTTTTGGTCATGTCCCGAGACAACTCCCTTTTGGCCATTCTCCATAAATGTGTCAATGAGTTTCACCCTCCGGTGTGACCCTTAAGTTTATGCATGTCAATAGATCAACGTAAAATCTCATTTTACTTGATCCTATTTAAGTGGCAACTAACGATACTTTAGTATTGCCTGACCCTACATAACGAATCGACCTTGTCGATTCTAACCTTTCCGTCGTCCATGTCATTATCCTTTTATCTCCGATATCCCGATTGAGATAAGGCATAGAGCCGTCATCCTTATTATTCTCAATCACTGTTCCTTGATACGTGAGATGACTGAATATATGATACCCGGTATCATGTGCATGGCCATGCTATTCTTTCAGTCACTCTCGATCAAGTGGCCGAGAACCAATATCTTTCCCATACCCTAGTATGAGGGATAAATCCCTTAGCTGTCTTTCGTGTCACTCATGCAGTCCATCCCCAAGCCAATCCTGGCCATTATGGAAGCCATGTTACGGACAACGTTAGGCTCAGGTTAAGCTCAGTTGTTTACTGCATAGCGATCACAATAACTCCTTGGTCTAAGGATACATGACAAGCTACGACAATGAATATGTTCATGACTTGATCTCTGGCACATATTCATGTCGGGTCGTCCAATATCATGTCCCACATGATATCTATGATCAGACTCCGGAATCCCATTCCAATGACTAACAGAACGTAAGCCATAAAGAGCCATCTTTCATACTAGTCACTTCTAATGAAGCTTTGTTGACTAGGGACCCATCGAGTGTGATCTATCTCGATTTATGGTTCTATTCGCATTGTGAGCATAGATCAGAGCACACATCGATATATTACTCCAACACATAAGTAATATAAAACCGCTTTAACTTTATTGCTAAAGATGATATATACATTTGGACATTTAGTATTGAACTACGGGCACTAAGACTAACAATTCAACACATTGTAAATCAAATCTCTAATCCCCCATAACCTTAGATTATGGGGTTTAGTTGTTCATGGAGGAAGAAGAAGAAGAAGAAGAAGAAGACATGGATGAACTCAAATAAGAAAACTTCATATTGAGAAAGTGTAGAGGATCACAATACCAAATTAAGGTTACAATATGTTCTTTAATGTCTCAATGTTTCAATCTCAAATCTCTCCCCTCTCCTACTCTCTTACTTTCTCCCAAATACAGGTATTTCTCTTTAATTTTCTATTTAAAGGAACGAACAACAGAGATGGAAAATAAGCCCAGACGTGCGTCGCGGACTGCTCGGCGGTTCGGGCTTGAATCCCCGGCAGACTATGCCGTGGTGTGAGTCGCAAAGGGCAACAAGAGACGGGGAGCTCGTGGGCGGACAGTCAACGTGCCCGCAACGGACTGGGCCGGTGTCTGGGCTTGAGTACACGACGGGTTGATGGGCGGACTGACTTTGAGCCAGCTGTGGGTTGGAGGACTTTTCGTCTTTAGATTCGGCCTAAACCAGAATGTAGATCTCTGAATTCCCTTCGATTTGATATATTATTATAGTGAGGCAATCTGAGTTCGGATGAGAAAGTTATGCCTTTCGCAAGATTAGCCAGCCTCCAAAACTATTTAAAACAATTTTTCCTCCATTTTAACTGTTTTCGATCCACAGACCTACAATCCACCAAAAACATAAAATTACATAAATAGTAGAGAATGTGTTAGAAGTGGGGCTAAAATTCCATTTAAACTCGATAAAATGTGGCTTTTTAGGTGCTAAGATACACCCGCATCACTCCTCCTATAGGGGTGAACCGCGAGGTTCAAATGGTACTATCTATATTGTCTATGTTTATGGTTTTCTCAGGACGAGAAAAGTATAAACTGTGGGTTTTGATGCGTGTTCATTTTACACTCTTTTTAGAGTGCTTTGACCTCCATTTATGACTATTTTAGTTCCATTTCAAAAAAAAACTTTTCTTTTGTATTGCGTATTTTGTCTCTTTATAGTTTTGTAGGTCTTCGAAGCAAAAAAGGGATAAAATGGGCGATATTCGGTTCTAAGGAGTATTATAGCCTAATTGATCTTCAAGGGGTCATAACTTACTCATACGAAATTGTATTTTCTCCCGTAAGATATCAAAACAAAGGTAATTAGAATGTCTACAACTTTTTTTTTGTACCCGATCGAATAACCATTGGGTGCCATTGTATCCGACCACTCTTTTTGTCGAGTACCACACCCAGTAAGAGTTCTAATAGTTCTCTTTGATAATCCAGAGATCGTAACTTCCTTATGCGAACTTGGATTTCTCCCGTAAGAGATCAAATCGAATGGAATTTAGAGATATACAACTTTGGTATTCTATCTGAATGAATGGGCCATTGTGTACCACCATACACGACCGGCTATGTAACGAGTATGGGGCTTGAATACGATTTTTAAGGGTATCTTCTAGACTGTTTCCACCATTTTGACACCTCTTTCATTGAGATAAATAAAGGGAAGAATGGAGAACATGATGGAAGGAATTATGCACAAAATTAGGAGCCAAACTATAGTATGAACGCATTGCTTTTAGGATTACGAAAGTGGGCACATTTTGGGAGAAGAAATCACGCGACAAGTTTCTGAAGCCATTTGAATAACTAGAGAAACATCTTGTAGAGAGGAAATTAGTAATATTCGGGAGTTGAGATAAATTATTGGAGAAAGTGTAAGAATTCCATTCCATCAATCCAAAAAAGTTGTTTTCACCATTTCAGGTATTTCAGTATCTCGTTTCTTGTATTTGTATGTTTATAATTTGCCTGACAACCATATTTTGTGCATATATCTCAATTATGAGGAGTTGTAGTTAGTAACAGTGTTCGTTTATACATTGAATGAATATTTGTGTTGTTGCATGTTGAAAGTTAGGTAAGATTTATTGTACGTACTTTCCCTTAAATATCAGGTTGCATATTGATAGCCGATACTTAGCCTAGATACATTTTCACTTAAATACCAGGAAAAGACATTGAATCTCTTAAAGGTGATATACAAGTATGGGATGCTCTGATAGAAGTGAGACCTCTGGTACCAGATGAGATTGCATCTAGATCCCTCTGCAAGGCTAAGTTGATTCAAAAACTCAAGTTACAAGCCAAGTTATGGTGTCAAAAGGCTAGATTGAGGTGGACCAAAGAAGGAGACAGATGTTCAAAAAATTTCCACTTGGTTGCCAATTTTAACCATCTCAGGAAACAAATCACCTTCATTATTGAGGAGGGACTCACCCTTTCCTCTCACAGCTTGATCAAAGGTGCTGCCAAGAGTCACTTTCAGAAAAGATTTCTCAACAATTCTGATGTTTGTGTGGATCTCTCCTCCCTGCCTTTCACCTCTCTCACTATAATTCAAGCCCAGGAATTAGAAAAGAACTTCTCTGTGGAAGAAGTGTGGCTGGCTATTAAATCTTGCAATGGGGACAAGTCTCCTGGACCAGATGTATTTACTATGAAGTTTTACCAAGTCTGTTGGAATTTTCTTAAAGAAGACATTATGAATTTTATGCACTACTTTGCTCAGAAAGGGAACCTTGGAAAAGGGATTAATTCCTCTTTTATCACTCTCATCCCCAAAATGGGTTCCCCACAACAATTTGATGATTTTAGGCCCATAAGTCTCATCTCAAGTTCCTACAAGATCATATCCAAGGTGTTGGCTGCCAGGTTGAAAAAGGTTATGGATTTTTTGGTACATGATGTACAATCAGGATTCATTTCAGGAAGACAAATTCTGGATGGGATATTAATTGCCACTGAATTAATTCACTATATCAAACATACCAAGAAGGAGGTCATTATTCTGAAGGTGGACTTTGAAAAGGCATATGATCATATTCATTGGGGAGCCCTTCTTAAAATTTTATAAGTCATGGGCTTTGGCTCTCTGTGGATTGATTGGATATCTGAATGCATTAAGGCTTGGTCATCAGTGCTCATTAATGGATCTCCTTCTGCTAATTTCCCATTACTCAGATGCTTGAGACAAGGTTGTTCACTTTCACCTTTGCTATTTTCTCTTGTGGCTGAATCACTGCATCAACTGATGACCAAAGGAATTAATTCTGGAATGTTTAATGGCATTAGATGTAATGACCAGGGTCCAGTTATCTCTCATCTGCAATTTGCAGATGATACACTGATATTTATTGAGGCTAAGTCTTTTGGGGGAAGGATCACTCTAATCAAGTCCTCTCTTAGTTTTCTTCCCTTATATTATATGTCTCTCTTTAGAGCTCCTAAAGGTGTGATCAAGGAAATGGAGGCTTGGCAGAGGAGATTTTTATGGAATGGGACTATCTCTAAAAAAGTTCTTCATAGGGTCAAGTGGAACCTGATTTACAAACCTAAGAAGGAGGGGGGGTTAGGAATAAAAAATTTGCACATTATGAACAAGGCTCTTCTTGCTAGATGGTGGTGGAGATTTGCCTTAGAAAAAGATTCAATATGGAAACAATTATTATGTGCTAAGTATGGTAGGGATGCCTCTGCTTGGGATTTAAGTAAGCTAATGATTCATGATGACAAATCCTTTCTCAGACATATTTCCTCATTACTGGATTGTCCTACCTTTGCTAATTCAGTTGGTGCTGTGGGATTGAATTGGACTGTGAATTCTGGTGATAAAGTCCTATTCTGGGAAGATATTTGGTTAATACAAATCCCTTTAAAATTTACTTTCCAGATATTATTCCATCTGAGCACACAGAAGAACACCTTGGTTTCTAAGTTTTGGATTGCTGAAGACTGGATACTTATTTTTAGGAGGGATTTGAGGGGCTGGGAATTGGATCTTTTTTCCCTCTTATGTGACCATCTGAATATCTTTCATCTCCAACCTGGAGAGGATGCTGTGGCTTGGAAATATGATCCTAAGGGTTTTTCTGTGCATAAAATGTATGAGTTATTGGATGCTAGAGTGGGAGAGAACCTGGATTGGCCTATCTTACTTTGGGCTCCTCTTTTACCCCCAAAAATTGCAGCCTTTGCCTGGTTACTTTGTATGAGGGCCATTCCTACAAAATGCTTTCTATTAGCCAGGGGAATCTATAATAACAATGTGTGGTGTCCATTCTGTGTTGAATAACCTGAGGAACTGGATCACCTGTTTCTCAATTGTCAACTGAGTAACACTATTTGGCTGCAATGTTTACACTGGTGGGGAATTTATACTGTCATACCAGACAACATACATCATTGGTTTTTTCTTGGAATGATTTATCTCCAGCTAGGGTGAGAAAACATTGGAGCCTCTTATTTTCTATAATCATTTGGAAGATCTGGTTATGCCGAAATGCAGTAATCTTCAGAGGAGAATCCCCCAATGCTCACATGGTTGTACAACAAATCCAAAGTCAGTCTTATCAAATTCTGTGGGCTCATTTCAAGAATGGTCAATCATTTTCTTTCCTCAACTGGTATAATGATCCCATTCTGAGCTTACTTAACCTGGGTTCCATTTGATTGAAATAGCCAACAGTGGTGGGGATTTGGGTTGGGGTTGGGCTGGGATGGGATGGACTGTGGTGAGGATAGTTTGGTGAGGATAGGTACCATTGTTGGGTTTTTTCTGTTTTGACAGTCCTTGGGTGTGTGAGGGTTCTCTTTTCTTTCTTTCTCTCCTTCCTTTTTATTTCTTCAGTGTGGGTAATTTTAGGTTGAGTGTTCTGTACAGTTTTGGATTGTTGTTGTCTTTCTTTTGAATCCTTTATCTCCTGGTGGTGACTGAAGTTTACCCCTTTTGGGGGTTCTGCATAATTACCTGCTTATTTGGCTTGCTGTTTTAACTACTCTACTCTTCTCAGCATTCTTGGGTTTGAAATTCCTACATAAAGGTTTGAAGAAGGAGTCACAGTTTGTTATGCATAACAAACTCTTTTGCTGCATAATGGTTGGGTGAGGTGTTTAGAGCTGCTACACTTTGGGGAGTAATGGTTTTATCTGAAGGTGTGATTGGGTGCTGATTTTCATCCATTTTGATCTGTTCTGGCTTGCCTTGTAAGGCAAGGATTGGTTCAAAATGAGGAAGTGTTAGTTTAAATGTCAATTGCTTAGTTTTGGTTGCCTTGCACGACAAGTCTTCTTTACTTTTGAACTCTTGCTTGTCAAGTATGTTTTGGAGGCATTCATGGCTCTCTTAGGTTGTAACAGATGAGGGACTACCCCTTGACCTTGTTTTCCATTTCGAAAACCTGGTTTTAATAAAAAACAAAAACTTGCTGATAAAAAAAAAACTTAAATACCAGGGTGCGTCTAAGTCTAACACCAACCATGTTGCGATAGTCGTTTCTTTTTGAATCTTGACCTAAAGTACGCTCACGGTTGTTCAATGTTATAACGTTAAATTCTATCTCACTACCCTAAACTCTTCGGATTCCATTTCCACTACCTCAAAAAATTGTTACCTCGCTACCCTAAAATTGAGTTTGTATCACTTTAGTACCCATCGTTAACTTTTCGTCCATTTTTGGACGGAAAATCGTCATGTGCCTGACACATGACCCAAAAAATTCTAAAAAATGTCGAAATTGCTCCTCAAATCATTCCCAAATCCTTCTAACTTATTCTATTTAATCAAACATAAATTGTTAGGAGGAAGAATTTGGGAATGATTTGAGGGGCAATTTCGATATTTTTTAGAACTATTTGGGTCATGTATTAGGCACATGACAATTTTCCGTCCAAAAATGGACGAAAAGTTAACGATGGGCACTAAAGTGATACAAACTCAATTTTAGGTTAACGAGGTGAGAAAAAAAACTAGGGTAGTGGAAATCGAATCAGAAAAGTTTAGGGTAGTGAGACGGAATTTACCCATGTTATAAACAACACTATTACGAAACTATAATCCTAGATTGCTTTTATCTTGATTTATAAACTCTCTACTTGAAAACACACTACAATTTATGCTAATATTTGTCTTTTATACACACAAATATAAAATCAATTTACTTCGAACGAGACATCTGAATAATGAAAAGGATAAAAAGTGTATGTCTATTTTCTCCTTGGGTACAATATTCAGACTTATCATCTGATTACTACTCGATGACCGGTCCACTTGTCGTGTACTCATTCCACGAGTAAAATTGTGGGGAGTTAGTAGGGACTTGTAAGAACCGCCCCCGGTCAACCCCAGTCGAACCGGTGATGTTTGGCAAAGTTTGACTTTCGACCGGAAAAGTCAACCGATGACTCCGGGAGTCGTTCGGGACCTTTCCGGGGCCCAAAAAGCTTAGCCGCCATCACGGTTAGCTTAGTTGGGCCATTTCCTTTCATTTGACTGTAATATTGGAAAAGTCAATTTTTGGTCAAACAAGAACTTTTTATCGACAAATCCTAATTAATTTGAGGTGCTGGATTTTCAACTAAGGACAAGTGGTCCCTACATGGAAACTAGTCCATGCTAACTTCGAGGGGAAGAAAGGAGGCCAAGATGACCCCTTTACCCCTCACAAGTGTCTTTAAGTGGATAAAAGCTAAAGGGCTTTTTGGACTTTACCACTTTTAGGTCTTTTAAAGGCAATGGGAGCAACCAATTCAGCCATACCTCACTAGTGCAGCCGAAAATACAAGGGAGAGAGAGCTAGGAGAGCCTCCATGAAAGCTTGGTGAAGAAGCAAGTGAAAGGGAGGAGCTTTGTGGGTGTTTTCTTCTCAAATCTTCACCCAAACCTTCTTTTCTTCATCTTCTCTTCATTCTAAAGGTAAATACACTATCACAATCTCCTTTCAATTCATTTATAGTCATGGGTTTTTGTGGGTTTTGCTTAAACTAGCTAGTTTTTGAGTTCTATGGTGTAGTTGATGTTTTAGTGAAGTGGATGATTGATTGGTGTTGAAAACATCGGTTTTTGGTTGTTTTTGGAGTTAATTTCTCTTGGACTTTTGTTGGTTTGATGAGTCCTATCATGGGTAGTGATGGATTGAAGTTAGATGACTGTTTTGGAGGTTTTGGATGACTGAAAATGGAGTTTTTGGACTATTTTTCGTGAAAAGGGAGCTGGAGGAAGAAGATGGACGAGTCTGCCCAGACCTGTCACAGATCCGTGGCGGGTACCATGACGGGAGACGTCACGGCATCGTGATGGAGGCCGTGACGGCACGCGTCACGGTTCCGTGACGTCATCCGTGACGGGTGGCCTCACGGATCCGTGACCCAATCCGTGGCAGACCTGTTTTGGGTCCTTTTTGGACGTTTTCATTAATTCCGATCTTGTTTTTGAACCGTTAGCTTGGGGGTTTTAATTTAGTTTCTTGCCTCTTAAACCTCCTTGTTTAGCCTTTAATTTTGGTGTTAATTGTGATCCAAGACCTTGATCTCGAGCTCGACGAAGGAGGAGGCCTTGGGAACCACGTGAGAAGACGAGGAGGAAGCTAGCCCGGACGTCAGCAGCTAGGAGTATTAAGCGTTGGAGAACTCAAGGTAGGGAAAAGTACTAAACCCCACTCTTAGTTTAAAGAATGCTAATAGCATGCCTATAGGATAATTAATAACCGCAAAGGTCCTAGTTTTCATATAGGATGTGATTCACTAGATTAGCCGCTTTCAATTATATTAATAACCGGAAGAGTCTAGGATGCATATAGGATGTGATTCACTTGTTTAATCGCTTTCATTACTTTGGGAAAATTGTCATGCTGGTAGAATGACCATGTCGAGCCTTAGGATTGCTTGTTGAATGTATTCATTGATGATTGTTCATCCTTAGTATCGATACATGTTTCGTCTTTAGGTTAATATAAGAGTCATATTAAACTAGATGAATTGTGATGATTGTAATGTGAATGGATGATCCGTGTTATGATTGATTGAGTGAATGCTTGAATGTGATGTGTTGTGCCTTGAGGTATGATCGGGTGAGTGATAGACCGATGGAACGTAGTTGGTAAGTCATGCCGGTAAGCGTGATTGATGTTATGAGTTCTATGTGACGTGTTGTGGTAATAATTTTGGGTTTGCTAAGCTGTGGTTGAACTATGACTTATGATGCGTGTTCTTCTCTTGTTGAGTGTTCCAAGAGGAGTTGTGTTCCGGTATGGTACCTACACCGAGGGAGTATGCCGGTGTGGGGTAGTACCTAGACCGATGGTTGTGTTCCGGTATGGTACCTACACCGAAGGAGTATGCCGGTGTGGGGTAGTACCTAGACCGATGGTTTGTGTTCCGGTATGGTACCTACACCGAGGGGGTATGCCGGTGTGGGGTAGTACCTAGACCGATGGTTTGTGTTCCGGTATGGTACCTACACCGAGGGGATATGCCGGTGTGAGGTAGTACCAAGACCGACGGTATTTTGTTTACCCCGATGGGAATTTGGGGAACACCGATGAGCATTCCGGTATTCGTGTTATTTGTGGTCTTATTCCGACGCCACGTGTTCCGGAGAGACTTGTTTCATCCCGATGATATGTGTCCCTTCGGGGATGTTTCCGGGAGGATATCTTGTTTCACCCCTATGATCTATGTCCCTTTGGAGACATTTCCGGGAGCCCCGATGATATGTGTTCCTTGTGGGAACATTTCCGGGAGTACCGATGATATGTGTCCCATCGCGACCGAGGGGCATTCCGATACGAGGTGTTGGTTTGTGTGTGGATCGAGGTCTTGTGGTTTAAATCATCTGTATTCCCGTACTTGTGTGTTCTTTAGTTGCTTCTATTAAAGACTAAACTGTCTCCCCTTTGATTTCCTGTTTATTGATCACTAAGATATTTTCCCCGTTAATCTCCAAGAGTCACGTTATATTAATTGTTGTAATTCTTGTTGCTCTTTACTGTTGGTGTCTTTGTTTAGTCGTATTAATCAGAACTTTTACTGGAAAAGCGGGGGTCCTTTTTACTTTACTACTTTTTCCTACTGAGCGTAAACTCACCCCCTTCGTGTTTAATGTTTTTACAGGTTTCATTGCTGAGTAGACTGTGCGGTTGATTCATGGCTTAGGAGCTTGAGGATGTGGGTTGTTGTGTAGTAGAGATGTACTGTTTACGCGCACTTTTGGAACAAACTATGTTTTCCTTTTCCGTTTCGGTTTGAGCTTTGACTCATACTTATCAGAACTGTTATTTGGAACTTAAAGATTGGAGTTGATTTCCAATTAAAATTTACTTTTATTATTACTTTACTATTATCCCTAGTTCATGTCTCGAGTCCGGTCAAAACTGGATTTGGGGCGTGACAGGACTACTAACATTACAGAGTAGGGCTAATAGTACCAAATTTTCTAGAGAGAGAAAATAAAAATTGGGAACTTTTAAAGGCTAATAACACTAGGGGTTATTCCGACCATGCACTCTCAAAGAAGAAGTGAGTAGGCTCAATGGGGAAATTGATCGAATCACCAAGTATGTCAAGATGATGAACTCAAGCACATACACGCTAGACACACTATTGTCTATTGGAAAACCAGCTAGAAATATGAATGGACTAGGCTATACCGATGAAACTTCAACCTCTCAAACTGTGTTTGTTCCTCAGAAAGATCTCTACCAGTCCACATCTGCTGAAAAACAGAAAGTTGATCACATTTCATAAACTACCGAGATAAATTTTTTTTAGCAACATCTTACTCGACATTGTATACAACATCCTGTAAGACATTCAGAGGTTCATCAATATCAACGCTATTCTAGTACCAAAGTTGGATCGTTATATGCAGGCAATCTCAAGAAATGTTGTAAAAATCCCCGCCTGGGGGCGCCTAGGCCCCGCCTAGGCGTTGAAATGGGTTCTGCCGACCCGATTTATCTTCCTAGGGCGCTCCAGGCCGTTTGGGCGGAATATGACCGATTAATCCCCTATTCGGCCGATTAGGCGTCGGGTCGGAGTTAAAAAAACAATTTCTAACCTTCTACAAACCAAGTGAAACCATAAAATTATGCTAGTTGATAGTCATACTTATTGATATTCTTTTAAGAATTGTATGATACTTTCAGTTTAGTAGAATATTTATGTTTTTATTATATTTGATGTTTGATATTATTAATATTTTATATATAGTATAATATAAATTTTGATAATATACAATAAAAAACAATAAAATAATTAACCGATTAATCCCCGCCTAGCGCCTAGGACCCCTTCCCGCCCGACTAACGCCTAACGTTTTTTACAACCTTGATCTCAAGAGATCACTGTGTGAATGTCATTTTTGTGGTAAGAAAGGTCATATAAGACGACATTGCTACCAACTCTATGGAACATCTTGTGTTCCATAGAGGAACCTCGTTCAGCCTTAGACCACTATGAAGCAAGAATGGAAAGTTAAAGGTGATCACTTTTGTGTTAATATGAAGCAAGAATGGAGAGTTAAGGGTGAAAGTTATCGTGCTAACATTGCTTATACCCCCCTCACTACATCCACCAAACAAGTTTGGTATTTTGACAATGGATCTTCAAGGCACATAAATGGTAATCGTAAATATATGACAAATGTCCATCCTTGTGTCGCTGGACATGTTACCTTTGGAGTTGGTGTCAAGGCAAGAGTCATTGGAAAGTGTCAATTGAAATTTTTGGGCATCAACTATCTCACCGAGGCATTACTTGTGGATGGACTCACTGCCAACCTGTTCAACATAAGTCAAATATGTGACTTAAATCTATCTTTAGAATTTACCAGTAACAAGTGTGTTTTATTGGATAAGAAATTGACCACACTTACGGTCAACACTCGCTCGCAAGACAATTGCTATATTTGGACTCCAACATTACATGTTCTCCTGTATCAACATGTCTACTGACAAAAGAAGATGAAGCTAAGACATGGCGCCCAAAGCTCAACCACTTAAATATGAGAAGTATGCAAAGGATAATTGTAGAAAAGGCCATTGTAGGGGTATCTGACCTCAAGATCGTGAAGGAAATTGTCACGCCCCAATTTCAGTAAACCGAACTCGGGACGCGAACGTTTTAAAAACATAGAAACACTTGAAACCTGTTTTCATTAAATCACTTTAAAATACCAGTTTAGTTCAACAACCAGTAACAACACAGGTTCAACACTCACAGGCACTCATGGCCACCAAGACACTAACAGTAAAACTTGGACTCAACAACCCCACAGGCACTCACGGCCTCCCAAGACACACCAACCGTAAGACACGGACTCAACAGCCCCACAGGCACTCACGGCCTCCCAAGACACACCATAAAACACGCTTGCAACTTACCGAGACTCTAACTCGTAAGCCAGCAAAAGAAAGCTTGCAACCCCCCGAGACTCTAACTCGGTAGGCAAGCCAAAGACACCAACCTTAGTACACGGTCTCTCAAGGCCACCCAAAACACCAAAGGTAAAGACACGGGTTCAACAACCCCACGGGCACTCATGGCCACCCAAAACTCAACAATAAAACACGCTTGCAACTTACCGAGACTCTAACTCCTAAGCCAGCTAAAACATCAACCTTAGTACACGGGCTCTCATGGCCACCCAAACACAAATAATAACACTGGCTCTCATGGCCACCCAAGACGCAACAGTAATAAACGGGCTCTCAAGGCCACCCAAAACGCCAAATAAACAATCAACCTCCGACTTAACCAAAGCCTCCAACAGTCCTAATATCAACAGTTTCTCAATCAACCTCTGGGCATGGTCATATGCCTCCAGTACTCCTAATATCGATAAGTTCACAAACAACCTCCGGGCATGGTCATATGCCTCCAGTAAATCAATTAACGCTAAGTTCTCTGCTCCTACGACACTACTAAGTTTCACATGATTTTCTCATAAACGCTACAATCCCGTATCATGCTTTTCTAATATTTAAATAAACCTACTCAACCCACGACACCCCGGTGGCACATGCAATTCTACTGTTAACTTTCCCAAGTCAGGGCCGAGATCCGGCTACTTTTCCCTACCTCGTGCGTGTTCTCCCAAAAGCCAAACCACGAGCTCCGGTGATGATATCAGTCACTCACCCAGCTTTCCCTTGCCTCGGTCCATGGCACGATCTAAAGGAACACAATTTAAAGTCACTTAACAACTCACAGGAATAAACCGAAAACCATTAAACTCGATGCCCAAACTTAACCCCGACAATGTCGATCACTCCCAAACTTCCCAATTACTCGACATTGTCGATAAAGGACCCTTAAAGGCCCGATTCGCCCGACATGGTGAATCTGCCCGGTTTTCAATAATTGCCTTCCGGGGCTCCAAAAGCCCCCGTTTTCGTTTCTACGGTCTTAGAATATTTCAAGGAACCCAACGCACTTGACGGAATTGAATTCCGACTTCTAAGTCAATTAATTAACGTTTAAAGTTTCTAAAACCCGTTAATTACAACTTCTCCAATTTAATTCCAATTTTCGATTCGGTTTAGGGTAAATGGTCCGGGGAACGTTTTAAACCACCCGAACGATAAAACCCGAGCACCCGAGCACGTGGGCCCCACCCAACCTTCTTGGCCGAGAGCCCCTAGGGTTCAAGGGGGGCTCGGCCACCATGGTGGTGGCTGGTACCACCTCCGGCCAGCCACCACCCACAGTGGCCGGAGCTCCTCCCGAGCCTCCGGTCACCGGAAAACGTCATCTCTTCCCTCCAAACACCTCCAAAACGTCTCCAACTATTCCCCCAACACCAAAACCACCTTAAACTAATAGTTTCACCCAAACCCTAACATTTGAAAACTATCAAAATGACGATCGGGTCGGTGCTTACCCAAGAGGAGAACGAGGGGAAGACAATTGCTCTTCGTCTTGAGACGATCCAAGGGTCGGATACTCTTCAAACCCTAGCTTTCCCTCTCTTCCTTCTTCTTCTTCTTCTCCTTCTCTCTCTAAACTCTCTCTTCTTCTTTCTAATTTAATTAAACTAACAACAAACCTATTTTCTCTCTTTTTAATACACATGGCCGGCCACACCATGTCATCCATTCATTTTTCCCCCAAAAATAACAACACCACTAATTGGGCAAGTGGCAAGGTGGGTCCCACACCTCTTTGAAAATATCTAGTTGATATTTTCTAGTCAGTTTCGCGAAAAACGAACGTTTCGGGCCCCGAACGGGCACTTTTCCCAAGAAATTACGAAACTTGACGGGCTACAAGGAAATGGCTCAACTAAGACCGTTGCGACGACGGCTAAGCTTTTCGGATCCAAAACGGTCCTCGAATGGACCAAAACGTCGCTCGGTTGACTTTTCCAGCGAAAAGTCAACATTTCCCAAATTGATCAGAAAGTTGCCCTGAGTCCCCCGGAACTCACTTTGGTCATTAACGGGGTCAACTTAAGTCCGGTATGACACTCGGGGTCATTTTAGGTTCACTTAACTGTCAGTCTTAAAATTTTTAAATTTTCCTGTTTTTCGCAGGTTTGACTGGCGTTGACCGGGAGTGGTTATTACAGAAATATATGTGGTGATTGCCAAATTGGCAAACATGTCAAGATGTCTCACAAGAAGGTCCAACATCTTACAACCTTTAGAGTTTTGGAGTTACTTCAAATTGATCTTATGAGGCCCATGCAAGTAGAGAGCTTGGGTTGGAAAAGATATGCTATGGTGTGTGTTGATGACTTCTCTAGGTATACATGGGTAGACATTATCTGTGAGAAATTAGACGTATTTTTAGTATTCAAGGCTCATTGCAATAGAGTATAACGTGAATAAGGAGATAGGATTGGAAAAATAGTTCGAGTCCGAAGTGACCACGAGAAGGAATTTGAGAATTCTACCTTTGTGGAGTTCTGTGATCAAGAAGGAATCATTCATGAATTCCTTATACTATCACTCCTTAAAAAAATGGGATTGTGAGGAGGAAGAATAGTACTCTACAAGAAATGTCTAGAGTAATGATACATGCCAAATACATTCCTACACCATTTTGGGCAGAAGCACTGAACACGGCATGTCATATTCACAATAGAGTGAGTCTTCGTCTAGGTACTATCACTACAATTTATGAATTATGGAGGGGAGAAAGCCTAATGTTAATTATTTCCATATATTTGGCTCAATATGTTATATCCTAGCTGACAAGGATCATCATAGAAAATATGATCCTAAGAGTGATGAGGTATTTTTATGGGATATTCCAGAAAAAACCAAGCACTTCGTGTGTACAACAAGCGTACTCAGTCAATGATGAAATCCATTAATGTGGTGGTCAATGATACTCAGGAGTTCCAAAATCGAACAGATGATGAAGAAGTTGAAGTATCGTGCTCAGGTAAAGTGTTAGTCTTAGTGCCCATAGTTCAATCCTAAATGTCCAAATGTATATATCATCGTTAGCAATAAAATCAAAACGGCTTTATATTACTTATGTGTTGGAGTAATATATCGATGTGTGCTCTGATCTATGCCCACCATGCGAATAGAACCATAGATTTAGATAGATCATACTCGATGGGTCCCTAGTCAACAAAGCTTCATTAGAAGCGACTAGTATGAAAGATGGCTCTTTATGGCTTACATTCTGTTAGTCATTGGAATGGGATTCCGGAGTCTGATCATAGATATCATGTGGGACATGATATTGGACGACCCGCCCTGAATATGTGCCATAGATTAAGTCATGAACATATTCAGTGTCGTAGCTTGTCATGTATCCTTAGACCAAGGAGTCTTTGTGATCGCTATGTAGTCAACAACTAAGTTTGACCTGACATAACTGCGTATCATAATTACGAGATATGGCAAGTGGATGTCAAAACCGCTTTCCTAAATAGAAATTTGACTGAGTACGTTTGTATGTCTCGGCCCAAAGGTTTTGACGATCCGAAGAATACGGTAAAGATTTATAAGTCGTTGAAATCCAATTATGGATTGAAACGAACTTCTCGGAGTTGGATCCTTCGTTTTGATGAAGTTGTAATTGGATTTGGCTTAATCAAGAACGAGGATGAATCTTGCGTTTATAAGAAGGCTAGTGGGAGCAAGATTACCTTTCTGGTTCTCATTGAAAACGACATCACAACCTTGCACGAGACTAAAGCTTGGTTGAGGAAGTGTTTTTCAATAAAGGACTTAGGCGATGCTTCTTATATCTTTAGGATTAAGATATGTAGAGATCGCACCAAGAGGGTCTTGGATTTAAGTCAGGGAACCTATGTGAACAAGGCATTGAGTAGGTTCTTAATGCTCGATTCAAAGAAAGGACTCTTACCCACTAGTCATGGCATTCATCTCAGCAAGACTCAGTGTCCTAAGACACCTGATGAGCTGAAAAGGATGATGAGAATCCTATGCGCCTGGGGGCAGGATCGATCATATATGCCATGACATGTATGAGACCGGCTGTCTCGTAAGCCTTATGTTGTACCAGTAGACATCAGTCTAACCCGGGAAAGATGATGTTGAACTAGTCGTCGAAGGATGAGTAGACATTAGTTTTCCAAGACAAATCCAGATGACTTTAGAAGTCAGTCAGGATATGTGTTTATGCTGAATGGCAGAGCTTTAGCTGGGAGAGCGTAAAGCAAGATACCATTGCCGAATCTACAACAGAGGCCAAGTACATGGATGCTGCAGAGGCAGCTAAGGAGGCTATGTGGATTTGGAAATTCACGGCAAGGTTGGATGTAATTAAAAACCCATCCAGCCCGGTGAATCCATTTTGTGACAACACAAGGGCCATTGCGCAAGGTAAAAGCCCAGATCGCATAAAAAATCCAAACATGTACTACGGCGTATCCATCTAATCAGAGAAATACTGAATTGAGGTGAAGTGAAGATAACCTATATTGCAACAAATGATAACATAGCCAACCCGTTGACTAAGGCGGTGTCGCTGCCTGAACATGTTAGACATGTAAAGTCGATGGGGACATATTGGAGTTTAGATTGGAACTAGGGCAAGTAGGAGATTGTTAGTCTTAGTGCCCATAGTTCAATCCTAAATGTCCAAATGTATATATCATCGTTAGCAATAAAATCAAAACGGCTTTATATTACTTATGTGTTGGAGTAATATATCGATGTGTGCTCTGATCTATGCCCACCATGCGAATAGAACCATAGATTTAGATAGATCATACTCGATGGGTCCCTAGTCAACAAAGCTTCATTAGAAGCGACTAGTATGAAAGATGGCTCTTTCTGGCTTACGTTCTGTTAGTCATTGGAATGGGATTCCAGAGTCTGATCATAGATATCATGTGGGACATGATATTGGACGACCCGCCCTGAATATGTGCCATAGATTAAGTCATGAACATATTCAGTGTCGTAGCTTGTCATGTATCCTTAGACCAAGGAGTCTTTGTGATCGCTATGTAGTCAATAACTGAGTTTGACCTGAGCCTAATGTTGTCCGTAACAGGGCTTCCATAACGGCCATGATTGGCTTGGGGACGGGCTACATGAGTGACACGAAAGACGGCTAAGGGATTTATCCCTCATACTGAGGTATGAGAAAGATATCGGTTCTCGGCCGCTTGATCGAGAGTGACTGAAAGAATAGCATGGCCATGCACATGATACTGGGTATCATATCTTTAGTCATCTCACATATCAAGGAACATTGATTGAGAATCATAAGGATGACGGCTCTATGCCTTATCTCAATCAGGATATCGGAGATAAAAGGATAATGACAGGGATGACGGAAAGGTTAGAATCGACAGGGTCGATTCGTTATGCAGTGTCAGGCAATACTAAAGTCTCGTTAGTTGCCACTCAAATAGGATCAAGTAAAATGGGATTTTACGTTGATCTATTGACATGCATAAACCTAAGGGTCACACCGGAGGATGAAACTCATTGACACATTTATGGAGAATGGCCAAAAGGGAGTTGTCTCGGGACATGACCAAAACTGGGTTTTGGGTCATGTGCCCGTAAGTGAATAGGACTTTACGGATCGAGACAAGGCTTGGAGTCTTGGGATTGATTGCGTCGGATAATGTTGGACATTTCCGGTATGGAAGGCTTGGAGGCGATGAGCGAATCACGGGACCTCGTTGGAAATGGCCACGGGCCATGTTCCAAGAGGCCCATGAAAGGCCCATGCAACCAAGGCCCATGGAACTAATTAATCAAGTCTTGATTAATTAGTACTAAGCAAGCAAGACAAGGATTAAGGTGTTGGTGATTCACCACCTAACCCAATCTTGTCTTGCCATACTTTGTCCTATTTACACCTTACTTGACACCATACTTGTCCCATGCCTTTAGTTGGACAAGTATGGGTTTTGTTATGTTTAAGTCATCTTTTTTCAACATAACAAACACAAGACAAGAATAGGAAACACAACTTCTCTCTCCCTTCCCTTGCAATTTCGGGTTTGGCAAGCTCCCACCTCCATTTTTGTGTTCTTGAGTCCTCAAAGAGAAGAACTACGTGGCTTTGATTCCCATGTGGATACGTAGGCGTCTTGGAGACTCAAGCCAATCATTCGTTACCCGGTGTTCTTGTTTTGGTAAGAACTAGTGCAGAATTTTTCTCTTGTGAATCCATTCTTTGTTAGTTGTTTCATGATTTTAATCGTCTCTTGGTTTTCCTTGATTTTCCGCTGCGAGTTGGTTCATCTCCAACCCTACCTCGAGACCCAACATAAAGATGTTCCATAAGATGTCCCAGGCACTAATGTCACTCAAGATGTCCATCCAGAAGTTGAAGCTGATAATTCTGAGACTGGTAAGGAACCAACTTTTCCAAGGCCAAGAAATCCTTTCATAAGTGTGTAGAAAGACCACTCAACTCAAGACATCATTGAAAATCTAGAAGATGGAATGCGAACTCGCTCGAAGGCACCTATAAACTGTAGGAACATCATAGGTACCACATGTTTTGTTTCAAAAATTGAGCCTAAGAATGTTGAAGAGGCAGTAAATGATGAGCACTGGATTGGAGCCATGCAAGAAGAACTTGGGCAGTTCGAAAGAAATGTTGTATGAGAATTGGTCCCTAAACCAAAAAATGTAGTCCCTTCTTGCTTTCTCAGTAATAGTTGATTCGTCTCCTTCTATCTCTACAACATCTTCATTATGAAGTCCATATATGAGAGACTCTCTTTGTTTTGTCTTTGATTCCGAGTTCCTCCCCATCTCATGTTGCTGTTGTCGTCACCCACCTATTATTGTCTTCTAATATTTACTACCTTGATGTAGTACCTAGTATCTGGTGGAAGATGTTATTTTGGCAGAACCTGAAAACTATCCGCTTTCTTATTTAAAGCTTTAAGTTTCTCGATTACTTGTATTATCTTGACTATTGGCTTTATTGAGTTGACGGATGCATCAATGGGTTCTTTTTCTAAATTCCCAATCTTAGTTAGACATGATTGTCTCCATGATGTCATAGCATTCCTCCTGAGTGTTGATGAGTGCCCATCTTTAAGTGTTAATAGATGGCACTTTCCCATATTTTTATCTATTTTCGTTCCCATTCTAGCATAGATCAAATGTTTTTTCCCACGCCTTCTCTATCCTTTTTGTTCTCGATTGCAGATAGCTCGAGGTAGAAGTTTGTGAATGGAAGAGTGGGACCCGAGCTAAGTGAAAGCCGAAGTAAGCAGCTGATGCAACTTGAACTTTATCTACACGCTATGGCGCTCACAACCTCCACACCGTGTAGATGATAAAGACATGTGGCAGCATCCTAAAAAAATACGCATTAGGGGTTTTGTTGGGATTTGGTTGACATCAACAACACGTCATGTAAACCCAACTTCACGCCTAAAAATCCCATGTCTTCACTCCACGCCATGGAAGATTCGAGTTCATGCCGTAGAGTTTACACATTTCAAACAACTTGAAGATGAACCCTACACTCCATGTGGGGTGGTCAGCTAAGCCTATAAAGAAGAGGCTTGAGCTCGGGATTTGGGTAGCCTCTATACCTTGAGAGACCACTAGAGAGGTTTTATTCAAGAGGGATTGTCTAAGGGAGAGAGAGGACGTCCTAGCCTTGGAGGGAGCGTTATCTATCTATCAAAGGGCATTTCGGAGTGACAATGACCTCGATCGGTCCGAGAGGACGAGTGTGAAAATATGGAGCATCTTGTTTCGAGTATAATTTAACTCTACTCCTCTTCTTTTCATGATTATTATACCCTGAATAATTGTATTGAGACTGTTGATTCATTTACAAAACTTCATTTTCTTAATGGCATGTATGGTTAGGATAGATGAATTTATGCTATCTTGATTTGAGTTTCTTGTGTGATTCCATGTGAACTATGGCGATGATTCAAGTCTTCTTCCTTCTACGTTTCCTTTCAATCCCATCTAAATAAAATCCATGGTTTGGGTTAGTTTGGGGTTGAATTTTTGTAGGTGGTTTAGTCATTAATAGCTCGATTGCTCTATCGATAACTTGGAATAAGGAAAGAAGCCAACTTTAGGTGATTGGTTAATTTGAGAACCCATGTAAAGTATAAGATAAACTGGTATTACTCGGACGATTAAAATCCTGAGAAGGGAGTTCTTAGTGGATTAGGAAGATCTTGACCTCTCGGGTCGAGTGAGAGTTGGAAATCGAATTTCAATATCTAAATAGACCTGGACCGAGTCTAGACACTATCCATGCAATAGAACCGACTTTTAAATCAAGGTTGTGATTGTTGATCAATATGCTCCCAAGAGTAGTCATTGTAGGAAGGCAAGGTGTAGTCTAGGATGACGCCACAAACCATCATGCATAGCTAGAATGTGTCGTAATCATAGCTTGGGGACTAAAAGAGGTTGTCCCGTACCAGTGGGAATAATTTATTTCCTTTACCACCGGGTAGGCGATTATTTAAGTTCTATGATCAACACCGATTATTTATGAATGAGAACATATTTTAACATGGGTATACATTCTACCCTTACATAGGTAAGAGATACGTCTCTAACTTATGGCCATGTTCCCCATTCCACTTTTATGGTAATCTTAGGGATGCTTGGTACTCGTTAAGTAGGCAACTGTTGGGGCCAAGGAAAGTTGTAGAAATTTCCTCTGAGATCGAGGTGTAATGACCCAACTAATGGTTGTCTCAAACTATGTTTAAACAATCACCTAAGGTGATTGTATGAATTACTTAGTATACTCCATGTACCAATTTAAGTAGCATTACCATACTGCCAGTCACGCAAAACTCACACATACACTTGTACTCAGTTGTAATATACATAATTCACCTTTCATTATTTACACTCATGTCTCCTTGTTTAATCGCATGCTCTTCCTAGCTAATGATGTTCCTCCTTTCCCTTCCTCTTTGTAGAAATTCTAGGGGTCGTGGTTTCTCCAACACCCCTTTCACTCACTAGACAGCTTATGTGAGTGAAACTTGTAAAGTGTAACAAAGGAATAAAGTAAAACTGACCTAAGGTAATGACTTCCTTAGGTTAGAGTACTTCTAGACAATGGGATTCCCACGACTTCCTTGTGGGATCGAACGATACTTTACCACAAACTTTAATACTTGCGTTACATTCATCGTGTTGGTTGACATTGAAACTTTACTTATCTACATTGCGCTTAGACCTCAACGAAAATGTTATCGAACAAGATGAAACTTTACTGAGGATTGAACCCATGATCATTCCTTGGTAAATTGTCGTCTGCACTTAGAAATGATTTTGAGAAAGCCACTCACAACGAACGCTCAGTAAGAGTCCTCCACAAATGACCCCCTAGATGAGGTGTTTAGCTCTGCTTCGCTCTCATGGTGTAGACACTTACGAAGTAGTCTCTGGAATTCTGCCTATGTTCCTGCTAATGACTTTTGACTTATCTTAGAAAAGTTGTGAATTTTGGCTCTAGTGGCCTTAGCCCTAATTGTAATAACCACTTCTGGTCAACGTCAGTCAAACCTGCGAAAAACAGGAAAATTTAAAATTTTTAAGACAGACACTTAACTTAACTTAAATTGACCCCGAGGGTCATACCGGACTTAAGTTGACCCCGTTATCGACTAAAATGAGTTACGGGGGACTCAGGGCAACTTTCTGGTCAATTTGGGAAAGATTGATTTTTCGCTGGAAAAGTCACCCGAGCGACGTTTTGGTCCATTCGAGGACCGTTTTGGACCCGAAAAGCTTAGCCGTCGTCGTAGCGGTCTTAGTTGGGCCGTTTCCTTGAAGCCCGTCCAGTTTAAAATTTTCTTGGGAAAAGTGCCCGTTCGGGGCCCGAAACGTCCGTTTTTCGCGAATCTGATTGGAAAATATCAACTAGATATTTTCCAAAAGGTTTGGGACCCACCTTGACACTTGTCAATTATATGGTGGTGTAATTTTTGGAGGGAAAAGGTGTGGTTGGGAAGTGTTGGCCGACCATATTGGTTAAAGGGGGGGAGTTGGGTTTTGTGTTAGTTATTTTAAATTAGAAAAGAAGAAGAGAGAGTTTAGAGAGAGAAGGAGAAGAAGAAGAAGAAGGAAGAGAGGGAAGTTAGGGTTTGGAGGAAAATCAAACCTTTGGATCGTCTTGAAGCAAAGAGCAATCCCGTTCCCCTCGTTCTCCTCTACGGTAATACCCGAACCGTTTCTCGTTCCAATTATTTTCAAGAGCTAGGGTTTGGTTATAAAATTTGGTTTAAGGTTGTGTAGAGATTAGAGAGGTGTTGGAGACGTTTTAGAGGTGTTTGGGAGAGAAATTTCACGTTTTCCGGTGACCAGAGGCTCGAGAGGAGCTCCGGCCACCGTGGGTGGTGGCCGGCCGGCCATGTGGTGGCTGGCCGGAGGTGGCAGCAGCCACCACATGGTGGCCGAGCCCCTCCCTCAAACCCTAGGGCACGGCCAAGCCCTTTGGGTGGGGCCCACGTGCTCCGTTGTTCGTGTTTTAATTACTCGGGTAGTTTAAAACGTTCCCCGGACCATTTATCCTTCATCGAATCGAAATTTGGAATTAAATTGGAGAAGTTGTAATTAACGGGTTTTGGAAACTTTAAGCGATAATTAATTGACTTAGAAGTCGGAATTCGATTCCGTCAAGTGCGTTGGGTTCCTTGAAATATTCTAAGACCGTGGAAACGAAAACGGGGGCTTTTGGAGCCCCGGAAGGCAATTAACCAAAACCGGGCAGATTCGCCATGTCGGGCGAATCTGGCCCTTACGGGTCCTTTTTCGGCAATATCGAGTAATGGGGAAGTTTGGGAGTGATCGGCATTGTCGGGGTTACGTTTGGGCGTTAAGTATGTTAATTTTCGGTTTATTCGTACTAGTTTAAAAGTACTTTGAATTTGTGTTCTGTTAGATCGTGCTACGGACCGAGGCAAAGGGAAGCTCGGCGAGTGACTGGGTGTACTTCGGGTGTTGTTGGAGCGCTTTTGGGATTATATACGAGGTAGGGAAAAGTAGCCGGATCTCGGCCCTGATTAGGGAAAGTTAATAGTAGAATTGCATGTGACACCGGGGTGTCGTGGGTTGAGTAGAATTATTTAAATATTAGAAAAGCATGATACGGGATTGTAGCGTTTAAGAGAAAAGCATGTGACACTTAGTAGTGTCGTAGGAACAGAGAACTTAGCGATAATTGAATTACTGGAGGCATATGACCATGCCCGGAGGTTGTTTGTGAAACTAGTGATCTTAGAACTGTTGGAGGCATCGAGTATGCCGGAGGTTGTTGTGCGTTATTTATTGTTGAGTTTGGGTGGCCTTGAGAGCCCGTGTTATTTATTGTTAAGTTTGGGTGGCCTTGAGAGCCCGTGTATTAAAGTGGTGTCTTGGGTGGCCTTGAGTGCCCGTGTCTTACTGTTGATGTTTTGGGGTGGCCGTGAGCGTCGTGGGGTTGTTGAACCCGAGTCTTGACCGTTGGTGTGTCTTGAGTGGCAGTGAGTGCCGTGGGGTTGTTGAACCCGAGTCTTGGCCGTTGGTGTGTCTTGAGTGGCAGTGAGTGCCCGTGGGGTTGTGGAACCCGAGTCTTGACTGTTGAGGTGTCTTGAGTGGCCTTGAGTGCCTGTGTGATTGAACTTGCCTGTGATTGTGATTGTGGTTACCTGGGGTGGTGACTTCTAAAGGTCGACAGCCTGATCCGACTTAGTGTCGATGAATTGCGAGTTCTAAAGGTCGACAGCCTGATCTGACTTAGTGTCGATGAATTGCGAGTTCTAAAGGTCGACAGCCTGATCCGACTTCGTGTCGATGAATTGCGAGTTTGAAAGGTCGACAGCCTGATCCGACTTCGTGTCGAGGAATTGCGATAGGTCGAACCCTGACCTGATTGAGATTGGTTACTGAGCAGCTGGTGTGCGATCCTTTGTGATCTTGTTTGCCATTGTGTAGTCGTTCTGTCGTGTCCTTGAGGAGGTCGTCGATAGTTGTGTCGGATCTACTTTGTGTTATCAAGTGTTGAGTCTGTTGAGGAAAGTAATGGGTTGTGGGTCAGTTGGTTGTTTGAGTTGGGGACTGTAGTCCCGGTGTTGGTTTTGGTTTTAGTGTTACTGGCTTTATCTACTAATTATGCCATAGTCAGTCTGTTATCCGTGGAGGTGAGCGAACGCTCACCCCTAGCTGCTTTTCCTACAGGTACTGATCACCGGACGGACTAGGTTAGCTCTTGAAGTTCATGGAGCTTGGAGCGGAGTCTGGTCTTTACTTTTGTTGAGTCTAGTGACGGATATTGTACCTTGTCCTTTTGTTGGAACGTTTTTGTATTGTAAATACTATTATTTTGAGAAGTAAATGGAAATGTCAAAGCTTTTATTCAAAACAGGTTTTAAGTGTTTCATGTTTTAAAGGTTCGCGTCCCGAGTTCGTTTCGCTGAAATTGGGGCGTGACACTGATGGTTGAAGAAAATTTCTCCAAGAACTTTGAGCAAGTCGTACCATGTTTAGATTGCATGATATGACGCACTATAAACCCAATTTTAGGCTTCATCCTTCAAAGAGAACAAAAATAGCTTCAATCGTACTGCCTCACTCATCACTCAAGGTAACCCGATCAAGATCTTCAGATGCTTGTCTGTGGAATGCGTAATATTTCAAAATATTGATTACTGAAATCTTGATCCCGAAGGAGTTGGTTGTGAAAACATATTTCTAGGTGCACGAGCGGAGGACATTGGTCTGTGGATTACCAAAGTCACTCAATAGCCTTCTTGTTCTTTGTACCAGATCTTTATGTTCTTGGTCGGCCAATAAGTTTGGCTAGGTGGTGCGTCTGTCCTTCTCATTCCAACTTTGAAATCCATTGAAATAGGACGTTCATGTTCTACCTCTCTTCTTACTTCTGTGGTTGCTTTATTTTGTAGTAGTATCCTATATCTTTCAGTCCACCTTAATTTTAAATCACTAAAAAAAACTTAATAGATGAAGACTCGGGATGGGTGAGCATAAATCACTTCAATTGCTCGATTGATACCAATAGACTTATAGAAATAACACAAATAGATAAAATAAATAGATTTTAAAAATGAAAAAAAGGAAAGTATCAACACAAAGGGGATAAATGACTACCGCCCTTACTTGCTCCCCAGCAACTACACCTCAAGGTTTTATACGCGGAATAAGGGAACGACAATTGCACCGATCATCAGATAGTAATTGGATGATAAGTCCGGATATCATACACAAAGGATCAAATATGCACACACTCTTTATCCCGTTTGTTATTCAAATGTCTTGGTTCGAGGAAAATTATTTGAGGTTTGTGCATATGGAAGACAAATAATAGCATAGATGGTAGTACATTTTCAAGTACAAATTTTAAATCAGGATACAATAAATATATTATTATATTTTCGCAAGAATGTCGTTTAGAACATTGAACACCCGTGAGTGCGTTGTAGGTAAGATTCACAAGGCAACGATTATCCCAATATGGTTGGTGGTAGACTTAAAGGTAGCATGGTATTTAAGGGAAAATACATCTAGGATAAGTATCGACTATCTAAGAGCATCCACATCAACGGGGCGTGCGTGCGAGGCAGGGGCGGGAGCAGCAGCAGAAAGGGTCCGGGGGTTCGGGGTTCGGCCGGTGTGGGGAGGGCAGCGTGCGGGGCGCGGGGGAGGAGGCCGTGGGTGAGGGTTCGGGGGGCAGAGGCGCGGGGCCTTTTTCTGCCCCGCTGCCTCGCGCTCCTCTGCTTCGCCGCCGTCCTCTCTCATGCGGACGCGTGGCCTGCAAAAAAAAAAACAGACGGAGACTAATGGAGAAGAAGCACAGTACCATTAGGTATTAATTAGGTTAGGTTATTAATTAGGTAAGTTATTAATATATGGTAAGTTAATTAGGTTAATATATAGTAAATAATTAGGTTAATATATAGTAAGTTTATTAATTAGGAATTAATTAGGTTTTTACAAGTAAACAAATTAGTTTTAAATTTTAAAATCATCTTTAAATTTAAAAATTAGTTTTTAAATTTAATAATCACTTTTTAAATTTAAAAATCAGTTTTTTATTTTAAAAATCATTTTTCTGTTACGATAAAAAATGTCTGACGACGATGCCAAACGTTATTATCAGGAATAGTAACTGTCAATGTTTCAAAAAAAATATATGTTATTAGTAACGGTCATCAAATAATTCATCACTGCAGAAGTTTATATCGACCAAATGAATTGTCAATTTGAATTATGAATTTTTTATTTTTTATGCAATTTTTAAATTTTAAATTTTGTATTTTATTAATGAACTTTTATTTCTATTTATGAATTTCATTTCTATTTTATTTAGTAGTTGTTGATTTAAAAATAACGTTAACAGATACAATTAAAGGCTTAATTAATTACACAATCAGCATTTTTGAAAATCATGCTCCTCATACTTGTCCCTCTGATGTGCAGCCCACTAAATTTAGGAGGCAGCAGGCTTGTCCAGTCAACAGATGATTCTGTCTCAGGGTTCGTGATCCCCACTGATGTGGATGCTCTAAGTGAATAAGCTTGATGAGAGAAGAGGGAGATGGAGTGGCGCTTTTAGTGAGATTGTAGTGGGTGAAAGCCGAGTCTCGTTCCCGTCCTTAAATTAGGGCCTACGAAGGTTCATTCCAAATCAAAATCGAATGTGGCGGGTAAAGCTTCTGAAGGGGTTATGATTTTCGTGGACAAAGGGAAACAGGATGTGACTCTTGGTTTGGATGGTGATCGGGGAGGGGTGCGAGTCGAGGTGTCAGGATCGCAAAATTAAATGGGCTGGAAAATGGACATGAGGAAGGAATCTTTGTATGTCGAGTCCCAAGGATTGAAGGGAGCCCAAGCCCGAAGGAAGAAGCTGCCAATGCAAGCCCAGTCGTCATCGATAAACCCAGCTATTGTGACGTCGTTGTCCTCGGTCAAAAGGGGTGTCGTCTCAGGGACGAAGACAACGGTGTGTGACGGTGGCTGAGGGTAATCGCAGGTTTGGAAAAGGGGAGGAACAAGTTACCATCTTTAGTTGGTTGTTTTTGTATTTGTATTGGGTAGTAGCTAGCTGTTGGGTTATCGGGAAAACAGAGGACCTTGTAGCAAGGCCAGCATCCAAGCTTGAAGCAAGTTGTGGATGCCCTCTCTACAAATCCCCTCTTTTGTATTTGAATTTCAGTTAATCAAAGAATTCCCCCTTGTTATCTTGTTCAAAATATTGTCAAAATTGCATCCCTCATACTGGTATCAGAGCCATACGATCTGGCAATGACGTCTTCCGCAGACTCCTCCGAGCACGACAACAGCGCCACTTCGATCTCGGACGTCCAGGTGCAGCTCAAATCAAATCTCCAGGGAGTTAACGCCAGGATCGACGATCTTCACCAGAGCCAAACAACCCTCAAGGCCTCCGTGGATGCGGTCTTAGCAGAGCTAAAGGGCCACACTCCACCGAGGGAGGCATCGGCGAGCCACCCAGGTGAAAACCGAGAACGAAACAAATCCCCACTCCACGACCCACCACACATCATCGGGTCGTCCGTACCCCCGTCCTCCATTCCCACATGGCAACAAACTTTCCCACCACACAACCCTCCACCTTCACCATCACATCCCACCTTCCAACCAGAAAATCCCCAAAACAGAGCCCATACCAGTCATGGAGTTACCCAGCAAACCCAACAACAACACCAGCCCCATATTCCCCACCTTTCCTTTCCCACCTTCGATGGCTCCCATCTACGCTCTTGGATCCAGAAAGCTGTCGGGTACTTCGCCTTCTACCAAATACCCGAGGAGTTTAAGGTCCAGTTAGCTTCACTCCATTTTGCTGGCAAAGCCGAGACTTGGTTCACCATGTACCATTTAGGACGCCAAAACTTGTTGTGGGAGGATCTCTGTCGAGACATGGCATGGAAGTTCGAGGCCCTTGGATTCGAAGACTCCATTGGTGAGTTTAAGCATTTGGTCCAAACTGGTACGGTTGCAAAGTATGAGGATAGGTTCGACGAGCTTAGGGCTATGGTTCTTACGGACTATCCCTATTTCACAGAAGGATACTTCATCTCCTGTTTCATTAGTGGTCTGAAACCACGACTCAGAGCCGACGTCAAGATGATGTCGCCGACATCCATCTATCAGGCGATGCGATTAGCACGCCTCGAAGAGCAACGTCAGCAACCCATGACGGGCCCGACTATCTCTCAGTCACGGGCTATAGTCCCATATGTGGGCCGGCCCAGAAACACCAACCCTCCCGGGCCAGGGCCGAGACACGCAGGGCCCAACCGTGAAGGCCCACGACCCCAACGTGACACCAACTGGCCCAGGGCCACTCCAGCTTATCTTCGCGAGAGAAGACGAAGGGGTAGCTGTTTCAACTTCCCGGCGCGATACACCGATGAGCACCGCCTCGTTTGCCCTAACCAGAATCAGCTATACATGCTTAGCTATTCCGATGACGACGAGGAAGAAGGCAAAGTTGTCATGGATCAGGGCCCCCCAATTGAAGCGGAGCCGGTGCCGAACCCCGAAGACGAAGACGTGGTCACAGAGGAGAGGATTTGTGCCATCGGCGATCCCATGGGCCCCCAACCCGGAGCAAAGATGATGAGGGTTAAGGGCTGGATTGGAGCGACGTCGATGTCGATTCTCGTCGATACGGGAGCCACATCATCCTTTGTCGATGAGCGTACGGCCAAGGCTCTCCAACTCCGCCTCGAGGCCACCCACCGACGACAAGTCCGATTAGCCAATGGGAAGAAATTTCCCTGTAACTTGAAGTGCCAGGTTGTATGTGAAATCGCGGTATTCATCTTCGAAGGGTCGTTTCTCGTTATGCCCCTGGGAGATTGTAACCTTATTTTAGGGGTGGATTGGCTTGAGTGTGTGAATCCGGTGACTTTTGACCATGTCAGGCGAACCATTACGGTGAACATTGGAGGGCAACAGGTCACGATTCAGGAAGCAGGTGCAATTCGCGGTCCTAGCCTCATAAATTTCACCATTCTTCAGAAGGAGGCCAAAAGAGGTGACGATTTACTGTTGGGTCAGTTTTGTACGGTTGAGGCCGTGGAATTAGGAGGTACCAAAAACCAAAAGGGGTCAGAGCTGGAGGCAGTTCTCAACAAGTTTCCAGAGGTGTTCCAAGAGCCCACTTCGCTGCCTCCCAGACGTAGGCTGGATCATGCGATACCTTTGGTTCAAGGGGCAAACCCGCCGTCGATCAGGCCATACAAGCTCAGCCATGAGCAAAAGGGTGTGGTGGAAATGATGGTAGACGAAATGCTCGATGCCGGAATCATCAGGGACAACGCCATTCCTTTCTCATTTCCGGTCATCCTCGTCAAGAAGAAGGACGGGAATTGGAGGTTCTGTGTTGACTACCGCAAGCTTAACGACCTCACAATCAAGGACAAATATCCTATTCCTGCGATTGATGAGCTGCTCGATGAGTTATGTGGGAGTACTATCTTCTCCAAGATCGATTTACGATTGGGGTACCACCAAATTTGCCTCAAGGAGGGGGAAGAGGAGAAGACAACCTTTCGAACACACCACGGCCATTACGAGTGGAAGGTGATGCCCTTCGGGCTTACCAACGCATCGGCGACCTTCCAAGCGGTGATGAATGAGGTTTTCAAACCATATCTAAGAAAATTTGTTCTTGTTTTCTTCGATGATATTTTAATCTATAGCAGGAATTGGGAGGAGCATGTCAAGCATTTGGAGCTCGTGTTGCAACTGCTGAAGAAATAGTCCTTGTTCGCCAAAAGATCCAACTGCGAATTTGGAAGAGACTCCGTTGAATACCTGGGCCACATCATATCTGAGAAGGGTGTTGCCACTGATCCAAAAAAAATCGAGGCTATGCAAGACTGGCCGGTTCCACAGAATTTGAAGGGGCTCCGGGGCTTCCTAGGACTCACGAGATATTACCGGAAGTTCATAGAGAAGTATGGAATTATAGCCAGGCCGCTCACGAATCTCCTGAAGAAAGACGCTTTTAAATGGAGCCAGGAGGCACAAGATAGCTTTGAAGAGCTCAAGACAGCCATGACAACTGCTCATGTCCTTCAATTACCCAACTTCCAATTTCCATTCACGATCGAAATAGATGCCTGTGATACTTGGATAGGGGCGGTTTTGATGCAAGAGAAGAAACCCATCGCCTACCTCAGTAAAGCCCTCGGTCCAAAGAATAGCAAGTTATCGACCTACGAAAAGGAACTACTGGCAGTAGTGGTGGGTACCAAACATTGGCGACAATACTTGCAAGGTACGACCTTCACCATAAAAACCGATCACCAGCCTCTCAAATTTCTCCTGGAGCAGAAGCTCACTACTTCCTTTCAACAAAAGTGGTTGGCGAAGCTTTTGGGTCTGAGCTATACCATCGAATACAAGAAGGGCACCACAAATCGGGCGGTAGACGCTCTATCACGCCGTGACAGTTACGAATGCAGAGCCACGACCACCATCACTCCGGCGTGGATGGAAGAGATAGCAAGTGGGTACATAGGCGATCTGGAAGCAGAAGGCCTACTGATGCAATTACTGATCACGCCCGATCAATTTCCCGATCACAAGTTGAAGCATGAGGTGATATACATGGAAGGAAATGTTTATGTGGGAAGTGGGGAAGGAATCAGAGAGAGGATCCTCCAAGCCTTGCATGGTTCAGCACTGGGAGGACACTCGGGAGTGAGAGCAACACTGAAGAGGATCCAAGCCCAGTTTTGGTGGCCAGACATGGCCAAGGAAGTAAAAGAATACGTTAAGGGCTGCGAAACATGTCAATGCTGTAAGAGCGAAAATGTTCCCTACCCCGGACTCCTACAACCGTTACAGATTCCCTCAAAACCATGGACAGACATCGCCATGGACTTCGTGGAAGGTCTCCCAAAGTCGTCCGGATTTGAATGCATCTTGGTGGTCGTCGACAGGTACTCTAAATTCGGTCATTTCATACCTCTCCAACACCCTTTCACTGCTTCCTCTGTGGCTGAAACCTTCGTCAACAACATTTACAAGCTTCATGGCCTACCAGACTCTATAGTCACAGATAGAGATCGGGTTTTCACTAGTACTTTTTGGGGAGAACTGTTCAAGGCTATAGGTACTCAATTAAGGATGTCGTCGGCCTACCATCCTCAGACGGGCGGCCAAACGGAGAGACTAAACCAGTGTCTGGAAAACTACCTTCGATCCATGGTCCATCAAAAGCCAAAAGTCTGGAGTAAGTGGCTGGGAATGGCAGAATATTGGTATAACACGAGTTGGCATTCATCTCTGGGTATGACCCCTTTTGAGGTTGTATATGGGTACAAGCCCAGATCATTGAACATCACTGAATTGGAGGTTCCAGTGGCTGCGGCGGAGGAGTTCTTGAGGAACCGAGCATCTATTACTCGGTTACTGAAGAGGAATTTAGAAGAGGCCCAGGAGAGAATGAAACTCTATGCCGACAAGCATCGAACGCAGCGGGAGTTTCAGGAAGGAGATTGGGTATTCCTGCATCTTCAACCTTATCGACAGGCATCCATAGCCCCGAGGAAGAACATGAAGCTGGCGGCCAAGTATTACGGGCCGTTTGAGGTAATTGCAAGGGTCGGAAAGGTCGCATATAAACTCAATCTCCCGGACACAGCAAGAATTCACAATGTTTTTCATGTATCGCTCCTGAAGAAAAAGCTGGGAAAGGATCACACCTTTGTATCGCAACTCCCAGAGACGGGAAAAGACGGCCAAATCCTCGCCGGACCTCACAAGATACTCGAGCTCCGACTAGCCCAGAAGAACAAACAGGCAGTGGTGGAATATCTGGTCCAGTGGGATCCGGATAGCGTCGAGGACGCTAGATGGGAAGAGGCAAATTCATTCCGCAGCAAATTCCCAAAATTTCCTATACCGAACTTGAGGTCAAGTCCGATCGAAGGGAGGGGCAATGTTAGGATCGCAAAATTAAATGGGCTGGAAGATGGACATGAGGAAGGAATCTTTGTATGTCGAGGCCCAAGGATTGAAGGGAGAGGTATCGGAAGGTGGATGATTCCTCTTTTCTATGTGTATCTCCTAGTAAAAATCACAGTTTGAGTGATTCAGGAATCGATGAGTAGAGACGGGGTCATGGACGTGGAGGTTTGTGTAGGATATAGGGGTTAGTATATCAACAATAAACAAATTCATAATAATAATAATAATAGAAATTGCAAAACAAATTTAGAATAACCTTTACCGATCAGCTAGCTTACTGATTACGGAATAGGAAATTCGGGTTTAGTCGAGTCCAGGTACTCTTGTCTCCTTAAGACACTTGACTGCCCCGTATGGGCAGCGGTCTCCCAGGATACAACGACTAACGTCAGCGAACTCAAAACCGTCTAGAAGATCACCAAGAACAAAAAAGTAGAGAAAGATAAAATGGAGACCATTTTAGAGATGTTTTTTGATGTGTGTAAAATAAGACTAATGATGTGAATATTTATAGCCTTTTGGAAAGGGCAAAGTGGGGAATTCATAGGGTGACAAGTCCCATGAATTCCTCCTAGAATTGATTGTCAGTCAATTCTAATAACTCACATTATTAGTATTCAAGTTTTAAATAAATCAGAATTTTAATAAAAAGATTAATATGATATTGACCATCATATTTTTCATTATCATCCAACAATCCCCCACAAAAATGTGATGGTGAAAGAGAGGATAACGAGGAGGTGGTGACTTCTCAAAGGCGATACCTGCATATGATAGGTAGATGTTCATCCTTAAACCTTCCCTTGTGAAAGTATATTTAATCTGCTGACTGACTAGCAGACGCGATGTCCTTGAACTATTCTGTCGTTTATGCAAATGATCATATACCCCACACAGATACCAACACGAACGGTTTTGGTTCTCATGGGTGTGCCCGTTATGGTCATGAGCACTGCCTGGTTCTGCAAGAGTTTAAGATTACTAGCCCCATTAGCCACCCTTGAAGCGACCCTACTTCCTCTCACATAGGTGATTCACTTTGCTCAATAATCTTGATGCAAGGAGTCATTAAAAGCAATGCTTATCCTAAACATGTCGCTAGTTTGCATCATAGGAATGGACTAGGGGTTGGACCCCCATAGTGACCGTACACGGTTTATGCAATTAGGTTGTCCCATTGAACCTAGATCTTGGGATCTCCAGTCAACTAGGATGGGTTTTTCCTTCACATAAATCCTTTAAATGGGCTTCAGTCACATTCCCTTGGATGTCTTTTTCTCAACTAGATCTCAATTTAACGTTTAGATTAGCGGATCCGCGGTGTTATCCTTTGAAATATAAGGAAATAACATTCGTTTCGTTTATCGTAGACACAGATCTTAGTCGATCGGAAATATTCCGTGTAGTGGGACCGACCCCCACATTTATAAGTATTATCCAAAGTTGAAATCATTCAACTTGGTCAAAGTACAAGACTTGCTTGATTTAAGAATCCAAATTTAATCGTTCTAACGTGTTTCGCAATGAAAAAAGAAACCAATTAATTGGTCACTAATCAAACTAGTCTTATAATCGATAACTTGTATCACAGAGTCCTCAACATGTTTTATGTCACCGTTTCTACATCATAGGAATGGACACGGGTTTAACCCCTCATAGTTACCTTATAAGGGTTATGCACTTAGGTTGGCCTATTGAACCTAGATCTTGGGATCTCCAGTCAACTAGGTTGGGTTTCACTTCACATAACGCCTTAAATGGTACGAGTATTAATCACATTCCCTTGGATGTTTGTCCAACTAAATCTCGATTTAACTTTTGAAAGATCAAAAGGCAATAACTCTCGTTTGAGATCAGTTGGTATGTCAATGACACGTGTTGACTCAAGTTTCGTGCCTTATTAGTTGATGCTATATTATGCACGCATAACTTGAACACGAATCTTGATTACCCGAGAACTTTCCGTCAAGAATTTCCCTTTAGTAGTGGGACCAACCCCCACATTGACGGGTAATTATGAAAAAGGTTTCACCTTTTTCCATATCTATCCAAGATTGAAATTAATCAATTTGGGCATAAAATCAACTTTGATTTTTAATTCTCAATTAAATTTTGAGAGTCAAAGTTTAGTCATTCTACCGTGTTTCGCAACGAAACAGAAATCGATTAATTGAACAAAGATCAAATTAATCATACCAATGAGAAGTCGATACATTCGATGATCAAATTGTTTTTTTTTTTAGTATTCAATTTGTCATTTTTGATCGTATAGTTTTCAATTCGTTGAAACACTTCTCATTTTTATCTATTCGTACGTGTTCTACATTTAGAACCAAATAAGATTTACGTTGCGAATTTCACGAATCCGTTTTTTGATCGTCTTTACGTGTTTCCAAGAAACCGTTCCAATTTATTTCCTTCTTATAATTTTTTTTTATGGGGAAATAAGAAACCGTTTAGGAAATATTCCACTTTGTTTCTCTCTTGAGTTTAAAGAAAACCGTTTAGGAATTTTATTCCAAGTTCGTTTCTTTCATTTTTGAATTCCGTATGAATTCGGAATTTGTTCATGAATATATAATTTCCTTGGAAATTAATGTTGAAACAAACGTTAATTTTCCTTTTATTTTCCACGATCCGTTGTGGAAAATACGTTTTTTTTTTCAAAATAGAAAACCGTTTAGGAAAATTATTTCCAATTTGTTTTCTTCTTGAAATTTTAAGAAACACGTTTAAGAATTGAATTCCTAGTTTGTTTCTTTTGGGAAAACGTTTAGGAATTAAAATTCCAAGTTTATTTCCCTCGATTTTGAATTCCGTATGAATTCAAAATTGAATTTCAAGTTTAGTTCTCTTGGGAAAACGTTTAGGAATTAAAATTCCAATTTATTTCCCTCGACCATGAATTCCGTATGAATTCGAATTTGTTGATCATCTCCACGTGTTTCCAAGAAACAAGATCGATCAATAAGAAACCGTTTAGGAACAAGTTCCAATTTGTTTCTTGAATCAAGGGAAAACCTTTTAGGAATAACTCCAAGTTTGTTTCCCTTATCTTGAATTTGAAGAAAACCATTTAGGAACGTAATTCCAATTTGTTTTCTTCTAGAAATTTTAAGAAACACGTTTAGAAATTGAATTCCAAGTTCGTTTCTTTTGGGAAAAACGTTTAGGAATAAATATAATTCCAAGTTTATTTCCCGACTTTGAATTCCGTATGAATTCAAAATTTGTTAATAAATTTTTAATTTCCCTTTGAAAATCATTCATAAGAGAAAAAAAAATCATTACTTTTTTGTTAATATAACTGTCCAACCGGGTCGGGTGACCCGGGACCCTCAACCAGGACCCGCACCCGCGCCCAGGACCTGCGCCTGACCCGGCCAGTTCGCGACCCACGCCTGATCCGTGCGTTTCCTGGGCCAAGGCCCTTGGGCCTGATCAAATTTTTTCTTTTGTGTCATGCGCGCTGAAATCTTAAGCCAAGGCCCTTGGGCCTGATCAAATTTTTTTTTCCTTTGCTTGGGCTTGAACTGAAGTTGGGCTTGTGCTGAATTTGCGGCCCACACGAAAATAACCCTTTTAGGGTTCTCTTCACGCCGAACTCTTCAACAACCTCCCTCCTCCGACTTTCAGACGCGACACTCAATCTGAAAGGAGATTTCCAGCAACAAAAACGGTAAGATTCAAACCTTCGTTTCCGTTTGTTTTTTCCTTTTTCCGTTTCAACCTTCATGAGCGAATCATTTTCCGTTTTTTTTTCCTCTTCAACTTCTAGCGAAGTTTTTTCGGATTCAACCTACAACCAAGGGAGAACACCAGCAGCGAAAACAACAGCAAAAGGAAAAGGAAACTCGTGCTCCACACGATTTCGAGCCAATTTTTCCAGATTCCGAAACTTAGGTAAGAACCAAAACTCAGATGCAAACTTTTTGTTTTGATTTTCAGTTTCGAAAAAAAAATTCCTTTCTCTTCAAAATCAGATTTGAAAGTCCTGGGTTTCGAAAAATCTCTTTATTTTCAGATTTCCAAAATCTCTTTATTTTCAGATTTTTTGTACACGGTTTCGGAAAAAAATTGTTCTAAACCTCTTTAAAATCCATTTGAAACAGTGTAAACATTTCAATTTTCGGTTCAGAATCTTTTGGTTTTGATTGTTTTTTTTTCGTTCTTCAAATTCACAATTGAATCTGACAGTCCAAAAAAAATTATTTTGGCTGTCCGACCAGATTAGAGAAAAAATCAAGAGGAAAAAAAACTATTTCAATCCAAACAGATTCGGAAAAATTGTTTCCAAAACAATTTAGATTTTTTTTCCCGGCATAACGAAACCTGTCAAAACAGATTGTTAGAAACAAATATCAAACATAATCTAAATTTCCGTTTACAATTTCCTTTCAGGTACTTCAATTCCAGATGTCGAAGAACTAGCAAAGCTAGAAATTAGAATTTATAGAACCTGTTCATCGTCAATACACCTTGTATATCAAGTGTCTTAAGATTGTAGGATATAGGGGTTAGTATATCAACAATAAACAAATTCATAATAATAATAATAGAAATTGCAAAACAAATTTAGAATAACCTTTACCGATCAGCTAGCTTACTGATTACAGAATAGGAAATTCGGGTTTAGTCGAGTCCAGGTACTCCTGTCTCCTTAAGACACTTGACTGCCCCGTATGGGCAGCGGTCTCCCAGGATACAACGACTAACGTCAGCGAACTCAAAACCGTCTAGAAGATCACCAAGAACAAAAAAGTAGAGAAAGATATAATGGAGACCATTTTAGAGATGGTATTTGATGTGTGTAAAATAAGACTAATGATGTGAATATTTATAGCCTTTTGGAAAGGGCAAAGTGGGGAATTCATAGGGTGACAAGTCCCATGAATTCCTCATAGAATTGATTGTCAGTCAATTCTAATAACTCACATTATTAGTATTAAAGTTTTAAATAAATCAGAATTTTAATAAAAAGATTAATATGATATTGACCATCATATTTTTCATTATCATCCAACAGTTTGTGATTTTGATAAGAGTGTCTTGTTGATCTCCTGCCCAGACCCAATTTTTGCAGCTGCTCTAAGGGAGAATGGGGATGGCTAGTTACATTATTGGTTTGAAGTTGTGGGTGTTCCGGCAGATTTGTTGCTCATGGATGGATGCTTTATGTGGATGGAGTTGATCGAGTTTCCCAAGGCCAATATTGTACTGTTAGCAGGTTTGCTTGGTAAGCTACTGAGTATTGTTGATACCTAAAACCTTGGTGAGTCGTTTGGAAGGGCTTTTGGTTTGGTTAAGTGTAATGAGTTGCAACCGGTCTCATCGGTGGTTAATTTTGAGATGGGGTGAAGCTTTTTCGATTGTGTTGAAGCTGATTTGTTAGAAGGAAATTACATTTCGTTTTGTAGCTGTAGCTTCTCAAGCTTCGTCAAATTGTGGTTTTTTGGCTTCTTTAGATCTGATAGAATCTGTTCTAAAGCAAACTGATTCTTAGAAGAAGGTTGGGACTAATGGGCCTGGGTCGCAGGATGCACCACCTTATTTTTGATCGAGTGGAATCGGTATCACATCGCTTTCACATCTTGTGGACTACTCAATTGGTTTCGAAGTTGCGTCATCCAATACATAGATCATAGATGTGTGGTACTACTTTTCGTGGTGATAACTCTTTTACTACTACCAAGAGTCATTCTTTTAATTCTACAGAACTAGTTGTACCCGGTGAAAGACGTTCTTGGTCTTGTTCAAGATAAAACAGATTGTGCTAAGGAAGGTGAGGATATTGTTCAATCAAAGCGAAAGAACAAACGAAACCGGGTGAAGAATAAGGTGGAGTTTCCTACAATCGTGTACCAATCTAGAGCCCGTACTAGTTCCGGTCGAAAGGGTAATAATTCTGGTACGCTCATTGTGCACTTTGCGAAAAAAATTAAAGGTACCACAGGTGATTGGGAATATTGTAAGAAAGTGGGCAAGAAGTCTTTTGATCTTGGCCCTTTTTTCTTAAGGAATTTTACTCCTTTTGTCTTCAGTTTCCTTATCATATTCTGTGTGTTTTTGAGTAAGTGGAATCGGGTTCGGAAGATGGGGCAGAGGAACCAAACATTGGTCCCTCCAACCTTGCGATCTCATGTTAATTTAACGAGGCGCTTCACGTGGAATGTTCGTGGGTTACATTCAGTCGTGAAGAGGAACAACGTGAGGAAGGTCGTGCTAAGAGTGTTTCTTCATTGGTCCTCTTGCATGGGATTAAGTTAGTCGTGATTACTTCAGTTATTTTGAAAAGTTGTGGGTTTGGAGGAGATTGGGGATGTGTTTGGGTGCTGTTTGTAGGCTCGACCAAAGGAGTTTTTCTGGCTTGGAGGTTATCTATTTTCTCGCAGTTTAGTGTTGTGTGTGAGCAAAATATGTTTTGTTGGATTGGTTTTGAGATTGCCTTTCAGTTGTAGATTCAACTTCATTCCTTTGGTATGGTTTGGAATTCTATGTCTTTGCGGGATGACCTTTCCTTTAAAAGCATGTACAACAGAAAGGACCTTGGTGAGGCCCTGGGTCTGAGGTCCTTGTGCTGACTGGACAAAAGTGAGGCCTCGTGACTGTAGAATAGTGGGTGTTTTGCAATGGAGAGGCCCTCTGAGGCCCTGGGAGTGAGGCCCTGTGCTGACTGGATGTTGACTAGATTATTAATTGATATTTTGCTGTTTTATTTAATTCTTTATCGGAAACCGTTTAAATTATTTATAATTTAAACAATTTTGGAAATAAATAATTAAAGACAATAAATAATAAATAAATAAATAAATTTAACACGAATAAAAATTAACTTTTAATTTTATTCAATCCCTTTTAATACAACCCAGTAAAAAATACATGTTCAAGAATCATCCTCTGTTGGGTCGACATTCGGTGGTGGGGGTTGTCGTCGAAGATCATCAATTTTACCTTTAAGGGTTGCTATGAGTTGTCGCAGTTAGGACTTGCACCACTTATGCTCCACCATATCCTCTTCGGTGAAGGAAGAGGTATCCTTGTCCAACATGGACCTGTAGGTGGCAAAGTTTGATTCCCACTGTTGGGTTAATGTGTGTATCATGCGGGTCCTTTCTGCATATTGTTCAGCACGTGTACGTTTAGCCTCCAACCGTGAACGTTCCATCAAGGCGAAGGCAGACATTTGGGTCGTGAGGACGGTCACCTTGTTTGAGGCCTTCACTGCCTTCTTCCCTTGTGGTCGGGTTCGGCGAGGGGGACTTGGGGCGGCCTAAGGGGATGGGGGTGTGTCGCTGAGAGGGACCTCAGTCCCCTCGTAGTTGTCAGAAGCTCCGCATTCTGGTTGTTGGGACTCACCACTGAGAGGTGTGTAATCGTCCCCTATGCTTATGGGTGGGGTTGAGCTATAAGCCCGAATCTCATCCAACCGTTGTCGTTGTTGGCGTACTTGTTGTTGGAGGACATTACCCATTGTGCCTTCCTCGGCACCGAACTTGTTGTTGCCCTCGAGCTTCATCACCCAATGATCCAGGTCGAACTTTAGTGGGTGGTCACCCACTTTCCCTGCGTCCACCCACATGTTCTTCGCATGTCTCATGTGCTCCTCGTCGTTGTAGCCGCTCGCATACTCATCCTTGGAGGACTTCAAATACCCGAGGAACCTCCTTGTCTGCGAGGAGCCTCTGAGCCAAAGTTTCTTGAGAGCCTGCCAGTTGCGATCTTGGAGACTTGCCTTCGAGCTGTAGTTTCTCTCAATAGTGCACCAGAATGTGTTTGCGGCTTGAGAGTTGCCCTTGATAGGGTCTTTTGTAGTACTCAACCAGCAGTCTATGAGGTGGATGTCTTCATCCTTGCTGAATGTCCGCCCATCCGGCTGTGGTGCTCGGGCTCGGGGTCGTCGTTGGGAAGGTCCGGTAGAGGATGGTTGGGGGACAACTACGTCGGGTAGTGTGTACCCGGGGTAGTTGTAGAATTGGGGTGGCATTTGGAACCCTTGTGGGTTCATTCCAAACGGTGGCGTCTGGAACCCTTGTGGGTTCATACCAAATTGTGGTGGCATCTGGAACCCTGGCGTCATTTGAAATTGTTGGGGACGGAATTGCCCTAAACAATAAATGAATACAATAAATTAATTAAAAAAATTATAATAAGTACATTAATTAAACAAATACAATGAAGTAACTACATAAATTCAATAAATACATTAACTACATACAAACAATTAGAGGAGAAATCTGGTGAGAACCACCTCTTAAGATAGGAACTGTGAGAACCAATCTGAGCCATCCATCTCAAGAATAGATGGCTTAGATGCAAAGTTGAACATTTGACTTGTTGACTCAATTGTTGAAAAAAAACAGCAGTTTCGGTGGCATTTTTGTAATATCGCTGTGTTGGTCAGGGTTTAGGGGTAATTTTGTAATCTCCTCACACACGCTAAAGAGCAACCGTCTCATGCAATCGACTCTCTCATTTTTTTCTCTCGGTTCGTGTTCTTCGCTCCTTGTTTTCTCTATGTGTTCGTTCTCCATATTTGTTGCGCGTGGTTGAAGGTTGAAGCAAATGGTGTGAAATCGAAGCATATTCCGTGGTCTACTGAAGGTTTTTTGCTCCGATTCCTTTGATTTTAAGTTTATTTTTGTCTGCTGTGAGTGTTACTGATTTTAGGGATTTTTTTGTTAAGAACGGTCGATTTTGACCTAATTTTTGCGCTCGATACTTGATTTAGTTGCTTCTGAACGTTTATTTGTGTGATTTACAAAGGAGGAACCTATTTGAAGTTGCATGCACTCTGTTTTTAGTGTTTTGATGCATGTTTGAGTGAATGTGTCTTTGGTTGTGATCTGTTTTTCTATGTTTATCAACTTTGCTTGATTTTTATCAAGTATATTATGTGATCTATCGATTACACATATGCTTTGGTTGCTTACAGGTGGTTAAATCTATGTTATCAACATTGGACGTCCTTTTTATCAATTGCATGTCATGATTTATCATCTGCATGTTCAGTGTTAGTTGTTGACACTATGTAGATTTGTGTGTTCCGTCTTATGTGTTCTATCAACTATGTCTGTACATTTATCAACAGAGTGCATGTAATTTAACAGGAACTTTTTTAAGTATGATGCTCACTTTTCGTGTATAAATGATTGTTCTGTCATTTATCTGTTTTATCAACTGTGTCTTCACATGTTATTACTTGCTTGCATGTAATTTATCAAGTTTGTAAGTTGATTACTTTTACCTTTTGCGTTTGAATGATTGTTCTATCATCTATGTATTTTAATAACTTTGAATTCACAGTTTATCACCTGTGTTCATGTATTTTATCAGTCACTCTAAGTTTTGATTGCTCACTTTTTGTGTATCAATGTGTTTTGTTTTCAGAAAATGGTGAAGATAATTGAGAATAATGATTCAATGCTTCTGAAGGATATGATTCCAGGTAGAAGGTTTTGAATTATTTAAACATTGTTTTTTTATCTTGGTCTTTGTGATGATTATTCAGTTGATTTTTCTGATTTTTATGTGTACAAGGAAAGCCAAAAAACTCACTGTCAAGATCAAAGTTCCTCCCAATCCAGCAGGAGAGGTTTCATCAGCGGTAGTTACTCGTAGTCAAACAGAAAAAGACATAGGACAAGGTTCATCAAGTCCTACCCCTCCTAATGCTGAAGATAATGTAGGACAAGATTCGTCAACTCCAACCCCTCCCAATGCTGAAGATAATGTAGGACAAGGTTCATCAACTCCACCACCTCCGAATGCTGAAGATAATGTAGGAGAGGCTCTATCGATGGAACTTGCTGTCGTCCCTGTGAAGAAGAGGGGGCTGGGAAAGGGTGAAGATGTTGCAATTCCACCGACGAAGAAGAACAAGAAAGAGTTTGTGGTTTCAAGGGGGGATGGTGTCCGAAGGTTGAAGATCAGGACATCACCAAAATCATTGGTAAATTTCCTGGAGAGTGTGACAGATGATCAGAGGGTGGCTATCTTTGAGATGGGGTTTTCTAGCCTTTTTAAGCTGCGGGTGAAGGAATTACCCAAAGCCTTGGGGTTTTTTCTTGCGAGTAATTTCCATACTAGTAGTAGGTGTCTGAAAATTGGGCAGGACAAGTTTTTACATGTCAGCGATGTATATGTCTTGGAGACATTGGGGATCCCCCTCGGGGGGGCGTCCAATTGTTGCAAGTCGGACTGAGAATTGTCCAGTTGTTGAGCGGTGGTTGGAGCAGTTCGAGAAGGCGAAGTCGGTGTTTGATGTGACGATGGGAACTGTGATCAATAAAATGAAGAATCAAAGGGGAAGAGATGCAATGTTCATATGGAATTTTTTGGTCTTATTCTCTACACTGATGGTAGAAGGCATAAGTGGGAGCTATGTGAATCACACAGTCTTGTATGGAATTGAGGATCTAGAAGCTATTGCGGAGTACAACTGGTGTTCATATCTTATTGATGGCCTCCTTGAAAGCCAAAAGAAATGGGAGAAACCACTTACCGGAGAGAAGTTCTATGCCGGTCCAATGACTTTTTTGATGGTTAGTCTTTTTTTTTCTGATCTCCCTTTCATGTTGTGTTTTTATCATTATAAAACTGATTTTTATCATCTTAGTTAAATGATGTTATCACTGTTAAACCATGTTTTTATCATCTCTGTTTCTGATATTCCTTTCATGTTTGTGTTTTATCATCATAGAATTGATTTTTATCATCTCAGTTAAATGATGTTATCACTGTTAACTATGTTTTTATCATCTCTGTTTCTGGATATTCCTTTCATGTTTGTGTGTTTCTGATATTCCTTTCATGTTTGTGTGTTTTATCATCTCAGTTAAATGATGTTATCACTGTCAGAAGTCACTTGTTTTATTTTCTGATCTCACCCTTTTTATCAATGTTAACCCATGTTTTATCATCTCTTTTTGTTGGTTTTATCAATGGCAGAAGTCTCATGTTCATTTTTTGGTGTTGTGCAGCTATACTATGTCGATCGTGTAGTTCTAGAGAAAAGAACTGTCGATAGGGCCCAACCATCTGTTATAGGTTGGACAAGTGAGCATTTGAAAAACCGGGAGCTTCTTGAAATGAAGTATGCCTCGTTCGGGGAAGGTTATATCGAGAAAGACCCGTACGTGCCGAAGGAAACAGATAATGTCATTCCCGGAGTACAACAAGAGGTATAATCAAAATATTTTTTGTGTGAAATTGATGATTTTTGTGTTAACGCTGACATTTTTTTTGTTGCAAATTTTGTAGTAATGCATTGTAAACTTGGCGAATCAAGCATTACAGCTTGCTGATTGCTTTGTGGCTTTCAAGGAAACCATTAGGAATGCCATTTCAACCTTCTCTGATATTGTCACTGTTAGGAGACTGCACGATGTTGTCAACGAGATGTTGGGGCTCAACCTAAGCATGATATTGAAGAGTCCTCACAGGACCGTTTTTTTAACCATCCAGACGTTATCAAAGAATTTGAAGCAGCGATGAAGGCTGCGACTAAAGTGACCAGTCAGAGTAGTGGTCAACATGTTGCAAGAGAGAGAGAGAATGTTGAAACTGATTGTGTTGGGGGAGAAAATAACAACGTGAGTGAGGAGATATTGGAAGAGGTGGCAGAGTTAGGAAAAGATGTTGATGCGGGATTAGGAGGGGATATGGTTAGTGAACAGGGCGAAGCTGTTGATGTAGGGGGAAAAGTTGTAGATGATGTTAGTGTGAGGGTTGAGGAAGTTGAGAGAGTTGAGGAAGAGGTTAATGGAGCGGAGATAGAAGGTCGTGGCATGCCAACATTCAGCCTAGGGCTTGAGGAAGTTAGTGAGATAGGGAGAGAAGCGTGTGAAGGTTTGCTCAGTTTAGACAAGGGCAAAGAAAAAGAACAAGAGAGAATGGTCGGAAGTATTGAGAAAAGGCCAGTAATCAATGAAAGAAGTGCAGTATTTGAAGATGTAGCCAGCGGAAAGAAGGGTAAAGAGAAGAAACAAGAGAGATCATCCAGGAGATCACCCGGAAGTACAAAGAAAAGGCAAAAAAGGAAGGAAGTTGCATTGGAAATGTCAGACACAAGAATGACAGATGTGGACTCTCCATTAACTGAAGAAGAGAAAATGTGGATGGAGTGGCTTCTTAACGATAAGCGAGGAGATGACTGGTATTGTGCTAGCCCTTTATTTTAATTTATTTTTATCAATATTGTCTTGTAGGTTTATGAACTCTGTGTTTTATTTTATTAACCATGACTCATTTTTATGAAATATTGCCTTTTTAATATGTCTGTACATTTTTTTATCAATGTTATCTGAACATTTTGATCAATGTTTTCATGTAGGTTTATCAACTCCAATTTTAGATTTTGTTATCCCCATCTTTGACAAATTTATCAACCAATCCTGAACTGATTTATCAATCCATCTGGACATTTTATCAATACTGTCAAGTTATATGCATATGTGTTTTTTTTTTGCAGGGATATGCTGTTTGAAGTAATGGATGGTGATCTAGGGGTGATGAGAAAGAATCTGCGCACTATGAGAGTCGGGTCGGAATTGAAGATGGGTGTCCTTATTGGATGGGCAGCTTATCTTAATTGCATCGAAGATAAGAGAACACCAGACGAACCTTCGAGGGTTTTTTTCACACCATATGCAAGTGTAAGTTGTTTAGTTCATATAATTTGTTCTCTTTAATAAGAGTAATGTTGAAATTTGTATATCATTTTGAATCCCTTTTATTGTTAGGTTGGGTTAACCGATGCAAAGAGTGGAAGTTAGGCTGAACAAATTGAAATCGAGTTGGGTATGTACCCGGATATGGATATCACTGCCACTGATTTGGTAATAAATCTCCCTCTATTTTTTTGGCCTATCTATGCTTATAGTTTTGTGCATGTGTGTAACCACATTGGTATGGTTCATTTATCAACTATAGGTGTTTTTCCCAATTCATGCATGCAATCATTATTACTTGGTGTGCATCAATATGAAGAAACACACCATTTCTGTAATTGATAATTTGGAGGGGTCGAACTTTAGGGCCAAATATGGGAACATAATTACCAATTTGGTAAGTATATATGTAATTTAGTTATTAAATTATGCACATTTTTAGGTTCTAATATGTGTATGTTTTCTATAATCGGCAGAAGAATAGGATTTCTGCATTTCTGGAAAAGCATGACGCTACACTCTCGGTGAAAATTAATAAAATGCAAGTGCAAGGTGTCTGAAGATAGACTGGAGCAGCAACGCCAACAAGATCGACTGTGGTGTGTATTGTATGTTCCACATGGAACGATATATGGGTCAGAGAGGCAGTGCCTGGGGTATCCAATGTTAAAAAACAATGTAAGATCATATTTTTGTATAAGTTGTTGGTCTTTTCGTATATTTTGTTGCTACGCATTTAACTAGTTTTGGATTTTTGTTGTGTGTATATAGGCTGATCAAATAGCAAACCTGAGGCATCGCTATCTCATGAAGCTCTGCACATACCCAAGTAGCACAGGAACGATAATTAATGAGACAAGGATTAGGAGTTATTGACAGATGAAGGAACAAACTAAAGACGATAGAGTATCTTCAGGTTCTTTGGAAAGAACCGGGTAGTACTTGGTAGATGACAAAAACAATGTGTGTTGTGGTTTATGTTTTGGTAAAGGTGTAATGACTTTGTGATCACTTTATTTTTATGGGGGGAAACAGGTTGTATGAAATGTACAGACATGTGTTAATTTTTTTTGTGGACAAGAATGATCCTGAAAGGTTCAATGCCTTATCAGATCTGAAAACAGGGTTTATCAACTGTATGTGTTTGTGTTTATCAACTTGTTTTTCATGGATTATCAGTTCATCTGGATTGAAGTTGATTTTTATCATACATGTCTTCAGATATTATCAACTGTGTGAACAGATTTATCAACTAAATAACTTGTTTTATCAACTAGTTTCTCAGGTATTATCAGTTCATCTGGATATATTTTATATCCAGAGTTAATTATGATTTGAAGTTGATTTTTATCATACATGTCTGAAGACATTATCAACTGCTTGAACAGATTTATCATGTCTAATCCAGTGGGAATTATCAACTGTTCTGCACCACACAGACAGGCAGAAGTAAGAATAATATTCTTTTTATCAACCTTAGGAATAGACTTTATCAATACTACTTGAAGAATTTATCAATAATGTCACGCCCCAAATTCAGTAAAACCGAACCCGGAACGCGAACGTTTAATTTAATAAAACTTTTTCAAACCATTTGAATAAATCGCTTTAAAACCATCAATTTGTTTAACAAAATAATAATTTACAACTCAAAGTACGTCCCAACAAGCGGACAAAATACAAGGTATACGTCGCTAGACTCAAAAGTAAACCCGGACTCCCGCTCATAGCTCCTCAAGCTTCGGAGGCTCACCTAGTCCATCCCGCGACTAGTACCTGTAGGAAAAGCAGCTAGGGGTGAGCGTTCGCTCACCACCACGGATAACAGACTGACTACAACATACATAGTAGACAATGCCGGTAACACCAACAACAACCGAACACCGGGGACTACTATCCCCAGACTCTAGTAACAAGACTGACACACAAACTGTTACTTTCCTCAACTGACTCAATACTCGGACTCGTAACGTAGACCCGACACGACGATTGACGACTTCCTCCAAAGACACGACAGATAACCACGCAACACCCAAAATCACTAAGGATCGCACACCAAAAAAGATCACAAAGGATCGCACTCCAGCTGCTCAGTAACCCCCTCACGCCCTTTACCGATCCCTGTCAGGCCAGGCGGTCGACCTGTCCCACTTTTCCCGACACAAAGTCGGATCAGGCTGTCGACCAGTCAGCCCAATCCACGCACGCGCGGCCAGGACCCCTTTCCTCACGGGCGGGCCCCCTACCCCGTCTGAACATGCAGACACGTGCGATCACAGGACCCCCGTTATTATGAAGCGGGCCCCCAACCTCAGGTAACCACAATCACAATCACAAACAAAGTTCAACAAAAAGCAACAACACTGGTTTGACACTCCACAGGCACTCATGGCCACCCAAGACACCAACGGTAAAGCACGGGTTCAACAACACCACGGGCACTCAAGGCCACCCAAAACACCAACGGTAGAACACGGGTTCAACAACCCCACGGGCACTCATGGACACCCAAGACACCAAAAGTAAAGACACGGGTTCAACAACCCCACGGGCACTCATGGCCGCCCAAGACACCAACAGTAAAGACACGGGCTCTCATGGCCACCCAAGAAACAGCAGTAAAATACGGACTCTCATGGCCACCCAAGACACAGCAATAAAATACGGGCTCTCATGGCCACCCAAGACACAAATTAAACAATCAACCTCCGGGCATAACCAAATGCCTCCAGTAGTTCTAATATCGAAAGTTCACTGCTCCTACGACACTACTAAGTGTCACATGCATTTCTATTGTTCGATACGTTCCTGCATCATACGACACCACCCGGTGTCGCCTGCCTTTCTAATATTCGATAAACTTACTTAACCCACGACACCCAAGTATCACATGCATTTCTACTGTTAACTTTCCCTAATCAGGGCCGAGATCCGGCTACTTTTCCATACCTCTTGAAGCGTGTCAAACCCGATGCTCTTACTCCGGCAAGGCTTCATAATTCCCGCTTAGCCTCCTATTTCCACGGTAGGCGACACGGTCTACAATTATTACAATTAACACACTTTTTAAGTAAGCAGGCGAAACCCGAATTTAAAGAATTAAACGCTCAAACGCAATCCCAGTAATGTCGATCACTCCCAAAACTTCCCAATTACTCGACATTGTCAATAAAGGACCCGGAAAAGCCCGATTCGCCCCACATGGCGAATCTTCCCGGGTTTTGAAAACGCCCTTCCGGGGCTCCGAAATACCCGTTTTCGTTTCTACTGTCTTAGAATAATTCAAGGGTTCCTAGGCACTCGACAGAATAGAGTTCCGACTTCCGAGTAATTTAATTCGCGTTTAAAGTTTCTAAACCCATCAATTATAACTTTCACAATTTAATTCCAAATTTCGATACGGGTGTGGATTAATTACATGGGGAACGTTTTAAACAACCCGAACACGAAACCCGAATACCCGAGCATGTGGGCCCCACCCGACACCCTTTGGCCGTGGGTGGCGAGTGCCGGTTTGGGGCCGGTCCACCAAGGTGGTGGCTGGTCCTAACTCCGGCCAGCCACCCTACAAAACCGGCCAGCCTCCATACACAGTGGCCGGAGCTCCCCCGAGCCTCCGGTCACCGGAAAACGTTCATCTCTTCGCTCCAAAACACCTCCAACGAACCCCACACCTCAACACATCCAAAAACTACTAGTTTTAACCCAAACCCTAACTTTCAAACTTAACAAAACGAAAATCGGTTAGTTGCTCACCGTATAGAATGTCGATGTGAGCTCGATTCTTTTATCGTTGAGACTATCCACCGGTTTGATCATCGGGAATCACCAAAACCCTAAACTTTATTCTCCTTTTCTCTCCCCCTTCTCTCCTCTTTCTATCCCCTTTCTCTCTTTTCAACTCCCCCTTTTTATTTCTGTTTTGCCGAAACCACCTAAACCTTCCCTTTTATTTGTTTTAAACAACAACACCAACCTTTTAAATTACAAAACTAACACTCCAAGTGTCATCTTTGTTTTGTTCAAGAAACCTAACACCACCACATAACTGACATGTGGCAAGTGGGTCCCACACCTTTTGGAAAATATCTTCTAGATATTTTCCAATCAGATTCGCGAAATTCGGCCGTCTCGGGCCCCGAACGGGCACTTTTTCCAAAAATTATGAAACTTTACGGGCTACAAGGAAACGGCTCAACTAAGACTGCTGCGACGACGGTTAAGCTTTTTGGATCCAAAACGGACCTCGAATGAACCAAAACGTCGCTCGGTTGACTTTTCCAACGAAAAGTCAACCTTTCCCAAATTGGTCGGAAAGTTTCCCTGACTCTCCCGGAACTTACTTTGGTCGATAACGGGGTCAACTTAAGTCCGGTATGACCCTCGGGGTCTAAGTTAGGTTCACTTAAGTGTCTGTCCAAATTTTTTAAATTTTCCTGTTTTTCGCAGGTTTGATTGGCGTTGACTGGGAGTGGTTCTTACAATCTACCCCCCTTAAAGGAATTTCGTCCACGAAATTCAAAACAGTCATACCTCTGGATTCGAACAGATTAGGGTACTTCGCGCGAACCTCGTCCTTGCGTTCCCAAGTCGACTCAGCCTTGTGGTGCCGCCACTGCACCCATTCTAAGCGGATAACCTTTCCGCGCAGGACCTGCTCCCGCGGATCCATTTCCCAAACCAGTTCCTTCTCATACGAGACATCATCAGCTACCTCGACATCTGCCCACTCAATGACGTGCGAGGGGTCCACACATACTTCTGCAACTGGGAAACGTGGATATTCCCATGCTGCGGCGGTAGTGCAGGTCGGTATGCAACTGCTCCCCCTATACTCAAACTTCGAAAGGCTCGATACACCGCGGGGCTAACCCGCCTGCGCCGTGGTTGAAACGCACCGGTCCACCTTTCGGACTCACCTCCAGGGATACATGATCACCGACTGCTGACTCGAGAGGTCGGCAACGTCTGTCAACATAGCTCCTGCTGACTCTGCGCGGTCTTCAACCGCTCACGCTTCGACACGACCGACTCAGCTGTCTCTTAGTCCAGTTCTAGACCCAGTGAACCCTCATTCCTCACTTCCGCCCCGTACACGGGCGACCGACACGGCCTACCATACAATGCTCTGAGCGGTGCCATCCTGATACTGGCCTGAAAGCTGTTGTTGTAGGCAAAATCGGCTAACCGCTCACGAAGTCCATCGTGACGTGCCCCCATTTCCACTGTGCAACCCGCAGTGGTTGCAATAATCCAGCGGGACGCTGTTGTTCGGCTCTCACCTGCCGACGAGTGAGGCACCGCGATACTAACTCCGCGACCGCTCTCCGCATCCCGCTCCACTAGACAAGCCACCAGATGTCGCGCTCCTCTTAGTGCTACCCACGTGCACTGTCAGACGCGAATGCGGCGACTCTCGCAGCTCGTCACCTCCACCGTTACTTGGTATGAATAAACCTTCGCGATACCGTAACTCCCAATTAGCACGACGATCCCAACCCTCGGCGTCAACACCGCCGGCAACTCTCTCCCGGATTTCTATCGTCTCGACATCCACCGACTGCACCTCTATTCCCCGGCCAAGCCGGTTGGGCTGAGTCACCAAGAAGTACATGGTCACGCCGCCAGTAACCTCTTCTAGCTCCAACCCGAGCGTGCCCAGTTCCCATATCATGTCCCACTCTCGGACTGATATGCTAGCAAGACTCGAGACCGACTTCCTACTCAGGGCGTCGGCAACCACGTTCGCCTTACCCGGATGGTAGTATGGCTCAAAGTCGTACTCCTCGAGTAGTTCCATCCATCGCCGCTGGCGCGTATTCAGGTCTCGTTGGGAAGAGATGTACTTAAGGCTCTTATGATCCGAGAACACCTGAAATCGCTCGCCATACAGATAATACCTCAAGCCTTTCCGCACGAACACTACTGCTGCTAATTCCGGGTCATGGGTAGGATAGTTGCGCTCGTGCGTCTTCCGCCGCCTGGAGCCACAAGCAACAACCTTCCCCGGACGCATCACAACAGACCTCATACTCGAACCCGCGCTCTGGCACTATCACATTGGAGCGGTAGTCAGACGAGCCTTCAACTCCGTGAACGCACGTTCACAAACGTCGGTCCACATAAACCCAACTCCCTTGCGTGTCAAAATAGTCATAGGCGCGGCTAGTCACGCAAAGTACTGGAAAAAACCGCCGATAAACGTCCTGCCAGCCCCAAGAAGCTGCGGATCTCGAAGACACTCGTGGGTCGCGCTCCCTTCAAACCCGCATCGATCTTCGCCGGGTCGACCAATATACCGTCACGGGACACAACGTGACCGAGGAATCCCACCTCAGCGAGTCAAAACTCGCACTTCTCCAGGTTGGCGTATAATTGATGTGTGCGCAACAGGGTCAGAACACCCCTCAGATGTTCCTCATGCGCCGCCTCGTTCTGCGACAAGATCAAGATATCGTCCACAACTACCACCACAAATTGATCTAAGAACGGTCAGAATATAATGTTCATCAGATCCATGAACGCTGCAGGTGCGTTCGTCAGTCCAAACGGCATCACCAAGAACTCGTAATGCACATAGCGTGTCCAGAATGCAGTCTTTGTGACGTCCTCCTCTCGGACTCGCAACTGGTAATATCCGGACCGCAGATCGATCTTCGAGAAACAGGTCGACCCTCTCAACTGGTCGAATAAGTCGTCAATCCTCGGCATCGGGTATCGGTTCTTCACCGTAACCCGGTTCAGCTTCCGGTAATCTATACACATCCGGAGCTCTCCACTCTTCTTCTTCACGAAGAGTGCTGGTGCTCCCCACGGCGATACGCTCGGACGGATAAATCCCATCTCCTGAAGCTCCTCGAGCTGATGCTTCAGCTCGGTCAACTCGGCTGGCGCGAAACTGTAAGGCGCCATCGATATCGCTGCCGTTCCCGGCACCAGGTCAAACCTGAACTCCACCTCACGAACTGGTGACAACCCGCTCAATTCCTCCGGAAGGACCTCGGGGAACTCGCAAACCACTTGCGGTAACTCGCGGCTCTGCACAGCTGATACCTCCTTCACTGCGGACAATGCCGACAGGAAAACCCCGCTCTTACTACCCAGAACACACGACACCTTCGTGTTTCCTGCTGACACCGTCACTCGTCGCCCGTAACAGTCGATATTGACTTGGTACTTCGCCCGCCAATCCATTCCCAGGATCATGTCAAGGTGGTCATTTCGTAAGTATCCTTCCCACGGATACACACACAAACTCAGTCGCTACCAAAACTCACGGACCCTCGCGGACTCTCTAAGACCTCGCTCCACTACCGTCGTCGTGCCTACCAACTCCGAACATACCCGAATCCTCGGGGTGAGGACTTGATCCAGCATCGGGGCTCTTGAGCCCTCTCTCGAACTCATGTATCAATTCGCTTCTCTAACTTCGCAGGCACGACAGACCCTAGTCAACACCACAACACCCCCAACTAGCGTGTCCAGACGCCGGGGTGTACTCAACGGCTCTAAACTCAGCCCCAACATCCCAGCACAACTCGACGAAGCAAACGAGTGTGACGCCCCGGTATCCAATAAAACTGACGCCCAAATCAGAGACCGAACAACCACTCCATTAGTCACTCCGGTAAGGTCTAGTGCAACCCCCACACTGTCCTCTATCCATTTACTTATAACTTTTCGCAACCAAACCAGTATTCGTTACTCGTCCCTTGCGGGAAAAGTAGTAAAGGGGATGAGCGTTCTGCTCACCTCCACGGACACCCGTTCGATTATGACATACTAGTAAAGCACTAACGAATTACCCATCTAATCAGGGAAAACCACTACCTCAAAAACTGATACCAAAACATCACACTGCTCAAGCCATTAATACCTCAAATAATCTCTTACGTAAGGGAAACCTCAAAACGGGGATTATGTTCTCAATTCAGCGAATCACTATTGCTCACAACCTCAATACCCCAACTACTGGATCACATTGGAAACCTCAAATAACCCACTCACATGAAGGAAACCTTAAACCATCCGTTCACGCGAGGGAAACCTCGAATAACCCACTCACGTGAAGGAAACCTCAAATAAACCGCACGAACGTGCACCAAGTCACGTAACAACAACATTAACCACACAACGAAACCAAAATTTTTTAAAAGCAGCTGACTGGACCAGGCCGGCAAGCCAGCCGGACCGTGCTGCTGTCCGGGCCGGCAAGCCATCCGGACCGTGCTGTCGTCCGGGCCAGCAAGCCACCCGGTCCGTTATGCCGTCCGGGCTGGTAAGACACCCGATCCATTTCACCTTCCGCGCCAAAACAGTGGCCCCGACCCAGTCTCCTAGCGGGCCGGTCCATGGCCCGTCCCGTAGCTGCAACGACTTCGCACTTAACACACCGTCACGTCTACCCTAGGGCACTCGCATCCTACCCGTCTCCTAGCAACCCGCACACTTGTGCGTCGCAGACATTCGACCACCAAACTAACAACACACGTACAACAATTTAAAAACCAAACACAAGTCACCCAACCTCAATCACAAGCCGACAAGGCCAACCAAAACCAAAACACGCCCACCGGGCCACCCAAAATCAAAACGCACCCACCGGACCAACCAAAATCAAAACGCACCCACCGGACCAACCAACTTACACACACGCCCACAGGGCCAACCAAATTTAAAACTTTTCTCCCTTTCATTATAAAACCTCATTCTTTGACATCACGTAGCTACAACCCGGTCCAGGCGTCCCCGAACTACGTTGTACCGACTTGATATCAGCACCGTCACGTTCGACTACAGGAGCGCTCCTGAGTCGACCCAAGACAGCTTAAAAACGTTCACACAGCAACAAATAATTAGTATGCCAGTAATAAAATACTGCACATACACACAATCACAAACAGGACTCAAGACACCACGGGTCTACACACGGTTTCCGACTTGCGCAACTACGCACGACGGGACTTTCACCGACTCGACTCTCCCCACCTAATTGACGTACAGTCCGAGGTGTGAAACCTCGAGCTCTGATACCAAGCTGTCACGCCCCAAATTCAGTAAAACCGAACCCGGAACGCGAACGTTTAATTTAATAAAACCTTTTCAAACCTTTTGAATAAATCGCTTTAAAACCATCAATTTGTTTAACAAAATAATAATTTACAACTCAAAGTACGTCCCAACAAGCGGACAAAATACAAGGTATACGTCGCTAGACTCAAAAGTAAACCCGGACTCCCGCTCCTAGCTCCTCAAGCTTCGGAAGCTCACCTAGTCCATCCCGCGACCAATACCTGTAGGAAAAGCAGCTAGGGGTGAGCGTTCGCTCACCACCACTGATAACAGACTGACTACATCATACTTAGCAGACAATGCCAGTAACACCAACAACAACCGAACACCGGGGACTACTATCCCCAGACTCGAGTAACCCGACTGACACACAAACCGTTACTTTCCTCAACCCACTCAACACTCGGACTCGTAACGTAGACCCGACACGACGATTGACGACTTCCTCCAAAGACACGACAGATAACCACGCAACACCCAAGATCACTAAGGATCGCACACCAAACAAGATCACAATGGATCGCACTCCAGCTGCTCAGTAACCCCCTCACGCCCTTTACCGATCCCTGTCAGGCCAGGAGGTCGCCCTGTCGCACTTTTCCTGACACAAAGTGGGATCAGGCTGTCGACCTGTCACCCCAATCCACGCACGCACGGCCAGGACCCCTTTCCTCACGAGCGGGCCCCCTACCCCGTCTGAACATGTAGACGCGTGCGATCACAGGACCCCTGTTATTATGAAGCGAGCCCCCAACCTTAGGTAAACACAATCACAATCACAAACAAATTTCAACAAACAGCAACAACACCGGTTTGACACTCCACAGGCACTCATGGCCATCCAAGACACCAACGGTAAAGCACGGGTTCAACAACACCACGGGTACTCAAGGCCACCCAAAACACCAACGGTAGAACACGGGTTCAACAACCCCACGGGCAGTCAAGGCCACCCAAAACACCAACGGTAGAACACGGGTTCAACAACCCCACGGGCACTCATGGCCACCCAAGACACCAAAAGTAAAGACACGGGTTCAACAACCCCACGGGCACTCATGGCCGCCCAAGACACCAATAGTAAAGACACGGGCTCTCATGGCCACCCAAGACACAGCAGTATAATATGGGCTCTCATGGCCACCCAAGACACAACAGTATAATACGGGCTCTCATGGCCACCCAAGACACAACAGTATAATACGGGCTCTCATGGCCACCCAAGACACAAATTAAACAATCAACCTCCGGCATAACCAAATGCCTCCAGTAATTCTAATATCGAAAGTTCACTGCTCCTACGACACTACTAAGTGTCACATGCATTTCTATTGTTCGATAAGTTCCCGTATCATACGACACCACCCGGTGTCGCCTGCCTTTCTAATATTCGATAAACTTACTTAACCCACGACACCCAAGTGTCACATGCATTTCTACTGTTAACTTTCCCTAATCAGGGCCGAGATCCGGCTACTTTTCACTACCTCTTGAAGCGTGTCAAACTCGATGCTCTTACTCCGGAAAGGCTTCATAATTCCCGCTTAGCCTCATATTTCCACGGTAGGCGACACGGTCTACAATTATTACAATTAACACACTTTTTAAGTAAGTAGGCGAAACCCGAATTTAAAGAATTAAACGCCCAAACGCAATCACGGTAATGTCGATCACTCCTAAACTTCCCAATTACTCGACATTGTCAATAATGGACCCGGAAAAGCTCGATTCGCCCGACGTGGCGTATCTGCCCGGGTTTTGAAAACGCCCTTCCGGGGCTCTGAAAATTCCCGTTTTCGTTTCTACGGTCTTAGAATAATTCAAGAGTTCCTAGGCACTCGACGGAATCGAGTTCCGACTTCCGAGTAATTTAATTCGCGTTTAAAGTTTCTAAACCCGTCAATTATAACTTTCACAAGTTAATTCCAAATTTCGATCCGGGTGTGGATTAATTACTTGGGGAACATTTTAAACCACCCGAACACGAAACCCGAATACCCGAGCATGTGGGCCCCATCCGACCCCCTTTGGTCGTGGGTGGCTAGGGCCTGTTTGGGGCCAGTCCACCAAGGTGGTGGCTGGTCCTAACTCCGGCTAGCCACCCTACAAAACCGGCCAGCCACCATACACGGTGGCCGGAGGTCCCCCTAGCCTCCGGTCACCGGAAAACGTTCATCTCTTCGCTCCAAAACACCTCCAACGAACCTCACACCTCAACACATCCAAAAACTACTAGTTCGAACCCAAACCCTAACTTTCAAACTTAACAAAACGAAAATCGGTTAGGTGCTCACCGTAGAGAATGTCGATGTGAGCTCGATTCTTTTATCGTTGAGACGATCCACCGGTTTGATCGTCGGGAATCACCAAAACCCTAAATTTTCTTCTCCTTTTCTCTCCACCTTCTCTCCTCTTTCTATCCCCTTTCTCTCTGTTCAACTCCCCCTTTTTGTTTCTGTTTTGCTGAAACCACCTAAACATTCCCGTTTATTTGTTTTTAAAAAACAACACCAACCTTTTAAATTAGAAAGCTAACACTCCAAGTCTCATCTTTGTTTTGTTCAAGAAACCTAACACCACCACATAATTGACATATGGCAAGTGGGTCCCACACCTTTTGGAAAATATCTTCTAGATATTTTCCAATCAGATTCGCGAAATTCGGTCGTCTCGGGCCCCGAACGGGCACTTTTTCCAAGAAATTACGAAACTTCACGGGGTACAAGGAAACGGCTCAACTAAGACCGCTGCGATGACGGTTAAGATTTTTGGATCCAAAACGGAACTCGAATGGACCGAAATGTCGCTCAGTTGACTTTTCAAGCGAAAAGTCAACCTTTCCCAAATTGGTCAGAAAGTTGCTCTGAGTCCCCCGGAACTCACTTTGGTCGATAACGGGGTCAACTTAAGTCATGTATGACCCTCAGTGTCAAAGTTAGGTTCACTTAAGTGTCTGTCCAAATTTTTTAAATTTTCCTGTTTTTCGCAGGTTTGACTGGCGTTGACCGGTAGTGGTTCTTACAAATAAAGTTTGAACGTTGCACAGGTTGTGAACCTGACAGAGTCAGTAGTAAGAAACACACCTATTATCAACCTTTTGAACATAGTTTATCAACAGAATTAAAAGATTTATCACTTCATTCTTTGTTATTCCGGGGACATTTCCTGATGTCATGTCCTGGTTCACCACAAACCTTGTAAGTGCGCTTCCTTTTCTTAGCTTCTTCAATGGACTTTTCCATCCCTGATTGTATTCTCTTTCCACAGCCTTTTGTCCTTGATTGTTGTGGGAGCTTGACAATAACTTGTGAAGGTTTAGAAAGCCATGTCAAAGTCTGAAGTTCATGTGTTGTGGTTGATGCAAAATCATCAACTTCATCATCATTTAGTTGCTTCTTGAAGTCTTTTACTTGTTCTGCAAATTCCTTCAACTTTGCAGCGTTCACTACTGTATGGAGGACACAAGATTGAAGCATCGAGCATATGTCTGATATAATTTGCTTACACTCACCATAGGCAGATGGTTGTAATTCTTCAGAATCTGTAGAGTTTTCAGCATTCTTGCGTACATCCTTTGTCCATCTTTGCGTGATCAACCTCTCCGGTATTTGATCAACCATAGATGCTTGCAAAGCCAAGAAAATATGCATACAAGGGATGCCAAATCCTTCAAATCTCATGCAAGAGCATGTGCAATGGTTCCCAGGTAAGCTTTGCACAACAACAAACGTCTTGTTCCCATGTTTGTTTGCGATGTTATATATCTTATTTCCATCCTTTTCAACACAAGTTTTGATCCCACACCTGAAGGTTGTCCCCACCACACTTTTCTTTATGATGTCGAAGATTGAGCGACTGTAAATCCTCCAACCGTCCTTCTCAATTTCAGATAATACCATGAAATTTGGAGCTAAGGTGCTTGATTGGAAGTCCAGCTGTAATTGTTTTTGCCTTTGACCTTCAACGACTGTATCAAAACGCCACATGAACTCAACCAGTGTAAGGCACCTGGACAACAATTTTTTTTATTAATCAAGACTGCATATTTATCACTTCTTCATGAAACATTTATCACCAGCAAACAACATGGTCTCTACATAAATATTTATCAATCAAGAATTCATAATTTATCAATAATACATGATACATTTTTATCAATCATAAAGGTACCTGTCAGTGAATTGACCAAATGCACTATTCTCGCTCTCTGATCTTGATGTAATCCTAAGGAATAGACCCATTTTCAGCCCTCGGAAGTATGCAGGGATCCAGCTATCCCGTATTTCAAACATAGAAGACAACCAAGTGTGATCATGTAGTTGGAATTCTTCCATCAAAGACTTCCAACTCACCTCAAACTCATTTGTTTCAGTGTAGTTACTCAACACCAATGCCTTAAATTTCTTCTTGAAACTTGTCTCATGGTATACATTATGAGGCACCTGCAAGAAGAATAACATATTTATGACGCTCGACCAAACAAATGTGCACCTCCTAACTTGTAATTTATCACCATATTAATTCAAAATGAAACTTACTTTAGAAGGAAGCTTCTGCATTATGTGTCACATACACAGGCGATGCCTACTTTGTGCGAACACTTCTTCAAAAGCTTTTCTCATTGCTGGGTCTTGGTCAGTTATAAAACAGATCGGTTCTTTCATTTTCATAGCTTTGAGGAATGTTTGGAATAACCAAACAAAAGATTCGGCATCCTCTTTGGCTAGTAAAGCTGCCCCAAATATGATTGACTTGTTATGGTTATCCACCATAGTAAAGACCATCGAGTATCTGCAAAAAAAATAAATAAGTTATCAACAGAGAGTGACTTTTTATCAAGCCTCAAACAAGGTTTTATCATTCCCAGATTCATGTTGTCAACTGAAACAATATGGTTTATCATTCCCAGATTCAGGGTTGTCAATTGAAACAATATGGTTTATCAAGGTAACAACAAAATTTATCATACACTGAGAAATGATTTTACTTGTTTGATCGATAAGTTGAATCAAACGATACCGTATCACCAAATAGCTCGTAATCCTTCCTCGACCTTGAATCAGCCCAAAAAAGGTGACTTAGTCGGTCACTAGCATCTACTTTGTACTCAAAGAAGAAGTCGCTAGAATAATCTTCTTTGGTATGGAATTGGTCGATTGTGATCTGCGCATCACTCTTTCCAATGTACACTTTGAGATCCCGTTGGAAGTTCCTGAAGTCAGTTGGACATGCTCCTACTTTGCTAGGACCCCCAACTATTTGGCTGTAAAGATTGAACGCCTTTGTAGCTCCCAAATTAACCTTTGAGCAGTCTATAATAAACTGCTTGTGCCTTGCTGATAAATCCCTATTTGACCTCAGATATTGGAAATCACGCTTACACTATAACGGGTGGTTGTGGTCTTCTCTGAACTCATATACAGTATATCCATTTTCAGTTTCCTTCAAAGACATCCTTGCCATACAACATGTTCGTGTAGACATTCTATACCTCTTTCTTATCTTGTCATTGCTACGTCCTTCGATTTCTCCTACAAATGGTTCTCCTTGTCTTGCACAATAGATGTACTTAAAAAAGACCGTGTTACTCCTTGGTTTTTTCTTCTCAGCGCCTCGACGTATCCCAAACCCACAATTTAACGCGTGCGTTTGGTAGAAAATAATTCCCTCCTCTAAGGAGGAAAAGTTCATATTCTTCCGAGGCTTTAACTCATCACCACATTCAGGGATCCAAACTTTCTGACTGCTTATAGTTTCTGTAACAGTCTCGTCGTCATCTTCATATTCAAATCCAAACTCTGCATCATCATGATCCATGCTTCCCATCACTGCATCACATGTACATACACAATTATCAACTCACGAACATATATTTTATCAACATAACACATTAGGCTTAGCAACTGTTTCAGTCCACACAACATGTTCTTGCATAGGTTATCAACTTAGACAAGAATCAGTTCACAAGATTTATCAATCCTAAACCTAAATTTATCAACTAGACGCGCTAGATTTATCATCTTTATCAGACCACACAACATGTGCCTGATCAGGTTATCAAGTCAGACAAACACCACATCGCAGTCAATTATCAACCCTAAATCCCACAGTTATCAACGTAACACAATATATTTATCAACGTTGTCAGACAACACAACACGTGCCTCCATCGATTATCAACTCAGACAAGCACCAGACCAGAGTCATTTATCAACTGTTAACCTTACATTTATCAACATAATAACTACAGATTTATCAACGTTGTCAGACAACACAACACACGTCTGCATCGATTATCAACTCAGACAAGCACCAGAGCAGAGTCATTTATCAACTATTAACCTTACATTTATCAACATAACGCGACTTGAAGCTAGGTTTTATCACTAAGAAACTGTAATTTTCTCAACGACTTCTCTACGCCACGACTGGACATGTTTATCACAGTCACAGACATGTTGATCTGGCAATAAACGAGATGATTTCGCAGAAAAAAGTTGATAAACCGTAGAACAGAGCATGATATCAAATTTTTGAATCACAAGATTATTTTTGATATTTTTTTTGTCGAATTGATTAGATGAAGAGCTAATGAAGTAGAAAGGAAATTATCACCTGTTTTTGAGCTTGATCCGTCGATAAAACAGCTGAATTATACGATGCACAGTGAAAGAAGAAAACAGAGCACGATTTTCAGGTTGTAGAGAAGAGAGAATTGTCGCTCGAATGTGTTTGTATGATCATCAAATCATGAAAGCAAATATTTCTGACCTGTTTTGTAGTTGAATTGGCGAGAGAGAAGCGCGAAACTGTTTGAATCGTGCGACAACAACGACTGCGATGACTGATATTAGGAGGAAGAAGCATGGCGAATTGACGGTATTTATAATACCCCGCCGTCCCACACAGGACCCCACGCGCGGCGATGTTAGGTCTGCAGCCCAATACACCGCAACCCCTCTGGTGTACTGTCCATAGACAAATACCAACCTAGGTTGTTGGTGAGACTTGAACCCAAGACCTCACCCTTTATAGCATTTCCTTGAGTGATGCTATCACCAATTGAGCTGCAGCTCAATTGGTGATAGCATCACTCAAGGAAATTCTATAAAGGGTGAGGTCTTGGGTTCAAGTCTCACCAACAACCTAGGTTGGTATTTGTCTGTGGACAATACACCTGAGGGGTTGGGGTGTATTGGGCTGCAGACCTAACATCGCCGCGCGTGGGGCCCTGTGTGGGACGGCGGGGTGTTACAGTCTTGCCCCTGCGTTGATGAAGAATCGTGCAAAATAGGAAGGAGCTAAAGGTTTGATCTGGGCTGTTGGTTGCTGTTGGTGGACGGATCAGATGAGTTCTCACAGTTCCTACGTTAACTGTGGTTCTCAGCTGATTTCGCCTCAAAAAAATTAATTAAAAAAATTACGTTACATAAATAATAAGTTTGCACTTACCTGAGCTCGACCCCGATTGCGAGTATGGGGAGAAAGCGGAGTCGTCCCAATTGTCCGCTAGAATGTCTTGCAAATTCTGTGCCAGTTCGTCGACGCTGAATCCGACTTCGTCACCAGGTGACTGTGCACGGGACCCTGCGTCGCCCGACATTTTTCACGAGAATAATTGAAATGAGAGAGGAGAATTTGGGAAGGGGAGAGTGAAGTTGGAGAGTGAAAGTGGGGATTGGTGTGGAAAAAATGAGAAGGGGGGATGGGTATTTATAGGGTTTGATTTTGCTGATTTTTAATTAAAAAAATTGTAGCCGTTTGTGACCGTTGTCAAACGGTCGGCTAGGGTGGCCACGTGGCGGCACGGGAGAGGGCCAGCAAAGCGAGGGAGCGAGGAGCGCGGACCGCGCGCCCGGCCAGCAACCGAGGGGCGAGGAGCGCACCCGGGAGCGCGTGTTTAAGGGCCGCGGACCGCGTTTTTTCGCTCCCACAACAGGTCGGTCCGAGGTCTGCGGACCGCGCGCGCGCGGGTCGGGGGCGAGGGGCGTTCCGTTGTACATGCTCTAAGGTTTGGTGTATGGACCCTGGTGGCTGTTTGATGACATGTCAGAGGTGTGGTAGTTCATATGCTTTGGGTTAAGTCCTTGGAGTTTTTGGTATTTTTTTCTTGGTTTTTTTTGGAGTGTTCGGACTGTTATGTCTGTTTGGGGTCGGTTTTCTTTTGCTCTTTGGAGCAGTTTTGTTCTTTTGAGAGGGTCGCCTCCTTGGTGACTCCTTTCTTTACTTCGTTCTATTATCTTTGTAGAGATTTTGCCAATAATAATTCACTTATAGAAAAGTATCGATTATCTATATGCACATTGGTATCTAAGGAAAGTACATACAAGTAGAAATCGAATACTTAGGTTGCACTTGTATGAACCTTGTTACTTAAGAGAAAGTACATACAATTAAATTTACCAAAATTTTCAACATGCGTCAACACATAATATTCACTCAATGCATAAAGGAACATCGTTACTAGCTACAATTTTAGAATCGAAACTTAGTTGCTCATGTTTGAGATATATGCATACAAAATGGTTGTCAGATAGATTATAAACATACAAATACAAGAAATGAGATACTGAAATACTCGGAATGATGAGAAAAACTTCTTCTTTTGATTTAATAGAATTCTTATACTTTTCTCTCTCAACTAATGAATCTTATCGATTTCGTCTCTACAAGATGGTTCTCCGGCCACTCAAATGTGTTCATAAGCCTGTAACGTAATTTCTTATCTTAAATGTTCACACATTTCTTAAGCTTAGAAGACATGTATTTGTAGTGTAATTTGGCTCATAATTTCATGCAAAACTCCTCCCACCCTGTTTGTCATGTTTCCCAGTTTTTCTCCCACTAAAAAAGGTGCCAAAAGGGTGGAAACCGACCAGAAACTGGCTCTGAAAATCATACATATCTTTTTACTCGACATATAATCGATTGGGTATGGTGGTACACGATGGCCCATCTGATTGTATAGAATACCAAAGTTGCATATTCCTGAATTCCCTTCGATTTCATATTTTACGGGCAAAAATCAGAGTTCGTATGAGGAAGTTATGACCTTCAAAGATCAAGTCGAACCCAGTAGAATTCCTATATGGTTTGGTAATCGACAGATAGAGTGGTTGGATACGGTGGTACTCGATGGTCTATCGAACTGGGTACAGAAACCAAAGTTGTAGATCTCTAACTTATCTCTGTGTTGATATTTTACATGCGAAATAGGATGTTGTATGATGAAATTATGACCGTTGATAAGTTAGACTCCAAAACTCCTAAGAACCGAATTTCTCCCATTTAATCCCTTTTGTTGCTTCGGAAACCTACAAAACTGTAACAAGAGACAACATATCCAATACAAGAGAAAAGTCTAATGATCCTTAATAAAATGGTACTAAAATAGTCGTAAATGGAGGTGAAGAGACTCTAAAAAGAGTATAGAATGCACACGCGTCACCTCCTAAGGTTATTTACAGAACATGATTGAATCACAAAAAAACCTGTATTGAAACCGTAATGAAATTGACAAAAAGAATGAAAAAAATGAAAAAAAAGTATATAAAAGCTAAAAATATAAAGACAACATGATAGAAACCCTAAATATTTAATCTTTGGGGTTAAATATTGAAATTTATTCTTAAGTGTTGGTCACGAACACTACACTACCCAACGTTTCAAAATGACAAATGCACTACCTTAAGTATTGGGCACACGATTTTGTTAGTAAAAATGGATGGAATATTCCATTCCGTTAGTCATATGCCTCAAGTGTCATATAATAGATGGTAAAATGACATTTTCCATTTAAGTATTTAAGTATTTGACTTCTATACATTTTATAAGGAACAATAACGAGGGTTCAATTTTAATGTTCCTTTTAAAATGTATAGTGGTAGATAATTAAGGGAAAACGTCATTTTAACATCCATTATATGACACTTGAGGTCATATGACTAACAGAATGAAATATGTTGTCCATTTTTACTAACAAAATCACGTGACCAATACTTAAGGTAGTGCATTTGTCATTTTGAAACATTGGGCAGTGTAGTGTTCGTGACCAATACTGAAGAGTTAGTTTCGATATTTAATCTTTTGTCTAGGTCTTGCATAAGCACTTCATGGGTTTTAAGGTCTTCTGGAGACACAATGGATTGTTTGACAAATTGCATATCTCTATACTACTTTAATATGTCGTCTGGCACCTTCATTTGTCGGGTATGATGTTTCTCAGCTTGGGCCAAGAATTTTACGCATCTCAAGTAGTTTTGCAACCCTCACTAGTTCCCAAAAGGCGGCTTGCCTTCCTTTTCCACATCGCCTTCTCCGCCCTTTGACCTTCATGCCATACCCGGATGAGGTTCCGATCGCCAAGGAAATATTGGAAGTCGGGGTTGCCAAGGCCGTCAGGATCAAAGACCCTATGATGTCTACATCGTTATCATACTTGTGCGACCATGCAGGCTGATCCTTGACGAGCTTCCACCAGTGTTTCCAAGCGAATTCATGGTCGTATTCTTCCATGTCAACCACAATTTGGTCATCCGATCTTCAGTTTTGATACATGCGCTTGAACTTTGACTAACACCCCTTGAACTGCTTCACATTCATATTCACGATCATCTAGTCATCATTGTGATTCTTCCCGTGATGCTGAGGTTTGTCACCCACTCTCATGGTAACAACCTCATTTGCGACACCCTCCAAGAAATTCACCCTTATGGTTAGTCAATATGTCTGAATCGATGTAATGATTCATCCATGCACGAATGAGGAGTTCTTCTTTCCGGGCCGTTTGTTCCTCCTTTTTTAGCTTCCAGTACTGGATGGAGTCAAATAAGCTCCAAGGATCGATGATGGCATCGATGACGACCACACTATATGGTGGGTAGGGACTGGCTGGAGGCCCGACTCTCGACTGACTATATATATGGATGGATTGGTGATGATATGTAAAGGTCCCCCAAAAAATTTCATTAGAGTGTTGGGCCCATAACACTTGAGAGTCGGGCACGCACCCGAAATCATGGATCTCTCTTGAGAAGGCGACCAACAAAATCGGGATCATTATTAGGGTATGCCATGAGAAAATGAGGAATCTAGAGAGAACAAGAGGTAATGTAGTTACAAATAGAAAGTATTGAGGAGGAATATGTGTGATGGAGAAGTGAAGATGGAATCAGTTTATATAGACAAAATTTTGAATTTTGCTTACTGTTTTTGAGGGTTAAATATCGAAACTTACTCTTACGTGTTGGTCATGAACATTACACTACCCAACATTTCAAATGACAAGTGCACTACCTTAAGTATTGGTCACGCGATTCTATTAGTGAAAATAGACAGAATATTCCATTCCGCTAGTCATATGACATCATGTGTCATTTAATGATGGTAAAATGACTAATTTGCCCTAAATTATTTGACCTCTATACATTTTATAAGTAACAATAACGAGGGTACAATGACAATGTTAATTATAAAATGTATAAAGGCCAAATAAGTAAAGGAAAAATCGTCATTTTTCATCCATTAAATGATACATGAGGTCATATGACTAGCGGAGTAGAATATTCCGTTCATTTTTATTACCAGAATCGCGTAACCAATACTTAAAATAGTGCATTTGTCATTTTGAAACGTTGGTTAGTGTAGTATTCGTGACCAATATTTAACCTTTTTAATAGATTTTTTTAATAGAATTGGTCACGTGACCGATTCTACTTAACTGGTCAACTAACTGCTGGCAAAAGCGGTCTAGCCAACAAAATTAGCCAAAGAAGTAAGACTCTACACCCCACGTGAATAGCCGAGCCGAATCGTCCTAAGTTTGTTGAATTTCCCCACCTTTTACAACCGAGTCGCTTCAGAATCCTCTTCCATTACATATGTTCTGAAAATAGTTGAAAAAGATCATTGAGATATGAAATCAAAACCTTATAATCATGGTAAACTACTCCCTGTTCTGATGTTGGAAATATAATAATCTCTCGTAGTTTGTGAATTATGACCTTGTAATCATTAAACTACATGGTTAATTTTTTTAACAAAAAACCCACGTCCGCGCCTATCTTTTTATCTTTAGAAAAATGAGGATAGTATGTTTTCCGAAAATGGATCCTCCAACCCAACCCCAGCGATGGACGGTGAAAGAGGGTCCCTCGAGTGCCTAGGAAAATATTGTTCCGACGACGACAGACTTGAACCAGCAAATATCTCTAGAAAGTCGAGCAATGCCGATAGTGTGTTCTTTGGCTAGGGAGGAGGCATATAGGGGATTAATGGGGATCGTGTAACGGGTCGACGGTAGGGGAAACAAATTCACGGATAGCCTGTAGGGCGGCGAGAACACTGGTAAAGGGTGTGGAGAAATCGAACAATGAGGGGATTCGAGAAGGGTCTGAGGGGGGGGGGGTAGATTTTGGATAGGGTCTCAGCGAGAACTTGGCATAGGCGTCCATGAGCATCATCCTTTCGGAGTTAGTGGGAACCTAAATTGGTTGCGGCGGAAAGGGTCTCCCAAGTCCACATGGAGACTTGTCTAGGATTTCCGGATGTACGACCGAGAGAGCCAGTTGCGCTAAGGGTCCACCCCTGAAGGGTTGATGACTTGGGTGGACGGATGGGCGGCCTCTCTATTCTGGAGGTGGTGGTACCCCCGATAAAAGTTAGTCGACGCGTTCTGAACTTCGCCTATGAAGTGGCGGCGATGATGTTGTCCCCTTGGAACTTCTATTGGCACTACTTAGTGGATTGGTTGGCAGAACTTTGGCGATCGCCGGAATTCATGGATCGCCAGTTTCTTTTTTCGCATTACTCGGGAATGATCTCGAGTCTTTTGTAGATCTTCGACAATAGATGCGACCCCAGGACATTTTGTTCACCCATTTCTATATGTGGCTCTGGTTCACCATTTTTACTGTGTTGGACTGGAACATAGCGGTAGGTTTAGGGTTGGAGGATCTCTAAGAATTTGCTTGGTTGTAGATGATAATGCAAATGGTACGAACTGAGGGGGATTACATGCGTATCAGAGTCCGCTTGGATGCATGGCTTCCTCTACTACGTTAGTTGTCGTTTCATCAAACAGAATCTGAGGTACAAAATCTATTGAATTTATCCTATGAGTACCCTCCAGACAACTGTTTTGACTACAATCGCGTTGGCCATATGGCTACTGCTTTCCTGCTGGGCGCGGGTCTTCAGGGTATCTTGATGAGTGCCATTGTCGAACCCCAGAATGGAATACCTGGGTGTATATTTAGAATGGTCGTGACTATCCGGGCATGGTCTGTGGTCCCAAGGAGGACCTTCCCGCATTCGGGATGGTCAGAGCGAAGGTTATGCTCTAGCGACTAAAGAGAATGTGGGGCATCAGGCTTAGAAAGGCCTTATTACCGTAAGGGAAATGGTAAGGTGGTGGAAGGGACCGATGGCTCTTCGACTCAAGACAATGCATAATCTGTTAGGAGAAAGAGCACATGCCCACATACATCCTCACAAGAGAGGAAACTTCCCCTTACCAGTCTTCACCCTAGGAGGACAAATGGAGGTAGTTGGAACGAGAGAGGTCCTTTGTAGTATCTAACCTCCTCCAGCGGACCGTCCAAAACATTCCCATGGGGTGAGTGGAAGACCATGTACAAGATTGGGAAAATGACCAAGGACGATTTTCTGGGATCAGAACCACAAGGATCAGCGGATTCCAATAGAGCGTCCAAGACTCAAAGGGGGTGGGGGTGGTAAGCACTCTCATCTCTAATGATGGCCAACATGACAAGTTAGGGGTCAGCGAGAACCACCACCTCACTTGTGTTAGGGTGGCAGAGGTGCCACCAAGTACGACATTATTCTCACTACCATCTTGGGAACTAGCATCTTGGCATTTTTAGAGCCTCACTTATCATCAGAAGGAGAATTATGTGAGCTAGATCCCATAGTGATTACTCAATATATGTAAAGACCGCCTCGGTTTTAAAGATTGAGTATTAAAAAATTAGTAGTTTGGAACGTCGTGGTTGGAAAGCGGGTTAAAATTTTGAATCGACTGCAAAAAAAAAGGAAGTTGACTTGGGCCGGCCAGGCTCAGGCCTAGTCAGAAGGACTGAGCCCCAGCCCAGCACCGCGCGCCAGCCCAGCCCAACTAGCTAACCCTAACTGTTTCCCTTTCTTCTTCGTTTCGTGCACGCGTACCGAGGCATCCCTTTCTCCTCTCGCGCAGCTCCTCTCTTCCTCTCCTTTTCTCTCTCACCCGAACGCCGCCCGAGCCTCGCCTTCGTCGTGCTCTGCTTCACCGTGCGTCGCCTCAGCCCTCACGCATCGATTCCACACCGGTAACGAGGCCTGGACGCCACCGTTCTTCTCTCAGGGGTTCGAGTCGCATTGCGCCGGAGACAGAGGAACAATCGCACAGGTTTGTGCCACCGCCGTCCCTATTAGTTTCCCCGACGACTCCACCGGACACCCCTCTCTTTGGCAACGCTGTGGACGAGCTCGGACTGGAAAACGCCGGCCAAAAACTCCCACGCCGGCGAACCTTCGCTGTCTCGCTAGATCTGAGACGGAGGAGCGGTTAGGGAGCGCTCTAGCCACCACCGTCCCTGCCGTGGTCACGCCGGAGCCCTGACACCACTCCCGGCCACCTCTGCACGTCCCTCCGAGCTCCCTGTCGTCGCTGCCGCCGTCGTCGGCGGACTGAAACAAAACCTCGCCGCCCCTCTTCGTCTCCAACTCGGGCCAGGCCAAAGCTCGGGCCTTGGGCCTGACAGGAACAAGCTGGGCCTAGGCCAGGTTGGGCCTCGGGCAGCTGGGCCTCGTGCCTGCCAGGCTTTAGGCCAGACCGGATCCCGGTTAGGCCTTGGGCCAGGCCAGGCCCAGGTCCAACAGGTCGGGTCTGGACATGGGTCGGAGCCGAATCTGGGTCGGGTCCGGGGCCGGGTCCGGTCGGGTCTGGGTTATGGACCGGGCCGGATCCGGGTCCGGTTTTCGCATCCGGGTCGGGCAGAATAAATTAATTATTTAATAATTTTAAATAATTTAAATTGGAGATTTAAAAGACTAAATTAATAATTAGAGAACTGATTCGGACTGTACCGGGACTGATTATGACGTTTACCTAATAAAATCAGACTTTGACTTCGCCCGAGAATATCGGAGGTAGGCCGGACGTCAGCAGATAGGAGACGTAGCTGTTGTGTTCTTCTTGAGGTAGGGAAAGTAGCGAATACCGGTTTAATTACGGAAAGTTACTAGTATTGTCACGCCCCAATTTCAGTAAACCGAACTCGGGACACGAACATTTAAAATAATAAAACATTTAGTTGTCTTTTTCATAAATCACCGTTTGTTCAACAAAAATAATATTTACAACTTAAAATATGTCCCAACAAGTGGACAAAAGTATGGTATCCGTCGCTAGACTCAAAATAAAACCCAGAAACCAGCTCCTAGCTCTTCAAGCTTCAGAACCTCACATAGTCCAACCTGCGACCGGTACCTGTAAGAAAAGCAGCTAGGGGTGAGCGTTCGATCACCACCACGGATAACAGACTGACTACGGCATAATTAGCAGACGATGCCGGTAACACCAACAATAAACTCAACACTGGGGAAACTATCCCCAACCCAAGTACTCCGACTGACACACACCCACTGTTACCTTCCTTGACCAACTCAACACTCTGACACGTAAAGTAGACCTGACACAACGATCACGACCTCTTCCAAAGACTCAAAAGACCACCACGCAACACCCAAGATCACAAAAGATCGCACACCAAACAAGATCACACAGGATCGCATACCAAACAAGATCATACAGGATCGCATACCAGCTGCTCAGTAACCTCCCTCAATAACGCGAACACGGGTCAGGCTAGCCAAAGAATGCTCACAACCTGCCGAGACTCAAACTTGGTCAGGCCAGCCCAAGAATGCTCGCAACCTACCGGGACTCAAACGTGGTCAGGCCAGCCCAAGAATGCTCGCAACCTACCGGGACTACAATTTCCAACTCAAGTACTCAACTGACCCACAACCCATTACCTTCCACGACAGACTCAACCTCAAACTTGTAATGTAAACCCGACACCACCATTTATGACCACCTCCAAAGACAAGAACACGGATCAGGCTAGCCAAAGAATGCTCACAACCTGCCGAGACTCGAACACGGATCAGGCCAGCCAAAGAATGCTCGTAACCTGCCGAGACCCGGTCACGGGTCAGGCTAGCCAAAGAATGCTCATAACCTTTCGAGATCCGGACACGGAACGGGCTAGCCAAAGAATGCTCATAACCTGTCGAGACTCGAATTTGGTCAGGCCAGCCAAAGAATGCTCGTAACCTGCCAAAATCCACCACTCCCCAACACGAAGTCGGGTTACTAACCCCGGGCAAACACAATCACAATCACACGCAAAGTTCAACAAGTAGCAACAACGCAGGTTCAACAATCCACAGGCAGTCATGGCCACCCAAGACACGAACAGTAAAACACGGACTCAACAACCCACGGGGACTCACGGCCTCCCAACACACACCAACCATAACTCACGGGCTCAACAACCCCACGACACTCACGGCCACCCAAGACACACCAACGGTAACTCACGGGCTCAACAACCCCACGGGCACTCATGGCCACCCAAGACTCCAACAGTAAAGACACGGGTTCAACAACCCTACGGGCACTCATGGCCACCCAAAACACCAAAGGTAAAGACACGGGTTCGACAACCCTACGGGCACTCATGGCCACCCAAAACACCAACAGTAAACTACGGGCTCTCATGCCCACCCAAAACACAAATAATAACACGGGCTCTCATGGCCACCCAAGACTCAACAATAATAGCACGGGCTCTCAAGGCCACCCAAAACACAAATAATAACACGGGCTCTCATGGCCACCCAAGACTCAACAATAATAGCACGAGCTCTCAAGGCCACCCAAGACACCAAATAAACAATCAACCTCCGGCATAACCAATGCCTCCAATAGTCCTAATATCAACAGTTTCTCAATCAACCTCCGGGCATGGTCATATGCCTCCAGTACTCCTAATATCGGTAAGTTCACAATCAACCACTGGGCATGGTCATATGCCTCCAGTAATTCTAATATCGATAAGTTCTCTGCTCCTACGACACTACTAAGTGTCACATGCATTTCCAATCTTCGATAACCTACTCAACCCACGACACCCCAAGTGTCACATGCATTTCTAATATTCGATAACCCACTTAACCCACGACACCCAAGTGTCACATGCATTTCTACTGTTAACTTTCCCTAGTCAGGGCCGAGATCCGGCTACTTTTCCCTACCTCGTGCGTGTTCTCCAAAAGCCAACCAACGAGCTCCGGTGTGATCTCAGTCACTCACCCAACTTTCCTTTTCCTCGGTCCGCGACACGATCTAAAAGAACACAAGTTTAAACGCTTTTAAGCTTGCAGGCACAATGCTGAATTTTAATAAACCTGACGCCCAAAAGTAACCCCGACAATGTCGATCACTCCCAAATTCCCCAATTACTCGACATTGTCGATATTGGGCCCGTAAAGGCCCGATTCGCCCGACATGGCGAATCTGCCCGGGTTTTGTAAATACCCTTCCGGGGCTCCAAAAATTCCCGTTTTCGTTTCTACGGTCTTAGAATAATTCAAGGGTTCCAACGCAATCGACGGAATCAATTTCCGAACTCTCACGAATTACAAAACCCTAATTCTCTATTTCTCAATACACACATGACACTCAAAACTAATCCAACTCTCGCTCCAACTTAAAGACACTGCGTAGCATCTCGATAGACAAAATAAATCAAGAAGTAATACACCTCTTTATCCGTTTAGATTGTCTTGTTACTTACCAAAAAAAATTACCAAATGATGCTACTGCTTCTCGTGAAGATGGACCAAATGATAATCAAATAATAAGATGAGAAATCAATGCTTACCATAGGCAATTATAGATTAGAGAATAGAGCTAACCCATTTCATTTGATGTTACTTCAGTAATTAATGAGATGGAGTCATGCTATGTTACAGTAACAAAGTAAAGAATAGTACGCACCTTGTGTACGCGCGCAGACCAAGGAAAAATGGAGGTTTGTTCTCTCCACCAAAATGGCCGCCGCTCCTCATAAGAAGCTACTGTCTCTTCCTTTTACAAGGCATGCTGCTGCGCACTTGGAGAGGAACCACATCCCCATCCTCTCATCTTTATCCCTTTTCAAAAATACCTAACACCACCACATATTTTACATGTGGCAAGTGGGTCCCACACAATTTTGAAAATATCTTCTAGATATTTTCTAATCAGATTCGCGAAATTCGGTTCTTTCGGGTCCCGAACGGGCACTTTTTTCAAGAAATTACGAAACTTCACGGGCTACAAGGAAACGGCTCAACTAAGACCGCTGCGACGACGGCTAAGCTTTTTGGATCCAAAACGGTCCTCGAATGGACCAAAACGTCGCTCGGTTGACTTTTCCAGCGAAAAGTCAACATTTCCCAAATTGGTCAGAAAGTTTCCCTGAGTCCCCCGGAACTCACTTTGGTCGATATCGGGGTCAACTTACGTCCGGTATGACCCTCAGAGTCAATTTTAGGTTTAATTAAGTGCCTGACCAAATTTTTTAAATTTTCCTGTTTTTCGCAGGTTTGACTGGCGTTGACCGTGAGTGGTTATTACAAGTATGCATGATTAGGTAATAACAATAACCGCTTTAAATTATTAAATAACCGGACGAGTCATAGATCGCATATAGGATGTGATTCACTAGTTTAACCGCTTTCAATATTCTGGGAAATTGCCGTGCTGGTAGAATGGCCACGTCGAGCCTTAGGTTGTGTGCTGATTAAAATGCCTGATCTTGTTTGAGATGACTGTTGTGTGACTTAGTGTCGATAAGATTCAGAGTCAAAGCATATTATTTTCGGTGTAACATGGTGTTGCTATGTGTGGGCTAGGGTGCCGTGACTGATTGGATGTGAATTATTGGTTGTGATATGGTCGGGTGAGTGATAGACCGACGTGTCGTGTAATTGTGGTAAGATTGTGGGCTTGGTGAGCCGTGTTTGATTTGTGGCATTACGATGCGTGATATTATCTTTATGTGTGTTCCAAGAGGAGTTGTATTCCGGCATGGTATCTGCACCGAGGGGCGTGCCGGTGTGGGGTAGTACGTAAGCCGATGATGTGGTCCCACGTACGTGCGGTCCCTCGATGTGTTATTACGGTACGATGCCTACATCGAGGGGGTATGCCGGTGTAGGACATCTACGCCGACGGTTGTGATTGGGCCTACGGGTCGCATTGGGCCTACGGGTCGTGTTGGGCCAATGGGTCGTGTTGGGCCTACAGGTGGTATTGGGCCTATGGGTGGTATTGGGCCTACGGGTCGTGGTTGGCACTAGGTGTCGTGTTTCTACCCTGATGATCTATGGTCCTTTGGGGACATTTCTGCGACTTCCGATGAGATGCGTTCCTAGGGAACGCTTCCGGTAGCCTCGACGCATGTGTCTCCTCTGGACCGAGGGGCAATCCTATATGATACATTGACTTTCCGGTATGATATGATGGAGTAGGGCTGTGTACAGCCGGTGGAGTTCGGGGACTGCAGTACGGGACGTGTGTTGGTTGCTTTTGTGTGGTGTGATACGTTTGCTGTTTGGTTAATGTTTTATTGTGTGAAATCAGTCGTTTGAGTGTGTTGTAAGTTATGCTATGAACCCCGGTTTGGTAGTTAGTTGTGATGTACTAGTATGCCCTAATTGGACGGTTACTCGTGGTGGTGAGCCGATGTTCATTACCTTAACTACTTTTTCTACTGGGCGAAAGCTCACCCCTTACCTTGTTGTGTTTCAGGTCTTGAGCGGGATGTGTACTAGCTGGATGCTCGACGCTTGGGAGCTTGCGAGGGTCCTAGACTAGTTTGTCTAGTGACGTACCGTGTTTTTGAACTATTTACTGCTTTTACAGTTTATTTAAGAGTTGTTGACTCTTTTTAGCGGATTTATGAATTCCAGATTTTATTTCCAGCTTTATTACTTTAAAATCTGTTTTGTTTATCTTCTATTTAAGTTCACGTCTCGAGTCCGGTCAAAACCGGATTTGGGCCGTGAAAATTTGGTATCAGAGCCTGGTTTCATTTTGAAATGATTTTTCAAAACCTCGGACCGTACGTAAATTAGGTGGGTAGAGTTAGGTGGTTGAAGTCGTAGATCTTGGTGACCCAAGTCGGAAATATCCTGTGCGTAGAGTTGAAACGACAAGAGTCTCGATTGTTAGAGTGTGTTGGTTAAGTTTTACCTTACTTGATTTGTACCTTTTTATCTGTTTGCTGTACACCTTAGTGGATCCATGATGCCGACCGGTTGAGATCGAGGTTGGTTAACGAGCGATACTCGAGCTCTTTATGACGTGTTGGTTGATTAACTGCTAAGTGGGTTGCCGCCTTGGTCGGGCGTTTCTTGATTGGTGAACTTGAAATGTGGACTTGGCCGGTTGGTAATCGCGTAATTACAGAGACCCGAGTGGTGTACTTACGATGTTTTGCGTGGTGTGTACTTATGGTGTTGTGGTGTGCTTTATGTGCTGAACGCCGTGTGCAGTTGTTTATTGAATGTCTCGCTTAAGAGGATGGTTAATTTAATTTACTAACGGGTTATGCCCTATTTTCTACAGAAACTGAAGTGTATGTACCATCACGATTCGGCTATAGGGGCCATTGTAGCCGGACGTGAATGGGGGGATACCAAGTGGTTGTAACATAATTTGGGGACGCTTGAACCGGGTTGTAAAGACGCGGTGTCAACATGAATGTTATGTTAGAAAGAGGACGTGTTAAGAAAATTGAAACTAAGTATATGTTGTACATTGTGGAATTGCGGTGTGGTGTAAACGGTGGCCGGTGTGACTTATGTGTGATTACGCTGCTGAGTGTGAAATTTTGTGTAATCGCTACTTGTATATATAATCTGTGTGACGCACTAGTGTGCTGACTTCTCTGATGTGTGCTATTGTGTGACAACTACTGAGTATACTACTAGTACTGTTGTTGTGGGTCGTGTGTGATGTTAGTTTTTCTAAGCGTGTTGCTCCTTTCGGGTTAAGGATCTGAGCGTGTACGTTATCCATGCAGAGGTTTTACGACATGGCCCGATGTTACGTTCCGCGAGGTACTAGGAGACGGCCCGCTAGAGGCCGAGGACGATCTTTGACCGCTGGGTCGGCAGGGGCGACTAGTGCCCAGGGTGCGCCCGCTGAGGGGCACGAGAGGGCTGAGACAGCCCAGACGGTAGCTCTAGAGGAGCTGACCCGCACTGTTCAGGGATTGGTAGCAACCGTTGCCCAGACAGAGGCCTACCACTGGTGGCGGCGCGAGCAGGCGCGAGTGACAGATGACCTTGCGTTGTTCAAACAGCGTTTTCTTGAGCAATATTTTCCACTGTCGGTACTAGACGACATACGTCAACAGTTTCTGGAGCCGCGACAGGAGAGACTATCAGTGTCCGAGTACGAGGCGAGGTTCACCTCCTTGGCTCATTTTGATCAGGAGATTGTTCAGACTGAGGCTCTTTGTTGCCGACGTTTCGAGGAAGGACTTCGTCCTGCGATCGCAGACAGGGGTCGCTGTTTTTAGGACCCAGGTTTACTCTGACCTGGTAGATCAGGCCTTGGCTGTGGAGCGGGGCTTTCTCGAGTTAGCCAGAGTACGAGCGGTCAGGCGGAGGCCGACCAGTTTCCTGAGGCCATCCGAGTCTCAGGATCCGAGGAGGCAGAGGACCTCGGGATTGTTTCAGCCTCAGACCTAGTTGAGAGGATCGCGACAGGCTGGGTCGGTGGCTTCTGCTGGACCTTCCATGAGAGGGCGCACATGTTACGGTTGTGGGCAGCCGGGTCACATGGCTCGAGACTGTCCGGGGAGCAGCGGACCAGTGGACCGTCCAGTAGGTAGAATTGAGGAGGGGTCGAGTGCCAGACCACCGCTGTGTCGCCGGTTTGGTCGGCCAGGACAATTCATTTCCAGGTGCCCCGATCGATTTTTGGTGGCATCGGCTCCACGATTACAGCAGTCGCCACAGTCCCTACAGCGTCAGGCTCAGACGCAAAGAGTTCTGAGGCAGGCAGCGAACGCCCCAGTGCCAAGGCAGAGCGTCGTGTAACAGGTGGCACTTCCACCACCCCCGAGAGGAGGACCTCAGGCATCGCAGGGCAGAGCATATGTTGTTGCCGATTCATGAGCGGAGAGACAGGATTCCGATCAGGAGATCGCTCATGGTTTCGAGCACGTTTTGGATTAGAAGACATCGCAGAACTTGGGAAGCGAGAGTCCGGGAGTTGTTTTGTTTTGACTTTAGAGACGTATTTTCCATTTTTTAAGACTTGTAATTGACTCATTTTGGTTTTATTACTGCTAGTTATTGGAACAACTTTTGAACGTTTACATCGTTTAAGTCGCTAATCTATTACTTCTTAGTTCGAATGTTGGGACGGAACTTAGAACTGTGTACTTTGGTAAGCTAGTTGGGGGTGCGGCGGTGTCAACTAGTGTTAGTCGTGAGTGAGGAAGCAGAATAATAGACCGTCCGTTTTCTTAATAACCTTCCCGTACTGGACTGTGTTTATTTCAAGCTTGTTGAGAAAATTAAGAGAACCAAATCGGGAAGCAGCAAGCTTCCTCGATTGTTTACCCGCGACAAATGGACGAGCGGTGGAGGGTCGCAGAAATAATAGTACACCGCCAAAACAGCCAGGGAAGATGGCCGAGTAGCGATGAGATCAGAGTGGCGCAGCGGAAGCGTGGTGGGCCCATAAACCACAGGCATCGCATTCTTCTGTTCTTCCTTACGCTTGATGAGACGTGGGGGAACCTAAGAGTAGAACCTTGATGCGGTCCAGGTGTCTTGACATCCCAACTACGTGCGACATGGTTTGACGAGTATGTGCAGTGCATGGTAAAAGTGAGAGTACTCACAAGGTAGCCGGAAACAAATCGCTAAGTACGACTACCACAACGCTTCCAAGCCAGTAACATTATGGCACCGTACGAAGCATTGTATGGTAGGTCGGGTCAGTTGCCCAAGCGGGGCACAGTTGAGGGTTAAAGAGTCGAACCTTGTTGGCCCTGAGTTGCTCGAGAAACGATCGAGAAGTGACGTGGATTGTGAACGATTGGGAACCGCGTAGAGTCGACGCGGAAGCGAGAGGATAAGATACGCACGAGGTATCCAAACCCGTTCGGACCCTGAGGAAGTGGTACTTGTGGTGTCTTCAGTTTTGTGGTTACTTTGGAGGGAACTACTTGTAAATTGGCTTAGATTGCGTGTTATTTCCTTGTGTTATCGTGAGTGGTTGGTCATGACGTAACCACGTTTGGAGTCCGGTGTCGATTGTCCGAGTAACAGGACGTGGGCTTCTTTTGTTTGGTTGTGTGCGCGATACTTGGTTAAGTGAAGTGAGTAGTCGAGGAGAAGTTTCGGTGAGTTGGATCCGTTTTAAGTGCGATGTGAGAATAGTTCCGGTATGATACCTATACCGATGGACGGTTCCGGTATAGGATATCTCGACCAAACTGCGTGTGTCGGTGCGACGTCTTTACCGACGGAGGATTCCGGTATCGACTAACTGGTTTAAGTGTTTCCGTGTGCATGAGGGTTATTGGACTGGGAGTTTTAATCGGACGTTCCCTGAGATAGGGTCAAGTGGAGCGCGTTCATTTTAAATTTCGAGGACGAAATTCTTTTTAGGGGGGTAGACTGTAAAGACCGCCCCGGTTTTAAAGATTAAATATTTAAAAATTATTCGTTTGGAACATCGTGGTTGGAAAGCGGGTTAAAATTTTGGATCGATTGCAAAAGAAAAAGAAAAGAAAAAAAAAAAGAAGGAAGTTGACTTGGGCCGACCAAGCTCAGGCCCAGTCAGAAGGACTGAGCCAAAGCCCAGCACCGCGCGCCAGCCCAGCCCAACTAGCTAACCCTAACTATTTCCCTTTCTTATTCGTTTCGTGCACGCGTACCGAGGCATCTCTCTCCCCTCTCGCGCAACTCCTCTCTTCCTCTCCTTCTCTCTCTCTCACACTAATGCCGCCCTCGCCTCGCCTTCGTCGTGCTCCGCTTCACCGTGCGTTGCCTCAGCCCTCTCGCATCGATTCCATGCCGGCAACGAGGCCTGGACGCCGTCGTTCTTCTCTCACAGGTTCGAGTCGCATAGCGCCGGAGACGGATGAACAATCGCTCGGGTTCGTGCCTACGCCATCCCTATCAGCTTCCCCGACTACTCCACCGGGCACCCCTCTCTCTGGCAACGCCATGGATGAGCTCGGACTGGACGACGCCGGCCAGAAACTCCCACGCCGGCGAACCTTCGCTCTCTCGCCAGGTCTGAGACGAAGGAGCGGTTGGGGCGCGCTCCAGCCACAACCGTCCCTACCGTGGTCACGCTGGAGCCCTGACGCCCCTCCCGACCACCTCTGCACGTCCCTCCGAGCTCCCTGTCGTCGCAGCCGCCGTCGCCGGCGGCCTGAAACAAACCCTCGTCGCACCTCTTCGTCTCCAATTCGGGCCAGGCCAAAGCTCGGGCCTTGGGCCAAACAGGACCAAGCTGGGCGTAGGCCAGGTTGGGCCTCGGGTAGCTGGGCCTCGTGCCTGACCAGGCTTTGGGCCAGACCGGATCCCGGTTGGGCCTTGGGCCAGGCCAGGCCTCGGGCCAGGCCCAAGTCCAACAGGTCGGGTCCGGACATGGGTCGGAGCTGGATCTGGATTGGGTCTCGGGCCGGGTCCGGGTCGGTTCTGGGTCCGGTCGGGTCTGGGTTCTGGACCGGGTCGGATTCGGGTCCGGTTTTCGGATCTGGGTCGAAACTGGGTCAGGCAGAATAAATTAATTATTTAATAATTTTAAATAAATTTAATTGGAGATTTAAAGGACTAAGTTAATAATTAGAGGACTGATTCTGACTGTACAGGGACTGATTATGACGTTTACCTGTTAAAATCAGACTTTGACTTCGCCCGAGAAGACCGAAGGTAGGCCCGGACGTCAGCAGCTAGGAGATGTAGCTGTTGTGTTCTTCTTGAGGTAGGGAAAGTAGCAAATACCGGTTTAATTACGGAAAGTTACTAGTATGCATGATTAGTTAATAATAATAACCGCTTTAAATTATTAAATAACCGGACGAGTCATAGATCGCATATAGGATGTGATTCACTAGTTTAGCCGCTTTCAATATTCTGGGAAATTACCGTGCCGGTAGAATGGCCACGTCGAGCCTTAGGTTGTGTGCTGATTGAAATGCCTGATCTTGTTTGAGATGCTTGTTGTGTGACTTAGTGTCGATAAGATTAAGAGTCAAAGCATATTATTTTCGGTGTAACATGTTGTTGATATGTGTGGGCAAGGGTGCCGTGACTGATTTGATGTGAATTATTGGTTGTGATATGGTCGGGTGAGTGATAGACCAACGTGTCGTGTAATTGTGGTAAGATTGTGGGCTTGATGAGCCGTGTTTGATCTGTGGCATTATGATGCGTGATATTATCTTGATGTGTGTTCTAAGAGGAGTTGTATTCCAACATGGTACCTGCACCGAGGGGCGTGCCGGTGTGGGGCAGTACTTAGGCCGATGATGTGGTCCCACGTGCGCGCGGTCCCCCGGTGTGTTATTCCGGTACGATGCCTACATCGAGGGGGTATGCCGGTGTAGGACATCTAGGCCGACGGTTTTAATTGGGCTTACGGGTCGTATTGGGCCTACGGGTCGTGTTGGGCCTACGGGTCGTGTTGGGCCTACGGGTTGTGTTGGGCCTACGGGTGGTATTCGGCCTACGGGTGGTATTTGGCCTACATGTCGTGGTTGGCACTAGGTGTCGTGTTTCTACCCGGATGATCTATGGTCCTTTGGGGACATTTATGCGACTTCCGATGAGATGCGTTCCTAGGGAACGTTTCCGGTAGCCTCGATGCATGTGTCTCCTCTGGACCGATGGGCAATCCGATATGATACATTGACTTTCCGGTATGATATGATGGAGTCGGGCTGTGTACAGCCGGCGGAGTTCGGGGACTGCGGTACGGGACGTGTGTTGGTTGCTTTTGCGTGGTTTGATACGTTTGTTGTTTGGTTAATGTTTTATTGTGTGAAAGAACTCGTTTGAGTGTGTTGTAAGTTTGGCTATGAACCCCGGTTTGGCAGTTAGTTGTGATGTACTAGTATGCCCTAATTGGACGGTTACTCGTGGTGGTGAGCCGATGTTCTTTACCTTAACTACTTTTTCTACTGGGTGAAAGCTCACCCCTTACCTTGCTGTGTTTCAGGTCTTGAGCGGGATGTGTACTAGCTGGATGCTCGACGCTTGGGAGCTTGCGAGGGTCCTAGACTAGTTTGTCTAGTGACGTACCGTGTTTTTGAACTATTTACTGCTTTTAGAGTTTATTTAAGAGCTGTTGACTCTTTTTAGCGGATTTATGAATTCCAGATTTTATTTCCATCTTTATTACTTTAAAATCTGTTTTGTTTATCTTCTATTTAAGTTCACATCTCGAGTCCGGTCAAAACCGGATTTGCGGCGTGACAATATAAAAATGCATCGCCCCTTTTTCGGAAGTGGGCATGCTCCGCCCAATCTCACCATCCTCAACAGTTTTATCGGTGGTTTTGACAACTATCAAATCATCACCCCGACCACACTTTTTGAGCACTTTGACAAGTGACTTTCAACTCTACTAATTAAGAGAACATATTTTGTTTTATTTTGGGGTAACCCTGTTTCCTAACCCTATTTGAGCTTTGTTTTTCAATTCCTAACCTAGCTTTACCTTTGGTGACATTTCTCAACTGTCACATTTCAATTTTTTGCAGAAAGTATCAAAAATCGTTAAAACTGACAATTCCGTTAGTTTTTTGCCTACGTGTCGGCCACGTGTCGGCACGATGAAGTGACACGTGACAAAAAAAACTAACGGAATCGTCAAAATAAACGGTAAACGATACTTTCTGCAAAAAATTGAAAGGTGACAGTTGGGAAATGTCCCCAAAGGTAAACCTAGGTTAGGAACTGAAAAACAAAGCTCAAATGGGATTCGGAAACAGGGTTTCCCCTTTTATTTTAGTCCCACGATATCTGGATTTTACATAGATATTCATGCGAGTGTTTTTCTTGGCATTCTCTTTTTAGAACTCTTATTGTATGTGTCTTCGGATACAAAATCGGCTGAAAACCACTATTAACGTACAAACCAACGAACCAATCCCGTCCGTCCAGCAGAAGCAGCCAACCGCCGAGATCGATCCTTCATCTCCGGCCAAAAGTGCGCGTTATATGTAGGTTCCGAGGGTAATATTGTCAATTCCACGCTTCTTCATTACACAGTCAGAACAACATCATAATCGCAGTCAACACAATTACACGAAAATTCCCTTTTCTCTCAACGAAGCAACTAGAAAACAGGTGATCATTCTGTCTTTCATTGATTCGATCATCGTAGAATCAAATTTCTTCACCAATTGTGAGAATCAATGGCTTCTCCAAAACCTGAAAAGCATGCTCTGTTTTTGCTTCTAGACTGTAAATCGAAGATTCTAGCTGTTTTATCACCGGATCAATCTCCAAAACAGGTTTCAATTACCTTTTGACTTGATTAAATCGTCATGTAATCAATTGGAGGATCCAAAAATCAAAATATGTGTCGTTTTCAAAATTATGAAAATCGTGCTCTGTTTTAGGTTTTAGCGACTGTGCTGCTAAGGTTTATCAACTATTTGATGTGAATTCACCTATTTTCTTAGCTGATCAACATAAACAAGTCTATACATTACCGATTTCGTTGTTTAAATACAAAATTAAAAATCTGGAAATCTTCTTCTCCGTTCATCATGAAGTTTCGCATAATAGCTAATAAGATTCGCTGCCAGTTGATAAACATTTCTTTTGCTGTTGATAACGCAACGGTTATGAGTTGATAACTTCTGTTACAGTTCACTCTTGAGTTGATGATTGCTCCAGGCACAGATCTTAGGTAGAGGAATACGTTGATAAATGCACAATAGAATGCTGATAAACACACGTTAAGTAGTTGATAAACGTCTGTATATCTGATATTCATGTTCTTGGATAATCATTGTCGTTTCAGAGATCATTGATAAATAAATCGTTTCCACTGATAACTTATGATTTGTGCGTTGATAACTGTTTGGTATCTTTTCTCTATATACGTTGATAATTGATGCAGGCGCACGTCGTATACTATGAATGCATTGATAAACTGTTCGTTTATCATTGATAAATTATTCAGTGACAGTTGATAAATGTATGTGACCTGTTCCCTGTTTGAGTTATTAATGGATGCACGCACATGTCATAAAATATGAATCATTGATAAAAGTATACTTTCTGGTGATAAACACAAATTTGTAAACTGATAATTTCTCTGTGTACATGTGATACAGTGATGGAGAGCATGGATCATGATGATATAGAATTTGGGTTCGAATATGAAGAAGAAGAGATTGTTTCGGAACCTATAAGCACACAGAAAGTGTGGATTCCTGACTGTGATGATGAGCTAAAGCCTCGAAAGGATATGAAATTTAATTCATTGGAGAAAGGTATTATTTTCTACCAAACATATGCGTTAAACGGTGGTTTTGGGACACGTCGTGGCACGGAAAAGAAGAAACCAAGGGGTAATACAGTTGATTTTAAGTACATGTTATGTGCAAGAGAAGGGGAACCATTTGTAGATGACATTGAAGAAGGTGGCAAGTCTAGAAAGAGATATAGGATGTCTACACGAACACGTTGTATGGCAAGGATGTCTTTGAAGCACAATGGAAATGGTTATATAGTGTATGAGTTCAGAGAAGAACACAACCACCCGTTACAGTGTAAGCGTGAATTGCACTATTTTAGATCGAATAGGCATTTAACACCAAGACACAAGCAGGTTATCATAGATTGCTCAAAGGTCAATTTGGGGGCTACAAACGCGTTTAATCTTTATAGCCAAATAGTTGGGGGGCCTGTCAATGTAGGAGCATGTCCAAATGATTTCAGGAACTTCCAAAGGGATCTGAAAGTGTACATTGGAGAGAGCGATGCACAGATCACCATTGACCAATTTCACACTAAGAAAGACTATTGTAGCGACTTCTTCTTAGAGTACAAAGTAGACGTTGGCGATCGACTAAGTCACCTTTTCTGGGCTGATTCAACGTCGAGGAAGAATTACGAGCTATTTGGTGATACAGTATCGTTCGATTCAACTTATCGATCAAACAGGTAAAATCTTTTGTTACTGACACGCCCAAAATTCAGTAGAACCGAACCCGGAACGTGAACGTTTAAAACAATAAAACATTTTCAGACATTTTAAATAAATCATTTTAAAACCACCATTTACTTAAACAAAATCATAATTTACAACTCAAAAGTACGTCCCAACAAGCGGACAAAATACAAGTGTACGTCGCTAGACTCAAAAGTAAACCCGGACTCCCGCTCCTAGTTCTTCAAGCTTCGGAAGCTCACCTAGTCCATCCTGCGACCAGTACCTGTAGGAAAAGAAGCTAGGGGTGAGCATTCGCTCACCACCACGGATAACAGACTGACTACGGCATACTTAGCAGACAATGACGGTAACACCAACAATAACCCAAACACCGGGGACTACCATCCCCAAACTCAAGTAACCCGACTGACACACAAACTGGTACTTTCCTCAACAGACTCAACACTCGGACACGTCATGTAGACCTGACACAACGATTACGACTTCTTCCAAAGACACGAAAGACAACCACGCAACACCCAAGATCACAAAGGATCACACACCAAACAAGATCGCAAAGGATCGCACTCCAGCAATTCAGTAACCCCCTCATGCCCTTTACCGATCCCTGTGAGGCCAGGCGGTCGACCTGTCGCCCCTTTGCCTATCCCTGTCAGGCCAGGCGGTCGACCTGTTGCACTTTTCCCGACACAAAGTCGGATCAGGATGTCGACCTGTCACCACCCACGCACGCGCGACCAGGACCCCTTTCCTCACGGGCGGGCCCCCTACCCCGTCTGAACATGCAGACGCGTGCGATCACAGGACCCCCGTTATTATGAAGCGGCCCCCCAACCTCAGGCAACTACAATCACAATCACAAGCAAAGTTCAACAAACAGCAACAATACCGGTCTAACACTTCACAGGCACTCATGGCCACCCAAGACACACCAAAAGTAACTCACGGGCTCAACAACCCCACGGGCACTCATGGCCTCCCAAGACACACCAACAGTAACTCACGGGCTCAACAACCCCACGGGCACTCATGCCCTCCCAAGACACACCAACAGTAACTCACGGGCTCAACGACCCCACGGGCACTCATGGCCACCCAAGACACACCGACAGTAACTCACGGGCTCAACAACCCCACGGGCACTCATGGCCACCCAATACACCAATAGTAAAACACGGGCTCTCATGGCCACCCAAGACACAAACAGTAAAGTACGGGCTCTCATGGCCACCCAAGACACAAATAGTAAAGTACGGGCTCTCATGGCCACCCAAGACACAAACAGTAAAGTACAGGCTCTCATGGCCACCCAAGACACAAATAGTAAAGTACGGGCTCTCATGGCCACCCAAGATACAAACAGTAAAGTACGGGCTCTCATGGCCACCCAAGACACAAACAGTAAGGTACGGGCTCTCATGGCCACCCAAGACACGAACTAAACAATCAACCTCCGGGCATAACCAAATGCCTCCAGTAATTCAAATATCAAAAAGTTCACTGCTCCTACGACACTACTAAGTGTCACATGCATTTCTATTGTTCGATACGTTCCCGTATCATACGACACCACCCGGTGTCGCCTGCCTTTCTAATATTCGATAAATTTACTTAACCCACGACTCCCAAGTGTAACATGCATTTATACTGTTAACCTTCCCTAGTCAGGGCCGAGATCCGGCTACTTTTCCCTACCTCATATGCTTTCTCCAAAAGCGCACAAATAAGCTCCGGCGTGATCTCGGTCACTCGCCTAGCTTTCCCTTTTCTCTGTCTGCGGCACGATCTAAAAAGAACACAATTTAAAACACTTTTACGCTTGTAGGAATAAACTGAATTTTAATAAACTTGACGCCCAAAAGTAACCCCGACAATGTCGATCACTCCCAAACTTCCCAAATACTCGACATTGTCGATAATGGACCCGGAAAAGCCCGATTCGCCCAACATGGCGAATCTTCCCGGGTTTTGAAAACGTCCTTTCGGGGCTCCGAAAATTCCCGTTTTCGTTTCTACGGTCTTAGAATAATTCAAGGGTTCCTATGCACTCGACGGAATCAATTTCCGACTTCCGAGTAATTTAATTGGCGTTCAAAGTTTCTAAACCCGTCAATTACAACTTTCACAATTTAATTCCACATTTCGATCCGGGTGTGGATTAATTACTTGGGGAACGTTCTAAACCAGCCGAACACGAAAACCCGATACCCGAGCGTGTGGGCCCCACCCGGCCAACCTTGGCCGTGGGTGGCTAGGGCTATTTTAGGCCGGTTCACCATGGTGGTGGCCGGTCCTAGCTCCGGCCAGCCACCACCCACGGTGGCCGGAGCTCCCCCGAGCCTCCGGTCACCGGAAAACGTTCATCTCTTCGCTCCAAAACATCTCCAACGAACCCCACACCTCAACTCATCCATATTCAACCCATTTCAAACCAAACCCTAACTTTTAAACTTAACAAAACGAAAATCGGTTAGGTGCTCACCGTAGAGAATGACAGTGTGAACTCGATTCTTCTATCGTTGAGACGATCCACCGGTCGGATGATCGAGAAATGGCAAAACCCCCAAACTTTCTTCTCTTTTTCTCCCTTTTCTCCTTCTTTTTCCTCTCTCCACTTTCTCTCTCTAAATCTCTTATTTTTTTTCTAACTTTTCCGAGAACATACTCCAACCATTCATCTTTATTTTGTTTTAAAAAATCAAAACTATCCTTTGATTACAAAACTACCCTCAAAGTCTCATCTTTTGTTTTGTTCAAGAAACCTAACACCACCACATAATTGACATGTGGCAAGTGGGTCCCACATCTTTTGGAAAATATCTTCTAGATATTTTCCACTCAGATTCGTGAAATTCTACCGTCTCGGGCCCCGAACGGGCACTTTTTCCAAGAAATTACGAAACTTCATGGGCTACAAGGAAACGGCTCAACTAAGACCACTGTGATGACGGCTAAGCTTTTTGGATCCAAAACGGACCTCGAACGAACCAAAACGTCGCTCGGTTGACTTTTCCAGCAAAAAGTCAACCTTTCCCAAATTGGTCAGAAAGTTGCCCTGAGTCCCCCGGAACTCACTTTGGTCTACATCGGGCTCAACTTAAGTCCGATATGACTCTCGGGGTCAAATTTAGGTTCATTTAGGATTTTTTTCAAAAAATTTAAATTTTCCTGTTTTTCGCCGATTTGACTGGCGTTGACCGGGAGTGGTTCTTACAGTTACTGTATGATAATTGTTCATTGTTGGTTTGATAAACCATTTTGTTTTGATTGATAAACCTTTTTGGGAGAATTGATAAAAACCTTGTTTGCATGCTTGATAACAATACAGTCTATGTTGATAACTTATATATTCTTGTTGCTTGTGTTTTTGTTTGTATAGGTACATGATGGTCTTTGCACCATTCACTTGGGTTGACAACCATAACAAGTCAATCTGCTTTATTAGCCAAAGAGGATGCTGAATCTTTTGTTTGGTTATTCCGGACATTCCTCAAAGCTATGAAGATGAAAGAACCAACCTGTTTTATAACAGACCAAGACCCAGCAATGAGAAAAGCGTTTGAGGAAGTGTTCACCCAAAGAAGGCATCGTCTATGTATGTGACACATAATGCAGAAGCTTCCTTCTAAAGTAAGTTGTGTTTTCAGTTTGTATGGCTGATAAACTAAAGGGAATGGGATAAAGATTTGTTTGGTTGAGTGTGATAAAATGTGTTATTATTCTTGCAGGTGCCTCACACTATATACCATGAGACAGATTTCAAGAAGAAATTTAAAGCATTGGTGTGGAGTAACTACACCGAAACAGATGAGTTTGAGCTGAGTTGGAAGTCTTTGATAGAAGAATTCCAACTAACTGATCACCCCTGGTTGTCTACTATGTTTGATATGCGGGATCGGTGGATACATGCATACTTCAGAGGTCTAAAAATGGGTATATTCGTTAGGACGACATCAAGATCAGAGAGCGAGAACAGCGCATTTGGTCAATTCACTAACAGGTACCCTTTATTTTTGGAGAATTCATACAACTTTATGATTGATAAAAATGTGTGGTATTATAATTCAATAAATGATTAAGCTACCTTGTGAGGTGATCAAATACTTTCAGTGGTGATAAATGTTTCATACCGAGATGATAACGTATCACTTTTGGATTGATAAATATGTGTGTGGTTGTCATGAACTTTGCTGATAAAATATATGACAGTTTGTGATAAATATTTTACTAATAATTGATAATTGTATATTCTTAATTGCTGAAATTTCTTGTTCAGGTGCCTTACACTGGTTGAGTTCATGTGGCGCTTCGATACAGTCGTTGAAGGGCAGAGACAAAAACAATTACAGCTAGACTTCCAATCAAGCACATTAGCTCCTAATTTCATTACGTTGTCTGAAAGTGAGAAGGATGCTTGGAGGATTTACAGCCGCACAATATTTGACATCATAAAGAAAAGTGTTGTGGGAACAACATTCAAGTGTGGGATCAATACATGTGATGAAGAGGATGGAAAGAAGATATACAAAATCACCAACAAACATGGGAAGAAAACATTTATTCTGGTGCAAAGTTTACCTGGGAACCACTGCACATGTACTTGCATGAGATTTGAAGGATTTGGCATCCCTTGCATTCATATATTTTTGGCTTTGGAAGCATCTATGGTTGATCAAATCCCGGAGAGCTTGATCACACAACGATGGACGAAGGATGTACGCAGGAATGCTGAAAATTCTACAACTTCTGCACATTCACAACCAACTGCCTACAGTGAGTGTAAGCAAATTATATTAGATATATGCTCGATGCTTCACTCTTGTGTCCTTCATCCAACAGTGAACGCTCTAAAGTTGAAGGAATTTGCGGAACAAGTAAAGGACTTCAAGAAGAGACTGAATGATGATGAAGCTGATGACTTTGCATCAACCACAACACATGAACTTCAAACTTTGACAGGTCTTTCTAAACCTTCCCAAGTTGTTGTCAAGCTACCACATATATCAAGGACAAAAGGGTGTGGACAGAGAATGAAATCAGGGATGAAAAATTCTATCGAGGCAGCTAAGAAGAGGAAGCGAACTTGCAAGGGATGTGGTGAACCAGGTCATGACATCAGAAACTGCTCCCAGAATAAGAATGATTAAAATGATAATTCATTCAACAACTATTGATAATACCTTTACACATACTTGATAATCTGGAATTTTTAATGCTATCTGTGAGATTCACAGAGTGTGAAACTCTACTCATATGATTGATAAACTCTTTCAATATAACTGATAAACTCTTCTCAAGAGGTTGATAAATGATATTTTTGTTTGTTGCTGAAATCTGAAAATTGAAGATGATTAATCTGTTCAAATGATTGATAATCCTTTGGCATATGTGTGATAAAACACCTCCACACACACTTAACTCAAATACAAATTACCTCTCCATGTCAATTGATAACACATGCATGTACAGTTGATAATCAAATCCAATATAGTTGATAAACCTGTTAACATTCCATTGCGTTCCATTCTAAAAGTGTGTTCCCCACCAAATTCTAAAGTGATTAACAAAAGTCATAACAAAAGTATTTACATCCTCCTTCACAAAAACATCAGTTGTACCAACAGTAATTAACCCATACTTCAGAAAACATCAGTCATATTAAAAGTGTTTATCTAGAACCAAAGACTAAATGGTTCTTTCCGAAGAACTAGACGACTGTTCATCCCCTCTATTTGCTTGCTTTCTCTCATAGTAACTCCTAAACTTTGTCCTGTTCACTTCAATTGATGAGTTGCTTGGGTGCGTGCAAAACTTCATGACGTATCGATGCCTCAGGTTTGATAGTTGATCAGCCTATATACACAACAACAACATAACCAAAAAATAGTTAAACACGCAGCAAATACAGATGCTAAAAGACCGACACTCGAAAAGACAATCTTACCTTGTTTTTTAGCATAGGGTACCCCCAAGTACTGCCGGTTTCGCCCATGTACCTCTCCATGTGGAACATGCAGTACACGCCATAGTCAGTCTTGTTATCATTGCTACTCCATCCTAGCTTCACACAGGTTGCAACTGCACTTTTCACTTTAACTGCCAGTGTAGCATCAAACTTTTCCAAGACAGAAAACCTATTCCTCTGCCAATGATGAAAAAAATACACAGTTTATAAACACAACAAGGTGCTTAATTTAATAACTACATTACACATATAAACTTACCAAATCGGAGATTCTGTTCCCGTATTTGGCTCTAAAGTTAGACCCCACCAAATTATCTAGGACATAAACAACATGTCTCTTCATATGCATGCACATCAAGTAATAATGATTAGATGCATGTATCGGGAAGAACACCTGTTGTTGTTAAAGGAAGAAAAACCAATGTCATTACACAAGCACACAACTATAAGCATACATAGGCCCCATTTGAAGATGTAATTATTACCATATCGATTGTAGCAATATTCAGACTAGGGTACATGCCCAACTCAAGTTCAAGTTGTTCAGCCCAATTTTCGCCCTTTGCTTCAATTAACCCAATCTAGTGATAAAAAGAACACAAAATGATAAAAACATTCCAACATAACTATTATTAAACAAACAAAAATTATATGAACAAAAAAACTTACACCCGCATATGGTGTGAAAAAAAAAACCTCGAAGGTTCATCTGTTGTTCTTTTCTCCTCCATTAAATTCATAAAGGCTGACCACGCATTAACAACCCCCAATTTTATTTGCTCCCCAACTCTCATAGACTGTAGATCCTTTTTCATCACCCCCATATTGCCATCCAAGGCTTCAAACAACATTTCCATGCAAAAAACACATATGTATCTAACTTGTCAGTATTGATAAAAAGTCCAGCCAAAGTTGATAAATATAAAAACAACAGATTGATAAAAAAATGTCATGATGGTTAATAAAAGAAAATAGAAAGTTTGATAAACCTATCTCAAAAGGATTGATAAACCTATGTCCGTGTGTTGATAAACCTAGATGACAGAGGTGCTAAAAAGGAAAGACATGTAAAGCATGATTGATAAAAATGCAAACACTAAGTTGATAACACTACAAGACAGTATTGATAAACACTAAAGGGCAGGGTTTAGCTGATTACCACTCATCTCCCCGCTCATCGTTTAAGAGCCAGTCCATCCACATTTTCTCTTCTTCTGTTAGTGGAGAATCCACATCTGTCATCCTGCTTACCAGGCTCCCTGATATAGGCATCTTCTTCGTACTTCCAGATGCTCTACCTTGTTGTTTGGCTTTTCTTTTCTTTGTACTGACAGTATTTTCAGGTGCTTTCCACCCCTCCTCAATTACTTGCCTCTTCTTAGGACTTACCGGTGTTCTCTCCTGTTGTTTCTCTTTACCCTTGTCTGTTCGGACTTCTTCACATGCTGCCCTCCCTATGTCAGCATTATTTCTTACCAAAACAAGAACACCGGGTAATGAATGATTGGCTTGAGTCTCCAAGACGCCTACATATCCACATGGGAATCAAAGCCACGCAGTTCTTCTCTTTGAGGACTCAAGAACACAAAAATGGAGGTGGGAGCTTGCCAAACCCGAAATTGCAAGGGAAGGGGGAGAGAAGTTGTGTTTCCTATTCTTGTCTTGTGTTTGTTATGTTGAAAAAAGATGACTTAAACATAACAAAACCCATACTTGTCCAACTAAAGGCATGGGACAAGTATGGTGTCAAGTAAGGTGTAAATAGGACAAAGTATGCCTAGACAAGATTCGGTTAGGTGGTGAATCACCAACACCTTAATCCTTGTCTTCCTTACTTAGTACTAATTAATCAAGACTTGATTAATTAGTTCCATGGGCCTTGGTTGCATGGGCCTCTTGGAACATGGCCCGTGGTCATTTCCAACGAGGTCCCGTGATTCGCTCATCACCTCCAAGCCTTCCATACCGGAAATGTCCAACATTATCCGACGCGATCAATCCCAAGACTCCAAGCCTTGTCTCGATCCGTAAAGTTCTATTCACTTACGGGCACATGACCCAAAACCCAGTTTTGGTCATGTCCCGAGACAACTCCCTTTTGGCCATTCTCCATAAATGTGTCAATGAGTTTCATCCTCCGGTGTGACCCTTAGGTTTATGCATGTCAATAGATCAACGTAAAATCCCATTTTACTTGATCCGATTTAAGTGGCAACTAACGAGACTTTAGTATTGACTGACACTGCATAACGAATCGACCTTGTCGATTCTAACCTTTCCGTCATCCCTGTCACTATCCTTTTATATCCGATATCCTGATTGAGATAAGACATAGAGCCGTCATCCTTATTATTCTCAATCACCGTTCTTTGATATGTGAGATGACTGAAGATATGATACCAGTATCATGTGCATGGCCATGCTATTTTTCAGTCACTCTCGATCAAGCGGCCGAGAAAAGATATCTTTCCCATACCTCAGTATGAGAGATAAATCCCTTAGCCGCCTTTCGTGTCACTCATGTAGCCCATCCCCAAGCCAATCCTGGCCATTATGGAAGCCCTGTTACGGACAACGTTAGGCTCAGGTCAAACTCAGTTGTTGACTACATAGCGATCACAAAGACTCCTTGGTCTAAGGATACATGACAAGCTATGACACTGAATATGTTCATGACTTAATCTATGGCACATATTCAGGGCCGGTCGTCCAATATCATGTCCCACATGATATCTATGATCAGACTCCGGAATCCCATTCCAATGACTAACAGAACGTAAGCCATAAAGAGCCATCTTTAATACTAGTCGCTTCTAGTGAAGCTTTGTTGACTAGGGAACCATCGAGTGTGATCTATCTCGATCTATGGTTCTATTCACATGGTGGGCATAGATCAGAGCACACATCGATATATTACTCCAACACATAAGTAATATAAAGCCACTTTAATTTTATTGCTAACGATGATATATACATTTGGACATTTAGGATTGAACTATGGGCACTAAGACTAACAATCTCCCATTTTCCTTAGTTCCAATCTAAATTCCAATATGTGCCCATCGACTTTACATGTCTAACATGTTCAGGCAGCGACACTGCCTTAGTCAAAGGGTTGGCTATGTTATCATCTGTTGCAATATAGGTTATCTTCACTTCACCTCAGTTCAGTATTTCTCTGATGAGGTGGATACGCCGCAGTACATGTTTGGATTTGTTATGCGATCTGTGCTTTTAGCTTGCGCAATGGCCCTTGTGTTGTCGCAAAATGGATTCACCAGGCTGGATGGGTTTTTAATTACACCCAACCCTGCCGTGAATTTCCAAATCCACATAGCCTCCTTAGCTGCCTATGCAGCATCCATGTACTTGGCCTCTGTCATAGATTCGGCAATGGTATCTTGCTTTACACTCTCCCAGCTAAAGCTCCGCCATTCAGCGTAAACACATATCATGGCTGACTTCTAAAGTCATCTGGATTTCTCTTGGAAAACTAGCGTCTACTCATCCTTCGACGACTAGTTCAGCATCATCTTTTCCCCGGGTTAGACTGATGTCTACTGGTACATCATAAGGCTTACGAGACGTCCGGTCTCGTACATGTCATGGCATATATGATCGATCCCGCCCCCAGGCACATGGGATTCGCATCATCCTTTTCAGCTCATCAGGTGTCTTAGGACACTGAGTCTTGCTGAGATGAATGTCATGACTAGTGGGTAAGAGTCCTTTCTTTGAATCGAGCATTGAGAACCTAGTCAATGCCTTGTTCACATAGGTTCCCTGACTTAAATCCAATACCCTCTTGGTGCGATCACTACATATCTTAATCCTTAAGATATAAGAAGCATCGCATAAGTCCTTTGTTGAAAAACACTTCCTCAACCAAGCTTTAGTCTCGTGCAAGGTTGGGAAGTCGTTTTCAATGAGAACCAGAAAGGTAATCTTGCTCCCACTAGCCTTCTTATAAACGCAAGATTCATCCTCGTTCTTGACTAAGCCAAATCCAATTACAGCTTCATCAAAACGAAGGATCCAACTCCGAGAAGTTCGTTTCAATCCATAAATGGATTTCAAAAACTTATAAATCTTTCCCTTATTCTTCGGATCGTCAAAACCTTTGGGCCGAGACATACAAACGTACTCAGTCAAATTTCCATTTGGGAAAGCGGTTTTGACATCCACTTGCCATATCTCGTAATTATGATATGTAGTTATGTCAAGAAGAATTTGGATCGATTTTGAACATAGCCACTAGGGATAAGGTTTCCTCATAGTCAATCCATTGGATATTCCTATAACCTTTCGCCACCAGTTGAGCTTTGTAGGTCAGAGGGTTGCCGTCCATGTCCATCTTCACCTTGAAGATCCATTTGCATCCGATGGTCCTCACACCATTGATGGGATCAACCGTTTCCCAGACTCGGTTGTCCGACATGGATTGCATTTCCTCCCTCATGGCTCCCAGCCATAACTCGGAGTCGGGCCCATCCACGACTTCCTGAAAGGTGGATGGATCATCGTGATCCACCATGACTTCATTGTCACCTCCGGATAACATATCTTGGAGGTGGATGATTGATCCTTTCAAATCGCCTTTGACCTTCTGGGATTGTACCAGGAATTGGTTCTTACTCTACGACAATCTCTGGCTCATTTCTACTGGGTTGTCAATTGGTTTAGACAGATCTGTACCATCCTGAATTTCTTCGAGATGCACAGTCCTCCCAATGACGTCTTTGGAAACAAAACTCCTTTTCCATAAAGACCCCACCCCAAGCGACGAACACCATGTTCTCACTGGGATTGTAGAAGTAGTATCCCCATGTTACTTTGGGATACCACACGAAGGTGCATATCTTGGTTCGAGCTTAGTCGAAACCAAATGTTTCACATAAGCCTCACAACCACAAATCTTTAGGAAGGACAAAGCGGGCATCATCCCGTACCATTTTAAAATGGTGTCCCTTCCACACCCTTCGTCGAAGCCCGATTCACTATGAATGCGGTCGTCTCTAGAGCATAACCCCAGAAAGAGATTGGGAGATCAGTCCAATCATGGAACGGACCATTGTCTAACAATGTCCGATTTCTCCTTTTGGCTACACCTTTCAACTATAGTGTCGTAGGAGGAGTCCATTCCAAAAGGATCCCATTCTCTTTTAGATGATCTAATAACTCTGTGGTCAAGTATTTTCCACCTCGATCCAGTCGAAGTGTCTTAAAACCTTTGTCGAGCTGGTTTTCTACTTTAGTCTTAAACTCTTTGAATTTATCAAAAGCTTCAGACTTATGTCTTACCGAATAGACATAACCATATTTACTGGAATCATCAATAAATGTGATAAAGTAGCTAAAACCCCTCCTGGCAAATTAACTTATTGGTCTACACACATTCGAGTGTATCAGCCCCAATAATTCACCCGCCCTTTCATCGCAATCGATAAAGGGCACTTTAGTCATTTTTCCCATAAAACAAACCTTGCACCTATCGATCAAATGGAATTCGAATGAACCTGAAAGCCCGCACTTCTAAAGTGTTGATAGGCGCTTCTTGTTTATGTGGCCCAAATGACAGTGCCATAACAGAGTTGGTTTAAATCGTTGGATTTAGACCTCTTGGTATTAACGTAATATATAGAACTTGAGGCGTTGTTACCCATATCTAATATGTACAATCCTCCAACCAAGTCAGTACTGGTATAAAACATATCATTGCATAGAGCATTGAAAACTACATTTTCAATATTAACATTATATCCTTCCTTGTCAAACACGGATACAGATATAATATTCCTACTAAAATTAGGTATGCAATATACATTATACAATACTAAGACAGGGACTCTTGGCAAAGCAAGACGCATGGATCCTACAACAGTTGCCACAACTCTGAGGTCCACTTCGTGCTTTCACAACCTCTCCTACTTTCAGCCACCATATATTAGTGCATGTTTGAGATTCAGTCCTGGTATCTAATACCCATGAATCTTTGGAAGTAGAGAGATGTAGCTCTATAGAGTTAATACCGGATGAAGGCACGGTCCCACCATCCTTCCTTAGATCATCCAGGTTTCTTGATGAAGGCGCAGTCCTACTGCCCTTCTTCAGATCATCCAAGCTATTTGATGAAGGCGCAGTCCCACTTCCCTTCTTCAGATCAGCCGTGAACTTCCTGTAATCCCGGTTCCAATGACCAGGCTGTTGGCAGTAGAAGCAGACATTCTCAAGTGTCTCATTTTCCTGCCAAGTGTGCATGGGCCCCGCCCTTGCCACTTCCAATTCCCTTGTTGACCATTAGAATATCCTTGGATCCCAGATCCCTGATATATTTTTCTTAGCAGTTAATGACACTTCATGTAACTCTGATATGGTCTTAGAGACAGCCTTGTCAAGGACATATTCTTTGCGTTCAGACTTGAGGACTATCCTCAAAATTATGTACCAGTCCAAATAGTTTGTCCCATTTAGCTTGACCCTGTCAAGAATGGTTTTTAATGACAAACTATTAATGTTCGCTGAATTTGCCATTTGATCTACAACAGATAAAATTCAATCAATAAACTGAATGAATTTTATGAAGATCAAGCTTAAACACCAACAATCGATTCTAAACCATTAGAATCTGAAACCAAGATCCTTGATTCACTCGATTAAGCTGAACTAATGCTCACCATTTAATCGAGCTATGTAGGTAGGACTCCATCCAATCACATCCTATGTGACTCTTGGCTAGGGTATGTACTTATGTACACGGCTTACCCTATCTGTTACCCTAGCTCAACCTCAGGCTGAGAATCGTAGTCGGGTCCACCAATTCTCAACTATGGCTTGTCACTATGTAGGTGCTTCGCTAATGCGCATGACACCCACATATGTCGTCCAAACCTACTACCTCGCTTTCCCATGGATGCTCCGCTAATGCGCACGACACCCATAAGACGGGGAGGTAGTAAGGTGTTGATAATTGGGATGTATCGGACATGACCCGTTTTTACTTGTCCGGTTGTGTTTAAAACTTTGACACATCCTAGATGCGATGAGCACATCAACTACATTCCAAATGCAATGATGCCTCAAATTACATCCAATGTAATTCTTCCTTCGAACCCGTCAACTACATCCAATGTAATGACGATTCTAAGGGCTCACACACAAGGATTAAAATTCCAATTTTATCTTTGCATGTGAGTTGATATGCTCGGTAAATAAAGTTAAGCATGCAATTCTAGAACACATAGAATTAATCACGCATAAACTAAACCAAGCATAAAGCGATAAATGTGCACATAATAGCCCCCTAAACTAACTCCCACTAGCTTCTTTAGCTCCACCGACTCCAAGTCGATGCCAACACCCATAAAGCCACCAAATGACATTTTCGCCCTTTCTTCGTCTTGAGTAAAATATTACAATTTAATACACGACTCGCAGGTCGGGAATAAATAAATATTACAAACAAGTGGTTCGACGACCACACCTTGAAAGAATAATTACACGCTAACTCTAACGGCTCGCAGGCCGTGAAAAGCGATAAATAATTAAATCGAGCTCGGGGCTATAATGTGCATCATGCCAACATCACATCACACATCGTGTTATCAAACAATCATGTTATCAAACATCATGTGATTTTCCGGTTTTATTTAATAGCCAAGTTTCGAAAATTTTGATGCTCGGTTTATCGAAATCGTTCAAAAATGAAACTTTTGAACAATTGATCTTTGAGTTAGTCATGACGGTTCCAAACTCGTCATAACTAACAAAACGGTTTAGCCTTGGCATATCAACCATCCAATGGTCATGCTTGGCCTAGCTCCGTCCAATGGAGCCCCGTTCGGCCTCGGTTTCGGCTCCCCGAGAGTCCCGCTCCCGAGACCCGAAAAATCAATTTTTTTTTCAAAATTTCCAGATTTGAAATAATTTTCAAAAATTCATTTTACATGCATTAAATCCATAAACAGGAATTTAAAACATGTTATCAAACAATTTAGCAAAACAACATGCCAAAAACGAAACTCTCAAGCAAAACCGAAACTTTGAACACCGTCTTGTGAATCCCGAAGGTAGCACGGCTCTGATACCACTGTTGGATCTCGAGGTAGGGTTGGAGATGAACCAACTCGCAGCGGAAAATCAATGAAAACCAAGAGACGATTAAACCATGAAACAACTAACAAAGAATGGATTCACAAGAGAAAAATTCAGCACTATTTCTTACCAAAACAAGAACACCGGTTAACGAATGATTGGCTTGAGTCTCCAAGACGCCTACGTATCCACATGGGAATCAAAGCCACGTAGTTCTTCTCTTTGAGGACTCAAGAACACAAAAATGGAGGAGGAAACTAGCCAAACCCGAAATGGCCATGGAAGAGGGAGAGAAAATGAGTTTCCTATTCTTGTCTTGTCTTTGTTATGTTGAAAAAAGATGACTTAAACATAACAAAACTCATACTTGTCCAACTAAAGGCATGGGACAAGTATGGTGTCAAGTAAGGTGTAAATAGGAAAAAGTATGGCAAGACAAGATTGGGTTAGGTGGTGAATCACCAACACCTTAATCCTTGTCTTGCTTACTTAGTACTAATTAATCAAGACTTGATTAATTAGTTCCATGGGCCTTGGTTGCATGGGCCTTTCATGGGCCTCTTGGAACATGGCCCGTGGCCATTTCCAACGAGGTCCCGTGATTCGCTCATCGCCTCCATGCCTTCCATACCGGAAATGTCCAACATTATCCGACGCGATCAATCCCAAGACTCCAAGCCTTATCTCGATCCGTAAAGTCCTATTCACTTACGGGCACATGACCCAAAACCCAGTTTTGGTCATGTCCCGAGACAACTCCCTTTTGGCCATTCTCCATAAATGTGTCAATGAGTTTCATCCTCCGGTGTGACCCTTAGGTTTATGCATGTCAATAGATCAACGTAAAATCCCATTTTACTTGATCCTATTTAAGTGGCAACTAACGAGACTTTAGTATTGCCTGACACTACATAACGAATCGACCCTGTTGATTCTAACCTTTCCGTCGTCCCTGTCATTATCCTTTTATCTCCGATATCCTGATTGAGATAAGGCATAGAGCCGTCATCCTTATTATTCTCAATCACCGTTCCTTGATATGTGAGATGACTGAAGATATGATACCCAGTATCATGTGCATGGCCATGCTATTCTTCCAGTCACTCTCGATCAAGCGGCCGAGAACCGATATCTTTCCCATACCTTAGTATGAGGGATAAATCCCTTAGCCGTCTTTCGTGTCACTCATGTAGCCCGTCCCCAAGCCAATCCTGGCCGTTATGGAAGCCCTGTTACGGACAACGTTAGGCTCAGGTCAAACTCAGTTGTTGACTACATAGCGATCACAAAGACTCCTTGGTCTAAGGATACATGACAAGCTACAACACTGAATATGTTCATGACTTAATCTATGGCACATATTCAGGGCGGGTCGTCCAATATCATGTCCCACATGATATCTATGATCAGACTCCGGAATCTCATTCCAATGACTAACAGAACGTAAGCCATAAAGAGCCATCTTTCATACTAGTCGCTTCTAGTGAAGCTTTGTTGACTAGGGACCCATCGAGTGTGATCTATCTCGATCTATGGTTCTATTCGCATGGTGGGCATAGATCAGAGCACACATCGATATATTACTCCAACACATAAGTAATATAAAGCCGCTTTAATTTTATTGCTAACGGTGATATATACATTTTGACATTTAGGATTGAACTACGGGCACTAAGACTAACAATCTCCCACTTGCCCTAGTTCCAATCTAAACTCCAATATGTCCCCATCGACTTTACATGTCTAACATGTTCAGGCAGTGACACTGCCTTAGTCAAAGGGTTGGCTATGTTATCATCTGTTGCAATATCGGTTATCTTCACTTCACCTCAGTTCAGTATTTATCTGATGAGGTGGATACGCCGCAGTACATGTTTGGATTTGTTATACGATCTAGGCTTTTAGCTTGCGCAATGGCCCTTGTGTTGTCGCAAGATGGATTCACCGGGCTGGATGGGTTTTTAATTACACCCAGCCCTGCCATGAATTTCCAAATCCACATAGCCTCCTTAGCTGCCTCTGCAGCATCCATGTACTTGGCCTCTGTCGTAGATTCGGCAATGATATCTTGCTTTACGCTCTCCCAGCTAAAGCTCTGCCATTCAGCGTAAACACATATCCTGATTGACTTCTAAAGTCATCTGGATTTGTCTTGGAAAACTAGCGTCTACTCATCCTTCGACGACTAGTTCAGCATCATCTTTCCCCCGGGTTAGAATGACTACATAGCGATCACAAAGACTCCTGGTCTAAGGATACATGACAAGCTACAACACTGAATATGTTCATGACTTAATCTATGGCACATATTCAGGGCGGGTCGTCCAATATCATGTCCCACATGATATCTATGATCAGACTCCGGAATCTCATTCCAATGACTAACAGAACGTAAGCCATAAAGAGCCATCTTTCATACTAGTCGCTTCTAGTTAAGCTTTGTTGACTAGGGACCCATCGAGTGTGATCTATCTCGATCTATGGTTCTATTCGCATGGTGGGCATAGATCAGAGCACACATCGATATATTACTCCAACACATAAGTAATATAAAGCCGCTTTAATTTTATTGCTAACGATGATATATACATTTGGACATTTATGATTGAACTATGTGCATTAAGACTAACAAGGGAATGGTACGGTTCAGACGCAGCGGAGGCAAGTTAGCCCCGCGGTACATTGGCCCGTTCGAGATCTTGAGCAGAGTGGGAGCAGTGGCCTATCGTCTGGCGTTACCACCACAACTTGGGAGAGTTCATAACGTCTTCCACGTGTCCCAGTTGCGGCAGTACAATGCGGACCCCTCCCACGTCATTGAGTGGGAAGATATCTAGGTGGCTGACGATGTCTCCTATGAGGAGCAGCCGGTTCGAATCATGGACACACGGGAGCAGGTCCTGCGTGGCAAGGTTATCCGCCTGGTACGGGTGCAGTGGAGGCACCACGGGGCTGAGTCGACTTGGGAGCTCGAGGACGAGGTTCGCGCGAACCCCGATCGGTTCGACTCCTGAGGTACGTCTGTTTTAAATTTCGCGGACGAAATTCCTTTAAGGGGGGTAGATTGTAAGAACCACTCCCAGTCAACTCCAGTCAAATCGGCGGAAAACAGGAAAATTTAAATTTTTTAGACAGACACTTAAATGAACCTAAATCTGACCATGAAGGTCATACCAGACTTAAGTTGACCCCGATATCTACCAAAGTGAGTTCCGGGGGACTCAGGGCAACTTTTTGACCAATTTGGGAAAGGTTGACTTTTTACTGGAAAAGTCAACCGAGTGACGTTTTGGTCCATTCGAGGTTCGTTTTGGATCCAAAAAGCTTAGCCGTCGTCGCAGCGGTCTTAGTTGAGCCGTGTAGGGTGGTTGGCCGGACCAGTGGTGGCTGGCCGGAGCTAGGACCGGCCACCACCACGGTGAACCGACCCAAAACCGGCCCTAGTCACCCACGGCCAAGGATGGCCGGGTGGGGCCCACATGCTCGGGTATCGGGTTTTCGTGTTCGGGTTGTTTAGGACGATCCCCAAGTCGTTAATCCACACCCGGATCGAAATTTGGAATTAAATTGTAAAAGTTGTAAATGACGAGTTTAGAAACTTTAAACGCGATTTAAATTACTCGGAAGTCGGAAAGTGATTCCGTCGAGTGCTTAGGAACCCTTGAATTATTCTAAGACCGTAGAAACGAAAACGGGAATATTTGGAGCCCCGGAAGGACGTTTTCCAATCCCGGGCAGATTCGTCGGGTCGGGCGAAACGGGCCTTTCCGGGTCCCTTATCGACAATGTCGAGTAATTGGGAAGTTTGGGAGTGATCGACATTGTCGGGGTTACATTTGGGCGTCAAGTATATTAAAATTCAGTTTATGCCTGCGAGCTTAAAGGTGTTTTAAATTGTGTTCTTATTAGATCGTGCCACCGATAGAGGAAAGGGAAAGCTAGGCGAGTGATCGTGATCACGCCGGAGCTTGGTTGTGAGCTTTTGGGTAAGCATATGAGGTAGGGAAAAGTAGCCGGATCTCGGCCCTGACTAGGGAAAGTTAACAATAGAAATGCATGTGACACTTGGGTGTCGTGGGTTAAGTAAGTTTATCGAACAATAGAAAGGCAGGCGATACCGGGTGGTGTCGTGTGATACGGGAACGTATCGAACAATAGAAATGCATGGGACACTTAGTAGTGTCGTAGGAGCAGTGAACTTATCAATATTAGAATTACTGGAGGCGTTTTGTTATGCCCGGAGGTTGATTGTTTAGTTTGTGTCTTGGGTGGCCATGAGTGCCCGTGGGGTTGTTAAACCCGTATTTTACTGTTTGTGTGTCTTGGGTGGCCATGAGTGCCCGTGGGGTTGTTAAAACCGTATTTTACTATTGGTGTGTCTTGGGTGGCCATGAGTGCCCGTGGGGTTGTTAAACCAGTATTTTACTGTTGGTGTGTCTTGTGTGGCCATGAGTGCCCGTGGGGTTGTTGAACCCATGTTTTACCGTTGGTGTCTTGGGTGGCCATGAGTGCCCATGGGGTTGTTGAACCCGTGTTTTACCGTTGGTGTCTTGGGTGGCCATGAGTGCCTGTGGAGTGTTAAACCAGTGTTGTTGCTGTTTGTTGAACTTTGGTTGTGATTGTGATTGTGGTTGCCTGAGGATGGGGTGTGACAGGTCGACAGCCTGATCCGACTGCGTGTCGGGAAAAGTGCGACAGGTCGACCGCCTGATCCAACCGTCGTGTTGGGAAAAGTGCGACATGTCGATCGCCTGATCCAACCGTTGTGTTGGGAAAAGTGCGACAGGTCGACCGCCTGATCCGACCGTCGTGTCGGGAAAAGTTGTGTGGGGATTGAACAGCTGGAGTGCGATCCTTTGCGATCTTGTTTGGTGTGTGATCCTTTGTGATCTTGGGTGTTGTGTGGTTGTCTTTCGTGTCTTTGGAGGAAGTCGTAATCGTTGTGTCGGGTCTACATTACGTGTCTGAGTGTTGAGTCCGTTGGGGAAAGTAACGGTTGTGTATCAGTCGGGTTACTTGAGTTGGGGGATAGTAGTCCCCGGTGTTGGGTTGTTGTTGGTGTTACCGACATTGTCTGCTAGTATGCCGTAGTCAGTCTGTTATCCGTGGTGGTGAGCGAACGCTCACCCCTAGCTTCTTTTCCTACAGGTACTGGTCGCGGGACGGAGTAGGTGAGTTCTCGAAGCTTGAAGAGCTAGGAGCGGGAGTCCGGGTTTCCTTTTTGAGTCTAGCAACATACGTCTTGTATTTTGTCCGCTTGTTGGGACGTACTTTTGAGTTGTAAATTATTATTTTGATTAACTAAATGGTGGTTTTAAGCGTTTTATTTAAAAGGTTTGAAAATGTTTTATTGTCTTAAACGTTCGCGTTCCGGGTTCGTTTCTACTGAATTTGGGGCGTGACAGTTGCAGCCTGCATTGCCGCTTCTAAAGCTTTCACCACATCTGGATGGTTCCAAAAACGTTCTTGTGAAGACTCTTCTATATAATGTTCTATTTGTTAGTCTTAGTGCCCGTAGTTCAATCCTAAATGTCCAAATGTACATATCATCGTTAGCAATAAAATTAAAGCGGCTTTATATTACTTACGTGTTGGAGTAATATATCGACGTGTGCTCTGATCTATGCCCACCATGCGAATAGAACCATAGATCGAGATAGATCACACTCGATGGGTCCCTAGTCAACAAAGCTTCACTAGAAGCGACTAGTATGAAAGATGGCTCTTTATGGCTTACGTTCTGTTAGTCGTTGGAATGGGATTCCGGAGTCTGATCATAGATATCATGTGGGACATGATATTGGACGACCCGCCCTGAATATGTGCCATAGATTAAGTCATGAACATATTCAGTGTTGTAGCTTGTCATGTATCCTTAGACCAAGGAGTCTTTGTGATCGCTATGTAGTCAAAAACTGAGTTTGACCTGAGCCTAGCGTTGTCCGTAACAGGGCTTCCATAACGGCCAGGATTGGCTTGGGGACGGGCTACATGAGTGACACGAAAGACGGCTAAGGGATTTATCCCTCATACTAAGGTATGGGAAAGATATCGGTTCTCGGCCGCTTGATCGAGAGTGACTGGAAGAATAGCATGGCCATGCACATGATACTGGGTATCATATCTTCAGTCATCTCACATATCAAGGAACGGTGATTGAGAATAATAAGGATGACGGCTCTATGCCTTATCTCAATCAGGATATCGGAGATAAAAGGATAATGACAGGGACGACGGAAAGGTTAGAATCGACAGGGTCGATTCGCTATGTAGTGTCAGGCAATACTAAAGTCTCGTTAGTTGCCACTTAAATAGGATCAAGTAAAATGGGATTTTACGTTGATCTATTGACATGCATAAACCTAAGGGTCACACCGGAGGATGAAACTCATTGACACATATATGGAGAATGGCCAAAAGGGAGTTGTCTCGGGATATGACCAAAACTGGGTTTTGGGTCATGTGCCCGTAAGTGAATAGGACTTTACGGATCGAGACAAGGCTTGGAGTCTTGGGATTGATCGCGTCGGATAATGTTGGACATTTCCGGTATGGAAGGCTTGGAGGCGATGAGCGAATCACGGGACCTCGTTGGAAATGGCCATGGGCCATGTTCCAAGAGGCCCATGAAAGGCCCATGCAACCAAGGCCCATGGAACTAATTAATCAAGTCTTGATTAATTAGTACTAAGTAAGCAAGACAAGGATTAAGGTGTTGGTGATTCACCACCTAACCCAATCTTGTCTTGCCATACTTTGTCCTATTTACACCTTACTTGACACCATACTTGTCCCATGCCTTTAGTTGGACAAGTATGGGTTTTGTTATGTTTAAGTCATCTTTTTTCAACATAACAAACACAAGACAAGAATAGGAAACACAACTTCTCTCTCCCTTCCCTTGCAATTTCGGGTTTGGCAAGCTCCCACCTCCATTTTTGTGTTCTTGAGTCCTCAAAGAGAAGAACTACGTGGCTTTGATTCCCATGTGGATACGTAGGCGTCTTGGAGACTCAAGCCAATCATTCGTTAACCGGTGTTCTTGTTTTGGTAAGAACTAGTGCTGAATTTTTCTCTTGTGAATCCATTCTTTGTTAGTTGTTTCATGGTTTTAATCGTCTCTTGGTTTTCATTGATTTTCCGCTGCGAGTTGGTTCATCTCCAACCCTACCTCGAGACCCAACAGTGGTATCAGAGCCGTGCTACCTTCGGGATTCACAAGACGGTGTTCAAAGTTTCGGTTTTGCTTGAAAGTTTCGTTTTTGGCGTGTTGTTTTGCTAAATTGTTTGGTAACATGTTTTAAATTCTAGTTTATGGATTTAATGCATGTAAAATGAATTTTTGAAAATTATTTCAAATCTGGAAATTTTGAAAAAAATTTGATTTTTCGGGTCTCGGGAGCGGGACTCTCGGGGAGCCGAAACCGGGACCGAACGGGGCTCCGTTGGACGGAGCTAGGCCAAGCATGACCATTGGAGGGTTGATATGCCAAGGCTAAACCGTTTTGTTAGTTATGACGAGTTTGGAACCGTCATGACGAACTCGAAGATCAAATGTTCAAAAGTTTCATTTTTGAACGGTTTCGATAAACCGAGCATCAAAAAATTTCGAAACTTGGCTATTAATTAAAACCGGAAAATCACATGATGTTTGATAACATGCTTGTTTGATAACACGATGTGTGATGTGATGTTGGCATGATGTACATAATAGCCCCGAGCTCGATTTAATTATTTATCGCTTTTCACGGCCTGCGAGCCGTTAGAGTTAGCGTGTAATTATTCTTTCAAGGTGTGGTCGTCGAACCACTTGTTTGTAATATTTATTTATTCCCGACCTGCGAGTCGTGTATTAAATTGTAATATTTTACTCAACACGAAGAAAGGGCGAAAAGGTCATTTGGTGGCTTTTCGGGTGTTGGCATCGGCTTGGAGTCGGTGGAGCTCAAGAAGCTAGTGGGAGTTAGTTTAGGGGGCTATTATGTGCACATTTATCGCTTTATGCTTGGTTTAGTTTATGCATGATTAATTCTATGTGTTTTAGAATTGCATGCTTAACTTTATTTACCGAGCATATCACCTCACATGCAAAGATAAAATTGGAATTTTAATCCTTGTGTGTGAACCCTTAGAACCGTCATTACATTGGATGTAGTTGACGGGTTCAAAGGAAGAATTACATTGGATGTAATTTGAGGCATCATTGCATTTGGAATGTAGTTGATGTGCTCATCGCATCTAGGATGTGCCAAAGTTTTGAACACAACTGGACAAGTAAAAGCGGGTCATGTCCGATACCTCCCAATAATCAACACCTTACTACCTCCCCGTCCTATGGGTGTCGTGCGCATTAGCGGAGCATCCATGGGGAAGCGGGGTAGTAGGTTTGGACGACATATGTGGGTGTCGTGCGCATTAGCGGAGCACCTACATAGTGACGGGCCATAGTTGAAAATTGGTGGACCCGACTACGATTCTCAGCCTGAGGTTGAGCTAGGGTAACAGATAGGGTAAGTCGTGTACATAAGTACATACCCTAGCCAAGAGTCACATTGGATGTGATTGGATGGAGTCCTACCTACATAGCTCGATTAAGTGGTGAGCATTAGTTCAGCTTAATCGAGTGAATCAAGGATCTTGGTTTCAGATTCTAAAGGTTTAGAATCGATTGTTGGTGTTTAAGCTTGATCTTCATAAAATTTATTCAGTTTACTGATTGAATTTTATCTGTTGTAGATCAAATGGCAAATTCAGCGAACATTAATAGTTTGTCATTAAAAACCATTCTTGACAGGGTCAAGCTAAATGGGACAAACTATTTGGACTGGTACAGAATTTTGAGGATAGTCCTCAAGTCTGAACGCAAAGAATATGTCCTTGACAAGGCTGTCTCTAAGACCATATCAGAGTTACATGAAGTGTCATTAACTGCTGAAAAGAATATCTCAGGGATCTGGGATCCAAGGATATTCTGATGGTCAACAAGGGAATTGCAAGTGGTAAGGGCTGGGCCCATGCGCACTTGGCAGGAAAGATGAGACACCTGAGAATGTCTGCTTCTACTGCCAACAGCCTGGTCATTGGAACCGGGATTACAGGAAGTTCACGGCTGATCTGAAGAAGGGCAGTGGGACTGCGCCTTCATCAAATAGCCTGGATGATCTGAAGAAGGGCAGTAGGACTGCGCCTTCATCAGGAAACCTGAATGATCTAAGGAAGGGCGGTGGGACCGTGCCTTCATTCGGTATTAACTCTATAGAGCTACATCTCTCTACTTCCAAAGATTTATGGGTATTAGATACCATGACTGAATCTCACACATGCACTAATATATGGTGGCTGAAAGTAGGAGAGATTTGGAAAGCACGAAATGGACCTCAGAGTTGTGGCAACTGCTGTAGGATCCATGAGTCTTGCTTTGCCAAGAGGCCTTGTCTTAGTATTGTATAATGTATATTGCATACCTACTTTTAGTAGGAATATTATATCTGTATCCGTGTTTGACAAGGAAGGATATAATGTTAATATTGGAAATGGAGTTTTCAATGTTCTATGCAATGATATGTTTTATACCAGTACTGACATGGTTGGAGGATTGTACATATATAAATATGGGTAACAATGCCTCAAGTTCTATATATTCCGTTAATACCAAGAGGTCTAAATCCAACGATTTAAACCTAACTCTGTTATGGTACTGTCATTTGGGTCGCATAAACAAGAAGCGCCTATCAGCACTTCAGAAGTGCGGGCTTTCAGGTTCATTCGAATTCCATTCGATCGATAGGTGCAAGGTTTGTTTGATGAGCAAAATGACTCAAGTGCCCTTTATCGATCGCGATGAAAGGGCGGGTGAATTATTGGGGCTGATACACTCGAATGTGTGTAGACCAATAAGTTCACTTGCCAGGAGGGGTTTTAGCTACTTTATCACATTTACTGATGATTACACTAAATATGGTTATGTCTATTCGGTGAGACATAAGTCTGAAGCTTTTGATAAATTCAAAGAGTTTAAGACTATAGTAGAAAACCAGCTCGACAAAGGTATTAAGGCACATCGATTGGATCGAGGTGGAAAATACTTGACCACAGAGTTATTAGATCATCTAAAAGAGAATGGGATCCTTTTGGAATGGACTCCTCCTGGGTCACTGTAGTTGAAAGGTGTAGCCAAACGGAGAAATCGGACATTGTTAGACAATGGTCTGTTCCATGATTAGTTGGACTGATCTCCCAATCTCTTTTAGGGGTTTTGCTCTAGAGACGACCGCATTCATAGTGAATCGGGCTTCGACGAATGGTGTGGAAGGGACACCATTTTAAAAATGGTATGGGATGATGCCCGCTTTGTCCTTCCTAAAGATTTGTGGTTGCGAGGCTTATGTGAAACATTTGGTTTCGACTAAGCTCGAACCAAGATCTGAGATATGCACCTTCGTGTGGTATCCCAAAGCAACAAGGGGATACTACTTCTACAATCCCAGTGAGAACATGGTGTTCGTCGCTTGGGGTGGGGTCTTTATGGAAAAGGAGTTTTGTTTCCAAAGACGTCATTGGGAGGACTGTGCATCTCGAAGAAATTTAGGATGGTACAGATCTGTCTAAACCAATTGGCAACCCAGTAGAAAGGAGCCAGAGATTGTCGTAGAGTAAGAACCAATTCCTGTTACAATTCCGGAAGGTCCAAGGCGATTTGAAAGGATCAATCTTCCACCTCCAATATATGGTATCCGGAGGTGACAATGAAGTCATGGTGGATCACGATGATCCAGCCACCTTTCAAGAAGTCGTGGATGGGCCCGACTCCGAGTTATGGCTAGGAGCCATGAGGGAGGAAATGCAATCCATGTCGGACAACCGAGTTTGGGAACCGGTTGATCCCATTAATGGTGTGAAGACCATCGGATGCAAATGGATCTTCAAGGTGAAGATGGACATGGATGGCAACCCTCTGACCTACAAAGCTCAACTGGTGGCGAAAGGTTATAGGCATGGATTGACTATGAGGAAACCTTCTCCCTAGTGGCTATGGTCAAAATCGATCCAAATTCTTCTTGACATAACTGCGTATTATAATTACGAGATATGGCAAGTGGATGTCAAAACCGCTTTCCTAAATGGAAATTTGACTGAGTACGTTTGTATGTCTCGGCCCAAAGGTTTTGACGATCTGAAGAATAAAGGAAAAATTTATAAGTTGTTGAAATCCATTTATGGATTGAAACGAACTTCTCGGAGTTGGATCTTTCGTTTTGATGAAGCTGTAATTGGATTTGGCTTAATCAAGAACGAGGATGAATCTTGCGTTTATAAGAAGGCTAGTGGGAGCAAGATTACCTTTCTGGTTCTCATTGAAAACGACATCCCAACCTTGCACGAGACTAAAGCTTGGTTGAGGAAGTGTTTTTCAATAAAGGACTTAGGCGATGCTTCTTATATCTTAAGGATTAAGATATGTAGAGATCGCACCAAGAGGGTCTTGGATTTAAGTCAGGGAACCTATGTGAACAAGGCATTGAGTAGGTTCTTAATGCTCGATTCAAAGAAAGGACTCTTACCCACTAGTCATGGCATTCATCTCAGCAAGACTTAGTGTCCTAAGACACCTGATGAGCTGAAAAGGATGATGAGAATCCTATGCGCCTGGGGGTAGGATCGATCATATATGCCATGACATGTATGAGACCAGACGTCTCGTAAGCCTTATGTTGTACCAGTAGACATCATTCTAACCCGGGGGAAAGATGATGTTGAACTAGTCGTCGAAGGATGAGTAGACGCTAGTTTTCCAAGACAAATCCAGATGACTTTAGAAGTCAATCAGGATATGTGTTTACGCTGAATGGTAGAGCTTTAGCTGGGAGAGCGTAAAGCAAGATATCATTGCCGAATCTACGATAGAGGCCAAGTACATGGATGCTGCAGAGGCAGCTAAGGAGGCTATGTGGATTTGGAAATTCATGGCAGGGCTGGGTGTAATTAAAAACCCATCCAGCCTGGTGAATCCATCTTGCGACAACACAAGGGCCATTGCGCAAGCTAAAAGCCTAGATCGTATAACAAATCCAAACATGTACTGCGGCGTATCCACCTCATCAGATAAATACTGAACTGAGGTGAAGTGAAGATAACCGATATTGCAACAGATGATAACATAGCCAACCCTTTGACTAAGGCAGTGTCACTGCCTGAACATGTTAGACATGTAAAGTCGATGGGGACATATTGGAGTTTAGATTAGAACTAGGGCAAGTGGGAGATTGTTAGTCTTAGTGCCCGTAGTTCAATCCTAAATGTCCAAATGTACATATCATCGTTAGCAATAAAATTAAAGCGGCTTTATATTACTTACGTGTTGGAGTAATATATCGACGTGTGCTCTGATCTATGCCCACCATGCGAATAGAACCATAGATCGAGATAGATCACACTCGATGGGTCCCTAGTCAACAAAGCTTCACTAGAAGCGACTAGTATGAAAGATGGCTCTTTATGGCTTACGTTCTGTTAGTCGTTGGAATGGGATTCCGGAGTCTGATCATAGATATCATGTGGGACATGATATTGGACGACCCGCCCTGAATATGTGCCATAGATTAAGTCATGAACATATTCAGTGTTGTAGCTTGTCATGTATCCTTAGACCAAGGAGTCTTTGTGATCGCTATGTAGTCAAAAACTGAGTTTGACCTGAGCCTAGCGTTGTCCGTAACAGGGCTTCCATAACGGCCAGGATTGGCTTGGGGACGGGCTACATGAGTGACACGAAAGACGGCTAAGGGATTTATCCCTCATACTAAGGTATGGGAAAGATATCGGTTCTCGGCCGCTTGATCGAGAGTGACTGGAAGAATAGCATGGCCATGCACATGATACTGGGTATCATATCTTCAGTCATCTCACATATCAAGGAACGGTGATTGAGAATAATAAGGATGACGGCTCTATGCCTTATCTCAATCAGGATATCGGAGATAAAAGGATAATGACAGGGACGACGGAAAGGTTAGAATCGACAGGGTCGATTCGCTATGCAGTGTCAGGCAATACTAAAGTCTCGTTAGTTGCCACTTAAATAGGATCAAGTAAAATGGGATTTTACGTTGATCTATTGACATGCATAAACCTAAGGGTCACACCGGAGGATGAAACTCATTGACACATATATGGAGAATGGCCAAAAGGGAGTTGTCTCGGGATATGACCAAAACTGGGTTTTGGGTCATGTGCCCGTAAGTGAATAGGACTTTACGGATCGAGACAAGGCTTGGAGTCTTGGGATTGATCGCGTCGGATAATGTTGGACATTTCCGGTATGGAAGGCTTGGAGGCGATGAGCGAATCACGGGACCTCGTTGGAAATGGCCATGGGCCATGTTCCAAGAGGCCCATGAAAGGCCCATGCAACCAAGGCCCATGGAACTAATTAATCAAGTCTTGATTAATTAGTACTAAGTAAGCAAGACAAGGATTAAGGTGTTGGTGATTCACCACCTAACCCAATCTTGTCTTGCCATACTTTGTCCTATTTACACCTTACTTGACACCATACTTGTCCCATGCCTTTAGTTGGACAAGTATGGGTTTTGTTATGTTTAAGTCATCTTTTTTCAACATAACAAACACAAGACAAGAATAGGAAACACAACTTCTCTCTCCCTTCCCTTGCAATTTCGGGTTTGGCAAGCTCCCACCTCCATTTTTGTGTTCTTGAGTCCTCAAAGAGAAGAACTACGTGGCTTTGATTCCCATGTGGATACGTAGGCGTCTTGGAGACTCAAGCCAATCATTCGTTAACCGGTGTTCTTGTTTTGGTAAGAACTAGTGCTGAATTTTTCTCTTGTGAATCCATTCTTTGTTAGTTGTTTCATGGTTTTAATCGTCTCTTGGTTTTCATTGATTTTCCGCTGCGAGTTGGTTCATCTCCAACCCTACCTCGAGACCCAACACTATTTGGGCTCCCACCATTTCATTGACAGCATCCTTAAGTCTCCTGACGGTCACACTATCAGAAAAGTTCGAGCTTGCTGTTCTTAGGGTTTCCTTAAAAACCACATAGCAATTAGCAAGCTTTAATGCTTGCTGTGCCAACTTAACAATGATTTCCTACATATTTTAAAATACAAAGATGTCAGCAAAAAAACAAAATTTATGTACCACAAAAGACTGTTGATTATACCTCTTGTCCAATTTCTTGAACGACTTCATCCGTTTCCTTTGGAATGTACGGATCCTTCTCAATATAACCTTCCCCGAATGACCCATATTGCATTTCCAAATGCTCCCTGTATTTCAGGTGCTCGCTTGTCCACCCTACAAAAGAAGGTTGGGCCCTCTACACATTTCTTTTCTCTACCACAATCTGATCAACATAGTACAACTGCACAACTCAAAAACATATGAAACATGTCACTACTGAAACTGATAAAACCATATACATGAGATGATGAAACAAATGTTTCAGAGTGATAAAAACCATGTAATTGAGCTGATAAAACAGAAATGTTTACAGAAAAAACAAATATAAAACAGGGTGATAAAACATGAGATTGAACATGATAAAAACAATATTTTAGAGTGATAAAAACAAAAAATAGAAAAATAGATGATCAGAAAATAAGACTTACCATCAAAAACGTCATTGGCCCAGCGTAGAATTTAAATCCAGTGTCTGACTTCTCTCATTTCTTTTGGCTTGCGATTAAACCATCGATGACAAAAGAACACCAGTCATATTCTACAATAGCATTTGGGTCATCGATTCCGTACAGAACATAATGATTCACATACCGTCCACTTGTCCCTTCCACCATCAAAGTGGAGAGTAACACCAGAAAAATCCATTTAAACATATCCTCATCCCCAGTCTGTTCCTTCATTGCTTCAATAAGAAGAGATATGTTCACTTCAAAAATTCCTTTCTTGGGAAACTGCTCCAACCAACGGGCCACACGTTCACAATTTTTAGTCCGCTTGGCAACAATTTCACGCCCCCCAAAGGGAATCCCCAATGTCTCCCTAACATTCACTACACTAATGTGTAAAACCCTGCCTTGCGAAAGGTTCAAACACCGGTTGCCGGTGTGAAAATTGCTTGCCAGAAAAAACCCCAGAGCTTGTGGTAATTCTTTCACTTGCAGCTGCAAAAGACTACCAAACCCCATGCCCACGACAGCCCTCCTCTGTCCGTCAGTCATTGCCTCGAAGAAATTAACCAAGGATTTTGGTGATGTCCTGATTTTTATCCTCCGAATACCATCCCCTCTTGGTGCCAAAACCTCTTTCTTCTTCTTCTTGGCAAGTGGGCCTGCATCATCATTTTCATTTGGTTGTCCCCTCTTCAAAGGGACTGCAGATAGTTGAATTGATGAGGTCTCACCTCCATCATCTGCTAGGTTGGTAGGGGGTTCCTTTGTAGGAGCTTCCTTGGTAGGGGCTTCCTTGGTAGAAGCTTCCTTTGGTAAATTAGCAGGAGCTTGGCTTAAAGAACTTTCTCCTACAACCTTGGCAGGATAGGGGGGACTTTAATCTTGATCACAACCTGTTTTTTCCCTTTCACTGTACACAAAAACATTAAGCAAATATAAATAAAATAGGATGAAAACACGATTTAACGTATTGAAAACCTTTTACCTGGTAGCATATCTTTAAGAAGCATTGAATCATCAGACCCTCTAGTATTCACCATTTTCTGAGACACACATACAAAATATACAGTGTTGATGCAAATGAGTTGATAAATCTACATCAACTGAATGATAAATGTCAACACAAATGTTGATAAAGCCACAGATGACAAACCACACACATTTGCACAGTATGTAAGCATTCAAAAATCTAATGTGAGTGATAAACAACATCATATAGTTGATAAAAAAACAGCTAATGATTATCAAAACACATGTCACAACTCACATTATGATCATTAAAACATAAAAAATGAGTTGATAAACCTACCTCATGAAGGTGATAAATGTAAGCACAAGTGTTGATAAACACAAATCAAAAACCACACAGCGCATTAAAACCAGATGAGATGACAGTTAAGACTTGCCAACTTCACTTCAAAACATTCAGTTAATGAACAAACCAACGCGTTACAACGCTTGAAAAACTGAAATCAAGACTTCGAAACCAGTATATGAACAAAAAAATAACATCACCATTCAAAATCAATACACATGCACTTCAAAATGAGCAAAATAAAACCGCACAAGCTACAACCGATTTACAAACAAACTGAAATAAGTTCATTCCTACGAAAATCAGGCATAAAAACACTCCAAACAAACAAAATCAACTATCCAACGTATAAAATAAACCAAAATCGATACACATATACCTCAGATGAAGACATGCACATCACATGGACACATGCAGTTGCTTCAAAGAATTTCAAATAACTGAAATACGTTCATTCCTCACAAAATCGCACAGAAAATCACTTCAAAGCACCAAAATAAACTTATCGAACACATCAAATAGGTCAAAATCGAGTAAATCTCAAACAAAAATCCATAAATCAGAAAAAATGATCAACAATGAAATAACCAACACAGCAGAGAGAATCGAAACCAAACCTAGATGTGTAGCGTCGAACCGAACTGGAAGCAAGAAATTTGGCTTCAAACAACACGATTCTTCGACAAAAATCGCAGAAAAAAGCACGAAGGAGACGAGTGTGACCGTAGAGAGAGTTCGTGCGTGAAGGAGAAGTTTGTGTGTGAGAAACTGGAAACGTCGCTTAGATTTCGGATGCACGAAAAGTGAGATGTTAAGTTACAATAATACCCTCACCAACCAGCGTTATTACAAAATTGCCACCGAATTTGCTGTTTTTTTTTCAACAAGTCATTCAACAGGTCAACACCACAACTATGCATCTCAACCATCCATTTTGTAAATGGATGGTTTGAATTGGTTCTCTAATTTTTAGGTTAAGCAATTGTTTGTATTTGATTTCTTCGTCTTCGTATATTTATTTTTAATATATGCGGTTGAAATTAAAAAAAAATCTAGTAATCAAGTTAAAAGAACCTTCGCACAAAAAATCTCAGATAAGATGGACTTATTTATTTATGATGGAAAAAAAAAAACATCTACCGTGATGTTTGATACGTGGACCACTCTCCTCCAATAAAGGGTTTCAGACATGTACCAACAATTTACATGTGCTTCTCCAAAGGAAAGAAAAAACGATGATTTGGGTTGACGAAAAACGAGGATGGAAGCATGGGTTGTGGTGCAAAGACGAGAGTTGAGGAGCCAAAAACAAAGAACTTGTTCGAATCAAACACGTGGTCAAAGAGGTGGCCAAATATAGCTCGGACGTAACAACCATTCTTTATGCGCATATAAATACATATTTATATGTCCCCAACCTCATTTTCAACGCTTTTCAATTGCAAAAGCAAAACGGATCAGAGAGCGTTCAATATTGAAATCAGAGATGAAGACAACGGCGGCGGCGTATCTGATGGTGGCGTTATGGGTGGCGGCGGCAACATTGAGTCACGGCCAGGATGCGGTGGACAATGCAAAGGACGCGGCGGAGAACATAAAGCAAGGCGCAAAGGACAACGCTAACTCTTGGGTCGGGTGGGCTTACCAGAAATTTTCCCAGTAATTCTTTTTGTTTCTCGTTCCCGTTTCTTTTTTCCATTTTATCTGTCATTCTTACTGCATAATGACTTACACTAATCAATTCCCATCAACCTAATATCATCAAACAAAACATTTGTTAACAAACGTACTATATATGTCACTTATATCAGGTCGGATTTTTACGATAACATCTGGTAGTTGGGTGTGCTCTTATTGCTCGTTAACTGTTTTCTCTCTTTTTATTAGACCTTCAACAAATTGAGTTTTACATTACTATCAATTATCACCCCCAAGAGGGAATAAGATCTCGTTTCAATGAGCATAATTTTATATGACCTTTACTTGAAGATTGTTAAAGTCAAGTCCTTGCTTTCACGAGTTTTAAGATTAGATTAAGTGTTTAACATAGATGTTTACTGTTTTGATACTGGTAGGGGAATTGGAAACAAAGCGGCGCAGGGAACAGAGGCAGCCCAAGGTAGGATACCATGAACACATCACACATGAGTGGTTAATTAGTATTTAGAGGAAACCGTGGGTCTTAATCTTTTTTGAGATTTGTTTTGGCGATCCTAGCTAGACATGTATGGATCACGTGCACAGTAGCATATTCCTAACCAAATCGTCAAAATAGACGGAAATTGTTAGTTTGCACACAAACGGAAAAGTCACAGTTGAGAAGTGCAAAAAAGGGTCAACCCCAATTAGAATCGCCAAAACAAACATAAAAAAAAGGTTAGGACCCATGGTTTCCCCTGATTAGCATTGATCTGATTGACAAGTTGAAGAATGGTTTTTACAGAATCGTCCGAGTCGGCCAAGGATAATGCAAAGCAAGCAATAAAAATGGCAACGGACGGAGCGTCTAAGGCAGAAGGGCAGGCAGGGGACGCAATGGCAGGGGCGATGGCATACGGGAAGGAGACGGCGAACAATGTGCAAGGGGGAGCGAAAGACGCAATCAATATGGCATCGGACCAGCTTGGGAAATCCCAGGACGCATTGGGCGAGGCCTTCGACGCTGTCAAGGACCAGGCTTCCCAAGCAATAGGCGATGTGGAAGCTCAACTCAAAGAGACCGCCTCTTCCGAACTTTAAACTAACATAATCTCTTGCCCTTGGGCTATATACATATATAAATATATATACACATAAATTTATTTACATTTATTTATGTCTTGTATGACGGAAGTTCAAATGAAAATTTCCTTTTAATCAAGTGTGAACAATTATCCATCACTTATTCAGTTAAATTATTTTTTTATCAACAATAAAGATGGTGTATGGAGGGAAACATGAAGAGATTTCAAAAATCAGACACCAGATTCAGGCAGTGTGAAAAGAGGAGTACAATCAAATCAAAAGGACCATGAAGAGCTTCAATAGAATCAAAGTCCTCCATTTTTGGGTGACTGCTCAATTGCTCATTGGCCTTACTTCTAATAAACATTTTGTTGTTGTTGGGTGAATCCTCGTCCTATTCAACATTTCGTTATGATCAACTATGTTACCTTTTAACAAATTCTCATATATTTTTAATAAATTAAGGTTAAATATTTTTTATACCTCCATAATTTGTATATACTTTATGATCTTGTATATTTTGGTCATCTATATTTTTTATTTTACGGTATCATGTTCTCTTTAAAATACGGTCTAAATCTCAACACCATCTATATATTTCTGGGTGCATTTGCTTTGTAAATGAATCCAACTTCGATCCATATTTCCCTATACATCCCAATAAATCAATAATAATACAATACATACATCGCTAATCACAATTCAAATAAATAATACGATCATGAACAATAAAAGATTCCATGATTCCAAATCTATTCATATATAAATTACTATAATATAATACAATTGTCAAGCTAATTAATGACTTTAAAATAAACAATTCAAATAAATAATTAAGATTGTGAACGGTAAAATATTTCATGATTCCAAATTTATTCACCTATTCATATTTATATACTATAATGGAAACTAATTATGACGCTAATCAATTACTTTTAAATCAACAACTGCAAATAAATAATTTTATCATGAACAATATCTTCTACACATATTTTCTCTATTATACCTACAATATTAACTACATAAACTTTAACTAATTTTTCCAGACTAATTAATATCATTTTAAATCGAGTAAACTAATTTTCAATAAAATATTATCTACTAATAAAAAAAATCATACTTCCCCAAGATTCCAATGTATGTAATGATGATAATATCAAAAAATGGACGAAAAAAGATGTATTGAAAGAGCTCCAAAATCTGAAATTTACAAAGGAATAAGATTGATTTAATAAATCTGAGGACTTAGGAGGCGTCTCCTAAGTTTCAAACCACCAACTGTAATAAAGGTCATTAAATTAGCAGATGACTTATGAGACGCTGCATTTGAAAGTAGCGTCATCTCTTAAGTAAAAATTTGAGAGACGTTATATTAAATAGCGTCTCTTAAGTTTAAACTTAAGGAGGCACTGCATAATACAACATCTCCCAAGTTTTTACTTCAGAGATACTAACTTTAAATGTAGTGCCTCTTGGAGAACCTCCAGTGGAAAGTTGCAGGGCACTTGTTGGAGCGCTGCCACGCCGTCTACCAGGAGTCCTCGATGCAGGATGCATTGCAGGACGTTGTTGCAGCACCGCTAGTTGTAGGATCCTCCAATGACGCGCAGTAGTGAGACAACGCCCACTTGGCCTCAATGGCTAGTCATTGGACCATTGGCGCGACGTCACGTGGTAGCTGAATTGGGTGCTCTAAATTTCTCTATATATTGAAATCTTTCTTTTCTCAATTCCCCACATCTTATCCACCACAATTATTTTACCTCTTCTCACAATTATTTCTGAAATTTGTTCTTTTTCGATGGATCAACGTCCAAAAATGGAGGAATGGGTTCAAATGTCTCACCAAGAATTGATCAAAGTTAGGGAGAAGATGGTAGAAAGAATTACCAAGCGGCTTACAAATTGGATTTCGGAAAGGATACATCAAAGAGCAGAATATGGGGAGGCCGATGGGTCATAATCTTCGGCAATTCTAAAGCGAAGATGGAAAGATCAAAAGTGAGAGGAAGGAATAAATAATTCACTCCTAATACGGTATACAACGAGCTTCAATTCCACTATCGTTTACGGATGTCGAAAGTAGTGTTCCTGTGAATCGTGGATGTATTGAGTGAGCGGTATGTCCTGATGCTCAAGGAAAGCCCATATTCTCTCCATACCATAAGTGAATGACATCACTTCATTAGTTATGTTATGGATCTCATGGTTATTCCATTAACGAATACTTACGAATGGAAAAGAGCATTTCTTTGGAGTGCTTCTGAAAGTTCTGCTTGGGCGTCGTCAATATTTTCGGTGAACAAATCTACGACTCCCAGCAGAGGAAGATGTTTGTCATTTGCTGGAAATCAACGACGCCCGTGGCTTCCCGGGGACGTTAGGGCATGGGATGCACTAGGAGTAAAAGAACAGTCCGGTTGCATGGGCTGCATAATTCTCTGTTAGTCTTAGTGATCGTAGTTCAATCGTAAACCTCCAAATATATATATATATATATATATAGGATAACAATCAGGTAAAAAGTTACATTTTTCGTCAGAACGTAGAACTTTCAATCTGGGCCCTTGAATCATAGAATTAAAGGCCCAGATTTAATGCATATCTTTTAATATCTTTTTAATTAATGCAGATCTTATAATTGATTTCGTAATCAATCACCCCCCCCCTGAATTTCGGTGGCCATCCGATCTAGTTAATCAATGGCCCAGATTAGTTCTACGTTCTGACCCGAAATAAGGTTTGTACTTGATTGTTCCCCTATATATATATATATATATATGGTTTGTATCACATACAAACCACCCCTTATTGTGCAAACTACGAACTCACCAGGTGCTGACACGTGGGCGCGCGCACGCACAGTGCTGACACGTGGCGCGCATAGTGCTAATAGTTTGGGCGCACAGTGCTAATAGTTTGGCACTGTGCTAAACTATTAGCACTGTGCGCGCCAAACTATTAGCACCGTGCGCGCGCGTGGTCAACACGCTCACGCGCGCATGCAGAGGCGCGCGCGAATCTGCCACGTGTCAGCATCGCGCGCGCTCTGCTGACGTCACTTTGACCGCATCCTGTGGCTTAGATTGGTTCGTAGTTTGCACAATAAGGATGGTTTTTACTGGATAGCTACCCTATATATATATATATATATATATATATATCATCGTTAGACATAAAAGCAAAGTGGCTTTATGCATTACTTATGTGTTGGAGTGATATATCTATGTGTGTTCTGATTTATGCCCACCATACAAAGTAGAGCCATAGATCGAGATACACCATACTCGATGGTCCCTAATCAACAAAGCTTCATTAGAAGCGACTAGTATGAAAGATGACTCTTCATGGCTTACGTTCTATTTAGTAATTGGAATGAGATTATGGATTCTAATCATAGATATCATGTAGGACATGATATTGAACGACCCGTCCTGAATATGTGCCATATATTGATTTATGAACATATTCATTGTTATAGCTTGTCATGTATCCTTAGACCACGGAGTCTCTATGATCGCTATGCAGTCAATAACTGAGTTTGACCTGAGCCTAATGTTGTCCGTAACAGGCCCTCCATAACGGCCATTATTGGCTTGGGGACGGGCTGTATGAGTGACATGAAAGACGGCTAAGGGATTTATCCCTCATACCGAGGTATGTGAAAGATATTGATTCTCGGGCGCTTGATCGAGAGTGACTGAAAGAATAGCATGGTCATGCACATGATATTGGGTATCAAAGATTAAGTCATTTAACATTTGAAGGAATAGTGATTAAGAATACTAAGGATAATGTTTCTATGCCTTATCTCAATCAAGATATCTAGAGATGAAAAGATAATGACATAGACGACAGAAAGGGTAGAATCGACAAGGGTCGATTATTTATGCAGTGTCAGGAAATATTAAAGTCTTGTTAGTTGTCACTTATGTAGGATCAAGTAAAATTTGATTTTATGTAGATCTACCGACATGCATAAAAGTAAGGGTCACACCGGAGGATGAAACTCCTTAACACACTGATGGAGAATGTCCAAGCGAGATGGTTTACACGAGACATGGCCAAAATAGAGTTTTGGGTCATGTGCCTGTAAGTAGTTAGGACTTTACAGATCGAGACATGACTTGGAGTCTTGAGAACGATCTTGTCGGATAATGTTGGACATATCCGGGATGGAAGGCATGGGAGGCGATGAGCATGTCATGGGACCTCGTCGAGAATGACCACGGGCCATCACCCGCGAGGCCCATGAAACCAACTAGTTAAGTCTTAACTAAATGGTTCTAACTAATTAGTTAGATTAGGTAGTTGGTGACCCTCAATCCACCAACTCTCTACCAACTTTTAACTACTTTATACCATCTTTTTCCTAATATACTAATAGTTTATTATGTTTATCAGATTACATGATATAAGTTCCATCCGTATCAACATAAGAGACATAACACACAAAAGGAAGACAACAACTCCTCTCTCTCCCCTAAAGTTTCGGCCAACCCTTGGTCTTCCCCATATTGTTGTGTTCTTGAGTCCTCTAAGCTTATAAATACGTGACTTTGATTCCTAGAAGAATACGTAGGCATCTTGGAGACTAAACCCGATCATTCCTTACCCGATGTTCTTGATTTGGTAAGAAGTGGTGATTGCGGTTTTGTTTTGTGAATCTAATATTGGTAGTTATTTATGCATGGTCCAAGTTATTTGCTTCTGCTGCGATTGTATACTCATACTCTCCATTGAGACCCAACAATGGTATCAGAGTCGTGCTACCTCCAGGATTCACAAGAGTTTGCTTGTAATTTCGATTTTTCTTGAATTTTTGCATATTGTTTGATAAGATATTTTAAATTCTTTCTTATGGGTTATTGCCACGAAAAATGTAATTTTTGAAAGATTACTCAAATATAAAAAATTGATTTTTTTGAGTTTTTGGGTCACGAGAGCATGACTCTCTATGAGCCGAAACCGTGACCGAATAGAGCTCCGTTGGATGGAGCTAGGCCAAGACGTGACCTTGGATGGTCGGAACGTTGGGAAAAATTGTTTAGTTATTCATGACAAGTTTAGAACCGTCTTGACGAACTCAAAAATCGAACGCTTAAAAGTTTCATTTTTAAATGGTTTCGATAAACCGAGCATTAAATTTTTTTGAGACTTGGCGATTACTTAAAACCTGAAATTCACATGTTGTGTGATAACATGCTTAAATGATAACATCTTGTGTGATGTGATGTTGGCATGGTGCACTTAATAGCCCCGGGCTCGTTTTAATCTTTTTCTCAAGACATAGTAAGGGTGATAAAGATCAATTTGCTGCTTTTTGGGTTTTTGCATCGACTTATAGTCGATGGAGCTCAAGAAGCGAGTGAGAGTTAGTTTAAAGGGCTATTATGTGCACGTTTTTCGATTTATGCTTGGTTTAATTTTGCATGAGTAATTCTAATTTTTTGTTAGAATCGCATGCTTAAATTTATATTCCGAGCATATCACCTCACATGCAAAAATAAAATTGGTTTTTGATCCTTGTTATGTGAGCCCTCGGAACCGTCTTTGCATTGGATGTAGTTGACGGGTTCAAAAGATGAATTACATTGGATGATATTGGAGGCATCAATACATCGATATGTAGTTGATGTGCTCATCGCATCTATGATGTGCCTAAAGTTTTAAACACAACCAGACAAGTAAAAATGGGTCATGTCTGATACCTCCCAATTATCAACACCTTAATACCTCCCCGTCTTATGGGTGTCATGCGCCATAGTAGAGCATCCATGAGAAAGTGGGGTAGTAGGCTTGGACGACATATGTGGGTATCGTGCGCCTTAGCGGAACACTTACATAGTGACGGGCCAATAGTTGAAAATCGGTGGACTCGGCTACGATTCTTAGCCAGGGTTGAGCTAGGGTATCATATAGGGTAAGCCATGTACTTAAGTACATACCCTAGCTAAGACTCACATTGGATGTTATTGGACGAGGTCCTACCTACATAGCTTGATTGAGTGGTGAGCCTTCATTCAGCTTGATCAAGTGAATCAGGGATCTTGTTTTTTTAATTCTAAAAGATTAGAATGGAATGATTGGTGTTTAAACTCGATCTTCATAAAATTTATTCAGTTTATTGATTAAATTTGTTTTTCGTGTAGATCAGATGGCAAGTACTTCAGCGAACAACAATAGTTTTTCATTGAAAACCATGTTGTTGAAGGTTAAGCTCAATGGGACAAACTATCTGGACTGAGACAGAAATTTGAGGATAGTCCTAAAATATGAACGCAAGGAATATTTCCTAGACAAGGCTATACCTAAGGAGCCAGCTAATAACGCCGCAATGGCCGTTAAGGATGCATACCAAGAGCACTTATTGATATGGCGTGTATTATGCTGGGCTGCATGGAGAGAGATCTCCATGATTAGTTTATGGAGAAGTCTCATTTATACCATGATTGGCATGATAAAAACTATGCTCAAGGAAAGGGAACGTATCGTGAGATACAATGTCCTTAATGAACTTCTCTCCTGAAAAATGTTAGAAAGAGGCTCTGTAGGTCCTCATGTCTAGAAAATGAAGGGGCATCTCGAACATCTTAATCGAATTGGTCTTAAGATTGAAAAATAGATGGCAACAAATGTGGTTTTGTGCTCCCTTCCTCGTACATATGTTGGGTTCATCATGAACTATCACATGCATGATATGGAATAGACCATATCAGAGTTACATGGTATGTTAGTAACTGCTGAGAAGAATATCAGAGATCAAGGATCCAAATATGTTCTGCTGGTCAGACGGGGAACCGGTTTCAAGAAGGGAAATGGAAGCGGAAAGGGTAAGGCCACTACACACTTGGCATGAAAGATGAGATAACCAAAAGCTCCTAACCCTCCTAGGACCGGGGAGTCCTCAAGGAAGGCTAAGGAGGCTAAGAATATCTGCTTCTACTATTAGCAGCCTGGTCATTGGAAACAGGACTATAGTAAATTTTTGGATAATCTGAAGAAGGACGGTAGGACTGTGCCTTCATCGGGTATTTTCTTTATAGAGCTACATCTAGCTACTTCCAAAGATTCGTGGGTATTAGATATTGGGGCTAAATCTCACATATGTACTAATGTGCAGTGGCTTGAAAGTAGGAGAAGCTTGAAGAAGGACGAGGTGGACCTCAAAGTGGACAACAGTATCAGAGTTGCATCGAATGTTGTAGGATCCATGAGTCTTTTTTTGCCTAGTGGTCTAGTTTTTGTTTTTAAAAAAATGTATATTGCATACCTACTTTCGGTTGGAACATTGTATCTAATTCTTTGTTGGACAAGGAAGGATACAAGTTTGATGTTGGAAATGAGGTTTTCAATATTTTGTGCAATGATATATTTTATGCTAGTGCTAAAATGGTTGGAGGATTGTACATATTAGATATGGATACCAATGCCTTGAGATCTATTTATAATGTAAATACCAAGAGGTCTAAATCCGACAATTTAGACCAAACTCTGTTATGTCCTTGTCGTTTAGGCCACATAAACGAGAAACGCATATCAGCACTTCACAATTGTGGACTTCTAAGTCCATTCGAATTTCATTCGATTGATAGATGCAAATCTTGTTTAATGGGAAAAATGACTAAAGATCCTTTCATTGGTCGCGGTGAAAGGGTGGGTGACTTTTTGGGGCTGATACACTTGGATGTGTGTGGACCAATGAGTGCACTTTCTAGGAGGGGTTTTAGCTACTGCATCACATTCACTGATGACTAACACATATTTGGTTATGTCTATTTGATGAGACATAACTCTGAAGCTTTTGATAAATTCAAAGAGTTTAAGACTGAAGAAGAATACCAGCTCGGGAAAAGTATTAAAGCAATTCAATCAGATCAAGGTGGAGCATACTTAACCACATAGTTTTTAGATCATCTAGCAGAAAGTGGATCCTTTCGGAATGGACTCCTCCCACAACATCGTAATTCAACGGTGTGTCCTAACGGAGGAATCGAACTTTATTGGATATGGTCCGATCTATGGTCGGTTATATTGATGTCCTGATCTCTTTATGGGGTTATGCACTAAAGATAACCACATTCATATTGAATCGGGCACCGATGAAGGCTGTGGAAGGGACATCATTTGAGAAATGGCATGGGAAGAAGCCTGTTTTGTCCTTCCTAAAGATTTGGGATTATGAGACTTATATGAAAAGTTTAACTCCGACTAAGATCGAACCAAGATATGAGAAATGTAGCTTCGTAGGGTATCCCAAAGAAACAAGGGGATACTACTTCTACAAACCTGGCGAGAACACGGTGTTCGTTGCTCGTGGTGGGGTCTTTATGGAATGAGATTTTATTTCCAAAGACGTCAGTTGGAGGACTGTACATCTAGAAAAAATTCAGGATGGGCCAGATCCATCTGAACCACTTGACAACCCAATAGAAACGGATGATCTAGAGCTGGTCGTAGAGCAAGGACAAATTCCTGTAATAGTTCCGGAAGGTCCTAGGCGATCTGAAAGGATCAGTCGTTTACCTCCAAGATATGGTTTCTTTGTGTTTGGAGGTGACAATGAGCTTGTGGTGGATCATTATGATCCAGCTACTTCTTAGGAAGCCGTGGACGGACCCAACTCCGAGTTATGGCTAAGAGCCATGAGGGAGGAAATGTCGTGCATGTCAGACAACCAAGTCTGGGAATTGGTTGATCCCATCGATGGTGTGAGGACCATCAGATGCAAATGGATCTTCAAGGTGAATATGGACTTGGGAGGAGACCCTCATACCTATAAAGCCGGACTGGTGGCGTAAGGTTATAGGCAGATCCAAGGGATTGATTATGAGGAAACTTTCTCCCTAGTGGCTTTGGTCAAATCAATCCGGATTCTTCTTTCCATAAATGTGTATCACGATTAAGAGATATGGCAAATGGATGTCAAAACCTCTTTCCTAAACGGAAATTTAACTAAGGATGTTTATATGTCTTAACCCGAAGGTTTTGTCGGTCTGAATAACAAGGGAAAGATTTGTAAGTTGTTGAAATCCATTTGTGGATTGAAATAAGCTTCTCGCAGTTGGAACCATCGTTTTGATGAAGCTGTAATTCGATTTGGCTTTATCAAGAATGTGTTAGGGTTGTGTGGCTTGATCGAGAGTGACTGGAAGAATAGCATGGCCATGCACATGATACTGGGTATCATATCTTCAGTCATCTCACATATCAAGGAACGGTGATTGAGAATAATAAGGATGACGGCTCTATGCCTTATCTCAATCAGGATATCGGAGATAAAAGGATAATGACAGGGACGACGGAAAGGTTAGAATCAACAGGGTCGATTCGTTATGTAGTGTCAGGCAATACTAAAGTCTCGTTAGTTGCCACTTAAATAGGATCAAGTAAAATGGGATTTTACGTTGATCTATTGGCATGCAAACCTAAGGGTCACACAGGAGGATGAAACTCATTGAAACATTTATGGAGAATGGCCAAAAGGGAGTCGTCTCGGGACATGACCAAAACTGGGTTTTGGGTCATGTGCCCGTAAGTGAATAGGACTTTACGGATCGAGACAAGGCTTGGAGTCTTGGGATTGATCGCGTCGGATAATGTTGGACATTTCCGGTATGGAAGGCATGGAGGCGATGAGCGAATCACGGGACCTCGTTGGAAATGGCCACGGGCCATGTTCCAAGAGGCCCATGAAAGGCCCATGCAACCAAGGCCCATGGAACTAATTAATCAAGTCTTGATTAATTAGTACTAAGTAAGCAAGACAAGGATTAAGGTGTTGGTGATTCACCACCTAACCCAATCTTGTCTTGCCATACTTTGTCCTATTTACACCTTACTTGACACCATACTTGTCCCATGCCTTTAGTTGGACAAGTATGAGTTTTGTTATGTTTAAGTCATCTTTTTTCAACATAACAAAGACAAGACAAGAATAGGAAACTCATTTTCTCTCCCTCTTCCATGGCCATTTCGGGTTTGGCTAGTTTCCTCCTCCATTTTTGTGTTCTTGAGTCCTCAAAGAGAAGAACTACGTGGCTTTGATTCCCATGTGAATACGTAGGCGTCTTGGAGACTCAAGCCAATCATTCGTTACCCAGTGTTCTTGTTTTGGTAAGAACTAGTGCTGAATTTTTCTCTTGTGAATCCATTCTTTGTTAGTTGTTTCATGGTTTTAATCGTCTCTTGGTTTGCATTGATTTTCCGCTGCGAGTTGGTTCATCTCCAACCTTACCTCGAGACCCAACAGTAAATTCTTGTGTTCTTGTGTGATTGCTTATTTTCCCTTGGTTTCTTCTTGCTTGAATATTGTTCCACGTTGTTATACCCTAACAACTGGTATCAGAGCCCGGTTCGTGGCAAGTGGGAGCAATTTCAGAAGATGGGAAAGTTTGAATCGACAAGTTCGATGGGAAAGTTTTTGGATTCTGGAAGATGCAGATTGAGGATTATCTGTACCAGAAGAATCTACATGAACCGTTGTCAGAGACCAAACCAGAGAAGCTAAGTTCGGCCGATTGGCAGTTGCTAGATCGACAAGCACTTGGTGCGGTGAGGTTGACATTGACAAGGAATGTTGCCTACAACGTAATGAAGGAGACAACTACCTACGGACTAATAAAGGCTCTATCAAATATGTACGAAAAGCCCTGTGCATCAAACAAGGTATATTTGATTCGTCTATTAGTTAATACGACGATGAGGGAAGGTGTTAATGTTACCGATCATGTGAACGAATTTAATATGATACTATCCAAATTAGTGTCAGTGGATATTAAATTCGATGATGAGGTACAAGCATATTATTGCTGTCTTCGTTACCTGATAGTTGGTCAGGAACCATCACAGTAGTTAGTAGTTCGTCTGGATCTACTAAGTTGTCGTTCGATGGGATAAGAGACTTGATTCTCAGGGAAGATATTCGTAGAAGGAATTCTGGAGAATCGTCAGACTCCGTGTTGAACGTGGACGGAAGAGGTAGAAACTCTAAGAGGGGGAAGAACAAAGGGCGAGGCAGATCGAAGTCTAGAAGGAGAGGACAAACTAAAAGTAGAGCAGATGTGACTTGCTATAATTGTCAACAAACTGGCCACTTCAAGAGTCAATGCCCGAACCTAAAGAAGGAAAGAAAGGAGAACAACTCGGTGAATGCGACAAAGGAATTTGAAGATGATGCTTTGATCTGTTGTGTAGAAAGCCCGGTTGAGTCATGGATCATGAATTCAGGTGCTTCTTTCCATACTACCCATTATAAAAATATGCTAGTGAATTTTAGACCTATAAAAGGTATAGTTCATCTAGCCAATGATGAGACGGAAGAAATTGCGGGCATAGGAGATGTGAATCTCAAAACTCCCATGGGTACAATTTGGACGTTAAAAGATGTAAGGTATATCCCTACCATAATGAGAATGTTGATCTCTGTAAGTCATCTGGACAGTTTGGGATACGGTATAACCTTTAAAAACGGCCAATGGAAGGTATCAAAAGGGAATTTGATTATTGCTTGAGGATGGAAGAGGGGAACTTTGTACATGGCGGAGATGCCAGTGGAAGAGGTTAATGCAGTTACTGATGGGCCTGATCCTTCAACTCTATGGCACCAACGACTTGGGCATATGAGTGAGAAAGGAATGAAGATGTTAGCTTCAAAGGGGAAGATTCCAGAGGGGAAGATGTTAGCTTCAAAGGGGAAGATGCCATTGGAGGATCTCGCTACTATGTTACCTTCATTGATGATTCCACAAGAAAGGTATGAGTTTACTTTCTAAAGCACAAAGATGAAGTTTTTAATACCTTTAAGAAGTGGAAATCTGTTGTTGAGAATGAAACTGACTTAAAAGTGAAGTGTTTAAAGTCTGACAATGGTGGTTAGTATAGTAGTGATGAGTTTAGTGATTATTGTGCTGAGCATGGTATAAGGATGCTAAAGACTGAGCCTGAGACGCCCCAGCATAATGGTGTTGCTGAGAGGATGAACAGAACGCTAAACGAGAGTGCGAAGAGTATGAGGATTCAAGAAAGATTGCCTAAAAGGTTTTGGGCAGACGCAGTGAGCACAACACCATACCTCATCAATCGTGGACCCTCAGTTCCTTTGGGATTCAAGATTCCTGAAGAAGAATGGCGTGGAAAAGAGGTAAATCTTCAACATTTGCGAGTTTTTGGTTGTGTTTCTTATGTGAGATCAAAAGAGTCCGACATAGACAAGCTTGATCCAGAAGAAAAGAAGTGTGCATTCATTGGCTATGGATCTGATGACATGGGGTATAGATTCTAGGATGAGTCAAAGATGAAAGTCATCAGAAGCAGAGATGTCACATTCTATGAAAGCGCTATGTACAAGGATCGCTTGAGTGTGGAGCAAGATATCACTATAGAACCTGAAGGCAAGGAAGAAGTAATGTTGGAAGATATTACAATAGAAGATGTTACAGGCAGCAGTGAGATTCAACTACATGAAAATAATGAGGAGATACTACCGGCTACCCCAGTAGCTGAAGTGAGGAGATCGAGCAGAGTTTCAAGACCTCCAGAACGGTTCTCTCCATCACTACATTATCTTTTGTTGATTGAGAATGGAGAGCCTCAGTGTTATACACAGTCAATTCAAATGGATGATTCGATTAAGTGGGAGTCAGCCATGGATGAAGAGATGAAATTGTTGGGTCTCGAGGTAGGGTTGGAGATGAACCAACTCGCAGCGGAAAATCAATGAAAACCAAGAGACAATTAAACCATGAAACAACTAACAAAGAATGGATTCACAAGAGAAAAATTCAGCACTATTTCTTACCAAAACAAGAACACCGGTTAACGAATGATTGGCTTGAGTCTCCAAGACGCCTACGTATCCACATGGGAATCAAAGCCACGTAGTTCTTCTCTTTGAGGACTCAAGAACACAAAAATGGAGGAGGAAACTAGCCAAACCCGAAATGGCCATGGAAGAGGGAGAGAAAATGAGTTTCCTATTCTTGTCTTGTCTTTGTTATGTTGAAAAAAGATGACTTAAACATAACAAAACTCATACTTGTCCAACTAAAGGCATGGGACAAGTATGGTGTCAAGTAAGGTGTAAATAGGACAAAGTATGGCAAGACAAGATTGGGTTAGGTGGTGAATCACCAACACCTTAATCCTTGTCTTGCTTACTTAGTACTAATTAATCAAGACTTGATTAATTAGTTCCATGGGCCTTGGTTGCATGGGCCTTTCATGGGCCTCTTGGAACATGGCCCGTGGCCATTTCCAACGAGGTCCCGTGATTCGCTCATCGCCTCCATGCCTTCCATACCGGAAATGTCCAACATTATCCGACGCGATCAACCCCAAGACTCCAAGCCTTGTCTCAATCCGTAAAGTCCTATTCACTTACGGGCACATGACCCAAAACCCAGTTTTGGTCATGTCCCGAGACAACTCCCTTTTGGCCATTCTCCATAAATGTGTCAATGAGTTTCATCCTCCGGTGTGACCCTTAGGTTTATGCATGTCAATAGATCAACGTAAAATCCCATTTTACTTGATCCTATTTAAGTGGCAACTAACGAGACTTTAGTATTGCCTGACACTACATAACGAATCGACCCTGTCGATTCTAACCTTTCCGTCGTCCCTGTCATTATCCTTTTATCTCCGATATCCTGATTGAGATAAGGCATAGAGCCGTCATCCTTATTATTCTTAATCACCGTTCCTTGATATGTGAGATGACTGAAGATATGATACCCAGTATCATGTGCATGGCCATGCTATTCTTCCAGTCACTCTCGATCAAGCGGCCGAGAACCGATATCTTTCCCATACCTTAGTATGAGGGATAAATCCCTTAGCCGTCTTTCGTGTCACTCATGTAGCCCGTCCCCAAGCCAATCCTGGCCGTTATGGAAGCCTTGTTACGGACAACGTTAGGCTCAGGTCAAACTCAGTTGTTGACTACATAGCGATCACAAAGACTCCTTGGTCTAAGGATACATGACAAGCTACAACACTGAATATGTTCATGACTTAATCTATGGCACATATTCAGGGCGGGTCGTCCAATATCATGTCCCACATGATATCTATGATCAGACTCCGGAATCTCATTCCAATGACTAACAGAACGTAAGCCATAAAGAGCCATCTTTCATACTAGTCGCTTCTAGTGAAGCTTTGTTGACTAGGGACCCATCGAGTGTGATCTATCTCGATCTATGGTTCTATTCGCATGGTGGGCATAGATCAGAGCACACATCGATATATTACTCCAACACGTAAGTAATATAAAGCCGCTTTAATTTTATTGCTAACGATGATATATACATTTGGACATTTAGGATTGAACTACGGGCACTAAGACTAACAATCTCCCACTTGCCCTAGTTCCAATCTAAACTCCAATATGTCCCCATCGACTTTACATGTCTAACATGTTCAGGCAGTGACACTGCCTTAGTCAAAGGGTTGGCTATGTTATCATCTATTGCAATATCGGTTATCTTCACTTCACCTCAGTTCAGTATTTATCTGATGAGGTGGATACGCCGCAGTACATGTTTGGATTTGTTATACGATCTAGGCTTTTAGCTTGCGCTATGGCCCTTGTGTTGTCGCAAGATGGATTCACCGGGCTGGATGGGTTTTTAATTACACCCAGCCCTGCCATGAATTTCCAAATCCACATAGCCTCCTTAGCTGCCTCTGCAGCATCCATGTACTTGGCCTCTGTCGTAGATTCGGCAATGATATCTTGCTTTACGCTCTCCCAGCTAAAGCTCTGCCATTCAGCGTAAACACATATCCTGATTGACTTCTAAAGTCATCTGGATTTGTCTTGGAAAACTAGCGTCTACTCATCATTCGACGACTAGTTCAGCATCATCTTTCCCCCGGGTTAGAATGATGTCTACTGGTACAACATAAGGCTTACGAGACGTCTGGTCTCATACATGTCATGGCATATATGATCGATCCTGCCCCCAGGCGCATAGGATTCTCATCATCCTTTTCAGCTCATCAGGTGTCTTAGGACACTGAGTCTTGCTGAGATGAATGCCATGACTAGTGGGTAAGAGTCCTTTCTTTGAATCGAGCATTAAGAACCTACTCAATGCCTTGTTCACATAGGTTCCCTGACTTAAATCCAAGACCCTCTTGGTGCGATCTCTACATATCTTAATCCTTAAGATATAAGAAGCATCGCCTAAGTCCTTTATTGAAAAACACTTCCTCAACCAAGCTTTAGTCTCGTGCAAGGTTGGGATGTCGTTTTCAATGAGAACCAGAAAGGTAATCTTGCTCCCACTAGCCTTCTTATAAACGCAAGATTCATCCTCGCTCTTGATTAAGCCAAATCCAATTACAGCTTCATCAAAACGAAGGATCCAACTCCGAGAAGTTCGTTTCAATCCATAAATGGATTTCAACAACTTATAAATCTTTCCTTTATTCTTCGGATCGTCAAAACCTTTGGGCCGAGACATACAAACGTATTCAGTCAAATTTCCATTTAGGAAAGCGGTTTTGACATCCACTTTCCATATCTCGTAATTATGATACGCAGTTAAGTCAATCCATGCCTATAACCTTTCGCCACCAGTTGAGCTTTGTAGGTCAGAGGTTTGCCGTCTATGTCCATCTTCACCTTGAAGATCCATTTGCATCCGATGGTCCTCACACCATTGATGGGATCAACCGGTTCCCAGACTCGGTTGTCCGACATGGATTGCATTTCCTCCCTCATGGCTCCCAGCCATAACTCGGAGTTGGGCCCATCCACGACTTCCTGAAAGGTGGCTAGATCATCGTGATCCACCATGACTTCATTGTCACCTCCGGATACCATATCTTGGAGGTGGAAGATTGATCCTTTCAAATCGCCTTGGACGTTCCGGAATTGTAACAGGAATTGGTTCTTACTCTACGACAATCTCTGGCTTCTTTCTACTGAGTTGCCAATTGGTTTAGACAGATCTGTACCATCCTGAATTTCTTCGAGATGCACAGTCCTCCCAATGACGTCTTTGGAAAAAAAACTCATTTTCCATAAAGACCCCACCCTATGCGATGAACACCATGTTCTCACTAGGATAGTAGAAGTAGTATCCCCTTGTTGCTTTGGGATACCACACGAAGGTGCATATCTCAGATCTTGGTTCGAGCTTAGTCGAAACCAAATGTTTCACATAAGCCTCGCAACCACAAATCTTTAGGAAGGACAAAGCGGGCATCATCCCATATCATTTTAAAATGGTGTCTCTTCCACACCCTTCGTCGAAGCCCGATTCACTATGAATGCGGTCGTCTCTAGAGCATAATCCCAGAAATAGATTGGGAGATCACTCCAACTAATAATGGAACGGACCATTGTCTAACAATGTCCGATTTCTCCGTTTGGCTACACCTTTCATCTACAGTGTCCCAGGAGGAGTCCATTCCAAAAAGATCCCATCCTCTTTTAGATGATCTAATAACTCTGTGGTCAAGTATTTTCCACCTCGATCCAATCGAAGTGCCTTAATACCTTTGTCGAGCTGGTTTTCTACTTTAGTCTTAAACTTTTCGAATTTATCAAAAGCTTTAGACTTATGTCTCAGCGAATAGACATAACCATATTTACTGTAATCATCAGTAAATGTGATAAAGTAGTTAAAACCCCTCATGGCAAGTGAACTTATTGGTCTACACACATTCGAGTGTATCAGCCCCAATAATTCACCCGCCCTTTCATCGCGATCGAGAAAAGGGAACTTTAGTCATTTTTCCCATCAAACAAACCTTGCACCTATCGATCGAATGGAATTCGAATGAACCTGAAAGTCCGCACTTCTGAAGTGCTGATAGGTGCTTCTTGTTTATGCGACCTAAATGATAGTGCCTTAACAGAGTTAGGTTTAAATCGTTGGATTTAAAACCTCTTGGTATTAACGGAATATATATAACTTGAGGCATTGTTACGCATATCTAATATGTACAATCCTCCAACCAAGTCAGTACTGGTATAAAACATATCATTGCATAGAACATTGAAAACTTCATTTCCAATATTAACATTATATCCTTCCTTGTCAAACACGGATACAAATATAATATTCCTATTGAAAGTAGGTATGCAATATACATTATACAGTACTAAGACAAGGCCTCTTGGCAAAGTAAGACTCATGGATCCTACAACAGTTGCCACAACTCTGAGGTCCACTTCGTGCTTGCCAAACCTCTCCTACTTTCAGCCACCATATATAAGTGCATCTGTGAGATTCAGTCCTTGTATCTAATACCCATGAATCTTTGGAAGTAGAGAGATGTAGCTCTATAGAGTTAATACCGGATGAAGGCACGGTCCCACCGCCCTTCCTTAGATCATCCAGGTTTCCTGATGAAGGCGCAGTCCTACTGCCCTTCTTCAGATCATCCACGCTATTTGATGAAGGCGCAGTCCCACTGCCCTTCTTCAGATCAGCCGTGAACTTCCTGTAATCCCGGTTCCTATGACCAGGCTATTGGCAGTAGAAGCAGACATTCTCATGTGTCTCATCTTTCCTGCCAAGTGCGGATGGGCCCCGCCCTTGCCACTTCCAATTCCCTTGTTGACCATCAAAATATCCTTGGATCCCAGATCCCTGATATATTCTTCTCAGCAATTAATGACACTTCATGTAACTCTGATATGGTCTTAGAGACAGCCTTGTCAAGGACATATTCTTTGCGTTCAGACTTGAGGACTATCCTCAAAATTCTGTACCAGTCCAAATAGTTTGTCCCATTTAGCTTGACCCTGTCAAGAATGGTTTTTAATGACAAACTATTAATGTTCGCTGAATTTGCCATTTGATCTACAACAGATAAAATTCAATCAGTAAACTGAATAAATTTTATGAAGATCAAGCTTAAACACCAACAATCGATTCTAAACCTTTAGAATCTGAAACCAAGATCCTTGATTCACTCGATTAAGCTGAACTAATGCTCACCACTTAATCGAGCTATGTAGGTAGGACTCCATCCAATCACATCCAATGTGACTCCCGGCTAGGGTATGTACTTATGTACACGACTTACCCTATCTGTTACCCTAGCTCAACCTCAGGCTGAGAATCGTAGTCGGGTCCACCAATTTTCAACTATGGCTCGTCACTATGTAGGTGCTCCGCTAATGCGCACGACACCCACATATGTCGTCCAAACCTACTACCCCGCTTCCCCATGGATGCTCCGCTAATGCGCACGACACCCATAGGACGGGGAGGTAGTAAGGTGTTGATGATTGGGAGGTATCGGACATGACCCGCTTTTACTTGTCCAATTGTGTTCAAAACTTTGGCACATCCTAGATGCGATGAGCACATCAACTACATTCCAAATGCAATGATGCCTCAAATTACATCCAATGTAATTCTTCCTTTGAACCCGTCAACTACATCCAATGCAATGACGGTTCTAAGGGTTCACACACAAGGATTAAAATTCCAATTTTATCTTTGCATGTGAGGTGATATGCTCGGTAAATAAAGTTAAGCATGCAATTCTAAAACACATAGAAATAATCATGCATAAACTAAACCAAGCATAAAGCGATAAGTATGCACATAATAGCCCCCTAAACTAACTCCCACTAGCTTCTTGAGCTCTACCGACTCCAAGCCGATGCCAACACCCGAAAAGCCACCAAATGACCTTTTCGCCTTTTCGTCTTGAGTAAAATATTACAATTTAATACACGACTCGCAGGTCGGGAATAAATAAATATTACAAACAAGTGGTTCGAAGACCACACCTTGAAAGAATAATTACACGCTAACTCTAACGGCTCGCAGGCCGTGAAAAGCGATAAATAATTAAATCGAGCTCGGGGCTATTATGTACACCATGCCAACATCACATCACACATCGCGTTATCAAACAAGCATGTTATCAAACATCATGTGATTTTCCGGTTTTAATTAATAGCCAAGTTTCAAAAAATTTTGATGCTCGGTTTATCGAAACCGTTCAAAAATGAAACTTTTGAACATTTGATCTTCGAGTTCGTCATGACGATTCCAAACTCGTCATAACTAACAAAACGGTTTAGCCTTGGCATATCAACCATCCAATGGTCATGCTTGGCCTAGCTCCGTCCAACGGAGCCCCGTTCGGTCCCGGTTTCGGCTCCCCGAGAGTCTCGCTCCCGAGACCCGAAAAATCAATTTTTTTTTTCAAAATTTCCAGATTTGAAATAATTTTCAAAAATTCATTTTACATGCATTAAATCCATGAACAAGAATTTAAAACATGTTATCAAACAATTTAGCAAAACAACATGCCAAAAAACGAAACTTTCAAGCAAAACCGAAACTTTGAACACCGTCTTGTGAATCCCGAAGGTAGCACGGCTCTGATACCACTGTTGGGTCTCGAGGTAGGGTTGGAGATGAACCAACTCGCAGCGGAAAATCAAAGAAAACCAAGAGACGATTAAACCATGAAACAACTAACAAAGAATGGATTCACAAGAGAAAAATTCAGCACTATTTATTACCAAAACAAGAACACCGGTTAACGAATGATTGGCTTGAGTCTCCAAGACGCCTACGTATCCACATGGGAATCAAAGCCACGTAGTTCTTCTCTTTGAGGACTCAAGAACACAAAAATGGAGGAGGAAACTAGCCAAACCCGAAATGGCCATGGAAGAGGGAGAGAAAATGAGTTTCCTATTCTTGTCTTGTCTTTGTTATGTTGAAAAAAGATGACTTAAACATAACAAAACCCATACTTGTCCAACTAAAGGCATGGGACATGTATGATGTCAAGTAAGGTGTAAATAGGACAAAGTATGGCAAGACAAGATTGGGTTAGGTGGTGAATCACCAACACCTTAATCCTTGTCTTGCTTACTTAGTACTAATTAATCAAGACTTGATTAATTAGTTCCATGGGCCTTGGTTGCATGGGCCTTTCATGGGCCTCTTGGAACATGGCCCGTGGCCATTTCCAACGAGGTCCCGTGATTCGCTCATCGCCTCCATGCCTTCCATACCGGAAATGTCCAACATTATCCGACGCGATCAATCCCAAGACTCCAAGCCTTATCTCGATCCGTAAAGTCCTATTCACTTACGGGCACATGACCCAAAACCCAGTTTTGGTCATGTCCCGAGACAACTCCCTTTTGGCCATTCTCCATAAATGTGTCAATGAGTTTCATCCTCCGGTGTGACCCTTAGGTTTATGCATGTCAATAGATCAACGTAAAATCCCATTTTACTTGATCCTATTTAAGTGGCAACTAACGAGACTTTAGTATTGCCTGACACTACATAACGAATCGACCCTGTCGATTCTAACCTTTCCGTCGTCCCTGTCATTATCCTTTTATCTCCGATATCCTGATTGAGATAAGGCATAGAGCCGTCATCCTTATTATTCTCAATCACCGTTCCTTGATATGTGAGATGACTGAAGATATGATACCCAGTATCATGTGCATGGCCATGCTATTCTTCCAGTCACTCTCGATCAAGCGGCCGAGAACCGATATCTTTCCCATACCTTAGTATGAGGGATAAATCCCTTAGCCGTCTTTCGTGTCACTCATGTATCCCGTCCCCAAGCCAATCCTGGCCGTTATGGAAGCCCTGTTACGGACAACGTTAGGCTCAGGTCAAACTCAGTTGTTGACTACATAGCGATCACAAAGACTCCTTGGTCTAAGGATACATGACAAGCTACAACACTGAATATGTTCATGACTTAATCTATGGCACATATTCAGGGCGGGTCGTCCAATATCATGTCCCACATGATATCTATGATCAGACTCCGGAATCCCATTCCAATGACTAAAAGAACGTAAGCCATAAAGAGCCATCTTTCATACTAGTCGCTTCTAGTGAAGCTTTGTTGACTAGGGACCCATCGAGTGTGATCTATCTCGATCTATGGTTCTATTCGCATGGTGGGCATAGATCAGAGCACACATCGATATATTACTCCAACACATAAGTAATATAAAGCCGCTTTAATTTTATTGCTAACGATGATATATACATTTGGACATTTAGGATTGAATTACGGGCACTAAGACTAACATAAATCTCTTGAAAAGAATGAAACTTGGTCATTGACTAAGTTACCAGCTAGGAAAAAGGCTCTACGAAATAAATGGGTGTTCAGGGTCAAGGAAGAACATGATGTTATCAAGAGGTACAAGGTAAGGTTAGTAGTCAAAGGCTTTCAACAGAAGAAGGGGATTGACTACAACGAGATATTCTCTACAGTAGTCAAGATGATTACTATCAGGCTTGTGTTAGGTATCGTGGCTGCAGAGGATCTTCATCTAGAGCAACTAGATGTGAAGACCGCGTTCTTACATGGTGATCTTGGAGAAGATATTTATATGGTACAACCAGAGGGTTTCCAAAGAGCAGGGAGTGAAGACCTAGTTTGCAAATTGCAGAAAAGTTTGTATGGTCTGAAACAAGCACCAAGACAGTGGTACTTGAAGTTTGACGATTTTATGATGAGGAGTGGATACTCAAGATGTGTCATGGATCATTGTTGTTATGTCAAGCATTTCAATGGATCCTACATCATATTATTGTTGTACATTGATGACATGTTGATTGCAAGATCCAACATGGTAGAAATCAACAAATTGAAGAGACAAATGTCTGAAGAGTTTGAGATGAAGGACTTAGGCGTAGCGAAGCAAATACTCGGAATGAGCATCAGTAGGGATCGGTCTGATGGAAGTTTAAAGCTATCTCAAGAGAAGTATATTGAGAAGATCTTGAACAAGTTCAGTCTCCAAGATGCTAAGACAAAAAGTACTCCGTTGGGAGGTCACTTCAAACTCACTCGAGAACAGTCACCTAAGATGGATAAAGACAAGGAAGAAATGGCTAAAGTCCCGTACACATCAGCAATGGGCAATTTGATGTACGCAATGGTTTGCACAAGGCCAGACATTGCACATGCAGTAGGAGTTCTTAGTAGATTCATGTCTAATCCTGGGAGAGAGCATTGAGAATCAGTCAAGTGGTTGTTTCGCTACTTGAAAGGAACTTCAAAGGTTTCACTACATTTCAAGAAGAATGATGTAAACTTAGAAGGGTTTTCTGATGCAGACTTAGGTGGATGTTTGGACACAAGGAAGAGTACTATAGGGTACATCTTTATCTTGAGTGGCACATCAGTTAGTTGGATGTCTCGACTGCAGAAGAGTGTTGCTCTTTCAACCACTGAAGCTGAGTACATGGCTATTTCAGAAGCTGGAAAGGAAATGATCTGGTTGAAGAATTTCTTGGAGGAGTTAGGGAAGAAACAGGCAGACAGTCCTTTATATAGCGACAGTCAGAGCGGCATTCATCTCGCCAAGAATCTTATGTTTCATTCTAGAACGAAGCATATCCAGTTGAGATATCATTTCATTAGAGGATTAATGAATGATGCTACTTTGTCCTTGAAGAAAATCCTTGGGTCAAAGAACCATGAAGATATGTTGACCAAGGTTGTTACACCGGAGAAGCTGAAGTTATACATAACTTCAGCTGACCTTCATGGTTAGTTGAAGGAAGGTGTCTCACTACCTCAGAAGCTTATTGATGGTGCATTGGGGTGTTATTGGAGTTACATGAGTAGGAGTGAAGTGAAGACATTCATGGACAATCTTCAAGTGGGAGATTGTTAGGGTTGTGTGGAGACTTCCTATTTTATTTAGGAAATGTCTAGTCTTCCTAATAGATTTAGGTAAGAGACTTGAGTAGGCAATTAGAGGAGATTTCCTATTATGATTAGGAAACCTAATTCCTACCTTATTTTACCCATTGTCTTCTCCTATAAATACCATGTACTTGTAAACCCAAATCATTCATTCATTGTGAGAGCAATAAAAAGAGAGTAGTGAGACCGTGGACGTAGGCAAATAGCCGAACCACGTAAATTCTTGTGTTCTTGTGTGATTGCTTATTTTCCCTTGGTTTCTTCTTGCTTGAATATTGTTCCACGTTGTTATACCCCAACAGAACGAAGATGGACCTTGCGTTTATAAAAAGGCAAGCGGGAGTAAGATTACCTTTCTGGTGTTGTATGTCGATGATATACTACTCATTAGAAATGACATCCCAACCTTGAACGAGACTAAAAATTGGTTAGGAAGGTGTTTCTCAATGAAGGACTTAGGCGATGTTGCTTATATCTTAAGGATTAAAATATATAGATATTGCACCAAGAGGGTCTTGGGTCTAAGTCAAAACACCTATGTGAACAAAGTATTGAGTAAGTTCTCAATACTTGATTCCAAGAAAGTAATCTTACCCACATCATGACATTCATTTCAGCAAGACTCAGTATCCTAAGACACCTGATGAGATAAAAAAGATGATGCGAATCCCATACACTTCAACGATAGGATTGATCATGTATGCTATGATATGAACGAGGCCGGATGTCTCATACGTCTTGCGTTGTACCAGTAGACATCATTCTAACCCTAGTGAGGAACACTAGATAGTAGTCAAAGTGATTATCAAATATTTGAGAAGAACTAAGGACGTGTTTCTGGTGTTTGGGGGAAAAGATGATCCTGAACTAGTCGTTAATGGATATGTAGACGCTAGTTTCCAAACAAATCAGATGTCTTTAGAAGTCAGTTAGGATATGTGTTTACGCTGAATGGTGGAACTTTCAGATGGAAGAGTGTGGCCCCACGATAGAGGCCGAGTACATAGCGGCTGCAAAGGCCAAAGAGGTTGTATGGATTAGGAAGTTCATGGCGGGGTTGGGTGTAATTAAAAACCCATCCAGCCCGGTAAACTTATTTTGCGACAACACTAGGTCGATTGCGCAAGCTAAAGTGCCTTTATCGCATAACAAATCCAAACATGTACTCTGGCGTTGTCACATCATCAGAGAAATACTGAACCGAGGCGATGTGAAGATCACCTATGTTTCAACGGATGATAACATATCTGATCCTTTGACTAAGGCATTGTCGTTTCCTAAACATGAGAGGCATTTAAGGTCAATGATAATCATTGGAGTTTAGATTGGAACTAGGGAAAGGGTTAGATTGTTAATCTTAGTGTCCGCAGTTCAATCGTAAAACATCCAAATGTATATATCATCATTAGCAATAAAAGTAAAGTGGCTTTATGTATTATTTATGTGTTGGATTAGTATATCGATGTGTGTTCTGATCTATTCGCACTATGCGAAGTAGAGCCATAGATTGAGAAGACCACACTCGATGGGTCTTTAGTCAACAAAGCTTCACTAGAAGCGACTAGTATGAAAGATGACTCTTAATGGCTTATCTTCTATTTAATCATTGGAATGAGATTTTGGAGTCTGATCATAGATATCATGTGGGACATGATATTGGACAACCCAACATGAACATGTTCCATAGATAAAGTCATGAACATATTCAATGTTGTAGATTTTCATGTATCTTTAGACCAAGGAGTCTTTGTGATTGCTATGTAGTAAACAACTGAGTTTGACCTGTGCCCAACGTAACCTGTGATAGGGTTTCCATAACAGACATGATTGGCTTAGGGACGGACTACATGAGTGACACAAAAGACGGCTAAGGGATTTATCCCTCTTACTACGGTATGGGAAATATGTATGTTCTTGGCCGCTTGATTGAGAATGACTGAAAGAATAGCATGGTCATGCACATGATACTAGGTATCAAAGATTCAGTCATCTCAGATATCAAGGAACAGTGATTGGGAATAATAAGGATGACGGTTCTATGCCTTATCTCAATCAAGATATCTAGAGATAAAAGGATAAGGACATAGATGACAAAAAGGTTAGAATCGAAAAGGGTCGATTCGTTATGCGATGTCAAGAAATAATAAAGTCTCGTTAGTTGCCACTTATGTTGGATCAAGTAAAGTGAGATTTTATGTTGATCTACCAACATGCATAAACCTAAGGGTCACATCGGAGGATGAAACTCATTAACACACTGATGGAGCCAAGCAAGGAAGTTGACACAAGACATGACCAAAATGGGGTTTTGGGTCATGTGACCGTAAGTAATTAGGACTTTACGAATTGAGACAAGACTTGGAGGCTCGGGAATGATCTTGTTAGATAATGTTGGACATAGGGATGGAAGGCGTGGGAGGAAATGAACGCGTCACAGTACCTCGTCAAGAATGGTCACAGGCCATCACCCGCGAGGCCCATGCCACCAACGACCCATGGAACCAAGTAGTTAAGTCCTAACTAAATTGTTCTAACTAATTAGTTAAATTAGGTAGTTGGTGACCCTGAATCCACCAACTCTCTACCAACTTATAACTACTTTGTACCATCCTTTTCCAAATATACTAATAGTTTATTATGTTGATGGGATTACATGATGTAAGTGTCATCCTTATCAACATAAGAGATATAACACACAAAAGAAAGACAACAACTCCTCTCTTTCCCCCCAAAGTTTCGGCGTACCCTTGTTCTTCCCCATTTTTTGTGTTCTTGAGTCCTCTAAGCTTAGAACTATGTGGCATTGATTTCTAGGTGGATACGTAAACATCTTGGACACTCAAGTCCGATCATTACTTACACGGTGTTCCTGATTTGGTAAGAAATAGTGATTTCAGTTTTGTTTTCTGAATCTAACTGTGGTAGTTATTTATGCATGATCTCGATTTATTTGCTTCCGTTGCGATTGTATGTTCATATTGTCCACCGAGACCCGACATTCTCAAGGAGGTTCATATTGTCCACCGAGACCCGACATTCTCAAGGAGAGACCACAGGAACGTCCCCACAATCATGCTAGCATTAAGTCGTTGCATCCCAAGTCCTTTGGATATGGCATATTTTGTTTTGGAATCTCGGGCTCGAACAATGATGTCAACGTGCTGAACAAGTCAATGTTCCTTGCATAGGAGGTTCGAGACTTCATTCCATCGGTTCGGTTTAAGCTGAACAACCATGAGTACAACCCCTTATTACTTGACTGATGATATTTATCCTCCTTGGGCTACATTTGTGAAAACAATACCATGTCCACAACTGCCAAATAATTTTTTTTTCTTCTAAACACCAAGAGGTGGAGAGGAAGGATATCGAACAAGCATTTGGTGTTCTGCAGGCTCGTTTTCATATCATAACTCATCCAAACCGAATATGGAATAGGAACTCACTCCAGTGATCATGACTGCTTGTATTATTCTCCACAACATGATTGTTGAGGATCAACGACATCCATACCTCCATTGCTCCGTTGGCGGATATGGGTGTGTAGACTGCAATGACCCGCCGAGGACCACCTCCATTAGTGAATATAATAAGTTTCTTGGAGAATAGAACAAGGCTCCAAGATCGACAAGTTCATAACCGTCTCTACAATAACCTCATCGATCACATTTGGGTTAAATTTAGAGATGTCCAGCACAATTAGAGTAATGTAACGATTTGTATTTCAAATCGACAAATTAATGAAATACAAATTTCCAAGTATTTATTTAAATTTGTAAAAACAGCTAACCACTAGGTGCAACCATTAGCTGGTGATTATCACTATAAAGCTAACTGTAACATATAGTGGTTTGGAAAAGAGTGTGTGAAAAAACTACTATAAGAGTATGTGCAACATGCACATCATGCTTGCGACCCATGATTCACGACTCGCAATTTAGTGAGTCGCGAGTCGCAAGCTGTGGAACACATTGTGTGCGACTCGCGACCCACTAAATCAAGAGTCTTGAGGCAGAGTCGTGACCAACCAACCAAAATACGCCACATGGCCTCTAAGAAATCCTATTTTGTACAAGCGGTGTCCAAAATTTACAAACTTATAGTCATTAGGTTTGTACTTTTCTAAATAATTTATTTAACGTCTTTAATCACACAAAAAAAAACATTTACACTTTGAATCGAGAAAACGAACAAAAACCCAACATCCACTCAACTCTTAAGTCCCACACTGTGGAACACAACTCAATTTAAGGGGCTCAACTCACAACTCTGTACAGTCAGCACATGATCCTCAACTCATGAGTCCCATAACTGAGTCTCATACAGTCATATTGTTCATGCTCTAAGAGCATATACAATGAGGGACTCACATATGGGACTCATGAGTTGAGGATAATGTGGTGACTGTATTGAATTGTGATGCGAGACCCTTAAATTGAGTTGTGTTCCATAGTGTGAGACTCATGTATGAGACTCATAAGTTGCAAGGATGTTGAGTGAATGCCTATTGGATATAAAATTGATATTTTACTGAATTTATTAAATTCCGATTTAAAACAGTAAAATTGACAATATTAATTAATAAAATAATAAATTAACTAAAATGAAAAATTAATAAACAAAAATAAATAAATGAACTAAAATGAAATTAAACTTGAGATTTTATTACTCTCGGAATAATACATAACTAAAATTAATTGACAAGACAATTGGTGCATAGAGAAATCATCTCACTCGTCGTCTGATCGATAAGTCGCTCCAAACCGATCCCATATCTGCTCAACAAGGTCCTCTTGGAGTTTTTGGTGGGTCAGATCATTTGTGACACTCAGTCAAGTGGCTAAGGATTGTTGGTAGGAAAAGGGCCCTCCTTGACGCCATCGTTCAGGTGGTGACCAACCTGGTATATCCGGAGATGGGTCGTAATGCAAGTCATCATCTCCTACTTCGTACCGCTCGCGTTCATCCTTCACAATCATGTTGTATAGAATGATACAAGTGTGCAAGATATCAGCCAAATTTGTCTTATTCCAAACATGAGCAAGCCGAGAAATTATGTGCTACCGTTCTTGGAAGACTCCAAAAGCCCGTTCAATACCTTTAATAGCACCTTCTTGGACTTTAGGAAACAATTTGTGTTTGCGAGTATAGGGATGGAGAATCGACTTCACGAACCAACTCCAAGATGGGTAAATTTCATAAACCAAATAATAAGATCGGTCATACTGATTGTTAGTCTTAGTTCCGGTAGTTCAATCCTAAATGTCCAAATGTATATATATCATCGTTAGCAATAAAATTAAAGCGACTTCATATTGCTTATGTGTTGGAGTAATATATCGATGTGTGTTCTGATCTATGCCCACCATGTGAATAGAACCATAGATTGAGATAGATCACACGCGATGGGTCCCTAGTCAACAAACCTTCACTAGAAGCGACTAGTATGAAACATGGCTCTTTATGGCTTACGTTCTGTTACTCATTGGAATGGGATTCTGGAGTATGATCATAGATATCATGTGGGACATGATATTGAACGACCCGACATGAATATGTTCCATAGATCAAGTCATGAACATATTCATTGTCGTAGCTTGTCATGTATCCTTATACCAAGGAGTCTTTTTGATCGCTATGCAGTAAACAATTGAGTTTGACCTGAGCCTAACGTTGTCCGTAACAGAGCTTCCATAACGGCCAAGATTGGCTTGGGGACGGACTACATGAGTGACAAGAAAGACGGCTAAGGGATTTATCCCTCATACTGTGGTAAGAGAAAGATATCGGTTCTCGGCTGCTTGATCGAGAGTGACTGAAAGAATAGCATGGCCATGCACATGATACTGGGTATCATATATTCAGTCATCTCACATATCAAGGAACAATGATTGAGAATAATAAGGATGATGACTCTATGCCTTATCTCAATCAGGATATCGGAGATAAAAGGATAATGACAAGGACGACAGAAAGGTTAGAATAGACAGGGTCGATTCGTTATGCAGTGTCAGGAAATACTAAAGTCTCGTTAGTTGTCACTTAAATAGGATCAAGTAAAATATGATTTTATGTTGATTTATCGACATGCATAAACCTAAGGGTCACAACCTCATTGACACATATATGGAGAATGCCCAAAAGAGAGTTGTCTCGGGACATGACCAAAACTGGGTTTTGGGTCATGTGTCCGTAAGTGAATAGGACTTTACGGATCAAGAAAAGGCTTGGAGTCTTGGGATTGATCGCGTCGGATAATGTTGGACATTTCCAGCATGGAAGGCTTGGAGGCGATGAGCGAATCACGGGACCTCGTTGGAAATGGCCATGGGCCATGTTCCAAGAGGCCCATGCAACCAAGGCCCATATAACTAATTAATCAAGTCTTGATTAATTAGTACTAAGTAAGCAAGACAAGGATTAAGGTGTTGGTGATTCACCACCTAACCCATCTTCTCTAGCCATACTTTGTCCTATTTACACCTTACTTGTCACTGTACTTGTCTCATGCTTTTAGTTTGACAAGTTGAGGGAGTTTTTTATGTTTAAGACATCTTTTTTCAACATAACAAACATAAGACAAGAATAGGAAACACAACTTCTCCCTCCTCTCCTTGCAATTTCGGCCAAGGCAAGCTCCCACCTCCATTTTTGTGCTCTTGAGTCCTCAAAGAGAAGAACTACGTGCCTTTGATTCCCATGTGGACACGTAGGCGTCTTGGAGACTCAAGCCTATTATTCGTTACCCGGTGTTCTTGCTTTGGTAAGAAATAGTGCTGAATTTTTCTCTTGTGAATCCATTCTTTGTTAGTTGTTTCATGGTTTTAATCGTCTCTTGGTTTTCATTGATTTTCCGCTGCGAGTTGGTTCATCTCCAACCCTACCTCGAGACCCAACATCGATGATCGTTGATCTTGTACTCCATGGATAATTCACGACCATGAAAAGCGTCCTTGAATAAGTAGTCGGCGTTAAGGACGTTTATGTCATTGTTCGATCCATACATCATGAAAAGCGAATGCAAAATCCACAAATCATGGGACGCTACAACTTCTAGCATAACGACTAGATCCTCGTGGTGGTCTCCCGGATCATAGGCTCCTTGCAATGTGGTTGAGAAATTCTTCCACTCCTTACGCATGCAGTCAAAATCTCAATCATGCTAGGGAACCATCGGTTGTACCCCGATTCAAGTACTTAGGTCAACAACGGCCTTACAAAAACTTTTTACACATTCGAGTAGGGTACTTACCCCAATACGTATGGACTCGTCCAATGAATCGGTCGAGCACCCATACTTTAGTATTTGTAACGCGGCGGTGCATGTTTGGTGCGTTGATAACCCCATGCGTCCTGCACCGTGGGGTTGATAACCCCATATCGGACTCGTGGTACTGAGTGGGAGACTACTTGGGGAAATATTCCATTAAATCGGTGTATGCGCTAAGTCAACAGGAGCAGGCCACGTTCCATCCACAGACGGATATCTGGACAACCATTTGGGCATTGGAAGTAATGCCGAAGGTGCGTACATTTCTGTGGAGAACTTTTTCGGGATGCATACAAGTGGCAAAAAATCTTAGGCGCCGTCACGTAGATATGAAGGCACGATGTCCGGTATGTTCAGAGGTAGATGAATGTGAGTTGCACCTACTTGTCAAGTGCCCTGTCGCAGCGGAATGTTGGGCTAGTTCGGGCCTATAAGTCCCTCAGGGGGCTGAGGATATCAAAGGATGGTTAAAAGACATTCTTCAGGTTAACCCACCAGCGAATGGTGGACTGATAGGCTGTATTCTCTGGGAGTTATGGAAGGCCAGAAACAAAGTATTTTGGGAAAATACTGCACAGACGACAACCATGATATATCAAACTGCATTCTACCTGCAGGCGGGATGGCAGGAGATCAAGGCTAGGAAGGCACAAGCACGTGCGAACCCTCGACAGACACACACGGTGGCACCTGAGTCTTGGGAATGTCCCAATCAAGGGGAGTGGGCCATCAATATGGATGGCGCTTTGTTTGCAGCGGCGGATAAGATGGGAACGTGTTGGATATGTCGAGACGATATGGGGCGTCTAACGGGGGCCCGGTCTTCCTCATTCCATGGACCTCAGAATCCGGGGTTGGTGGAGGCATATGCGATCAGAGACGCGCTGACTTGGCTTCGAAAACATTCAAGACAACGGACTACAGTGCGTAGCGATTGTAAGATCATAGTGGATATGATCAGGAAAGGAGGGCGTGTGCTATCTCCTTTGGGAATCATCATCACATATTGTATTTCCCTTTTAGCTAGACTCGAATGCGTGCAGCTCGATTTTGTAAAACAGACAGCGAACAAAGCAGCTCATTGGCTTGCCAAGGCGGCTTGTTCTTCCCTTGTTTGGAATTGGAAAGGGTGTCATATCCCTAAACCTCTTAAACATATCATTATTGCCGATATTTGAATAAAATCTCATATTTACTCAAAAAAATAATAAAATAAAATTATAAAGTAACTTAATAAAAAAATTATTAACTAGAATACAAAATCAGTTAATAATAAAAATTAATTAACTAATATGGATACATAAACTTGAAATTTTATTACTCTCTAAAGAGTACATCAAGCTATAGTGTTTTTGGTACATCAAATTAGTTAGCTCATCTCACTCGTCATCGTCAGATCGGTAAATCGTTCCAAACTGATCCATATGTGCTCAACAATGTCATCACGTTTGAGCCTCATCATCAGACATTTTTTATCGAAATAAGTGTGATAAATTGGGAATTTGAGAGGAAAAGTAGAGAGAACCTAGAGAGAAATGTTGGTGGTTTGATGAATGGGGTGGGGGGTATTTATAGGTGGAGAAAATATGTATTTTTTTAATAGTTATTTTAATTTTTTAAAAAGTCGCTGGAATCGAAAGTGGCCACGTGTCAAGCCGTGATTGGCCGGTCGCGAATCACGAATCGAGAACTAGCGATTCACAACTGTGAGTCGCAGTTCCCATACCGAATCGCGAATCGCAATTTAGTGATTTGCAGTTCGCGAATCATGCACGCCAAAACTTGTGAATCGCGAACCACAAACCACTAAATCACGATTCACGATTCGTGATCCGTGAAGTGATCCGCTTATTGTGGTTGCTCTTACTATATATATATTAGAGCATCCATAACAACGGTGGGGAAGCCGACAGTGAGGCGCTGGCGAAGATAAACGCTGGTGGGGAGCCTAAGATTCAGTGCTGGCAGTGAAGGCCGACGTGGAACTAGCCATTGGCGTTCACCGCTGGCGTTTGGAGCCATTGGCTCTCTCTCTCTCTCTGTCTCTACTAGCTCCACGTGGAAACGTCAGTAGATTCCATCTTCCACCTTCTCCCCTATATAAATAGTACTCCCCTTTCATTTGTACACACCAACACAATTGCCCTCAAAATACTACTCTATTATTTCTCTACACTTGTTTTTTTTTGAAATGGAGTACAATTGGAATGAACTGTGTACCGAGCTTGCAACGGGCAACCCAAGATGAATTCCTCCCAGGCCAAAACTCCGGACCGACAAGTTAAGAAATTCCATGGTTGCCAAAGACGTCGCCGTGGTGTCGACCCCCCGTGCTAAAGGAGGGGTGAGAGTATAGAAAGCTACAACGAGCGTGGAGCAACCAAAATAGGCCACTCAAAAATTGTGGAGCGTCGAGGAGGACGAGCCTTTTTTTTGCGCTTGCATGGTTAATTCAAATGATTCAATTCACGGGAATGGAAAGACGAACGTGAAGTATTGGGGCGCCGTCGGGAAAGAAGTCGCTGACATGCGTGAACTTGATAATCTGTTGTAGTCCGAGAAGCAGTGCAAGGACCATTGGGCACAAGTGAACCCTAAAGTGACGAAGAGCGGCCAGTGCGATGACGAAATTACGGTGTTGGCCGAGAAAATGTATCTGAAGAATGAAGGGCACCCCTTTTTGTGGAAGCGTTGGTAGAGGCTCGTCAAAAACCTACAGAAGTGGACGTCAAAGTACTTTTTCGTATCCGACACAGAGGAGGTTGAACAAAATACGCCACCGACATCGATGTTCCAACCATCTAGTGAATCAAGCAAATGCACTCGGGAAGACACACATGGGGATGACAGTGAGCACACCACGGGGATGAGCCAACGTTTGGGGTACAGCCGGCCTATGGGTCAGAAGGCTGCCAAAGCTGCAAGGCTAAAAGGGAAAGGGAAACAATCGGAGACAAAATAAATTGTCCCAAATGTTGTAGATGTTAGTCTTAGTGCCAATAGTTCAATCCTAAATGTCCAAATGTATATATCATCGTTAGCAATAAAATTAAAGCGGCTTTATATTACTTATGTGTTGGAGTAATATATCGATGTGTGCTCTGATCTATACCCACCATGCGAATAGAACCATAGATTGAGATAGATTACACTCGATGGGTCCCTAGTCAACAAAGCTTCATTAGAAGCGACTAGTATGAAAGATGGCTCTTTATGGCTTACGTTCTGTTAGTCATTGGAATGGGATTCCGGAGTCTGATCATATATATCATGTGGGACATGATATTGGACGACCCGCCCTGAATATGTGCCATAGATTAAGTCATGAACATATTCAGTGTCGTACCTTGTCATGTATCCTTAGACCAAGGAGTCTTTGTGATCGCTATGTAGTCAACAACTGAGTTCGACTTGAGCCTAACGTTGTCCATAACAGGGTTTCCATAATGGCCATGATAGGCTTAGGGACGGGCTACATGAGTGACACGAAAGACGGTTAAGGGATTTATCCCTCATACTGAGGTATGGGAAAGATATCGGTTCTCGGCCGCTTGATCGAGAGTGACTGAAAGAATAGCATGGCCATGCACATGATACTGGGTATCCTATCTTCAGTCATCTCACATATCAAGGAGCAGTGATTGAGAATAATAAGGATGACGGCTCTATGCCTTATCTCAATCAGGATATCGGAGATAAAAGGATAATGACAGGGATGACAGAAAAGTTAGAATCGACAGGGTCGATTCGTTATGCAGTGTCATGCAATACTAAAGTCTCGTTAGTTGCCACTTAAATAGGATCAAGTAAAATGGGATTTTACGTTAATCTATTGGCATGCAAACCTAAGGGTCACACAGGAGGATGAAACTCATTGAAACATTTATGGAGAATGGCCAAAAGGGAGTCATCTCGGGACATGACCAAAACTGGGTTTTGGGTCATGTGCCCATAAGTGAATAGAACTTTACGAATCGAGACAAGGCTTGGAGTCTTGGGATAATGTTGGACATTTCCGGTGTGGAAGGCTTGGAGACGATGAGCGAATCACGGGACCTCGTTGGAAATGGCCACGGGCCATGTTCCAAGAGGCCCATGAAAGGCCCATGCAACCAAGGCCCATGGAACTAATTAATCAAGTCTTGATTAATTAGTACTAAGTAAGCAAGACAAGGATTAAGGTGTTGGTGATTCACCACCTAACCCAATCTTGTCTTGCCATACTTTGTCTTATTTACACCTTACTTGTCACCATGCTTTTCTCATGCCTTTAGTTGGACAAGTATGGGTTTTGTTATGTTTAAGTCATCTTTTTTCAACATAACAAACACAAGACAAGAATAGGAAACACAACTTCTCTCCCCCTTCCCTTGCAATTTCGGGTTTGGCAAGCTCCCACCTCCATTTTTGTGTTCTTGAGTCCTCAAAGAGAAGAACTACGTGGCTTTGGTTCCCATGTGGATACGTAGGCGTCTTGGAGATTCAAGCCAATCATTCGTTACCCGGTGTTCTTGTTTTGGTAAGAAATAATGCTGAATTTTTCTCTTGTGAATCCATTCTTTGTTAGTTGTTTCATGGTTTAATCGTCTCTTGGTTTTCATTGATTTTCCGCTGCGAGTTGGTTCATCTCCAATTCTACCTCGAGACCCAACAGTGGTATCAGAGCCGTGCTACCTTCGGGATTCACAAGACGGTGTTCAAAGTTTCGGTTTTGCTTGAAAGTTTCGTTTTTGGCATGTTGTTTTGCTAAATTGTTTGATAACATGTTTTAAATTCATGTTTATGGATTTAATACATGTAAAATGAATTTTTGAAAATTATTTCAAATTTGGAAATTTTGAAATTTTTTTGATTTTTCGGGTCTCGGGAGCGGGACTCTCGGGGAGCCGAAACTGGGACCGAACGGGGGCTCCGTTGGACGAAGCTAGACCAAGCATGACCATTGGATGCTCGATATGCCAAGGCTAAACCGTTTTCTTAGTTATGACGAGTTTGGAACCGTCATGACGAACTCGAAGATCAAATGTTCAAAAGTTTCATTTTTGAACGGTTTCGATAAACGGAGCATCAAAAAATTTCGAAACTTGGCTATTAATTAAAATCGGAAAATCACATGATGTTCGATAACATGATTGTTTGATAACACGATGTGTTATGTGATGTTGACATGGTGTACATAATAGCCCCGAGCTCGATTTAATTATTTATCGTTTTTCACGGCCTGCGAGCCGTTACAGTTAGCGTGTAATTATTCTTTCAAGGTGTGGTCGTCGAACCACTTGTTTGTAATATTTATTTATTCCCGACCTGCGATTCGTGTATTAAATTGTATTTGGAATGTAGTTGATGTGCTCATCGCATCTAGGAGGTGTTAAAGTTTTAAACACAACCGGACAAGTAAAAACGGGTCATGTCCGATACCTCCCAATTATCAACACCTTACTACCTCCCCGTCCTATGGGTGTCGTGCGCATTAGCGGAGCATCCATGGGAAAGAGGGGTAGTAGGTTTGGACGACATATGTGGGTGTCGTGCGCATTAGCGGAGCACCTACATAATGACGGGTAATAGTTGAAAAATGGTGGACCCGACTACGATTCTCAGCCTGAGGTTGAGCTAGGGTAACAGATAGGGTAAGCCGTGTACATAAGTACATACCCTAGCCAAGAGTCACATTGGATGTGATTGGATGGAGTCCTACCTACATAGCTCGATTAAGTGGTGAGCATTAGTTCAGCTTAATGGAGTGAATCAAGGATCTTGGTTTCAGATTCTAAAGGTTTAGAATCGATTGTTGGTGTTTAAGCTTGGTCTTCATAAAATTTATTCAGTTTACTGATTGAGTTTTATTTGTTGTATATCAAATGGCAAATTAAGTGAACATTGATAGTTTGTCATTAAAAACCATTCTTGACAGGGTCAAACTAAATGGGACAAACTATTTGGACTGGTACATAATTTTGAGGATAGTCCTCAAGTCTGAACGCAAAGAATAAGTCCTTGACAAGGCTATCTCTAAGCCCATATCAGAGTTACATGAAGTGTCATTAACTGCTGAGAAGAATATATCAGGGATCTGGGATCCAAGGATATTCTGATGGTCAACAAGGGAATTGGAAGTGGCAAGGGCGGGGCCTATGCGCACTTGGCAGGAAAGATGAGACACCTGAGAATGTCTGCTTCTACTGCCCACAGCCTGGTCATTGGAACCGGGATTACAGAAGTTCACGGCTGATCTGAAGAAGGGCAGTGGGACTGCGCCTTCATCAAATAGCATGGATGATCTGAAGAAGGGTAGTAGGTCTGCGCCTTCATCAGGAAACCTGGATGATCTAAGGAAGGGCGGTGGGACCGTGCCTTCATCCGGTATTAACTCTATAGAGCTACATATCTCTACTTCCAAAGATTCATGAGTATTAGATACCAGGACTGAATCTCACACTTGCATTAATATATGATGGTTGAAAGTATGAGAGGTTTGGAAAGCACGAAGTGGACCTCAGAGTTGTGGCAACTGTTGTAGGATCCATGAGTCTTGCTTTGGCAAGTGGCCTTGTCTTAGTATTGTATAATGTACATTGCATACCTACTTTTAGTAGGAATATTATATCCGTATCCGTGTTAGACAAGGGAGGATATAATGTTAATATTGGAAATGGAGTTTTCAATGTTCTATGCAATGATATGCTTTATACCAGTACTGACTTGGTTGGAGGATTGTACATATTAAATATGGGTAACAATGCCTCAAGTTCTATATATTACGTTAATACCAAGAGGTCTAAATTCAACGATTTAAACCTAACTCTGTTATGGCACTGTCATTTGGGCCGCATAAACAAGAAGCGCCTATCAGCACTTTAGAAGTGCAGGCTTGCAGGTTCATTCGAATTCCATTCGATCGATAGGTGCAAGGTTTGTTTGATGGGAAAAATGACTAAAGTGCCCTTTATCAATCGCAATGAAAGGGGGGGGGTGAATTATTGGGGCTGATACACTCGAATGTGTGTAGACCAATAAGTTTACTTGCCAGGAGGGGTTTTAGCTACTTTATCAAATTTACTGATGATTACAGTAAATATGGTTATGTCTATTCGGTGAGACATAAGTCTGAAGCTTTTGATAAATTAAAAAAGTGTAAGACTAAAGTAGAAAACCAGCTCGACAAAGGTATTAAGGCACTTCGATTGGATCGAGGTGGAAAATACTTTACCACAGAGTTATTAGGTCATCTAAAAGAGAATGGGATCCTTTAGGAATGGACTCCTTCTGGGACACTAGAGTTGAAAGGTGTAGCCAAACGGAGAAATTGGACATTGTTAGACAATGGTCGGTTCCATGATTAGTTGGACTGATCTCCCGATCTCTTTCGGGGGTTATGCTCTAGAGACGACCGCATTCATAGTGAATCGGGCTTCGACGAACGGTGTGGAAGGGACACCTTTTTAAAAATGGTACGGGATGATGCCCGCTTTGTCCTTCCTAAAGATTTGTGGTTGCGAGGCTTATGTGAAACATTTGGTTTCGACTAAGCTCGAACCAAGATCTGAGATATGCACCTTCGTGTGGTATCCCAAAGCAACAAGGGGATACTACTTCTACTATCCCAGTGAGAACATGGTGTTCGTCGCTTAGGGTGGGGTCTTTATGGAAAATGATTTTTGTTTCCAAAGACGTCATTGGGAGGACTTTGCATCTCGAAGAAATTCAGGATGGTACAGATCTGTCAAAACCAATTGACAACCCAGTAGAAAGGAGCTAGAGATTGTCGTAGAGTAAGAACCAATTCATGTTACAATTGTGGAAGGTCCAAGGCGATTTGAAAGGATCAATCTTCCACCTCCAAGATATGGTATCCGGAGGTGACAATGAAGTCAAAGTAGATCACGATGATCCAGCCACCTTTCAGGAAGTCGTGGATGGGCCCGACTCCGAGTTATGGCTGGGAGCCATGAGGGAAGAAATGCAATCCATGTCGGACAATCAAGTCTGGGAACCGGTTGATCCCATCAATGGTGTGAGGACCATCGGATGCAAATGGATCTTCAAGGTGAAGATGGACATGGACGGCAACCCTTTGACCTACAAAGCTCAACAGGTGGCGAAAGGTTATAGGCAGATCCAATGAATTGACTATGAGGAAACCTTCTCCCTAGTGGTTATGGTCAAAATCGATCCAAATTCTTCTTGACATAATTGTGTATCATAATTACGAGACATGGCAAGTGGATGTCAAAACCGCTTTCCTAAATGGAAATTTGACTGAGTACGTTTGTATGTCTCGACCTAAAGGTTTTGACGATCCGAAGAATAAGGGAAAGATTTATAAGTTGTTGAAATCCATGTATGGATTGAAACGAACTTCTCGGAGTTGGATCCTTCGTTTTGATGAAGCTGTAATTGGATTTGGCTTAATCAAGAACGAGGATGAATCTTGCGTTTATAAGAAGGCTAGTGGGAGCAATATTACCTTTCTGGTTCTTATTGAAAACGACATCCCAACCTTGCACGAGACTAAAGCTTGGTTGAGGAAGTGTTTTTCAATAAAAGACTTAGGCGATGCTTCTTATATCTTAAGGATTAAGATATGTAGAGATCGCACCAAGAGGGTCTTGGATTTAAGTCAGGGAACCTATGTGAACAAGTCATTGAGTAGGTTCTTAATGCTCGATTCAAAGAAAGTACTCTTACCCACTAGTCATGGCATTCATCTCAGCAAGACTCAGTGTCCTAAGACACTTGATGAGCTGAAAAGGATGATTAGAATCCTATGCGCCTAGAGGCAAGATCGATCATATATGCCATGACATGTATGAGACCGGACGTCTCGTAAGCCTTATGTTGTACCAGTAGACATCAGTCTAACCCGAGGGAAAGATGATGCTGAACTAGCCGTCGAAGGATGAGTAGACACTAGTTTTCCAAGACAAATCCAGATGACTTTAGAAGTCATTCAGGATATCTTGAATGACAGAGCTTTAGCTGGGAGAGCGTAAAGCAAGATATCATTGCCGAATCTACGACAGAGGCCAAGTACATGGATGCTGCAGAGGCAGCTAAGGAGGCTATGTGGATTTGGAAATTCAAGGCAGGGTTGGGTGTAATTAAAAACCCATCCAGCCCGATGAATAAATTTTGCGACAACACAAGGGCAATTGCGCAAGCTAAAAGCCCAGATCGCATAACAAATCCAAACATGTGCTACGGCGTATCCACCTAATCAGAGAAATACTGAATTGAGGTGAAGTGAAGATAACCTATATTGCAACAGATGATAACATAGCCAACCCTTTGACTAAGACGGTGTCGCTGCCTGAACATGTTAGACATGTAAAGTCGATGGGGACATATTGGAGTTTAGATTGGATCTAGGGCAAGTGAGAGATTGTTAGTCTTAGTGCACATAGTTCAATCCTAAATGTCCAAATGTATATATCATCATTAGCAATAAAATTAAAGCGGCTTTATATTACTTATGTGTTGGAGTAATATATCGATGTGTGCTCTGATCTATGCCTACCATGCGAATAGAACCATAGATTGAGATAGATTACACTCGATGGGTCCCTAGTCAACAAAGCTTCATTAGAAGCGACTAGTATGAAAGATGGCTCTTTATGGCTTATGTTCTGTTAGTCATTGGAATGGGATTCCGGAGTTTGATCATAGATATCATGTGGGACATGATATTGGACGACGCGCCCTGAATATGTGCCATAGATTAAGTCATGAACATATTCAGTGTCGTAGCTTGTCATGTATCCTTAGACCAAGGAGTCTTTGTGATCGCTATGTAGTCAACAACTGAGTTTGACTTGAACCTAACGTTGTCCGTAACAGGGCTTCCATAACGGCCATGATTGGCTTGGGGACGGGCTACATGAGTGACACAAAAGACGGTTAAGGGATTTATCCCTCATACTAAGGTATGAGAAAGATATCGGTTCTCGACCGCTTGATCGAGAGTGACTGAAAGAATAGCATGGCCATGCACATGATATTGGGTATCATATCTTCATCCATCTCACATATCAAGGAACAGTGATAGAGAATAATAAGGATGACGGCTTTATGCCTTATCTCAATCAGGATATCGGAGATAAAAGGATAATGACAGGGATGACAGAAAAGTTAGAATCGACATGGTCGATTCGTTATGCAGTGTCAGGCAATATTAAAGTCTCGTTAGTTGCCACTTAAATAGGATCAAGTAAAATGGGATTTTACGTTGATCTATTGACATGCATAAACTTAAGGGTCACACCGGAGGATGAAACTCATTGACACATTTATGGAGAATGGCCAAAAGGGAGTTGTCTCGGGACATGACCAAAACTGGGTTTTGGGTCATGTGCCCGTAAGTGAATAGGACTTTACGAATCGAGACAAGACTTGGAGTCTTGGGATTGATCGCGTCGGATAATGTTGGACATTTCCGGTATGGAAGGCTTAGAGGCGATGAGCGAATCACGGGACCTCGTTGGAAATGGCCACGGGCCATGTTCCAAGAGGCCCATGAAAGGCCCATGCAAAAAAGGCCCATGGAACTAATTAATCAAGTATTGATTAATTAGTACTAAGTAAGCAAGACAAGGATTAAGGTGTCGGTGATTCACCACCTAACCCAATCTTGTCTTGCCATACTTTGTCCTATTTACACCTTACTTGTCACCATGCTTGTCCCATGCCTTTAGTTGGACAAGTATGGGTTTTGTTATGTTTAAGTCATCTTTTTTCAACATAAAAAACACAAGACAAGAATAGGAAACACAACTTCTGTCCCCCTTCTCTTGCAATTTCTGGTTTGGCAAGCTCCCACCTCCATTTTTGTGTTCTTTAGTCATCAAAGAGAAGAACTACGTGGCTTTGATTCCCATGTGGATACGTAGGCGTCTTGGAGACTCAAGCCAATCATTCGTTACCCGGTGTTCTTGTTTTGGTAAGAAATAGTGCTGAATTTTTCTCTTGTGAATCCATTCTTTGTTAGTTGTTTCATGGTTTAATCGTCTCTTGGTTTTCATTGATTTTCCGCTGCGAGTTGGTTCATCTCCAACCCTACCTCGAGACCCAACAGTGGAGGCCCAACAATACATATGCAAAGCATATGGATTGAAGCTTTAAATCATGGCCACCAAGCATCAGTACTACTATCGGTGGTTGTAGGAAGAGTCCAAGGACAAATCGACCATGACCCCTCGAACTTGAGGCCCACTATGCCAACCTTGCGATGTTGCGCCATATGATGCAACAGTGACGTTTCAGAGTTCCTCCTCGTGGTTTATCAATTCCATTTCGCGTTGTTCGTATATGTTTTTTATTTAATGATCTGTAGTCATTTATTTTAGTTCAATGAATCAATTTTAATTAATTGTCAGTTTCCTTTTATCCTCACATTAATTTTTTATCCCATCTTATTTGATCGGTTTCATTAAAGTTACACATCCGTTATTTAATTACGTGGTTGAATTGCATTTTGAATTTAATTTCACCAAAATTTCATTTGAATTTGGTCTTCATGCTAATTTTATTGGTTTGCGTTACATAATTGCATTCAATATGGAAATTGAACAAATTTCCCTTGAAGGGCCGGCGGTTTGGTGGCTATAAATGTCACCATCTCCATCAATTACTCTCACCACTTCATACCCTATCTCTTATCTTCCTCTAAAAACCTCTCTATATGTTTCTCCTCCACCGAACCACTTATGGCCGACAACTCAAGAGCCTTTCAGTGGCCACACAAAGAAGAGTTGGTGTTGGTCCTTGAGTGACTTCAACACGCCCGCTCAGGTCCAAACATCCGGTACTGGCTGGAGGTGTACGCTAACTACATTCAAAACGCCCTTGATTCAGCCCTATTACGGTCCAAGAAGTAGTGCAAGGACCACTGTCAAAGGATCTTAGACAAGGCACTTTATTTAAAATTAATATACCGTGAAAAAATTACATGCTCGCATGTCAGGACAAACCGATGACCACTTCAGAGCCTTGGCTGCGCAAACGTATATGGAACGACATCGCCAACATTTTACCAAGTTCACGATATGGAATATACGCAAAGACCACCCGAAGTGGCTACGATACGTCCACGAATTATAAATCGCTATTATGCTATGTCTTAGTTTCCGCTTCGGTGCTAATAAGTTGTGGTTAACGTATGTTTAGTTTCAGCTTCGATAATTCTAACGTGTAATATGTATCATGTAATATTAATGTGTATTTATTTTAAGTAAAAGTGTGATGTTTAATATTATTTTATTCGAACAGCCAGCAACAAACAGTCAACAGAAAAAAAAATAGCACTGTATGTTGTTGACTATAAGTGCTGATTGTTGGTTGAGAATTTGCTGAAATATTTTTTTTAATCTAACGGCCAATACGAACAGGCAGTACCAACAGGCTAGTTTTTTGAAAACAAAAAAAATACAAAAAATAAACTCTCTCGCTTATTCGAGAACCTCTCCCGAGGAAACCCTAGCCCTAGGATATCTATGGAGCTTTCTCTCCATGCCGATGTCTCCAATAAGCTCGTCTTTCCTGCAGGTCTTGTCCCATCGCCGCCTACCACCATGCAATTTTTGGCACTTGTTCTTCCCCCTCGTCCCTCCTCTGAGATTGAGTCTCCATTAAAGGCTTGAAGAAAGAGGAGGCCAAAGCAAACACTAATCGAGAAAGCTTTTTCACCTCTCCTCCCTTCTCCACCGTCCACAGATATATCACCACCATCTACGGCTATAGTTTCTTTCTCTCCAGGGTTCTCTACCCCAATTGTGAAGCCACAGAGAGGTCTTCCGAACAAAAACCCATCGGTTGCTTCTTCTGCAAGCAAGCCACCAATCGTGGCTTTCGTCGCCGCTCCACTACCACCTATTGGTTTTAGTACTTTCTCGCCACCATCCATCGCTCCCAACGACATCTCACCGTCTCCCTTGTGTCAGGGACCTCTTCATGGGAAAACACCCATAATCGAAGCCGGGGGGAGAGGAATTGGAGGCGCTTATCGACGGGGTTTCGGTCCCTAATTTGGCGCCAGTCCCTGTGATCCCAGATCTTCTTACATCGCCTTCAGATATGGTACGATGGCACCGGGTGCCCAAGCCACGAGAAGTCGATCCTACTTCAGGGGTAGTGGTACCACCGGCCTCTCTTGAGGCTAACTTGGCCAGTCTTCAAGACAAGTTCTCCTCGTGTACCTTGAAGGAGGAGGAAGATCTAGAGGTCATGGTAACATACACCCCGATGAGCCCATTGATAGTTGCACGCCAACAGTTTTTTATGATGGGCAAGCTTTGGTCTTCGAAGCCTCTCCAGAAAGAGGTTCTACACCGGATCATCACGAAGGCATGGGGAATAACCGCGGATATATTTTTGATCAAGGAAATAGGCCTTGGGGTATGTGGCTTCTACTTCGATTCGGAGGAGGCTTGTGCTTGGCTCCGGGGCAATGAGCCCTAGTGTTTCGATAGATGTCCGCTACTCCTCGGTAATTTGGACCGATGGCTAGGCAACCGTCGGTTTTGAATCGACTACATCTATGGGTTCACGCCCACAACCTCCCTCCTTTGGTAAGGACCCGAGTGACGGGGGAAACAATTGGATCGACACTTGGTTTTTGTGTCGCTATCCCATGTGACCAATGAGGCCTTTATTGGGGAGTAGCGGTGAAAGTGAGATTCTGGTGTCTCGTGGAGGGCACCCTGCACCTCCATTTGTTGTTGTGGTTTAGGGAGTTTCCAGTGGGTACCCCACGGTTCGACTCCTCTATTTTGAAGTTCTAGAAGGATCAGAATATTAAGCCATATGCAACCGATTGGGGGAATCAATGGCCTCAGAGCTCGCCTTTAGGAGCAGGGTCTGTATCCCCGAGTATTGTACCTAAGGGAACCTTGCCTCAGGGAAGGGGCCTGATTGTATCCTCGAGTACTGTACCTAAGGGTACAAATCCTCGAGTCAACATCTAGGCCGATCTAGGCTGGAAAAATTTAGTGGTCGGCATCTCTCTGATAGCAAGGAAACCGAAGTTTCGGGTCTTCCTGGGCATATAGATAGAACTAGAGCTGGAGCTGGCACTAGAGTAGTGAATAGGGGGTCTGCTGATGAACCTCGGGATGATCAGGCGAGGGCTGGTATGCAGCCCCACCAGGAGGAATATTAGGATCCTCTGGTTTTAGTGACTGGCTTCGGGAGGGGTCCCTGGTTGAAGTCGTGTCTGCTACAACTGATGCAGTTCAAATTTAGTCGCTTTGCCCCCCAGATGCAGCATGTAGGCACTACTTTGAACATGATTTCTAGTTTCGTTTTTAATCCCGAACTTTCCTTCATATTTCTTATATGGCGTCTCAATACCGTTCATAACGGTGATATTGTTAAAATAACTGCGAACTTTTATGTTTTATATCTATTCTTGTTTAGTGGCCGAAAAATAGTAATCTTAACGTACTCGATTGTAGCGATTTTAGAGTAATAAAATTACATCCTCCGTTAAAAAAAAGACTAACATTGTGGAGTCCTTTCCCTCTCTTCCTCTCCCTCCCTTTTCCTATCCTCTGCTTCTCTTCGGTTTTTATGGCGTTTCCGACCTTCTTCTCGCCGGCGTCCGGACCTATTGCCTTCCTTGGGTCGTCGGTGGCCTTGTTTCTCGTGGTTTGGGCTTGCTGGAGTGTGTCTCCTTCGTCAGGTTCTCGGTCGGAGCTCTTGGCTAGCACGCGGACGGCGAGACGTCACGGATTCTCAGTCCGACGTCCTTGCATTTCTGGCCTACTCCACAAGCTGCTCGTACCGTCTTCAGATCTACACAATCTCAGCTGACACTGCTCTGGTGAGGCGGCAGTCTGGTCCTTTGCTCCGGTGGGCTCTTCAAGCTCCCTTCATCAGGTTGGTATTGTTGCTTCAGACGTCGGCGCGCCGATCTGGCTTGGCGGCGGGTTGTGTTCGCAGGTCGGTCTCAAACCGGGTAGGTCTTGGGCCTGTCTTGTTGGGCCGGGAGGGGCGGGTCCTACTCTTCAGGCCGGGCAGTCCTGCTCTGCTGACACTACTACAACCCAAGGTCCCAAACAACATTATTTGATTGCATAGCTTACTGGGACTGGGACTGAGACTGGGACATGTTACTTGCAAAAGCTTGAAAATTGGCTCAATCAATTTGTTACACCTGTGATAGGGATCTCCAAAAAGGCCTTTGCAATGTTACCGATTAAAGACCCATCTTAGCTTTATGTGCCCTGCTGATCGGGTCGGATCCGATTTGTTACACCTGTGGATTTTGATTGTGAGGCATTCTGAACGTGCCCGGAGAAGAGTAGAAAGGCTATTTGTTGCCTTACCTAATTGGTTTTAAGTTCTTGTGTCAGCCTCTTGCAGAAACTGTTAATTCAGAGAGGAAGCTGGTAGTTGGTGAAATTGAAGATGTTGTTGTTTTAATTTATCTGTGTAATATCGAAGACACCCTCTATCAGTTTTATGATGCTCTTTTATTTCACAAGTTTATCTTGGCTGGGTCAGCCTTATTTATTGTTTGGGCCTGCTTTTTTGTTTCGGGCCGGGTTGGGTTGTTTTTGGACCGGGTCAGCATTTCCTCCTTCCACCAAGATCGCTGTTTTGTCGGTTTCTTCGCGTGCGCTTTGTCACCCTTTACCTGCACCATGTCAGGTTGTTTAGAGACTCTGGTCAAATTGTTTACCCCCTACCTTGCGTTGCTTCTGTTGGTGGTTCGTCCGGTGCTGACTGCGTTTGGTTGTTCACTTTGAGGGGTGCATTTTTGGGTGCTCGATTCCCATTGTTTGGGACTCTCTGGCGAAAGTAGGGGTGATTGGGTGCGCGTGGCAGCTGCTTTTTCATGATTAGGAAAGTTTGCTTTGGTCATCTGGTGGCCTTTGTCAAGCTTGTCTCTGGTGGTAGCTTTGGTTACAGTTTTTTCCGGGTTGAGGTCGGTTTGTGCTCGGTATAATTACAGGTCTTCTCCTTCGGGTCCTCGAGTGGTGTTGGCCGGCGAGGGGTTACCAGTCTTCGTATCGGAACGCTCAGCTCGACAGCCTTATTCCCCGGATACTGTTCTCTTTGGGATGCTTCTTTCTTAGAGTATTAGTTTGTTTAGTTGCTCTTTTGCTGGTTTCGGAGGCTTCTCTGTCTGAGTCTGGATTGGATCGAGCTCGGTATCATTACAAGCCTTTCCCTTCGGGTCCTTGCTGTAGTCGGTGAGGGGTTACCTATCTCGGTTTCGGAACGCTCAGCTCGCATTCCACTCTAGGTCTCTCAAGAGTTCATCCTTGCTTTTCCCAGTTTAGATTTCGAAGCTCGTTCTCGGTAGAAATACCGGTCTTCCGCCTTTTTGGGCCTCTTTTCGGTGTTTACCGAATTTAGGTTTCGGAGGGCTCTTCGTCGTCTTCCCTGCCTGTTGTGATTCGGCTTTGCGGTTTCTTCGATGGACCTCCTCTCGGGACTTTGGAGGTGACTAGTTCTTGCTCAGGTCGTGGGATGCGTTTCTACAGTCTAGCGGGTGTGGATCGTTTCTGAGCTTCTCTAGCTGCTTCTGGGACTTCTGTGGCGTGCATTGCTGCTTACTAATCTTTGTTTGGTAATTCCTCTCCCACCCTATCCTCTCATTTGATTCGATTGGCTTCGCTTCTTCTCGACCCGCTGTTTGGTGTTCGAGCTCACCGGTCTTAGGTGTTGGTGTTGGCCGCCGGTGAGTCCTTAAGGCAGTTTCTTGGTCTGAAGCCCTTCGTTTTATCTGTTGGGAGTGGTCAGGGAGTTTGGTACAACTCGGATTATGTTTGCAGTGCTTCTTGTGTGCCTGCTCTTGGTGGCGAATTCTTGGTGGTGCCTGCTGCCTTGCCTGGTTGTTCCGGGGTGCTTGGTTTAGTGGCGCTTCTTGTTGGGTTAACCCTTTTTCCTTTGGCTGTTGTTTATCCTTGTAAGTCCCTGGTTGGGCTCTGCTTTCTTTGGTTGTGTCTTGGTATTTTGAGGTTCCCTGAGTGGACCATCCTTGTGTTGTTCGTACTGAGGTTCCTTTAGTGGACCGTCCTTGTGTTGTTGTTTTCTCTGTTTTGTAGAGAATTTTGTTTGAGGATCCATTGTGGATTGCTCGTGTGGTTGTATTTCAAACTCTGTTCTTCCTTCCAAATAACAGTTTTAATTTAAATTTGTATTGCTGATAAAAAAAAACATTGTGGAGGCTCTTATTCAAAATTCTTCTTCCAACCAGACGTTAACTTACGTAATTGATCACTTATATTTTTGCTTTAGAAAAATAACAAGGAGAACGTAAACGGACAGGAGACAAAAAGGTTACTATTCATATATGCAACTTAAAGAACATTAAGAAAAAGCAAACTCGGGAAGGAACATGGATTTATCCCACTCTTACTCCAACTTTTGACAACTGAAACGGAATATTCAAAATTACTTAGAATAAAAGCAGCTATTAAGTAGGTTGATCGATGGTGGGCGTCCGTTAGTGATGTCTATCTCGTGAGTTCGTGGACGACTAGAGCGGGACGGTCCGTAACATTGAGTCTCCAGGAGAGAAAGGAGTCGTCGGTACTGGCCGGCGAGTAGCATGGCGTTTTCTGCGACTGCCATGCCGCGGAGGCCCTTCTCTCCTCCTTCTTGAATCGAATACCACAGGCATTGCATAGCGACTGCATTTACATATTATTATAAAAACGTAGTCGATATAAATCAATATAGTTACTAGTATACGTACCTTGGGGCCTCTTGGACCGTTCCGCCAGAGAGGGGTGGAGGTGGTGTCGCAGTTGGCACAGCGACGGGCGTTGGCGGCGGAGGAGCGGGCAGTAATAGTCTTACGATGAGAGTTCCAGCACAAGTAGGACGGGCGTTGGTCGGAAGACATACGGGTGGAAGGAGTGGCCAAGGAGAGAATGCAATCCACAGACATGGGACTAAAGTTGTGGTGGTGATCAGAGGAAGAGTTGGGGGTAAGGAGCATGGACAAGGAGCTGCTCTGGCCGTGAAACACACCACATGTGCACGGACCCACCATGTTTCCTCCTTGATACCTACAACACTGCGTCTTCATCTTCCTCCTTCCTCCCTGCTACACCACTACATATATATAGGTACAATCTGTAATTGGGTACGTAGGTATTAGAGTTTAGAAGCATTGCAAGTGTTAGAGCATATGTATATATATGCTGAGAGACGGTTGAAGTGTCAGTTTCACATCGAAAAGTATGTGCATAAATTAACACATCGATATACATCTTGATGTCTCCACCCTTCAGTTCGAGCTTTTGGGTTAGATAACGCTTTAACATGGTATCAGAGTTGGTTCGGTACATGGTTTGTTTGCCACCTCCATCATGTGGTCTCCGGTTCATATGCAGAAGTCCAGTCCTGTTATGATGTAGATGTCTAGTCCTACATGTGATGAGAGTGTTGAAGTGTGAGTCCCACATCGAAAGTATGTGCAGTTCAAGCTTTTGGACGATGGGTTTGATTAGGGTTAAAGAGGGTGTAGCAGGAGAGAGAGAGGAGCAAACGGTGAAGTGGCCAAGTGATAAGGAAATAATAAGTTAGGAGAGAGGGAGAGAGTTGTTTGGTAGCGTATATAAACAAGTAAAAGGGCAAAATAAGAGTCAGCAGTAGCGGTCCACGTTGTTGTCGTGAAACGAGAGAAACTGAATCTGCTTTACGTTTCATGTATACATATTTGGTAAGAAAAAAGAGAGAGATGAAGAGGTTGTGGTGGTGTTCGCAGGCGCATGGACCTACTTTGCATGTAATTACGATACACCCACCACATATTATACATGAGCCGGGAGAGAGAGAGCGGGTAACAAAAAAGGATCAGGCTGTTGATGGAGGTGAACAGGGTTGGAAATGTAAAAGATATAATAATAGGAGTGACTGAGTGTGTCTGTGTCTGTGAGGTTGGTCATTGGGCAGTCAAAAGAGCCCACGTGACTAGGTGGAACAGTCTTTTATTCTCCGATCACGAGGATGTTCAGGTTTCTTTATTGTTACCTCTGTCCGTACCCTTGTCTCTCCCGAGCTAAATGGAATACTATTCCCTCCTCACTCTCTTCCAATGCGCCTACATCCACCCAATTTCATCTCTCGCATCATGTTGGTGTCTACGGTTCCTATGCGCCAAATTCACATGTATGTATTCACATTTGAAAATTACAAATTCACATGTGCATGTATTTTTTTATCGATAAAATATATTTAAATTAAAACCTTTTACGAAAAGTAATAAGAGTATCAAAATAAATCTGTTACTAACCTCAAAAATTTAAAATTGGACACAACCAATTGTAAGGACATACCAAAACAACCAAAAATAAAACAACCTAAAACAATATTGATCAATCAAGATCAACACCAACCAACCAGAAACACCACTGTCCAACCAGATACAAGTAAGAACAACGCCAATCAATCCTTCTACCTCCTTCTAGAGATGAGCATCATCCTCCGCCTCTGCTGCAACGAGATCCTAGTCGTGGGAAAGCTCTAGTTCATGATGATCGGGAATAAGCTTTGGAGGTACTGCATGAGGGGGTCTCGCTCCCTAATGCGAGTCAGATTCTGATGGTCCCGTCCCTACCGGAATGGTCCGCGAACAAAAGACGATGTTGTCCCGAAGGAAAACCTAACGTCAAAAGCTCTGGATCCGTCGGGTTTGACTGCATCCATGGCAAGCCTCTAGGTCTTCTACTCTTCATGCTCCCTTGAAGAGGAGGAGGAGGTGGAGCAACTGGTTCCATACTCCCCGATCAATCCATCGGTGCTGGCCCGCTAGAGCTTCAGCATGATGGGGAACCTTTAGGCTCCGAGGCATCCTCTGAAGGAAGTCATCCTTCGTATCATCACCAACACTTAGGGACGGTCCATCGAGGGTCTGATCATCAAGGACATTAGCTTGGGGATCTTTGGCTTTTACTTCGAGTCGGCGGAGGCTCGGCCATAGGTCTGGGGCAATGAGCCCTAGTGCATTGATGGATGACCTCCTATACTCGAGGATATTGACCCAATGGGCAGAGATCTCTAGGCTCGTGATCAGTTTCAACTTTGGGTCCATGTCCATGGTCTTCCGCCACTGGTACGGACATGGGCGACGGGAGAGACAATTGGCGCGGTGTTGGGAGTTTTTGTGGAGGTCCCTTGCGATCAATAAGACTGTGTTAGGGAGGGGCGGTACGAGTGCAGTTCTAGCACCTCGTGGAACGTCCTCTCCACCGTCATCTTCTGATGTGTTTAAGGGAGTTCCCAGAACCCGTTCAGGTCGAGCTCACATACACGAAGCTCCTTGTGTTCTACTTCAACTATGGGAGGATCGACCATGGGATTCAGCAGTGTGCGTTGGAGCTACGTGGTACCCCGAGGTTTGACACTTCCATGCTAGAGTTTCAGAGGGATCGGTAGGCCAAGCATTACGAAACTGATTGGGAGGAGAAGGTGTCATCGGCTGTACTACCGGGCTTCGGGATCTTATCCTCGAACATTGTACCTATGGACGCCTCACCTCGAGGAAGGGGTCTAATTGTATCCCCGACCATTGTACCTAATGGTACAAGACCTCAAGTATGCACCCCAACCAGGAGAGTCGATCTCGGATGAAAAAAGTTGGTATATGGCCAACTCTCTGATGGAAAGGGAATCAAAGTTTCAGGTTCATCTGCGGTTGGTGCGAGTGGCGTGGAGAGGAGGTCAGTTGGAGAGCCTCGAGATGATCAAGCGAGGGCTAGTAAACAGCCTCGCTAGGAGGAAGATAGGCTCATATGGCTTCAGGGTCTGGCTTTAGGAGGGGCCGGTACAAGCTATGCCTCCTACAACTGATAAGTTCAAGTTCGATCGTTTCGCCCCCAATATGCAGCGTTTAGGCACTACCTTAAGCAGGAATTCCAATTCCGTTTTCCAATCCCCCACCTTTCCTTCATGCCTATACGACGAGTTTAATACCGTCTCTAACAGTTATTTTGTCTCAGAGTTAAGTGTGTTGAGCCCTTCGAGAACTTTTTACCTGTACTAACTCTTTATTTAATAAAAGTTGCACCTTTTCAGTAAAAAAAACAGTATATTTATTCGGTAAGGTCAGAGACGTACTGTAGGAAGTCTCTTGAACGAAGAAATTAAATTGTAACCGAAGTGAATCAACTTGAGTGACGAAAGTGAATCAACTTTGGTCGCGAATGACCTCAACTTGGGCGACTAAATAAAACAACACCCAAAACCTCTATTTAGGTGATGAAGTAACACATGCATATTCGGGCGCCGATGGATCTTGATTATGTTACCCAAATATATTTTTTTATCAGAGAAGTTTTATAAGCCTTATTCTCAAAATGAGATATAGGCAGTCTACACGAAGGCATACTATAACCACGAACTACAATAGACAGTATCAAAAGTGGATATACCACCCAACTACAATACAAACTCAAGACACGAACCAAAACAAACAGAAAACCGAAAAGATGAACCAGCCATCTAGAAAACCCAACCAAAATCGACTTAAAACCAAAGGACTCCTGCAGCTAAAAAACGAGAACTCATTCGCCGAACTAATGAAAGCTAAAAAGAAACAAGACAGAGATCAACACTTAGTTCCACCCCGTCACAGACCCCCACCAAAGATCAGCCCACCTCCTTGCTCAGTCGTGAGTTATCCGGAGTATATTCCGAGTCAGAAATATCATATTCCAGACTAGGGGGACGCAATTCTGCATCTAACAAATCAAGTTCCTTCCTGAACTGTTCGGCAGTACTCTGGGATTTGAAGCTCATTTTGCTACAATAAGCCCAAGCCTTGGTCGCTAACTGTTCTTTGCTCAAGTATATGGTAGGCCCGGGCCCGTATGTATCAACCGCCAAAGTCTGGTCCGATAAGGTACCTGAATTACCGCAGAGTTCCTTACCCTTAAGCGTGCGCTTCTTCTTGCGGAAAAGGAAATTGCTCGACACTGTCCTTTCCGAATCACATGCCCTTGCTGGAGACCTCGTGTCAGGCACAATCATGTTTGAATGTACTTGTACTTAGTCCATCCCTACTCCCCTAGTGTACGGGGGAGAAGGTGTCACGCTCTCGAGCTTTCTGCCTTGGACTTGTGGACTAGAAACCATGTTTTCTGTCTTTCCGGAATCGCTTGGTACTGAAAGCGTCGCCGACACCATATCAACAAGCTCCCTGGAGTGAGAATCAGAGTGAATATCCTTATCGGAGTCGTCATAATTTTTCCCATTCCTCGAGACGTCACCCTCGCCCCACCGAGACCCTTCTGCAATAAACACATTAGGCACGGACGCAACTTCAACAACCAAAGGCAACACCGAGACAACCGTGTCCCCTAATTCCACCTCCATAATCTGCAAAGTTAGACAAGGCTCCATATGGATCAAAACCAATGACTCAGCAAAACTTAGCCCATGTAACGAATCTGGATGGACCATGACAATCGTACCCAAACTCTCAGCCAGGGACTCCAGATTCGCACGACTCCACCCATGGTATGGAACCCCGACAAACTTGACCCAATTGAACACACCTCCCTTACCAATCAGATCCTCCTTGTCAAGACCCATGACAACCCATTGAGATAGCCAGGCCCATCTTGTGAGAACCATTCGCTCTTCTATCGATTTGTCCAAGCAAAGGATCAAGACGACTCTGTTCCCCAATGCCGTAATCTTAACGGAAGTCTCTCCCTGTCGAACAAACTCATCCTGCAGATCAGCTAGCAATACGTTCTCTCGAAACAGCCCCAACCATCCTGCTTCAACCTCTGAGGCCCGGGCATTGTTAACCTGCAAAACTAGTGGCTTCCTTCCACCCCGAGCACACTCCTCCCTATTTTTGTTTATGGAGTCTCGTAAATCCATGGCAGGCCTTTGATCCCAAGCTTGAGCAACAAAAAGCTTATGGGAGCCCAACCTGGATCCATTAACCTTTCTCACAACTTGTTCAAGATCAGTCCCAATCCGAAAGGAGACAAAACCAAAGAATTTACCTATCCGATTTGGATTCATTGAAATGTGAATGTGAGTAACATCCGCAACCGTGCCAAAAATCGCTTTCAGACCTTCAGTTGTCGTCCCTTCCGGTAAATTATAAACAAAAACCTTGTGATCGGAGAGGGAACCCGGAGCAGCAGTTCTTCCCATCCGGCAAGCACCTTCCCTGGGCCCTACCTCAGCAGGATCGACAACCACTCTTTTGCCATTCTCTTTCTCCCTTTCCGCTGCGACTTGTTCTGTAGATAACACAATAGACCGGATCACCATAACTCCTTTTGTCTGCTTTATTTAATCCTTGCCGCTGCGACTAGGGGATTGAACAGCACAAAAACAACACAAACAGTAATGTCCTCCCTTTGTCTGCTTTAATTAATCCTTTCCGCTGCAACTTGTGGATTGAACAGCACAAATACAACACATGTCCTCCCTTTGTCAGCTTTATATAATCCTTGCCGCTGCGACTTGTGGATTGAAAGCACAGACACAACACACACAGTAATGTCCTCTACACAGCAAAGAACTCCGGGAAACACAACAACCGGAGAAGAGAGCCGGACAACACCGCTGGCTTGATCACAAGGACAATGGGACACGGCGACGCCAGATCCAGCAATAACCAAACTCGTCGAACAGAGGGAGTTCGATCGAAACCCCTGAACTTTGGAATGGAAGTGCGACGGTGGCGACTTGTAGAGACTCAGCAAGTAACCGAGGTCTTCTTCATCTAAACGCAGGACTGGGAACGGGTTCTCAGAGCAGCGCGACGGTCGGACAGAGATGCGGCGGCGGCTTGCAGAAAAACGAACCCTACTATGTTACCCAAATAGTGTAGTAGATTCAAAATAAAATATTTAGAAATCGTGTACCCCAAAATACATTACCTATGTGTAATTAAATAATTGTAATACTCAACTAAATCTCTTGTTTATACCCTAACGGAGAAAATGTAGTGGCGGCTAGTGCTTGGGCCGTCGTTGCTTGCTTTGATTCCAAACATGAATATCATCCCTAGTATGGTTTGGGGGATGAAACCCAGTCTTAGTGCCCATAGTTCAATCCTAAATGTCCAAATGTATATATCATCGTTAGCAATAAAATTAAAGTGGCTTTATATTACTTATGTGTTGGAGTAATATATCGATGTGTGCTCTGATCTATGCCCACCATGCGAATAGAACCATAGATCGAGATAGATCACACTCGATGGGTCCCTAGTCAACAAAGCTTCACTAGAAGCGACTAGTATGAAAGATGGCTCTTTATGGCTTACGTTCGGTTAGTCATTGGAATGAGATTCCGGAGTCTGATCATAGATATCATGTGGGACATGATATTGGACGACCCGCCCTGAATATGTGCCATAGATTAAGTCATGAACATATTCAGTGTTGTAGCTTGTCATGTATCATTAGACCAAGGAGTCTTTGTGATCGCTATGTAGTCAACAACTGAGTTTGACCTGAGCCTAACGTTGTCCGTAACAGGGCTTCCATAACGGCCAGGATTGGCTTGGGGACGGGCTACATGAGTGACACGAAAGACGACTAAGGGATTTATCCCTCATACTAAGGTATGGGAAAGATATCGGTTCTCGGCCACTTGATCGAGAGTGACTGGAAGAATAGCATGGCCATGCACATGATACTGGGTATCATATCTTCAGTCATCTCACATATCAAGGAACGGTGATTGAGAATAATAAGGATGACGGCTCTATGCCTTATCTCAATCAGGATATCGGAGATAAAAGGATAATGACAGGGACGACGGAAAGGTTAGAATCGACAGGGTCGATTCGTTATGTAGTGTCAGGCAATACTAAAGTCTCGTTAGTTGCCACTTAAATAGGATCAAGTAAAATGGGATTTTACGTTGATCTATTGACATGCATAAACCTAAGGGTCACACCGGAGGATGAAACTCATTGACACATTTATGGAGAATGGCCAAAAGGGAGTTGTCTCGGGACATGACCAAAACTGGGTTTTGGGTCATGTGCCCGTAAGTGGCCCGTAAGTGAATAGGACTTTACGGATCGAGACAAGGCTTGGAGTCTTGGGATTGATTGCGTCGGATAATGTTGGACATTTCCGGTATGGAAGGCTTGGAGGCGATGAGCGAATCACGGGACCTCGTTGGAAATGGCCGCGGGCCATTTTCCAAGAGGCCCATGAAAGGCCCATGCAACCAAGGCCCATGGAACTAATTAATCAAGTCTTGATTAATTAGTACTAAGCAAGCAAGACAAGGATTAAGGTGTTGGTGATTCACCACCTAACCCAATCTTGTCTTGCCATACTTTGTCCTATTTACACCTTACTTGACACCATACTTGTCCCATGCCTTTAGTTGGACAAGTATGGGTTTTGTTATGTTTAAGTCATCTTTTTTCAACATAACAAAGACAAGACAAGAATAGGAAACACATTTTCTCTCCCTCTTCCATGGCCATTTCGGGTTTGGCTAGTTTCCTCCTCCATTTTTGTGCTTGAGTCCTCAAAGAGAAGAACTACGTGGCTTTGATTCCCATGTGGATACGTAGGCGTCTTGGAGACTCAAGCCAATCATTCGTTAACCGGTGTTCTTGTTTTGGTAAGAGATAGTGCTGAATTTTTCTCTTGTGAATCCATTCTTTGTTAGTTGTTTCATGGTTTTAATCGTCTCTTGGTTTTTATTGATTTTCCGCTGCGAGTTGGTTCATCTCCAACCCTACCTCGAGACCCAACAGTGGTATCAGAGCCGTGCTACCTTCGGGATTCACAAGACGGTGTTCAAAGTTTCGGTTTTGCTTGAAAGTTTCGTTTTTGGCATGTTGTTTTGCTAAATTGTTTGATAACATGTTTTAAATTCTTGTTCATGGATTTAATGCATGTAAAATGAATTTTTGAAAATTATTTCAAATCTGGAAATTTTGAAAAAAATTTGATTTTTCGGGTCTCGGGAGCGGGACTCTCGGGGAGCCGAAACCGGGACCGAACGGGGCTCTGTTGGACGGAGCTAGGCCAAGCATGACCATTGGATGGTTGATATGCCAAGGCTAAACCGTTTTGTTAGTTATGACGAGTTTGGAACCGTCATGACGAACTCGAAGATCAAATGTTCAAAAGTTTCATTTTTGAACGGTTTCGATAAACCGAGCATCAAGAAATTTCGAAACTTGGCTATTAATTAAAACCGGAAAATCATATGATGTTTGATAACATGCTTGTTTGATAACACGATGTGTGATGTGATGTTGGCATGGTGTACATAATAGCCCCGAGCTCGATTTAATTATTTATCGCTTTTCACGGCCTGCGAGCTGTTAGAGTTAGCGTGTAATTATTCTTTCAAGGTGTGGTCGTCGAACCACTTGTTTGTAATATTTATTTATTCCCGACCTGCGAGTCGTGTATTAATTTGTAATTTTTTACTCAAGACGAAGAAAGGGCGAAAAGGTCATTTGGTGGCTTTTCGGGTGTTGGCATCGGCTTGGAGTCGGTGGAGCTCAAGAAGCTAGTGGGAGTTAGTTTAGGGGGCTATTATGTGCACATTTATCGCTTTATGCTTGGTTTAGTTTATGCATGATTAATTCTATGTGTTTTAGAATTGCATGCTTAAATTTATTTACCGAGCATATCACCTCACATGCAAAGATAAAATTGGAATTTTAATCCTTGTGTGTGAACCCTTAGAACCGTCATTGCATTGGATGTAGTTGACGGGTTCAAAGGAAGAATTACATTGGATGTAATTTGAGGCATCATTGCATTTGGAATGTAGTTGATGTGCTCATCGCATCTAGGATGTGCCAAAGTTTTGAACACAACTGGACAAGTAAAAGCGGGTCATGTCCGATACCTCCCAATCATCAACACCTTACTACCTCCCCGTCCTATGGTTGTCGTGCGCATTAGCGGAGCATCCATGGGGAAGCGGGGTAGTAGGTTTGGACGACATATGTGGGTGTCGTGCGCATTAGCGGAGCACCTACATAGTGACGAGCCATAGTTGAAAATTGGTGGACCCGACTACGATTCTCGGCCTGAGGTTCAGCTAGGGTAACAGATAGGGTAAGTCGTGTACATAAGTACATACCCTAGCCAAGAGTCACATTGGATGTGATTGGATGGAGTCCTACCTACATAGCTCGATTAAGTGGTGAGCATTAGTTCAGCTTAATCGAGTGAATCAAGTATCTTGGTTTCAGATTCTAAAGGTTTAGAATTGATTGTTGGTGTTTAAGCTTGATCTTCATAAAATTTATTCAGTTTACTGATTGAATTTTATCTGTTGTAGATCAAATGGCAAATTCAGCGAACATTAATATTTTGTCATTAAAAACCATTCTTGACAGGGTCAAGCTAAATGGGACAAACTATTTGGACTGGTACAGAATTTTGAGGATAGTCCTCAAGTCTGAACGCAAAGAATATGTCCTTGACAAGGCTGTCTCTAAGACCATATCAGAGTTACATGAAGTGTCATCAGCTGCTGAGAAGAATATCTCAGGGATCTGGGATCCAAGGATATTCTGATGGTCAACAAGGGAATTGGAAGTGGCAAGGGCTGGGCCCATGCGCACTTGGCAGGAAAGATGAGACACCTGAGAATGTCTGCTTCTACTGCCAACAGCCTGGTCATTGGAACCGGGATTACAGGAAGTTCACGGCTGATCTGAAGAAGGGCAGTGGGACTGCGCCTTCATCAAATAGCCTGGATGATCTGAAGAAGGGCAGTAGGACTGCGCCTTCATCAGGAAACCTGGATGATCTAAGGAAGGGCGGTGGGATCGTGCCTTCATTCGGTATTAACTCTATAGAGCTACATCTCTCTACTTCCAAAGATTCATGGGTATTAGTTACCATGACTGAATCTCACACATGCACTAATATATGATGGCTGAAAGTAGGAGAGATTTGGAAAGCACGAAATGGACCTCAGAGTTGTGGCAACTACTGTAGGATCCATGAGTCTTGCTTTGCCAAGAGGCCTTGTGTTAGTACTGTATAATGTATATTGCATACCTACTTTTAGTAGGAATATTATATCTGTATCCGTGTTTGACAAGGAAGGATATAATGTTAATATTGGAAATGGAGTTTTCAATGTTCTATGCAATGATATGTTTTATACCAGTACTGACATGGTTGGAGGATTGTACATATTAGATATGGGTAACAATGCCTCAAGTTCTATATATTCCGTTAATACCAAGAGGTCTAAATCCAACGATTTAAACCTAACTCTGTTATGGCACTGTCATTTGGGCCGCATAAACAAGAAGCGCCTATCAGCACTTCAGAAGTGCGGGCTTTCAGGTTCATTCGAATTCCATTCGATCGATAGGTGCAAGGTTTGTTTGATGGGAAAAATGACTAAAGTGCCCTTTATCGATCGCGATGAAAGGGCGGGTGAATTATTGGGGCTGATACACTCGAATGTGTGTAGACCAATAAGTTCACTTGCCAGGAGGGGTTTTAGCTACTTTATCACATTTACTGATGATTATAGTAAATATGGTTATGTCTATTCGGTGAGACATAAGTCTGAAGCTTTTGATAAATTCAAAGAGTTTAAGACTATAGTAGAAAACCAGCTCGACAAAGGTATTAAGGCACTTCGATTGGATCGAGGTGGAAAATACTTGACCACAGAGTTATTAGATCATCTAAAAGAGAATGGGATCCTTTTGGAATGGACTCCTCCTAGGTCACTGTAGTTGAAAGGTGTAGCCAAACGGAGAAATCGGACATTGTTAGACAATGGTCTGTTCCATGATTAGTTGGACTGATCTCCCAATCTCTTTTAGGGGTTTTTCTCTAGAGACGACCGTATTCATAGTGAATCGGGTTTCGACGAAGGGTGTGGAAGGGACACCATTTTAAAAATGGTACGGGATTATGCCCACTTTGTCCTTCTTAAAGATTTGTGGTTGCGAGGCTTATGTGAAACATTTGGTTTCGACTAAGCTCGAACCAAGATCTGAGATATGCACCTTCGTGTGGTATCCCAAAGCAACAAGGGGATACTACTTCTACAATCCTAGTGAGAACATGGTGTTCGTCGCTTGGGGTTGGGTCTTTATGGAAAAGGAGTTTTGTTTCCAAATACGTCATTGGGAGGACTGTGCATCTCGAAGAAATTCAGGATGGTACAAATCTGTCTAATCCAATTGACAACCCAGTAGAAAGGAGCCAGAGATTTTCGTAGAGTAAGAACCAATTCCTGTTACAATTCCGGAAGGTCCAAGGAAATTTGAAAGGATCAATCTTCCACCTCCAAGATATGGTATCCGGAGGTGACAATGAAGTCATGGTGGATCACGATGATCCAGCCACCTTTCAAGAAGTCGGTGATGGGCCCGACTCCGAGTTATGGCTGGGAGCCATGAGGGAGGAAATGCAATCCATGTCGGACAACCGAGTCTGGGAACCAGTTGATCCCATCAATGGTGTGAGGACCATCGGATGCAAATGGATCTTCAAGGTGAAGATGGACATGTATGGCAACCCTCTGACCTACAAAGTTCAACTGGTGGCGAAAGGTTATAGGTAGATCCAATGGATTGACTATGAGGAAACCTTCTCCTTAGTGGCTATGGTCAAAATTGATCCAAATTCTTCTTGACATAACTGCGTATCATAATTACGAGATATGGCAAGTGGATGTCAAAACCGCTTTCCTAAATGGAAATTTGGCTGAGTACGTTTGTATGTCTTGGCCCAAAGGTTTTGACGATCCGAAGAATAAAGGAAAGATTTATAAGTTGTTGAAATCCATTTATGGATTGAAACGAACTTCTCGGAGTTGGATCCTTCGTTTTGATGAAGCTGTAATTGGATTTGGCTTAATCAAGAACGAGGATGAATCTTGCGTTTATAAGAAGGCTAGTGGGAGCAAGATTACCTTTCTGGTTCTCATTGAAAACGACATCACAACCTTGCATGAGACTAAAGCTTGGTTGAGGAAGTGTTTTTCAATAAAGGACTTAGGCGATGCTTCTTATATCTTTAGGATTAAGATATGTAGAGATCGCACCAAGAGGATCTTGGATTTAAGTCAGGGAACCTATGTGAACAAGGCATTGAGTAGGTTCTTAATGCTCGATTCAAAGAAAGGACTCTTACCCACTAGTCATGGCATTCATCTCAGCAAGACTCAGTGTCCTAAGACACCTGATGAGCTGAAAAGGATGATGAGAATCTTATGCGCCTGGGGGCAGGATCGATCATATATGCCATGACATGTATGAGACCGGCTGTCTCGTAAGCCTTATGTTGTACCAGTAGACATCAGTCTAACCTGGGAAAGATGATGTTGAACTAGTCGTCGAAGGATGAGTAGACGTTAGTTTTCCAAGACAAATCCAGATGACTTTAGAAGTCAGTCAGGATATGTGTTTATGCTGAATGGCAGAGCTTTAGGTGGGAGAGCGTAAAGCAAGATACCATTGCCGAATCTACAACAGAGGCCAAGTACATGGATGCTGCAGAGGCAGCTAAGGAGGCTATGTGGATTTGGAAATTCACGGCAGGGTTGGATGTAATTAAAAACCCATCCAGCCCGGTGAATCCATTTTGCGACAACACAAGGGCCATTGCGCAAGCTAAAAGCCCAGATCGCATAACAAATCCAAACATGTACTACGGCGTATCCATCTAATCAGAGAAATACTGAATTGAGGTGAAGTGAAGATAACCGATATTGCAACAGATGAAACATAGCCAACCCGTTGACTAAGGCAGTGTCACTGCCTGAACATGTTAGACATGTAAAGTCGATGGGGACATATTGGAGTTTAGATTGGAACTAGGGCAAGTGGGAGATTGTTAGTCTTAGTGCCCGTAGTTCAATCCTAAATGTCCAAATGTATATATCATCGTTAGCAATAAAATTAAAGCGGCTTTATATTACTTATGTGTTGGAGTAATATATCGATGTGTGCTCTGATCTATGCCCACCATGCGAATAGAACCATAGATCGAGATAGATCACACTCGATGGGTCCCTAGTCAACAAAGCTTCACTAGAAGCGACTAGTATGAAAGATGGCTCTTTATGGCTTACGTTCTGTTAGTCATTGGAATGAGATTCCGGAGTCTGATCATAGATATCATGTGGGACATGATATTGGACGACCCGCCCTGAATATGTGTCATAGATTAAGTCATGAACATATTCAGTGTTGTAGCTTGTCATGTATCCTTAGACCAAGGAGTCTTTGTGATCGCTATGTAGTCAACAACTGAGTTTGACCTGAGCCTAACGTTGTCCGTAACAGGGCTTCCATAACGGCCAGGATTGGCTTGGGGACGGGCTACATGAGTGACACGAAAGACGACTATGGGATTTATCCCTCATACTAAGGTATGGGAAAGATATCGGTTCTCGGCCACTTGATCGAGAGTGACTGGAAGAATAGCATGGCCATGCACATGATACTGGGTATCATATCTTCAGTCATCTCACATATCAAGGAACGGTGATTGAGAATAATAAGGATGACGGCTCTATGCCTTATCTCAATCAGGATATCGGAGATAAAAGGATAATGACAGGGACGACGGAAAGGTTAGAATCGACAGGGTCGATTCGTTATGTAGTGTCAGGCAATACTAAAGTCTCGTTAGTTGCCACTTAAATAGGATCAAGTAAAATGAGATTTTACGTTGATCTATTGACATGCATAAACCTAAGGGTCACACCGGAGGATGAAACTCATTGACACATTTATGGAGAATGGCCAAAAGGGAGTTGTCTCGGGACATGACCAAAACTGGGTTTTGGGTCATGTACCCGTAAGTGGCCCGTAAGTGAATAGGACTTTACGTATCGAGACAAGGCTTGGAGTCTTGGGATTGATTGCGTCGGATAATGTTGGACATTTCCGGTATGGAAGGCTTGGAGGCGATGAGCGAATCACGGGACCTCGTTGGAAATGGCCGCGGGCCATGTTCCAAGAGGCCCATTAAAGGCCCATGCAACCAAGGCCCATGGAACTAATTAATCAAGTCTTGATTAATTAGTACTAAGCAAGCAAGACAAGGATTAAGGTGTTGGTGATTCACCACCTAACCCAATCTTGTCTTGCCATACTTTGTCCTATTTACACCTTACTTGACACCATACTTGTCCCATGCCTTTAGTTGGACAAGTATGGGTTTTGTTATGTTTAAGTCATCTTTTTTCAACATAACAAAGACAAGACAAGAATAGGAAACACATTTTCTCTCCCTCTTCCATGGCCATTTCGGGTTTGGCTAGTTTCCTCCTCCATTTTTGTGTTCTTAAGTCCTCAAAGAGAAGAACTACGTGGCTTTGATTCCCATGTGGATACGTAGGCGTCTTGGAGACTCAAGTCAATCATTCGTTAACCGGTGTTCTTGTTTTGGTAAGAGATAGTGCTGAATTTTTCTCTTGTGAATCCATTCTTTGTTAGTTGTTTCATGGTTTTAATCGTCTCTTGGTTTTTATTGATTTTCCGCTGCGAGTTGGTTCATCTCCAACCCTACCTCGAGACCCAACACTTTTGAGTTCCAAGCTAAGCCGACGTGTTTAGGGGCCTATCACTTGACGGATCACCGACGTACGAATTTTTCTGTACTTCTATTTCCGGTTCTAAAATCTATTCGATTTGGAAATCGGAAATTAGTGTAGATAGTACAACTTCCTCCTCTTCCATAGTTACACATACGGAGACATGAGCTTTTTTCTCCTCTGTTTTGTATCACGGTGTGATATGAATAATTTATATTATAATTTATTATCGTATAGACTAATTTTATTGTATCTATTTGCAGTGTAGATAATTTATAACGTAAAGGGTTGTTGGTTATCGTAGATAATCTGCTATATAATTCAATGTCACGTGGACAATTCATTGTGTATATACTTGTGGTACGTTTTAACCATACTTATTTTTTTGTGTGTACTATGACTCACATGTTGTATTTAGGGTTGGGCAAATATCCGGCCGTCACCGAAAACCGACCGTCATCGGCCGTCCCCATCACCGGAATCACACAAATCGGTGTCACCGACGATGGTTACGGTTAAAAAAATACCAACCCGGTAGTATTTTGGGTGGGTACGGTTTTTTATCTTTCAAACCGGTGAAAACCCGACCGACCGGCTTTAGATGTGTATATAAAAATGTTTATATTTTTTTCTTTCTAATTTGATGGTTATGGTATTACAAGAGGTTTAAATTAAATGTTGACACTAGTATTATATTAAAGGTAAAGTGTAGGAGATTAGTTTACTTTTAATCATAAATTTTCTTATAAACAATCATTTAGTAAGTTGGTTGTTCAAGTTAAAATAAATTAAATGTTGACACTCGTATTAATGAATTTATTTGATTCTAAGGTTCAAATTTTATTTGATTGTAATGAACTTTAATTCAAATTCTTGTATTAGAATAAACATACATTTTAATCCTTTATTTATCGTTTGTGGCATGTATTTAACTTGAAGTTTTTTTTTTGTTTTTAGAGACAATTAAAGACTTTTTTAAAAATGTTTTTCTTGATGTAATAGCTTAATAGAAAATTACTAGTAATAATTTATTGTGTTTTTGTTGTAAATTGGTTTTATCGTTCTACTTGTTTTAGAAATTGATGTTTTTTCCTTCTATTTTGGGCTTTAATTGAAGGCCCAAAAGAAAGCCCAATGGGTCGGTTAAAAACCGTAACCAACTGACTCAGTGACGGTCGGTTTTTAGGTTTCCCGTTGGAACCCGGTGCGGTGACGGTTATGGGTTTCAAGTAACCGGTCCTCCCGATTTGGGTTACGGATAATGAAAATAGTGCCGGGACCCGGCCGATGCCCACCCCTAGTTGTATTACTGTCTTTCAAACCTTTCGTATTATGTCTCCTCTGTAGTCTCTTTGATCTAAATGAAAAGTTGTTGTTTTCCGACTCATGCATACAAATCCAATCCTACAGTAAAAAATTTTTTTGAGGTAAATCCTATAATAAAGATATATACCCATCTAATATTGGGAAATTGTGGAATATAAAAAGAGTCGGTTTATGAAAGTATATTGAACGCCAGACTTGTAAGTCAAAATGATTTAAATATATGAGTATCGATTGTCACTCCTCCTTTTAGATCGGTTCACCTCACAAACAAATGTTACACGTACTGTCTAAAAAACGCTCTCCACAAAACTTCTCTGAGGTTCCTTCTTACCCTATTAGGGTCGCTCGCCACCGCCGCCCTTCTCTGCCCCTCCGACCGCCTGCTTCCAACCCAGCCACCACCGCTTCGCTCACAGCCGCCCTCTCTCCAGCCTTTCGCTGCCCAGCCGTGCCTTGGCCTCCATCGACGTCTGGTTCAGCACCCGACTGCCTGCATCTAGGCACTCACCGCCGTCACAGACGACTTGTCGACGTCGTCCTCGCCCATTTCCGTTCATCTGATGTCGGATCTACCTATTCTCCGCCTCCACGAGCCGGAAATGGTCAATCCCGACCAGATCCACCCACATGCAGAGGTCCTCAGTGACCTCGGGGCCTCCGCCCAGCACCATGACGACCGCGCCTCCGATCTCCCGCCGCTGCTCGGCCCGGTTCTAGCCTCCCCCCCGGATGCCACTGCATCCGATAGATCTGAAGGACAAGCCGGGCCCGTCCTTGCCCGTCGTGAAGCCCCTCGTTGTCGGCGTGGCTACTGATCCACCGGAGCCCCTCCCGGCTTACACCGGACATTGCTCCATGGCAAGGGAGGTCTACCGGGATATGATCACTCTCAGGCCCGATCCGTCTCCTTGGCGAGTTAGGCTTTTGCCTAAGGCCTCCATCCAAGATAGGCCCCATATTTTAAAATAATTTAGGCCCTTATGAGCTATAATCATGAATGGCTTGTCTGGCCCATAAAAAAATAACTACAGGCTTGAAACTATACCCATTTATAATAATAATAGTCATGTGAATTTTATTTTGTATCCTTCCTAGGGTTTCGGCAATCAAATAAATCGATGGAAGTTTAGGCACTACCTTTCTGTTTCTCTCTCCGTCCGTTCTTCTTCCCCAGATGAGGTATGCATAATCATTTTTATCTTTTCAAGATGAGCTATCGTTTCTTCTTCCTAGATAATTTATTGTTTCTTATTTATTTCAAATCTACATGCATCCAATTTTGTATAAATAGAGGGGAGTTTTCAGTTTAGGCTCACTCAAACTTGTTATCCTCTTCAAGTTTGTTTGTTTCCACTTCAGCAAATTCCTATTTTAAATTCTCATAATGATTTTCCGGTATTTGTACTGTGGAGAATAAACAATGATAGAATCAGAAAGAAGAACTTGCAATAGACAGGTTAGAGATTTGAATTAACCAATTAGATTTTATGGTTTATGTTTTGGGTTTTTGTGGTAAGGATTGGATCAATTCTCTTGAGATTGAATGGAGAAGAAAAAAAATACCATTTCTTCATTTGTTTGTTTATAATTGTACAAGTCATCATGTTTATTTGAGCATTGAAATAAATCATAATCAGTTTTGTTTTGTTAATTGTTCTTCATTTGGTTATTGATCAGGTCTTCATTTAGTTTGATATCAATTCTTTATGTAGTTGATTTTTTCTATTGGTAATTGTTAGATTTACACGTTAGACTGTTTTACTAAACTATGGACTTGTCTCATTTTTTTAACTTACAAACATAGAAAAAGTTACTAATATATAAAAGATGTAGATTAAGTGGGGTGAAAAAATGTTAAAAAGGAGAGGCATCATACTAGTTTTATTTCTTAAATTTACTTCTTAATGTTATTATGGCTTTCCAAGTTATTAGTTTGAAAATAACAAGCCATTGTTGTATTTTATAATTTTAATGTTCAATGGACTCCCAAGTAATTTAATATTCATATTTTGTTATTGTTGTTTGTATACATTATGATGTTGCTGTATATTTCTGTTATTGTTATTTTATTGTATTTCCAATTTACTGACATATTGGTGTTATATGAACAATTTTCAAATTGTATTATTGTTAACAGGTATGAGTCTGACGGAGGACTATACCAACATATTAAGATGCAACCAAAATTGGTTAAAGAGACAATTGTAATTAGCTAAAGACAAGATTGTAGAACTTAGTGAGATGCAATATTTGATATTCAATGCATTTATATGAGATGAATTTTTAGAGTGAATTATCATAGACTACGGTTGATTGGACTTCTTTTTTTCATGTACTTAGATTATTAAGTTCATTTAAATGTATTTTTATCTTTATATTCATATCAACGACTTTCTTCAATATGTATATATAGAAGGCCCATTTTTAAAGTTTTTCCTAAGGCCTCAGATTACATAGGGCCGGCCCTGATCACTCTTCCCCGGTCAATCCAGCTTCCGGTGGTTACTCGCCGCCCTCCTCCGGCAGAGCGGGTGCAGGCTGCTAGCCCTATCTGCCGAAGTGCTGGCCGGCCATCGGGGTCGTCTTCTGAGGCCCAGGCAAGCCGCATCTCCCCGATCTCGGATTGGGAGGATGAGGATGACGAATTGGTGGTGTCGGACGAGGGGGTCCCGTTTTTTACGTCTGGATCGTACGAGTTCTCCCTGGCAGCGAGGGTTGCAGGGGACATATCACATAATCAGCACATCGTCTGCGGGATGATATTACGGAAATGGAAGGTTACGGGGATTCGGGTGGAGTTCCTGTCTCCCGACGTCACAGGCTATCATTTCCCGTCAGCCAAGATCATGGAAGACATCCGCCATAGGGGTCCCTGGAGCTTTAAGGGATATCCCCCTCCTATTTGAACCGCTCCGGCGTTTCGATCGGGCGGAAGACATCAGCTTCAATCATGTGGAACTCGGAGTCAGGGCACTGAATATCCCAGGAGGAGATAGGAATTCGTACATTCGGGGTCTCGTTGCGGGCAGTATAGGCACGCAAATCCTATCGGCCCCAATCCCGACGGTCCGACGGGAGGATAGGCATCTCTGGCTGTGGGTCCGTATGGAGCCGTCTCGACCACTGCGGCGCAGGACCAGACTCCGTTTCCCAGGTACTGATTCCTCTATTGTGATAGATCTGCAATACGAGAGAGTGATGGATTTTTGTCGCAGGTGCGCCATGTTGACACACAGGCTACCGAGCTGCCAGACCCTGCTACAGGGGATTGGCCGTGAGGAGGTCCGATATGATAGGTCTATTCTGGTTCCCAGGGACTTGGACGTGGATCGGTTGCTACAAACGGTCTAGGAGGCACCTCCCCCAGCATCACACCCGGCGATCACGTACCGCCTGAGTGATCTAACCCTGAACTCTATGGTCCGTTCTAGGGAGATTACCATGGGCGTTGAATCGTCCAATGCAGGCACTCCGAAGCCTGACTTTCTGGCTAAGGTTAACCAAGAAGGGTTGACCACTATCTTGCAGGGGGGTGGCCATGGAGCATCCAACCCGCCACCCAAGCCCACAAAGCCTGACTTCCTGGCTAACATCCACCCTGTTGCTGATCCTATGATCCGAGCTGCCCCCGGATACAATGCGATGATGAGGAAGTCAGAGGAGACAGATCCACGGGGCTACCCGGCGGACCCCCAGGGGAGTCTAGGGAAAGGTGGACCCAGCAGAGGAAAATACAAGATGACCACTCTGAAAACCAGAAGTGGTTCGATGTATACACGCCCACCGGAGACAAAGAAACAGAGGGGAGATCCGACTACTCAGCAGCAGCCCTGGTACCCGCCCTTTCAGGGGGAGGATCGAGCAGACGGAGCGGAGGTCCAGAGGCCTCCGATGGAGGAATGATCTGCCCCAGCAGGGGTGGGTGGAGTCGGCCCCAGACTATACCTACAGACCCGGGACAACCACTGTTGGGAGGTCCCGGGCAGCCTGCAGTATCAACACCAATTATTTCTGTTTATTGCTATTATTTTTACTCTTGTTGGGATACTTTATTTTTTGCGGTTTTTAGAACTTGGTTTATTTTCCCTTGTTATGTTGAAACGACGGTAGGGAGTTGTCTTGAGTTGTTGCCCACGATTTCAAGTGGGCTAATATTATGGGTCCATGAGCGCTAGGCTTGCTACGGTCGGCCCGGACAAATATCTGGAACCCGCCTCATCCTGTTTGATTTCCTTTTGGTATTAATGAAAGTCTTCGGTTACCCGTTTTTAAAAAAAACAAATGTTACACGTATATTCACATATTAGTGTCACACTCAACGACCGATATCAACCATCCTAAATCTAATATACATATGATACGATCTAGACCCCATTCGGCAAGAAGATTCAATAAGATATAGAGAGAGAATTTGATCGTCTAGAGATTGGTGAAGCAGACGACTACCACTTTCCAAAAGATGCCCTCCCTCCTCTGCTAATAGTATACATTAATCTGTCCAAAATAAATTACGATTACCCCAAGAAACCATGATTAATCTCCAAACATGCATGCATATATTTATGGGATAACTTTGTTTCCTAACCTTTACAAACGTTTCATTATCAGATCCTAACCCAGGCTAACGTTTGGTCTCAATTCCTAACATAATAGGTTTGAAATTTCTCAGAAACTATAAAAAGCCATCTAAACTCACGATTCCGTCAACTCATCGAAGCGTTGTCGTTGTTGGCGTACATTACCCATGGTGCCTTCCTCGACGTTGAACTTATCCTCGTTCTTAAGCAACCGAACCCAATGCTGAATGAGTTGACGGAATCGTGAGTTTGGACGGCTTTTTATAGTTTCTGAGAAATTCCAAACCTATTATGTTAGGAATTGAGACCAAACGCTGGCCTGGGTTAGGATCTGATAATGAAATGTTTGTAAAGGTTAAGAAACAGAGTTTTGCCTATATTTATATACATGTGTATCTTTGTACTACCCCATATATACCGTCGTTCCCGTGACCACTCCGCAAAGAATATTTAATGACGGGTACGTAGGGATGTTTTTGTTCCTTTTCATTTTTTGATCAGCAAATAAAGATAGTTCAAAAGCCTGAAACATCAAGGCATGAACGAGAATGATCCCTCAGATCACATACGTAGAGCTATCTGAGTCCGATAATCTGGGATTCTCTGAAAGAAAAAAGAGGGTCTAACAGCACACCTACATCCGGATTTAACCAACTTGAATCACATAAATACAACTTCAAAACAAAGTTGGTTCTGTTGGCTGTTGTCTCCTTTTGTGGCAATTTTGTCTAATCTGTAGCTAGATTAGGTTTAATCGTTTATTTGTATGTTTTGCCTCAAAAGATATATTCAATTTGCATTCGCTGATAAAAACAAAACTTCAAAACAAACATAGCAACAACAACAAAGACAACAATAACAACCAATGAGAAACAGAAAAAACAAATAGGGCCCCGAGCCTGCGACTTACAAAACCAATAGAAATAGGGCTCTAGGCCCGATGGGTCAGAGAAAAAGCCCACCAAAAGAAGCAAAATCCTAAAAGACGGCCCTCACACAAAACGCCGCAACTCAGCCTAACCGTCACGAACCATGGACGAAGAGGAGCCACCGTCGCACCGATCTCAGCTCCAAAGGCACCCCCGTGGCCAGCACCAACGGAAAGATAAGAGGCATGTCGACCTAACTCGTCGCCGGAAAGACGAGGTGAGGAGCCACGCCCAGCGAACAGAAGCGACCCACGATGAATACGACCCCACCACCATCCAAAACCAAAAATCACCTGCACAGCTCAGTTATTCGAGATATAACCCGCTGGAGCTAGCACCCGCGACGATCCCGCAGTAGAGTTCGTCTCTGAAATAACGGATCTCGAACAAACAAGGTCCGAGAGGGTAAAGAGACGAAATAGGAAGAGGAAAGCTTTGGAGATGAAGGAGCCGACCAGATTAGGGAGAAACCCTAGATCCGAGGACAGAGAACGGGCCAGAGAGTTGAGGACGGTTCAGGTCAGGGAGAAAGGGGGAGAGAGGGAAGAGAAGAAGAAAAGAGAGAGGAACACCAACCTGTGCACTCGACTCCTCCCCAACCAGAGGCCTAGGAAGCCAGATCTACGGTCAAAAAAGACGGGTTTGTTGGCTTAGAAGAGACCGAGCTTGAGAGGGAGAAAGGTGGGAACGAGGTGAAGAAAATCATATCTACGACGATCTCCACCAGATCGATGAAGAAGAGCCTCCCACTGATAGATATGGAGAGCCCACCAAAAAGAATGAAGGGAAGAGAGGAGGAGGAGGGTTGGGGAGGGAGATGAGAAGGTAAGGCCGAGATGAAGGAAAAATAAGAAAGAAGGGGAGTATGGAAGGGAAGGAAAACTTCCATCAGCAACAACCATGATCAAAGGTCATGTCCATCGCCGACAGAGCCAACAAGGAAGAAGGACGACAACAAAGAGGTATGGTTCGGGGAGTTAAAGAGAGATTATTCCTTTTTTTATCTCTTATTAATTAACTAATGGAGTGGCATGTATATGCTATGGGGTTTGGCTTGATAGATTTGGGATTTCAACCGTCCGTTGTTTATTCCATTTCATGTATATTTGTATGCAATTGTAGATAGGATAATAAAATTCAAATTCTATAATGTATATATAAGTATTTGAATGTATTATATCTCTAACACGCCCCTACAGTCTGAACGGGAGGTTTGTGGACGTTCAGGCTGGACCGAAAATCAAGAAAAAGAACTCTAGGCAAGCCTTTAGTGAAGACGTCGGCAATTTATGAACGTGAGTGGACGTGGAATACTCGAACATGGCCCTTAGCAACCTTTTCCCGGACAAAATGAATGTCAAGCTCGATATGCTTCGTGCGCTGATGCTGAACATGATTGCCAGACAGATATATGGCACTGATGTTGTCACAGTAGACCAATGTGGCTCGGGAGAGAAGAAAATGAAGCTCTAGTAGAAGATTCTGAAGCCAACAAGTCTCAGACACAACATTAGCAACAACTCGATATTCCGCCTCAGTGTTGGAGCAAGAAAGGGTAGGCTGACGTTTGGAGGACCAAGAGACAAGATTGTCCCCCAAAAACACACAGTATCCAGAAGTGGAGCGGCGAGTGTCTGGACAACCAGTCCAATCAACATCCGTGTAAGAAACTATGTCACGCCCCAAATCCGGTTTTGACCGGATTCGAGACATGACTTGAGTTGACAACGAAAAATAGTAAAACAATCATAAATTCTTTAAAAGCTCAAATGGGTTCCAATCGGTTTCTCAAATAAACTGAACCAATGTCTCAAATAAAGAGTCAAAGCTCAACATGAAGTATGAAATAAATAAGGTTCAACAACATAGGCCACCACGTCTCTACTATAACCCTCAACACATCCAGAAGCTCCCAAGCCTCGAATCCACTAGACATCAAGTACGCCTGTACAAACAATAAACAAACAAGTTGGGGTGAGCTTACGCTCAGTAGGGAAAATAGTAAAACAACGGTTAACATCTTTAACAAATAAGAATGCTCAAATAAGGGACGAACGAATATTTAACGATTTAAGATAGTAACAATTACTACAGAGAAGTAAGGGGGAAACAATTAAATATCACACTGGAGAGTTAAGCCTCGACACTCCGATCTACAATAATCTTGTATCATGTCGGATTTTCCCTCGACCCAGAGAAGACACATATCATCGGGTTACCGGAAGCGTCCTCAAGGGAACACATATCGTCGGTACCCCCGGAAACGTCCTCAAAGGATCATATGTCATCGGGGCATAGATCATCGGGGCAAAACAGGGTAACTTCCGGGTATACTCCCGCAGGACGTATACACCTGGGGTGAAACAACGCGTAACCAATCCCCGCAGGGTAAACCATCCACTTGCTCTACAGGGTCCACCATCAATGCACCTCAGGGTCCGATAACCAATGCCCCGCAGGGTCCAATAACCAATACCCCGTAGGGTCCACAACCAACCAATACTCCGCAGAGTCCAATAGCTAATGCCCCGCAGGGTCCAATAACCAATACCTCGCAGGGTCCAATCTTTCGGCTATGATGCTACCTCACACCGGATTACCCCCCCCCCCCCCCCCCCCCGGTGTAGGTATCATACCAGATCACCAATAATCATAATAACACACACAGGCGAAGGACAAGTCAATACGACGTACAACCAACTTAGAAATCCACAAGTTCATTGACACAAATCACAAGGAAATCATACTAACAATTACACTTACCGGTATACTTATCAATCGCGATCCATCGGTGTACCACTCACCTGATCGTTCCAATTAGCACAATCAATTACACTCAAAGTTCATACAATCATTCATCCAAGCATTCGATCAAATTACCATTCAAGCCTACAAGTTCAATATTCAAATCATCTAGTTGTATTAGACTCTTATCTTATTTAAATTAGGCAACCAAGCATGTGAGGCAAACACAAACAATCCTAGGGCTCATCACGACCTTTCTACCAGTAAAAAAATTCCCAAGTATTGAAAGCGAGTTACACTAGCTATTCACATCTTAATCATGCATATTAGACACATCCGGTTATTAATAATTGGAAGACGATTATTCTAGTTATTCGCATCCTATATGCATTTCTATGACCTTTCCAATTTTATTAACCTAATAGGCATACTAAGTATTGAAATGCACGAGGAGTTAGTACTTTCCCTACCTTGTGGTCTTCCTCTAAAACTCTCTACTGCGGATGTCCGTCTAGTCTCCTCGTCGTCTGCTCACGGGTCCAAATCCTCTTCTCTTCTCCGAGCTTTGTTCCACGGTTTTGGACCACAATAATACCAAAATTAGTAACTCAACGGAGTAGTCTTCAACTTAAATTACAAACAGTCCTCTAATAGCAGAAATTGAGTCAAAGGAATGATCTTGAAATCGGTTTGGACTCAAAAGAAGGGTTTTGGTTCAGGTGTTCAGATCCGGAATGCGTTCCGGAACGCACCACAGGCTGTGCAGGAACCTGGCACGGACCGTATCACAGACCGGCCCGGTATCCAGCACGGACCGCGCGACGCACCGGCCCGGAGTCTGACACGGACCGTGTTAGGTACCGTGCCGGACTCAAGCCCGTTCCATGCCGCGTACCGTGCCGGTACCAGGCCCGTCCCGTGCAGCCTGCCGTGCCGGCACATGGCCCGGTCCAGGTCACGTTTCGTACCGAACCAGTCCAGGACCTTCCCATTTCTTCCCCAACTCGAGTTCCATGAAAATCAGACCAAAATCTCCATTTCTAACTTCTCCCAACTCCAAAATGTTCATCAAAAACCTTCAAACCTCAACACCCTCAATGGGTTTCATCAAAACTTCAACCAACACAATCAAAACAACCTTACTTCACTATTCCTTCTTCAAACAACAATCCATGGAGCTAGTTCTTCAAATTCAAGCCAAAACCCACAAAAACCCAAAACTTGAAAGTGGATGAAATGAGAAGTTAAGAGCATCCATACCTCTAGGAAGATGAGATGATGAAGATGGAAGGAAAATGGAGAAGAAATGGTCAAGAACAAGACCAAAGCTTCTTGCTTTCCTCTTTTCTTCTTCCTCAAGGAATGGAACTCTCCCTTCTTCTCTTCCTTGGTGGGTTTCGGCTACAACACCAAATAATAAGCTGAAATGTGTGCTCCCTTTGCTTTAAATGACCTATTATGTCCATTTACTAAAAGGCCCTTAAGGTCTTATCCCTTTAAAGGTAAGTTGGGAGGGTATAAGGGTCAATGGAAACCCCCTTTTTATCCTCCAAGCCAAAAATGCCAAGTGTCATGTGGGGTCACTTTCACTTAAATAAATTTCCAGCTGTCCAAGATTTTATCGGACAAAAAACCGATAAAAAGTCCAAGTTTGACCGAAAGTTCACCTAACCAATATTACAATCAAATTAAAGGAAACGGCCTAACTAAGCTTTCCGTGATAACGACTAAGCTTTTTGGGCCCCGGAAAGGTCCCGAATGACTTCCTGAGTCATCGGTTGACTTTTCCGGCCGAAAGTCAAACTTGGTTAAAAATCACCGGTTCGACCGGGATGACCGGGGGCGGTTCTTAAAATCTACCCCCCTTAAAAGAATTTCATCCTCGAAATTAAAAGACAAAAGTACCTCAGAGGTCGAACAGGTGGGGATACTTCACGCGAACCTCATCCTCGCGCTCCCACGTTGACCCAGCTCCTTGATGCCCCCATTGCACTAGCACGAGTGGAATAGTCTTGTTCCGTAGAACCTTTTCTTTCGTACCCACTATCCTGACTGGTTGCTCCTCGTATGAGACATCATCAGCTACCTCGATGTCTAAGCACTCAATAATGTGGGAGGGGTATACAGTGTATTTCCGCAACTGGGATACGTGGAACACGTTATGCACATTCCCAAGCTGCGGTGGCAGTAGTATTTTTGGAATTTAAGTTCTGGATTATCGTACCCAAGGGAGCACAAGTCAAGCACGTTCTATATCGAAATCGTTGTCAAGCTATTTCGATGAAATGATGGTTTTATTTTAAAGCATAAAAAGTAAATAGTAAATGAAATGACAGTGAACAAGTACTCGCAAAGCTTAGAAGAGTTTTAATTCAGGGAAAAAGTAATCTAAGGTTTTGGGTTCATAGAGACCGTTTCCAATGAATTTAAATGACGATGAACATTGTGCAGTTGTTCTGATTTTAGGGGCAACGAATTATCTCTTAAACTAGTCCTAACTCCTCACGTTGTTTCGGACCCTAATGGAATCTAACCACCCAGCTCTCACGAATCAGGATGTAGGGAGACCCAAAGCATTACGTTCTTTGATAATTTCTAACTTTCGGTTTGAACCCTATGGTTATTGCAATCGTGTTAACCTAGCTATCACTAGTCCAGATTTAAACCCAATTTGTATAAGATTTCTGACCTAATTGCAACCCACCTCTCACGAGTGTCAGATTGCAATTCCCACCTTCTATCAGGCCTACCCGGGAGATAGAGCATTAAGCTTAAATCAAATACAAACCCTAAATCAAAACATTCTACACAATCCTCATTCATACAATCAACACATTGGAAAACAAATCTCTAATCCCCCATAACCCTAGATTATGGGGTTTTAGTTACTCATGAGCAAGGAAGAAGAAAACACCATTGATGAACATAGACAAAGCTTCATAATTGACCAAAGTAGAGAAATACAATACCCAATATTTGATTACAATGATGTTCTTCAAGTAGAAATCCTCTCCTCAAGCTTGCTCTCAACTCTCCTCTCTTCTTAGCTCTCAAAATTACAAGTTAGATCTATTGGAAGGCTAATTTTAGGGTTTAAAAGGGTAAAAGTCGAATCTGAAGCAAGTTTGGGAAACAGGTCTGCGCGCGCGTCACGGCTCCGTGATGGCCTCTATCACGGCCACCGTCACGGATCTGTGACGGAGCAGAACGTCTTGGCGAATTCTGGGTCTTCGTCACGGCTCCGTGATCCTACCCGTGACGGGCTCGGTCACAGATCCGTGATGGTTGTCCTTCACCTGCTCCTCAAGTTAACAACTTCGAATTTGTCCCCTTCTTGACTTGTTTTTGCTCGTATTCCATGCTATAACCTGTGAACCATGAGAAGTGCTGGAAACGAGTAAAATACGAGAGAATGAGACAATAATGGGCTAAAACCAACGATTAAATCCCTCTAAATGTGGCATTTTTAATGCCAAGATGCGTCCGCATCACCCCCATTGCACTAGCACGAGTGGAATAGTCTTGTTCCGTAGAACCTTCTCTTTCGTACCCACTATCCTGACTGGTTGCTCCTCATATGAGACATCATCAGCTACCTCGATGTCTGACCACTCAATAATGTGGGAGGGGTCTACAGTGTATTTCCGCAACTGGGATACGTGGAACACGTTATGCACATTCCCGAGCTACGGTGGCAGTGCAAGGCGATAAGCCACAACCCCAACTCTATCCAGAATCTCAAAAAGACCAATAAACCGTGGGGCCAGCTTGCCTCCGCCGCGATTGAACCGCAATAAACCCTTCTTCGGGCTCACCTTCAGAAACACGTGATCACCTACTGCAAACTCAAGAGGTCGACGTCTCCTATCTGCATAACTCTTATGTCGGCTCTGTGCGGTCTTTAACCGCTCTCGTATCAACGCGACCTTCTCGGTCGTCTCCTGAACAATATCGGGACCAAGTAAGCTCCGCTCTCCTACCTCTGCCCAACACACGGGTGACCTGCACGGTCTGCCATAAAGAGCCTCAAATGGTGTCATCCCAATGCTGGACTGATAACTGTTGTTGTAGGCAAACTCAGCTAAAGGCAGATGATCCTCCCATGATCCTTGGTAGTCTAACACACAAGCTCGTAGCATATCCTCCAAAATCTGTATAGTGCGTTCTGAATGTCCATCTGTCTGCGGGTGATAAGCTGTACTAAGCAGCACCTCAGTCCCTAAAGCCTCCTGTAGGCTCTCCCAAAATCTGGATGTGAAACGAGGGTCCCTGTCGGATACCACTGACACCGGTACTCCATGAAGGCGAATAATCTCTCGAACGTATAACCGACTCAACTGATTTACTTTGTCAGTCATCCGGATGGCTAGAAAGTGTGCCGACTTGGTCAGTCGGTCAACCACAACCCAAATGGCATCGTGCCCTCTTGGCGACCTCGTTAAGCCACTGACGAAGTCCATAGTGACGTGCTCCCACTTCCACTCTACGATAGGCAAGGGTTGTAATAACCCGACGGGACGCTGATGCTCGGCCTTTACCTGCTGACAGGTGAGGCATCTTGACACAAAATCTGCAACTGCTCTACGCATCCCGCTCCACCAGAACTTTCGTCGGATGTCCCGATACATCTTGGTGCCACCAGGATGTACTGCAAGGCGGGAGTGATGACACTCTCTCAACACCACATCTCTACAACTCAACGGTACGAAAAAACGCCCTCGGTAGCGCAAACCATGATCGGCGCTCTGCTCCCAACCCTCAATCTCATCTCCTCTGGTCAACTGCTCTCGTATCACCGCCGCCTCGGCGTCCTCGGCTTGTGCCTCCAGTACTCGGGAAACTAAGGTGGGCTGAGCTACCAATGCACACAAGGTCAAACCCTCCGTGATCTCCTCTAACTCCAACCTGAACGAGCTCAGCTCCTCCATCATATCCCACTCCCGAACCAAAATACTAGCAATGCAGTGGGTGGACTTCCTACTCAGGGCGTCAGCGACGACGTTAGCCTTGCCCGAATGATAGAGTAACTCAAAGTCATACTCTTCCAACAGCTCCATCCATCGCCTCTGCCACATGTTCAGATCGCGCTGAGAGAAAATGTACTTGAGGCTCTTGTGATCCGAGAACACTCGGAATCGCTCACCATACAAATAATGCCTCCAGCTCTTTAAAGCAAAGACCACTGCTGCCAGCTCGAGATCATGGGTCGGGTAGTTGCGCTCGTGTACCTTCAACTGTCTCGAGCCATAGGCAACTACCTTCCCGGACTGCATCAATACGCATCCTAGTCCCTCTCCTGAAGCGTCACAGTAGACGTCATAACCCACTCCCCGCTCTGGTACAATCAACACGGGCGCGGTAGTCAAGCGAGTCTTTAGCTCAGAAAAGTAGTGCTCGCACTCATCAGTCCACAAAAAATCCGCTCCCTTGCGAGTCAGTGATGTCATAGGTGCGGCCAAACGTCAGAAGTCCTGGACGAAACGTCGATAATACCCCGCCAAACCCAAGAACCTACGGATCTCAAAAACGTTCTTGGGCCGTGCCCACTTCAAAACTGCATCGACCTTCGCTGGGTCGACTAAGATACCCTCTCGGGACACCACGTGACCAAGGAACTTCACCTCTGTGAGCCAGAACTCACACTTCTCCAGGTTGCGGTACAACCGGTGAGTGCACAACAATGTCAAGACGGTCCTCAAATGCTCCTCATGCGCCTCCTCACTAGGTGAGTAAATCAAGATGTCGTCAACAAAGACTACGACAAACTGGTCCAGGTACGGTCTGAAGATGTCGTTCATCATGTCTGTCTCCGAACCTCTAGGGACGATCACTCTGCCGCTCTGTAAGTCCACTGCTCCTCGGGCAGTCACGGGCTAGGTGTCCCTACTGCCCACACAGAGGACACAACTGTGTCACCGGGACAGGTCCAACGGATGCTACCGCTCCTACCCGACGCACGCCACCTGACTGGAACTAGGGCTGAAAGACTCCAAAGACTCTCTGCCCCCGCTGGTCGCGGCTCTCGGACGGTCGCAGGATGCTACTCATCCTCGGCCTGATCTCTCGCGCTCTGGAGGTCTCCCTGAAGTGCCTCTCTATGGCTAACGCCTGATCCACCGGTGTGGAGTACACCTCGGTCCTGAAAGCGATGACCCTGTCTGCAATCGACGGTATGAGCTTGCTCTCGAAACGCCTGCAGCGACTATCCTCGGTCTGCCCCATCTCCGGTGCGAAGCGAGACAGGGATATGAATATCGCAGCATACTCAGAGACGGTCAGCCCTCTCTAACGCAGTTCCAGGAACTGCTGGCGTCTGTCGTCCCGAATGGATCGAGGGAAATACTGCTCCAGGAACAGTCTGCTGAATAACTGAAAGTCGTCCCCCACTGTGGTCTGCACTGACTGCCACCAGAAAAACGCATCTCCCTCAAGCTGGAAGGTCGCGAAGGAAACTCTCAGACGACCCTCAGATATCCCAGAGGTATCTAGGTTGCGGGTAACCCGCTGTAACCATCCTGCGGCTGCCTCGGGGTCGGCCTCCCCGGAGTAGACAAGCGTACCTAGGCTATGGAAGTCCCTGAGGGCCTGGGCCGTGTGGCTGTCCAACTGGCCTGGCCTCTCGGTACTGGCTGCGGTGGGGGTAGACACAGGCTCTGGTGTCGACGCCGGCCCCCTACTGAGCGCTGATCGCTGCTAACACTGCGCGCACCACCTCCTCTAGAGGGGCCGCCTGAGTTGGCTCAGCGACTGGAGGGGTCCTGGGTGGTGAATCTGACGGTCCACCCTCAAAGATCTGGTGCTCTGCGAAAGCAGCACCCCAGGCACTCGCTGCCCTTGCCTGTCCAGAAACAGGTGTCTGACTCGAGCCCCCAGCTGGGCGGCTCCTGGTACCCCTATGAACGTAAGCACTAGGCATCTCGTAGGATGCTGCACGGACAACGCATAGTTTCAGAACAAGTGGCTCGATCAAAACACAGAGGCGCTCACACGCGTTTCACAAGGGCCAGAAGCACTAATCAATAATTAGTTCCAGTATACTCATATAAAGTACTTTATATAACAAAGAAGGACGCATATTTGTGCGTCTCACCACAGCTATCAAGCAAAGCAAACAACTCCCACGGAAGGTAGTCTCAAGTGACTCACACAATGCACAAACCGAACAGGCAAACCCCTCAATCGGATAACTTCCCATCGCGTGGGGTCTAGGATCACAACACAATCAAGTTCATAACCTTAGCATTACTTCCCTTTTTCACAAGTTCCCAATATCTTAACTTATAACATTCATGTCGATCTCACGTCGTTACAACCCGATTTAGGCGTCCCCGAATTTCGTTGTAACCACTTGACATCCCCCTATCACGTTCGACTACAGTGGCGCCCCTGAGTCAACCCGTGATAGTTCAAACACTTCAGTTTTACAGAAATTTCGACATGACCTACTCGTATTTTCCACTAACCATCCGCTTAAGCGGGACAAATTATAACCAATTTCACAGACAATCAGTACAAAAGGTTATCATACTCATCAAAATACACCCCAACAAATACCGTCAGTACTACTCGAGTTTCCACTTCTTACTCAATTAACAAAAAATCGGAATCAAACCTTCAATCTTACTCCTTAATTAAAGGTCAACATTTAAACAATTCACACTTCCATAAATCAACTCTTTAATAAGTGAACACTTCAGTAAGTCAGCACTTCAACTTTATCAATCAAGAAACGGCCAACCAAAGTGCAACACATCTAACGCAAAGTTCACTGAACAACAAATTTTCGCAGTTTGATCATTGCTCGTTACTCCAATCCCAATCTCAATCGTTCGGCATCACCGATCGCTGTAATATACAGTCAATAGGGCTAGGATATCAATCAAGCAATGCCACCACCGTAAAATAGAAAATCCAAAATTTAAGTAGACAATAAAACAATCAAGACTTCGGTCGTTCCAACTCTACACATCGAATATCTCCGACTTGCGTCACGGAGTAACACGACCTTGACCACCTAAATCTACCCACCTAATTGACGTTCAGTCCGAGGTTTTGAAAACAAGTTCAAAATGAAACCAGGCTCTGATACCAAATTGTCACGCCCCAACTCTGGTTTTGACCGGATTCAAGACATGACTTGAGTTGACAACGGAAAATAGTAAAATAATCATAAATTCTTTAAAAGCTCAAATGGGTTCCAATCGGTTTCTCAAATAAACTGAACCAATGTCTCAAATAAAGAGTCAAAGCTCAACATGAAGTATGAAATAAATAAGGTTCAACAACATAGACCACCACGTCTCTACTATAACCCTCAAGACATCCGGAAGCTCCCAAGCCTCGAATCCACTAGACATCAAGTACGCCTGTACAAACAATAAACAAACAAGTTGGGGTGAGCTTACGCTCAGTAGGGAAAATAGTAAAACAACGGTTAACATCTTTAACAAATAAGAATGCTCAAATAAGGGACGAACGAATATCTAACGCTTTAAGATAGTAACAATTACTACAGAGAAGTAAGGGGGAAACAATTAAATATCACACTGGAAAGTTAAGCCTCGACACTCCGATCTACAATAATCTTGTATCATGCCGGATTTTCCCTCGACCCAGAGAAGACACATATCATCGGGTTACCGGAAGCGTCTTCAAGGGAACACATATCGTCGGTACCCCCGGAAACGTCCTCAAAGGATCATATGTCATCGAGGCATAGATCATCGGGGCAAAACAGGGTAACTTCCGGGTATACTCCCGCAGGACGTATACACCCGGGGTGAAACAACGCGTAACCAATCCCCGCAGGGTAAACCATCCACTTGCTCTACAGGGTCCACCATCAATGCCCCTCAGGGTCCAATAACCAATGCCCCGCAGGGTCCAATAACCAATACCCCGTAGGGTCCACAACTAATGCTCCGCAGAGTCCAATAGCCAATGCCTAGCAGGGTCCAATAACCAATACCCCGCAGGGTCCAATCTTTCGGCTATGATGCTACCTCACATCGGATTACCCCCCCCCCCCCCCGGTGTAGGTATCATACCAGATCACCAATAATCATAATAACACACACAAGCAAATGACAAGTCAATACGACGTACAACCAACTTAGAAATCCACAAGTTCATCGACACAAATCACAAGGAAATCATACTAATTATTACACTTACCGGTATACTTACCAATCGCGATGCATCGGTCTACCACTCACCCGATCGTTCCAATTAGCACAATCAATTACACTCAAAGTTCATACAATCATTCATCCAAGCATTCGATCAAATTACCATTCAAGCGTACAAGTTCAATATTCAAATCATCTAGTTGTATTAGACTCTTATCTTATTTAAATTAGGCAACCAAGCATGTGAGGCAAACACAAACAATCCTAGGGCTCATCGCGACCTTTCTACCAGTAAAAAAATTCCCAAGTATTGAAAGCGAGTTACATTAGCTATTCACATCTTAATCATGCATACTAGACACATCCGGTTATTAATAATTGGAAGACGATTATTCTAGTTATTCGCATCCTATATGCATTTCTAGGACCTTTCCAATTTTATTAACCTAATAGGGATACTAAGTATTGAAATGCACGAGGAGTTAGTACTTTCCCTACCTTTGTTAGTCTTAATGCTTGTAGTTCAATCCTGAATGTCCAAATGTATATATCATCGTTAGCAATAAAATTAAAGCGGCTTTATATTACTTATGTGTTGGAGTAATATATCGATGTGTGCTCTGATCTATGCCCACAATGCGAATAAAACCATAGATCGAGATATATCACACTCGATGGGTCCCTAGTCAACAAAGCTTCACTAGAAGCGACTAGTATGAAAGATGGCTCTTTATGGCTTACGTTCTGTTAGTCATTGGAATGAGATTCCGGAGTCTGATCATAGATATCATGTGGGACATGATATTGGACGACCCGACTCGAATATGTGCCATAGATCAAGTCATGAACATATTCATTGTCGTAGCTTGTCATGTATCCTTAGACCAAGAGTCTTTGTGATCACTATGTAGTCAACAACTGAGTTTGACCTGAGCCTAACGTTGTCCGTAACAGGGCTTCCATAACGGCCAAGATTGGCTTGGGGACGGGCTACATGAGTGACACGAAAGACGGCTAAGGGATTTATCCCTCATACTAAGGTATGAGAAAGATATCGGTTCTCGGCCGCTTGATCGAGAGTGACTGAAAGAATAGCATGGCCATGCACATGATACTGGGTATCATATATTCAGTCATCTCACATATCAAGGAACAGTGATTGAGAATAATAAGGATGACGGCTCTATGCCTTATCTCAGTCAGGATATCGGAGATAAAAGGATAATGACAGGGACGACAGAAAGGTTAGAATCGACAGGGTCGATTCGTTATGCAGTGTCAGGCAATACTAAAGTCTCGTTAGTTGCCACTTAAATAGGATCAAGTAAAATGGGATTTTACGTTGATCTATTGACATGCATAAACCTAAGGGTCACACCGGAGGATGAAACGCATTGACACATTTATGGATAATGGCCAAAAGGGAGTTGTCTCGGGACATGACAAAAACTGGGTTTTGGGTCATGTGCCCGTAAGTGAATAGGACTTTACGGATCGAGACAAGGCTTGGAGTCTTGGGATTGATCGCTTCAGATAATGTTGGACATTTCGGATATGGAAGGCTTGGAAGTGATGAGCGAATCACGGGACCTCGTTGGAAATGGCCACGGGCCATGTTCCAAGAGGCCCATGAAAGGCCCATGCAACCAAGGCCCATGAAACTAATTAATCAAGTCTTGATTAATTAGTACTAAGTAAGCAAAACAAGGATTAAGGTGTTGGTGATTCACCACCTAACCCAATCTTGTCTTGCCATACTTTATCCTATTTACACCTTACTTGTCACCATGCTTGTCCCATGCCTTTAGTTGGACAAGTATGAGTTTTGTTATGTTTAATTCATCTTTTTTCAACATAGCAAACACAAGACAAGAATAGGAAACACAACTTCTCTCCCCCTTCCCTTGCAATTTCGGGTTTGGCAAGTTCCCACCTTCATTTTTGTGTTCTTGAGTCCTCAAAGAGAAGAACTACATGGCTTTGATTCCCATGTGGATACATAGCCGTCTTGGAGACTCAAGCCAATCATTCGTTAACCGGTGTTCTTGTTTTGGTAAGAAATAGTGCTGAATTTTCTCTTGTGAATCCATTCTTTGTTAGTTGTTCCATGGTTTAATCGTCTCTTGGTTTTCATTGATTTTCCGCTGCGAGTTGGTTCATCTCCAACCCTACCTCGAGACCCAACAGTGGAATCAGAGCCGTACTACCTTCGGGATTCACAAGACGGTGTTCAAAGTTTCGGTTTTGCTTGAAAGTTTCGTTTTTGGCATGTTGTTTTGCTAAATTGTTTGATAACATGTTTTAAATTCTTGTTTATGGATTTAATGCACGTAAAATTAATTTTTGAAAATTATTTCAAATCTGGAAATTTTGAAAAAGATTTGATTTTTTGGGTCTCGGGAACGGGACTCTCGGGGAGCCGAAACCGGGACCGAACGGGGCTCCGTTGGACGGAGTTAGGCCAAGCATGACCATTGGATGGTTGATATGCCAAGGCTAAACCGTTTTGTTAGTTATGACGAGTTTGGAACCGTCATGACAAACTCGAAGATCAAATGTTCAAAAGATTCATTTTTGAACGGTTTCGATAAACCGAGCATCAAAAATTTCAAAACTTGGCTATTGATTAAAACCGGAAAATCACATGATGTTTGATAACATGCTTGTTTGATAACACGATGTGTGATGTGATGTTGGCATGGTGCACATTATAGCCCCAAGCTCGTTTTAATTATTTATCGCTTTTCACGGCCTGCGAGCCGTTAGAGTTAGCGTGTAATTATTCTTTCAAGGTGTGGTCGTCGAACCACTTGTTTGTAATGTTTATTTATTCCCGACCTGCGAGTCGTGTATTATATTGTAATATTTTTCTCAAGACGAAGAAAGGGCGAAAAGGTCATTTGGTGGCTTTTCGGGTGTTGGCATCGGCTTGGAGTCGGTGGAGCTCAAGAAGCTAGTGGGAGTTAGTTTAGGGGGCTATTATGTGCACATTTATCGCTTTATGCTTGGTTTAGTTTATGCATGATTAATTCTATGTGTTTTAGAATTGCATGCTTAACTTTATTTACCGAGCATATCACCTGACATGCAAAGATAAAATTGGAATTTTAATCCTTGTGTGTGAGCCCTTAGAATCGTCATTACATTGGATGTAGTTGACGGGTTCGAAGGAAGAATTACATTGGATGTAATTTGAGGCATCATTGCATTTGGAATGTAGTTGATGTGCTCATCGCATCTAGGATGTGTCAAAGTTTTAAACACAACAGGACAAGTAAAAACGGGTCATGTCTGATACCTCCCAATTCTCAACACCTTACTACCTCCCCGTCCTATAGGTGTCGTGCGCCTTCGCGGAGCATCCATGGGAAAGAGGGGTAGTAGGTTTGGACGACATATGTGGGTGTCGTGCGCATTAGCGGAGCACCTACATAGTGGCGGGTCATAGTTGAAAATTGGTGGACCCGACTACGATTCTCAGCTAGGGTTGAGCTAGGGTATCAGATAGGGTAAGCCGTGTACTTAAGTACATAACCTAGCCAAGAGTCACATTGGATGTGATTGGACGGGGTCCTACCTACATAGCTCGATTGAGTGGTGAGCCTTCGTTCAGCTTGATCGAGTGAATCAAGGATCTTGGTTTTAGATTCTAAAGGTATATAATCGATTATTGGTGTTTAAGCTTGATCTTCATAAAATTTATTCAGTTTACTGATTGAATTTTATCTGTTGTAGATCAAATGGCAAATTCAGCGAACATTAATATTTTGTCATTAAAAACCATTCTTGACAGGGTCAAGCTAAATGGGACAAACTATTTGGACTGGTACAGAATTTTGAGGATAGTCCTCAAGTCTGAACGCAAAGAATATGTCCTTGACAAGGCTGTCTCTAAGACCATATCAGAGTTACATGAAGTGTCATCAGCTGCTGAGAAGAATATCAGGGATCTGGGATCCAAGGATATTCTGATGGTCAACAAGGGAATTAGAAGTGGCAAGGGCGGGGCCCATGCGCACTTGCCAGGAAGATGAGACACCTGAGAATGTTTGTTTCTACTGCCAATATCCTGGTCATTGGAACCGGGATTACAGGAAGTTCACGGTTGATCTGAAGAAGGGCAGTGGGACTGCGCCTTCATCAAATAGCCTGGATGATCTGAAGAAGGGCAGTAGGACTGCGCCTTCATCAGGAAACCTTGATGATCTAAGGAAGGGCGGTGGGACCGTGCCTTCATCCGGTATTAACTCTATAGAGCTACATCTCTCTACTTCCAAAGATTCATGGGTATTAGATACCAGGACTGAATCTCGCACATGCACTAATATATGGTGGCTGAAAGTAGGAGAGGTTTGGAAAGCACGAAGTGGACCTCAGAGTTGTGGCAACTGTTGTAGGATCCATGAGTCTTGCTTTGGCAAGTGGCCTTGTCTTAGTATTGTATAATGTATATTGCATACCTACTTTTAGTAGGAATATTATATCTGTATCCGTGTTTGACAAGGAAGGATATAATGTTTATATTTGAAAGGAGTTTTCAATGTTCTATGCAATGATATGTTTTATACCAGTACTGACTTGGTTGGAGGATTGTACATATTAGATATGGGTAACAATGCCTCAAGTTCTATATATTACGTTAATACCAAGAGGTCTAAATCCAACGATTTAAACCTAACTCTGTTATGGCACTGTCATTTGGGCCGCATAAACAAGAAGCGTCTATCAGCACTTCAGAAGTGCGGGCTTTCAGGTTCATTCGAATTCCATTCGATCGATAGGTGCAAGGTTTGTTTGATGGGAAAAATGACTAAAGTTCCCTTTATCGATCGCCATGAAAGGGCGGGTGAATTATTGGGGCTGATACACTCGAATGTGTGTAGACCAATAAGTTCACTTGTCAGGAGGGGTTTTAGCTACTTTATCACATTTACTGATGATTACAGTAAATATGGTTATGTCTATTCCATGAGACATAAGTCTGAAGCTTTTGATAAATTCAAAGAGTTTAAGACTAAAGTAGAAAACCAGCTCGACAAAGGTATTAATGCACTTCGATTGGATCGAGGTGGAAAATACTTGACCACAGAGTTATTAGATCATCTAAAAGAGAATGAGATCCTTTTGGAATGGACTCCTCCTGGGACATTATAGTTGAAAGGTGTAGCCAAACGGAGAAATCGGACATTGTTAGACAATGGTCCGTTCCATGATTAGTTGGATTGATCTCCCAATCTCTTTCTGGGGTTATACTCTAGAGACGACCGCATTCATAGTGAATCGGGCTTCGATGAAGGGTGTGGAAGGGACACCATTTTAAAAATGGTACGGGATGATGCCCGCTTTGTCCTTCCTAAAGATTTGTGGTTGCGAGGCTTATGTGAAACATTTGGTTTCGACTAAGCTCGAACCAAGATCTGAGATATGCACCTTCGTGTGGTATCCCAAAGCAACAAGGGGATACTACTTCTACAATCCCAGTTAGAACATGGTGTTCGTCGCTTGGGGTGGGGTCTTTATGGAAAAGGAGTTTTGTTTACAAAGACGTCATTGGGAGGACTGTGCATCTCGAAGAAATTCAGGATGGTACAAATCTGTCTAAACCAATTGACAACCCAGTAGAAAGAGCCAGAGATTGTCGTAGAGTAAGAACCAATTCCTGTTACAATTCCGGAAGGTCCAAGGCGATTTGAAAGGATCATTCTTCCACCTCCAAGATATGGTATCCGGAGGTGACAATGAAGTCATGGGGGATCACGATGATCCAGCCACCTTTCAGGAAGTCGTGGATGGCCCCGACTCCGAGTTATGGCTGGGAGCCATGAGGGAGGAAATGCAATCTATGTCGGACAACCGAGTTTGGGAACCGGTTGATACCATCAATAGTGTGAGGACCATCGGATGCAAATGGATCTTCAAGGTGAAGATGTACATGGACGGCAACCCTCTGACCTACAAAGCTCAACTGGTGGCGAAAGGTTATAGGCAGATCCAATGGATTGACTATGAGGAAACCTTCTCCCTAGTGGCTATGGTCAAAATCGTTCCAAATCCTTCTTGACATAACTCTGTATCATAATTACGAGATATGGTAAGTGGATGTCAAAACCGCTTTCTAAAATGGAAATTTGACTGAGTAAGTTTGTATGTCTCGGCCAAAAGGTTTTGACGATCCGAAGAATAAGGGAAAGATTTATAAGTCGTTGAAATCCATTTATGGATTGAAACGAACTTCTCGGAGTTGGATCCTTCGTTTTGATGAAGCTGTAATTAGATTTGGCTTAATCAAGAATGAGGATGAATCTTGCGTTTATAAGAAGGCTAGTGGGAGCAAGATTACCTTTCTGGTTCTCATTGAAAATGACATCCCAACCTTGCACGAGACTAAAGCTTGGTTGAGGAAGTGTTTTTCAATAAAGGACTTAGGCGATGCTTCTTATATCTTAAGGATTAAGATATGTAGAGATCGCACCAAGAGGGTCTTGGATTTAAGTCAGGGAACCTATGTGAACAAGGCATTGAGTAGGTTCTTAATGCTCGATTCAAAGAAAGGACTCTTACCCACTAGTCATGGCATTCATCTCAGCAAGACTCAGTGTCCTAAGACACCTGATGAGCTGAAAAGGATGATGAGAATCCTATGCGCCTGGGGGCAGGATCGATCATATATGCCATGACATGTATGAGACCGGACGTCTCGTAAGCCTTATGTTGTACCAGTAGACATCAGTCTAACCCGGGGGGAAAGATGATGTTGAACTAGTCGTCGATGGATGAGTAGATGCTAGTTTTCCAAGACAAATCCAGATGACTTTAGAAGTCAGTCAGGATATGTGTTTATGCTGAATGGCAGAGCTTTAGCTGGGAGAGCGTAAAGCAAGATGCCAATGCCGAATCTACGACAGAGGCCAAGTACATGGATGCTACAGAGGCAGCTAAGGAGGCTATGTGGATTTGGAACTCATTGACACATTTATGGATAATGGCCAAAAGGGAGTTGTCTCGGGACATGACCAAAAATGGGTTTTGGGTCATGTGCTCGTAAGTGAATAGGACTTTACAGATCGAGACAAGGCTTGGAGTCTTGGGATTGATCGCGTCGGATAATGTTGGACATTTCCGGTATGGAAGGCATGGAGGCGATGAGCGAATCACGGGACCTCGTTGGAAATGGCCACGGGCCATGTTCCAAGAGGCCCATGAAAGGCCCATGCAACCAAGGCCCATGGAACTAATTAATCAAGTCTTGATTAATTAGTACTAAGTAAGCAAGACAAGGATTAAGGTATTGGTGATTCACCACCTAACCCAATCTTGTCTTGGCATACTTTGTCCTATTTACACCTTACTTGTCACCATGCTTGTCCCATGCCTTTAGTTGGACAAGTATGGGTTTTGTTATGTTTAATTCATCTTTTTTCAACATAACAAACACAAGACAAGAATAGGAAACACAACTTCTCTCCCCCTTCCCTTGCAATTTTGGGTTTGGCAAGTTCCCACCTCCATTTTTGTGTTCTTGAGTCCTCAAAGAGAAGAACTACGTGGCTTTGATTCCCATGTGGATACGTAGGCGTCTTGGAGACTCAAGCCAATCATTCGTTAACCGGTGTTCTTGTTTTGGTAAGAAATAGTGCTGAATTTTCTCTTGTGAATCCATTCTTTGTTAGTTGTTCCACGGTTTAATCGTCTCTTGGTTTTCATTGATTTTCCGCTGCGAGTTGGTTCATCTCCAACCCAACCTCCAGACCCAACAACCTTGTGGTCTTCCTCTAAAACTCTCTGCTACGGATGTCCGTCTAGTCTCCTCGTCGTCTACTCACGGGTCCAAATCCTCTTCTCTTCTCCGAGCTTTGTTCCACGGTTTTGGACCACAATAATACCAAAATTAGTAACTCAACGGAGTAGTCTTCAACTTAAATTACAAACAGTCCTCTAATAGCAGAAATTGAGTCAAAGGAATGATCTTGAAATCGGTTTGGACTCAAAAGAAGGGTTTTGGTTCAGGAGTTCAGATCTGGAATGCGGTCAGGAACGCACCACAGGCCGTGCCGGAACCTGGCACGGACCGTATCACAGATCGGCCCGGTATCCAGCACGGACTGCGCGACGCACCGGCCCGGAGTCTGACACGGACCGTGTGAGGTACCGTGCCGGACTCAAGCCCGTTCCGCGCCGCGTACCGTGCCGGTACCTGGCCCATCCCGTGTGGCATGTCGTGCCGGCACATGGCCCGGTCCAGGTCACGTTTCGTACCGAACTAGTCCAGGACCTTCCCATTTCTTCCCCAACTCGAGTTCCATGAAAATCAGACCAAAATCTCCATTTCTAACTTCTCCCAACTCCAAAATGTTCATCAAAAACCTTCAAACCTCAACACCCTCAATAGGTTTCATCAAAACTTCAACCAACACAATCAAAACAACCTTACTTCACTATTCCTTCTTCAAACAACAATCCATGGAGCTAGTTCTTCAAATTCAATCCAAAACCCACAAAAACCCAAAACTTGAAAGTGGATGAAATGAGAAGTTAAGAGCATCCATACCTATAGGAAGATGAGATGTTGAAGATGGAAGGAAAATGGAGAAGAAATGGTCAAGAAAAAAGCCAAAGTTGCTTGCTTTCCTCTATTTCTTCTTCGTCAAGAAATGGAACTCTCCCTTCTTCTCTCCCTTGGTGGGTTTCGGCTACAACACCAAATAATAAGATGAAATGTGTGCTCCTTTTGCTTTAAATGACCTATTATGTCCATTTACTAAAAGGCCCTTAAGGCCTTATCCCTTTAAAGGTAAGTTGGGAGGGTATAAGGGTCAACGGAAACCCCCTTTTTATCCTCCAAGCCAAAAATGGAAAGTGTCATGTGGTGTCACTTTCACTTAAATAAATTTCCAGCCGTCCAAGATTTTATCGGACAAGAAACCGATAAAAAGTCCAAGTTTGACCGAAAGTTGACCTAACCAATATTACAGTTAAACTGAAGGAAACGGCCTAACTAAGCTTGTCGTGATGACGGCTAAGCTTTTTGGACCCCAGAAAGGTCCCGAATGACTTCCTAAGTCATCGGTTGACTTTTCCAACCGAAAGTCAAACTTGGTTAAAAATCACTGGTTCGACCGGGATCGACCGGGGGCGGTTCTTACAAACTAGGCCGGAAATAGGCGAGGAGTACAAGTGAAGACCGAGGTGTGTCGTGCCCTGTAGATATCGGATAATACGCTTCAAAGCGCCCATGTGACTAATCCTCGGATCATGCATATGTAGACACACCTGCTGAACTGCATAAGAAATATCAGGTCTCGTGAAAGTGAGGTACTGCAGCGCCCCTGCAAGATTGCGGTATAAAGATGAATTCTCAATGGGAGAACTATAAGAGGCTTCGAGCTTCCCTTGAGTATCAACAGGAGTTGTTGATGCCGAACAGGAGGACATGCCAGCACGAGCTATAATTTCGGTGGTGTATTTCTGTTAAGAGAGAAACAAGCCGCTGGAGCTTCGAGTGATAGCGATGCCAAGGGAGTATGACAAGGGACCCAGGTCTTTCATAGCAAACTCAGAGCTGAGGAAAGACATAATATATTCCCGAAGAGGTTCGCTCGAGGAGGAAAGAATGATGTCATCAACATATAGCAGTATGTAGGCGTTGTCAGCGCCGTGTCGATAAATGAACAACGAGTGATCAGACCTGATGTGAGAAAAACCAATCGAGGAAACAAAGTCAGTAAACCTCGGATACCAGTCCCGAGGTGCCTGCTTGAGACCATAGAGAGACTGGTTCAACAGGCACACATAGTCTGGATGAGTAGAGCTACGAAAACCCAGGGGCTGATGCATGTAGACGGTCTCATTCAGATTTCCATGCAAGAAAGCGTTCTTGACGTCGAGTTGATGAATGGACCATGATCTAGAGACGGCGATGTTGAGTACAGTAAAAATGGTCGATGGTTTGACCACGGGGCTGAATGTCTTATCCCAATCCACTCCAACCTGTTGAGACCTGTGATCACCAACAAGGCGAGCCTTATATCGCTCAAAAGAACCGTCAGAACGAGTTCTATGACGAAAAATCCACATGGAACGAATGACATTCACTCCCACAGGACATGGAACCAGAACCCACGTTCTATTATTAATCAAAGCATTAAACTCGTCTGTCATAGCAAGTTTCCAATTAGGATCAAGCAGAGCATCTTTAGGATTACGGGGCATGGGGGATAAGGATGTGGTGGGGTGAAGATCAAAAATCACCTTGGGTATGGAGATACCGGACCTACTCCGTGTGACCATCTGATGTGCGGGCGCAGAGGGAACAAGGTCCAGTACACCGGCTTGGGTTGATGTTGATGGAGGAGAAGGTTCAGGTTGGGTTGAGGACTGGACCTGGGTCGATGCTGGTGGAGGAGAAGGCTCGGGTTGGGGCCGATGTGAGCTGGTGGGAGCTGTCGGGCCAGGTGCAGTAGGCTGAGGAGATTAAGCCCGAGACCGAGGAGCGAACTCGGCACGCGGGTCATGGGTACTACAATAAGCATGTGCGGGGCTTGGGCTGGGCTGAGCTGGTGGGTGCGGTCCAAAAAAACATATGGGCCCGTGAGGCTGGAGAAAAAGGGTCTGACAGAAAATCATAGCTAGGTAGGGTAGGGGTGAATGAGGATGCAAATGGAAACACCGTTTTCAAATAATACATGTCTCGATATAATAAATTTATTTTCCTTTACGTTAAAACAAATGTACCCTCTATGATTAGGAGGAAATCCGACAAAGACACATGGTGTTGACCGAGCCTGCAGTTTGTTAATTGTGGTGGAGGGAAAAAGAGGAAAAAAAAAACAACCAAAAACACGCAGGTGAGAATATGAGGGAACATGATGATATAGAGCAAAAGTCGGAGAAAAGAAATTAAGAAACTTAGATGGGAGAATATTGGACAAGTATGTAGACATAGATAGGGCATATGGCCAATATGACGGGGGAATGGACGCATAAAGGAGTAAGGTACGAACCATGTTATTGATACTGCTGTTCTTGCGTTTTGCACGTCCATTTTGAGAAGATGTATGTGGACACGAGAAGCGGAACACCAATCCTTATGAAATGCCGAATGTACGAAACGGGGAGTTGTCAAACTCCTTTCCATTATCAGATTGAAAACTTTATATATGAACCCCTAATTGTGTAGAGATATAGGCATTGAAACATAGAAATAGCTTGAAAACATCATATTTCTTGCCCAGGGGAAATGTCCAGACAAAATTAGTGAAATCATCAAGTAATATCAAATAATATTTATAACCACCAGAGGTGCTTAACACAGGGGATGTCCACAAATCAGCATGCACAATATCAAAAGGCGCATAAGTAGCAGTGATAGATGTTTGAAAAGGAAGCGTAACACGTTTACCAAGTACAGACGACTGACAAACAGAATTAAAAGTGTTCGTACAACCAATAAGTTTATTCCGACAAAGAGAATTTCGGGGAACCCGGATGACCTAAACGAGAATGCAATAAAACTGGAGACACAATTGCAGAGGCTGAAAAGGGAAATGATGAACAACACGAATTATTATGTGTGACGAGATACAAATCGCCAGTGCTATTGCATCTCAAAACTAGTTGTCCCGTCGAAAAATCTTTCATAGAAAAACCAAGAGGGTCAAATTCAATCGAGACATTATTATCACAAGTGAAACGGTGTACAGTTGCCAAATTCTTAACAAGATTAAGGGCATGGATAACATTATTTAAGGTGTATTGGGGATGAGTGGGAAATAAAGATGCTTGACCATAACAAGAAATAGGAATGTGATTTCTATTTCCAACAATAACAGACCGATTAATGTTCGAGTTAACATAAGAACGTAATGTACCTGAATTCACTGTCATGTGAGAGGAAGCACCTGTATCCATGTACCATCGACCATCCGGAACTTGCTGCATGGAGAAATTTGCAATGACGGTAGATAAACTCGTAGGAACTGCTACATGGGTTTGCGAAGGAGTGGAAGGGCGAGAGCCCAACAGGCCTTGCTGCCCTTGCTGGGGCATTGGGCCACGAGCCCAATTACTTGCAGTTGTAGGAGATGGGCAAGGAGGCATGGGCGCTGACCCGGTCAGCCCAGTCTGCTGACTGGTCCAAGGAGCAGATGGAAACTGGGCCCAAGCCGGCGGCCTAGTCTAGAAATAATGTTGGCCATTTCAGGCCTGAGATGGAGAGGCCCAAGCTTGCTGTTGAGTTGAAATCATTTTGGATCCACAATTTATCGTGTAGCAGTAGAAATAGGAAATTGCGGCTAGATGACCTGTAGAAGTCGGGGTGCAGAGTCGTAAAATTCGATTTGGAAATTGCAGCTTTGTGATTGCAGAATCGTAAAATACGATTTTCAGAACCTTGCAGGCGTGGACTGCGATTGAGACGGTGCAAAACCGGACGGGAGCTACTGCAAGTCTAATATGCGAAACTGAAAATCACGATTGGAAATGCGATTGAATCTGGAACGCGAACAGTAGGACCTGCAGACACGCCTGCGATTTGAAGTGGAGCTACGAACGCGAACCTGCAGACAGAAACTCGCAAAGAAGAAACACGAATGATAGTTGCAATTTGCAGCTGCTTTCACACACGCAATCAGCAAGGAGGAGTCGTGACCGGAGATATCGCATCTGAAACTGGAGAAATCGTGGGTTGTAGACGCACACGATCAACAGAAGAAGAAGAAGAAGAAACGCAGGCTGCAAACGCGAGGATCGTAGGTTGCAGACGCAAAGAATAAAAATATAAGCGGAAGCGAAAATCAGATTTGATTTTGCTCTTATACCATGATAGATTTGGGATTTCAACCGTCATTTGTTTATTCCATTTCATGTATATTGCCTTTTTGGTGCTTTTCATATCTCATTTTCTGCAGAATTTTAGTTCAGAGAAGGCTTTTCAAGACTTAGTGTTAGTTGTTTTTGTGTATTAGGCATGTCTCTTGTGTTGGTGTGGTGTTAGTCAAATTCTGTTTGTCATTGGGTTGCTGTGGATGGGTTTTCATTTTCATCCCCTATTGTATTTCAATTTTTTTTTATCAGCAATTTTTTTTTATAGAAACCAAGCAGCTACAAAGTGTAGCTGCCGGTCAAGGGCAAAGCCCTGATACAACCTTACAAACAACAGTGTAATCCCAACGAGGGGAAAACAAAACTAAAACCAGGTCTTGGAACCAGAATGGACGATCAATACAACTTAAACAACAACCAAGGGCCAAGCCCAACCAACTAACAACCAAGGCCCAACCTGGGGCAAACCTAGAGAGCTACAACCAGCAAAACACGGGCAAACATGCCCAAATAGAAAAACCTAGATTCAAGAAGAACCAGGGTGAGAACCAACGATTACAGAGGGGCTCAACTAAGAGGAGCCAAAGGCTAAGCCTTTCCTAACCAGAAGAGAACAGTAAACAAAAAACCGAACAAAGAAAAAACCCCGCTAAACACGAGTCGATGCCTCCTTCTTCTTGGCAGCCAAAGCACGAATTGACATCCATGCGTCGGATCCCCGAGACGAAGCTACGACTTGAGATTTTCCTTGTCCCAGTCGCCCTTGTTCAACCTGTTTCCCAATATTGACGGGACGAACTGTCACGCCCCGATTTCAGCGAACCGAACTCGGGACGCGAACTTTTAAAAACATGAACACTTGAAACCTGTTTTCAATAAAAGCTTTGACATTTCCATTTACTTCTCAAAATAATAGCATTTACAATACAAAAACGTCCCAACAAGTGGACAAGGTACAACATCCGTCACTAGACTCAACAAAAGTAAAGACCAGACTCCGCTCCAAGCTCCATGAACTTCAAGAGCTAACCTAGTCCGTCCGGTGATCAGTACCTGTAGGAAAAGCAGCTAGGGGTGAGCGTTCGCTCACCTCCACGGATAACAGACTGACTATGGCATAATTAGCAGAAAAAGCCAGTAACACTAAAACCAAACCCAACACCGGGACTACAGTCCCCAACTCAAGTACTCAACTGACCCACAACCCGTCACCTTCCTCAACAGACTCGACACTCGATAAAAACAGTGTAGACCCAATACAACTATCGACGACCTCCTCAAGGACTCGAACGAAACGACACAACACCAAACAAGATCACAAAGGATCGCACACCAGCTGCTCAGTAACCAATCTCAATCAGGTCAGGGTTCGACCTATCGCAATTCCTCGACACGAAGTCGGATCAGGCTGTCGACCTTTCAAACTCGCAATTCCTCGACACTAAGTCGGATCAGGCTGTCGACCTTTAAAACTCGCAATTCCTCGACACTAAGTCGGATCAGGCTGTCGACCTTTAAAACTCGCAATTCATCGACACTAAGTCGGATCAGGCTGTCGACCTTTAGAACTCGCAATTCATCGACACTAAGTCGGATCAGGCTGTCGACCTTTAGAACTCGCAATTCATCGACACTAAGTCGGATCAGGCTGTCGACCTTTAGAACTCACCACCCCAGGTAACCACAATCACAATCACAGGCAAGTTCAATCACACAGGCACTCAAGGCCACTCAAGACACCTCAACAGTCAAGACTCGGGTTCAACAACCCCACGGGCACTCGCTGCCACTCAAGACACCAAATTAAATACACGGCTCTCATGGCCACCCCGACTCAACAATTAAATACGGGCTCTCAAGGCCACCCAAACTCAACAATTAAATACGGGCTCTCAAGGCCACCCAAACTCAACAATTAAATAAAGCGCACGACAACCTCCGGCATACTCGATGCCTCCAACAGTCCTAAAATCGCTAGTTTCACAAACAACCTCCGGGCATGGTCATATGCCTCCAGTAATTCAATTATCGCTAAGTTCTCTGTTCCTACGACACTACTAAGTGTCACATGCCTTTCTCTTAAACGCTACAATCCCGTATCATGCTTTTCTAATAATTAAATAAATCTACTCAACCCACGACACCCCGGTGTCACATGCAATTCTACCATTAACTTTCCCTAATCAGGGCCGAGATCCGGCTACTTTTCCCTACCTCGTATATAGATCCAAAAGCGCTCCAACAAAACCCGAAGTGGACCTAGTCACTCGCCGAGCTTTCCCTTGCCTCGGTCCGTAGCACGATCTAAAAGAACACAAATTCAAAGTACTTTTAAACTAGTACGAATAAACCGAAAATTAATAAACTTAACGCCCAAACGTAACCCCGACAATGCCGATCACTCCCAAACTTCCCAATTACTCGATATTGCCGAAAAAGGACCCGCAAGGGCCAGATTCGCCCGACATGGCGAATCTGCCCGGTTTTGGTTAATTGCCTTCCGGGGCTCCAAAAGTCCCCGTTTTCGTTTCTACGGTCTTAGAATATTTCAAGGAACCCAACGCACTTGACGGAATTGAATTCCGACTTCTAAGTCAATTAATTAACGTTTAAAGTTTCCCAAAACCCGTTAATTACAACTTCTCCAAATTAATTCCAAATTTCGATTCGATTAGGAAAAAGTGGTCCGGGGGACGTTTTAAACCACCCGAACATTAAAACCCGAGCAACCGAGCACGTGGGCCCCACCCAAGAGGCTTGGCCGAGACCCTAGGGTTTGAGGGAGGGGCTCGGCCACCAAGTGGTGGCTGCTGCCACCTCCGGCCAGCCACCACATGGCCGGCCGGCCACCACCCACGGTGGCCGGAGCTCCTCCCGAGCCTCCGGTCACCGGAAAACGTGAAATTTCTCTCCCAAACACCTCTAAAACGTCTCCAACACCTCTTTAATCTCTACACAACCCTAAACCAAAATTTAAAACCAAACCCTAGCTCTTGAAAATAATCGAAACGAGAATCGGTTCGGGTATTACCGTAGAGGAGAACGAGGGGAACGGGATTGCTCTTTGCTTTGACTCGATCCAAGGGCTCGATCACAAACCCTAGCTCAACCTCCCTTCTTCTCTCTTCTTCTCCTTCTCCTTCTCTCTCTAAAACCTCTCTTCTAATTTCTAATTTAATTAAACTAACAACAAAACTAACTTTCTCCCCCTTTAACCAATATGGTCGGCCAACACTTCCCAACCACACCTTTTCCCTCCAAAAATACACCACCATATAATTGACAAGTGTCAAGGTGGGTCCCAACCTTTTGGAAAATATCTAGTTGATATTTTCCAATCAGATTCGCGAAAAACGGACGTTTCGGGCCCCGAACGGGCACTTTTCCCAAAAATATTTTAAACTGGACGGGCTTCAAGGAAACGGCCCAACTAAGACCGCTACGACGACGGATAAGCTTTTCGGGTCCAAAACGGTCCTCGAATGGACCAAAACGTCGCTCGGGTGACTTTTCCAGCGAAGAATCAATCTTTCCCAAAATGACCAGGAAGTTGCCCTGAGTCCCCCGTAACTCATTTTAGTCGATAACGGGGTCAACTTAAGTCCGGCATGACCCTCGGGGTCAATTTAAGTTAAGTTAAGTGTCTGCCTTAAAATTTTTAAATTTTCCTGTTTTTCGCAGGTTTGACTGACGTTGACCAGAAGTGGTTATTACAGTCTACCCCCCTTAAAGAAATTTCGTCCGCGAAATTTAAAACAGACGTACCTCGGGAGTCGAACAGGCCGGGATACTTCGCGCGAACCTCGTCCTCGCGTTCCCACGTCGACTCAGCTCCGTGATGTTTCCACTGCACTCGGACCAAGCGGATAATCTTGCCTCCCCGCAGAATCTGCTGCCGTGTGTCCATGATCCGAACCGGCTGCTCCTCATAGGAGACATCATCAGCCACCTCGATATCAGTCCACTCGATGACGTGGGAGGGGTCTGCGTTGTACTGCCGCAACTGGGATACGTGGAAGACGTTATGTACTCTCCCAAGCTGCGGTGGCAACACCAGACGATAAGCCACGACTCCCACTCTGTCTAAGATCTGGAACGGGCCTATGTACCTCGGAGCCAACTTTCCCCCGCTGCGCCTGAACCGCACCAGCCCCTTCCTCGGGCTCACCTTCAGGAACACGTGATCCCCGACTGCAAACTCAAGAGGTCGACGTCGCCTGTCTGCATAACTCTTCTGCCGGCTCTGCGCGGTCCTCAACCGATCGCGGATCAATGTGACCTTCTCCGTCGTCTCTCTGACAAGATCTGGCCCCAGCAGACTCTTGTCCCCCACCTCTGCCCAGCATACTGGTGACCGACACGGCCTACCATACAACGCTTCGAACGGTGCCATCCCGATACTGGCCTGGAAGCTGTTGTTGTAGGCGAACTCGGCCAATGGCAGGTGGGTCTCCCAAGATCCCCTGAAATCCAGCACACATGCTCGCAGCATGTCCTCCAAGATCTGAATGGTACGCTCAGACTGACCGTCTGTCTGAGGATGATGTGCTGTGCTGAGTAGGACCTCTGTCCCCAGTGCCTTCTGCAGACTCGGCCAGAACCTGGACGTGAAGCGGGGATCCCTGTCAGACACTATCGACACCGGGACCCCGTGGAGGCGCACTATCTCCTGGATATACAGACTGCTCAACTTGTCGACCGGGTCTGTCATCCTCATAGCCAGAAAATGGGCCGACTTGGTCAACCGGTCGACTACCACCCACACGGCGTCGTTTCCCTTGGGCGATCTCGGTAGTCCACACACGAAATCCATCGTAATGTGCTCCCACTTCCACTGAGCAATCGGTAGTGGCTGTAACAATCCCGCGGGACGCTGATGCTCTGCCTTCACCTGCTGACAGACAAGGCATCTCGACACAAACTCTGCGACTGCTCTCCTCATGCCGCGCCACCAGTAGTGCCTCTTGAGGTCACGGTACATCTTGATGCCCCCCGGATGCACTGCGAGACGCGAATGGTGTGCCTCTCGTAACACGGCATCTCTATAGTTAACTGGTACGAACAGCCCCCCGCGGTACCGTAGTCCCCAATCAGTACTGTCCTGCCAGCCCACCACCTCGTCACCCCTGACGACTCTCTCGCGGATCTCTGATGCTTCGACGTCCTCCCTCTGCGCCTCCAACACTTGGGCAAGCAGTGAGGGCTGAGCCACTAGGGAGCACATGGCAACACCGCCAGTAACCTCCTCTAGCTCAAGCCCGAATGTGCTCAGCTCCCCCATCATGTCCCACTCTCGGACAGATATGCTGGCGAGGCTCGGAGCCGACTTCCTACTCAAGGCGTCGGCGACAACGTTCGCCTTGCCTGGGTGGTAGTGTAGCTCGAAGTCGTACTCCTCGAGTAGTTCCATCCACCGTCGCTGACGCATGTTCAGGTCTCGCTGGGAAAATATGTACTTGAGGCTCTTGTGATCCGAGAACACCTGAAACCCCTCGCCGTACAGGTAATATCGCCAGCTCTTTAGCGCAAACACGACTGCTGCTAGCTCCAAGTCGTGGGTAGGATAGTTGCGCTCGTGTATCTTCAACTGCCTGGAGCCATAAGCCACAACTCTGCCCGACTGCATCAGCACGCAACCCAGTCCCTCTCCGGATGCATCGCAGTAAACATCATAGCCAATCCCTCGCTCGGGCACCACTAACACTGGAGCTGTAGTCAGTCGAGTCTTCAATTCCGTGAACGCACGCTCACAGTCATCTGTCCACACGAACCCAACACCCTTGCGCGTTAACAGAGTCATCGGTGCGGCTAGTCGTGCAAAATCCTGGACAAATCGCCTATAGTAGTCTGCCAATCCCAGAAAGCTGCGGATCTCGAAAACACTCGTGGGCCGTGCCCACTTCGAGACCGCGTCGATCTTCGACGGATCGACCAGGATACCGTCACGAGATACGATGTGGCCGAGGAATCTCACCTCAGAGAGCCAGAACTCGCACTTCTCCCAGTTGGCATATAGCTGGTGCTCGCGCAGTAGGGTCAGAACAACCCTCAGATGTGCCTCATGCGCCGCCTCGTTCTGCGAATATATTAGGATATCGTCCACGAACACCACCACAAACTGATCCAGGTACGGCCGGAAGATGCTGTTCATCAGGTCCATGAACGCTGCTGGCGCGTTCGTCAGTCCGAATGGCATCACCAGGAACTCGTAATGCCCATAGCGTGTCCGGAATGCAGTCTTTGCGACGTCCCCCTCACGGACTCGCAACTGATAATAACCGGATCGCAGATCGATCTTCGAGAAGTGAGTCGCCCCTCTCAACTGGTCAAACAAGTCATCGATCCTCGGCATCGGGTACCGGTTCTTCACCGTAACCCGGTTCAGCTTCCGGTAATCTATACACATCCGTAGCTCTCCACTCTTCTTCTTCACGAAGAGTGCTGGTGCTCCCCACGGCGATGCACTCGGACGGATAAACCCCTTCTGCTGAAGCTCCTCCAGTTGACGCTTCAGCTCAGTCAACTCTGCCGGCGCAAACCTGTAAGGCGCCATCGATATCGCCGCCGTTCCCGGCACTAGGTCAATCCCGAACTCCACCTCACGAATCGGTGGCAGCCCGCTCAACTCCTCAGGAAAGACCTCGGGGAACTCGCATACCACTCTCGGTAACTCTCGGCTCTGCACAGCCGGTACTTCCTCCTCTGCAGACAACGCCGACAGGAGGACCCCACTCTTACTCTCCAGCACGCACGTCACCTTCGTACCGCCCACTGTCACTGTCACTCGTCGTCTGTAGCAATCGATGTTGGCTCGGTACCTCGACAACCAATCCATACCCAAAATCACATCAAAGGTAGTCATCCCCAACACGAGAAGGTCACCAGGGCAAGGACAGTCTGCGACTCTAATCTCGCAGGCACGACATACTCTAGTCAACGATACACCACCCCCAACTGGGGTGTCCAGGCATAGGGGTGGACTCAACGGCTCTAAGCTCAACCCCAACCTCTCAGCACAACCCGACGAAATAAAAGAGTGCGATGCCCCGGTATCAAACAAGAACAAAGCCCATAAATGATACAACAAACACGTACCCTGGATGGTCTCACGGTACGTGCTAGGTCCTGGGGCTCTGGAGTCGGTGACTGCATATACTCTCCCCTGCGAGGCCTGCTGCCTCTGACCCTGCGCACTGGCTGCTGGATACACGTGACTCTGCTGCTGTCTCGGAATTGGTGCGCTCGTAGACGGCCGTGATGATCTCGGCTGCTGACCCTGTCGAGGGCGACCTCTGGGCGACTGTACTGTCCGCGACTGCTGCGGTCGCTGCACTGATGTCTCCCCCAACTGCTCTCGGCACCATGCCATAGTGTGACCGGCCCGGCCGCATCGGTAACAGCTGATCTCGTCAGCCCTCGACCCCGAGCCCTGGCCTGTCCGGCTAGTAGCTGGTACTGCCGCGGTTCCTCCCCTCGTCGGACAGTCTCGCTGTAAGTGGTCTGGTTGCCCGCAGTGATAGCATGACGGCCTCCTCTCTGAGGCGACTGGCCCCACTGATGCCACTGACCCCTGCTGTCTCGATCCACTCTGATGAGGCGGTGGTCGGAAGGATCCCGCGGTCCTCTACCTCCGCGAGTCTCGTGAGTCTGACGGCCCTGCCCAACTGATCGGCCGAGGTCGGACCTCACGGCTCCTGACTGCATCCCTGGCGCCCTGCTCTACTGTAGCTGCGGTGTCCACGAGGTCGGTATACTTCCGTATCCTCAAGGCGAGAACCTGGTTCCGGATGCCCAGCCTCAGTCCGTCCTGGAACCGCAGGCAACGGTTCGCCTCGCTCGTCACCATCTCAGGCGCGAATCTGGCCAAGGCTGTGAACCTGGCTTCGTACTCTCCTACCGTCATCCCCCCTTGCTCCAGGTCTAAGAACTGCCGATGTCGCTCCAGCCGAGCCGACTCGGGGAAGTACTGTGCCATGAATACCTCCTGGAATACGCTGTAGTCGTATCCGACCGTGTCCTTCACCCGCCCCCACCAGTGGTAGGCGCTGTCTCTCAGCTGATGGGCCGCGAAGGACACTCTCCGACGGCCATCCTCGACACCCGATGTGTCCAAGTCTCGTGTGACCTGCTCTATCCATCGCTCAGCCAGGTCGGGATTCGGCTCCCCGACAAAAACAGGTATCCCGAGCTTCAGGAAATCTAGTAGCGCTCGGGAGGTAAGATCCTCTGTCTGAGCGGCCCTCACCGGGACTGCGGCTGCCTCTGGTGCTGGCGAAGCCGACTCTCGGCTGGCGATGATCGCCACCAAACTCTGAACGGTCCTGGTAAGCTCATCCAGGGCAGTCATCACTGGAGGGTCCGCGACTGGCGGAACACTGGGGGTGCCTGCAGACGGCCCCGCATCACTCCTCCTGTCTTCTCCGACAGGAGTACCCTGTGCCTCCGCATAGTCGGCGGGCTCGACGGTCGGCACCCTCCCTGGTGCCCCTGCTGACCGTCCCCGCCGGCCTCGCGTGGGTGCCTGGCCCCGTGTTCCTGATGGTCGTCCCCGCTTACCGCGAGCCATAAACAGTATCCTCTGCACGGATACACGCAAACGTTCAGTTTGCGAACTTAAATAAAAACGACAGTACAAACGCACTAACGTCCACCCGCTTAAGCTTACACTAACGTGCTTATCACTAAAGCGCTACACCGCTCAAGCTAAACGTACTTTATATACTAGCATTAGTAAACGAGACCTCAACGAGACCGCACCGACGTGCACCAAACAAGCGACGGCAAACCAACCCACACAACACGACGACCCCCGTTCACCGGGCCAATCAAAATCAAACATATGCCCATAGGGCCAATCAAGTTCAAGACATGCCAACAGGGCCAATAATTTTAAAACCTTCACCCTTTCATTTTAAAACTTCGTTCCTTGACATCACGTAGTTACAACCCGGTTCAGGCGTCCCCGAACCACGTTGTACCGACTTGACATCAACACCGTCACGTTCGACTACAGGAGCGCTCCTGAGTCGACCCGCGACAGTTAAAAACAGTTCACGCAATCACACACAATCAGTATGCCAGCAACAAAATACTGTAACATACGCACAAACACAAAGAAGACTCAAGACATGACGGGTCTACACTGACTCGACTCTCCCCCCCCTAAGCGACGGACAGTCCGAGGTTTGAAACCTCGAGCTCTGATACCAAGCTGTCACGCCCCGATTTCAGCGAACCGAACTCGGGACGCGAACTTTTAAAAACATGAACACTTGAAACCTGTTTTCAATAAAAGCTTTGACATTTCCATTTACTTCTCAAAATAATAGCATTTACAATACAAAAACGTCCCAACAAGTGGACAAGGTACAACATCCGTCACTAGACTCAACAAAAGTAAAGACCAGACTCCGCTCCAAGCTCCATGAACTTCAAGAGCTAACCTAGTCCGTCCGGTGATCAGTACCTGTAGGAAAAGCAGCTAGGGGTGAGCGTTCGCTCACCTCCACGGATAACAGACTGACTATGGCATAATTAGCAGAAAAAGCCAGTAACACTAAAACCAAACCCAACACCGGGACTACAGTCCCCAACTCAAGTACTCAACTGACCCACAACCCGTCACCTTCCTCAACAGACTCGACACTCGATAAAAACAGTGTAGACCCAATACAACTATCGACGACCTCCTCAAGGACTCGAACGAAACGACACAACACCAAACAAGATCACAAAGGATCGCACACCAGCTGCTCAGTAACCAATCTCAATCAGGTCAGGGTTCGACCTATCGCAATTCCTCGACACGAAGTCGGATCAGGCTGTCGACCTTTCAAACTCGCAATTCCTCGACACTAAGTCGGATCAGGCTGTCGACCTTTAAAACTCGCAATTCCTCGACACTAAGTCGGATCAGGCTGTCGACCTTTAAAACTCGCAATTCATCGACACTAAGTCGGATCAGGCTGTCGACCTTTAGAACTCGCAATTCATCGACACTAAGTCGGATCAGGCTGTCGACCTTTAGAACTCGCAATTCATCGACACTAAGTCGGATCAGGCTGTCGACCTTTAGAACTCACCACCCCAGGTAACCACAATCACAATCACAGGCAAGTTCAATCACACAGGCACTCAAGGCCACTCAAGACACCTCAACAGTCAAGACTCGGGTTCAACAACCCCACGGGCACTCGCTGCCACTCAAGACACCAAATTAAATACACGGCTCTCATGGCCACCCCGACTCAACAATTAAATACGGGCTCTCAAGGCCACCCAAACTCAACAATTAAATACGGGCTCTCAAGGCCACCCAAACTCAACAATTAAATAAAGCGCACGACAACCTCCGGCATACTCGATGCCTCCAACAGTCCTAAAATCGCTAGTTTCACAAACAACCTCCGGGCATGGTCATATGCCTCCAGTAATTCAATTATCGCTAAGTTCTCTGTTCCTACGACACTACTAAGTGTCACATGCCTTTCTCTTAAACGCTACAATCCCGTATCATGCTTTTCTAATAATTAAATAAATCTACTCAACCCACGACACCCCGGTGTCACATGCAATTCTACCATTAACTTTCCCTAATCAGGGCCGAGATCCGGCTACTTTTCCCTACCTCGTATATAGATCCAAAAGCGCTCCAACAAAACCCGAAGTGGACCTAGTCACTCGCCGAGCTTTCCCTTGCCTCGGTCCGTAGCACGATCTAAAAGAACACAAATTCAAAGTACTTTTAAACTAGTACGAATAAACCGAAAATTAATAAACTTAACGCCCAAACGTAACCCCGACAATGCCGATCACTCCCAAACTTCCCAATTACTCGATATTGCCGAAAAAGGACCCGCAAGGGCCAGATTCGCCCGACATGGCGAATCTGCCCGGTTTTGGTTAATTGCCTTCCGGGGCTCCAAAAGTCCCCGTTTTCGTTTCTACGGTCTTAGAATATTTCAAGGAACCCAACGCACTTGACGGAATTGAATTCCGACTTCTAAGTCAATTAATTAACGTTTAAAGTTTCCCAAAACCCGTTAATTACAACTTCTCCAAATTAATTCCAAATTTCGATTCGATTAGGAAAAAGTGGTCCGGGGGACGTTTTAAACCACCCGAACATTAAAACCCGAGCAACCGAGCACGTGGGCCCCACCCAAGAGGCTTGGCCGAGACCCTAGGGTTTGAGGGAGGGGCTCGGCCACCAAGTGGTGGCTGCTGCCACCTCCGGCCAGCCACCACATGGCCGGCCGGCCACCACCCACGGTGGCCGGAGCTCCTCCCGAGCCTCCGGTCACCGGAAAACGTGAAATTTCTCTCCCAAACACCTCTAAAACGTCTCCAACACCTCTTTAATCTCTACACAACCCTAAACCAAAATTTAAAACCAAACCCTAGCTCTTGAAAATAATCGAAACGAGAATCGGTTCGGGTATTACCGTAGAGGAGAACGAGGGGAACGGGATTGCTCTTTGCTTTGACTCGATCCAAGGGCTCGATCACAAACCCTAGCTCAACCTCCCTTCTTCTCTCTTCTTCTCCTTCTCCTTCTCTCTCTAAAACCTCTCTTCTAATTTCTAATTTAATTAAACTAACAACAAAACTAACTTTCTCCCCCTTTAACCAATATGGTCGGCCAACACTTCCCAACCACACCTTTTCCCTCCAAAAATACACCACCATATAATTGACAAGTGTCAAGGTGGGTCCCAACCTTTTGGAAAATATCTAGTTGATATTTTCCAATCAGATTCGCGAAAAACGGACGTTTCGGGCCCCGAACGGGCACTTTTCCCAAAAATATTTTAAACTGGACGGGCTTCAAGGAAACGGCCCAACTAAGACCGCTACGACGACGGATAAGCTTTTCGGGTCCAAAACGGTCCTCGAATGGACCAAAACGTCGCTCGGGTGACTTTTCCAGCGAAGAATCAATCTTTCCCAAAATGACCAGGAAGTTGCCCTGAGTCCCCCGTAACTCATTTTAGTCGATAACGGGGTCAACTTAAGTCCGGCATGACCCTCGGGGTCAATTTAAGTTAAGTTAAGTGTCTGCCTTAAAATTTTTAAATTTTCCTGTTTTTCGCAGGTTTGACTGACGTTGACCAGAAGTGGTTATTACACGAACAAATCTTTCCCGATCAGAGACTTTAGGCTTACACGTCAAGGAATAACATTCCGTTAAATGTCTAGGTGGACGACTCACTCCCTTCGATGTAATAACTGCATCTTTCCACAGCGACGGCACCGGTGTTTCAATCAAATAAGAACTTGGAACTTCCAAGTTAAGCTGAGGAGCAGAACCAGACTGGATTGGGCCTACAGCAAGCCCAGCCGCAGGCCCTTCCAAAGTTTGGATCTGAGATAGGGTTGTTAGTCCATCTAATCTAGAGTCTTGGGCCGGTTTGATCCCAAGCCCATCTGAATTAGTAACGAATCCAGACACAGAAATAGCTCCGCTAACGATGCGTTCGTCTTCAACACGCTTCCCCGTAAGTATTTGACCTCTATACATTTTATAAGGAACAATAACGAGGGTATAATGGCAATGTTCCTTATAAAATGTATAGAGGTCAAATAATTAAAGGAAAAACAATATTTTACCATCCAGTATATGACACTTGAGGTCATATGACAAACGAATGAAATATTTAATCCATTTTTACTAACAAACTCGCGTGACCAATATTTAAGTTAGTGCATTTGTCATTTTGAAACGTTCGATAGTATAGTGTTCATGACCAATACTTAAGAGTAAGTTTTGATATTTAACCCTTTATTTTTCAGCCACTAATCAACCTTAACCCTAATAATGGGGTGGGTAAAAAACTGATCGTCATCAAAAACCTTGTTAACTAAATTGATAAATATTCAAAAATGATGTCAACAGATAGAAATGAAGTACAAATTCATACAACTGAAAATTACAAAACATGCAGTTGCAAAAACAGACATACAAAACATACATTAAGATTAATTTACACATACAAATGCAGTTGCAAACACATACATTAATGCATGGTTTAGAGATTGTGTTTTTTCTTGTACATGTTTTTTCTTGCTTCAAAACATATTCAATATGCTACTTGATAGATAGGTCTTGGAAAAAGAAAAATATTGGCGCAAGAAAAAATTAAATTAGATTTGAAACGAAGCGGGAAAGATCAAAATAAGAAACTTGGTGAAAAAAAACAAACGAAATCGCAGCCCTATAGCATTCTGCGATTCCAAGATTGGGAGTAATTCGTATTTCGTATCTAAGGAGGAGTTCGTACCTGAAAGTCTCCCTATATATATATTTTTTCAGTATTTATAGAATATATATTTTAAATAAAGTTGTAATGAAGTTTTTATAAGATTTTTCATAATTTTCTTTTTCTATTTATTAGCTTTCATAATTTTAATTGTATATTTAAAATGAATTTTTAATCATTTTTCATCAAAAAATATTTTATATTTATTATTTCTATTAATTTTGAATTATTTTTTTAAAAATAAAGAACATATCGATGAATTAATCTAAAACTAATATTATATTAAACTAAAACTAAAACCAAAAATTAAAATGAAAATAAAAATAAAATGTTTTGGAATGTTCGTGCTTTGTCTAAATTTGCAAGTCTACGAAGGCGAGGGTGAGCAACTCTACAACAATGACCTTTTGAGGTGTGGATCTCGGCTGTAAAGGAAACCAATCGCAGTAGAGGATGGGTAAAGGGCTTTGTTAGCGCGAATAAGAAAAGAACGATAGGTTTTGAGCTTCGTCGTCACAAATCTTAACCCAAGATCTTCAATAGATCTACTCCATGTTGAACCGGAGAAGAAAATAGGAGATGTCTGTCTTTGAAATCCAACACGATAATTGACGACAAAAAGAGGGCGAGGGAGGCAAGTCGGTAGAGCTTGTATAACCCTACAAAACCCTGTAGCCCTTGCCTGAGTTCAGAGCTCAGATCTGGGTCGTACAAACCATATTACGCCGTGCATAGAGAGAGAGAGAGATGAGGACGGACACAACCCGTGGTAGTGATGGTATATTTTTGAAGACATGTCAATGATATGATCTTCGACATTCCTTTATCGTCTCCACCCATGCCTACTCCACTTCGATCCAACTCCGCTCAGCTATCCCGAATCGCTAGTCGTCGATGGTTAAAACAGTGTGATGACCGGAGCTCGATGCCCCATTATAACGAATATTCAACGCCACCTAGAAATCAAGGACACACTTAACCAAAATAGACGACCCTTTAGAGAGATACAGAGTCAAGGGCGTCAAGACGTCGTGGATCTTGGCTGGAAAGGTAACTACAAGGTTAACAACATTTGGTTGCAACGGCGAAGAAGGAGGTTGATGAACTGATGAAGTAGATGTGGAGCTCCAGATCTACCCAGGAAATGATGTGAGATGCGTTAGATGCGTGAATAGATTGGGTAGACAGATACTTTAATTTTTTTTAGTATTATAATTATTTATTAAATTTTACTGATTATGAAACAATGGTAAATGGTCATTTCCCTATACATTTCATAAGGTTAATATGAGCAAAGGAAAAATTGTCATTCCACTCTCATTTTTAGCATTATTTCAAAAAAAAAGGTTCATGGACAATTAATAGGGTAGCGTATTGGACATTTTGAAACATATGGGACCCTAAGGCACGTGAACAAAACAAAAGGGCACCAAAAGATGTTTAACCCTAAAAAAAATTCATTTGTCAAAGTTATTTTTTTCCAAAAAAAATGGTGTAATACGAGGATTTAGTTGAGTTATAATGAGCTTCGAATGTTATGCAGGATCCATTCTCCAGCATGAACCTCATTCCAACCTTCTCCGTCAGAAGAAAAGACACAAGAAAATGAAATTATCAATTATTTACACAAAAATTTATTAATGACATGATTTTGATAACATGTTATGACTAAATTTGCCTTTCATGTGTGATAGTGCACATATATAATAAAGTGCACTAATAATACAGTTGTGAGGGATAATCTATTCAGAACCACTCTTAACATAGGAACCGTGAGAACCAATCCTAGCCACACACACTTAAGATCCAACATTCATCATGATGTCACATCATCACCCCAATTCTATCCAAATTCACGTCACTTTCATCCATTCTCATACAAGCAAGGGCATAATTGTAATAGCATGGTGCCATGTGGACAAGTGTCCATTTTTTTAACCAATTCACTAATTTAATATTTCCCGATTCGTTTGAACTCCGATTAACTTCAAACTTGCGCCAATATTTTTATTTTTTCAAGGGCTTTAAATCAAGATCAGACATGAATATATTTTGAAGCACGAAAATAAAAATTTATATCAAAGTGATAAAAATAATGTTGAGCATTGATAAATCTTCACTAATAAATGTTTTATATCGGAGTACCAAACTAGTGCTAAATGTTGATAAAAAAACATGTAATAAGGTGATAAGAAACAAATAATGAGGTGAAAAAAACCATGTATAATTTTGATAATAAGTGTGAGACACTAGAGTTTAACGTTGATAAAAAAACTTGCGATGGGGTGATAAAACACACGTAATTCAATGATAAATCTAGTGTTTACTGTTGATAAAACTGGTGTTCATAAATAGCATGTGATGAGATGATAAAAATCATAATCAGTTTTGGAGAATAGGGTGATAAAACCAGTGTAAAGTGTTGATAAAACTAGTGTAAAGTGTTGATAAACCCAGAGCAAAGTGTTGATAAAAATTACCCAGATATAATTTCTTTAAAAACCACCCCCGAAATAAAAAAAATTCCGCGCTTCAAAAAAAACATGTGATGGGGGTGATAAAACACACGTATTTTGAAGGGAAAACTACCAATTCCTACCCCAAAACCATGCCCATTTAACTGATGTTTACCCTGAAGTTTAAAGGCAACTGATGCATACCCTTAAGTTTCGAAATGTAACTCAAAACCCCTACGTCAGCTAAAATGATGAAAATATCCTCAACTACACTTCAATAATTATGATAAAAAAATTATTTAAAAATTACTTTTGTTATATATATATATATTTACTTATTAAATGACTTCATTTTTATTTAAAAAATCACTTCATTTATATTTAAAAAAATTATTTAAAAACATCACTGAGGGTATTTTCATCATTTTAGCTGACAAAAGGGGTTTTTAGTTACAAGTCGTAACTTCAGGGTATTCATCAGTTAACTTTAAACTTCACGGTAAACATCAGTTAAATGGGCATGGTTTTGGGTTTATTGTTTAGTGTTGATAAAATTAGTGTTCATAAAAAGCACGCGATGAGGTGATAAAATCATGATCAGTTTTGGAAAATGAGGTGATAAAACCAGTGTAAAGTGTTGATAAAACCAGTGTAAAGTGTTGATAAAAATTGCCCAGATATAATTTCTTTAAAAACTAGCCCCGAAATAATAAAAAATTGTGCTTTAAAATATATTTATGACTGATCTTTGATAGGAAGCCCTTAAAAAACAAAACTAATGGCGCAAGTTTGAAGTCAATCAAAGTTGAAACTAAGTGGGAAAAATTAAATTAGTGAATTGGATAAATAAGGTAATATGATAGTTTTACTAAAAAGCTCTTACCATTTACTAAAAAGTGTTGTTTTTTTGCAGTCAACTATTCAATTGCATCTCATCCCTCCATTCTTAAAATGGATGACTTAGATTGGTTCTCGCGGTTCCTACGTTAAAACATGGTTCTCACCATATTTCTCCTCATACAGTTGTAATGTAGATAAATAAATTAACATAAGTGGTTAAGTTAATTAGTTTTGTATTGATCAATCTTAGTCCATCCCTTGTACTAAATTGTTGTGCCCAAATATGTTGAGAACCAGTCTTAAATAATCATGAGAACAAGTCTAAGTCATACACACTTAAGATCCAACATTCACCATGATGTCACATCATTTTCCAAAAATGTAAAAAAACAACGCACTCCTCATCTTCACTCACGTAAGAAAAGGTATAATTGTAACTCACACATGAATAAAACACATATACATGCTTTGTTTTCACCTTCAATCGTACATTACATGTTCTGCAAAATCAAGAATTTCTATCAACGAATCAAACTTCAAAACGGGTGAAAACAAATCCTATTTCCTTGCTTCGGTCATCATAGAATCAATTCAACGATCAAATATCAAAATATATGTTATTCCACAATTTAAAAACCATGCCATGTTTTAGGTTTATCAATTGTTCATCGAGATTTCAGGTTGTTTCCTCAACGAATCAAGCTCCAAACAAGGAAAGAAACTCCTCTTTCCTTGCTATGATCATCATATAATAATTTCGATGATCAAAGATCAAACTCTGAAATTCATACTATGTTTTAGGCTTTCTGTATTGTTCATTGCAGAGTTGGCTAGTTGATAAAAGTAGTATTCTGGGCTGATAAAAGTAATGTTACGCGTTGATAATTTATCTGCGTATATGTGATATTAGTTAGTTCTTTTTTGTAGGGTTTGAAGAACACATAACATAATTTGAGATAATAAAAACATGGTTTAATAGTGATAAAAAAATGTATTCCAAATAGATAAAAATGTATGGCAGATTTGATTATATTTACTAACCTATAAGGTGATAAAAACATGTGATAAAGTAATAAAACAGTACGGTGATAAAAACAATTGGAGAAGTACTGAGGTGATAAAAAACATGTACAAGGGTGATAAAACACATGTACTGAGGTGATAAAAAACATTTAATAAGGTGAGAAAAAATAATCATGTGATGAAGTGATGCAACATTATAGTCGTTCTCTCTAGTTCCAGTATAGAGCCAGAGGTTTCAGTAATAGGAGTAGAGGTTTACGGCGTGAGACAGATGATGCATGGAAGCTTAAGGTTGTTGCGATTGACAAGTCGTCTTTCCTTGTCCAAGATCAACGTGATATGGCCTTTGGGTTCGATGGTTCAACCTCGTCCAAAGGAAAGGGCAGTTGTTTGCAGCCGAAGGTTAATCTGAATCCTATTAGAAACTGATCTACTAGTGTATAATAGAATTAATAGCAAAGAGGGCATAGTTGAACACGCCTCACGCGCCCCCTTCATCCGTTTTTAGGGTTGGCCGTACTCCTCGCCCGTTTGTTCAATTCTCCGGCAAAGCTATCTAATTTCCACAGCGTTAACGTCTTATGCTCTTGAATCATTCTCTTATGTGGATTCATAGTGCGAGACTGAAGGTCGACATGTTGAGGGACGCGAGAAAAGGGAAGGCGCCAGCTCGATCTGATGTGGTGAAGCAGAACTTGAGACTGAAATCTGTGGTAGTCGTCCCCAGCGGAAACTCTCACGATCTAAACCAGGTATCATCTTCTAAGGAGGGCGAATCTTCATCTAAAACGCCCTTGGTTCAGAGGGGACGCGTTTCATCTTTGGTTCAACGTTTGGAAGGCTCTTCTCTTCCACCAAAAACTCAGAACCCAGTGGAGGTTCAGGCTCCTGTTGTTCCTCCTCTGACCACCATTAAACTATTCATCTGTAACTTGCCTCCGGAAAGTGACGGTGCGTGTTTGAAGCATATGTTGGGAACAAAGGGTATATCTTCAAGCTATGTCTGCAAGCGATCCAACCATACGGGGGAAATGTTTTGGCTTTGTTCAAATTACTTCTGACAGAGCAAAGGAAGTCATTGCAGCTACAAATGGTTCAATTCCTGATGGATGCAAACTACTGGTAGCTTTGGCTTTTGATTGTCCTGTTTCACACAATGTTAGTCGGAATAAGCCAATTCCTCGTCAACATTGGGTTCCAAAAGCTCAAAAGAATGCAGAGAGTGTAGCACAAGGAACTATGATCGAAGGGTCTCAGCATATGGCTCGAGCAGGTATTCTCGTTCTGGCACACAATAACTGGTCTACCTCTCATTATACTTCTCTGCTGATCCTCATGGGTTTAGAGGATGTCGTTCTACGCTCCTTTAGCAACAGAGTTTTTTTACTCACAGTCATCAATCCTACTCTAAGAGATGAACTAGAGAGTGATAACTGGAAGAAATTGAAACCATGGTTTGAGGTTATAAGTAATTCAGGGGCTTTAGTTACGATGGGAGGTTTTATACAATGGGTTTTGGTGGAAGGCATACCTTTTCAAGGACGAACAGAAGCTTCTGTTATTTCGGTTGGCAAGAAATTGGGATCAGTTTTGCATCATCTTGTTGACACATCTCCTGAGTTTGTTGCGTTTGATAAGTCATTTTTATTGATCCACAGCAACTCAAAAATCTCCTCCCTAGTCTTGGATTTTCAGTTAGGGAAGTCTATATTCCCTGTTGGCATCACTGGTATTGATCCGAGGGAAGTACTGGATTCGATCGTTCCGAGCATCTCATTACCGGATTCTTCCTCCTCAGATAAGGAATGGGAATGCAATTACGACTCTGCTGATCCTACTGATATTTCTCCAACCAAGGTTTCCAATTCCATCTCAAACTCTTCTAATTCAATTATGAATAATGACATTAAAGGGCTTGTTTCTTCTACGCTTCCAACTGATCCGCATGAGCCCAAATCCCAGGCAGTTTTGAAATTTTTTGCCGTAGATAAAAAAGTTGCGCATGTTTCTTCTCCAATGTCCCGATCCTCTTCAAAACGTATGCAACAAGTGATACATGCCGTCTCTTATCAGGCTCTAGTTTTGTCACATCTCAGTCCTCGAAGCATAGAACGCCAAGCTCGACAGGGAGATTGGGATTATGTTAAACAAGTTGGTTAAAGGCTTTAAAAGCTGATGTCTCTGTTTTAGAACAATTCAACAACCTTGATTTAGAGATACCGGAAAGACTTGATCTGGAAGCAGATGAAGACGATTTATTTGAGGATGAATATGATGACGAGGATTTGGAGGCCTTGAGCTCCAATCCTCGTGCTCTAACCTTGAATTGAAGTGATGAAGTTCCTCTCATGGAATGTGAGAGGAACTAACTCCGTCCAGAAGAGGCGGAGCATTAGCAACACAATTAGGGTTGAGCATCCTGACTTTGTGCTGTTGCAAGAAACAAAGGTTGAATTATTTTCTCCTGCTTACCTGCGTAGTTGTGGTTTTGTTGGAAATTTGGATCACGCTTTTTCTCCTGCTGAAGGGGCTTCAGGGGGCTTATTATCAGTGTGGAAACCTTCTATTTTTCACTGTGTGGAAAGCATCCTTTTGAAACATGCCTTAATCTGGATAGGGTCGTGGGGTGAAGCTTAGACCCCTTTTGTATTGATCAATGTTTATGCACCAACCAATGAAGCTGGTAGGGCTGCTCTGTGGGATGAGATCAGCTCATATAGTTCGTGTTTTACTGATGTTATGTGTGTAGGTGGTGATTTTAATTCCGTTCTGGTGGCAGAGGAACGTAGGAACAATGACTTTTCAGAGCAAGACAATAGTGGTTTCCTGAATTTCATATTAGCTCTTGGTCTTACTAACTTGAGACTGGAAGGTGGGAAATTCACGTGGTATGGACCGGGTTCTAAAGCCACCCATTTGGATCTGTTTCTGGTACCTCCAGATTTCTTATTAGCCTTTGAAAGAATCACTCAAAGAGGTTTGGAAAGGGGCTTATCCAATCACCGTCCTATTTTACTTGAATCCAAGGTTGTGATCTGGGGCCCTAAACCTTTTAATTTCATTAACCTGTGGTTGGATTCAAAGAATTTTGCTGAGTTAATCCGCGAGTTATGGAGCTCTTATTCATGCACTGGTTCCCCCGGTTATAAATTATGGTTCAAGCTGAAATGTCTTAGAGACGATCTTAGGGCATGTAACAGGGAGGTCTTTGGCAGGATTGATCATGCTGTAACATCTCTGACCAAGGAAATTGAGGCTCTTGATAGAATACTGGACACTCGAAATCTTACTTATTCAGAGAGTATTCAAAGATTCGTGTTAAAGGTGGAGCTTATTCAGAAACAGAAATTACTTGTCACACCCCGAATTCGGCAGGACCGAACCCGGAACGCGAACGGTGAAACAATAAAACAATTTTCAAACATTTTAATAAACCTCTTTAAAACAACACTTAAGTTAAACAAAAACGATAATTTTACACCGGAAAAAACGTTCAAAACTATGTACAAACGAGATACAAGGTACGTCACTAACTACACAGAGACCCGGACTTCCGCTCCCAGCTCTTCAAGCTTCGAGGGCTCTCCTAGTCCGTCTCACGACCAGTACCTGCAGGAAAAGTAGCAGGGGGTGAGCATTTCGCTCACCGCCACGGATACCGGGTTGACCACGGCATACCAGCAGAAATGCCGGGAACCCGACAATAACAACCCCGGGGACTACTACCCCAAAAACACAATTTAGACTGATGGTCACGCAATACAATTGTTCAACTTTCCCAACCATCTCAAACCCCGGACACGTAATGTAGACCCGTCCCAACAGTTACGACCTCAATCAAAAACGCAAATAATAACCACGCAACACCCAAGATCACAAAGGACCGCACACAACAATCAAGATCACAAAGGATCGCACACCAGCCACTCAGTTGCCGGTTGCTAACCGGCTGGGCTTGAGCCTGCCCCGCGCAACTTTCCCCGACACGCAGTTGGGCCAGGCGGTCGACCTGTTCGCGACATATACAACAATACTTTTCCGATAGCTAGTCGGAAGGGGAGCCACCCTTCATCGCATAAAACTGCACACTTTACCGATGGTTAGTCGGAAGGCTAGCAAACATTTACACGCGCGACCCCGTGGCACCCCTTTGTTGTCAGGCGGGCCCCAACCTCCATGCAATCACAGTCATCACACAAGGTTCAACAAATACCGACAGTAATATAACGACTAACTACCCCTCAGTAAGTCAGTCAACAACCATACAGGTTTAACACCCCACAGGCACACATGGCCACCCACGAAACACAACCAGTAACATACGGGTTCAACACCCCAAAGGCACACATGGCCACCCACGAAACACCACCAATAACATACGGGTTCAACACCCCAAAGGCACACATAGGCACAATCATAAACACAATAAGTTACTTAACCTACGGGCACAACTAAATGCCCACATGCATTTCTACTAATAATTTTCCCTAATCAAGGCCGATATCCAGCTACTTTTCCCTACCTCGTAACGCTTTCCAAATATCCACGCTCAAGTTCCGGCGTGCTCGCAGTCACCGCTTAGCCTCCTCTTTCCACGGTCGGTGGAACGATCTAACAAGATCACAAATTAAAACACTTTTTAAGTTCGCAGGCAAAGCTGAATTTTAATGAATTTGACGCCCAAACGCGATCCCGACAATGCCGATCACTCCCAAACTTCCCAATTACTCGACATTGTCAACAAAGGGCCCGGAAAAGCCCGATTCGCCCGGCTCGGCGAAACTGCCGGGATCGGAAAACCCCCTTCCGGGGCTCCAAAAATTCCCGTTTTCGTTTCTACGATCCTAAAATAATTCACGTGTTCCAACACAATCGGCGGAATCAATTTCTGATACCCGAGCGATTTAATTCCGCGTTTAAAGTTTCTAACCCAAATTTCCGAATTCTCACAAATTAATTCCATAATTCGTTCCGGGTGTGAATTATCGACTCGGGGATCATCCAAGACCACCCGAACACGAAAAACCTGAGGCCCGACCAAGTGGGCCCCACACGGCCTCAATGGAAAACGTTCCTTTTCGCCCCAAAACGTTCCTAACGAACTCCAATCCCTAACCCAACCTTAATCAACCCATTTACACTCAAACCCTAAAATTCAAACGTTTCAAAACGAGAAAAAGATGGGCTCTTACCGTAGGGAATGACGAGGGGAGCTCGATTATGCAAGAAAATGGACGATCCAACGATCGGATCGTCGATAATCTCCAAAAGTCCAACCCTTTCTTCTTCTTTCTCTCCTTCCCCTTCTCTCTCTTCTTTCTCTCTCCTCTTCCCTCTTCTTTTCTGATTTTCCGTGTATCTCTCTTCCCTTTCCTTTTTATTTTGTTTAAAAACTCAAACCCATCAAAATGACCAAACTAACCCTCACCTTTATCCCTTTAATCAAGGGTAGTCTTGTCCTTTCAACCTTCTTCCACCACATTTATGACATGCCATGTGGGTCACATGAGTTAGAAAAATATCTTTGTAGATACTTTTCAATCAGATTCACGAAATTTAGCCGTCTCAAGCCTTGTGCGGGCCCATTTTCCAAGAATTTACGAAACTTTGCGTTCTACAGGAAAACGGCCCAACTAAGACCGCTGTAACGACGGCTAAGCTTTTTGGATCCAAATCGGGCCTCGAACGGACCAAAACGTCGCTCGGTTGACTTTTTCGGTAAAAAGTCAACTTTTTTTTCAGATTGGTCAAAAAGTTGCCCTAAGTCACCTAGAACTCACTTTGGTCGATATCGGGGTCAACTTAAGTCCGATATGACCCTCGGGGTCAATTTTAGGTTCATTTAGGTGGATGCCCAAAAAATTTAAATTTTTCTGTTTTTCCGCCGATTTGACCAGCGTTGACCGGGAGCGGTTCTTACAATCTACCCCCTTAAAGGAATTTCGTCCGCGAAATTTAAAACAGACGTACCTCAGGAGTCGAACAGATCGGGGTACTTCGCGCGAACCTCGTCCTCGCGCTCCCAAGTCGACACAGCCCTGTGGTGTCGCCACTGCACCCGTACTAGGCGGATAACCTTGCCACACAGGACCTGCTCCCGTGTGTCCAAGATTCGAACCGGCTGCTCCTCATAAGAGACATCGTCAGTCACCTCGATATTTTCCCACTCAATGACGTGGGAGGGGTCCGTATTGTACCTCCGCAACTGGGACACGTGGAAGACGTTATGCACATTCCCAAGTTGCGGTGGTAATGTTAGACGGTATGCCACTGCTCCTACTCTGCTCAAGACCTCAAAAGGGCCGATATACCGCGGGGCTAACTTGCCTCCTCCGCGGCTGAATCGTACCAGCCCCTTCCTCGGACTCACCTTCAGGAACACGTGGTCACCGACTGTGAACTCAAGAGGTCGGCGTCGTCTGTCAGCGTAGCTCTTCTGCCGACTCTGTGCGGTCTTCAACCGCTCGCGTATCAGTGCGACCTTCTCTGTCGTCTCTCGAACAAGCTCTGGCCCCAGCACGCTCTTGTCTCCAACCTCTGCCCAGCATACTGGCGATCGACACGGCCTACCATACAACGCTTTAAACAGTGTCATCCTAATACTGGCCTGGAAGCTGTTGTTGTAGGCAAACTCGGCTAACGGTAGGTGGTTTTCCCACGACCCCCTAAAGTCTAGTACATATGCCCGCAGCATGTCCTCCAAAATCTGAATCGTGCGCTCGGACTGGCCGTCTGTCTGGGGGTGGTGTGCTGTACTGAGCAGAATCTCGGTCCCCAACGCGGTCTGCAGACTCGGCCAAAATCTGGACGTGAAACGAGGATCCCTGTCATACACTATCGACACAGGGACTCCATGGAGACGTACTATCTCCTGAATGTACAGGCGGCTCAACTTGTCAACCGGATCAGTCATCCTCATGGCTAGGAAATGGGCCGACTTGGTCAACCGGTCGACTACCACCCATACCACATCGTGTCCCCTTGGCGATCTCGGCAACCCACTCACGAAGTCCATTGTGACGTGCTCCCACTTCCACTGGGCAATCGGTAGTGGCTGCAATAATCCGGTGGGACGCTGATGTTCGGCTTTCACCTGTTGACAGGTGAGACATCTCGATACAAATTCTGCGACCGCTCTCCGCATCCCGCTCCACCAGAAGTGCCGCCTGATGTCGCGGTATATCTTGGTGCTACCCGGGTGCACTGTAAGACGCGAATGATGTGACTCTCGCAATACGTCGTCTCTACAGTTGCGTGGCACGAATAACCCTCCTCGATACCATAACCCCCAATCAGCACAGAGTTCCCAGCCTTCCGCATCGACACCGCTGACGACCCTCTCTCGGATCTCTGACGTCTCGACATCCTCCGACTGCGCCTCCATCACTCAGGCAAGTAGTGAGGGCTGAGCCACCAATGAGCACATGGCCACGCCACTAGTAACCTCCTCTAGCTCAAGCCCGAATGTGCCCAGTTCCCCCATCATGTCCCATTCTTGGACTGATATGCTAGCAAGGCCCGGAACCTACTTCCTGCTAAGTGCGTCGGCGACCACATTCGCCTTACCCAGATGGTAGAGTAGCTCAAAGTCGTACTCCTCAAGTAGCTCCATCCATCGCCGCTGGCGCATGTTCAGGTCTCGTTGGGAAAAGATGTACTTGAGGCTCTTGTGATCCGAGAACACCTGAAATCGCTCACCATACAGATAATACCGCCAGCCCTTCAACGCGAACACGACTGCTACTAATTCCAAGTCATGGGTAGGATAGTTGCGCTCGTGTGTCTTCAACTGCCTGGAGCCATAAGCAACAACTCTACCCAACTGCATCAGTACACAGCCCGGTCCTTCCCCAGACGCGTCACAATAGACCTCATACCCGACCCCACGCTCTGGCACTATCAATACTAGAGCGGTAGTCAGACGAGCCTTCAGCTCCGTGAACGCACGTTCACTATCATCTGTCCACACAAACCCGACTACCTTGCGCGTCAAAAGAGTCCTAGGCGCGGCTAGACGCGCAAAGTCCTGGACGAATCGCCGATAATATCCTACCAGCCCCAAGAAGTTGTGGATCTCGAAGACGCTCGTGGGCCGCACCCACTTTGAAACTGCATCGATCTTCGCGCGGATCGACCAGTATACCGTCACGGGATACAATGTGACCGAGGAATTTCACCTCAGTGAGCCAAAACTCGCACTTCTCCAGGTTGGCGTATAGCTGATGTATGCGCAGCAGGGTCAGAACAGCCCTCAGATGCTCCTCATGTGCCGCCTCGTTATGCGAGTAGATCAAGATGTCGTATACAACACAACCACAGATTGATCTAAGAACGGCTGGAATATACTGTTCATCAGATTCATGAACGTTGCAGGTGCGTTCGTCAGTCCAAATGGCATCACCAAGAACTCGTAATGCCCATAGCGTGTCCGAAATGCCGTCTTTGCAACGTCCTCCTCCCGGACTCGCAACTGGTAATATCCGGATCGCAGATCGATCTTCGAGAAGCATGTCGACCCTCTCAATTGGTCGAACAAGTCATCAATTCTCGGCATCGGGTATCGGTTCTTCACTGTAACCCGGTTCAGCTTCCAGTAGTCTATACACATCTGAAGCTCTCCACTCTTCTTCTTCACGAAGAGTGCTGGCGCTCCCCACGGCAATGTACTCGGCTGGATAAACCCCTTCTCCCGAAGCTCCTCGAGCTGACGCTTCAGCTCGGTCAACTCTGCTAGCGCGAACCTGTAAGGTGCCATCGATATAGGTGTCGTTCCCGGCCTCAGGTCTATTCCGAACTCCACCTCACGAACTGGTGGCAATCCACTCAACTCCTCCGGAAGGACCTCGGGACACTCGCACACCACTCGTGGTAACTCGCGGCTCTGCTCGGCCGATACTTCCTCCACTGCGGACAATGCCGACAGGAGAACTCCACTCCTACTGCCCAGAATACACGAAACTTTCGCGTTGGCTGTTGACACCGTCACTCGTCGCCTGTAACAGTCGATATTGGCTCGGTACTTCGCAAGCCAATCCATTCCCAGGATCATGTCAAAGGCTGTCATTTCGTAAGTATCCTTCCCACGGATACACGCACAAGCTCAGTCCCTGCCGACCCTCACGGACCCTCGCAGTCTCTCTAAGACCTCGCTCCACTACCGCCGTCGTGCCCACCAACTCCGACATACCCGAATCCTCGGGGTGAGGACTCGATCCAGCATCAGGGCTCTTGAGCCCTCTCTCGAACCTGCTGTATCAGTTTGCTTCTCTAACTTCGCAGGCACGACAGACCCTAGTCAATACCACATCACCCCCAACCGGCGTGTCCAGACGCAGGGGTGGACTCAACAGCTCTAAACTCAGCCCCAACATCTCAGCACAACTCGACGAAGCAAACGAGTGTGACGCCCCGGTATCCAATAAAAATGACGCCCAAATCAGAGACCGAACAACTACTCCATTAGTCACACCGATAAGGTATATAGCACAACCCTCACACGATCCTATATGCATTTACTTATAACTTTCCGCAACCAAACCAGTATTCGCTACTCGTCCCGTGCAGGAAAAGTAGTAAAGGGGATGAGCGTTCTGCTCACCTCCACGGACACCCGTTCGATTATGGCATACTAGTAAAGCACTAACGACTTACCAATCTAACCAGGGCAAACCACTACCTCAAAACCTGATACCAAAACGTCACACTGCTCACGCTATCAATACCTCAAATACTCTCTCACGTAAGGGAAACCTCGAAACGGAGATTATGTTCTCAACTAAGTAAAACACTATTGCTCACAACATCAAGACCCCAATTACCCGATCACACATGGGAAACCTCAAACAACCCACTCACGTGAGGGAAACCTCAAACCACCCGCTCACGCGAGGGAAACGTCAAACACCCGCTCACGTGAGGGAAAACCTCAAACAACCCGCTCACGCGAGGGAAACCTCAAACACCCGTTCACGTAGGGGAAACCTAGTTCGTATGGCGCCGTAGCGCATCAACCCTAACCCCTCTCTGTGGTGAGACCCTCACACCGAGGCGTTGTATCACCACCGTAGGTTATTGACGAGTCCCGAACCCACGATCTCACCCTTTAACACGGAACTTACGAACTATACAAACCAACACAATCACAATGCACGCAAGAGTATCTTAATCTTCTCACACGACCCGCACCCTTGTGCGCCACACACGTTCGATCATAAACTTACCAAACACACGCACAACAAACGCACACAAATTCACGTCACCCAAACTCAATCACAAGCCCACAAGGCCAACCAATTGTAAAACACATGCCCACAAGGCCAACCAATTTTAAAACACACACCCACAAGGCCAACCAATTTTAAAACAAACGCCCATAGGGCCTATTAGTTTAAAAAATTTCTCCTTTTCATCGTACAACTCATTTTTGACATCACGTAGTTACAACCCAGTCTAGGCGTCCCCGAACTACATCGTACCCACTTGATATCAGCACCGTCGCGTTCGACTACAGGGGCGCCCCTGAGTCGAGTCGCGACAGCTTAAAAACGTTTCACGCAGCAGCACACAATCATTATGCCAGTATCAGCAATATTGCACATTCACACAACAGCAACCCGAAACGCGAACGGTGAAACAATAAAACAATTTTCAAACATTTTAATAAACCTCTTTAAAACAACACTTAAGTTAAACAAAAACGATAATTTTACACCAGAAAAAACGTTCAAAACGATGTACAAACGAGATACAAGGTACGTCACTAACTACCCAGAGACCCCGACTTCCGCTCCTAGCTCTTCAAGCTTCGAGGGCTCTCCTAGTCCGTCTCACGACCAGTACCTGCAGGAAAAGTAGCAGGGGGTGAGCATTTCGCTCACCGCCACGGATACCGGGTTGACCACGGCATACCAGCAGAAATGCCCGAACCCGACAATAACAACCCCGGGGACTACTACCCCAAAATCACAATTTAGACTGACGGTCACGCAATCCAACTTTTTAACTTTCCCAACCATCTCAAACCCCGGACACGTAATGTAGACCCGTCCCAGCAGTTACGACCTCAATCAAAAACGCAAATAATAACCACGCAACACCCAAGATCACAAAGGATCGCACACCAGTCACTCAGTTTCGGTTGCTAACCGGTTGGGCTTGAGCCTGCCCCACGCAACTTTCCCCGACACGCAGTCGGGCCATGCGGTCGACCTGTTCGCGACATATACAACAATACTTTTCCGATAGCTAGTCGGAAGGGGAGCCGCCCTTCATCGCATAAAACTGCACACTTTACCGATGGTTAGTCGGAAGGCTAGCCAACCCTTACGTGTGCGACCCCGTGGCACCCCTTTGTTGTCAGGCGGGCCCCAACCTCCATGCAATCACAGTCATCACACAAGGTTCAACAAATTGCGACAATAATATGACGACTAACTACCCCTCAGCAAGTCAGTCAACAACCATACAGGTTTAACACCCCACAGGCACACATGGCCACCCACAAAACACAACCAGTAACATACTGGTTCAACACCCCAAAGGCACACATGGCCACCCACGAAACACCACCAAAAACACATACGGGTTCAACACCCCAAAGGCACACATAGGCACAATCATAAACACAACAAGTTACTTAACCTAAGGGCACAACTAAATGCCCACATGCATTTCTATTGTTCGATAAATTCACTTATCCTACGACACCATCAAGTGTCACATGCATTTCTACTAATAATTTTCCCTAATCAAGGCCGATATCCGGCTACTTTTCCCTACCTCATAACGATTTCCAAATATCCACGCTCAAGCTCCAGCGTGCTCGCAGTCACCGCTTAGCCTCCTCTTTCCGCGGTCGGCGGCACGATCTAACAAGATCACAAATTAAAACACTTTTTAAGTTCGCAGGCAAAGCTGAATTTTAATGAATTTGACGCCCAAACGCGACCCCGACAATGCCGATCACTCCCAAACTTCCCAATTACTCGACATTGTCAACAAAGGGCCCGGAAAAGCCCGATTCGCCCGGCTCGGCGAATCTGCCCGGGATCGGAAAACCCCCTTCCGGGGCTCCAAAAATTCCCGTTTTCGTTTCTACGATCCTAAAATAATTCACGTGTTCCAACGCAATCGGCGGAATCAATTTCTGATACCCGAGCGGGTTAATTCCGCGTTTAAAGTTTCTAACCCAAATTTCCGAATTCTCACAAATTAATTCCATAATTCGTTCCGGGTGTGAATTATCGACTCGGGGATCATCCAAGACCACCCGAACACGAAAAACCCAAGGCCCGGCCAAGTGGGCCCCACACGGCCTCAATGGAAAACGTTCCTTTTCGCCCCAAAACGTTCCTAACGAACTCCAATCCCTAACCCAACCTTAATCAACCCATTTACACTCAAACCCTAAAATTCAAACGTTCCAAAACGAGAAAAAGACGGGTTCTTACCATAGGGAATGACGAGGGGAGCTCCATTATGCAAGAAAATGGACGATCCAACGGTCGGATTGTCGATAATCTCCAAAAGTCCAACCCTTTCTTCTTCTTTCTCTCCTTCCCCTTCTCTCTCTTCTTTCTCTCTCCTCTTCCCTCTCCTTTTTTATTTGCCGTGTATCTCTCTTCCCTTTCCTTTTTATTTTGTTTAAAAACTCAAACCCATCAAAATGACCAAACTAACCCCACCTTTATCCCTTTAATAAAGGGTAGTCTTGTCCTTTCAACCTTCTTCCACCACATTTATGACATGTGTCATGTGGGTCCCATGAGCTAGAAAAATATCTTTGTAGATATTTTTCAATCAGATTCGCGAAATTTGGCCGTCTCGGGCCCCGTGCGGGCCTATTTTCCAAGAATTTACGAAATTTTGCGTTTTACAGGAAAACGGCCCAACTAAGACCGCTGTAACGACGGCTAAGCTTTTTGGATCCAAATCGGGCCTCGAACGGACCAAAACGTCGCTCGGTTGACTTTTTCGGTAAAAAGTCAACTTTTCCCAAATTGGTCAAAAAGTTGCCCTAAGTCACCCAGAACTCCCTTTGGTTGATATCGGGGTCAACTTAATTCCGATATGACCCTCTGGGTCAATTTTAGGTTCATTTAGGTGGATGCCCAAAAAATTTAAATTTTTCTGTTTTTCCGCCGATTTGACCGGCGTTGACCGGGAGCGGTTCTTACATTACTAGCCCGTCTATGGTGTCAGAAGTCTCGGCAAAGATGGTTTAAAGAATGTGATTTATGTTCTAAATTTTTTATGAGACTTGCAACTTTCAGGGGATTGTGCAATAGAATCTCTATCATTAGAGATGGCTCGATGCTTTTAACAGAACCAAAGGATATCAAAGACCATGCTGCTTCTCATTTTAAAGAAAGGTTCTCCAAGCCTCCTCAACCTCTTTTGGCTCTTCCTGCACTGCCTTTTTCTAGATTATCGGTTGCTCAGAACTCTTATTTGGAGGTTGTGTTTTCTGAGGAAGAGATATACCAGGAAGTACTTGATTGTGGAAGTGAAAAGTCACCCGGGCCGGACGGTTTCACGCTGAAATTTTTTAAGGTCTGTTGGGAGATTGTAGGGGCGGACGTGTTAAGTTTTATACAAACTTTTCATACTACAGGAACAATAGGAAAGGGTCTCAATGCTACCTTTTTTACTCTGATTCCTAAGGTTCAAAATCCTGTGACCATGTCTCAGTTGAGACCTATCAGCTTAATTTCAGCGCCCTATAAGAACCCTGCAAAAGTGTTAGCAAATCGTTTGAAAACTGTTCTCCCTGATCTTATAAATGATGTTCAGAGTGGTTTTGTAGCAGGACGCCAATTGGTGGATGGCGTTCTCATAGCCTCAGAGGTGATTCAAATGGTTAAACAGAATAAATATGAGGTGTTACTTCTTCAGTTAGATTTCGAAAAGGCTTATGACAAGCTGAGGTGGGACTACATTGATGATGTTTTGCATTCTATGGGTTTTGGAGACCGTTGGAGAAGTTGTCTATCGAAATGTTTCCAGGCCACTATGTCGCTCCCTATTAATGGATCTCCGAGTTCTGATTTCTCTATTTCTAATGGGTTGCGCCAAGGGTGCCCACTTTCTCCCTTTGTATTCTTACTGGCAGCAGAAGGTTTACATCAGATTCTCAATCAAAGAATTATGGCAGGTGATTTCGATGGTGTTAGGGTGGGTCGAGAGAGTTTCCTAATCTCTCATATGCAGTTTGCAGACGACACACTGTTATTCGTGTCAGGTACCGAAGCACACTTACGTACTTTAAAGACTACTTTGGACATGTTTCAGCTTATTTCAGGGCTCAAGATCAATTATCATAAGTCCAAAGCTATTCTTCTCAATGCGTTCTCTTTATCAGAGGACACCATACAACAGATTTTTCTCTGTGAAGTAGTACAGTCACGTGTCAGGTACTTGGGCTTTCAATTGGGAGCTGATCCGAGAAAAATTAAATCTTCTTTGGCGTTATAAAAAATGAAGCTGCTTAATATGGCCGTCCGGTTTGTGTTAATTAAGAATACTCTCTCTGATCTCCCGGTATTTTATATGACTCTATTTAAAGCTCATAAGGTTGTTCTTTTGGAGTTAGAGGCGTGGAAAAGACTGTTTCTGTGGAAAGGTAATGTTGCTCGGCGGGTTCTCAATAGGGTGGCATGGTCCTCGGTTTGCAGACCTTGATCTTATGGTGGCTTAGGTCTCAGACGTCTGGAACAAGTGAATGATAGTCTCCTTGCCAAATGGTTTTGGCGTTTTGCAAATGAGCAGGATTCTTTTTGGAAAAGATTCATATGTGAGCGTTATGGTTGGAACGTTACTGATTGGGATTTAACAGCTGTGGACAAACCCAACTCGTCCTCTGTTTTCTCCCATATTGTGAACTTGGCATCTAACCCGTCTTTTTCCTGCTTATTTGGTAATCAGAGCTTGCATTGGAAGGTTGGCAATGGAAATAGAGTTTGTTTTTAGGAAGATGTATGGCTCTATGATCAATCTCTAAAAGATCAATTCCTGAGACTCTATTCCATAACAACTTCCAAGAAATAATTGATTAGTGAGATTTGTGCTCAAGGCATGTGGACCTTGCTTTTTCGTCGAGACTGTTTTGTTTGGGAGGATAGAGAGGCTCGGTTTCTACTCCAGCTCTTGAGTGGTGGTCCCATTCGTGAAGAGATGGCCGATTCTCTGGCCTGGTCAAAGGCTTCTCATTTCACCACTAGCACTGTTTATTCTCTTTTGGAAGCACTGAGTCACCCTGCATCACCTTGGACCGGTTTTCTGTGGATCAAGGGCTGGCCTCCTAAATATGATATGCTAGTTTGGTTGATTGTTAATCAGCCGATCCCGTCTATGGTTTTTTTAGAAGGTCGTGGTTGTCGTATATCCCTTTCGGAAATGCTATGTAAGTCCTGCAAAATTGTTTTTGAAGATTCGGATCACATCTTTCTTCACTGCGATTTTGCATGGACGTTCTGGACAAAAGTTTACAGGTGGTGGGGAGTTGTGTATGTTCAACCTGCAAATACTACTTTGGCCTTATATAGCTGGGAGGGCTTATGACCTAGGAGACTTTGGCTTAAATGGCTTCATGTTGCTTGTACTGCCTTATGAGTTTTATGGTTGAGGAGAAATGCAGTGGTGTACTATAATGTTATTGACATTGTTGAAGCATCCTTTTTGAAGCTGCAGCACTATCCTTCAGTCTTCTTCGGTCAGCAGGTTTATTACTTTCGGAGACAACCTTTGTGGTTTGGCAAAGAAGCTCGAGATCTTGCTTGGTTTAATCATTGGCTTCGGTGATTTTACAGGCTTATAGCCTATTGGTAGTTCGTGTTTTCAGATTTCTTAGTCTGTTTTATGTCTTTTATCATGTTTTGTTTTCTCAGAACGGGTCACTTTGGCAACGTTTCTGCTTTTCATTGTACCGCTCTTCAGTGTAATGAAATCTTTCAACTCGCTTATCAAAAAAAAGAAAGTAATCTACTGTAGAAGGAGTCATCTATCAATCAACTCGTTGTAACCTCACATGTCAATCAATTGAAGAAAGGTTACATAACTTATTTGGTTCTTATGGTGTAATTGATTTGTTTTAGTCCTGAATGACCAAATCGCCAAGGACGATATTTAAGATTCATTGGATTCAAGTCTACTGATGCAATGAATCCAAGAAGTGAGAGCTTGAACAATTTTAAAGTGAATGTTCATGTGCTATTGGTGGCTCTCTCTCAATCGAAAAAATCCAAACGAGTAGGTAGTGAAAAATCCAAACGAGATGGCATTGAAAATAGTTCACCCTATGTGGATTTGGTTGCCAAGAGTAGAGAGCTCAAAGGAATTGATCGATGGTGTCATCGATGAGTCGTGTGAGTAACAAATCTTGATGGGCGTGATAGATATTGCCTATTCTAGCTTATCTCTAACAGTAATATGCAAGGATATGGTTGCTAGTGGCTCTCTAGGTATGGACATCAAGAGGCTCGGGGGACAAGTTTATCTAATCACCTATAACGATCTTTGATTTTTTTTGATTCGTTACGCTCCTCAAATTAGAACTGGTTACCAGCTTGGTTCGTAATTGCTCGTATGAGTGGGCAGTTGGCCTTGCATGGAGGACATTATCTTTGTTTTGAGGTCTCGCGGATCCCTCCTCATGACTACAATTCAGGTTCGTTGAGTGCTCTATTTATAGAGGTAGGAGAGGTCATTTATTTCAATCCTATTATTTCATATGAGTTCCTCTCCAAGGTGCTCATTGTAGTGTTTTTCAGGATTGAGCCAATGTTTGTTTTGGTTAGAACGTAGAAGCTTAGGGAAAGTTTGTTTTCGACTTCCATATTTCTAGTTGCTACTTTCGTTAGCATCTCCGACGAGGGCATTTCGGTCAAGGTAAAACCACTCAGGTCATTGAGGGAGATAGATTTGTTTGGTTTAGATTCAAATTCTCCTTTTTGGGGTGTAATTTAAGTCTCCTACGGATCCTGTAGATTCAGTTGGTTTGTTCCCAACAAAAACATCCACAACTATAGGGTTGTTGGTTGATTTGGTCAAGTTGGATGACTTGAGTGAGAAGAAGTTAGCTATTATGGATCTTTCTCCAAGAGTTCTCGATAAGGTTGGCTTTCTTGTTGGGGACAAGCCTTTTCAAGACCATGTGTTGGCCGGTCTTGGTTAGGTAGCGTCTTTTGTTCCTGCGGCAGTACCAATTGGTTATCCATATGTTTTTGTCGGTGCTATTGTTTGTGGTGTGGAGGAACATGTTGGGGTCAAGAGTCATGTACAAATTGCACCATTTGAGCACGTAGTAACCCAAGTCAGGCTTGTGACAAGTGCTCATGATCTTTGTGGCGCGGTCTCTTTGCAGGAGCACGATTTTTAGTCGGTGGATAATTAGAATATTTAAAAGTGGAAAGCAGCGGTACTCAAGCCAAAGGCCTGAAGGGCAGACTGCCAAATAAATCTTCAGCGCTCCGTCAACGTTGCCTCATATAATTTATTAAGCTAGATCAAAAAAAGATTCTTAAGTCGGGAAAGGGAAATTATTAATCAATCTGATCAGTTGGAAAGCGTTTATTTCCATCGATTATGTATTTGATCAATTAATGTAGAGATCCCGGAAAAAACTTTAGATGACCTAAACCTGAACTCTAACGGCTTAGCTAGGCTAGTTGTGTTGTCACGCCCCAATTTCAGTAAACCAAACTCAGGACGCGAACATTTAAAACATTAAAACATTTGAAACCTGTTTTGAATAAACACTTGAAATTTTCATTTGATTAAACCAAAATAATATTTACAATTCAAAAACGTACCAACAATTGGACAAGTACAAGGTATCCGTCACTAGAATCAAAAGGTAAGACCCGGACTCCGCTCCTAGCTCCACAAGCTTCGAGAGCTCACCTAGTCCATCCTTCGATCAGTACCTGTAGGAAAAGCAGCTAGGGGTGAGCGTTCGCTCACCACCACGGATAACAGACTGACTACGGCATACTTAGCAGACAATGCCGGTAACACCAAAACCAAACCCAACACCGGGAACACCATCCCCAAACTCAAATGACTCAACTGACACACCACTTGTTACTTTCATCAACAGACTCAAGACTCGGACTCGTAATATAGACCCGACACAACGATCACGACCTCTTCCAAGGACTCAAAGACCACCACGCAACACCCAAGATCACAAAGGATCGCACACCAAACAAGATCATAAAGGATCGCATACCAGCTGCTCAGCAACCTCCCTCAATCACGCGAACACGGATCAGGCTAGCCAAAGAATGCTCACAACCTGCCGAGACTCGAACACGGATCAGGCTAGCCAAAGAATGCTCACAACCTGCCGAGACTCGAACTCGGATCAGGCCAGCCAAAGAATGCTCGCAACCTGCCGAAATCCACACCACTCCCCGACACGAAGTCGGGTTACTAACCTCGGGTAAACACAATCACAATCACAAGCAAAGTTCAACAAAGAGCAACAACACAGGTTCAACACTCCACAGGCACTCATGGCAACCCAAGACACCAACAGTAAAACACGGACTTAACAACCCCACGGGCACTCACAGCCTCCCAAGACACACCCACGGTAACTCACGGGCTCAACAACCCCACGGGCACTCATTGTTGGGTCTCGATGTCGTGCACATGTTAAACACAAAATGCAGCGGAAGATTAACCACGAATCAATCGAGATGAATCTACCAAATATGAAAAACAAGTCTGAAAATTCAGCAAAGGTTTGTGTACATCACCTTTGCAAGTGCCTCATCGGACCTGGGATGAACCTCCGATCGTGCTCTTGAAAGTGACTGGTCGGACAAAACTGTGCTGAAAATCAGCACCCTCTACTTGTCCGAAATTGGTTCAATAACACCAAACTTTGAATGGCTTGAGCCCCTTGGACGCCTACGTATCCTTAACGGAATCAAAGCCAACGTAGTTCTTGATTTTGTAAACTCAAGAACATGCAACAATGGAACTTGGAGCTTCTTGGAGGAGTTTGCAAAGATGAGAGAGATTCACAATTTGTGCTGAAATTTTCTTCTCTTATTTGCATGTTGTGTCCTGCCAAAACCCCTTGCATGTAGACTTAAGTGGAAGTGGTCATCTCACTTAATCTACATCAAGTTGCCAAGTTGCCATACTACTTTGCATGGTAGACTTAATAAACTAAGCTAGTTTATTAACTAGTGGAAAGTGGGTCCAACCCACTTAGTTTAACAAGACCACTTAGTCAACCTTTGACCTTTGGTTCTTGTTGGGCCTAGCCCATGTGGGCTGGTCATGGGCCTCTCCAAGAGAGCCCATACCGAGCCCACCATGCTAGCCCGTCCACTATGGCAATTCCCGACACGACTCCCTCCAAGCCAATCCACTGACGTTCTTATCGAGTTACAAACTTATGGTGTGACCCTTAGGTCTATGCATGTCGGTAAGATCAACGTAAAATCCCATTTTACTTGATCTTACTAATGTAGCGACTGACGAGACTCAGTATCGCCCGACCCTGCATAACGAATCGCCCCCTGTCGATTCTGACCTTTCAGCCGTCCTTGTCATTATCCCTTACCTCTGATATCCTGATTGAGATAAGGCATAGAGTCGTCATCCTTCTTATCCTCAATCACTGTTCCTTGATATGTGAGACGACTGACCCCTATGATATCCCATATCATGCGCATGGCCATGCTTTTCCCGTCACTCACTCTCGATCAAGCGGCCGTGAACTAGATATCTTTCCCATACCGTAGTATGATGGATACATCCCTTAGCCGCCTATCATGTCACTCATGCATTCATTCCCCAAGCCAATCATGGCCGTTATGGAAGCTCAGTCACGGTGCAACGTTGGGCTTTCAGGTCAAACTTGGTTGTTTACTGCATAGCAATCATGTAGACTCCTCGGTCTAAGGATACCTGACAAGCAACGACTCTGAACATGTTCATGACTCAATCTATGGAACATATTCAGGTCGGGTCGTCCAACATCATGTCCCACACATGATGTCTATGATCAGACTCCGGAAACCTTTCCTATGACCAATAGAACGTAAGCCATCAAGAGTCATCTTTCATACTAGTCGCTTCTAGCGAAGACTATTGACTAGAGACCTCGTCGAGTGTGATCCATCCTTATCTATGGTTCTATTCGCATAGTGGGCATAGATCGGAAACACATACGACATATTACTCCAACGTTTAAGTAATATCAAAAGCCGCTTTGTTATATTGCCAACGATGATATTTACATTTGGACATTTACGATTGGGCTACGGGCATAAATGCTAACTGTTAGTCTTAGTGCCCGTAGTTCAATCCTAAATGTCCAAATGTATATATCATCGTTAGCAATAAAATTAAAGCGGCTTTATATTACTTATGTGTTGGAGTAATATATCGATGTGTGCTCTGATCTATGCCCACCATGCGAATAGAACCATAGATCGAGATAGATCACACTCGATGGGTCCCTAGTCAACAAAGCTTCACTAGAAGCGACTAGTATGAAAGATGGCTCTTTATGGCTTACGTTCTGTTAGTCATTGGAATGAGATTCCGGAGTCTGATCATAGATATCATGTGGGACATGATATTGGACGACCCGCCCTGAATATGTGCCATAGATTAAGTCATGAACATATTCAGTGTTGTAGCTTGTCATGTATCCTTAGACCAAGGAGTCTTTGTGATCGCTATGTAGTCAACAACTGAGTTTGACCTGAGCCTAACGTTGTCCGTAACAGGGCTTCCATAACGGCCAGGATTGGCTTGGGGACGGGCTACATGAGTGACACGAAAGACGGCTAAGGGATTTATCCCTCATACTAAGGTATGGGAAAGATATCGGTTCTCGGCCACTTGATCGAGAGTGACTGGAAGAATAGCATGGCCATGCACATGATACTGGGTATCATATCTTCAGTCATCTCACATATCAAGGAACGGTGATTGAGAATAATAAGGATGACGGCTCTATGCCTTATCTCAATCAGGATATCGGAGATAAAAGGATAATGACAGGGATGACGGAAAGGTTAGAATCGACAGGGTCGATTCGTTATGTAGTGTCAGGCAATACTAAAGTCTCGTTAGTTGCCACTTAAATAGGATCAAGTAAAATGGGATTTTACGTTGATCTATTGACATGCATAAACCTAAGGGTCACACCGGAGGATGAAACTCATTGACACATTTATGGAGAATGGCCAAAAGGGAGTTGTCTCGGGACATGACCAAAACTGGGTTTTGGGTCATGTGCCCGTAAGTGAATAGGACTTTACGGATCGAGATAAGGCTTGGAGTCTTGGGATTGATCGCGTCGGATAATGTTGGACATTTCCGGTATGGAAGGCATGGAGGCGATGAGCGAATCACGGGACCTCGTTGGAAATGGTCACGGGCCATGTTCCAAGAGGCCCATGAAAGGCCCATGCAACCAAGGCCCATGGAACTAATTAATCAAGTCTTGATTAATTAGTACTAAGTAAGCAAGACAAGGATTAAGGTGTTGGTGATTCACCACCTAACCCAATCTTGTCTTGCCATACTTTGTCCTATTTACACCTTACTTGACACCATACTTGTCCCATGCCTTTAGTTGGACAAGTATGGGTTTTGTTATGTTTAAGTCATCTTTTTTCAACATAACAAAGACAAGACAAGAATAGGAAACACATTTTCTCTCCCTCTTCCATGGCCATTTCGGGTTTGGCTAGTTTCCTCCTCCATTTTTGTGTTCTTGAGTCCTCAAAGAGAAGAACTACGTGGCTTTGATTCCCATGTGGATACGTAGGCGTCTTGGAGACTCAAGCCAATCATTCGTTAACCGGTGTTCTTGTTTTGGTAAGAACTAGTGCTGAATTTTTCTCTTGTTAATCCATTCTTTGTTAGTTGTTTCATGGTTCTAATTGTCTCTTGGTTTTCATTGATTTTCCGCTGCGAGTTGGTTCATCTCCAACCTTACCTCGAGACCCAACAGTGGTATCAGAGCCGTGCTACCTTCGGGATTCACAAGACGGTGTTCAAAGTTTCGGTTTTGCTTGAAAGTTTCGTTTTTGGCATGTTGTTTTGCTAAATTGATTGATAACATGTTTTAAATTATTGTTTATGGATTTAATGCATGTAAAATGAATTTTTGAAAATTATTTCAAATCTGGAAATTTTGAAAAAAGTTTGATTTTTCGGGTCTCGGGAGCGGGACTCTCGGGGAGCCGAAACCGAGACCGAACGGGGCTCCGTTGGACGGAGCTAGGCCAAGCATGACCATTGGATGGTTGATATGCCAAGGCTAAACCGTTTTGTTAGTTATGACGAGTTTGGAACCGTCATGACGAACTCGAAGATCAAATGTTCAAAAGTTTCATTTTTGAACGGTTTCGATAAACCGAGCATCAAAAAATTTCGAAACTTGGCTATTAATTAAAACCGGAAAATCACATGATGTTTGATAACATGCTTGTTTGATAACACGATGTGTGATGTGATGTTGGCATGGTGTACATAATAGCCCCGAGCTCAATTTAATTATTTATCGCTTTTCACGGCCTGCGAGCCGTTAGTGTTAGCGTGTAATTATTCTTTCAAGGTGTGGTCGTCGAACCACTTGTTTGTAATATTTATTTATTCCCGACCTGCGAGTCGTGTATTAAATTGTAATATTTTACTCAAGATGAAGAAAGGGCGAAAAGGTCATTTGGTGGCTTTTCGGGTGTTGGCATCGGCTTGGAGTCGGTGGAGCTCAAGAAGCTAGTGGGAGTTAGTTTAGGGGGCTATTATGTGCACATTTATCGCTTTATGCTTGGTTTAGTTTATGCATGATTAATTATATGTGCTTTAGAATTGCATGCCTAACTTTATTTACCGAGCATATCACCTCACATGCAAAGATAAAATTGGAATTTTAATCCTTGTGTGTGAACCCTTAGAACCGTCATTGCATTGGATGTAGTTGACGGGTTCAAAGGAAGAATTACATTGGATGTAATTTGAGGCATCATTGCATTTGGAATGTAGTTGATGTGCTCATCGCATCTAGGATGTGCCAAAGTTTTGAACACAACTGGACAAGTAAAAGCGGGTCATGTCCGATACCTCCCAATCATCAACACCTTACTACCTCCCCGTCCTATGGGTGTCGTGCGCATTAGCGGAGCATCCATGGGAAAGCGGGGTAGTAGGTTTGGACGACATATGTGGGTGTCGTGCGCATTAGCGGAGCACCTACATAGTGACGAGCCATAGTTGAAAATTGGTGGACCCGACTACGATTCTTAGCCTGAGGTTGAGCTAGGGTAACAGATAGGGTAAGTCGTGTACATAAGTACATACCCTAGCCAGGAGTCACATTGGATGTGATTGGATGGATTCCTACCTACATAGCTCGATTAAGTGGTGAGCATTAGTTCAGCTTAATCGAGTGAATCAAGGATCTTGGTTTCAGATTCTAAAGGTTTAGAATTGATTGTTGGTGTTTAAGCTTTATCTTCATAAAATTTATTCAGTTTACTGATTGAATTTTATCTGTTGTAGATCAAATGGCAAATTCAGCGAACATTAATAGTTTGTCATTAAAAACCATTCTTGACAGGGTCAAGCTAAATGGGACAAACTATTTGGACTGGTACAGAATTTTTGAGGATAGTCCTCAAGTCTGAACGCAAAGAATATGTCCTTGACAAGGCTGTCTCTAAGACCATATCAGAGTTACATGAAGTGTCATCAGCTGCTGAGAAGAATATCTCAGGGATCTGGGATCCAAGGATATTCTGATGGTCAACAAGGGAATTGGAAGTGGCAAGGGCTGGGCCCATGCGCACTTGGCAGGAAAGATGAGACACCTGAGAATGTCTGCTTCTACTGCCAACAGCCTGGTCATTGGAACCGGGATTACAGGAAGTTCACGGCTGATCTGAAGAAGGGCAGTGGGACTGCGCCTTCATCAAATAGCCTGGATGATCTGAAGAAGGGCAGTAGGACTGCGCCTTCATCAGGAAACCTGGATGATCTAAGGAAGGGCGGTGGGACCGTGCCTTCATTCGGTATTAACTCTATAGAGCTACATCTCTCTACTTCCAAAGATTCATGGGTATTAGATACCATGACTGAATCTCACACATGCACTAATATATGGTGGCTGAAAGTAGGAGAGATTTGGAAAGCACGAAATGGACCTCAGAGTTGTGGCAACTGCTGTAGGATCCATGAGTCTTGCTTTGCCAAGAGGCCTTGTCTTAGTATTGTATAATGTATATTGCATACCTACTCTTAGTAGGAATATTATATCTGTATCCGTGTTTGACAAGGAAGGATATAATGTTAATATTGGAAATAGAGTTTTCAATGTTCTATGCAATGATATGTTTTATACCAGTACTGACATGGTTGGAGGATTGTACATATTAGATATGGGTAACAATGCCTCAAGTTCTATATATTCCGTTAATAGCAAGAGGTCTAAATCCAACGATTTAAACCTAACTCTGTTATGGTACTGTCATTTGGGTCGCATAAACAAGAAGCGCCTATCAGCACTTCAGAAGTGCGGGCTTTCAGGTTCATTCGAATTCCATTCGATCGATAGGTGCAAGGTTTGTTTGATGGGCAAAATGACTAAAGTGCCCTTTATCGATCGCGATGAAAGGGCGGGTGAATTATTGGGGTTGATACACTCGAATGTGTGTAGACCAATAAGTTCACTTGCCAGGAGGGGTTTTAGCTACTTTATCACATTTACTGATGATTACAGTAAATATGGTTATGTCTATTCGGTGAGACATAAGTCTGAAGCTTTTGATAAATTCAAAGAGTTTAAGACTATAGTAGAAAACCAGCTCGACAAAGGTATTAAGGCACTTCGATTGGATCGAGGTGGAAAATACTTGACCACAGAGTTATTAGATCATCTAAAAGAGAATGGGATCCTTTTGAAATGGACTCCTCCTAGGTCACTGTAGTTGAAAAGTGTAGCCAAACGGAGAAATCGGACATTGTTAGACAATGGTCTGTTCCATGATTAGTTGGACTGATCTCCCAATCTCTTTTAGGGGTTTTGCTCTAGAGACGACCGCATTCATAGTGAATCGGGCTTCGACGAATGGTGTGGAATGGACACCATTTTAAAAATGGTACGGGATGATGCCCGCTTTGTCCTTCCTAAAGATTTGTGGTTGCGAGGCTTATGTGAAACATTTGGTTTCGACTAAGCTCGAACCAAGATCTGAGATATGCACCTTCGTGTGGTATCCCAAAGCAACAAGGGGATACTATTTCTACAATCCCAGTGAGAACATGGTGTTCGTCGCTTGGGGTGGGGTCTTTATGGAAAAGAAGTTTTGTTTCCAAAGACGTCATTGGGAGGACTGTGCATCTCGAAGAAATTCAGGATGGTACAGATCTGTCTAAACCAATTGGCAACCCAGTAGAAAGGAGCCAGAGATTGTCGTAGAGTAAGAACCAATTCCTGTTACAATTCCGGAAGGTCCAAGGCGATTTGAAAGGATCAATCTTCCACCTCCAAGATATGGTATCCGGAGGTGACAATGAAGTCATGGTGGATCACGATGATCCAGCCACCTTTCAGGAAGTCGTGGATGGGCCCAACTCCGAGTTATGGCTGGGAGCCATGAGGGAGGAAATGCAATCCATGTCGGACAACCGAGTCTGGGAACCGGTTGATCCCATCAATGGTGTGAGGACCATAGGATGCAAATGGATCTTCAAGGTGAAGATGGACATGGACGGCAACCCTCTGACCTACAAAGCTCAACTGGTGGCGAAAGGTTATAGGCAGATCCAATGGATTGACTATGAGGAAACCTTCTCCTTAGTGGCTATGGTCAAAATCGATCCAAATTCTTCTTGACATAACTGCGTATCATAATTACGAGATATGGAAAGTGGATGTCAAAACCGCTTTCCTAAATGGAAATTTGACTGAGTACGTTTGTATGTCTCGGCCCAAAGGTTTTGACGATCCGAAGAATAAAGGAAAGATTTATAAGTTGTTGAAATCCATTTATGGATTGAAACGAACTTCTCGGAGTTGGATCCTTCGTTTTGATGAAGCTGTAATTGGATTTGGCTTAATCAAGAACGAGGATGAATCTTGCGTTTATAAGAAGGCTAGTGGGAGCAATATTACCTTTCTGGTTCTCATTGAAAACGACATCCCAACCTTGCACGAGACTAAAGCTTGGTTGAGGAAGTGTTTTTCAATAAAGGACTTAGGTGATGCTTCTCATATCTTAAGGATTAAGATATGTAGAGATCGCACCAAGAGGGTCTTGGATTTAAGTCAAGGAACCTATGTGAACAAGGCATTGAGTAGGTTCTTAATGCTCGATTCAAAGAAAGGACTCTTACCCACTAGTCATGGCATTCATCTCAGCAAGACTCAGTGTCCTAAGACACCTGATGAGCTGAAAAGGATGATGAGAATCCTATGCGCCTGGGGGCAGGATCGATCATATATGCCATGACATGTATGAGACCAGACGTCTCGTAAGCCTTATGTTGTACCAGTAGACATCATTCTAACCCGGGGGAAAGATGATGCTGAACTAGTCGTCGAAGGATGAGTAGACGCTAGTTTTCCAAGACAAATCCAGATGACTTTAGAAGTCAATCAGGATATGTGTTTACGCTGAATGGCAGAGCTTTAGCTGGGAAAGCGTAAAGCAAGATACCATTGCCGAATCTACGACAGAGGCCAAGTACATGGATGCTGCAGAGGCAGCTAAGGAGGCTATGTGGATTTGGAAATTCATGGCAGGGCTGGGTGTAATTAAAAACCCATCCAGTCCGGTGAATCCATTTTGCGACAACACAAGGGCCATTGCGCAAGCTAAAAGCCTAGATCGCATAACAAATCCAAACATGTACTGCGGCGTATCCACCTCATCAGATAAATACTGAACTGAGGTGAAGTGAAGATAACCGATATTGCAACAGATGATAACATAGCCAACTCGTTGACTAAGGCAGTGTCACTGCCTGAACATGTTAGACATGTAAAGTCGATGGGGACATATAGGAGTTTAGATTGGAACTAGGGCAAGTGGGAGATTGTTAGTCTTAGTGCCCGTAGTTCAATCCTAAATGTCCAAATGTATATATCATCGTTAGCAATAAAATTAAAGCGGCTTTATATTACTTATGTGTTGGAGTAATATATCGATGTGTGCTCTGATCTATGCCCACCATGCGAATAGAACCATAGATCGAGATAGATCACACTCGATGGGTCCCTAGTCAACAAAGCTTCACTAGAAGCGACTAGTATGAAAGATGGCTCTTTATGGCTTACGTTCTGTTAGTCATTGGAATGAGATTCCGGAGTCTGATCATAGATATCATGTGGGACATGATATTGGACGACCCGCCCTGAATATGTGCCATAGATTAAGTCATGAACATATTCAGTGTTGTAGCTTGTCATGTATCCTTAGACCAAGGAGTCTTTGTGATCGCTATGTAGTCAACAACTGAGTTTGACCTGAGCCTAACGTTGTCCGTAACAGGGCTTCCATAACGGCCAGGATTGGCTTGGGGACGGGCTACATGAGTGACACGAAAGACGGCTAAGGGATTTATCCCTCATACTAAGGTATGGGAAAGATATCGGTTCTCGGCCACTTGATCGAGAGTGACTGGAAGAATAGCATGGCCATGCACATGATACTGGGTATCATATCTTCAGTCATCTCACATATCAAGGAACGGTGATTGAGAATAATAAGGATGACGGCTCTATGCCTTATCTCAATCAGGATATCGGAGATAAAAGGATAATGACAGGGATGACGGAAAGGTTAGAATCGACAGGGTCGATTCGTTATGTAGTGTCAGGCAATACTAAAGTCTCGTTAGTTGCCACTTAAATAGGATCAAGTAAAATGGGATTTTACGTTGATCTATTGACATGCATAAACCTAAGGGTCACACCGGAGGATGAAACTCATTGACACATTTATGGAGAATGGCCAAAAGGGAGTTGTCTCGGGACATGACCAAAACTGGGTTTTGGGTCATGTGCCCGTAAGTGAATAGGACTTTACGGATCGAGATAAGGCTTGGAGTCTTGGGATTGATCGCGTCGGATAATGTTGGACATTTCCGGTATGGAAGGCATGGAGGCGATGAGCGAATCACGGGACCTCGTTGGAAATGGTCACGGGCCATGTTCCAAGAGGCCCATGAAAGGCCCATGCAACCAAGGCCCATGGAACTAATTAATCAAGTCTTGATTAATTAGTACTAAGTAAGCAAGACAAGGATTAAGGTGTTGGTGATTCACCACCTAACCCAATCTTGTCTTGCCATACTTTGTCCTATTTACACCTTACTTGACACCATACTTGTCCCATGCCTTTAGTTGGACAAGTATGGGTTTTGTTATGTTTAAGTCATCTTTTTTCAACATAACAAAGACAAGACAAGAATAGGAAACACATTTTCTCTCCCTCTTCCATGGCCATTTCGGGTTTGGCTAGTTTCCTCCTCCATTTTTGTGTTCTTGAGTCCTCAAAGAGAAGAACTACGTGGCTTTGATTCCCATGTGGATACGTAGGCGTCTTGGAGACTCAAGCCAATCATTCGTTAACCGGTGTTCTTGTTTTGGTAAGAACTAGTGCTGAATTTTTCTCTTGTTAATCCATTCTTTGTTAGTTGTTTCATGGTTCTAATTGTCTCTTGGTTTTCATTGATTTTCCGCTGCGAGTTGGTTCATCTCCAACCTTACCTCGAGACCCAACACTAACAATCTCCCACTTGCCCTAGCTCCAATCTAAATTCCAATATAATCCCATTGCCTTACATGCCTCTCGTGCTTGGGTAACGAGAGCGCTTTGGCCAACGGGTCGGCTATGATATCATCCGTTCCAATATACGTGATCTTCACATCACATCTGTTCAGAATCTCTCTGATTAGGTGATACCCCCGCAGTACATGTTTGGATTTGTTATGCGATCTGGGCTTTTTAGCTTGAGCAATAGCCCCAGTGTTGTCGCAAAATCGGTTCACCGGGCTTAGGCGGGTTTTTAATTACGCCTAACCCTGCCGTGAATTTCCAAACCCATATAGCCTCCTTGATTGCCCCTGCAACCGCTATGTACTCGGCCTATGTCTTGGAGTCAGCGACGGTATCTTGTTTCACGCTCTTCAAGCTGAAACCACCGTCAATCAGCGTAAACAGATGTCCTGACTGACTTCTAAAGTCATCTTAATCTGTTTGGAAACTAGCGTCAACATACCCATTGGCGACTAGCTTAGCATCATCTTTCCCCAAGGGTCAGACTGATGTCTGCTGGTACAACACAAGGCATACAAGACATCCAGTCTCGTATATGTCATGCATATATGATCGATCCTACCCCTCCCAGGCGCATGGGATTCGCATCATCCTTTTCAGCTCATCAGGTGTTTTAGGACACTGAGTCTTGCTGAAATTCATGCCATGACAAGTGGATAAGAATCCTTTCTTTGAATCGAGCATTGAGAACCTACTCAATGCATTGTTCACTTAGGTGCTCTGACTTAACCCCAAGACACTCTTGGTGCGATCTCTATATATCTTAATCCTTAAGATATAAGCAGCCTCGCCTAAGTCCATCGCGAAACACGTCCCCTCCAAGCTTTTGGTCTCGTTTAAAACAGGGACGTCGATTCCGATAAATAGTACGTCATCGACATACAACACTAGAAAGGAAATCTTACTCCCACTAGCCTTCTTATAGACGCAAGGCTCATCTTCGTTCTTGATAAAACCGAATCCAATTACAGTTTCATCAAAACGAAGATTCCAACTCCGAGAAGCTTGTTTCAATCCATAAATGGATTTCAACAACTTATAAATCTATCCCTTATTCTTCGGATCGTCAAAACCTTCGGGCTGAGACATAAAACGTCCTCAGTCAAATCCCCGTTTAAAAGCGGTTTTGACATCCACTTGCCATATCTCGTAATCAAGATACGAGACCATGTCAAGAAGAATCTAGATATATTTGACCATAGCCACTGTTGAGAAGGTTTCCTCATAGTCAATCCCTTGGATTTGCCTATAACCTTTTGCAACTAGTCGGGCTTTGTAGGTCAGAGGCTTGTCATCCATGTCCATCTTCACCTTGAAGATCCATTTGCATCCGATGGCTCTCACACCCTCGATATGATCAACCAGTTCCCAGACTTGGTTATCCGACATGGATTGCATTTCCTCCCTCATGGCTCCCAGCCATAACTCGGTGTCGGGCCCATCCACGGCTTCCTGGAAAGGTGGTTGGATCCTCATGATCCACCATTAGCTCATTGTCACCTCCAGACACAAAACAACCATATCTCGAAGGTGGGTGACTAATCCTTCCAGTTTTCCTCGGACCTTCAGGAATTGTTATAGAAATTGGTTCTTGCTCTACGACCCTTTCAGGCTCCTCTACTGGGTTGTCATGTGGCTTAGAGGCATATGTACCATCTTGAACTTCTTCTAGATGTACAACCCTCCCACTGACATCTTTGAAAACAAAATCCCTTTGCACCAAGACCCCATCCGAGTGACGAACACCATGTTCTCACTGGGTTTGTAGAAGTAGTATCCCCTTGTTTCCTTGGGATACCCCACGAAGCTGCATTTCTTAGATCTTGGTTCGATCTTAATGTGAACTAACCGCTTCACATAAGCCTCGAAACCCCAAATATTTAGGAAGGACATAACGGGCTTCCTCCCGTGCCATTTCTCAAATGGTGTCCCTTCCACAGCCTTCATAAGAGCCTGATTCAAAATGAATGCGGCCGTCTCTAGAGCATAACCCCAGAAAGAGATAGGGAGATCAGTCCAACTGATCATGGATCAGACCATTGTCCAACAATGTCCAATTTCTCCGTTCGGCTACACCTCTCAACTACGATGTCCCGGGAGGAGTCCATTCCGAAGGATCCCATTCTCTTTTAGATGATCTAAAACTCTGTAGTTAAGTATTCTCCCCTTCGATCCAATCGGAGAGCCTTAATACTTTTCTCAAGCTGGTAATCTACTTTAGTCTTGAACTCTTTGAATTTATCAAAAGTTTTAGACTTATGTCTTATCAAATAGACATAATCATATTTACTGCAACCATCAGTAAATGTGATAAAGTAGCTAAAACCCCTCCTGGCAAGCGAACTTATTGGTCTACACATCCGAGTGTATCATTCCAATAATTCACCCGCCCTTTCACTGCGACCGATGAAGGGCGCTTCAGTCATTTTGCTTCAACAAACAAGCCTTGCATTTATTATTTGAATGAAATTCAAATGGACCTCAATGTCCGCACTTGTAAAGTGCTGATATGCGTTTCTTGTTTATGTGGCATAAATGACAGTGCCTTAACAGAGTGTGGTCTAAATTATCGGTTCAGACCTTTTGGTATCAACCTTATAAATAGAGCTTGAGGCATTGTCACCATATCCAATATGTACAATCCTCCGACCATGTTTGTTTAAACATATCATTGCATAGAATATTGAAAATCCAATTTCCAATATCCATACTATATCCTTCGGTGTTTAACACGGATACAGATATAATGATCCTAATAGGTATGAAATATATTGTTCAAAACACAACAAGGCTATTTTTATTATGAAGACCCATGGATCCTCCAGCAGTCGCTACAACCCTTACTTGTTGTCCACTATGAGGTCCAATTTGTTCTTCTCCAATCATCTCCTACCTTCCAACCACTACACGTTAGTGTGTATGTGAGATTCACCCTTGGTATCCAATACCCATGAATCTTTGGAAGTAGCGAGATGTTGCTCTATTAGGTTAATACCTAAAGATGGCACAGTCCCACTGCCCTTCTTTAGATCATCCTGGTTTTTCCCGTAATTCCGAATCCAATGATCAAGCTTCTGGCAGTAGAAGCAGACAGTCTCATCCTCCTCAACCTCCTGTGAGGACCCCCGGTCCTTGGACGATTAGGAGCGATCGTGTGTCTCATCTTTCTTGCCAAGTGCGCAGGAGCCTTGCCCTTGCCACTACCAGTTTCCCTCCCGAAACTGGATCCCTTTCTGACCTTCAGAATATCCTTGGATCCTAGATCCATGATATTCTTCTCAGCAGTTACAAACGTGCCATGTAACTCTGACTTGGTCTTGTCCATATCGTGCATATGATAGCTCACGATGAACTCATCATACACACGAGGAAGCGAGCACAAACCCATGTCTGTTGCTATCTCCGACACTATCTTAAGACCCAGTCAATTAAGATGTTTGAGATGCTCCTTTATTTTCTGGACATAAGGGATAGCCTTATCAAGGATATGTCCTTTGCGTTTAGAATTTGAGGATCATCCTCAAAACTCTGTACCAGTCCAGATAGTTTGTCCCATCAAGCTTGACCCGGTCAAGTATGGTTTTCATTGACAAACTACCATTCTTCGCTGATGTGTGAGCCAATTTGATCCACACGACAAAGTGAATTTAATCAGTAAACTGAGTAAATTATGAAGATCGAGTTCAAACACCGACAGACGATTCTAAACCTATAGAATCTTGAACCAAGAACCTTGATTCACTCGATTGAGCTAAACTAATGCTCACCACTCAATCGAGCTATGTAGGCCGGACTCCATCCGATCACATCCAATGTGACTCTTGGCTAGGGTATGTACTTTAAGTACACGGCTTACCCTATCTGATACCTTAGCTCAGCCCTAGCTGAGAATCGTAGTTGGGTCCACCAATTTTCAACTATGGCCTGCCACTATGTAGGTGCTCCGCTAATGCACACGACACCCACATACGCTGACCAAACTTACTACAACGCCTTCCTATGGATGCTCCGCTAATGCGCACGACACCCATAGGTCGATGAAGTAGGAAGTTGTCGATAAATTGGGAGGTATCTGACATGACCCGTTTTTACTTGTCTCGTCGTGTTTGAACTTTTGGCACATCATCGATGCGATGAGAACGTCAACTACATTCCAAATGTAATGACTTCTCCAATTACATCCAATGTAATTCTTCCTTCGAACCCGTCTACTACATCCAATGCAAAGACGGTTCAAGGGCTCCTAACAAACGATCTAAAACCAATTTTATCTTTGCATGTGAGGTGATTTGATTGAAAGTTTAAATCTAAGCATGCATTCTAACCATACAATCATGCATAATTTAAACGAAGCATCAAGCATAAAGATGTGCACGTCAAAGCCCCCTAAACTATTCCCAACCCGGTCTTGAGCAATCTTGACTTCAAGCCGACGACGTGGGCCTCCCACTCGCCTCTTGACGTCCATCTACTCCAAGCCGTTTCCTGCGGTCTCCCACTTGCCTCTTGAGCTTCTTCGTCTCCAAGCAGGCGATAACGGTTACAATAAAATACACGACTCGCGGGTCGGGAAATAATTATTATTACAAACAAGTGGTACGACGACCACACCTTTAAAAGAATAGTTACACGCTAACACTATCGGCACGCAGTCCGAGAAAAGCGATAAAACTACCCGGGGCATAATAACGTGCACCATGCATAATCATCACATCATACAACGTGTTATCAAACAACGAGATATGACTGATTTTAGTTAGCTTCCAAGTTTCGAAAATTATTACACGGTTTATCGAAACCGGTTTCAAAAATGAATTTTCCAAACGTTTAATTTTGTGGTTCACCATGACGGTTCCAAACTCGTCGCAATTCCCCAAATGGTTTAGCCTCGGCGTTCCGACTATCCAATAGTCACAACTCGGCCTAGCTCCGTCCAACGGAGCTCCATCCGGTCACGTGATCGGCTCCCCGAGAGTCCCGGTCTCGTGACCCCGAAAATTAAACTTTGTCCGAAAAAATCAGATTTGATTTTATTTCGAAAATCACCAATTTCATGCATAAAACCCACATGCAAGAAATTAAATCATGTTATCAATCAAGCATACACCCATATATGCAAAAACATGAAATTAAGAAGCTAACATGCATTTTCAAGCACTTTAAATAAAAAACTAGCAAGCACCTCAAAATTTTCAGCACCAAAACTGAAAATTTCAGCTCTTGTTTTTCCCGTTGGTAGCCAAGCTCTGATACCACTGTTGGGTCTCGATGTCGTGTACATGTTAAACACAAAATGCAGCGGAAGATTAACCACGAATCAATCGAGATGAATCTACCAAATATGAAAAACAAGTCTGAAAATTCAGCAAAGGTTTGTGTACATCACCTTAGCAAGTGCCTCATCTTTCAGCTGGTGTATCTCCAAAATGAACCGTTAAAACGTGAATCCCTTCGGTCACATTCAAGAACCATATGTGGAGAACGTTCACTCCAAAAATAAGCTTCATCAGACCAGGGATGAACCTCCGATCGTGCTCTTGAAAGAGACTGGTCGGACAAAACTGTGCTGAAAATCAGCACCCTCTACTTGTCCGAAATTGGTTCAATAACACCAAACTTTGAATGGCTTGAGCCCCTTGGACGCCTACGTATCCTTAACGGAATCAAAGCCAACGTAGTTCTTGATTTTGTAAACTCAAGAACATGCAACAATGGAACTTGGAGCTTCTTGGAGGAGTTTGCAAAGATGAGAGAGATTCACAATTTGTGCTGAAATTTTCTTCTCTTATTTGCATGTTGTGTCCTGCCAACACCCCTTGCATGTAGACTTAAGTGGAAGTGGTCATCTCACTTAATCTACATCAAGTTGCCAAGTTGTCATACTACTTTGCATGGTAGACTTAATAAACTAAGCTAGTTTATTAACTAGTGGAAAGTGGGTCCAACCCACTTAGTTTAACAAGACCACTTAGTAAACCTTTGACCTTTGGTTCTTGTTGGGCCTAGCCCATGTGGGCTGGTCATGGGCCTCTCCAAGAGAGCCCATACCGAGCCCATCGTGCTAGCCCGTCCACTATGGCAATTCCCGACACGACTCCCTCCAAGCCAATCCACTTGCGTTCTTATCGAGTTACAAACTTATGGTGTTACCCTTAGGTCTATGCATGTCGGTAAGATCAACGTAAAATCCCATTTTACTTGATCTTACTAATGTAGCGACTGACGAGACTCAGTATCGCCCGACCCTGCATAACGAATCGCCCCCTGTCGATTCTGACCTTTCAGCCGTCCTTGTCATTATCCCTTATCTATGATATCCTGATTGAGATAAGGCATAGAGATGTCATCCTTCTTATCCTCAATCACTATTCCTTGATATGTGAGATGACTGGCCCTTATGATATCTCATATCATGCGTATGGCCATGCTTTTCCCGTCAGTCACTCTCGATCAAGCGGTCGTGAACTAGATAGCTTTCCCATACCGTAGTATGATGGATACATCCCTTAGCCGCTTATCATGTCACTCATGCAGTCATTCCCCGAGCCAATCCTGGCCGTTATGGAAGCCCAGTCACGGTGCAACGTTGGGCTTTCAGGTCAAACTTGGTTGTTTACTGCATAGCAATCATATAGACTCCTCGGTCTAAGGATACCTGACAAGCAACGACTCTGAACATGTTCATGACTCAATTTATGGAACATATTCAGGTCGGGTCGTCCAACATCATGTCCCACACATGATGCCTATGATCAGACTCCGGAAACCTTTCCTATGACCAATAGAACGTAAGCCATCAAGAGTCATCTTTCATACTAGTCGCTTCTAGCGAAGACTATTGACTAGGGACCCCGTCGAGTGTGATCCATCATGATCTATGGTTCTATTCGCATAGTGGGCATAGATCGGAAACACATACGACATATTACTCCAACACTTCAGTAATATCAAAAGCCGCTTTGTTATATTGCCAACGATGATATTTACATTTGGACATTTACGATTGGGCTACGGGCATAAATTCTAACACTCACGGCCTCCCAAGACACACCTACAGTAACTCGCGGGCTCAACAACCCCACGGGCACTCACGGCCACTCAAGACATACCAATAGTAACTCACGGGCTCAACAACCCAACGGGCACTCACGGACACCGAAGACACACCAACAGTAACTCACGGGCTCAACAACCACACGGGCACTCACGGCCACCCAAAACACCAACGGTAAAACACGAGTTCAACACCCCCCCCCCACGGGCACTCATGGCCACCCAAGACACACCAATAGTAACTCACGGGCTCAACAGCCCCACGAGCACTCATGGCAACCCAAGACTCCAACAGTAACTCACGGGTTCAACAACCCAAAACACCAACGGTAAAACACGGGTTCAACAACCCCCCCACGGGCATTCATGGCCACCCAAGACTCCAACAGTAACTCACGGGCTCAACAACCCCACGGGCACTCATGGCCACCCAAGCCACACCAGCAGTAAAGACACGGGTTCAACAACCCCACGGGCACTCATGGCCACCCAAGACATACCCACAGTAAAGACACGGGTTCAACAACCCCACGGGCACTCATGGCCACCCAAGACACCAACGGTAAAACACGGGCTCTCATGGCCACCCAAGACACAACAGTAAAGTACGGGCTCTCATGGCCACCCAAGACACAAATTACACAAACAACCTCCGGGCATAACCAATGCCTCCAACAGTCCTAATATCAACAGTTTCACAATCAACCTCCGGGCATGGTCATATGCCTCCAATACTCCTAACATCGATAAGTTCTCTGCTCCTACGACACTACTAAGCGTCACATGCATTTCTCATAAACGCTACGTTCCCGTATCATGCCTTTCTAATATTCGCTAAACCTAATTAACCCACGACACCCCAGTGTCACATGCAATTCTACTGTTAACTTTCCCTAGTCAGGGCCGAGATCCAGCTACTTTTCCCTACCTCGTGCGTGTTCTCTAAAAGCCAACCAATGAGCTTCGATGTGATCTCAGTCACTCACCCAGCTTTCCCTTGCCTCGGTCCGCGGCACGATCATAGAGGAAGACGAGGGGAGTTTGATTCTCCAAGCTTTGAGACGATCCAAGGGCTAGATGCTCGTGAATAGTAGTCACAAACCCCATCTCCTTCTCTTTTCTCTCTTCTTCTCCTTCTCCTTCTCTCTCTAAAAAGTAACTCCTTTCTCTTGTTTTCTTTTCTTTTTTTTATATATGGTCGGCCACCCTTAAGCCATCACCTCTCATTTTCCCCCCAAAACTAACACCCCCACTTGTTGGACAAGTGGCAAGGTGGGTCCCACACCTTTTGGAAAATATCTTCCAGATATTTTCGAATCAGATTCTCGAAATTCGGACGTTTCGGGCCCCGAACGGGCACTTTTTCCAAGAAATTACGAAAGTTGGCGGGCTACAAGGAAACGGCTCAACTTTTTGGATCCAAAACGGTCCTCGAATGGACCAAAACGTCGCTCGGTTTACTTTTCCAGCGAAAAGTCAACATTTCACAAATTGATCAGAAAGTTGCCCTGAGTCCCATGGAACTCACTTTGGTCAATATCGAGGTCAACTTAAGCCCGGTATGACCCTCGGGGTCAAGTTTAGGTTCAATCAAGTGTCTGCTGAAATTTTTTAAATTTTCCTGTTTTTCGCAGATTTGACTGGCGTTGACCGGGAGTGGTTATTACAATCTACCCCGCTTAAAGGAATTTCGTCCGTGAAATTTAAAACAACGCACTTCAGGAGTCGAACCGATCGGGGTACTTCGCGCGAACCTCGTCCTCGCGTTTCCAAGTCGACTCAGGCTCGTGGTGTTGCCACAATACTAGTTCTAAGCGGATAACCCTTCCGCGCAGGACCTGCTCTCGTGGATTCCTTTCCCACATCGGTTTCTCCTCATACGGGACATCACCCGTTACCTCGACACCCGCCCACTCAAAGACGTACTCAAGACCTCGAAAGGCCCGATACACCGCGGGGCTATACCGCCTCCGCCGCGGTTGAAACGCACTAGTCCACCCTTCGGACTCATCTCTAGGGATACATGACCACCGACTGCTGACTCGTGAGGTCGGCGCCGTCTGTCAGCATAGCTCCTGCTGACTCTGCGCGGTCTTCAACCGCTCATGCTTCGGCACGACCGACTCAGCTGTCTCTCGGTCCAGTTCTAGACCCAGTAAACTCTTATTCCTCACTTCTGCCCAGCACATGGGCGATCGACCCGGCCCACCATACAACGCTCTGAACGGTGCCATCATGATACTGGCCTGAAAGTTGTTGTTGTAGGCGAACTCGGCTAACCGCTCACGAAATCCATTGTGACGTGCCCCCATTTCCACTATGCAACCCGCAGTGGTTGCAATAAACCAGCGGGACGCTGATGTTCAGCTCTCACCTGCCGACGAGTGAGGCACCGTGACACTAGTCTCATGACCGCTCTCTGCATCCCGCTCCACTAGACATGCCACCTGATGTCGCGCTCCCCTTAGTGCCATTCACGTGCACTGTTAGACGCGAATGCTGCGACTCTCGCAGCTCGTCGCCTCCGCCGTCACGCGGTATGTACAAACTCCCGCGATACCGTAACTCCCAATTAGCACAACGATCCCAGCCCTCGGCGTCAGCACCGCCGGCAACTCTCTCCCGGATCTTTGTCGTCTACAAACACCACCACAAACTGATTTAAGAACGGCCGGAATATATTGTTCATCAGATCCATGAACACTGCAAGTGCGTTCGGCAATCCAAAGTCATCACCCAGAACTCGTAATGTTCATAGCATGTCCGGAATGCATTCCTTGCGACGTCCCCCTCTCGGACTCGCAACTGGTAGTATCCGGATCGCAGGTCGATCTTCGAGAAATACGTCGACCCTCTAAACTGGTAGAACAAGTTGTCAATTTTCGGCATCGGGTATCGGTCATTCACCGTAACCCGGTTCAGTTTCCGGTAGTCCATGCACATCCGAAGCTCTCCACTCTTCTTCTTCACGAAGAGTGTTGGCGCTCCCCACGGCGATGTGCTCGGACGAATAAACCCCTTCTCCCGAAGTTCCTCGAGCTGACTCTTCAGCTCGGTCAACTCGGTTGGCGCGAACCTGTAAGGCGCCATCGATATCACTGTCATTCCCGGTACCAGGTCAATTCCGAACTCCACCTCACGAACTGGTGGCAACCCGCTCAATTCCTTAGGGAAGACCTCGGGGAACTCGCACGCCTCTCGCGGTAACTCTCGGCTCTGCACGGCCGATACTTCCTTTACTGCGGACAAGCCGACAGGAGAATTCCTCTCCCCCTGCCCAGAATACACGAACCTCTCGTGTTGCACGTTGACACCGTCACTCGTCGCCAGTAACATTCGATATTTTCTCGGCACTCCGCCAGCCAATCCATTCCCATGATTACGTTAAAGGTTGTCATTTCGTAAGCATCCTTCCCACGGATACACGCACAAGCTCAGTCGCTGTCGATCCTCACGGATCCTCGCAGTCTCTCTAAGACCTCGCTCCACTGTCGTCGTCATGCCCACCAACTCCGAACATACCCGATCCCCGGGGTGAGGACTCGATCCAGCATCAGGGCTCATGAGCCCTCTCTCGAACCTCCTGTATCGGTTCGCTTCTCTAACTCTGCAGGCACGACAGACCCTAGCCAACACCACACCACCCCCAAACGAACCTGTAAACGCAGGGGTGGACTCAACGGCTCTACACTCAGCCCCAACACCTCAGCACAACTCGACGAAGTAAACGAGTGTGACACCCTGGTATCCAATAAACATGACGTCCAAATCAGAGACCGAACAACCATTCCAATAGTCACCCCGATGAGGTCCAGTGTAACCCTCACACGGTCCTCTATGCATTTACTTGTAACTTTCCGCAACCAAACCAGTGTTTGCTACTCGTCCCTTGCGGGAAAAGTAGTAAAGGGGATGAGCGTTATGCTCACCTCCACGGACACCCGTTCGATTATGGCATACTAGTAACGCACTAAAGACTTACCGATCTAACCAGGGCAACCACTACCTCAAAACCTGATGTCAAACGTCACACTGCTCACGCTATCAACACCTCAAGTAATCGCTCAAGTAAGATAAAACTCGGCACGGGAAAATACGTCCTCAATTCAGTAAATCACTACTGCTCACACTATCAATACCCCAATTACTCGATCACAAAAGGAAACCTCAAACAACCCACTCACGTGAAGGAAACCTCAAACAACCCATTCACGCGAGGGAAACCTCGAACACCCGTTCACCTAAGGAAATCTAGTTCGTATGGCGCCGCAGCGCACCAACCCTAACTCCTCTCCGTGGCGCCGAGACGCTGTATCACTACCGTAGGTTAATGATGAGTCTCGAACCCAAGACCTCATCCGTTAACACCGAAATTACGACCTCTACCACCAATACAACCGTGAACACCGCCACACAAAGCCCAACACTCAACTGCACGATCAAGACGGTGGAACAGACAGGGGTCACGGATCCGTGGAAGACCCCATCACGGTTGGGATCACGGAGCCGTGACAAAAACCTAATATTCGCCAAATCGCTCTGGTCCGTCACGGATCCGTGACAGGATCCGTGACGCTCGCGCAGATCCTGTTTTCCAAACTCGGTTCCAACTCGAATCTTAACCCGTTTTAACCCTAAAATTAGCCTTAAACGACACACACGCTTGACCACCAATTCAGAAAACACACGCACCACGACTCACAGACAAATCAAGTCACTCAACCTCAACCAAAACACAAGCCGACACGGCCAAACAACAACACTCGCCCACCGGGCCAACCAACACCGAACCACGCCCACCGGGCCAACCAAAATCAAAACCCGCCCATAGGGCCAATCAAAATCAAACACGCCCACCGGGCCAATCAATTTCAAAACTTTCTCCCTTTTCATTTTAAAACCTCATACTTGACATCACGTAGTTACAACCCGGTCCAGGCGTCCCCGAACTACGTTGTACCGACTTGATATCAGCATCGTCACGTTCGACTACGGGAGCTCCTGCGTCGAGTCGCGACAGTTTAAAAACGTTTCACGCAGCAACAAACAATCAACACACCAGCAATCAAACACTCCACATACGCACAATCACAAACAGGACTCAAACCACTACGGGTCTACACACGGGTTCCGACTTGCGTACCCAACGCACGACGGGACTTAACTGACTCGACTCTCCCCACCTAATTGACGTACAGTCCGAGGTGTGAAACCTCGAGCTCTGATACCAAGCTGTCACGCCCCAATTTTAGTAAACCGAACTCAGGACGCGAACATTTAAAACATTAAAACATTTTAAACCTGTTTTGAATAAACACTTGAAATTTTCATTTAATTAAACCAAAATAATATTTACAATTCAAAAACGTCCCAACAATTGGACAAGTACAAGGTATCCGTCACTAGACTCAAAAGGTAAGACCCGGGCTCCGCTCCTAGCTCCACAAGCTTCGAGAGCTCACCTAGTCCATCATGTGATCAGTACCTGTAGGAAAAGCAGCTAGGGGTGAGCGTTCGCTCACCACCACGGATAACAGACTGACTACGGCATACTTAGCAGACAATGCCGGTAACACCAAAACCAAACCCAACACCGGGAACACCATCCCCAAACTCAAATGACTCAACTGACACACCACCTGTTACTTTCATCAACAGACTCAACACTCGGACTCGTGATATAGACCCGACACAACGATCACGACCTCTTCCAAGGACTCAAAGACCACCACGCAACACCCAAGATCACAAAGGATCGCACACCAAACAAGATCACACAGGATCGCATACCAGCTGCTCAGTAACCTCCCTCAATCACGCGAACACGGATCAGGCTAGCCAAAGAATGCTCACAACCTGCCGAGACTCGAACACGGATCAGGCTAGCCAAAGAATGCTCACAACCTGCCGAGACTCGAACTCGGATCAGGCCAGCCAAAGAATGCTCGCAACCTGCCGAAATCCACACCACTCCCCGACACGAAGTCGGGTTACTAACCTCGGGCAAACACAATCACAATCACAAGCAAAGTTCAACAAAGAGCAACAACACAGATTCAACACTCCACAGACACTCATGGCAACCCAAGACACCAACAGTAAAACACGGACTTAACAACCCCACGGGCGCTCACAGCTTCCTAAGACACACCCACGGTAACTCACGGGCTCAACAACCCCACGGGCACTCACGGCCTCCCAAGACACACCTACAGTAACTCACGGGCTCAACAACCCCACGGGCACTCACGGCCACTCAAGACATACCAACAGTAACTCACGGGCTCAACAACCCCACGGGCACTCACGGCCACCCAAGACACACCAACAGTAACTCACGGGCTCAACAACCCCACGGGCACTCACGGCCACCCAAAACACCAACGGTAAAACACGGGTTCAACAACCCCCCCACGGGCATTCATGGCCACCCAAGACTCCAACAGTAACTCACGGGCTCAACAACCCCACGGGCACTCATGGCCACCCAAGCCACACCAGCAGTAAAGACACGGGTTCAACAACCCCACGGGCACTCATGGCCACCCAAGACATACCCACAGTAAAGACACGGGTTCAACAACCCCACGGGCACTCATGGCCACCCAAGACACCAACGGTAAAACACGGGCTCTCATGGCCACCCAAGACACAACAGTAAAGTACGGGCTCTCATGGCCACCCAAGACACAAATTACACAAACAACCTTCGGGCATAACCAATGCCTCCAACAGTCCTAATATCAATAGTTTCACAATCAACCTCCGGGCATGGTCATATGCCTCCAGTACTCCTAACATCGATAAGTTCTCTGCTCCTACGACACTACTAAGTGTCACATGCATTTCTCATAAAATCTACGTTCCCGTATCATGCCTTTCTAATATTCGATAAACCTAATTAACCCACGACACCCCGGTGTCACATGCAATTCTACTGTTAACTTTCCCTAGTCAGGGCCGAGATTCGGCTACTTTTCCCTACCTCGTGCGTGTTCTCCAAAAGCCAACCAACGAGCTCCGGTGTGATCTCAGTCACTCACCCATCTTTCCCTTGCCTCGGTCTGCGGCACGATCGTAGAGGAAGACGAGGGGAGTTCGATTCTCCAAGCTTTGAGACGATCCAAGGGCTAGATGCTCGTGAATAGTAGTCACAAACCCATCTCCTTCTCTTTTCTCTCTTCTTCTCCTTCTCCTTCTCTCTCTAAAAACTAACTCCTTTCTTTTGTTTTCTTTTCTTTCTTTTTTTGATATATGGTCGGCCACCCTTAAGCCATCACCTCTCATTTTCCCCCCAAAACTAACACCCCCACTTGTTGGACAAGTGGCAAGGTGGGTCCCACACCTTTTGGAGAATATCTTCTAAATATTTTCCAATCAGATTCGCGAAATTCGGACGTTTCGGGCCCCGAACGGGCACTTTTTCCAAGAAATTACGAAACTTGGCGGGCTACAAGGAAACGGCTCAACTAAGACCTCTGCGACGACGGCTAAGCTTTTTGGATCCAAAACGGTCCTCGATTGGACCAAAACGTCGCTCGGTTGACTTTTCGAGCGAAAAGTCAACATTTCCCAAATTGATCAGAAAGTTGCCCTGAGTCCCCTGGAACTCAATTTGGTCAATATCGGGGTCAACTTAAGCCCGGTATGACCCTCGGGGTTAAGTTTAGGTTCAATCAAGTGTCTGCTGAAATTTTTTAAATTTTCCTGTTTTTCGCAGATTTGACTGGCGTTGACCGGGAGTGGTTATTACATGTGTTTTGTCTGTTATCTTTTCAGGACATATTGTCCTATGGTTTTGGGTCGTGCCCCTTTTAATCTCTCGTAGATAGAGTTTTTTTGTAACCGAGGTCGTTTCGACCTTCTAGATCCTTTCTCCCCGTATAGGTCATCTTTGTCAATAAATTTCTATGCTTATCCAAAAAAGCGATACAACATATGTAATGAGGTGATATAAAACATGTGAAGAAGTTATAAGACACTTGGACTGAGGCGATAAAAAACATGTCATAGGTGATGAAAACGTGTGTACGAAGTTGATAAAAAGCATTTGATAATGCGACAAAAATCATGTAATGGGGGTGACAAAACACATGTATTGAGGTGATAATTTTTTTGTGTGCCTCCATGGAGGGTTTTACCAAAGTACCGCCCAAATGTGCGTTGTTTTATTTATAAACTCAACACGTCAACATCTACCAACTTTACATCTCATGCATCCATTTATCAAATGAATGGCTTGAATTGGTTCTCATGGTTCTTAGCTTAAGGAGTGATTCTCAACGGATTTTGTCTCAAATTAATTATATTTATTATAACAATTTATTAGTTTTTAGTTCACTCCATCTCATTAATCAATTTCCCCAAGAACATAGACACGATAGTAGCTACAATTTTTTATCTTTAATTTTCAACTAAAATAAAAAATAAAAATAATTCATTTATTAGATTTTAGGTTAAATAAATTTTGGTACCCTTATGTTCGGTCCATGGACATTAAGGCCCCACATGTTTAGGAACGACCATTTTGGTACCCTATTGTTTGGTCCACAAACCTTTTGTGCATTTGGAGTTAAAAAAACTAACATAGTAATATTAAATGACCATTTTACCCTTATGTTTATTTAGTTGACTTTTCACTTAAAAGTAAAAAAGACTACTTTATCCCTCAATTGGTGTAATGCGAGGATTTAGCTGAGTTTGAATGAGTTTCAAATTTTATCCAGGAAGCGTTCCTTAGCATGAACCTTATTTCAATGTGAGGAGATATGTCAGCATAAAGAAAGATACGAGGAGATGAAATTACCGGTTATTTACAAAAAAAAGTATTAATATCGTTATTTTAAAAAATTGATAACATGTGATGGATATATTTGTCTTTTAGGTGTGATCTTGCACCAATATAATGAAGTGAAGTAATAAATAATCGATTTATAACACAAATAAGTAATTTAACACAAATGGTTAAGTTAACATGTTATGTATTAGATAACAATAGTTCAGACCCTCCTGAATGCAACTTATTTTTGGGTTTAAACTAAACGTAATAAGGGTATTTTTTTCCTACAATATTTTAAAAATATATATATTTCAAATTTTAAATTATAAAGACATATAAAAAAAATATCATATACTTTCACATAGAAAATAGGGTAAACTACAAATACCTACCCCAAACTTTTAGCGTTTAACTGATACATACCCTAAAGTTTTTTTTTTTCTAACTGATATCTACTCAGATGTTCAGTTATATAAAAAATAGTCCAAGCCGCCAGCTAAAATGATGAAAATACCCCCAACTAAACTTCAGTTTTATTTTAAAATTTTATTTAAAAAATCTCTTTTGTTAGGTATATATATGTACTTATTAAATCACTTTAGTTTTATTTAAAAAAAACACTTCAATTTTTATTTTAAAAAATTATTTAAAAAATCACTAAGGGCATTTTCGTCATTTTAGCTGACAACTATATCAGTTAAAAAAACTTTAGGGTATGTATCAGTTAAACGCTATAAATTTGGGGTAGGTATTTGTAATTTACGCTAGGAAATATCAAAATTCCTATTTATAATAGGTCATTTCCTTGTCGCTTGAAATTTTAATGAAGTTGCTCTTCTAATATTATAAAGAGCTTAAAATTCACGAACACGGGTATAAATATCATGACCCTACAAAATGATAATTGCTCTTTGTTTATCTCCTATACCTTTAACATAAAATTTGTTATTTACATTCTTCAAAAGATTTGTCTTTAGGATTGGGAACCTTTGTCACTTGTGTGGGGGTTCCTATCTCTCCTTCTGTTATCTCATTCTTAACCATTTTGTGTGGGGTAGCTATCTTGCCTCTAGGTTGAGTTTTGAGAGTTTTTATTTTGGGTCTTAGCCTATTTTCCATGACTTTTTTGCTGCAAATGTGGCTTGGCAAGTTCACTTCTCTCTGCTGCAGATCTTGGGCTTTGGACTACTTGGTGTTCTATTGTGCTACTTGCTCATTTGATCATCACATCTGGTGATGATTTTATTTTGTCAGAGACTTTTGTGCATTGTTTAGTACTACTGGTGATGAGGTTGGGAGTTCTATTTCGGGTTTTGCTGCTGAGTACTTCTGATGGTTTGATCACTTCTAATGTTAAGTCCCGGACTGGGGATTTATATTTTTTGGTTGATTTAGCAGATACATTTGGTTGGTTCGAGTGTCTTATACTGTTTGGGATATAAGGTAGTGGTGTATAGGTTGAGTTTCTAAGAATTGTACTCTGCCTTGGTAATCTTTGGGAGGTTTGGTAATCATTGGGAGGTTGTTTAGTTTTTGGGTCACAACTATTGTTGGCATGTACACTTGCAGTGATAGTTTTGGGGGGTTTATTGTGGTTTCTTGGAACACAAGCTACTGCGGCTTTGTTTCCTCTTGGTGTGTTTGGAGAGTTTTACTTAAACTCTTGGCCTCTTCTTCATTTCGAAGAATAGGACCATCAATAATACATTTGCTGATAAAAACAAAAGGCTCTAAGTTTCTTCGTAATATGTTCAAATTTTTTTTCTACAAGAATTCATTTGTTTTCTAATGGGTTATCGTTAAATTTCACGTCTGAAAGAAAATTCAAGATCCACATCTAAACCATTGACTTGTCTGTGATTATGCGTGTTAAAGTATAAGATTGTGATTGGCCATTCAACTATGTCTTTAAGCTTTTAGTTAAATTAGTCCTTTAAATATAAAATTATAATTGATCTTTAACTTTTTAGTTTAGTTGATCTTCTAATACAGTAGTATAAAATCCTTAATTTACCCTTTATCTCATCCTATATTCTAACACATTCAAAGTTTTCTCCCATAATCATTCTTCCTTCTCCTGCTACTAAAATTTTCAAAGTATCTTCTCCTACCAAACCAATGGATCGGAGCAGAAAAAAGATTGAATGAGTGTATCAACATAGGAGGTTAGAGGTGATGAATGAAGGAGGTTAACATGATCTTACAAGCCTTGATGGAAAGTGTAATGTCTGAAAAAGGATCGTCGCGGACCGAGCTGAAGCGAAGGTATCTGCATCGAGGTCATGCAGATTGCCACGAACAATTGATGAATGAACTTTGTTGAGCGTCCGATTTAAGGGAAAGAGTTGTTCCACCATAAGTTCCAATGATGGAGCATGGCGAGTACTTTATCCAAAAGGTTGATACCCAAGGATAGCCGGGGTTAAGTTCACATTGAAATGCGCGGTTGTCCCTAAGGATGCTAGCTTATGGTTTCTCCATTTATTCATTAGATGAAACACCATGAATGGGCGCAACAAGCCAACAACCACCCCGGAGTGCCTACGAAGCACAATTTTATACTTCAACCAATCAAATTATATGTGAGATTTAGTTTTTTTTTTTATCAGCAAATTTTTTTTATATAAAAGAACAAAGTTCTCAAAGTGAAAACAAGGTCAAGGGCGAACTCTCAATTACAACCACGAGCATGCCATTTAGGCACCTCAAACCAAAGACAACAAACCCAAACAATGGGTATAACACAACTAACCCAAACTATGGGTAAAACACGAGTCTAGTTACCCAGATTTAACTCACATTAAGCAACCCAGAACCCCAACAACCAAACAAACAAACCCACGCAAGGGTTACAACCAAACCAACAAACCCACGCAGGGGTTGAAACAGGACTCTTACCTAAGCAAAATAGCAACCATTAAGCAAACTACTAAAATTACAACCAAAGTGACAACAAGACAACAAAAACTAAACAAGTTCTATAAACCTAAAAAGTTACATGAAGCACAAGAAGGGAAGATCACAGAGTCTTAAGCCCAAAAGAACTAATAAACCAATTGAAAACAGGTCCTATACCCAGATTTTGCAAACCTTAAGCGCAAAGGGAAAATAACCTAGCAGAGACAAGAGAAACCCACAACCAGCAAAAGGACCACCACCTGCCTATGGTCCTCGGGTAAGAATCACAATCACAACCTCTCCACAACCTAACACCAACCAATTACCTAGCATCCAGAAATGGGAATACTAGAACAACTAACCCTCACTCTGAAAAACCAGTTCATGATCCCCAAACCCCTACCCAGAAATCCTCAACGAGCCGTTAGGCATAAACCCAACCATGGCCAACTCCAATAGTTGAGCCTCGACCTCAGTACCGAGGAAGAGGGAAAGAAGATAAAAGGATAGAGGTAAAGGAGAAATGAATCAGTTAGCCAAAATGAAAGAGTAAGTAGTAAAGTACTAGATCTACAACTCTCAGATCTCTGAAATAGAGATCTCGCCGGCGGCCTACACCTAACCGACGACCACAAGGGGAGAGGCCATGTCAAGCGAACAGGACATCAGATCTAGTACGGGAGGAGTTAGGTTGAAGAAAGAAGGCAAACACACAGTCGCGAAATCCTTACCGAGGACCAAGACGCGAACACAAAGACGGAGGTCGAAAGAGTAGATGCTTCCACCACGCCCAAGAAGACACCCCAAAGAGCAGAAACCCTTCCGCAGCACCGCTTCTTCGAAACCAAAGCCACAATAGACTAAAACCCCTCGTCGTACCTGGGAGGCCCGGAATCACCCGAGAAACAGTGAAGAAGACAATGGATCTAGAACAGGGAACTACGCTGCGAGAAATCTGACCCCGTGCGAAGACCAGAAGTAAGTAGGAGGGCAAGCAAAACCAGATCCCGTCATCCATACCCCGGATGGAGAGGAAAAACGTCCCACGTAGATCTGTTGGTGTTGCCGCTTCCGATGGTGAAGAGCGCACCACTACGCCGGAAGAAGGAAAGCCTCAGAGCCACCAGTCAATAGATCTGAGGCGTGAGGGGTTTGGGACGAGTGAGAGAACGGGGGAGGAAGGGAGAGGAAGGGAAGGTGTGGTTGTGGACGGCCACCGGTGACAGTCGGCAACAAGAGTTGCAGTGTGTCACCGGCGGCCACACTGAAGAAGTCTAGGGTTAGGTAGATTTGTAGAGAGAAGCGAGAGAGAAGTGTCTAGAGAGAGATGCAATAAAAAAACACTCCCATCCACATGAAATTATTGAACTTATGATAGATAAAAGGGTTAATTTCACATCAGTACCCTAAATCTTTCATATTTCATTTAGAGTACCTTAAATCTTTTTTGTGTCATCTCAGTACCCTAAATCTTTCATATTTCATTTAGAGTACCCTAAATCTTTTTTGTGTCACCTCAGTATCCTAAACTTTTATTAATTCCATTTTAGTACCTTAAACTTTCATTAACTTCATCTTAGTACCGACCGTTAACTTTACCATAATTTTGGTTGTTGGTGAGGGGTAGTATGGTCATTTTACCAGTTTTGGATGGAAAATCATATGTAAAGTTAACGGTGGGTGCTAAAATGGAATTAATGAAAGTTTATGGTACCGAGGTGACACAAAAAAGATTTAGGGTACTCTAAATGAATTAATGAAAGTTTAGGGTACTGAGGTGACACAAAAAAGATTTAAGATACTCTAAATAAAATATAAAAGATTTAAGATACTGAGATGAAATTATCCCTAGATAAAATGTTATAAGTAAACACCTTAGGCCAACGCTATTCCAAACCTGAAGTCTCTATCATAATGCATAGATACAGGTCCATGAAAGCAGGTGATAGTATAAGCCCATGAAATCTCTGTCGTAATGCATAGATACAGGTCCAAAACTGAAGTCTCATTTCTCAGTTTAGTCATAATCTGAAATCCGTCAAAACTTGCCAAAGATATAGCACTTAAACCTTATCACATTACTCTTGAGTATGTACCATTTAACTACTAGTAAAACATGAGCTTTAAATTTTAGTGCTTTATTTTTGACGCTTCAACCCATGTAATTATTAAAACAAACATGTGAGGGAGGGGTGATAGGTAAACCATGTTTAAATAACTACGTAAAACGGAATGATTTAAGATTGATCATTTGCATAAAATACAGGTTGATTACCTACTTGATGACGAAGAAAGTGAAGCCTGGGATCGATCAGGTACGCAGCGGCAATGAGGCCGTTGTGGCCTCTGCCGATGACCAGTGCGTCCCATTTCTGGTCCTTAAATGTGGCGATGCTCAATTTTAGCCGTTGTGGAAGAAGCAAGGTTTAAAAATCGTTAGGCACCAGTCGTACGACTAAGACATTTTGGGGATCGGAGATTAATCGAATTAATCGGGTCGGTCAACAAGAGAATGGCGCTTAGACGGACGCCTAAACGGAACCTGATCGGCATTTTTAGAACTGTGGGAAGAAGACACATTAAAATATTATATTTTATAAACTGGGTTTGGGCTTGGAACCTATACCCGGCCCAAAAGGTCTAGTGGGCATCCAAGGGGTTTAGGTTTCAGCTCTCTTCGTCGTCTCCCAGGTGATCTCTTCCAAACCAGATAACAGCCGAGCCAGTGCAACACCATTATTAGGTAAGCTTCTCTGACCCATGGCTCTTTTTTCCCCTTCAAGTTCTCTTGCGTTTTTACTTTCTTTGCTCAATTTCATAAGGTTCTCTTATGAGGATTCAAAATCGATATTTTGCGAAATCGATTACCATTTCTTTGCGATTTGTTTTTGTTCCTGCGGCTGCTGTTGTTTCATTCAATTATCTAGGATTGCTATTTTTGTTTTCAGGTGAGAAATGTGTAAGGTTTCCTGACATCTTCTGTAACAGCTACCTTGTATTTGTTTGCAATTTTGTATAAAATGCACACTGATAGATGTTTTGTAGGTTTGATCTTGTTATCTACATTTGGTTTGTTGATAACAAATGTAAGGGCTATCTTATGTATATAGTTTTATTCTGAATTTTGTGGTATAATTTCCAACCACAGTTTCTCAAGGTCCAGATGGGATTATGAAGGGATAGTTAAAAATAAACCTCCTTGCTTTTTCAGTTTAAATTTGTTCTGTTTCCTTGTGCTAAGTAGATGATGTTTGATCTACTTGTTTGTAGGAGTAAAGTAATTAGGTATCCTTCTTTGGACTATACTTAGTTCTTGTGAGCAACAGACTATATCATTTTGTGAGGATAACCACGTAATCAAGGATCCTAAATCTATTTTTGCTGTTACTTTCGGGTGTTGGACTTCACCTCGGTTCTTGCTTTCTTTGAAAGCCCTTTATGGATTGAGTGTAGGACTTCTGGGTTTTGGTGTATGTAGAATTTATGTTGCCATGTGCTGTAGTAAGATTTATTGCTTAAGTGATAGTTTTGTGGGAATAAGATTTAATAAATCGTGAATGTATATAAACATACCAATTTCCAATTGTTGCATATGCTTTTTATCATGGAATAGGCTATAGCTTTTACCCAACATGTGTAAGTACTAACAGTTGTGCATCATCAACTTGAACTTTTTTGAATGCTACTCATTGTCAATATGGTAGTAAGTCTTGTCGTAACAATGAGATTGAGTTGCAAAAGGGAAAGGGTGCATGTACTTATTCTTTGATCCCTTTCTTCCTATAATTAAATTGTTTTGAGAATTATATTTAAGCTGTTGTTGTTTTTATATTCCTTCTTTCTTGAATGGAAGTTTTATAACTTGCCTCAATGGCAATATTTTGAAATGCTTCGGGTAATCTGATCTCAGGAGATTTGAAGCAAGGGGGTGTTGCAAGTTGTAATGGAAGCCCAATTCTTTCGTTTTCTGAAGATTGTGGGTGTTGGGTACAAAGCGAGGGCTGAAGCAGCAGGGCGTCTCTTGTATCTGAAATTGGGGTACAGTCACGAGGTGGAAGTTGCAGTTCCTCCAGCAGTTCGTGTGTTCTGCTTCAAGAACAATGTGATATGCTGCACTGGGCTCGACAAGCAAAGGGTGCACCAGTTTGCTGCTACTGTTCGTGGCTGTAAGCCTCCAGAAGTATACAAAGGCAAGGGTATATTATACCTCGATGAAACTATCAAGTTGAAGCCAGGGAAGAAGTCCAAGTGATTGCTGCTTAGTGTTCATTTTTGGGGCTGGATTTGGATAATTTTCACTTCTCATCAATTGTTGAAAGTTTCTGTAGAACTTACACAAGTTTTGTTCCTAATAATCTAGAATTATGCTATATTCAAGGACAGTGTTGCTAATAATGTTTTAGGCTCTTCACCTCTTCTACCTGTACAATTGAGCATCCAGATTAGTACATCTTGAATCAGATCAGCAGGGTTTTGTGAATTAACAGGAAGATCTTTGACCATTTATTTTGTGCCAAAGACATAATGATTTCGTTAGCGCATGGAATTTTAAATTTACATAACTGCTTGGAGTCTCTTTTCCTCCAAACCCATACCCCCAACCTCTATCTAATCCAACTCAATTTCCGGACCCTAAACCTTTCTTTGCTTCCCATTTTCTCCAACTTTCCTTATGTGATGTGAAAGACAACATTTTCCATCTATTTCTGTAAAAAAAAAAGTATAGTTTTCCTGTTTGTAGTCGATTCTAAATATATAGTTACCCATTTATTCTTCTCGCGTAAATGTACATTGAGACTTGAAATGGTTAAATATTTTCTTACAACAAAAGTAAAACGCCATCAACAGAAAAGAGCCCCAATCTTGACGAGCTTTACTCACAGTTTGAACAGGCAGACACGGATCACTGCATGTCATCTCGGGAGGAGCCTCGAACAATTACCTCTACAACGTGAATTATCTTGTGTTCCTCAACGGCGAGCTTTGCTCACAGTTTTTGTATTCTGCGAGTCTCTATAGCAAACAAAATGCACTAGTGTTTTCCCATTTGGATACACTGCAAAAACACTCGTCCCTATCTTCTTCCTACACAAAGAGCACAAGCTATCGCCGGCAACCTTCACCACCGGCTTCCTTTGGTGGTACACTTGATCTTTCACCTATATCATGCAATATTATACTCTATATATGTTTAGAGCAGTCAAGATCAATATCATGCTCATCTCTTGTAATTTTTTTTTTTTGCATACCTGTAAGCTCTCGCTCTGTCTCAAACTCTTGATGACTGCAAGGTTTCTACGTGCTTCACTGGATCTTCTTAAAAGTGGTCCAAGAAATGAAGCCAAGTTCTGTATAAAAGAGAAGACAAGTATATACCTCTACAGTGTAGCTCAATTACACATATGATGCTTAATGAAGAATTAACATAGATGCCGATACGTAACGGTGATAAAAAAAAAAAGGACTACAGACACATGACACACACATACGTATTTAAGAGTTTACATCCTTCCAAACATGCAGAACTTTGATGCACAGCCAAAAGGAAAAAGTAGCTATTAACATGATGATACCTGGAGTTTGGTTTCTCTTGGTAACAGTTTGATGGCCTGAGCTCCATTGATTCTATCCCACCTTTGCCTCAACACATCGAGGACCTCATCAAGCATAATAGTAGAACATCTCTCTTCACTAGATTCATCTGCATCACCATCACTCCTTCCACTATCAGTACTGCTCACAGTGACGCGCATGTCTGCAGCTCCTTCTATGGCAGCAATTTTCTTAGCTCCACGACCTCCTTTACCTTTAATCGAACCTACCTTAGGACTGCTCACATTTTGAGAAGAAGCAATACGTGTAATTTGCTTTTCAAAGCTTTTGCTTGTTCTATGAGGATTCAAATAAATCTGCACAAGTACAAGGTAAATACTGCCAGAAACTTTTGCAGATGATTGATGAATACAAGACTCATACACCCGATCGCAATATGAGAGTGCCCGATCTGGAACATTAAGCTGCGATACACAAAACAACTTCATGTGATTAGCATAAGAAAGAGCAAGGATAAAGAAAGCAAGACAGTATGAACATCTAACAAACGCAGAATTTTAAAACTTCGAAAGGAACTTTGTATTTATTCATGTCTCATCCAACTCATTACTTATCAGTTCTCAATATTACCTTATGAACATATAGAGATAAAGCAAGCTCATTTTGGTTCATCTTTCCCAACAAAACTGCACGTTCTTCATATAAAGCATCTTCTGGAAGTCGTTTTAGTAGAGCCTCTGGATTATATTCAGAGATATTATCTAAAGCAGTCAATAATTTCTTCCTTGTTGAGGAGTAAGCCTTTTCATCCCACATTTGTTGAGCACTTAGATCTGCTTGCCAATCAACAACTTCCGAAAGATAGATTTGTAACTACACAGTATAAACAACAATTAATGGACAACAGGCACTTCCATGTAGATTATAAATATATTTTTTAATAAATGACAGAATTCTTCACCATTTCATTTTGTAGATTTCCAGATACTTCATTCTCATTCATTGCAAGGATATGTTCTAGGTAAGTTCCCTGCATGTTGGGTGCATGCTGTTTCAAATAAGAGTTGACCAGGTCTGCTGAGATATTTCCAGTCAGAAAGAGCTGAATCGTCTCTGTAGGACAGCTTTGAAGCACAGGCATGGAGAACTCTAGGACTAGCACTGGATCAGTGCTACAGAGAGGCTGCATAAGAAAATCTATCAAATCTCATTTGAAGTTCAAGAATAATCTATGTGCGAATCTTTACTGAAGTTCTTAAGTTTATGCAATATCTGAGATATACCTTATAAAATTCATTTTCAGTCCATAGGCTTTACACATACTAACATTACAATTGCTAAGAGATGTTAATCTTTATGATCAAAGCTCATGGGATAAATCTTTGTTCTAATTCAAAATCTATATAACATTTATCAGTTAATAGGCTTACTAGTTGAATGAGAAAATCTATTTTCAGCAGGGTTGGTAAATTAGTATGGCATAAATAAATACAAGCCCCATTTTACGTCATAAACTAACTCTTTTTTATGGTTACACCATAGATAGATATTATAAACAATTATCCTATGATCTGATTCAAATGTCTTGGAATGATTCATCATCTGTAATTAATGTGTATGTGTGCAGCATTACCTTGAGATATTCAATAATTGTCTCGGGCTTGAACTTTTGGGTAAGCTCCGCTTCAAGTTTATTTGATTTTGACTCTTCTACTAATTTTTGCAAGAGTTTAAGAGCCTCATGGTGCATTGAATTGCTCTTGTAAAGTTCCAATAAAGCAGAGCAATGATTCCTTTTCTGAAGAACTTCTTCACATATTTTCAGATCACAGTAGTTAAGACCTTTCAGTAATTCTAAAGCGGCAGAAGACTGTCCAGTGATAAGCAGAGCTTGGAGCAGTGCAGTATCCAGAATCGCTGCCATGTCTCTATCACCTGAGCTAATGGCAATGATACCACGCCCCTGGATAAATATTAAATTAACCAACATACTAACTATAACCATCAGTGAAGTTATATACTCTCTCCCTTCCAACGTAAGTGTCATGTTTGATTTTTGGTAAAAATTATTCCACCCATTCCAGAATACTATTTGACCCAATACAATACATTGATCAAAATGGTGTGCCATCAATGATATCGCGGAATGCATGATAAATATTTATAGATTTGTCTCACAATTGTTTTTAACAGTATATTGTTTATAATCAAGGGTTTACCTTAGTTGATTTCTTAAACCTGTTAGGTTCAAATGATGTAAGTTTGTCCCCGACAGCATCTAAAACAACCTCGTCTGTTCCTTCAGCAGTGGCCTTTTCGATTATGCTGAATCTCTTCTTCTGCAAAAACTTAATGAGAGCCATGAGCATATTATGATTCATTTTCTTGGACTCAAGAGTTGCAACCTCATCAGATTCCATATGTCTGGGATTAGATGAGGACTCAATATCATCAGAGGCACCAGATGAAGTCCTTGACAGTGGCGAATTATCACTTGGGTCCACCTTTTTCTCTGATTCGGGAACGAAAGTTGCTTGGGGAAGGGCAATAGAGGGATATAAAGAAAGAACATAGGTGATTTCCACTTGAGATGACAAAAACTTTTCCATGGCTTCCTCATAGCTTCCGTTTTCAAACAGATAATGTGCATATCTGTAGCAGCAGCACAATATCATAAACCAATCTAGCACAATTTTATGGTAAGATATTTGTAACAAGTACATATTTATAATTTCTTCTGAAGAGGCCTTCCAGATAAAAATGCAAATAGAATGTGCCATGCTTATAAGTGCAACAGATTCCACTTTCCACTGCAACTGTACAAAACCTCTGCAAAGTCTTAACTGTTCATTTGTCTCAGTTTCCTCATGCACATTATTTGATTATGCAAGTAGTTCTACGATTTGAAAAGAAGGTGCAGTTTAAATGTAAGTTTAAGGAAGAATCCACCTTATAAGAATTGATCCCTCCTTTGAAGCTCGAAGGCTTGACTCTTCAGGTGGAAGCAGCTTACACAAGGCCAAGGCTTCCTCGAAATTTCCAGATGCTGTCAACTGAATAATCTGTATTACAATTAAACCATCGTTACTACACCGCTTAAGTATAGCAGTATTTGTTCATTACCAATTAGGCTAAGCATATAAGGGAGGACCTCGAAATCACTAAATACATTTAATTTTATGACTGGCGGTACAATAAAAATGTAACAATTGCACCTCCCCCGGTATTATGTCATCACGTTTGAAGATATTACCTACGATATCTGCACGTGTGTGATAGCAATATTGGTCCAAAATAATAACATAAATGTAATATTAAAATACCAAATCCCTTAATACAATCAAGATTTAACATATATATTAGATGTTTTCTATTCTTGGAATTAATCTTTCAGAATTCTCAAATACCTGGGCACCAAGAGGAACAGGAAAAAACCCATAAACAGAATTTTCTACTGCAGCAACAACAGCATTGTTACTCTTAATAAGATGACGAGCATTGCGAAGAACAACGGTTTGTACCAAAGGATAAGGAACTCGAAGTGACCGGATCTGCAAACAATGAAGAGTGGAAAAGGTATAAGTATGCACCCTATTGCCCAATCACCTAAATAGTCAAGAATTGTTCCTTCTTATATAAAGTGAAGGCTACCTCAACATGTCTTGGTAGCAAAGCTATTGCATATGGATTTTGGATGATAACAACTGCAGGGGGCTCAGACCAGCAAATCCGGCCTTGCTGCATAAGCTTTCCATTTTGGTCCACTAAAACTCCAATATTGTCCTAGAGTAAACATAAGCATCTCTTTAAATTCTGAAAGAGGACTTCATAAGCCACATTAGCTGACTTAAGTTCCGTTTGTGTGTGGCATATAATGAGGTTGCAAGTAACATGTTTGAGACCCATGAAGACTTAGTTATGTTCCGCAAAGATATGGGATGCATGAATATTCACCATCTCAAGATGAATGAGTTTGTGTTACTAATCAATATTCACATTCATGAATAGGTATGTCCTCTTGATTTTCACACGGCACATGAAATGTATGAAATCCATCCACACAAATGAAGCTTGACTATTCTATTAGATATAACAATTATTCTCTTCCGAAACTATCTTATTTTAGTTATTTGCTTATGTAGAAGCGAACTCTTTACCAGTTGGCCCAACTTGTGTTGGTTGAGTACATTTGTTCTTGCATCCAGCTTCAAATAACTTTCCTCTACCTCAAAGGTATCCATTGAAATTCAAGCTGTTCCCATAGTTGGATTCAAATTGCAGTGGGAAGAGATAATACACACTTACGGAATAAACTTTAATGAAACGACATAATTAGTCCATAAGGAACACTGATTCTTGCTTGTTAGAGACATAGTTTTAGCAATGAGCTGAAAAGGAAGCATCTCGCGAAACATATCTTTTAAAGACAGAAGGTGCACCGAAGTCCAAAGGGAATGAAAGATGAAGGATAAGAAATTACCTTGCCAAGAAGAAGATCACCGGAAGGAAGCGAGACAACAGAAGGTGGTGCAATCCTCCCTGAAGGAAACACTTCAGACAATGCACCATTGGTGACATTAAGTATCACATACTCTCTTCTGATCCCCAAACATATATTTACTCCACACCAGGACATAGACTTGACAACGTCTGGAACTCCGAATTCTTTCACCTCCACAAACCCTCTCCCCCCTGGAATGGATACATGCAAACATTAACATCCCCTCCAGAGCTTTTTGCAACCAAATGCAAATTGACCAATCAAATTGACATTAAATGAATCAAAATGTTGGGTCCGTTTCTCAGCAGACAAACAAATTGATGAAAAATTACCATTATGCCTGAAGATACAGACCCGCTTTTGTCGAGCGAAGCACATAAAGCCTCTCCGGTCATCCCAGGAATAGACGTTTGCACCTTTAGCCTTGGTGATGACGGCGAGGGTCTCCAAGTTGGGGAGGCGGTGGAAGGCGATGGACTCAGAGAGCGAGAGCAGAAGGTGTCTGGAAAGCAAGACCTCCATCGAGACCATGGGCTTCTTCGAGAAGCCTTTCACGGTCTTCTCCAGAATGTACTTTTCCTTTTGGAGGAATGGGGACTGGGAGTGGTAACCGGGCGTCGAGGACCGCTCGGAGACGGAAGCTTCTGGAGCGTACAATCGGAGAGAGCCATCGGCGCAGCCGAGGAGGAGCCTAGAACCGTAGGATTGGATGGTGTGGATCTTGGTGGGACAACCGCTCAGGAGCTGGAAGGAATCGTAAGCACTGTGTACCATTTCTCAGGCTCTGATCGCTCGTAAACTTGTTCCGGTAATTATATGTTGGACGAGTTGAATAGGTTAAAACGATGTCGTCTTAACCTTCACATAATCAGTATTGGAACCAAAATGTACTAGGGAGGAAGAAGCAAACAAGGTTCCTGTTCTAATCCATCGAAAGTGCTTCATTCTCACCCTTGCAAGTGTGTCCACACTTACAGTTTCTCTTGAAGATGAAGAAAGCTTGAGCAAATGCCACATGTAGCGAAAAAAATCCTATTAATGACCTAAACACCATAAATATTCCGTTGGAGGAGGACACATCTGCGGTGAAGTTGGAACAACAACGGTAACTTCAATGGCTCATAATTATACTAGAAAATTTCTTCAATTAGGCATCTAATTTCATTTATGTTTTTTAAGGTCACGTTATGTCTCTTTGTGGAGTAAAACACCAAAGACGAAGAACAAGTCGACGCAGAAAAAGTTTCTTTGTTCGTGGGGTCGCAAAAACCAGCAATAAATTTGAGTGATTTTCGGCCACATATTTTGTACACATATTTGTAAATGGGCTTTAATTTGGGCTACGGAAGACAAAAATGTTGGGACCACTTCAGGCGGGCCAGATAATCCACTTGCATGAGTGCGGATTTCATTTTTTTTGGATCTACAACTCCAAGGATGCTAGAGAAACGGATGGCGGGTCTTTAAATAGGACGGGTTGACGGATAATTTCGCACACCCCTACATAAAACCATAATTTTCCAACTGTCTTGGTCTTTGTTTTATGTTTAATTAATATGTAACGAACAAGTATCTTTACTATGTAATGTTTAATTTTTTCTAATATATAATTTAATTACCGTAATCATTTTTTTCTAACCACCAAACTCAGCATCCCCACATGCTCTTATAAGATCTAAGTGCATTGTGCTCAACAGTTGATCTCAGAAAATGATCATGAAACAGCCAACAATGTAGAACAAGTCATATAGATGGGAGAAATTGTTTTTATTTTAATTCTAAGCTCACCAAATATTCTTACAAGCATCATTGTTAGTAGCAGGCACAAATAGAGGTTCTTATTCTCTTCAGCAGGGAAGTGAGTATCTGTTCCAGTTCTTAAGACTAAAAATTGAATCAGTAAATTCATCTTTGGTGACATTATACATTTCTTTTTCCTTTAACTGGCTGCAGATGCAAGGGCTATCTGCTCTGCATGTCCACCATTGGTAGCGTGGTGTGGCTTCTCGTCAAATCCCCAGAACTTAGCTGTTTTGACATCATCTTCGACCATCAACCGTGAGAACTCCTCGTGGTTATACTCTAAAGTGGCCTCTCCTCCAAATTCGCTCGGAAGGTTTGTAACATCAAAGAATGAAGTCATGAGCTCAACACTAGCTTTGTTTTTGGGGTACACAAACTTAACCTTCTGGGCAGTCTTTGGATCCAGGAAGTACTTGACAGCCTATCATATCAGATATAGCACAAAAATGAGAAATTGATGTGAATCTGTACTAGCATGCTTAATTAGCTGAGACCAAAGTTAATACCTTATAAAATGTCTCAAAAAACCTAGGAGGGTTGTACAGAAACACAACGGCGAGCCTCTCTGGATAGTGACTCTGTAAAATATAAATGATATCACGAGATGTCCTGACAGATGGGCTGGTTGTCAATGACAGTCCCGTGAAGTCCACCAACCATGACATCTGCTCTTGACCCTCTGAGAGATTAAGGATAGAATTTTCCAGGAGATATACTAGATGACGGATATTATCTTCAGGTGAGTTTGTATTCTGTCGACTCAAGAAAGTGGGTATTAGAAATAAATCTCAGTCAAGAGCACCTTGAGTGGTTTAAGTTCTAACACAAACCTGCATTCCTGGCCTCATTATAAGCACTGCCCGACCATTTCGGTCATGAAAATTTGCTCTGGAGGCTTTTCCAGTTTCACCTTCATGTGCTACTTCATGCTGGAAATTAATGCATCTATATATGTAAGTGCGTGCTTTGATAGATCAAGAATGAAAACAGTACTGGGAATTACATAATATATAAATCGCTGACCCAACGGATCTCTTCTGGCTTGTAAGTTGACCTCCATTTCAATGTATCTTCCAACATTTTCTTCGATTTCTCAATATTCCAGCTTCGAGCCTCCAAGTATCTCCTCAGGCAAGCGTCGGTGCAATACTTGAGACTACGTCCAGATAGAGGTCCAAGAGCTGTCCTGAGTTCACTGACCTGCTTGAAGACATTGATTAGTTCAATTATTTTGATGTCATAATGTGACATTTGGAGTCCAGAGAGAGGATTTTTTTATTACCTTTGCATCTCGCTGAGAAGAATCATCCTCTGGGTGGTTGTGCTTTCTTCGAAGAAACATGTCGAGTGCCTATGGAAATTGAGCCTGTAACAAGTCACCTTTAGTAAGAAACTTGAGAAGATCCAAAATAACATTTCTCTGAATGTTATGTTACATTAATCTAAGAAAAAAAGGAGTGTCCAAATTAGAAGAGTTGAGTCAAAACAACCGAATTGAATAGAACACTGAGGTGAATCAAAACAGCTGCTCTTACTAGATTCGCAATTCCACACAACAGACTCATACATACAATCAGGAGACATTCAATCAAATGGTATAATCACCCCAAAGATTGGAAGATTAAAAATGGAAGGTCTGTAAAAGCAAAGCCTAATCCAATCCAACCACGCCCCAATGGTTGACCCAAATTGCAACAAAACGAACCAAAACCCTCAAATTGATATGAACCGATCGTTAAGCCAAAACCTCTAATAGAAGTTGTTAAAAGTCAACGGAGATCGATAGAGAGAACTCAACAATCACACAGAAGAATGATCCGATTATAGCAATTTCTCATTAAAGCAGAAGAAATGAAAGAACTTACCGGAGAATGAATGAATCCGGCGAAGGAGAGCTCTGAGTGGTGGGAATGTGAATGTGAATGGGACGGAGTGGAGAGAGACATTTATGTGCTAATTTATTTATTTGAGGTCAGACTCAAGAGGAAGAACATGCTGTCCTTTTCATTCACTTATTCTACGCTTTTTTTTTGTAGTCAATTCTGAAATAAATAAATAAAACAAGGCAGACGACGAGAAAGAAACTTCAATTTAATGGTTTTCAAACAAATTTTTTCAGTTTGTAAAATGAAGACAGACTTTCTTGATGTTGCATTTAAGTAACGGAATCGTATACTCAAAGCATGAGGTCTTGCTTGATATTGTGTACGATGGATAATTACAGAGAACACTTAAATTTGATATTCATGAGGTGAGATGAGATGGGTTAATTAGGTACATCATAAATTTGTGAAAACACGTTTCTAAATGTTAGTTTGAATGTAAAGTTGGCAGCATTTACGTAATGCAAAGACTTTTTCATCTATCAATTGAAAGCTCATGTCCACTTCTTTTTAGATTGAAAGATTCTTTTTTGTGGTTTCAAACAAATATTTTATGGTTATTTTATATTATTCATTGTGAATTATCAACTATTATTTTATAGATTATATATAACATTTTAAGAAATTGGGACATGAGAGAGTAGTCAAGCACTTCATTTTAAATTTTAAATTTTTAACTATAACAAATAGTCAATTTGGAGAATGGAAAAAAGATGCCACCCTCGTCCTCCATCAGCGACGGTCGGTGGCCTTCGGCCATCGTTATCGTCGGTGGTGGCCTCCTCAGCCTCATACTATTTCTCTCATTCTTCTATATTTTTCTTGGCGTTCTCACCTAGTCTCGTGCGTAAGCTTGCTTCTTTCTCCATAAGTTCGTGGTCAAGCTCTCTGTCGAGAACTGAGAGGTTCCTCTACAGAGGCGACTGATTTCTTTCCCGTACATGGTGGCTGCTCGTGTTCTCTAACGTCGTGTCTGATTCCCCGGCCTCATCCCTATAGATCCAACGACTCATTCTCTCCGGCCTTCACCTGTAGATCAGGTGGCTTCTTGGAGCTCTCGTGTTGGAGATTGAGTTTTTTTCTATTATGGAGGTTCTGGCCTCCTCCCTCTGTTTCTATTTCAGCTTAGCTCCGAACTTTATAGATCTGGGTCGGTTGACCTTATTTCGGTGGTGACGCAGGCAGGGAGGATTGTTGATGTCTTTGGAGGCCCTGGATCGGGTGGTGGCTGGTCTCTAGATTCAGCGCCTCTTGGTCCTGGAAGCACATCTGGTGGCTTTAGTGGTCAGTATTCATATTCATCCTCTTGCGGTAATGAAGGAGTCTCTATTTTGCTCCACATTGGTGATTCTTGATGCTCAGCGTCATATTTATTTGATGATATGGTCCTCAAGCGTCTCAGCTCGAGTTGATTCGTGGTTGCTCCTTTTTCGGTGATAGTTCTACTGTGGGAACGATTCTTGACCAACCGAGTCATCGATTCGTTGTGAATCTGGGCCCCTCGTCGTTGCGGATGGTAAGGATCTCTTTTCACCCTTTGCTTTATATGTTTCTTGTGGAGAACTACTCATACCGTAGATTAGATTCGTGTCGATTTCCTTTGTTTCACTGTCTATTGTTGCTGGGGTCGTTAGTTATTTCGGTGTTGGCCTCTAACGGGTTGTATTTGGTCTTTGGGCCTCCGTTGGAAATCGGTGTGTTTCTATTTCTATGGCTTTTGAGTGTCGGCGGTTTTTGCCATCGTTCTATCTCTACTGTTCAGAGGTGTTGACCATCGGTGTGTCGGCGTCTTCCAACTCTCTGAGTTGGGGCTCCGATGAGATTCAGTGTTTTCTTCAAATGCGGGTAAGGTTAGGGGTACTCTATGAGGTGGCTGAATTTTTTTGGGGCTTCATGGTTGGACAATCTGTGTAGTGACCCTTTTTTCTATGAGTTTCATGTGGTTGCAAAATTCGAGTCGTGGAACTTTTTATATGTTATTTGTTTTGTGTTTAATGGTTGTGAAATTTTGGTATTTAGACCTTGGTACTCCCCTTGTTAGGATTGTTTAGAGGCTGAGCTTTCATGCCAGTGCTCGAGTTTGTTGTTGTATTTGGTTGTCCGATTATTCTTCCTTGATAGTAGTCTTGTTCATCTCATGTTGGGTGCATGTTGTTGGTTATGCTCTTATAGTTGGTTGCGTTCTTCTTTGGTGTTTTGTGATTTGTAGCTAGATCAGTTTATACACCTATCTCACCTACAAAGAGGTTTAAATTTAAATTTACTTTGTCGATCAAAACAAATATTCAATTTGGATATTACTTTAGAACAAAATGAGTACTTGCTTCTTTAGACCATCTTTAACGCATGTTTGTTTATCAGCAAAGACATATTTAAATGAACTAGCTCTTTGAAGTAAAGAGCAAGGGGTGATGAACAAACTAATGAGCATTCCAAAAAAGAACCTCAACCAAAACCCCTCAACAAGCTGAGGTTACAACCAGATAACAACAAGACCTCACAACCAGAGAAATTACACCAAGAATCAGAAGAAACACTAGAGAAGATAAAAGAACTCAACAAGGGGTGAATAAGAATTAAAACTAGAAAACATAAGAGGTCTCAATACCGGATTGACCACAATTAAGAACAAGAAAAAGCACGGGTCTAAAAACTCAGATATATCCATCATTAAGAACTTAAAAAAAACAAAAAAGAAGCCTTCCAACAGCCCGAAATTCCCCAATTAAAACCCAAAACAAAGCTGAGAAGTGCCTCACCCCATTCTCAAAAGAACCACACTCCATACAAGAGGAATGTGTTCTTTCTGTTGTCGGTGGCCAAGACCGCGGACGGCGGAGCAAATCCGAAAGAAGAAAGACTGGACGCCACAAATTCAAATAAAAAAAATGGACTATGTGGGATGAGTTGCCCAAAGAATTCACCGGCAGTAACCCCTGAATAACCGGAGAACCTGAACCACAACTTGGACGGGAAGAATAAAAGTCCATTCTAAAAGTTGTAAGAAAGGGGAAGGAGAAGTAAAACCCAACGTAGCTAGGGAAGAAGAGGAAAATCATACCACGAGAGCCAAAGATCGGATTATCTAAGGCCAGAGCATACGCGAGGAGTAAATCATTCTCCATGAGGGCGAAATCAACCAGCACCACGACGATCCTTAGCAAGGAAGCGTGTCCCACGGCCAGCACTAGAAGACGACGCCCGAATCTTAGAAGCAAATCACCATCGCAACTACACCGAAGTAAACCCTACCACAACCACGTCGACGAGTCAGATTCGCGAGAATCCTCACCAGAAAGGTTGATGAAGGTCGACCCACGACTAAATCAAGCTCACCTTGAGACTGAGATGGGGAAAAGGACCAACCCATCCTTCCGCTACTCGCACTCGATCCTCCGTTACCAAAGTCGGTAACCCTTTTCTGGCCAGCATCGAGAAGAGGCCTTGAAGGGGAGAACCAATATTTCTGTCAAGCACGAGGCAGCCATAGATGGATATACCTGGCATCCAAAAGCTCGAAACAACAGAACCCACCATGAATAGAGGAAACCGACTGAGATCCGTGTCGATCCACACCAGAGACTGAGGAGAAGGACTTGCACACCAAAATCTGAGGAAGAAGCCACTGATGAAGGAGAGGACATTGCTGCAACAAAGAGAGAAGCGGAGAGGAAGAAAAGGAAGAAAGGAGAGAACGAGGATTAAGAGGGCGGAGAAGAAGAGAGAAGAGATGGGGGTCCACTAATGACCTCTATGGAAGGAGATCATCGACGGTAGGAAACGACTACGGCTGTTGGGGAAGGGGATTTAGGGTTTCTAGAGAGAAGGGGGCATATCTCTAAAGCCAGGCATTTATATTTTTATTTTTAATGCAGATTTAAAACTTATTTACTGGATTATGGTTATGTTGTCGTATTATTAACACAAAATATACCACAAGTTACTAAGTTTTGATAGAAGAGTTAAATAAGTTGTTAGACTTTTTAGATTTACAATTGAAATCCAAGCTGCCCAGTATCAAAAAATATATAGAATTTAAATAATTAGAGAATTATCGTATTAGCTCAGTTTTTTTACATTGTTTTTTTATCAGCCAAGACATTTAAAGGCTCCGGTTCTTTGAAATAAAGAACATGGAGATGAACCGAGAACAACCTACGAGCATTTCTCCTGGGAACCTCAAGACACCAGAGCCCCACATACCACGGATGAAGAAAGCATCAAATAATACAACAACACAACCTTACAACTTAACAACAAACCACCAACAGAACTACAAGATCAAAACCAAAGAGGAACCCACCAACAATACTACAACACCAGAAAACCTCCCCAAAAAAATTACAAGGTTCGCAACTCAAATTTGACTACCATTAAGCCAAATTACAAAAAGAAAGTCTAAATACTCATGTTTGACAATCATGAAGCACATATGAGATGGAGAAACAAACTGCACCAAGAATCAACTAGTCCAATTCTAACCCTTAACCTTACGGGAGAAGCAACTAAACCCATCTCAAGAGTCTAACAATCCTCACGAATGAGGATGGTCGGAACTATATGTCTGCGGCCACCACCGCTAACAATAGAGACAAACCCTAAAACATACTAACATAAGGCAGAGGCTTCAGTTGAAGGTCAACATCATCCAAAGATCTCGCCGGCGGTCAACACCTTACCGACAAGCTCGAACCCAACACGGTCGAGAAGATGAGAATAGTATAACCTTAGATAAGCATGAAAGGGAAGGAGGAAGCTTAACCGTATAGGAAAGGAGAAAAGAATAAACTTGAAGGAGCAGAATTTCATACCAGAGGCAGACCAGAACTCTTACTTAGTCCTCTTAACATTGTCGACCAACACCGAGAAACGTATAATAGGAAGACCAGTATTTTTTTTTTGATAAGCAAAGCAGTATATAAATCTCTCCCTTTCCAAAGTCTGAAAAGATAGGGGGTGGTCTAGCTACAGACCTGAAGATGATACGAACTACAAACTCGAGCATTGGCATGACAACTCACCCTCATGACTATCCCCACATGGGAGAACAATGGTCTAAAAACCTAATATGACAATCATATAAGCACAATGAAGATGAAACGAACAACAGACTCGAGCGCTAGCATGAAAGCTCAGCCTCATGACTATCCCAACATGGGAGAACAACTGAACGGCTAAAAAATAGAGCCTCAAACCCGAATGTAGCCACCATTAAGCACAAGAAAAAAAGGTCTCAAACCCAAATTTGCCAACCATAAAGCTCTGAAAATCTAGCCGTCTTCCAAAGTAAACACCAAAGACTTTACCCAAGCTTGAGGAGAATACTGAATCTCATCGGCACCCAAACTCAGCGAGTTAAAAGGCACCGACACGCCGACGACCAACATCGCAAAACGGCATAGATAAATCAGTGCAAGACCACCGAAACTCAAAACCCAAAAGAAGAAGGACCTCTCGATATCCAAGGCCTAAAGACCCAGTACAACCCGTCAAAGGCCAACACCTAAAGAATGATGGGCCCCGCAAGAAACGCAGGAGTACAAAGGAAATTGAAACGAGCCTAAATCTAAGGCTAAGCAGAATTCCTACAAGCTACAGGTAAGGCCAAATGAGAGACAAGAACCATACCATCCGCGATGATGAGTGACAAGGCCAGAAGCACAATGAATCCGAGCTCAGAAATGCCTCCCACGATGAATCGTGACGAAGACACCCGAGAGTCACCACGATCAGGTCCGAAAAACAGCCCAGCTACACGATGGGCCGAGCCCAGGCTCTGGCCCAACAAGACCAGTCCCAGCCTAGGCGTTGGACCAGCAAGACCCAGTCCAAGCCCAGCCTAGGCGCTGGCCCAACCTGGCCAAGACAGCCAAGCCCGTAGCCCAGCAGCCTGGCCCAAGCCTGGCCCAAGCCAAGGACCCACACGAGCTAAAGACCGACTAAGACTGAGAAAAATGACCTCCAAGAGGGCCAATCGAAGCTATAGCACAAAGTCTGACACGGACGGGATCTTCTCTTCAACATCATATATAGCAGAGTTCGGATAGGGGAGGATCTGGGATATTCTCATCGGAGCCGAAGGAAGAAAGTGTCCCACTGGAAAAACCCCGACCTTCCTTTTCTGTCCCTAAACCACCTACAAAGGAGGTGACAGATTCGCTCCGATCTTCAACTGAGGAGTTGAGGAAAGGGCTCCCACACTAGATCTGAGACCAAACAGAGATGACAGAGAAGGCTTGGTGCCGGATCTGAGAAGGCCGACCAAAGATACTTCCACGGAGACAGGGGCTAAGAAGGAACGTCTAGGGTTTAGAAGAGGGGGAAAAGAGGGGAGTCGAACAGATCTGAGCCAATCCTTGACAGAGACGTCAAGGAAAGGCTTCCCACGCCAGATGTGAATGCAACCATAAGCAGATGGAGAAATGAGAGGGGTGGGGGAAGGCTAGGGTTCATAACAGAAGAGGAGAGGGAAGAGAAAAGGGGTTTGGGGACAAGAGGAAAGAGGCGGCGGGGAGGGACTCGCCAGTTCCAAGCATGGCCAGAGCCACAGTCGTCCCCGACTAAACCAAGGACGAAGCGAAGAAGACGAAACGAAGAAGAATTCTACATAGAAGTCGGACTCTGTCTCTCTTAAAAACTAACACTGTTTTTGTCCATTGTTGAATAGTTTTTTTATTTTTGTTTTTGTTTTTTTAATCAGTAAAAGTTGGCCTGATTTTGCAGTTTCCAATTAATATAATTAGTCGAGGTTAGTTTAATAATATTGTTGAGATGAATATTGACCAAGGATGGACAGCTTCGAGATGATGTTGAAGCAATGATATTTGTTCTGATGTCATGATGAAATATGAAGGAAATAAAAATAGATCAGAACAGTGACTTAGATACCATGTGAATGTTAATGAGAAAGTGTTGGTTACTAATAAGTAACGGGGTCCTATTTATACGCATAAACTGTAGCTATAGTAGGATGAAGTAATAATTTGATCTTCAAATCACCCTAACAATTACGAGTAATGGATAGATCATGTACACTAGTGGGGAAAGCTGCTTGCCCAACGAACAAAATTCGTTGGGTATGTTGTTATTTTCGTTGGGCATGTAACTACCAACGAATCAGTCGTTGGGTAAGTTGCGTTGGGTTTGAATGCCTTAACTTTTTCATACCCAACGAATATTTTACCGTTTTGAATTCGTTGGACAGGTTGTTTTCAACTCCAACGATTTGTGAAGTCGTTGGGTTTGAATACACGTATTCAACTCCAACGATTCTACAAATCGTTGGGTTTGAATACCCGTTTTCAACTCCAATGACCCTACAAATTGTTGGGTTTGAATATACATTTTCAACTCCAACGACTCTACAAATCGTTGGGTTTGAATACACGTATTCAACTCCAACGATTTTATAGAATAGTTGGAGTTGTATACGTGTATTCAAACCCAACGACTTTAGAAATCGTTGGAGTTGAATACAAGTATTCATCACCAACGATTCCAGATTTTTCGGGCAAATGGATATCAAAAACGAAAGAATACTGATTTATGTATCAAACACTCAAGTATGACACCTACAAACGATATACAGTTTAAATATGTAATATGTAACAGGTAAAACGTTCAACAAACCATCAACTTCAAAAAATAAACATAATAACTGTCACGTACAGTTAGAACAAAAAATTCCAAGTGTATGCAAGGAAAAAAAAAACCTAATCGGAGGACCTAGGATCATCAATCACTATTGGAGGACCCATGGTCATCGATCAATTTACGACCCTGAAAGATTTGCTTGATCATATTGTCCAAGCGAGCTAACCTTTTCTCAATTTTTACGAAGTCTTCTGCGTATAAGACTTCGTAAAAATGGGAAGCATAACGTTAACAAAAGCAGCCATGTGAATCACACTAAGTTGACCATTAATTAATTAAGATTATTAAAAGTGAATCTAAGGACACCTATGTTGAACATTGGAACGTGTTAACACGTAGAGATCTCCATGAAACAAAAACAATTAAGCAGAAAACTTTTATCAATCGTATGGTTTCCGATTCCAAAGCAATAATTGTCAATGGTCAACTCCTCTATATATAAAAGCTTTTAGTTATGTGCATGCGGTAGTTATATATGGATGGCATGCCATATTGCCATGTGCTAAGCGATCTTCAAAGATTCATTGCGATACTTTGCCATGTTAGTTGTGTTAGATCCAGTTGGGGAAAGTTCTTTCTCTTTTTTTCGGAGAGGATCGACGTGGATAGGCACTATTTTCATCGGGAGTAGCTGTGATTGGCTCGTGTAAGAGTGGATGAACAGGTCTGGGTTTGGGTTTGCTCAGATTTGAGATCTATCGAAGCTCCATTTGTCTCCGTTCATTTTCGTCTGGTCCGGTTCGTTTTGGTGAGTCGCTTGGGACTTCTTAAGGTTTGGGAATAGGATGTTGCTTCTGGTGTTTAGATCGGCGCCGGTCTTCGGTGGTTTCAGGTGTCGGCAAGACATTCCTCTCGTCCCTGTTGCCTTACACTCGTTTCTAGGCCGTCCGCTTGCCTTCCTTGGGGGTTTTGAAGAACTAGGTGTGGGAAGATGTTTCTGATGCTCAGATCGGCGCAGACTTCTTCTTCTTCTGTAGGCTCGCCGACGATTCTTCGTTCATCCACCGTCGTCATTCTGGATCTGTTGGTTCGGGTAGGGCTCGGTTGTTGGACTGGGTCGCGGGTTTAGGTCGGCTTTGGTTCGGGTTGCTGGGTGGTTCAGGTTTGGACTCTGGGTCTGGGTGGCGGTTTCGGGTCCCGGTTCTGGGTGGTGGTTTGTTTTGGCCCTTGATCCTTAGGCCGGTTAGAGCCCGTTGGGCTGGCCAAGGTTCTCTGTCTAGTGCCTTTCTCCTTCAGACGTTTTTCTCTCCGGTGAGCATCGATTATCTTCCGTCTCCAAACGTGGGACTCGCTTCTTGGCTATGGTCAAGATCGTGGGGTTAAGGTGGATATCGCCGCTCGTGGTGGTTGTGGGTGTGGGCCTCAGCTCGGTCTCGCCAGATCAGGATTGGTAAGGGTTTGTTGCTGTAACGCTCCCAGCTTGATGGTAGTCTGGGCCGGGTTCGGTTTTGTGGTTTCTGTACTCTTTAGCTCCATGGTGCTGGCTCAGGTTCGGTAGAAATATTGGATCCTCTTTAAGGTGTTTCTAGGTGTAGGCCGGATTCACGAGGAGGATCGACCGTGAGCTCAGTGCTTGGGGTTGCAGGAGGACGATTCTACTCCCTTGAGCTTCATGTTTGGTAAACTCTGATGCTTAAGACCTTTTTCTGTTCAGTGCTTCATGTCGGTAAAATTCAGGTTTTTAGACCGTATATTGTTTGAGCTTCTTAGTAGGTAGCTTTGGGTCTTAGATCATGGGTTGTTAGCTGTTTTTTGGTAAGTCTTTCTTTACAGGCTCTCTCCCAACCTCATTCACAACTTCACTTCCTCAAAGTTGCTCATGGAAATTTGTTCACAAACACATGGTTGTTTATTCACAAAGTTGCACAACCAAACACATGGCTGCATTTTCACAAGACTGCACAAGGATTTTTGTTCAAGGTTTCATTGTATTGTTCACTTCTGTTTTGGGGTTGGGTAGTGTAGTTTGTATTTAGGCTTCTTCCTGTTCTTTTTGTTCAATAGCTCTCTTTCTGTAGTTGGGATGAATGCTATTGTTATATCTTTTTCCTCAAAAGGTAATTTTAATTTGCTTTCGCTAATAAAAAAAACTTAAAAAAGATTTCAATCAATGTTTGAGAATGAAAATCAGTCATTTTTTTTGAGAATATGAACATCAGTCATAAGTTTGTTTAAAACAGTTGTTTTGTACACATTAGCTTTGACGCAACTTTATATATAAGACTAAGAGAAATATTGTTGTTATCTTATACTTTAAATAGATATATATATTTTTTTTCTAACCATATATTATATTTCATTTTCACATCTAATTGTATTTCGTTTTCCCGTATACTTCTTAACTGTGACTTTTCAATTTTTTACAAAACTATCGTTTTCTATTCGACATAACGGGTTTGTTAAGCCCAAGACCACGTGACGTGCATAGGATTAGCTTGAAGCTTGTAAATGTCCATGCTGCCCTCAAATATTTGGTATCATATTCTAATGGGAAAACCATGAATCCTAGTTGTGTTGGAAAGGTGTATTTCACGTCCTAACTGAGGGTCACCTTTTGTTACATGTCATATACCAAAGGTGGTTCTTTTTTACAAAACATGAAAAATAACACCAAAAAGGGGTATAACATTCGCATTCGATGAGTTTTCCTCTTAATTTTTGTATAATTTGCGTTTATCAGTGCACTACAAGAGGTAGGTGGTGTAAATTTACCACACAAAAAAAACACTTTTTTTGGTGTCATTTTTCATGTTTTGTCAAAAAAACACCTTTTGTATAGGACATGTGACAAAAGGTGGCCTTTGGTATAGGACATGTGACAAAAGGTGACCTTTGGTATAGGACATATAACAAAAGGTGACCCTCAGTTAGGACGTGAAAAACACATTTCCAACACAGTTAGGATCCGACGTTATCCCTATTCTAATTTGTTACACCTTCTATTTCAATTTCTAACTGTGATTTTTCAATTTTTACAAAAACTATCATTTTCTGTTCAACATATCCATGACGAGCTCGAGGGGAGGAAGAAGACCAGAAATGGTCAGAGATCTCCAACATGCGCAACGAGCATCTCTGTAGGGGGGGGGGGGGGAAGGAAACACCAGAACTCCACGCCATAGTTGTTATTTCCTCTTCCTCTTCTACCCTGGAGTTGTTATTTCCTCTATTTTGGACAAGAGAGAATCTAGGACGGGGGTGGTGGGTTGCAGATCTCTTCGGTGTTAGTTGTGGTGATTCAGTCACAGACCAGAGCACGTACCGAACCTCGAGCATATCTGCTAGATACAAGCAGTTTTGGAACGATGGATTGTTCAAAACTAATTATTCAAAATCAATTCAGATTTTATACAAAAAATAATGGTTGAGTCAAATTGATATGTTTTACAATTTAAACACTTAAACTTAAATTTTGAAATTTTAAAAGTGATATGATAAAATTAATAATAAAAAACATAATAAATGTAAATTGATTTTTTAATAAAATTAATGATTTTTCAAAAAAGAAATAAACAGAAGAAAAAAATGAAATAAAGATTTAAAAAAAAGAAATTAAAATGACAGTTTTGTAAAAAAAATGAAAACTCACGGTTAGAAAGTGAAATGGAAGGTGAAGCCAATGGCATAATGCTTAAATTTTAATTATTAGCAAGGGACTTTTCGACATTTTCCACCTTAAATTAATGAACATGTTATGTTTTCAAGGAAATGATGGTTTTTTTGTAAAACTTGGAAAATTCACAATTAGGAAGTGAAATAAAAGGTGTAGCTCAATTAGGATGTGAAAATGTGGTAGAATGCAACACTAGGATATATATATTTATCCGTACTTTAAATATCTAGCAGGTGAATCATATAGTATCCATGATCTTTCCATATAGAAGGAAAATGCTCTGATCATTATGGATGTACGGTTGTAGTCGCATTATCTTGAACAATCTTTGGTTGGTTTGGTGGGGGCTGTTTTCAAGAGGGTGTGTAAAGACCGGGGATTTTAATACTTTAGTTTATTATTGGAACTTCGAGGGTTGGGAACGAGTTTATTGTTGGATCGAATTCAAAAAAAAAAAGTGGGGGGAAAGGCCTGGGCCAGGCCAGACTTAGGCTTTGGGCCGAGTCAGACCAGGCCCAGCCAATCGCGCGCAAGCCCACACCACGAGCCGGCCCAACCCACGCGACAAAGCCCTAAAACGAGTCGCTTCAGATCTCATTTGCATGCACGAACCCCGAGACCTCTCTCTCCCTCGCGTCTCTCTCCCTCTCGGACATACCCTCTTCGCCTTCACCTCCGTTCTCCGTCGCCGGAGTTCCAGCTCCTCCCTCGCCTGTTTCTTCTTCCTCAACCCACGACTGAAGCTCGCCCGTGCCAAAAACCCAGAAACCCCCTTCCCTCTTCCCCTCTTCTTCCCCGAGTCACCTCGAACCAGCGCCGCCGTACCCCCGAGCTTCGCCGCGCCGGAAACCGTAGCAATCTTCGACGGTGAGCCCTTTTCCCGACTCGTTCTTCTTCCCCGTCCTCTCCTTCCCCGAGATTCGCACGCTCGCGACCTCAATCTGGCCGAGTTTGTTCGGAGAAGCTTCGCCGGAAACCTCGAGCCCAGATCTAAGGATTCGCGCCGGCGAAGCTTCCTCACCGTCATTCTGGACGGAAAAGTCGTGGTTTTGGTCACCGGCAACCTTCCCTCGCCTCTCCCGAGCCTTCTGACGCCTCCACCGCCGTCAATAACCCACTTCGAGCTCCCTCTGCCGCCGCCGTCGCCGGAGCTGTACCGGAACAAGACCAAACCCTAGCCTCGTCTCTGACGGGCCTTGGGCTTGGGCCAAGACGAGACAGGCTCGGGCCTAGACCTGATCTGGATTTGGGCCTGGACTTGAGTCGGGCTCGGGTCTGGATCCGGGTCTGGGTCGGGTCTGAGATTTGGACCGGGTCGGATTCGGGTCCGGGTTTCGGACTCGGGTCAGATCCGGGTCAGGACAGTTAATTAAATTAATTAATTAATTAATTAATTGGATTAAAAATCAGATAAATTCAAGGACTTATCGGACAATTAAAAGGACGTTTGGACAAACTACTGGACTAAATTGATAATTTGAGGAGCGTTACGGACTGGACCGGGATTGACTACCGTCCCTTTTGTTAAACCCATGCTTTTACCCCGAGCGAGGAGAAGACCGGAGTAGGCACGGATGTCAGCAGCTAGGCGACCCAGATAGAGACTGAGAGGTAGGGAATTACCTCGAAACCCTACTTTATTACGGGTGTACTAGAATGCATATAGGGAAACTTAATAACCGGTTAAAGAACTAGTATGCATGTAGGATGTGAATAACTAGCGCAGACGTATTAAACTGTGAACATTTACGATTACTGTCTTGGGAAATTGTCGTGCTGGTATAATCGAGCCATGTCGCGCCCGTAGGATTGTTTGCTGAATGTATCTGCTTGTGTGCTCTGTGATGCTTGAACGAGTAATAAATAACGAACATGAAAACGAGTAGAATTGAACTTGGTGATGCATATTAGTGATTGAGTGGTTGTTTTCCCGTTTATCTGTTATGTGAACTGGGGATGTTGGGGATTGAATATCGGTTAAGCCGGTGGGGTTACCACGTTGAGTGGGGTGACGGTAAGTGATGGTAAGTGCGTGTTGGTTGTGTAAGTGGTTATGATTGTGAGTGTGATTATGATGGTTTGGATGATACCTGGTTGAGTTGTGCCCAAGATGGGGTCGTACCTTCCGGTGCGCGGCCGGTAAAGTGTGAGAGATGTACTTCCGTCAGGTGTATCGTACCTTCCGGCGCGCAATCGGAAAAGTGTTGTGTTTGCGGTACTGTGGTTACATGATAAAGGTGGTTTCCCTACCTTCCGACCTTGAGTCGGTAAAACGTTGTGTCCCGCGAAGAGGTGGTTTCCCTACCTTCCGACTAGCACTCGGTAAAACGCTGTGTTGAGCATCGCGAGAGACCAGCCCGCGAAGAGGCGATTTCCCTGCCTTCCGTCGATCGGTAAAACGTTGTGTTCCGCGATGAGGTCGACCGCCTATCCCGACTTTGTGTTGGGGAAGTAGCGTGCGGCTGCGCCGGGCCGAGCGGGTTGCTCCCGAGACCGAGACTGTGCAATGGTTACGAGTTGTGTGTTTTGAAAATGTTTTGGATTGAACGAGTGTTGTTGTGTTTGTGGGTATGGGTGTTTTCCTTGTTATGAGTTGTGTGTGACCACGAATGACTTGATTTTGATTGTTTGATGATGAATTCATGTGTGTGGCTTCCGTGTAAGCTGAAGCATCGTCTTTGTGGTTATCCGTGAGTCGGTCGTGAAGGTGTTCTGGACGAGGATTTTCGGGATAGCTTGTGGTCGAGTAAAGTGAAAGTTGTCTAATTTGGGTTCATTTTCTTGTTGTTGCCTTCTCCTTTTAATTGTTAAAAATTAGTTTGGAAACGTACTTGGGTTGTCTTACTTGGATTGTTCCCTTCGGTTTGTGCCTGGTTATAGTGGTTGGTGTCGAGTTAAAGTTGGTGTGGTTAGGCTGTTGAGTGTTAGAGTAAAGGGGGTATTGTCTTTTAAATGGCTTAAGTGTCGCATCGTTGTATCAAACTTTTTAATCACCTTTAATTTGTGGAATAGCTTTTTGGTAAATCTGTTTTGAGATGGCTTCCTTGGTTTTCCCTACTGAGCGTCAAACTCACCCCTTACCGTGTTTTCTACAGGTATTAGCTTTGATCTGGACTAGCGGACATCGCGGAGCATGGGGATAGCGAAAGTCCGGGAGTTGTTTATTAAATTTCACTAAGTCACGTCTCGGGTCCGGTCAATACCAGATTTGGGGCGTGACAGGGTGATTACAAAAGAAGGGACGTGAACATCTCATCTTGGAACATCGTGTCTTAGGGAACCCTTTAGCCACGAGGCAATTGATGGAAATCGTTGTAGTTAAGAAATTTATATTCATCTTTCTCCGTGAGACATATTGCTCGCATTCATAGTTTAGAATCATCCGTCGGAATTTGGGTTTCCGTAGCAGCTTGATGGTTAAGGCACAAGGGAATCGGAGAGACCTTATGTTACTATGAAAGGATTTTGTAGTGGTACAACTTCTGAGCTCCCTGACTTCTTACATTAACGTCATGGTTACTAACCTATTGGAAACTCGATTTCGATTCACTAGCATTTATGAAGGGTCCCAACACGATTACGACATCTCATATGGACATTTTTACGTTAGTTGTTAGAATTTGTCTGGCACGACTGGCTGTTAATAGGAGATTTCAATGGGATTCTTTCCCATGAGGAGAAGAGGGGAGTTTGTCATACCCCGAAAGCTAATAATTGGCTTTCAGGGAGCTATAGAAGTAATGGTGGAAATCGATATGAGATTGGAAGGATACAACTTGACTTAGGCACTAGGGTAAACGATAGAAGACGGATTGTAGATCAAACTCGATCAAGCTTTGACCTTACAAGGTTTGAATGAACTATTCCCATACTCTCGGTTACTTATTTTTGGTTACTTTACCTCTAACCATGTGCCGATATTGCTTCAAATGGAATAACATATCCCTATATCCCGGGAGCCAAATTTTGTATGGGCGAAGAATACAAAATGTGGTATATTGGTGCAAAAGATATGGCCCCATGGCTCACCCAGAGAAATTCAGGAAAGAAAACATGAGGGAAGATAGTCTCTACACTAGTAGGGGAAACACGTTTTTAACGCAAACTCTACAAAGATTATATGATGTCACTACTAGACAGTGATTCTAATTGATAGAATTAGTAGGTCGGGTATTCACCATAGAGAATCCATTCCGAGAGAATAACTGAATGAACTAGAAACCAATGAGAGGTTCTGGAGATAGAAGGTCTCACGGTGTAGGAATCACTGACACCACGTCGTAAGACAACGGTCAACTGCATGGAGCGAGACAGTTTCGGAAGTCTATAAATAAATCTCTCACAATCCGAAAATGAGAATTACACAACTATACATGCACCAAGTTTTGTGAGAGAAAAAGGGGAGAGAGAGTCTTGAGGGTCTTTCCAAAGAGAAAGGGAGAGCTTCATCTTCACAGGTAGCTTCATATAGCCTTCAAAGACAATGAGAGCAAGAGTGAGTTCAATATTGTGTGCAAGAAATTTAAGAAGAAGAAGAAGAAGAAGAAGAAGAAGAAGAAGAAGAAGAAGAAGAAGAAGAAGAAGAAGAAGAAGAAGAAGAAGAAGAAGAAGAAGAAGGTCGTTTTTGTGTTCTGAGAGGGGCTCGTTACCCTTCATTAGAGTACTATTTCTTATCTTCTCGTGTTCATCTTATTTCTTGTATCTCGTATTGAAAACTCCATGAATGTATAATTATATCATGTAAATATTGAGTTTGTCCTTTATCATTGTGTAGGACCTACCCTCGTCTAGTTTTATTCTCTCTTTTTTTTACTATATTTTTTAGGTAATCGATTGTTCTTCTTTGGTTGATCCTTGATGAGCCTCCATGAATCTTTCCCAGCAAACTCATGACCATTCTCTTGTTATACATTGCCTCCACTTAAGCCATGAATTGGTCATCGTATCTTTCGTTTTGATAGAGTCGTTTGTACTTCACCCAACAATCATATAACGCTAAAACTTTATATTGAGGAGTATCTAATGATCCTTACAATTTTTTGAAGTCTGAAGGGGTTCGTCACCGGTTCTTTCTATTTGAACCTCATTGTCGATCTCGTCCCAGAATTTCTATGGATTTTCGACACTCCCCTTAATTGAATCTACAAAGTTGATGATTCATGTGCGCAACATAAATTATTCTTTCTCTAGCTCCATTTAATTCTCGGATTTTTGGTTTTGCGGAGTTAATACTAAAGAAAATTATGACTGTTAGGAAGACAAGGATGGTACTTGAATGCGTAAGCTCAGTTGGGAGGCTTGTGAGGAAATATGAGTTTTCTACTCCATCGATGAAATATTTGTATGTGGAAATGCTCGATAACAAAATCCTTCCCACTCGAATAGGAAATTTGGCTTAAATTAACGATCTGGTTGAGAATTGGGGACAGAGAAATTACAATCAGTGTACACATGATGGGTAAATGTCATCCACTACATAATAAGATCGGTCGTAACGATGGTCGTTGATCTCGTACTCCACAGAAAGCTCACAGTCATGAAAAACATCGTGGAATAAGTGGATGTTGTTAAGGACGTTGATGTCGTTGTTCGAACCATCCATCCCGAAAAAGGAATGTCAAATCCATAAATCACGGGACGCTACAAGTTCCGATATAACGGTGGAATCCCCGTGGTGATCTCCCTGGCCATGGGCTCTTTGCAATGCGGTTGGGAAATTCTTCCACTCTCAATACATGCAGTCAAGACTCCCAACCATGCCGGGGAACCCTCGGTTGTACCCCGATTCGAGTAATTGGGTCAAGTTCTCCGGTGTTGGTGTACGCTCGTACTCAGCCCCGGATACCTCAACAACGGCCTTGCAAAAGTGGCGTACACATTCGAGTATGGTACTTACCCCAATTCGTAGTGATTCGTCCAATGAATCGGTCGAGCACTCATACGCAAGCATCCATATCGCGGCGGTGCATTTTTGGTGCGTTGATAACCCCAAGCGGCCTACAGCGTCCCACTTCTAAACGAAGTAATCGTCATGCTCCGCTACCTTGTCCATCATCCGTTGAAAAAGTGGTCGGCACATACGAAATCGACACCTAAACACATCGGGCCGATACGTGGGTTGATCGGAAAAATAGTCCTTCATTAGGCGTTCATGGGCTTCGAGACGACCTCTGTTAATCTCTCGTCGGGAAGGTTCCCCACGTTCGATCATTTGCCTCAATGCGTTGATCATTGACATTGCTCTCTCTATGCCTCTCTCAGCCCTTCATCGGAGTCGTTCTTCCACAATACGCATTTGGGCTGCCAACTCCTCATACGATGGACACTCGAAATTCAGGAGGGTGAGTTTTTATTTTGAGATAAAAAGTTGAGAGAATATTGTTGGTAATATTGGAGAATGGGGGTGTATTTATAGATGGAAGTTGTGAGTATTTTGTGTTTAAAAAAACTTAGCATTACTGACCGTTGGCAATGGCCGGATTTTTTTTTCTCGACTTGGTCACGTGTCACCGTTTCATTGGCTGGCGCGCAACCGACAACCAACGAACCAACGACCCGCAACAACAGTACGCGAGTCGCGGGCCGCGACTACGACCCGCGATTTAAAGGTTCGTGGCCACAGAAAACACGTTTCACACCGACCCGCGATTTAACGGTTTGGAGCGTTATACGTGCTCTAATTGAGCAGGTCTGACCAACTTAAATGAATTCAACTTTTCGTCCAAACATGCATCAGTTAAAGGTGCAGCCTCTATGACTTTTGATTCATGGATATGTTAACTCTTCATTACAAATATGTTGGGCCAGATCTGAACTGGAGTATGTAGATTTTCACTTCGATCATTGCCTAGAATGTTAGAATTTACACCAATAAGGCTCATTTGCCGTTGCCTCTGGATAGAAGGTCAGCTACACACCCAATGAACAAACTACATTATGATGATACCAGGTAAAGAAAAACACAAGTAAATAATAATTGTAGCAATTTATGAGTCGGACGCTTTGCAAAAATAAACAATCAGTAACAAGGAATCCCCTTGGGTGTCTAAATAATTAAATCATAATCAATGAGATATTAATAGCTCCTTTTTCAAACTACTGAAATATTAAGATCAATACTAAAATGAAACAAGAGCTGAAATTAATGAGACCCCATGCAGATACAAAATTTTCAAGTGCAAAGGCAGTCCAGAAATTCAATTACAAATGTCAAACCCAGACTGAAATCTGTAGAGTACAGATCATTATTCCTGACAAAAACACTGAATCCAAATCAATTCAGTATCTCCTGTTATTGTTTACCTGTAGCGGGCACTGGCAGGCTGTTGGGATAAGTTAGCCACTCCTCTCTTAGAGGTGCCTCTTCAGAGAATGTATCAATAAACACGAGCTTTAGGTGGGATTGTTTCCATTTCATCATCTAATGTGTTCAAGTGCACTGGCCTGTAGTCCAGCCGGACCTTCTCGTTCTCCCAATATCTGCAACCGTAGTTCATTTCTCTTGGTTACTAATAATTCCATGTCCTCAAAATTCTGACTGTAAGAAAACCCCTGAAATCTTTAAATCATGGATATAATTTCTTTCAAGATGACTTACCCTACGGTGTGCTTCATCCACTTCTCATCATCTCTTTTCTGTGCAAATAAAATATAATCTTGGTGTTAGAAACTCAAACTAGAGATACACGAGCAAAACTAATCAACATGGGAAACTAAACCGACCGAAAAATCTTCACGGGCATGTGCTCCTCTGCTTTCTTTTCTGGCTTCTGCAGAATGCATGGTGATGCATGCATTTATCAAAAGGTTTTCCAATTCTATAGTCTCTATTAAGTCGGAGTTCCTGTTCAATGATTGCAGAATTTACTCACTAATCAACATAAGTTGTTAAATGACTTTGATAACTAATAAGTAGTTTGAGAAAAAAAGCATACCATATCAAACTTCGATCCTCCACCCTCACATCATGGAAGCTCTCCCATGTCTTGTCAATCAACTGACAACCTAATCAAGATAAATATGGTGACCGTCAGAGTTATTAAATTACTTTAAAACCATACACTGTTTCATCGTTAATTATAGTTTTAGTTAGTACTCAAAAGACACATTAGATAAAATCACCCATAGTTCATTCCCATTAATAGTTTCACGATCTTCTCATTCAACTTACCCAGTCAAAACATATAATATACTCCAAAAGAAATCACGTGTTTTTTTAGTACCTTCTTCTAGTGTGTCCTGTGTGCGGAACACAGCAGCATTATTCTGCATCACTCTTTGCATATTCAAACGAATTTTAGAAGTCGGAATTGAGCCATTTGCGTTTCTTAATTTGTCCAGCCAAGCAATTGTTTTCTGACCTGCATTCCTCTCTAAAGGTTTCTGTTTCTCCCCTACAAGATATGGTGAAGCTTCTTGATTAGTGTTACTACACATCATAATTAACTGACATCTTGTAACTTAGATCACACTTGCCTGGTCTTTGGATCTCTGCAACTCTATTTGCACATGCTCGTCCGAAAACAACAATGTCAAGAAGAGAATTGGCACCAAGCCGATTTGCACCATGAACTGATGCACAAGCTGCCTCCCCAGCAGCCATTAGTCCAGGAATGATTGCATCTGGATTGGTGCCCTTCACTGTAACAACCTAAGGAACAGAAGTTGATCAATGCACAAACAGAAATAAAAGATCTGACTACAACATCAGGACGAACAGAAGGAATGGAATGTAACTATGAAGACGGGAATGTATACTACTATCATATAAGGTTGGGGTTACTCCAGCTTGGAGAAAAGCTTATCCCTTGGACAAATTTGCACACCAAACACAGGTACCCATAAAATCCAACTTCTTTTAATTATAAAAATATTGAGGGTATGAGAAGTGTAATTTTTGCTGAAAGTACACAAAAAAAGGTGTGGAGTTTCCTCAACTTACCTCTCCATGATGATTTGTAGGAATCCCACCCATGTTATAGTGCACAGTAGGTAAGACAGGAATAGGCTCTTTTGTAACGTCCACTCCAGCAAAAATAGCAGCGGTTTCGGAGATACCAGGAAGCCTCTCCTTGAGCACATCTGGAGGTAAGTGATTCAAATGCAGGTAGATATGATCCTTCAGAGGTCCTGTTGCAAACCAAAGGGGCGTAATTACTTCAAAACTTTCTAGAGAAGGGAGGCCTTTATCATCCATAGGGATACAACAGAGCTTACATTCAGATTATTCTGTTGTGCTACAAATGTTCATGACTACAAATCTACAATAAAATATATATACATGGAAAAGAAAACCACAAAGGTATAATGTGCACATTACTTCATAAATGCAAACTACATTAATGGTGTTCTGATAAAAAAAATATACACTTATTGTGTTTTATTATCAGTTTTTTTGGGTACTTCCATGTATCCGATCCCCTTTGAGGTTATATTAGGCTCTATGTGGGGATCCTTGCCTAGAAGGATTTTCGGTGTACAAATGTATGTACTCATTAAATTTAAATTCATCAAGCACACCTACTGGCCGTAAAAGGGAATAGGCAATGTTTTGTACGCATCTATGTAGATTATAAACAATTTTACAATCTTCACACAACATACCTCAATATTTTCTTATTACTCAACAATTATTAAAAAAAGGTTTTACGAGTGTTATACCTACTCCACGACCTTCCCGAATTTCCATAGTCATAGATCTTGAAACAACATCTCTTGATGCAAGATCTTTGGCAGTAGGGGCATACCGCTCCATAAACCGCTCACCTTCACTATTCCTTAGAATACCACCTTCACCACGAGATCCTACAAGTTGGAGGCAAAATCATATATGAAGATCAGCATGAACTCAACTGAACTATTGCACTGCAGCAATATAAAAACACCTCACTGAGCATACAAGAAAAGTTCAGGCCTAGATTATAACTCCTTTAAATTGAACAAAGCACCAACCTTCAGTAATGAGGCACCCAGCGCCATATATACCCGTTGGATGAAACTGCACAAACTCCAAGTCCTGTGGAAGGAACTTGGACCAATAAGAAGACATGCTACACAAGACCCAATTCGGGTTTGAGAAGTGACGAAACAAACCTGAAGTGGGAGCCCAGCACGTGCTACCATGGCATTTCCATCTCCAGTACACGTGTGAGCGGAGGTTGCAGAGAAGTACGCTCTACCGTAACCCTAGAGGGAAAAAGAAATAAAATCAGATGACAGTGTTCCTTTCGATATCAAAGGAACTTCAATGGCAAACACAGTATACCCCGGTGGCAAGAATTGTTGAAGCGGCACGGAACCGGTGTAACGTTCCGTCCTCCATATTTAAGGCAATCACTCCCTGACAGGTACCTGAAAATAAAATATCAAGAATTAACCAACTTTCCGTTAATATGATATTTAACTGCCCATAATAGACTACCCAATGATGAGACTAACAAATAGTCCCCATCAAGGAAACCATTTTGGGGAAAAGGTAAAAATCATAGGGAACAATAGTAAATTATGCACAAAAAGAAAAGAAAAAACTAAATTCAGAAAAGGGTAGTCAGAAATTCATATAACAGAAAGCAATCAGTTTAGAAATGTATCTCGATAATACACACACACACACATGTTGTGTGAGCAAAAATATCTGCACAGTAATGATGCTACTCAACATGTAAAAACCTTGAAGTCAGGAACAGAACATAAATGGAAGCTATTATGATTTACAAAATGGATCCTGGATGTACAACCAACAATAAGCTATTTTCGGTGATACAAAAGGTGTGCACTAAATAATACATTGGACAAAACATCAGTATCTCTAAAGATCTTATCCTTGTGCTCCTTACAGTAAAACATGACAATGTGACTTAAACTTTATTAATGAACATCCCTCAAAAAAAACTTTATTAATGAACAGCATACTCGTGATAAGCTAAACAACAAAACAGAATCCTAGTACCGTCCTACAATGTTCTGAATTAAACAATCTGGAAAATGGTATCATAGCATCAGCCTACAATACTTATTAAGCAATATCCTTATCTCTCCAAATTGTTTTAAAATCGAACTATTATGCTGATATACTTACTCAAAAGTATTATTTTAAAGAGCATGCCCAATATTGAGTTCTAGAGTTCTTAAAAACTAACTTACCCTCACTGTCCATCATCAGATCCAAAGCAAAATATTCCACAAAAAATTGTGTATTATGTCTCATGGCTTGACCATATAGAGTGTGCAACAAAGCATGCCCAGTTCGGTCGGCAGCACATGCACATCGGTAGGCCTGTCCACCTACAACAAAAGAACATAGAGAACATCAAGATCATATATATATTTATCCAGGAATCATGTATTTCAGCATCATATATCAACCTTACCCTTTCCAAAGTCAAGGCTTTGGCCACCAAATGCACGCTGATATATTTTTCCCTCTTCAGTTCTAGAAAATGGCAATCCATAGTTCTCAAGCTCAATCACCGCTTTTGGTGCTTCCCTACACATATACTGAATGGCATCCTGATCACCTGCAGAAGCATGTTACCTTGCAGTTAAGAATGCTGCTTACCTCCTAAATAATCCTCATACACAAAAAAGTGTGATTTGTACAGATAAACGCAAGTTCAGGACTGCAAAGTTATTACAACCTAAAAAAATATGTCAGTGTATATGTAAAGTGCACACCTAGCCAGTCACTTCCTTTCACTGTGTCATACATGTGCCACCTCCAGTCATCTTCAGTCATATTTCCTAGTGCAGCATTAATACCACCCTGCACAATTTTTCACGGCCATAAATTGTAAACTGTCCTAAACCATGAGCAGAAATCCTAGACTGGCATTAAGTAAAGGCAACTGGATTCAGTATTTTGCATGTGAGAGGAAAAGGCAAAGCCCAAGGAACATGGAAAGCTGATATTGAGTAGACCAATCATTGCATGAACAAATAGCTGTTCAATTGCAAATAAAAGGAGTAGAAACATCACTCTCCTCTAATATGCAAACAAATAGAGTAAATAAATGGACGAAGGGAGAAAATTATAGTAGTCCGAACCCAATGAAAACAAGGACAAGATATAATGGATTCTAACAACAAAATGAAAGATATCAGAAGGTTCAATGGAAGTGTCTTTATATGCCAGAACTCATACAATAGTACAAACATGCATGTAGAAATATGCATATTAACATCCTATACAAGACAATGTGCCTCATATATATTTGTAACATATCACATTTATAATTAACAATAGGGCCAGTAAGAGAGAAAAAAAATGGAACCAATGATCAGAGACTGAAAGATAACTTTCCGGTAAGGAACTGACAATTTACTACATAATGTGGAAATTTTCATACCAAACCTATTGGAAAAATAAGGATGAAAACCATGCCAGCAGACAAAGATGAGGTTAACCAGATGAAATATCTCATGTTAGATCCTTCACATCTCATACCTGAGCTGCAACAGTGTGTGAACGAGTGGGGAAAAGTTTGGTAATGCAGGCAGTGTTGAATCCATGCTCAGAGAGACCGATTGCCGCCCTCAGTCCAGCTCCACCAGCTCCTACAACAACTGCATCATATGTATGATCGACAATGGTGTACTTCCCAGTCTGCCACAAGTAGATTATCCAATCAAATACTAAAAATAAAAACAAAACAAGAGTGCAAGTAGGAATTTAAGGCTTGATATCAGAAGATGCATACACAATAACAACAAAAACATAATACAATTTATCAACTAAAAAATTAAGGTAGTAAATTAAGAAAAGAGTGAAACACGATCCTCCAGAATCAAAGGAGTATGTTTGGAATCCTTACATCATGTTGATTTTATTCGAGTTGAATAAAAAAGCTGAAAACAACTCAGAGAGCTAGGGCCAAAGCCCTATAATCGCATTCAGCTGAGCTGAGCGGGCCTCTTTGCTTTCTCGATTCACATGCAATAATCTAACTACCGGCGATTCTTCAGATTAATTATTCAAATTTCTTACATTTTCCCAGCAGCCAAACAGGAAAAGCTCATGTAATTGACACCGACGATTGATGATGTGCATGAAACAATTAAAAAGGGATACGAGCGTACAGATAGAGAAGGTACCGATTGAGAGGAGAAGAATTTGGAAATGTGAGATCTGGCGGAGTCATTTGACGCCGATCTCCTGGAAGGAAGACGGAGGCTACGAGCTACGCACCGCCACATCGCTCTCAGCTCTCTTTCTCTCTATCTGCGGACTAAAAAGAGAGTGCGTGAAACTGCGCTGTATATATATATATATATATATATCTGGGGCTTGTTGTGTATTGTTTTCGCAAGGATCGCTGTGGTGGTGGGGGAGAGCTCACCGTAAAACCAAAGAGAGACTCGGGTGCGATGCACTCGACTCGGAACCCCGTTGACGTTGCCCCCGGTAATGGTGCTTAATTACTAAATTACCACCCTTTCTATTCCATGAAGTGAATGAGCCTTAAAAACCCTTCGGAATGCAATTTACTTTTTTACTCCCACTTTATAACGAACCATAGTCTACTCACGGCCTCAACACGTTATTCTCAGACTCATCTCTGGCGTATCAGAGTAGTCTATTGTAGTACAATCCAACGAGAGGATCGTGCTCTCGTGTCAGACGACCGGTGGTTCACCACTCCCTATCGGTTGTGACAGCGGCGCATTCCTATGGGGATTCTGGGGGAGATGGTGAGGTGTTGGGTTGGGAGCGGGAGTCTGAGGCCCCAACCCTGGTGACAATGGACCCGATACCTAGGGTTCGATTATCTCGAAGAAGGAGGTCGGGGTAACAATGGACCCAGTACCTAACCCGGATCTTCGAGCCCCCACCTGGGATGTCAGCCAGGTGCCCGCGATAAGCCGCCCTGGGTGGTCCTATACACGAGCCCTACCTTTTGTACACGGGAACATCCGACGAGGGTCTGGTGGAGATCATCTCTCTATTGATTCGGTTGCTGCTCAGCTACCACGAGAGCGCGGTAGGTTTGGGAGTGGAGGATGCGCTCACCCTAGAGCGGGAGCTGTGGAAGCTACGACACCTTTGGACCGTATGGGTGCAACTGTTGAAGTCCTAGGAAGGATGGCGCCAACATCTGGTTGGGACGCCAAGTTACAGGCGGGGGAGATGCCCCGCTGAGAGGGATGATACACCACCTGAGCATCAAGGACTGGCTCTAGGAGGGGTCCCTAGACGATGCTTTGCCTCCCACCATCGCCATTACTGTGGAGGTCCCTCGGGATCTCCGGTATCATGTTCCCCCTCTCCGTCTTCTACCTTTGCCCATGGGGCGTCAAAATACCGCATGTGACGGTTCTGGTACTACAAGGTTCAGTGAACCGTTGTTCGTTCACACTGAACTTTCATAGTCGAGGAGCATGTTCCTCAAGACATTTCGATGTAATCGTTCTTAAGAAGATATAATATTGCAATTTTCGTTCAAAAAAATAGTTATACTTATAAATATGTGATGTGAAATAAATCTTGTACAATTAATAAGAACTTTTCTAAGCGCAACTCATTCAACAACCCTAGAGCTTTGCAATTTTGGATGGCGGCGACGATGGTTTCTCACCTATTTCCCGGCCACCACCAACAAGGAGCGATGGGGACAACGACGACGAGTCGGCGGCTTCAGGTCGTTCATCACCAGTCACCCCAACGACTTATGTATCTCCACAGCACCTGCCGCCGATTTCGACAAGGATGACTGTGGGGATGGAACATCTCGTCTTCTCGGTGTGTCGAGGGGATGGAGATCGAATGAAGCCAGGTGAATATTGGCGGGGGCGAAGGGCTTCGGAAACATGTGTGTAAGAACCGCCCCCGATCGACCCCGGTCGAACTGGTGAATTTTGGGGAAAGTTGACTTTTCGCTGGAAAAGTCAACCGATGACTCCGGGAGTCATTCGGGACCTTTCCGGGACCCAAAAAGCTTAGCCTTCATTACGGTTAGCTTAGTTGGGCCGTTTCCTTTCAAATGACTACTTGTGCGAAAAAGTCAAACCCGGGTCAAACTAGGTCGAATTATGAGTATTAACGAATTAATTTAATGTGAGCTGAGATATTTTGGGTAGAAGTGGACCCCACATGGACACATGTCCATGATGGCTTGGAGGGGAAGAAAAGAGTGAGAAAAGACCATTTGGTCCCCACTTGTGGACAAAGGGGAGAGAAATGGGCTAAAGGACGAAAGAGACATTTCCACCTTTAGGATAAGACCACATGGGGCAACAATTTCAGCATCATTTTCACCTTGGCCGAAACTCCTTGCTAGAGAGAGAAAGAGGAAAAACTCCATTGAAGCTCCATTGCTTGAAGAAGAAGAAATGGAGGAAAATGGAGCTCTTTCGGGTGATTTCCAACACTAATCTTCTCCAAAACACACTCATTCTCATCCCCTCTTCATTCTTAAGGTGAGTACCCTTTGAAAATCCATTTTTATGAAGTTTGAGTTTATGGATTTTATAGAAAAGGCATGAAATAGGCATGGGTCTTAGGGATTTAAGGTTCTTAATGTTTAATTAAATGAGTTATGGAGAAAAGTGGAGATTGTTGATGAAATTTCTTTGGGTTTTGTGGTTTTGATGAAACCCACCATGGGTCTTGAAACTTTGGAGGGTTTGAGGTGGATTTTGAAGTTTTGGAGCTTAACAATGGAGTTGTGGAGAACCCATAACTAGTTAGGAACTTGTTGGGAGAAAGGAGGTATTTTCTGGCGACCGGATGTTTGCGGAGCTCCGGACGGTCGCCGGAATTCGGCCACCGGGTAAGGGAATGACCGGCCATGGTCAGCCCCACATGGAACCATGACCGGCCATGGTCGGCCACACTTGGAACCGTGATCGGCCGGTCCGGTCCGGCCACCCACGACCCATGTGTGGCCGTGGGGCCCACATGGTCGGGGTGTGGTTGTGTAATGCTTGGACGGTCTTGGGTGAACCCCGGGACGATAATTTCACACCCGCAACGAATTATGGAAGTGATTCATGAAATTTCGGGAAAAGTGATTAGAAACTTTAAATTGCAAATTTAGAACCCTCGGACCTCGGAATTTGATTCCGTCAAGTGCGTTGGAGCAAGTAAATTTAATTAGGAATGATAGAAACGAAAGGGGAAATTTTGTGAGTCCCGAGGGACGTTTTCCCGATTCCGGGCAAAATGGGCCTTCCAATCCCATTTTGATAGGTTGAGCAATTGAGGGTTAATTGGGTATTTCTCTCTTTAAACCACTCTTGAATTAGCATTATCCTCGTATTGCTTTGTGATCTTAGACGTTGGACCCGAGCACGGCGGAGGAGTCTACTAAGCGACTCGCGTTGACTAAGCGTTTGGATAGCGATTGAGGTAGGGAAAAGTAGCGAATACCGGTTTAATTGCGGAAAGTTACTATTATGCATATAGGTTACGATCGAATGTTATAATTGTAGAACTGCATGTAGGATGTGAGGAATGAGTGAAATGATGGATAGTTTGCGGGCCATGTCGTGTCTGTAGGTTTGGGAATTGTCGTGCTGTAGAATTGTATGTGGGTCATGCCGTGCCCTTAGGATTGCTGTTGGTTGTGGTGTTATGATTGATGACTTGTGATGCTTGATATGTGGTTTATCCGTTGTTATATTGAGGATCATGATACGGTATGCTCGGTATGATATGTTGGTATGTTACGTCAAGTATGATATGTTTGGTATGACACGAACTAATGCTTTGTGATATGATCGGGTGATTGATAGACCGATGTGATGTGTTTCGGTAAGATTGTTTGTTTTGGTATGTTGTTGGTTGAACTATGATATTGTGATATGTTGAGACTTTCGTGGGTGTGATCCGTTACGATATGTTCCGAGACGAGGTATTCCGATACGATACCTACATCGAGGGGGTATTCCGGTGTAGGGTATCTAGGCCAAGGGTGGTGTCCCACGTACGCGGTCCCCCGAGGCTAAGGGTTCCGGTACGATACCTACATCGAGGGGGTAGTCCGGTGTAGGGTATCCAGGCCGAGGATGGTGTGATTCGTACCCCGATGTTGTGTGGTCTGGGAAGACATCTAGGCCGATCCTGTGTGGTCCAATATGATGTATTGTGAGTTGTACCCTGATGCTGTGTGGTCCGGGAAGATATCTAGGCCGATGATGTGTGGTCCGGTATGATATGGTTAAGCCGGGCTGTGGAAGTCGGCGACGTAGGGGACTGTTGTACGGGACTTGTGGTTGTTCTACTGTGTGTTGTTGCTTGATGATTGGTTATGTGAGGTGATTAAGTGTGGTTTGTGATTATGTAAATTCCGTGGATGTCGTTAGTTGTTGTGCCTTGTTAGTATGCCCTAATTGGAGGGTTACTCGTGGTGGTGAGCGGATAACTCATCACCTTAACTACTTTTTTCCTACTGAGCGAAAGCTCACCCCTCTACTTTACTGTTCTACAGGTTGTGAGCGGGATTGACCTAGCGGGATTCTCGGAGCTTGGGAGCTAGCGAGAGTCTTAGTCTAGTATGGTCTAGAGACGTACTTCCTTTTGTATTGAAATCTTTACTTTTTGGCTTTCCGAGTTGTTGACTCGTGTTATCAGAATTGTTGGTTTGGATTATCATTTTAGAGTTTATTTCTTTTAAAATTGTTCTTATCATTATTTTTCTTAGTTCACGTCTCGAGTCCGGTCAAAACCAGATTTGGGGGTGACAGTGTGGACCGGGGGGAGTTCCAGGGATTCGGTCCGACGAGAGCGAGCTCTTCTCCAGGCTTTTAGGGGGAGGACGTTAACAAATATGATGGGATCGGAGGCCTCGAGCGAGGCCGGAGACCGGAGGTGGAAGTGGCGGCCGGGGGAGGAGCCTATTAGGGCTTCGGTGAAGAAGACGGACCGATTGGGTTTCCTGTTTGGGCCGATGAGAAGGGCGGCTCAGAGGGTCGGGCTGGTGGGCTTCTCCGTTAGGTTGGGAAGAAAGGTGAATCGGGGTCTCAACCCGAGGCTTAGGTTGGGACCAGGTGGTGGATGGGCCTGGGCCGGATCAGGTCAAGGGGTGGGCCATATAGGTACCACAGTCGGGTCAGGCCTCATGATTTTTCCGGCCCCATACATTCGGCAGTCCGAACGGGGCATCATTTGTAGCGGTGGGGGGCTCAACGCACCCTCGCGGAATGAATATGAAGTGGTCCAGAGGGGGTAGGCCGGTTGTACCACCCCTCTGGACGTAAGGTGGCATCGATTCCATTAAGAACCGGCACAACATTCTTCAATCAAATCGGGAACTAGCAATTTTACGTTTTTAAAGGCCCTCATTATCATTAGAGGGGGGACGATGTCTGCTGGCTCCTTGGGAGGATGCGAAGTCCAATTGAGCCATTTCAGTTCCTGGTTACAGGGCTGCCCGGGGCGTCATTCTGGAGCTTCAGTATTCTACTGGAGCGCAACTCAGAGTCGGGTTATGCCCAATCAGATTATAGGGTTTATTCGGCCCTACCCCACAGTCTTCAGTTGTTGTACTAGTTGCCTCGACGACTATCGTAGCATCCCCTTGTCGACACCCTTAAATCACTTCAGTGAAAGAGTAAGTTGCAATTTAGTTGTTATCCCACGTTGTGTGGACCAGTTATTTTGTTTTCGTGCAATATTTTCAATTGTTAGTTGTCTCTCATAGGTAACCCGTCTAAGGATTGTACCCATGGTTTTATTATTAATATATTACTCTCATTACACGCTCAAAAAAATAAAAATAAATATGTGATGTGTTTTTATTACAATTAAATTTAAAGTACACGCCCTAAAACCCTCTCAACAAACAGAGAAAGCATTTTAGGGTTATGAGATATGAAAGTGGTGATGCAATAGAATCCCACACCAACGACACTGACTATAAAGAGGGCAACTACCGCACAAGGCTCAAGGGTCGAAGTCAATGGAGACTGTGGTTGGAAGTGGATCCAAGGTGTAGGTACGCGCACATGGTAGGGTGGTGGTTGCGGTCGAAAATGGATTCAAGGAAAAGGTCCGTACCCACGGTAGAGGGCCCGTCTGGTGACGAGCGGCCCATTTGCTTCCGGGAGACGGTGCACGGAGGGGAGTGTGTCTTCCCCACTTTCCCGAGGACCACATTGTAGAACTTCAGGTGCACGGATGAGGGGCTACCTCGGCCAGATCTGACGTCGATTCTCCCACGTATAGAGGCAAAGGATAACATGCAAAGCCCAAACGTGTTTCAAGAGGTCACGCGACCATAGGAAGACCTAGGGGATGATTGCTGGAACCGAAAGAGACAAGCAGTTAGCGGAGGCCGCGATGGAATATCGTAGAAAGGGATCTCGATATCCATCAGAGATCATGGAGGGGCTAGGCAATCAAATGGAAGACTTGACAGTCTGGGAGGCGGTGGTTCAGCCGACGGAGGTGTGCTGGTGTAGAGTGAGCTTTGCGTATGCTCTGCCAAGGAGGGTGCTGACTCCCCGGTATTTTCATTCGCAATCCTTCGTGCATTGGTTATAGAACTGTGGAAATTTTCAAAGCTAGTGGTCCGTCATTTAGAGGATGAGATAGTGGTCTTCTTCTTCCATACATAAATAGAGAGGGCGAGGATCCTATGTGCAGGGCTAAAGGCTTTCTGACGAGCTTTATGGTGCTTTTGGACCTCCGGCCACACATGCGGCCATTGGACATTGCCTTCACCCATTTATTTGTGTGTGTACGGGTCACTAACCTTCTGGTGGGTTCTTGGAACCAATGAGGGGGATTCCAGGTCGGGGAGAGCTTGGGGATATCCCTAACGGTGGATGACGATAAGGACAAAATGAGTTTGGTTGACTTCATGTGAATCTAGATGCGGTTGGACATGGGACAACTACTACAACGACAAGTCTGGTTCAGGGAGGCAGATTGTGAGGTACGGTTTTTTTTAGCCTCTCGTATGCATATATTACCTTATCACAACTTTGTTTGCGACTGGGCAAGGCATTTGGCCATGGAAAACAAGGGCTCACAATAAGTGTCGATATGGAACCTCGAGGCGATCGGACTCAAAGGGCCCGAGATTAGGCAGACATGGTCAAGGCCATGCTTGGGTTACTGGGCCTTTAGGTTGGCCAGGGGGTCTTGGCCGTGGAGGACCTAAGGTTTACCTAATTTATCCCTACCCGAAGAATCGGAAAGGCAAAGGCAAGGCGGTTAACGAGGGTGTGACTAAGGGCTTAAGACATGGCATAATCTTTCAAGCACGAGGGTGCCAGCTCCTCCTATACATCACAGGAGAGGACACAACACATCACCAAGGGGTTTGTCCCTCGTAGTCAAGACAGTGGTGGGAACTCGAGAGGTAGGGAGCCAATTTGCTTATCAGAAATTGTTAGGGGGGCAGCCCAAAAGGAGCCAAGGGGGATTTCACACCTCATGCCCCAAGAGATGGGTAGGCGTCCACAATAGGGTTGCTCCAAGGTCTCGGGAAACAACCGATTATGGATTTTCTAGATGCAAAGTTAGAGGGTTTGCTAACTCGGGCGGAGTATCGGGGAAACCGACAGGGGTGGCAAACACCCTCGCCTCTCCTAATAAGCACTTTTGGGTTCGTTGAGGGGTCTGTAGGTACCACATTCTCACCGCCCATAAGGTGGCGATGAATCCACCAAGTACTATCAAGATATATCACATCCATCTCGGAAGCCAAAACATTTATGTTGTTGGGGCCCTCACAGATTATCCGAGGGAGGACGATGGTCGTAGGTTCCGGCCAGGCCAGACTTATTTTATCAATCTTCAAAAGTTATGTCAGTGATCCCGATCACTACCACAACTACATTCTGGAGACAACCTTTTGACTCCTATTACCGTTTTCATTTATTTGCAGTCCCACGATGTTCGAACTTTATCTTTATTTCATATTAATAATTTACCTTTATTTTATGTACTATTGTGTAGCCGATTTATCGGTCTATGTCTTCACTGTTTATCTTTAAATTACCTCTTTACCTGGAAAAAATAATGCAATGAAATTTAGGAATTTATATCTGAATATTAATATGGTTTCTTACGTTGTAAGGTTAGTATTTAAGTTTTTCTTTCCACGACATCATATAAAGGTCTACAATAATCTTAGGGTTATATATTTTTTGATACCCTAATGTTTCGTCCACGAACAATTTGGTACCCTTTTGAATTTGTATTCCAATTTTGTACCCTAATATTCTGTTCACGAACGATTTGAATTAATGGAGTTAAAAAACTAACAAACAAAAGTGAAATGACCAATTTACCTTTATATTAGATATAATTGACTTTTTTATGAAATTACTAGAATATCCCATAATGATCTTTTAATGAATTCACTTATTAACTAATTCTTATTTATTTATTTTAAATTTTATTTATTCTCTTACTTTTAATTTTACAAAATTTATTTATTTTTAATTTTTTAAATATTCATTTATTCTTTTAATTTTAATTTTACAAAATTTCTTTATTTTTAAATTTATTCTTTTAATTTTAATTTTACAAAAATTCTTTATTTATTTTTACTTTTTTAAATTGTATTTTTATTTCACTGATTATTTTTTGAAAAATTATAATTTCCATAATTAAAAAATATATTTAATTTTCGTTATTAATATTCAGAAATTATTTAATTAATTATAATTTTTCCTTATTGTTTTTCCTTTTTCAGAAATTATTTAATTAGTCTTAATTCAAAATTTATTTTTCAGATTCTATTTTAATAAAAATCGGATAAATAATTGAAAAAAAACAAAAAATCGAATACTTTTATTATTTCTCAGAAAAATAAATGAAAAGAAAAATAGAAACTCTTCGTTTCTTCTTCGTCTAGGAGCCACCGACGGCGAAGCCCTCTCCTTGTCCTCCGCCTTCGTGTTCGTCATCGTCCCAGAGTACCCTCGTCTCGCCGGCCATGGCTTCGCCTTCACCCTCTCCCCGACTAGAGGCCTCCTCGAGGCTCTCCCCAGCCAGTACCTCGGCCTCCTCAACTCCATCGACGGGGGAAACCTAACCAACCACGTCTTCGTCGTCGAGTTCGACACCGTTCAAGACTTCGAGTTTGGAGACATCAACGACACGCCGGAATCGACATCAATAACTTGACCTTCAAATCCCCAATTTTATCGTATGCCTCTGATTTGTCTCCCAAATCCACAAATCTCCAATATTTATCGGCTTCTCCTCCTCAACTGGGTTGCTCGCGAGTACCCACTACGTATTTGGTTGGAGCTTCAAAATCAACGGTGAAGCCGTTTCTCTGTCTCTCAAATCTCTCTATTACAAACGACGCTGGAGATGAGGCGTTGAGGGTTGATGATGGGAGGAGGAACGAGGCGATGATGGGAGGAGTGGATTTCGTGTACGAGGAGGACATCGCCGGAGTCGGACAGTGAGCTCATCGCTGATGCCGCCGCCGTCATCGTCGTCGCCGAATCATCATCGCTGAACACGGGAGAGAGGATATGCTGGCTTAGATTAAGTAGATTTAGTAAATTAGGTTTGATTAAGTAGATTTAGTAGAGTAGGTTTTATATATTTAATAGAAATTGATTTTTTTAAAGTAAAATAGTAATTTTTAAAATAAAAAAACTAGTTTTAAAAAAATAAAATATAATCTTTTAAACTATAATATAATATTTTAAATAAAATATTAATTTTTTAAATGAAAATTGATTTTTTTAAAATAAAATAATAAATATTGATTTTAATCTAAGGGTAAAATGGTAATTTGAAGATTAAATTTGTAAGGTTGAAATTGATAAGGGCAAAATCGTCATTTCACACCCTACTTAACTGCACATGACTAATTTAGAAGAATATTCCATTAGTTTTCTAACGGAATATGCCACTTCCGTCCATGGACAAAACAAAAGGGTACCAAATTGGTCATTTTAAACATAAAGGTACCAAATCGTTCGTGGACGGAACATAAGGGTACCAAAAAGTATATAACCCATAATCTTAAAATCGATTTTTTTTTGTGTTTTTGCGTATTACACTATTGTATCCAATGTGATAAAAATGTAATGATTTCGAGTGTATGATTTCGACAGGGGTGTCTATATTGGATTTGGAAACCAACCCATCCGGTTAATCCGTCTCAACTGACCCCATTAGGTCTCTCCCCATAGGTTATTGGGGCGGTACCTGATCTCCAAAACCTCGATCCGTTGTAAATGGGTCAGAGCCCAAGTTCAAGGATCAAAACCCATAGGTAACCCGGCCCACCCGGTCAATAAAAAACACATGACTTGAACTTTGATGAAAATTCAATATGGTAACCCGTTTTTTTCATCAGTAAGTAATGATGACCAAATGGAGAGCTTGAGTCACATGCCTCTGCAGGTGCTGGTCGGTCTATGCAGGCCACAGAGACTTCAGAACAGGCACAAGGGATTGGCCACACTCCTGAGGTGGCAGTGTTTGGTGATGGACCTCGGATTGATGTTTCAATCCCGGTTGTCGATCAAGGAAGCCCTTGGAAGGACGCTTTGACTAAATCCCCGAATCCTGAGGCTTTACCTCAACCAAAGAAGGGACGTGGTCGTCCAAAAAGGGGACAACCAAAGAGAAGTGTTCCTCTAGTTGTTTTTTATCAGTCAAGAGCGAAGACATCCACTGATAAAGGAGACATTCCAGGGAGCTTCACTGTTGATATTGCTAAACAAGATAGCTTGGGTGCTTGAAGTTTTAGCAAGAAAGTTGGAAAAAGGCAATCGACCTTGCTTCTTTGGCCCTCGAATGTAGAGAAAACGTCGAGGTTAGTGAGGACGTGGTTTACCCTGATCCGACTACAGAAGAAGTTCTTATTCCGGTTCCGGAGTCTAACCGGTTTCTCTGTTTGAATTCGAGTAGGAAGTAGATGATTGTTTTCGTTTTGTTTTCCTGCTTGGGTTTTTTGTTGCTCTTTGTAGCTGTTTTGGTATGGGGAAACGGTCCTTTTTTGGATCGTTTTCCGGCTTTGTTTTACTTTCTTGTAGAACAAATGCTAAATAAATTTTTAGCTTATCAAAAAAACCAAATGGAGAGCTTGTAAGCACTCTTTGATCACTTTTTAAATGATTTTTAGGCCAATGAAAAAAATTTATATGTATACTGGGTTAATGTATTCAATCTTTTGAATTTAAATTTACAAATTATATGATTATAAAAAGGGAAAATGTCAAACATTTAATTTCATTTTGATACCCTGGCATAAATTTTAAACACTTTCATACACTAACCAAACTTTTAATTTCACTTTCATAACCAGCCGTCAGAATCTGTTATCTTTCCATCCAAAATAGGTAAAATATCCATAATACCCCTAACTATTACTCAAATTTTTAAACTCATGTCATTGGTCAAGAACTTGAAAATAAGTGAAATGACAATAATATCCTTCATTGTTAGGGTGTTAAAATGAAAATTTCACTATTTTTAAAATAAAATCAGTTTTTTTATAAATTTAGTTTTGTTTATGAAAATTATTTTTATTTTTCGAAAATTCAGTTTATTTTTTATAAATTCAGTTTTTATTTATGAAATTATTTTTATTTTAAAAAATTCTGTTTTTATTTTTATAAAGGGATAATTCCACCTCAGTACCCTAAATCTTTCATATTTCATTTAGAGTACCCTAAATCTTTTTTGTGTCACCTTAGTACCCTAAACTTTCATTAATTCATTTAGAGTATCCTAAATCTATTTTGTGTCACCTCGGTACCCTAAACTTTCATTAATTCCACTTTAGTACCCACCGTTAACTTTACATATGATTTTCCATCCAAAATAGGTAAAATGACCATACTACCCCTCAACAACAACCAAAATTATGGTAAAGTTAATTGTGGGTACTAAAATGAAATTAATGAAATTTTAGGGTACTAAAATGGAATTAATAAAAGTTTAGGGTATTGAGGTGACACAAAAAAGATTTAGGGTATTCTAAATGAAATATGAAAGATTTAGGGTACTGAGATGACACAAAAAAGATTTAGGGTACTCTAAATGAAATATGAAAGATTTAGGGTACTGAGGTGGAATTAACCCTTTTATAAATTGTTTTTATCTTCAAAATTTCAGATTTTAATTTAAAAAATACATGAAAATCATATGTTTTTTTTAAAAAAACACATAAAATCAGTTTTTTAAAATTTAATTAATAATTAATAATTATTATTTTTCAGTTTTCTACCCTCTCTCCTATGCTTCTTCTCTCTCTCAATATCCAAAAACCCCCAAATTTCTTCAATCAAGCTCTTGCTTTTGGTCAAGGCCCTTTCTCTACAGATCCAAGTGGTGAATCAATACATCCACGACCTCGCTGTCGGAGAAGCAGCTCCTGACGAGCTTCATCTTCATTATGGACATTTTGCCTATTTTGGATGGAAAGTTAACAGATTCTGACGGCTAGGTATGAAAGTGAAATTAAAAGTTTGGTTAGGGTATGAAAGTGTTAAAATTTTATGGCACGATATCAAAATGAAATTAAATGTTTGACAGAGTGTTAAAGTGAAATTTTCCCTTATAAAAATTTTGGGTGGTTTGGTGCAACCCGGTAAACCGACACATAATTCGGACGATTCAAATCCAAGTACCATTTAAGGGCCTGAGGCCAGGAACGATTTCAAATTTTTGGATCCGATCACTTTTGGCAGGTTGGAATAGTGATTATGGGGTTGGGCCCCAACCCATAGACAACATTAGATTTCGGATGCCTTTATTAAGTATTATATATCAATCACAATATAATTTTTTTGATTATTTTTATTTGCATAAAATAGCTAAGACCAAAATCCTATGGAAAAACCATTTTTATTGGATGTTTTTGTAACTTAAAAGAAATTAATTAGGACATTTATAATTGTGGGATGCTTGGAAAGATGTTGAAGCCAAAATATCTATTTAAAGGGTCAATTATCTTTTATACCCCTCATTTATTAGTAACAGACCTTTTGTACCCTTGCGTTTTGTATCTTTTAAAAAATAGTCCATCCGCTTGAGTAATCATCATCAGTTAGTTTTTTTATTTATAAAATGACTTTTTTACGCCTCATTATTTAAACATTCAACCATTTTACTATTAAAAATAAATTAAAATCAAAATTTCTTAATTAACTATTAATTGATTTTTAAAAAATTTCTTTTATTCTCATTATTTATTTTGTAAACTATTTTTTTACTTAATGTTTTCATCTCCTTAACCATTCCACTAGTAATTAGATATCAAAAGTTTGGCAACAATTTTCAGAACAATTACAAATTAAAAACAACAAAATTCGTCCAAATCAAAACAACAAAATTTTTGCAAAAACATATCCAAATATGCATTTTGATCCAGTGAAAAATACAGAAACCCACCAACTGCATACGTCATAAACGACCCAAAACTCATCCCCACAATACAAATCTACGAAGCTGACAAGGCTAGGTAATCCGCCCTAGGGATTTGATTGAGTCGTCGTGTCTGGTTTCAAATCCTCGCACATTGAAGAATTGGTGTACGGTGGTCCTATCGTCTTCAACCTCGAACCATGGTGGAGTTGAGATGTATAGATCTGGACGATGTGATGCGAACACAAGGTTTGGATCGAGAAGTGAATTAGACACCACATGATCATGCTCATGGTTGTTGGAGAAAAGGTGTTTCACGGTGGTCGGACATCACAATTAGGTGGATCACTGGAGGTGGAAGCAAAGAGAGGAGGTGGAGGAGAACAGGGAGCGCATATTTACCTTGTTGAGCATCGAACCTCCACCGCTTTGTCTTATCGTATCTATTGAGATAAGGGGATTCTTCAACGAAGAAGATGAAGTGAGAGGGTGTGTATTATTTTCATAGAGACAAAGATGAAATTTGAAGGATGAAGTCTTAGACCTTCCATAATGGGATTATACCGAATCGGTCTAATCCCGGTCTAATTGGACATTTTTTTTGGATTAGACCCTGAATTATACCTTAAATAAACCCTAAACAAACCCTGAATAGACCCAATAACAGATAATCTTTTGTATGTTCACACTTCACAGTGGCAATTGGACCGTGATTGGCCCCTGGATAGATGACGTATAGCGTTTTGCTTGTTTTTATTGAAATGTTAACGGTTTCTATGTTGAATACAAAGGGACGGCTACAAATGTTCGACTTGAATGTAAATTACAAGTATGAAAAAGTATTGAAAGCTCTGTTAAGTATTCTTCCACTTTCCTAATTTAGTCGATATTTGGTGGTACAAATCTGGTGCAATGTTGCACGTATTTGTGTATTGCTCTAGTGGAATGTTGTTAGCGTTGTGCGATAGAATGATACCTCCCGAACATCCTGAAACACAAATAATGTAGATTAATATGTAAAGTCCCTGTACAAAGAGCGCACTTTGGTATTATTAAAAAAAACTGAACAACATCTCAGACCAACCCTGACATCCTCTTGTCCATGCCATGGAGAAAAAGCCGATGGGTAGCCAAATCCTCTAGGTCCATGTTGGAGGTATCCTTAATTGGAGTTAGCGGAACTCCCGCATAAGGGACTCATGGGACAGTAGCTGTGCCGACCGCTCATGCTCGATGTCCTTCAAGCTATCGGCTAATGCGGTGTGTTCTTGCTCAACGGTCGTCTCCTTGCCTTCCCCCTCCTAGCCTTCGCGGTATTCCGACCAATAGGAAGGCGACCGCGGACTGGTCCTGGCCAAGGTCCATCGCCATCTTCAGTAGCAACTACTAGCATGTCGATCTGAGACATTGGGTTGCTCAGTCTGGGAGTTCTTGGTGTGCGTCGGTCCCTATTCCCGATGAAATCATCGTTTGTCGTCGAGAACTAATTCTCAAAACGATGTTTCCAGCATGGCTTCTCTCGCACGAGCTGACACTAATGCTTACAAGCGAAGACATGGTCGTATCTCTCCACGTAGTCCTGTTCCGCATCCACCATGATCTGGTCATCGGATCTACCAGATTGGTAGATGTGCTTGAATTTAGACCAACAATCTTGGAACATCTTAACCTTGCGGTTAGTTACGCTCCACTGTTGGTTACACTTCTTCCCCGTCCGATCTTGTCCATGTGTGTGGCTCGTCGCTTGGACGAACTCACGGTGGAGGCGTCCCAAAATGATTAGGACGACTGATCAGCCCTATTCACCTAGTTTTCGGAGTTGTTCAGTCATGCTTTCACCAATGCAGTCTCCTCCACTCGTGTCCATTTCCGGTACCCACGGGAAGGAACTGATATGCCGGCCTCCGTCTTAACTGGAGGAGGTGGTGGTATGCCGAACCGGTACGTTGGTCGAGTACGCTCTACTGTACGAACAACCGTCCTGGTATAGCCCGTGCGCGGCTCATTATTGCTCGTTCTCGTTTCCTAAGTCGTTGGGCCCTCGTACGTCATTCCATTGAGGAATGGCGAGGATGAACCGAAGGTATCATGGAAGCGGTTCGAGATAGGGGTTTCCGACAATGTCCGTTGTTCTGGCGGGGAAGGGACGTATGCCTTCGGATCTTGGGCCTAATGCCTCTCCTCCTCGTGGTTGCAGTAATGCTGCGAATCAGGCACTAATTCCCACTCCCGGTTTCCTCTACGTTGGTACTCTTCTTGACTGTCGTCGGGAAAACTTTGGGGTGGCGAAACTTTCCTTGACAAGTGGAATCTGGGAGGGTATCGGAGGTTTTTGGAGCCAGCCATTATCGGAGCACTAACATACGCGGTGGGAAGAAACAGGGACGACGAAGCAACTCGGGGAAACGGGGACGATGAAGCAGATCGGAGAAACGTGGACGACGAAGTAGCTCGGAGAAACGGGGACGGCGAAACACCTCGGAGAAACGGGGACGACGTAACAACTTGGAGAACCGACGGAACAATACTCAACTTGCAGAGGATTCGTTAGGAAGACGCTTCGTGCGTTGGAAAATAAAGGCCTTAAAATTAAATTTCGGCATCAGAATCGCTGCCACGCGTTGGGCGGGGATTCACTATGCCCGAATCCGTCAATTAGACAGCCTTCCGAGTCTACGATTTCCTCGATGTCGATTCGGGGGGTTCGAAGATTCGACGTAGAACATACTCAATAGCATAGATTCGACGCTAGGAATCTTCGTGCCATACAAATCGACGACGTCATTACACATCGTTTCGACGACACTATGGATAGCGTTAGGAATAGATGTAGATGTGAGTGAGGTGAGGATCTCGGTGTTAAGATTATGATTAGGTTTAGATAAAATATATTAGTTTGTTTTTGTTTTTATTTATTTTTTATATAACTTATAAATTATTACAGGGACAATCTTTTCAATTATACATATATTAATATCGTTTATTCGAACAGAAATTTTTGGAATATTCTATCAATTTTAATAAAATATTCTAAAATTTACTTGAAAATGATAGTTACCCAAACAGAGTGGTTGTTTTCAAATGTTACAAAATGCATGAGTATTAAAAATCTGTTACCAATAGACGAGGGTTATAAAAAGTAATTAATCCTTATTTAGATAATATATTTTCGAAACTGAAAGCTTCAATGCAAAATTATAATATTCTATAGAGATACGAAGTCCGTAGAAATACCCAAAATCAAAATATTAATAAACTTACATATATGTCAATCAACTAATTTTTTTTATAAAATACAACAAGAAAATATTACACACTAAAAATGACAAATTTTATAATAAAAGATAGAGGAGAAATCTGGTGAGAATCATGTTTTAACGTAGGAACCGCGAGAACCAATCTAAGTTATCCATTTTAAGAATGGATGGATGAGATGCAATTGAGTAGTTGACTTGTTGACTGCAAAAAAACAGCACTTTTTAGTAAGTGGTAAGTGCTTTTTAGTAAAACTATCATATTATTATTTTTAACCAATTCACTAATTTAATTTTTCCCGCTTCGTTTGAATTCCGATTGGCTTCAAACTTGCGCGCATTAGTTTTGTTTTTTTAAGGGCTTTCAATCAAGATCAGTCATGAATATATTTTGAAGCACGAAAAAAAAATTATTTCGGGGTAGATTTTTTTTATTTAAAAAATCTGGGTAATTTTTATCAACACGTTGCTCTGGATTTATCAACACTTTTAAATTGGTTTTATCAACACTTTACACTGGTTTTATCACCTCATTTTCCAAAACTGATCATGATTTTATCACCTCATCGCGTGCTTTTTATGAACACTAGTTTTATCAACACTAAACACTAGGTTTATCATTCAAATTACATGTGTTTTATCACCCCCATCACATGTTTTTTTGAAGCACGAAAAAAAAATCGGGACTGGTTTTTAAAGGAATTATATATGGGTAATTTTTATCAACACTTTACCATGTTTTTATCAACACTTTACAATGGTTTTATCACCCCATTCCCCAAAACTGATCATGATTTTTATCATCTCATCACGTGCTTTTTATGAACACCAGTTTTATCAACACTAAACACTAGATTTATCATTGAATTACATGTTTTTTATCACCTCATCACAAGTTTTTTTTATCAACGTTAAACTCTAGTGTATCACACTTATTATCAAAATTGAAAATGGTTTTTATCACCTCATTATTTGTTTCTTATCACCTCATTACATGTTTTTTTATCAACATTTAGCACTAGTTTGGTACTACGATATAAAACATTTATTAGTGAAGATTTATCAACGCTCAACATTATTTTTATCACCTTGATATAAATTTTTATTTTCGTGCTTCAAAATATATTCATGACTGATCTTGATTTAAAGCCCTTTAAAAAATAAAAATATTGGCACAAGTTTGAAGTTAATCGGAGTTCAAACGAATCGGGAAATATTAAATTAGTGAATTGGTGGAAAAAAAAATAGACAATTGTCCACATGACACCATGCTATTACAATTATGCCCTTGCTTGTGTGAGAATAGATGAAATAGGCATGAACTATGGTAGAATTGAGATGATGATGTGGCATCATGGTGAATGTTGGATATTAAATGTGTGGCTAGGATTGGTTCTCGTAGTTCCTATGTTAAGAGTGGTTCTCAATAGATTTCTCCTCATAAAAGATATAATAAATAAAATGTAAAATATATATATATAATAAATCATAAATAAAATGTAAAAATTAATAATAGAATTAATAAGTAATATACAAAAAATAAAGAAAACTTATTATAGAATAAATAAATGAAATAAACTTATTATAGAGTTTTTTTATCAACAAATTTTTTAATAAGACGCAAATTTCCGAAATTAAAAGAAGAGTAGGGAAGCCATTACAACTCACCACCATTACAATCAGAACTTGGAACGAGACAACACTCAACCAAATCAGCCAAACTAACCCACACACGGGTTTGAAACAAGACTCTTACCAAAGTAGATACAACCAACGTGAAAACAACTTGAGTCAACAAGGACAAACAACCTTAAGCCAACAAAGGCAAAACTACCTTAAGCCAACGAGGGCAAACAAACCTGCCAAACACGAACAGAGAAAAACAAAAAGGTCTAGTTTACCCAGATTTTACCACCATAAAGAGCGAACCGAGAGGAGGAGAAGAGAAGTACCCACCACCGCCCAAGCTGACACTAACCTCTGCAAACCAAAGCACAAAATTGTGCAAACACTCCAACAAAGAGGGAACCCCGGAGTCGCTCGGCCCTTAGTTACATGTAGTGTAACCCCCCTTCAGTCAACACTAAGAGAGGACCCGAGAGGGTGAGAAACAGTATTGACCTGATACCGAGCAGAAGCGGAGACCCTCCTAAGCAAATCCAACCCCCTTAACTCAAACTTCCCCAAACGGGCCAAGAGCTACTGACCACCACCGAGGAGACACAGCACCCGAGAACTCCGTAGAACGAAGTGAAACAGGAGGAGAAAAGGGTGGAGAGGCTAAACCTGTAGCAGCGGAGTGAAGTGAACCAGCACAGCCCCGTCTCCGACCTTCACGCACTGCCAGTAGCCACAACGCCACCACCACAACCCACCCCCTTCAAAACCTGGCAAAACACATTGGATGGGAACAACCTTTCATCGACGAGTCCCGGACCACGACAAGTCCGCGAACAAAGGAAGAGCAAAATAGAACTGAAGAAAGTCAACGTGCCTCCACCACTGAGAGGAAAGGAAGGAAACCAGACAACACACTCCAAAGCCACGCCGTTCAGATCTACAGAGGGGGGTCACAAATTGCTAGATCTAGACCAAAATCGGACACGAAAAGCACCGATTCAATAAGAACCCACCTGTGACCGACCAAGCACCACCATCAAACTCCAAGGAGGAAGAAATAGATAAAGGTCCCAAACCGAGCGGTGCACACAAAGACGAGGGTAGGAGGAGAGAAGAAAGGAGAACAATGAAAGAAGAGTGGGGGTGAGAAGGAAAGGGAAGTGGTAGGAACGAGACAGCCGTCGGCAACTAGTCGTCAAAGAGACCGACCAAACCAGTCACCGGCGGCAGGCTAAGCACAGATCTAAGGTTTTGAGCAGATAGTTACTAATCTAGGAGTTGGCACTTCCTTGGATGATAAAGTCAAATCAACATCCCATGCTCAAATCAAAGACAAAGGAGATAGAAGGATAACAACATAAAAGTATTAGCATGTACGAGTTTCAAACTGCAGAAAAAAGTTCTCTCTCATTGAATTGTCCAAGGATCATACATTACAAAATGCCCAGGCTTATATGAGTAATATGCAAGGAGGTAATGCTTATCCCTCTGAAACCTGGAGAGATATATAGGCACGAACTTGTTTTACTACATGCCACTGCGGGGAAAGATTAACATATACCTCTTTACTTGGATCAATATGTAAGGTGTTTACAAGTGGAAATGGGAGATTGTATAGAAAATTTGCATGACATTGTGTATGGTTTATAAAAGCTAAAAAAGAACCATACCATCTATATTGGAAAACAGACCTGGCAAGATTTCACAGGAACCATCAACATTTAATAAAGCTGTTCTTGTGAGGGAAGGAATGTGTAAAACCAATCACTGGCGTACTCATCAGCCAATTCCTATGGCATCTAGTTGTTCAATGCTGTATGTCACATTGACAAAGGTAAGAGCAATCTTCTATCCCTCTTCTTCACAAGAGTTTGCCTAGAAATTTTGAGGCGTACAGGAAGAAAGATACCCAGGCCTATAAGGATAAAAGAAAGCCAGAAGTGCCTGAAGTAGATGCTCACATAGGATAGTATGATGAGCGATCCAAAGATTATGGCCCAAAATAAAGCCACAGCAATATCAGCCCTGCATGAAGTTGCAAAACTCCTTTAGACTTAATAGCAAAAATAAGACTTTAGGGTCTTCAATGTTTTGCAGGAAATTACAAGAATGCCACAAAGTTGTAAAGATATGAAAAAGTCATAGAGGTTCTGATTAGATATTAAATTTATGAAGCAATAGCAGTGCGAGATTGAGTGGAAAAAAAATAGAGAACTCGGTAGCATATTCACAAATAGGAATGTAAACAAGGCAAATCAAGTTGAAAATTGTTTACACTTAGCTCAGCTTGAAAATTTTACTTTGCTCGAAGTCGGCTCAGATTTGAACGAGCTTAAAACTAGGGTTGAGCATGAGTTGAGAAACCACAATTGATCTCAAACTAGGATCGACTCAGCTTGTTTAGTTTTCATTGTAAATAATTATTCATTAAAATACTAAGCAAAACCAGATCTCACAAATAATAATAATAGTAATAATAATAATAATAATAATAATAATAATAATAATAATAATAACATGTTAAAACGATCTATATAAAATATATATTATTTTGTCATAAATAATTGGGGAAGCCTCTCAAAACAACGGTCAAATTGACAATGAAAATAGGAGATTTTGGCAAACAGAGAATGTGTTGGCTGCGAGGCGATGTCTCAGATCTCTCATTTTCCTTCTCTTTTAAGGGGCCGGTGACACTTAAAAGACATTGTCACAGTGAATTGCTGAGTTTTTCAGATGATCATTGTAAAGGGATAAAGTTGCCAACTTGACCGTAGTTTCCGAGGTTTCCCCGAACTTGGTGGTAGTGAATAGATGGGTTTTTCAACCATCTAACACCTTTGAGCTCCAAAGCAAGCTTATGTGTTAGTTATTACTAAATCACTTTTGCTCCAAAGAATGTCTTGCAAGCTTATCCATTTAGCGCCTTTGAGTTCCAAAGCAAGCGAATGTGTCAGTTATTACTAAACCACATTTGCTCCAAAGAATGTCTTGCTCATGACACTCACATAACTCATGCAACAAAGCTGCTAGCACTCCCACAGATAAAAGAGCCTTAGCTTTTATTGGTTGGGTTAAAGTTGGCAATAGCTCAGGATTGGGAAGCACAGATTCAAATTCCACAACTGGGATTCTCAGCATACCAATCACAATGAACTTTAGAGAACTGAATTGAGAGTAAACAGCAAGTTTTCCGAATTCACAGAACATACTATCTAATAATTAGTTCCAAATTAACCAACTTATTAAGGATTGACATATGAAAGAACTATCCCATACCCACTTTCACTCACCTTGTACTTATAACTTATAAGCAAATAGATCCGTGAGATTATTACCCTAGTTGACAAGACTACCCTAATTGGCAGCTCTAAGGGGAACGATTCACTACCAAGTCTGCATTAGTAAATCGTCTTATGGAAAAATCCTAATAAGTTAATTCATGATACTGGAAAGTGATACTTGAATTCGATAAATTTAGCGTGATGAAGAAGAGCAGAGACGTACCAGGTAGTGATGTGAGGCTTGGGAGAGAAGATGGTGAGAGCAGGACACTTGTGCTGGGATCGGATCTGGTAGTCTCTGAGTTGCTCGACGAGTTTAGAGCGCGTAATCATTTCCTCGCACCGCTCAGATCCAGCAAAATCTGGCGCCTAATGGAAAGGCAAGTCCTCAGAGTCACAGTTGGGGCAAATCGACGGAGGCGCAACAAATGGGCGGAATCAGATGCACCGATAATGACTCGAATGCTTGGTTGCTCATGGAAAGGGACGGTCAGAGATTGAAGCAGGGGGTGGGGATGGAGGAGAAGAGTGAGTTCAGTTTGGTGTTGTGGCTCGTACCAGGGATTGAAATCTACGCTTTCAGAACACTCACAACGCAACCATTGGAACGCGACCCGTTATTTTACGGTTCTGCCTTCTGCGCCACCAGCCGCGCCCTATGAAGCCCGTTTTTTACGACGCCGAACCGCTAAATCGCAGTTCAGTTTCACAAGTCGCGGCCCGTAAACCGTTATAGCGGTTCGTAAGTTTGTGTATCGTGAGCCGCACGGCAACACGTGGCATACTAGAAAAAAAAATATGACCGTTGGTAACGGTCAGAGCGTGTATAGTGCACCGGCCCGTATGGCAACTCGCTATTTGGCGGTTTGATGTCGCGAGTCGCGCATTGTGGAGTACGTTTCTTGCGTTGCTGAACCGCTAAATAGCGGGTTTGCTTCATGGTGCAAGGCCCGCGAACTGCTTATAAGGGTTCGTTGGTTCGCGCATATCGAGTCGCGCGTTGGCCACTCACAAAACGACATGTGGCATGTGGGGGGAAGAAAAAATTCTGGCCGTTGGCAACAATCGGAAACGGTAAGTTTTTTTTTTCTTTTTTATTTAAATTAAATTCGAAATTAACAAAAATACAAATTTTCTCTCACCTATAAATACCCCTACTCTCATTCTTCAAACCACAAATAATTCTCATCTTTCTCTCAAAATTACCTCCACTTTCACTCTCAACTTCGTCTTTCCAACAATCCGATCGAAAAATTTCCAACGACGAATCTAAATGTGTGTCTTCACCGAAGGTGGACGAATACAGGTCGGACGTTGTCAACCCCAATGATTTCCAATTCACCCCAAACAACTAGGCAGCTTCCGGGACATGTTAAACATCAGAATACTAAGGGAAAATTTCAGTATAATACCCTACCAGACATTTAATTTCAGTATAATACCCTGGCATAAATTTTTTGCACTTTCATACCTAAACCAAACATTTAATTTCACTTTAGTACCCAACCGTTAACTTTCTGTTAGTTTGGATGGAAAAAGGTAAAAAGACCATAATACCCCTAACTATTACTCAAATTTTCAAACTCATGTCATTGGTTCAGAACTGGAAAATAAGTGACAATAAAACCCTTCATTGTTAGGGTATTAAAATGAAAATTTCACTATTTTAAAATAAATTCAGTTTTTTTATAAATTCAGTTTTTATTTATGAAAATTATTTTTATTTTCAAAAATTCAGATTTTAATTTTAAAAATACATAAAAATCAGTTTTTATTTATGAAAATTATTTTTATTTTCAAAAATTCAGATTTTCAAAAATTATTTTTATTTTATAAAAATCAGTTTTTTTTAATAAAATCATTTTTTATTTTTAAAAATCAATTTTTATTTAAAAAACAGTTTTATTTATAAAAAAATCATTTATATTTTTTTAAAAATAATTTTTATTTAAAAATCAGTCTTCATTTCTATTTAAAAATCAGTCTTCATTTTTATTTAAAAATTAATCTTCATTTTTTAATTATTTCATTATTTTCTTCGTTTTGGTACCCATGTTCATGTCTCCCCTAATTTCATCCTCTGTTCTGACTTAACATCATCAATCAAACAAAGATGCTGATACAACTCAAAGAAAACCTTTAATAATCTTCATCCAAGAAACAAAATTGAAAAAGTTGCCCTCCGACTTTCTTCGATCTTGCGGGCTCGGCTCTGAATGGCTTCTCTCAAATCAGCCCTCCTCGGGTCTATCCGGAGGCATCCTAACTTGCTGGAAAAGCAATCACTTTATCATGGAAAGAGTCAAACCCACAAAGAATGCAATTTACTGGTGGGGATCAACAGTCCACTCCTCAACTCCTCTGTGCCTAATCAATGTCTACGCACCATGCCTGGGTGCTGCTAAGGCTGCTCTTTGGAAGGAAATTGAGCTGGAGCTTCTTAGTTATTCGGGGCCCATCATTATTGGCGACGATTTTAATTCGGTTCTCTCAGCCGATGAGAAACGTGGGTCTCAAGTAACCGACTCTGATCTGAGAATGTTTGAGGACTTCTTACTCCATAATGCTCTTGTTGATCTCCCAATGCTTGGTGCCAAATTTACCTGGTATGGACCAAATCAAAAACTTTCTAAACTTGACAGATTTCTGATCAATGCAGGAACTATCTCTTGTTTTGGAAGACTTTCTCATAAGAACTTCCCAAGAAGCTTCTAAGACCAAGACATATCCTCCTCAAGACTGAATTTGTGGACTGGGGACCAAGGCATTTTAAGTTCATAAATGCTTGGCTTGATGATGACAGATGTCTTCCTCTAATCAAAGAAGTCTGGGAATCCTTCTCATTTACAGGTGCACCAAGCTACATCCTTTGGCAGAAGCTTAAAGCCCTAAAACCCATCCTCAAGCATTGGAATCTTACTGTCTTTGGCCATCTAGAGAAGGATTGTTCTGACCTCAAGGAGGAAATAGAGAGCCTTGATATCATCTCTTAATCAAGGGCTCTCTCTGATTCTGAAATCTCTCTAAGATCTCTTTCTGGGGCTCTTTTAATACAGAAAACCAAAAGACTTGCATCTCTTTGGAGACAAAAGGCTAGATTCTTATGGCTAAAGGATGGTGATAAATGCTCCAAGTTCTACCACATTGTTGCTAACTTCAGGGCCTCCAAGAATCTAATCTCAGAAATATCTGTTGAGGGGGTAACATTTTTTGATCCAGATTCAATTAAGTTAAAGGCCTCTGATCATTTCAGTAACCACTTCAAATCTCATGATCTTGAGCTCTGGGGTTTGCCTGATCTACCCTTCAAGAAACTTTCAGTCCTCCAAGCATCTCTCCTCACTGATCCATTCACCATGGATGAAGTTCTATTGGATGTTAAAAGTTGCAATGGGTCTAAGGCTCCAGGTGCTGATGGCTTCTCACTAAAGTTCTTTCAAGCTTGCTGGGATATTATCAAATCAGATTTTATGAAGTTCATTCAGGCCTTTCATTCTCATGGGACTGTAGGCAAAGGTATCAATGCAACTCTTCTAGCCCTGATTCCAAAGGTTGATCACCCTTCTTCCTTCACAGAATTCAGACCTATAAGTCTTGTGACAGCCAGCTACAAAATATTGGCCAAAGTTCTATCCTCAAGGCTCAAAGGGGTAATTGGCAATATTGTTAGTGACACTCAAACTGGCTTCATCAAAGGGAGACAAATCCTAGATGGTGTTCTCATTGCTTCTGAGCTGGTTCATTCCATCAAAAAAGACAAGGAGCAAGTCACAATCATCAAACTTGATTTCCAAAAGGCTTTTGACTCTGTAAGCTGGGATTATCTAGACCACTGCCTTGTTGTAATGGGTTTTAACTCCACCTGGAGAATGTGGATGAAAAGTTGCTTCAAATCACATATCTCAGTTCTCATAAATGGGTCTCAATCTCCTGAATTCAAAATGGGAAGGGGCCTCAGACAAGGTTGTCCCCTCTCCCCTCTTCTTTTTGCTATTGCAGGTGAAGGACTACATCAGGTTCTTTGCAAAGGCATCTCAGATGGAGATTATGCAGGTTACAGCTTTGGATCAAATGGTCCAATGGTCTCACACCTCCAATTTGCTGATGACACCATTCTCTTTATTAAAGGTGGTCAAGCTCAAATCTGCAACCTAAAGTTAGCCCTTGTAAGCTTTGAACTATGCTTAGGGTTGAAAATTAACTTCTCAAAATCAAGCTCATGTGTCCTAAACCCTAGAGATCTCACTGATGAAATGGTCTCGGAAATTCTTGGCTGCTCAACCTGCTCTCTTCCGATTCCTTATCTTGGATTCAATCTTGGTGCTAACCCAAGGAGGATCAAATCCTAGGATCCAGTGGTCTCCAAATTTAAGAGAAAGCTCAATCTCTAGCAGGCCAAACAGCTGAGCTTTGGAGGGAGATTAACCTTGATAAAATCCACCCTAAATGCTCTTCCTCTTTTCTATATGTCCCTCATGAAAGCTCCTAAAGGTGTTATAAAGAAGATGGAACAATGGCAGAGATCCTTTCTCTGGGGGAGCACAGCCTCTAAAAGAGCTATTCACAAGGTATAATGGTCCACTGTCTGTCTTTCCAAAGAAGAAGGTGGCCATGGTATCAGATCTCTCTCCAAAATGAATGATTCACTCTTATCCAAGTGGTGGTGGAGGTTCTGTGATGAAACTGACTCATTGTGGAAGCTGGTTATTTGTGCCAAATTTGGCTGGAACCTTGAGGATTGGAACCTCCTGAGTGTAGGAAATATTGATAAATCATCATGGCTTGGACACATTCAATTTTTATCCAGAGATCTCCAATTCAATTCTCTCTTTGGGCAATCAGGTATCAGCTGGAATGTGGGAAATGGCTGTAGAATAAACTTCTGGCATGATGTATGGTCTGGCTCCCTCCCCTTAAAAGATGAGTTTGGAAGGCTATTTTCCCTCTCAAGGAACAAATATGGGAAAGCCATTGAGTTTTGGAGCAACTCTGGTTGGCTTGTGGATATTCCTGGTTTAACCAGCTCTTGGGACTTTGCTCAATTCAATCTCCTTCTCTCAAGACTCTCTCAATTCTCTATTAATCAATCCATCCCTGATACTCCAAATTGGATCAACAACTCTGATGGTTTCTCAGTCAGCAAAGTGTACCTCAGTCTTCAGCCTCAAGACACTCCAATTTCATGGGGCTCTGTTCTTTGGAAATTTGGACTCCCTCCCAAAATAGCCTCCTTCACCTGGCTTTGCTGTCTTAATGCAATACCTACCAGGTGCTTTCTTGAAGAAAGAGGAATCAGAATCCCAATACAACAGTGTTTTTGTGCTTTCTGTGCTGAATCATTCGAGGAAGCTAAACATCTTCTGCTGCATTGCCATCATATTTGGCTATTCTGGAGCAGAGTGTTGAGTTGGTGGTCAATCATATGGGTTATTCCTGGGGACTTCGGCTCTTTAGTGAGCTCCTGGTTGAACCTCTCTTCGAGATATGCAAGGCGCTTCTGGAAAATTGTTTCAGGGTTCACCCTCTGGGTTGCGTGGATCGCAAGGAACGACAGGATCTTCAATCAGGTTTCATTTGATTGGGACTCTTTGCTATCAAAGCTCCAGATGACCACCTTCCAATTCATTAAGGCCAGAGATGGAGCCAACATTTTCTTCTCGATCACTGAATGGATCCGAGACCCCATTGCCTGCACCAGGAAACCCTCATCTCGTGCTGCATAATCGAAAGTTTTGTCCATTTGTCACATTACTCCATTTGTAATCGATCTCAAAGATCCCCCTATTGTAACCTTTCAATCAGGCTGCGATTGCAGCGTCCTCTCCTCCCTCCTTGGGGTTGCAGGGCTATAAAACCTCGCTGATCAAAAAAAAAAACAAAGTGCAACCTATTTCTGTTTCAATTCGTACTCGCCAAACACAAATATATATACAAATCCCCAAATACACATACATATACAAATCAAATCTGTAAAAAAAAACAACCTATTTCTGTTTCGATTCGTACTCGCCCCTTGCAAATATGAAGAACACCTTCACCGCCGTCCTCCATTATACCGCTAACAGTCGTCGACGTTTTCTTTTATGATAGAGGAGAATCGTCCCCCTCCAACGTCGTCCAGTGTGAACCAGAGTCGCCGCCATCGTCTTTGGCTATGGTTCGGGCGCCGTGAGTCCGAATCTGACCCTTGAAGAACAAGAACCCAGATCTGATGGAGTTTGTAACTCCACCATCAAAACCTATGTGTGTCACTTGATTCCATTTGGGTTTCCTGAAATGAAGATACCAGTTTAGTTTGTTGTAAGGATTTGGGTTAGTTGGAATGAGTACATGGATCTAGATAGAGAGAGACGAAGGTGAAGAGGAGAAAGAGAATCTGGGTAGAGAAAGAGACAAAGACGAGGAGGAGAGAGAAAGTGTAGGTAGAAAAAGGAAAAAAAGGAAAATGAAAATTAAAAAACAAATATAATAAAATTTTAATTAAACTAAAAAACTAATTTTTATGTATTTTCATAAATAAAAATTGATTTTTATATATTTTGAAAATAAAAATAATTTTCATAAATAAAAACTTATTTTTATGTATTTTTTAAATTAAAATCTGAATTTTTGAAAATAAAAATAATTTTCATAAATAAAAACTGAATTTATATTAAAAAATGATTTTATTTTAAAATAGTGAAATTTTCATTTTAATACCCTAATAGTGAAGGGTATTATTGTCATTTCACTTATTTTCAAGTTCTGAACCAATGGCATGAGTTTGAAAATTTGAGTAATAGTTAGAGGTATTATGGTCTTTTTACCTTTTTCCATCCAAACTAACAAAAAGTTAACGGTTGGGTACTAAAGTGAAATTAAATGTTTGGTTTAGGTATGAAAGTGCAAAAAACTTATGACAGGGTATTATACTGAAATTAAATGTTTGGCAGGGTATTATACTGAAATTTTCCCGAATACTAATGACAGATAAGGATCGGTAAAAATCGAATTTGAACATATTTAATTATTTTGATTATTCAGTTTATTTGATTAGGTCAGTATAATTGGATTTAAAAATTAGGTTTGATTTCGATTAGTACAATTAAATAATCAAATTAACTGAAATATCATTATGGTATTCTGAAGTTATTTATACATATTATATATATAAGTAGAAAAACTGAAAGATTGTTAATATGTTTTAGGAAAAATTTCATTTTAACACCCTACCAAACATTTAATTTCAAAATGATACCCTGGCATAAATTTTTTGCGCTTTCATACCTAAACCAAACATTTAATAACACTTTCATACCCAACCGTCATATTCTGTTAACTTTCCACCCAAAATAGATAAAATGCCCATAATACCCCTAACTATCACTCAAATTTTCAAACTCATGCCATTGATTTTCATAAAATTATTTTTGTTTTCAAAAAATTATAATTTTATTTATGAAAATCTTTTTTATTTTCAAAAAAATATGTTTTTATTTTTATAAATTCAGTTTTTATTTATAAAAAAATTATTTTTTATTCTTAATCTTTCTAATGATTCATTATTTTTAATTTCAATATTATTTTATTTGATATTCTTAAAAAAAATTGTTATTTTTTTATCATTTTGATACCTGATTATTTTAAAAATCTCTTTTGTTTTTAAAAGACCAAATTTTATATTTTAATATATATAATTAACTTTTTAACCTTATTATTAATTTATTAATATTTAATCTTAAAATTGATTATTTAATTTTCAGAAAACTACCCTTAACTTTCTTAGTTTCAATCTGAGTTTGTCTTTACCGGCGTCGAAACCCCAAAATCATATTCGAACTTTGTTCTTGTCATTGAGACAATCAGAGGTCAACTTTGTTTTTGAAATAAAAGCTTAAGTTTGTTTTTGAAATCAAAGCTCAACCCAACCCCAAAGTACTCTTGTCGGAATTCAAACCCGACCCAAAAACCCCCAACAACCACTCCCAATAGATCATCCTCGCCTTTGTCCCCAAGGCTCAGAGGGTCTCCGTCATCTCTCCCCCATACCATTTCCAAACCCCCGTCAAGAAAATACAGTCCCCCGAGGACATATGCCACTTCAACGAATCCGCCTCCAGCCAGAACTTCCTCGGCTTCGTCATCGTTTCCATCATCCAAACCCTAATCTAGTGGGTCAATGAAATACCCCTGCCCAAAAGTCTGCAGCGATTCTCTTATGCGTAGCTTCCTCCCGACGATCTTCGTTCCGCCATCGTCGAGATCGTCCCCTACTTGACTGACAGCTTCGGAAACTAGAGTCGTATTGATTATGAAATCGGGCATGAGACCAATTTCGCGACTTGGGTCTATTTCTTGGCAAGGTTATAGCTGGTTAGAGGGGTGGAGGAGGGATCAAGAGTGTTTTGGAGGTGAAGGAGGTTCTGGGTTGAGTTCGGATTTGGGAAGGAAGGAAGCGAGTTGAGTGTTTGTAGAGAGAGTTTCAATAGGGTTAAAGGTTAAATGTGCTTTTATATAAGGGTGTTTTGGTCATTTTTTTTTTAAAAAAAGTCGTGTGTTAAGCACATGACTATTTTCCATCCAAAACTAACAGAAAGTTAACGGCTAGGTATGAAAGTGTTGGTAAATGTTTGGTTTGGGTATGAAACTGCAAAATAATAATTGTCAGGATATCATTTTGAAATTAAATGTTTGGTAAGATGTTAAAATAAAATTTGCCCTATATTTTATCTTGATAATTAAGTTGAAGAATAGACTGGAATTTATTGAAACAACTTGAATATGTAGCTCTTGATTAAATTTAGGGTAAACTTCATCTCATTAACCTAACCAAACTTAGTTGCACCTCACTAGCCTAACAAAACTTTTAGTTTCAGTTTAGTACTTGTCGTTCGATTCTATCTATTTTCCATCCATTTTTCCATCCAAATACTTAAAAAATCCAAAATACCCCCCATCAACACTCAAATTTTCAAAAACATGGCATTGGTTTTCATAAATTCTATTTATTTATTTATTTTATAAAAATCGGATTTTATTTTTAAAAATCAATTTTGTATTTTATAAAAAATCTAAAATTCTTTTTATCTATTTATTTTATAAAAATCAGTTTTTTTCTTAAAAATTACATTTTATTTAAAAAAAATCATTTTTTATTAAAATTATTATATTTATTTTAAAAAATCAGAATTTTTTAAAAAAAAAATCAAATTTTTTTCCTGTTTTTCATTTCTTTTTTTTGAATATCCCTCAACCTCTCAACGATGGCGAATGCGAGAGTGATCGGTGACCAGTAGTGGTGGTCGACGACGGGAAGGGCTCCATCTCAGGGCGTCTTCGTGGTGGTAAGAAGGAGAAGCACAGGGTATGACGCTATTTTTCTCCCTTTTTCCATTTTAATTGCTGTAGTTGGTGTGTTCTGGACGATCGACAATCGTTCAGAGTTGGGACGGGTTGGTCCGGTGGCTTGGTAGGGGAGCCTGTTCGACTGCTCAGTTTGACTGTAACCCCACGTCTGGCGGCTTTGTCGTGGCGTGGTTGGTTGTGAAGCTGGGAACGACTACGGCTGGGATTCCGGGGGTTGGGGTGCGAATTCTGTCATCCTGCTACTGGTGTAGTGGGCACTGATCGGTCCAATTATAATGGGGTATTGGGCTGGCTGGAGTAATTGGATCGGTGAGGAGAAAATCCGGTGAAGGCTGGGAGTTTTGGCAGGAGAAGGTGTTAAGGATAGGGTCTGTGAAGCCCTTGTTCTGTGGAGGTGAGGTGAACAGGACCGGGGGGGGGGGGGGGGGGGTTGGAGTAGATTACACTCACCGGGACGTTCGCCGGTAGTTGAGATATGAAGTTCCTTTCATGGAATTGTCGAGGCTTGGGGAAGCTGGCGACGGTGGAGTACTTGAAAGGGGTGATCCGTCGTAGGAAACCACATGTAATTTTCCTGAGTGAAACGATGGCTAGGAAAGGGGAAGTGCAGACTCTGAAGCTGAAGACGGGCTTCTCGGGTGGATGTGAGGTGCCGGTGGTGGGGCAGAAGGGGGGGCTGATCCTCCTGTGGACGGCGGAGGTGTCGGTCATGCCATACCCGTGTGACGAGAGGTACATCGATGTGGAGATCCAGGGTCCGACTGGGGACAGATTTCGTTTCACTGGAGTTTACGGGGAGGCGAATCGGGAATTGCGTTGGCAGACTTAGGAGATGATTCGGACCCTAGGTGCACGGCATGGGGCATCGCAGAGGTGGCTTCTGATGGGGGACTTTAATGGGATTCTGCGAAACAAGGAGAAACGAGGTGGTCGCCGGTATCCAGAACGACTGATAGCGGGATTTCGTAGTGCAATGCGGGATGTGGGAGTCCAGGATCTCCCGCTTCAAGGGTATGGATATACTTGGCATAGTGGGAGCGAACCGGAGACGAGGATGGCAGTGCAGTTGGACAGAGCGCTGATGTCACCGACTATGCGTGCTATGTGGCCGGAAGCGCATTTGGCTAACCTGGGGATCTCCACGTCTGACCATCTGCCTATTCTGGTGGACTCGGATAGGCGAGTGGAACCAGTGGGATCTAGACATTTTCGATTCGAAAATATCTGGGCAGAGGACCCGGAATGTGGGAACCTGATACAGGCAAGGTGGGGTACCCCGGGGGACAGGGATATTGGATACAAAATACGCGAGACGGACACTGAGCTGGAGATTTGGGGTAAGGAGGTGTACAATGCGTTAGCACGGAAGATCGCAAGATATGAAAATGATATGTTGTGGCTGAATGGTAGAGAGGATCGCACGAGTATCAGACGACGTAGAGCGCTGCAGAAGCTCTATGTCAAGGCGTTGGAGCAGAAGGGTGAGTTCTGGAGACAACTTGCCAAGCAACACTGGCTCACGGACAGTGACCAGAGTACGAAGTTCTTCCAGGCATCAGCGTCGCAGAGGAAGAATATCAATAAGGTGTCGGAACTACGGGATGGGGATGGGAACGTCCTAACATGGGATTCGGGGTTGGGTGACCATATCCTGGAGTTCTATAAACCTTGTCTCGGAGGACAAGGGGGGATGGGGCAAACTTTCCGAGATTTCGTCAACAACTGACGGAGGTGCAAAATAGAGTGTTGATGGGGGTGGTAACATCGGAAGAAGTGCGGGATGCGACTTTCTCTATGGGGCCTAATAAGTCACCGGGCCCGGATGGCCTGAATCCTTTTTTCTACCAGAAGTATTGGGGAACGGTGGGAGAAGATGTGGCCCGATGGGTACGCAGGAGCTTTGCGGGGGAGGAGATTCCGAGGGAGCTGAATAAAATGACGCTAGTGCTGATCCCGAAGGTGGAGTGCCCGCTGTCGCTAAAGGATCTACGACCAATTGCGCTGTGTAATGTGGTGTTCAAGGTGGTCTCAAAGGTGGCCGCAAACAGGCTAAAAGGGTTGTTGGATGGGCTGATTTCAGAGTCCCAAGGGGCGTTTGTGCTTGGTAGATCGATACAGGACAATATAATCCTGTCTCACGAAACGTTACACTACCTCAAGAATAAACGACAGGGGAAAGAGGGGTGGGTGGCGTTGAAGCTAGATATGAGTAAGGCTTATGACAGGGTGGAGTGGGGCTTCTTATGGGACATAATGAGGGGCTTTGGCTTCGGCGAAGAGTGGATCTCTCTCGTTCGCCGGTGTACGTACTCAGTAACTTACAACATAGTTGCAGGGGGTCAGCAGGCGGGGTTTGTCCAACCGGAGAGAGGTATTAGACAGGGGGACCATTTATCCCCCTATTTGTTCCTCTTTTGTATGGAAGGCTTCTCCCGTCTACTTCAGGGAGCTGAAAGTGTGGGGGAAATACATGGGGTGAGGGTGGCTAACGGGGCACCGACGTTAACACACCTCTTTTTTGCGGATGATTGGTATGTCTATTGTAAGGCAATACCGGATGAGATGACTCGTCTGAGAAATCTCATTCGGATGTTTGAGGAGGCGTCAGGACAGGTGGTGAATCAAGACAAGTCGTCTATGTTCTTTAGCCATAACACACCTGCGCATAGGAGGGTGGAAGGAGTGCAGATCTTGGGAATACCGGAGTTGGATACCCCATCCCCATATCTGGGTATTCCGAACATGATGGGAAGGAGTCGGAAGCAGGAATTGCAATATGTACTAGATAGGGTCCTACGCCGGATACAGAGGTGGGACGGGAAGCTCTTGAATGGTGCGGGGAAGTAGGTGTTAGTCAAGTCAGTACTACAGGCAATTCCCACCTATACGATGAGTGTTATGAGGATACCTAAGGGGATCCTGGATAAGATGAATGTGGCCCTTGCTCGGTTCTGGTGGAAATCAGCTGGCCCGGACGGGAAAGGGGTTATATGGCAGTTTTGGGCGAATATGGCGCGACCAAAGGAGGAAGGTGGGTTGGGTTTTAAGAACCTTTATGAGTTTAATTCCGCTCTGATGGGTAAACAGTTGTGGAAACTAATAACAGAGGAGGACAGCCTAGTGGCTCGGGTCTTGAAGGCAAAATATTATCCGAGGTCATCGGTGTTGGAGGCAGTTCGGAAACAGAATCAGAGCTACGTCTGGCAAAGTATCTTGTCGGCATAGGAGATGGTCAAGAGCGGGGCCCGGAGGTCGATCGGATCAGGTACGGGCACGTTGATAAGCACACACCCGTGGCTCACAGGGGTGGAGGCCGGGGTATAGTCGGCAGGCCCGGGAGTGGAGGGGAAGCTGGTGTCCGATCTTATGAGACCGGGTGAGAGAAGGTGGGACGTGGAGAAAATTGGTACACTATTCAGGGCAGAGGATCAGAGGGCTATAATGGCGGTCCCGATAAGTAGGACGACTGCACGGGACTCCTGGTACTGGGCGGGGGACTACCTGGGCCAATACACGGTCAAATCGGCATATAGTATGAGTCAGCAAGATCAGGCGACTTTCCAGGCCCAGCCGGGAATCTGGTCGGCTATTTGGAAGTTGGAGGTTATGCCGAAGGTAAAGTCCTTTTTGTGGCGTACTTGCTCAGGATGTTTGCAGGTGGCTGTTAATCTAAGGCGCCGACATGTGGATATGGTGGCGACATGCCCGGTCTGCGCCAGGGAGGAGGAATCAGCTCTCCATCTGTTGGTTCATTGCCCGGTGGCTGCGGAGTGCTGGACGAAATCAGGGTTGAACCTCCCCCAGGAGGCCCAGACGATAGTAGAGTGGGTGTATGACATGCTGAATATCAACCCCCCGAAAAGCGGAGGATTGATAGGATGTCTCTTGTGGGAGGTGTGGAAGGCTAGGAACAAAGTGGTCTGGGAGAATGTAGCTCAACCAGCAGCCAGTATCTTTCAGACAACATACCATCTGCAGGCAGGATGGATGGAGGCTAGGAAGCGAAAACTACAAGCACAGGCGACTCCCCGCCATGCTGGTGTACATGCGGCAGAAGTGTGGGAACATCCCACGCAAGGTGCATGGGCCATAAACACAGATGGAGCATTGTTTGCGGCGGCAGACAAAGTAGGAACATGATGGATATGTAGGGACGATATGGGCCAGCTTAGGGATGCCCGGTCCACATCATTCCATGGTGCTCAGAACCCGGGGCTGGTGGAGGCCTATGCGATCCGGGAGGCGCTTACGTGGCTTCAACAGTATCCTCGCCAGAGGGCTGTAGTTCGGAGCGACTGCAAGGTCATAGTGGATATGATCAGACGAGGTGGGAATCTACTCTCCCCTCTGGGAACGATCGTCACAGATTGTAATTCCCTTTTATCTACACTCGAGTGCGTGCAGCTCGAATTTGTAAAACGGACAGCGAACAAAGCAGCTCACTGGCTTGCCAGGGCGGCTTGTTCTAACCCTGTCTGGAACTGGCAAGGGGGTTATATCCCCGAACCTCTTCAAAACATCATCTTTGCCGATAGTTAAATAAAATCTCATATTATCTCAAAAAAAAAATCCCTCAACCTCTCTCTCTCTCTCTAATACATAGCATTGTAGTCCCAATCTGAATTTCTCCAACTTGCTTCTGGTTTTTGATTCAGTTCCTTGTTCAAAAGTCACCAGTTTCTGAAGCTTCAAAACCCATCTCTTGAATCCATAACAATAAAAATTTACATGATCCTTCTCTTTTGTACACGGAATCAAAAGTTACTTACAAATCAAAAACAAACCCACATCACTTCTTGAATCCATAAAAATAAAAAAAAACAAACCCACAACACTTTATTCCTTCTCTCAAATATGAGTTCATAATTAATGAAAACAAACCCCATCAATGGCAGCCACCACCACAGTCATCAATGGGTCTTTTAGATCTGTCATAGCTCTGCGTGTGCGTCACCGGAGTTCGCCCAACTTGACAAACCAAATCTGATTTCAAAAGGCCATATGTGGGTGTTCTCGTTCGTGGTCCTTGCGAATCGGTCGTTGTCGGAGAAAAAGAAGAACCTCAAATCTGCACCACCGTTCACCGGAGAGATGGAAGATCTCCGCATGCGAGCTACAAATCCCCAGCAACCTCTCGTGTCTGTGGTGGTAGCGAAGGAGGAAGCAGGACATATGTCTTCTCCGGCATGGCCCCGGCTTCTTCTCCGGCATGACCTTTGCGTCTTCTCTGGCGTGGCTTCACATGTGAGCTGTGAGTTGGTTTTTGCAGATGAAGAACAAATAGAGGTTGCGTTGAAATTAAAACATAAAGGGGATTAGGGTTTAAAACATAAAGGGCATAAAAAGGTAATTTTTGGTAGGGGGTAGTGTTGTCATTTTTTTTAAAAAAATTGGGGTGATGTGCTAGGCACATGACCATTTTCCATCCAAAAAGGATGAAAAATTGACGGTAGGTACTAAATTGACACGAAATGGAAAGTCAGAGTAATGAGATGCAACTAAGTTTGGTTAGGGTAGTAAGATAAAACCAAAGTTTTTTTTAGGGTAGTAAGATGAAGTTTACTCTTAAATTTATTTTTCGTATGTAAAGAATTAAACTTACGAAATCTCTTTTTTTATAAGGAAAATTAATTATACATACTTGTTTAAGATATTTTTGTATAAGAAATATAATATTATATAAAATGATTGAACATAAATATTATTTTATATTGTCATGAAACGAAAATCAATTATTTGATTAATAATCAAATCTAATCGATTTTTTTTATTATTTCAATTAAATTAGTGAAATGACAAAATCCAATTAAATTAGCATCATTTGATAATCGATATTTTAATTAGATTATAAAAATCAATAATATTCGATCAAGTACACACCATAGACAAACGAATAGAACAAACATGTCAGAAGTAGAGTGGAATTTCTAGACCTTTTTCAAATCTCAAACTAACTTGACAATATGCTTTGAAAACGGTTGACACAATAAATTTGACAGCTTTGGACAGTTCAAGTCAAGATAAAAGATTTTTTGTTAATGTTTTTGTTAAACCAAAATGGATACACAATACTGTTTAATGATACTTTCCGGCCACACATCACAACTCACAGGTTGGTTCTGGAGATTTGGCCCTCACAAGAGCTATGTCAACCGTTCAAACATGACCTAGATAATAGACCCTCCACAATTTTCAAAGGCCTCTACAAAAAAAACCTCCTTCCCAGGTAGCAGAACTGTTGAAACATTTACAAAATGGGAATGCCTCCTACATAAAATCACCAGAAAAAAGGTGCCGTTCATCAGATCAGCTGTTGAGAGTAGAAAGCACGCCTCCAGTGGCATTTGGTACCACCACCTCCCAACCAGGTCCTTTAGGGGGAAAGGCCTCAGCATTCAGCTCATCACCTTCCTTTGGTTCACCGCCAATAACCAAATCACTGCGGTCCAAAACCCTCTCAAGATCTTCATCGCTAATATCTGTCTGTATCATCTTGTCTTCAGCACTTTCTTCGTCTTTTAGCAGTGCCACCAGTTCATCTACCTGAAATATTAACCACAATTTCTTGTCAACAAAATACTTACAAAAGTAGAGCAAACTTTGGAACTAAAATGGAATACAGCACAGAATAACAATTACTCCTCAAACTTTAGGACTGAGTTATTTAGAACAAAATGCTTAACTTTTAGGACTAAATGGGAACAAAGCGCTAAAACATTTTAAGTTACTAAAGGCGCTTGAATTTAGGTCTTGAAGTTCAAGTCCCATCAGTGGTTCCTCACTCCTTATTTATTTCCCCATTAAGGTCTCTCTCTATTCAGCCCTTGTTGGTCCCTCTCAAGGTGGTCACAAACAAATTAGAGCTCTCTTCTACATAAGGGAGCTCATGCTAGGTACATAAATCTTTAAAAAGTTAGAATAATGTTTGGTGCTGCCTACATAAGTAAGGTCTTGAGACAAAATGCTGTGACACCAACTAATCGTCACAATATATAAAGAGTGGCATATGCACGCCAACTAATAGCAACACGTCAGCGCCTCACTAAGACAGAATTCCAACTAATCTTCTAACAAAGCTCATGGTATATAGACAACTGTAATACTGAGGAACGATAAACAAGATAACCGGAAAAGATAAGGACAGTTAAACTAACCACTGAGACATCTGTGCAACCATGCTTCGCTCGTTCTTGATGGAACTGTCCTTTCCCAATCACAACATGTTCAAGCTTCAACTTACTAAAGGCCCTTTTCAAAATGCGGCCCTGTTAAAATGTAGTTCCTTAGCCTATTCCATGTACCAAAATGATAAATTTGAGTTGCACAGAACATGAAGCAGTACCACCCTGCAATACCTCTATAGATTGAGCTGTTGCAAGCCGGTAAACATGAACAGGCTTGGTTTGGCCTATCCTATGACATCTATCCATGGCCTGCAAATCCATTTGAGGATTCTGATAGTAAAACCAAAACAATAAATAATATTAAATTACCCTTAATGCTTAAACATAATGCAACATAAGTAAAAAGAACACAAGATCAAGGAGAATACCCAGTCACTGTCATACAATATACATGTATCAGCAGCAGTGAGGTTAATGCCCAATCCACCAGCCCTTGTGCTGAGCAGAAATATCCTTAAACTGCTGTTCTCATCATTGAATTCATCAATCTGTTGGCAGACATAGAAGAATATCATCAATTAATTGTACTTTAGATGCATGATTCAGAAAATAAGCACATCAATATTACAGTTTGCCAAATAACAATTAACTTGGAATATCCATGATTATGTTGTACTTAAACAAGACATGGTGCAAAAATGAAAATATAGAACATGGGATCATCTTCCAACTAGCATGACAAAAAGAGGTAGTTCAGTTGAACCCATTATCTGTTATTTTCACAAAATAATTATATTGTTGTACAAAAGAAAAGGGTACCTACTTTTTGTCATCATTGCAAATTAGAAATCAATAAATACAATAAGGGTTCATAAGAATGAATACACTCAAAATACACTCCCAATTTTGAACAGTCAGAATTACCACCATCCAGAAGTGAACAAGACAATGCACAAAACTTTAGTTCTAGAGAAATTAAGTGAGCCCACACGAACCTGTTTCCTCCTCTCTTCTAATTTCACATTGCCATCAATTCTACAAACTTGAAATCCCTTCTCACTAAAATAGTAATCCATTATATTCAAAACTTTAGTCCACTGGGTGAAGATCAAAACCTGATATCAAGAATAATAGAACATCAGTTGCAGAAAATGCAGAATCAGAAAACAAGCGGACAAACATATTCCAAAGAGTACTTTGTGATTGAGGGCAAAAAGTCGTGTCAATAATCGGTCCAGCAACTGGAACTTGCCGCACTGTTCAACTATTTGCTCAACAGGAGGGTATAGGGCTGTCAAGAAAAACAATAAAAAGTTGAATAATGATATCGTAAGAAATTGTCTACTATAGAATTACAACATAGATAGACAGACAGATAGATAGATAGATAGATAGATAGATAGATACTTGAGCCATCAAAGTCCCCCTGTAAGAGGTCAGGATGGTTGCAATTCTTTCGAAGTTGAATCATCACATTATTAAGTTTTGTTCTGATACTCGTTCCTGCATTTCCCGAACACGTTGACATTATCAAACATATAATAACACATAATAAGCAAGTACAAAAAATCACATACACTATTGACCTACACCTACGTGGCCAAGCAGTTGGGTCCTGGGCCCAATTGACAGGGTTAAAACCCGGTAGGATCGGTAGTATTGCTGATCAAACAAAAAACCTAACTCTATAATGAATATCAAAGTTGAAATATCAGAGAAAGAAAACCTATATTAAAGAAGGTTTTCAAGGAAGAAACAAAATACAAAGGAAAAGATTTCCAAGAGTGGAAGCAGGAAAGCGATAAAAACACTATCAAACAACCAAAAGTGCATCAGTATGTCCCCTCAAGTAGTCATGTTCCTGAATTGAGCAAATTACTAACTTGATACATTTATTACTCCTAACACAATTAAATCATATTAAAGGATTACACACAAGAAACTCATCCCATAACAAATGCATTATTTTAGATTCTAAAATTCACAAAGCAGATTTCAATAACTACATGAGAACTAATACCAGTGCCCACTTTCTCGTGCAGGTGTTTCTCTAATGTGTTATTGACCAAATGATTCTGGAAGTTCCTTTGGTGCTCTGTCATTGTAGCATACAAGATTATCTCCTTCTTCCTGGGGAGCATCAGCTCAACATCAGCCTTCAATCTTCGAAGAAGAAATGGACGTAGTATAGTATGAAGTTTAGCTACAACCTGCAGCCAGCAAAGATTATAAAGCATTATATGAAATGTGCATTTTGGTATAAAAAACAGATACTCTGCAAGCCAAATGACTTACTTGAGCCCTTCTCTTCTCTTCAAATTCTTCTTTTTCTGCTTCACTGTTACACTTCCCTGACAGATCAAACCTGCAAACAATAGGTCATATCATAAACTATATAATGCCTAAAATTTGCATGCATCAATATAATTCACAATTACTCCTTTTTATGATCTCAGATCATTTGCATTGTATCAAAAATTATATTCTCCATCCACTCAATACTGTCATTTTAAAATTATGTTGACACTCCACATGAATTGCTTACGATTGAAGCATTTGATTTTGATTATAAAATCATCTAGTAGACCTCTTCAGAAGGGGAAGATTGCTTACAACTTCGGATTTTGTATATATAATCATTATTGGACCTCTTCAGAAGAGGAACGAGTCACTCAATTGTTACCTATTTTTCTTCTTGTGATTCAAATATGACGATGTTAGTCAAGGAAGAAACTCAAAAAAATACTAGTACTTCTCTACTTCTTTAATACTGGATTTGCTCACCCTTCAAAAATCGATGTGAAGAGATTGATGCACATAACATTTTAGTTAATTTCTCAAATTTCTCTCAAAACTGATCACAGATAAATTACATGAGAACTAATCTGGTCTCTCAAAACTGATCACATGCACTAATCAAATCTACTAGAGAGATAAACAAAATAAAGACCAACATCTTAGAAACTTAAAGGACACTGAAGAAATCTGTTTCTACTCAATCAAATGCATACTATAAACAAGGAATCTAAAACAAGCGTAAAACTAATGCACAAGATCAAACTAATTGGTTATAAACAGTAAACAAACAGTACTAACCAAGACTCAAATTCAGCATGGGATGAGAAAATATCTGGCAAAATGAAATTCAGCAATGACCAGAGCTCTGCCAAGTTGTTTTGTAGAGGTGTTCCAGTTAATAGCACCTTATTCTCCACGGGTAAATATTTCAGCTCCTTAAACAATTTACATTGTGAGTTCTTCAGCCTATGCCCCTTTAACAAGTAAACAATACTGGATTAATTATTTTCTTAAAATAACTGAGAAAGTGTGTGAATTATGAAGATTTATATGTACTAGAAACATTGTTTACCTCATCAACCACAAGATATTTCCAATTGTAATGCCTCAAATATTTGCGTGCATCAGCTAATGCAATCTCATAAGAGGTAATAATTATGGGGAACTTGGGACCAATTGATCTAGGCATGTGTTTCCTTCGTATTTCTTCTCTCATTTTCGGATGACCATGGTAGATAATTGCATTTATAGAGGGCACAAACCTATTGCATAAATTACAACTTTTATATAAAATTAAACATCTGTCATTCTGGAAGAGGTAGTGCAGCATGAAGGTAGATCGACCCAAAAACAACCTCGAAAGAAACATAGTTAACATACCTCTGAAACTCATTCGCCCAATTTGAAAGGGTAGAAAGAGGAGCAATTACTATATAAGGCCCATCCAATCCCTTCCCTTTCAAATGTGCTAAGAAACTAATTGTCTGAATAGTCTTTCCAAGGCCCATTTGATCAGCGAGAATCCCATTCAGTCCATTCTGCCATAGAGAGATCAGCCATTTCAAACCTTTGAGTTGGTAAGTCTTTAACTGTCCACCAGTCAACAAGGGTACAAGTTCTTGCTGCTCTTTAGCAATTCTTTCTTCATCCATCAGATTAGAATCACTCTTTCCACCTTCATGAGTTCTTGTCAGCATGGCTGCAACTGCTCTCTTGGCCTTCGTCTACAGAAATCAGAAATGGCAAATGGTACACCCTTGAAAAATTAGTAGAATTTCTACAAGACAAATAAATATACCAAACTGCATGCAGTATAATATGATTATTAATTATAACAGAAAAATATCTAGAACCACTTACATTGTTGTACTGTGTTGCACCTTTTCTTTTGGAGCCACGGCCTTTCTTCTTCTCAACAACCTCTGTCTCTTTCTCTTGCTCCCCTCCATTCTGCAAAGAAAAATCAGATAACGAATTTATATGGTCGAAGTAAACTGTTCAAAATTAAGAACAAATAAATGAAGAAAACATCTGAGAGTGTGAGAGATTATAGTACAAATGTTATGTCGTCCATCTTCTCTAGCAAGAACTCAGAATACATTTGGGTTTGAGTAAGAAGTTCATCCAATTTAGTAAATTGGGTATCATTCAACTGTAGAGCTTCCTTCTCTTGTTCTGCTTCCTCTTGCTTCACCCTAGCTTCAAGCAATTTTTCTTCCACTTCTGCCATGTCTTCTGATATAAGGGAAGAATCCCCATTTTTTGCTACAAGAGATATATCTTCCAATTTGACAGCATCTTTCTCATCGCATATATCCTTCATAGATAAAATGTTAATAAATGTATGGAAACAAATACCGATTAAAAACTATAAGACATTCAGTTATTTACATTTATCATTTTGGGAAGATAAGATCAACCCAACTTCATAAACACATACATACACCCACAAGAGTAAGGAAAAATGGGGACCTTCAGTGCTATTGTCATTTTCATCAACAAAAGTTATGTCATTTCATTATTTTGAAGAATAAGATTCATGTTATTTCAGTCGCAAAAACTATACGGTGGCACAAAATAAAATAAGGAAGCGGTTCAGAAACTCTCCATCCTATTTTACATTCTCCTTTCCCGAGAACCAAACAAAACGTGAAGTAAAAATGGAAATAAATCCAAACCTCATCTTCAAGCACCGAAGTAGGAGAATCGGCAGGGACATCATTCTTCGCGAGGCTCTCCGCAGCCATTTCAAACCCTAAGAACAGCACAGACGAAGGAAAACGGAAACGAAAAGTTAGGGTTCCAGAGAACAATTAAATAAACCGTGGAACTCGATCCAACTGATCACATACACTGATCTGTTGGATCCGGTTTGAATGTGTAGATCAACAGTAACTTACAATGGAGCTTTTACGAACAAAGCCAGAGAGCGAAGAAGACGAAACGACTGAAGTGAAAATGGGAGGAGGGAGCTATATAGGGAACCGACAAATTTATATTTGTTTTAATTTTTTTTTCTAATTGGGTTTGTCTGGGGAGGTTTTGGCGGGAAATTGAAGTTTGTAAAGTTTTACCCTCGGATTGGCCTCTTTATTACACTGAGAGCCTACCATTATCCATTTTTATGGGTTTCCCACATTTATGGGCATGCTTCCTTTTAATGTCTCTTCAATTACTTTACCATGTCCACGTTTATGTCCACTGCCTCGTTAACTTAAAACTAGTGCGATCCAACTGCTTCGTCCAAGAAAAGAAAAAAAAAACTAAATCTTTCTAATTTAAATATTCGTAACATTAAAATGAAAATTTAGAAGTCTTTTAAATCCCATCGGTTTAAGACTATTGTAATCTCTCTTCCTGAGTTTTGTGAGAACCTTCACCTTCCAAAATCTTAATCGGCGTTGACGGTTTTTATGGCTTTGGCCATGGAGATTGTCGATGCAGCTCTTTTTTTCGTATTGAGCCCCTCTTTTAGCAGTCGTTTTCGTCTGCACAATAAATGTAATTTTCTCCTGTCCAAGCATAATCGTCGTTGTCCTTGTTGTGTCCCTCCACTGTTGTTGTATCTACGCTTCAATGGGGCGAGCTGTAGGTGGTTACTCTCCCCATCGTCATCTCGATCAAGGTAACACAGAGTCGAAAAGACTATAATGCACCCTCAGGTTTATTCACGAACAAACCTCCACAATTTACGGCTTCGATTTGTCGAGGCTTGGTTTTGGTAAATTGTTACCAACCGAACACTCACACGAGCCACTTGGAGAAGGTTTTGGAGCGATACAGTTAGTGGAGTTGGGATCCGGGACTTACCCATCATGACTCGGGACCGATGTTGCTTGGTCGTCCCTGGAGGAGAAAGGTAGCAAATCGTTTTTCATGTTTTAGGTTGGATTCAGTTCTAGTTTCAATTTTGAATTGCGAAGATTGTTTTAGTTGGATTATTTTATAAGCTCAAAATTTTATTTAGAATGAGACCTTTTCAAGAAGAAAAGACCTAAAGGTTAAAGACCAACCCACGCTTACAAAGTATCCCCAACAACGGGAGCAAAAAGGCAAAGCCTTGAGAAAATAAGCAAGTCCAAGTAACAAAAAAGGGAAGAACAAAAGAAATCAACTATCATCTTCTGTCCAATCCTCTCCTTCCGAAGTCAAAGTCGGGTTATCAAAGGCCTTATTCGTGACGTCCACAGGTGCCTTGGAAGCCTCAGGAACATACACCCACACATCTCACACAGGAGGCATAGACTTTAAGTTACGCCCGCCAGTGGCGGATCCAGCTTTTCTTGTGAGGAGGGGCACCAACTTTTTTATAATAATGAATAACTTCATATAACTAATATTAAAATTGTTATTGTATAAGATAATAAATAACTACTTATTATTGCATATTTTGAAAATATTTTAAACAATCACATTGTTAACACGATCAAAAATATCATTTTTGTTTTATACGATCATACTATTATTCATTCATTGCTCTCTCATGCGATTTGCGTACCGCGTCTTGATAGCATTCATAGCAAAAGATATTATCTCTCCGGTCACGATGATATTTGATCATACTATCTTTTGAAATGTCTATTTGTGATTATAATAATTTTGTAAAGAACTACTTCAAAACTCAAAATTTATGACAATCTCAAAACATAAATAATGACTTAAATAAGAATAAAATTTGTAAAATAGTTAAAATTAAGAAATTGAAATAAAATAAAATAACAATTAAGAAATAAAAATAAAATAATATAAATTTGGAGAGCATAATTGTAACATTTTTCTTTTACTGTATTAATTTTATAGATTTTTTTGAGTAGTAACGACACGTGTATTAATGATCTGAGTTCACAATACAACGCAATGCATCAGGCAAGGTGTCTGACAACGGGAGAACATATGTCAAACGGGCTTCCCTGGCTAACCAGTGAGCAACCTTGTTCGCAGTTCTCTTTACAAATTCGAGAGATACTCTCTCATTTTCAGTTAACATACAGCGGATATCTTGAATAATCGTACCAACGGGTGATATGGGAAGCACAGGTTGTTGTATCAATCGGAGGAGGACCTGAGCGTCTGACCGAATGCAAATGGGTCCATGCCCCAGTCCGGTCACGTTACTCAGTACGGTGGCAATAACATATGCCTCAATCATGAGAGGGGACCAAATACCTTGCAGCGTGTCATTCCCCACTTTGACATAATCCGGACCCGAAGAGCGAACTATAAGACCCCACCCTACCTGGGTCGTGTATTGAAAGGTGGCCCTATCGACATTAATTACTAGCGTATCCACCGGGGGTGGAACCCGCCTTGTCGGCCAACGAGGTATTGAAACACGGGGCTGAGGCATCGCTGCAACAGCCTCCTTCCAGGCTTGAAGATTGACCCGCGCCTTGGACAGGATTGTCAGAGCCATTGGCCGATCCCCTGGCCAAACTAGGGCATTCTTGGCCTTCCAAATCTCCTAGAGGACTGATAATATTGCCGCTATTTTGGCGGGGTCGCATCCCGCTACTCAGGACAACCACCATTGTTCAAAACCCTGGTCCGGGCCAATAGGGGTCAGGTGACCAAACTCCTTCCAACACGTCTTTGCAAATCCACAAGCCATCAAGAGATGAGGGACCGATTCTGGATGTGACCCACTGATGGCACAAGTAGGATCAGCAGGAACATATTGGAGAAAGCGGGACTTGCAGAATATCAACTAAATCTTCCTGGCCAAAGAGCTGAGTAATCCTCGGGATGTCCCACCGTCGAGTGCCCAAAACAATGAGACCCACCACCATGAAACCCTGTAGGTTCGGGGATTCCGCATGCATGTGAGCTGACGATCCTAGTAGCCACGGCGTGCCCACAATCGGGGTGGTCATCTCATCCCCAATAGCGATGCGTAGGCCCTGTCTAATCATATCTTGAGTAGAGAAAACACTAGCCCATACGAAACTCGGAGTGCGACCCACCCGAGTCAGCGAGAGAAAGTCTGAATTAGGATAATAGCGGGCTTTGAGGATCCTCATAACCAAGGCGTCAGGCTTATGGAGAAGATTCCACGCTTGCTTCCCAAGTAAGGCAGTATTTGCATCCTGAAGATGACGAAATCCCATACCACCTACATCTTTTGGTTTACACATGCGATCCAAATCCGGCCAAATAATCGGTTTCTGTGACTTTCCGCCCCACCAAAACTTCGCCACAGCGACATGAATGCGATGAATGATTGTGAGGGGGACCTTGAACACTGACATGACGTAGACCGGTAACGATGTTAAGACAGATCGAATCATGACTTCCCGGCCCGCCGAGGTCAGCAATTTCCCATCCCAAGATCAGATTCTAGTATCACCCAGTCTCCTAAATAAGCCATAACATCATTCCAGTTCCGACCCACCAGGTTAGGGACCCCCAAGTACATTGAGGCCCCCGCGATCTCTTCTATTCCCAGAGTGTCACAACAAGATTGCTTATTTAGAGGAAACGTGTTCGAACTAAAGAAGATAAAAGATTTACCGAGATTCAGCGTTTGGCCCGAGAATCGACTAAACTTGGTCAACACCGATCGGACTATCTCGGCGTCCTCTAGGGTGGCCCTACTGAATAAATAGCAATCATCCGCGAAAAACATATTCCTGATCTCCGGTGCTCCTCGTGCCATCCGGACTCCCTTTAAACGTCCCAATATGCATTCTTGTTCAATAAGACGAGAAAGCCCTTCCATGCAGAACAAGAACAGGTACGGAGATAGCGGATCCCCTTGCCTGATACCCATAGTCGGTGCAACCCAAGGCGTGTCTCGACCCCCAGACGATATAAAATACATGACCGTCTGCAGACAACAGGCCATGAGAGATATCCAGTCCTCTGAAAACCTCATACGGCGCATAATAGTCAGGAGGTACGACCATTCCACCCCGTCATAGGCCTTACTCATATCAATTTTAATGGCCATGTATCCCACCGGCCCTTCCCGCAGTGTTTTCAAATGACGTATCACCTCAAACGTAATAATCACATTATCCTAGATGCACCTCCCTGGGATAAACGCTCGTTGGGTTTCAGAGATAACCGATTGTAATACCGGCCGAAGGCGATTGGCAAGTACCTTAGAGATTATCTGGAAAATAACATTGCAGAGAGCAATGTGCCGCATGTCCGTGATCCGTTCCGGGTCCAGTTTCTTAGGAATCAAAACCATTAAGGTAGCATTAAGCCCTAGATCAAACTCCCCCGTCCGGAAACCCCTTGGACGAACCGGATGACGTCCTCGCCCACAACAAGCCAAAAATATTGATAAAAGCGAGGGTTGAGACCATCCAGCCCTGGTGCTTTATTTGGGCCCATCTGGAAGACGTCCTCTCTAATTTCTCTAGCTGTTGCGGCTGTAAGTAATGACACATTCTGGGCCTGGGATATGACACTCAAATCATGGATCAGAAAATCCGAGAGATCCGGCGATCCCGTAGAGAACAGCTGCTGAAAGTATCCCGTGATTAATTCCTTCATACCCGATTCCCAAGTGATCCACTCGTCAGCCCCATTCTTGAGTGAGGCGACCTCATTAACTCGTCGCCTGTAAGAGGTGGCCGCCTGGAAAAACCCCGTATTCCTATCTCCCTCCGCCAACCAGTGTTTCTCAGCACGTTGGCGCCAAAACGCCTCCTGAACGCATAAAGCCCTTTCATATTGGATTTGCACCGCCTCCCTCCATTTAATACTCGGTATGTCCATCTTGCCATTTAACCTCGCAATAGTACGCTGACACCACCGAATGTGGTTAACGTGTTTCTTGAAATGAGTATTTCCCCAATGATGCAGGACCGACCCCACCTGTCTGATGACGGCTCCTAATGCCGTACCCCCGGGCGCTCGCCAATTGTTACGAACAATCACCTCACAACCCGGATCCTGAATCCACTAAGACTATAATCTGAACTTTGGAGGTGCAACATTCCTTACCTACCGAGCCAGGGATAAGAGGAGGGGCCAGTGATCCGAAGTGGTAGTACCTGGATTGCTGAGATGCACATTTGGAAGTGAGTGAAAAAACGGGCCTTTAATCAGAGCTCTATCCAGACGCGTCTGGGTACTCCCTCGACACCAAGTGAACTGATGGCCCACTAGAGGAACATCCACCAGGTTTAACTCATCGACCACCTCTCGAAAGTCCTCAACAAGAGACTACGGGTAGGCCTCGCCCCGTGTCGTCTCCGTCTGGCTCAGGATACCATTAAAATCCCCGATAAGAACTCATTTTGGCCGAGCCTGGTGGTGGAGACGTCGAAGTAGGTCCCACGTCCTATACCGACGCTCCCGTCGTGCTATGCCATAGAAAACTGTGATTCGCAGGTCTGCGTATCCTACCGCCGAGACCTCCGCATCGATGAAATGATCGCCCCATTCCCGGATATCTACCTCCACACCCTGCACCCAGAGTAATGCCAATCCCTTCCCGTAGGAGAAACCGACACATTATAGTGTCCTTGGAAACCCATCGACCACGCCAACATTCTAACCTCGTGATCATGAGCAAGCGTCTCGGACAAAAAAAAACAGATGTGGATGATGGTTGCGAAGGAGTTGACGCAGTTGTTGTTTATGAGGATCAGTGCCCAATCCTTGACAGTTCCAAGCAATAATCTGGAGATCCGACACACCCGCACCCTCAAAACGCCTTCCCCTCCTGGCAACCGGTGAAACCCGATCTGGGGGAGTCGGATTCAAGGGTGACAATAGAGGAATCAGGGTAGATATCGACAAGGTAATCGAGGGTCGCGGCCAAGGGGACGAACCCTCCCAAAGAGGTTCCACTTGCCTTCCAATCCTAGCCTCAGGTGGACCAGTCCTCGAGGGAATCGTATTCCAAGGTATGTCCGGTGGAATCAGGGGAATCGAGGAAGGAACCGACAAGGCAACTGGGTGTTGCGTCCGGGAAGATGGGCCCCAAGGCGACGGTGACTACGCCAGCAAGGATGATAAGTCATCCGAAGGAGCGGGGAGAGGCAAAGACGCTGGAGATCCCAGGGAAAGGGCCACCTACGAGGCTGAATAGACCGGTGAAGAGATCGCGACCCAGCGCAGATGAGATGGAGGTTGGGAGACACAACGCTGACCCGCAGCGGAGTGGCGAGGGGGCGATCGAGCGCCCGACAGAAGCCGGGAGTGGCGGCGACGACGCGTCTGTGTCAAGGGTTGCGAAACCCTAGCAGAGGAGTCCATTATTCGATTGTTGTATTAATTTTATAGATAATTAAACCTAAAACTTAAATTGATGTAATTTCATAATTTTAAACAATATATTGAATGAGAATAAACTTTTCTAAATAGTTTTTTAAAACGAGTATAGATGTATTTTATTACTGTAGAACAACAACTTTACAGGGTAGGACATAATTGTCCATGATTTCAGATTTTTGTCCCGATCGACCGTAGTCCATCAGGCGCTCATGGATCCATAAACATAGTCTGCTTTGAATCGTAGATCCGAACTTAGGAGTTCCTCTTACCGACATTTCAAAAATAATAAGACCCAAAGTCCTAAACCAAACTAACCAAAGACTTATTTGTCTTAGAAAGAAATACAAACCAGACCTAATAGAGACTGGAAGTAATGCCTTGAATGCGGATTTCCCGAGACTCCCCAGCACCGGTAGTCCCGGGTCTGTGGGTATAGTCCGTAGACGGACCCTCCCACCACCGTCAGGTCTTCTTGTCACGCCCCAAATCCGGTTTGACCAAACTCGAGACATGAACTAAAATTAAATCAAAACAAAAATAATAAAAAGGAATTTACGAATTATAACTCCGAAAATTAGTTCCAAATCAACTATAAAATACGGCGAGTCAACACTCAAATCCAAATAAATAAGTACAAGGTTTAGTTCATAAAAGAAAGTACGTCTCTACTACATAAATAAACCCCGGACTCTCGAGGAGCTCCCGAGCTTTGAGACGTCCTCTAGACCGACTCACCATTGAAACCTGTAAAACAGTAAAAACATAGGGGGTGAGCTTTCGCTCAGTAGGAAAAAGTAGTAAAGGGAAGGGACTCTCGCTCCGTTACCAGAAATACTCGATCAGTAACTCTTACTAAAACTGATAACGTAAATAGAAACCGGCATGAACACAACAATTTCGATAATAACACCAAATTAGATAAACAAACGAGTAAAGAGACATTATACTGCTAAGACCTATATGAACGTTACCCAGATTCGATATCACACAACATAAGACAAGTACCCATGACAATCCGATCATTACGCACAACTCATAAAATACATCATACCGGAGTATACCCTCGGTCTAGATGTCTTCCCGGACACACAACATCGGGGTGAAGCAAATACATCATACCGGAATGTCCATCGGTCTAGATGTCTTCCCTGACACACAACAGCGGGGTGAAACACTACATCATACCGGAATGTCCATCGGTCAAGATGTCTTCCCGGGCATACAACATCGGGGTGAAACACTACATCATACTGGAATGTCCATCGGTCTAGATGTCTTCCCAGACACACAGCATCGGGGTAAGCAAACAATACATCATGCCGGAAACACACATCGGCCTAGATGTCTTCCCGGAACGCACATCGTGGTAAATCTAATCACACACATACCGGACCAGCACACACCTCGATCGGGTATCTTCCCGTCGCTCGGGGTACAAGTCACACCACACAAAACACACTACACCGAACTTATCATACTAATGGAGCTTACCGTCACAACTTACCAAGAACACCGAGTCAGTCTATCATTCACCCGATCATATCACAAGACAACATTCATATCACATTCATTCAACCAATCATGTCACGAAACAAACATTCATATCACAATTCATATAGCATAATATGATTCTTAAATTAACCAAAGAGTATACTATACAACGACACTTAAGGATGATTACCCACAATCAAACACAACCAACACACAATCCTAAGGCCCGACATGGCCACATACATTCTACAGCACGACAATTCCCATAATTGAAAGCTGTTATTCTAGTTAATCACATCCTATATGCAAACTAAGACTTTACCAGTTATTAACGTCCTATATGCATACTATTAACATTCTTTAATTAAAAGCTGCAATTACTACTCTTCCCTACCTCAAGTGATTTCCACGCGCTTAGTCACACGAACGCCTAGAAGTCTCCTCCTCCGAGCTCGAGAATAAAGTCTAGGAACAGAAATTATTACTATAATCAATAAACATTCAAGTTCGGTTTTAAAGAGAAGTACCTAATTTACGCTTAATGATAAAACTTGGGCCAAAAAGTAAATTGGGCCCGAACTAGGCCTAATTCGGGCAGCTCACAAGCCCAGCACTCGGCCCGGCACCAAGCCCGGACCGTGCCCCTCAAAGGCCCGGCACTAGGCCCGGACCGTGCCCCTCAGAGGCTCGGCACCAGGCCCAGACCGTGCCCCTCAGAGGCCCGGCACCAGGCCTGGACCGTGCCCCTCATAGGGCCGGTACCGAGCCCGGACCGTGCCCTCAAAGGGCCGGTACCGAGCACGGACCGTGCCGCTCAGAGGGCCGGTCAGGGACCCTCTCCGTGCCGCTCAGAGGGCCAGCCAGAGGCCCTTTCCGTGCCAAATCTGGGCAGACCCAGCTCCTTCTTCTCCAACTTCGTTTCCACATTAATCTACTTCAAAAACTCAATTTCTAACATCACCAAACTCCAAAAACAGTCACAAAACCCCCCAAACTTCAATACCCATAATGGGTTTCCTCCAAACATCAACAATCAATTGCTTTCTAACCAAAACCTTCCTTAATCTTCATCAAAACAACCATCTAACAACAGATAGAACAAAACCTATCTAGTTCAAGCAATTTCCATGGAAACCCATGACCTTAAATTGATTGAAAGTGGATTGTTAGAGCTCACTTACTTTGGAAATGGAAAGGTGATGAAGATGGAGGTGTTTTGGAGAGGTTTGGTGAAGAAAATCCTTCAAAGTTGCTTCCTTTCTTCATTATCTTCTTCTCCAAGCAATGAAGCTCCCAAGTTGTCCCTTTCTCTTGTGATTTGTGGCCACCAAGGAGAATTATGAGCTGAAATGTTGTCCCAAGTGAGTCTTAAACCTAAGGTTACTTTTACCAAAAGGTCCCCCTTGCTCCTTTCTTCTAATTTGGCACTTATGAGGGCAAATGGGTCATTACAGACCCATTTCTTCTCCTCCAAATCACTATGGACAAGTGTCCTAGTGGGGGCCACCTTGCTCTTAATAAAATCCAGCACCTTTAATTTAATTAGGTTTAGTCGTTAATTAGCCTTAGTTTGACCCGAGTTTGACTTTTTTGCAAAACAGTCATTTGAAAGGAAACAACCCAACTAAGCTAACCGTAACGACGACTAAGCTTTTTGGGTCCCGGAAAGGTCCCGAATGACTCCCGGAGTCATAGGTTGACTTTTCAGGCCGAAAGTCAACTTTCGCCAAAATTCACCGGTTCGACCGGGATCAACTGGGGGCGGTTCTTACAATCTACCCCCTTAAATGAATTTCGTCCTCAAAATTTAAAACGAAAGTACCTCTAGGGTCAAACAGGCTGGGGTACTTCACGCCAACCTCATCCTCACGCTCCTAGGTCGATTCAGCTCCGTGGTGCCGTCACTGCACCCGTACCAGTGGGATAGTCTTGCCACGCAAAACCTGCTCTCGCATATCCAGAATCCTGACTGGCTGCTCCTCATACGAAACATCCTTAGATACCTCGATGTCCGTCCACTCAATAACGTGGGAGGGGTCCGTAGTGTACTTCCGTAGTTGGGAAACGTGGAAGACGTTATGAACGTTCCCAAGCTGCGGTGGCTGCAAGACGATAAGCAACGACTCCCACTCTGCCCAAAACCTCAAAAGGTCCGATAAACCGCGGGGCCAACTTGCCTCCGCCACGGTTGAACCGCAATAGTCCTTTCTTTGGGCTCACCCTCAGGAACACGTGATCACCAACTGTAATCTCGAGAGGACAACGCCGTCTATCAGCGTAACTCTTCTATCGGCTCTACACGGTCCTCAACCAATCCCGAATCAACGCGACCTTCTCGGTCGTCTCCCGGACAAGTTTCGGACCAAGCAAACTCATGTTGCCCACCTCTTCCCAACACACGGGCGATCGACACGGCCTACCATACAACGCCTCGAACGGTGTCATCCCAATACTAGCCTTGAAGTTGTTGTTGTAGGCAAACTCGGCCAATGGTAAGTGGTCCTCCCACGACCCTCAGAAGTCCAACACACATGCCCGCAACATATCCCCTAAGATATGTATCATGCGCTCTAACTGCCCGTCCGTCTGCGGGTGGTACGATGTACGAAGTAGGACCTCGGTCTCCAAGGCTCTCTGCAAGCTCTCCCATAACCTGAAGGTGAAACGAGGATCTCTGTCGGACACCACCGACACTAGAACCCCGTGTAGTCGGATAATCTCTCGAACGTACAAGCGACTCAGAGTGTCAACCGTATCTGTCATCCTCATAGCGAAGAAGTGTGCTGACTTGGTCAATCGGTCGGCCACTACCCAAACTACGTCGTGCCCTCTCGCCGACCTTGGTAAGCCACTCACGAAGTCCATCGTGACGTGCTCCCACTTTCACTGCGCGATCGGCAATGGCTGTAATAAACTGGCGAGTCGCTGATGCTCGGCCTTCACTTGCTGACAAGTGAGGCATCTCGACACAAACTCTGCAACTGCTCTCCACATCCCGCTCCACCAAAACTGTTGTTTGATATCCCGATACATCTTGGTGCCACCCGGGTGCACAGCAAGACGGGAGTGATGAGACTCTCTCAACACATCATCTCTACAGCAACGCGACACAAAGAGTCCTCCTCGGTAACGTAGACCCAGATCAGTACCCTGCTCCCAGCCCTCAGCGTCAACGTCGCTGGTAATCCTCTCCCGGATCTCTGTCGTCTCGGCATCCTCGGCCTGTACCTCTAGCACACGAGCAACTAGTGTGGGCTGAGCCACCAGCGAACACATAGCCACGCCATCGATGACCTCATCTAGCTCAAGTCTAAACGAGCTCAACTCCTCCATCATGTCCCACTCTCGGACTGATATACCGGCAAGGCAATGGAACGACTTCCTACTCAGGGCATCAGCGACAACATTCGCCTTGCCCGGATGGTAGAGTATCTCGAAGTCGTACTCCTCAAGTAACTCCATCCATCGCCTCTGGCGCATGTTCAAGTCTCGCTGGGAGAAGATGTACTTGAGACTCTTGCGATCCGAGAACACCCGGAATCGCTCTCCATACATGTAGTGTCGCCATCTCTTCAACGCGAAGACGATTACTGCCAACTCTAAGTCATGAGTAGGGTAGTTGCGCTCATGTATCTTCAAGTTTCTGGAGCCATAAGCAACTACATTACCGGACTACATCAATACACACCCTAGTCCCTCACCGGACGCATCACAATACACATCATATCCGATCCCGCGCTCCGGCACTATCAACACGGGCGCGGTAGTCAGACAAGCCTTCAGCTTGGTAAAGGAGTGCTCACACTCATCAGTCCACACAAACTCGGCTCCCTTGCGTGTTAGGGCAGTCATCGGCGCGACCAGGCGTGAGAAGTCTTGGACGAACCGTCGATAGTATCCTGCCAAGCCTAGGAAGCTACGGATCTCAAAGACACTCGTGGGTCGTGCCCACTTCGAGACTGCGTCGATCTTCGCCGGATCGACCAGTATACCCTCTTGGGACACGACATCCCCAAGAAACTTCACCTCGGCGAGCCAAAACTCGCACTTCTCCCGGTTGCCGTACAACTGGTGAGTACGCAACAACGTCAAAACTGTCCTCAGGTGCTCCTCACTCGGCGAATAAATCAAAATGTTGTCTACGAATACCACGACGAACTGGTCCAGGTACGGTCGGAAAATACCGTTCATCAGGTCCATGAACGCTACAGGCGCGTTCGTCAGCCCAAACAGCATCATCAGGAACTCGTAGTGTCCGAACCGAGTCCGAAATGAGGTCTTCGCCACATCCTCCTCCCGAACCCTCAACTGATAATACCCTTATCGTAGATCAATCTTCGAGAAGCACTTCGCTTCTCTCAGCTGATCGAACAAGTCATCGATCCTCGGCATCGGGTAGCGGTTCTTTACCGTGACCCGGTTCAGCTTCTGGTAATCTATGCACATCCTCAGTGCTCCACCCTTCTTCTTCGCGAAGAGGGCGGGTGCTCCCCATGGTGAAGCACTCGGACGGATAAATCCCTTCTCCCGAAGCTCCTCGAGTATTCGCTTCAGCTCGACCAACTCGGCTGGTGCAAACCGGTACGAGGCCATGGATATCGGTGCCGTCCCCGATATCAAGTCGATCCTAAACTCAACCTCGCGCGCCGGCGGTAATCCTGATAACTCCTCCGGAAATACCTCCGGGAACTCGCACACTACCCGTGACAGCTCTCTGCTCTGAACGATCGTCGCCTCGTCTCCCACGGTCAATGTTGACAGGAGAACTCCGCTCCTACTGCCCAAGACACAAGTGACGATCGGGTCGCCCGATACCACTGTCACCTGTCGTCGATAGCATTCGATCGACGCTCGATACCTCGCGAGCCAGTCCATCCCCAAGATCACGTCAAATGTTGTCATGTCCAACACAAGAAAATCACCAATAAAAGGGCAATCAGTCACTCTAATCTGACATGCACGACATACGGTACTTAGGACCACATCTCCCGTAACCAGGGTGTTAAGACATAAAGGTCTACTCAAAGATTATACCCTCAATCCCAACATATCAGCGAAAGAAGAAGAGATGAAAGAATGTGATGCCCTAGTATCAAATAAGAAGGACGCCCAGGATTTGTAAAGCAAGCACGTACCCTGAGTGGTCTCATGACCGGAGTGGCGTCCCTCCGCTCGGGAGTCAGTGACAGCATACACCCGGCCCTGCTGTGCCTGAGGTCCTCCTCTCGGGGGTGGTGGAAGGGTCATCTACTGCGGAGCCCTCGGCTGATGTCTCTGTGCTGCTGCGCTCGCCGCCTGGCGCGGGGCTCTCGGAGCCTGAGTCTGACGCGGGCGGAAAGAGGGTGCCTGATGGGGCTACGTCTGCTGAGGTCTCGATGTTGGCACTCCTCCAACCCGGTCGGGACACTCAATAGAGATGTGTCCCAGTCGACCGCACTGGTAGCATGTCCTCTCATCGCCACGCAGTCTCTCCCCGAACCTCATTAGACGATCCGTTTGGTGATCTGCAGGTCCTCCACTCCTCGGGCAATCTCGGGCCAGGTGACCCAGTTTTCTGCACAAGGGGCACAAATGTGCTACCGGGGCAGGTCCAACGGACGCTACTGCTCCAACCCGACGCATCCCACCAGACTGGGGCTGTGGTCGGAAAGATCCTGAGGTCCTTTGCCTCCTCGGATCGCGGTCCTCACACGGCCTCAGAAAGCCACTCGGTCTTGGCCTGCTCTTATGGGCCTTGGCGGCCTCTCTGAAGTGTCGCTTCACTTCCAGTGCTTAGTCCACTAGCTCAGTGTACACCTCAGCCCTAAAGGCGGTGACTTCGTCTACGATTAACGGGAGGAGTCCCCCCTCAAATCACCTACAACGGCGCTCCTCGGTCTGCACCATATCCGGTGCGAAACGAGACAAGGATGTGAACCTCGCCTCATTCTCCGATACAGTCATCCCGCGCTGACGCAGCACCAGGAACTGCTGGTGTCTGTCATCTCGGACTGATCTCGGGAAGTACTGCTCCAGGAACAACCTGCCGAACAACTGAAAGTCGTCTTCAACCCTGACCTGCTCGTGCTGCCACCAATAGTACGCATCCCCCTCCAGTTGGAACGCTGCAAAAGATACTCTCAGGCGACCATCCGATATCCCCGACGTATCTAAGTTGCGGGTAATCCGCTCCACCCATCTCTCGGCTGCCTCGGGGTCTGACTCCCTGGAAAATACTAGCGGGCCCAACCTGCGAAAGTCTCTCAGAGCCTGAGCTGTATAGCTATCGGCCTGACTCGACCTCTCAACAGCGGCTGTAGTGGCAGCAGGCACAGTCTCTAGTGCCGGTGCCGCGGCCTCCGTCTGGGCGATGATCGCCGCGAGGCTCTGACCTGTGCAAACCAGCTCCTCCAGAGTGGTCGCCTGGGTTAGCTCTGCGACCGGTGGAACTCGGGGCGGAAGCCCTGACGGTACTGCATCATCTCTCACGTGCTCCTCAACGGAGTCACCTTGGGCACTAGTTGCCCCTGTCGACCCAATGGCAGGTGACTGCCCTCGGCCTCTAGCTAGACGACGTCTAGTGCCTCGTGGTACGTAAGTAGGCGTCATGTCGTATATCCTCTGCACGGATAACGCACATGTTCAGTTTCTTAATTTCGTATAACGTGACGCGCTTAAGTCACTAACGTTCACACACGTTTCACCAAGGTCATGGCTTTAGCATAGTCATAACTAGTTTCACACAACAGGGAATCCTGTACACTTGTACGTCACATAAAATCAACCACACAATTCAACAATCCCACACAGGGGTCACACAGTTCACATTACTCAGCAACTCCACAAGTATCAATATCAACTTAGTTCCAAGGTTCACACACTTGTTCTTCCAAGGTTCTCACACTTGTTCTTTCTAACACAACCCGATTCAGGCGTCCCCGAATCTCGTTTTAACCACTTGACATCCCCTCATCACGTTCGACTACAGTGACGCCCCTGAGTCAACCCGTGATAGTGCAAACACTTCAGTTTTGCAGAAATTTGTGCATGACCCGTTCGAAAATTCCACTAACCATCCGCTTATGCGAATCATTCAACTCACATCTTGTACAAGCATTCAGCACAACATAGCACACAACAAAACATCGCAGCTTATACCTCGGGTCCCGGTAATTCACACGATTACCACCCAATCAAGTCAATACTTCACACTTAACCAATCGATCAACGACCGACCAAGGCGGCAACCCAATAAACAATCACTCAATCAAGACCAACAAGTCATAAAATAGCTCGAGCAGCACTTGCTAAGTCAACCTCGATCTCAGTCGATCGGCATACCAATTCAACCAAGGCACACAGCACAACAATAAGTCAACCTCGATCTTAAACGATCGGCACAACAGTTCAACCAGGGCACACAACGAAGCCCACTACAAGGCAAAACACAATTAAGTAGTGCACTACTCGAGACTCTCGTTGTCACTGATCTACGCTTAGGAGATTTCCGATTTGCGTAACCGAACACTCGACTCCTAACGACTTAACTCTACCCACCTAATTGACGTACGGTCCGAAGTTTTGAAAAACCGAGGCTCTGATACCAAATTGTCACGCCCCAAATATGGTTTGACCGAACTCGAGACGTGAACTAAAATTAAATCAAAACAAAAATAATAAAAAGGAATTTACGAATTATAACTCCGAAAAGTAGTTCCAAATCAACAATAAAATACGGCGAGTCAACGCTCAAATCCAAATAAATAAGTACAAGGTTTAGTTCATAAAAGAAAGTACGTCTCTACTACATAAATAAACCCCGGACTCTCGAGGAGCTCCCGAGCTCTGAGACGTCCTCTACACCGACTCACCATCGAAACCTGTAAAACAGTAAAAACAGAGGGGGTGAGCTTTCGCTCAGTAGGAAAAAGTAGTAAAGGGAAGGGACTCCCGCTCCGTTACCAGAAATACTCGATCAATAACTCTTACTAAAACTGATAACGTAAATAGAAACCAGCAAGAACACAACAATTTCGATAATAGCACCAAATTAGATAAACAAACGAGTAACGAGACATTATACTGCTAAGACCACTACGAACGTTACCCAGATTCGATATCACACAACATAAGACAAGTACCCATGGCAATCCGATCACTACACACAACTCAACAAATACATCATACCGGAATATACCCTCGGTCTAGATGTCTTCCCGGACACACATCATCGGGGTGAAGCAAATACATCATACCGGAATGTCCATCGGTCTAGATGTCTTCCCGGACACACAGCATCGGGGTGAAACATTACATCAAACCGGAATGTCCATCGGTCCAGATGTCTTCCCGGACACACAACATCGGGGTGAAACACTACATCATACCGGAATGTCCATCGGTCTAGATGTCTTCCCAGACACACAGCATCGGGGTAAACAAACAATACATCATGCCGGAAACGTACATCGGCCTAGATGTCTTCCCGGAACACACATCGGGGTAAATCTCATCACACACATACCAGACCAGCACACACCTCGGTCGGGTATCTTCTCGTCTCTCGGGGTACAAGTCACAACACACAATACCACACAAAACACACTACACCGAACTTATCATACCAACGGAGCTTACCGTCACAACTTACAAAGAACACCGTATCGGTCTATCATTCACCCGATCATATCACAAGACAACATTCATATCACATTCATTCAACCAATCATGTCACGAAACAAACATTCATATCACAATTCATATAGCATAATATGATTCTTAAATTAACCAAAGAGTATACTATACAACGACACTTAAGGACGATTACCCACAATCAAACACAACCAACACACAATCCTAAGGCCCGACATGGCCACATACGATTCTACAGCACGACAATTCCCATAATTGAAAGCTGTTATTCTAGTTAATCACATCCTAAATGCAAACTAAGACTTTACCGGTTATTAACGTCCTATATGCATACTATTAACATTCTTTAATTAAAAACGGTAATTACTACTCTTCCCTACCTCAAGTGCTTTCCACACGCTTAGTCACACAACGCCTAGAAGTCTCCTCCTCCGAGCCCGAGAATAAAGTCTAGGAACAGAAATTATTACTATAATCAATAAACATTCAAGGTCGGGTTTAAAGAGAAGTACCTAATTTACGCTTAATGATAAAACTTGGGCCAAAAAGTAAATTGGGCCCGAACTAGGCCAATTCGGGCAGTTCACAAGCCCAGCACTCGGCCTGGTCCGTGGCCCTCAGAGGCCCGGCACCAGGCCCGGACCGTGCCCCTCAAAGGCCCGGCACCAGGCCCGGACCGTGCCCCACAGAAGCCCGGCACCAGGCCCGGACCGTGCCCCTCAGAAGCCCGGCACCAGGCCCGGACTGTGCCCCTCAGAGGGCCGGTCTAGGACCCGGACCGTGCCCTTCAGAGGGCCGGTACAGAGCCCGAACCGTGCCGCTCAGAGGGCCGACCAGAGGCCCTTTCCGTGCCAAATCTGGGCAGACCCAACTCCTTCTTCTCCAACTTCGTTTCCACGAAAATCTACTTCAAAAACTCCATTTCTAACATTATCAAACTCCAAAAACAGTCACAAACCCCCCCCCCCCCCCCAAACTTCAATACCCATAATGAGTTTCCTCCAAACATCAACAATCAATTGATTTCTAACCAAAACCTTCCTTAATCTTCATCAAAACAACCATCTAACAACAAATAGAACAAAACCTATCTAGTTCAAGCAATTTCCATGGAAACCCATAACCTTAAATTGATTGAAAGTGGATTGTTAGAGCTCACTTACCTTGGAAATGGAAAGAGGATGAAGATGGAGGTGTTTTGGAGAGGTTTGGTGAATAAAATCCTTCAAAGTTGATTCCTTTCTTCACTATCTTCTTCTCCAAACAACGAAGCTCCCAAGTTGTCCCTTCCTCTTGTGACTTTTGGCCACCAAGGAGAATTATGAGCTGAAATGTTGTCCCAAGTGAGTCTTAAACCTAAGGTTGCTTTTACCAAAAGGTCCCCCTTGCTCCTTTCTTCTAATTTGGCACTTGTGAGGGGAAATGGGTCATTAGAGACCCATTTCTTCTCCTCCAAGCCACTATGGACAAGTGTCCAAGTGGGGGCCACATTGCTCTTAATAAAATCCAGCACCTTTAATTTAATTAGGTTTAGTCGTTAATTAGCCTTAGTTTGACCCGAGTTTGACTTTTTTGCAAAGACAGTCATTTAAAAGGAAACGAGCCATCTAAGCTAACCGTAACAACGGCTAAGCTTTTTGGGCCCCGGAAAGGTCCCGAATGACTCCCGGAGTCATCGATTGACTTTCCCGGCCGAAAGTCAACTTCCGCCAAAATTCACCGGTTCGACCGGGATCGACCGGGGCGGTTCTTACGATTATCATTTTTACAAAAGCTGAATCCCCTCCGTTTGTGGATTATGGATGTCCTTCTTGGCTCTCAGTTGCCGGGTAATTTCCACCGAACTCCCACGTTCACCCGGAAGAGCTCGTGGGCGACGACGAGGCGATTCCAGTATAGACTTCGGATTTGCGCCGGTGAACACAAAAAATACAGCCACCAGAGAGACGGAGGCTGTCGATATAATGATCATGGTGCCATTGTTAGCGTTCACGATGGGGTTGCAGATCGTGTTCGGGACGTTGGTTGGCGCCCAGATCTGACCGGCGAAAGATGGCCATAGGGCGGGAGGCAGCTGCGTGTGTAGGACGGTGAAGGGAGCACGGTTCCCAATAGCCGGCGGAAGGAGAGCCACAGTGGATACTGGCACGAGCACGGGAGGAAGGGAGTACCGGCAAGAAGGCGATTGGTGGTCGGATATCGTGGAGTTGAGATCAGAAAGCATGAGGGCGATTGAGCAGGTAGAGAGAGCACGCGGTAATAATAGTTGCAAGGTGCATTGGTGATCGGAGGAGGTGGAGATCGAGGGAGGCGGGCGGCTGAAAAAGATGAACCCTAGAAAGGGTAGTTTTGCACCCCAAAGGGTATTCAGAGCGCTACAGAACGTTATAGTTCTTCATCTCTCTGTTAATTCATTAACTCACACACACTAGTGTTACTTTTTCTGAATAGTTATAATTGGGATATTAAAAGAATAATATAAGTGTAATAAATAAGAAACATAATTAAGAATATAAGTACAAATGGGAAGAAGAGCTTTTGTGTGATGGTTCCTCCATCATTCCTCTCGTTTTGTGCAAGTTTACTCTCTATCTATCGTGAAGTTGTAGCTATAGAGAAGACGACGACGGTTGTGAAGAGGAAAGGAGTGGATCGTCCGGTCAAGGTAAATTCATTAGCCAAAACAAAGAAGGGAACCCAGTCTGTTGGGGGCAAATCGCGCATGCACCGTCCACGACGAACTGGTTCAGTCATTGGGGTTCCGGGAGATGTTGTCACCAAGGGCGTAGCCTCTGTCCATGGTAAGCAGACAAGTAAGGAGGCTTCGAGGGATGAAAATCAAGAGGATCCTGCCCTGCTTGAATCTCAGCCGAGCTCAGAGTCAAGGTGATGTACGCCCATCTGCATCACGACACAAGGTAATCCCAAACCAGATTTTCATTAGTAATCTTCCTTTTGAGACGTCAGAGGATTGGGTGCGGAATGTCTTTAGTCCATTTGGTACGATTCTTTCCTGCTCTGTTCCTCGTTGGCCAAGCTTAGGCGGTCGCTATTTCGGTTTCGTCACATTCAAAACCGATTCCGCAGCATCCTAGGCTATGGAAAACATGAATGGATACAAAATAAATGGGTATATCCTGTTCGTGGTTTTGGCTCGACCTGCTCGACAGTATAATGCTTCATCTGAAAAACGCATCAAGGGTGTCGATCCCGTTTTGTTGTCGGGTCCGACTGTCGAACCAGAGAAAACGGGATCTCTAGGCAATGGGGGCGGTGTGCTGGTTCGTGTGCCGGCGTCTAATTCCGATGGAGATCCAGAATCAGTCGTGGGATTTCGAAATGCCGAGATCTCTGTATCCATACAAGGATCTTCAGGATTTGGTGATTTGAAATCCCATGATCATCGTACGAATGGAATTTTGGATTCAGCGGAAGATGGAAATATGGCTGTTGACCCGGTTCTAATGGAGGAAATTGAAGCGCATGCATTATGTACGTTCGGTATTCAGGCCGAAATTGGAGGAGATTGTATTCTGCGTGGAAAAGACGTAGTAGGCGCTGAGTTGGGGATTAACAGACCGTTTATTGGGCCTGGGTTGGATGTTTCTCCAATAGGTAAGGTCCAACTTGGTTCGTGCCCAGGTTCTGCTGAACTTGTGACTTATGTGCAAGCTCAATTAACAGGCCCAACTTCAGTAATTCGTGTTGTTGGGGCAGATCCGATAGGCCCAGAACCCGCTTCAGGTAGTATGGATATAGAGAAGGGTGTTTCGTCTATGGTTCAGTCCGGCCCATGAAAGGATGCCCTCCTTAAATCCTCGAAACACTTGAGCCGACCTACCTCACATCTTTCAGACTATAAAGTGTTTGGCGTAAAGCTACCACCCATTGAGAACATGTCCCAAACAGCATTGCAATCGATCGATGGGTGGGTGGAGGAAGCCCTCACGACTAAGGCCCATAAGGGACGACCTAAGTCCACTTTGGTACCTCGTACTTTTAATACCAGGTCCAAGAACCGAGCCTTAAATCAAAAGGCTTCCAACGTTCCGTTCCCAGATAGTGTGTGGTATGAGGAAGATTAGAGGACGCTGATTTTGACTGGTTGATTCTGGTCGTTTTTTTGTTAAGGGTATGTGCCATGTTTTCTCTTTTGGAGACTTTTGTAATCGTGGTTACTCGTTTTTTGGCTTTTCGTACTTGGAGAATGACCATCGAATAAATTTTTTAGCGCTTATCCAAACAAAAGAAAAAAAAAATAAGTACAATATACACGGTTCAATCCAAAAAGCTTGTACGTCCATGTAAGATAATTTGGAACTAAGATATAAAAATAAAAATTATGAGGAGGCACAATTGAAATTTATATAAAATACGTAGGTAAATTTTGGTTTTTAAAAAGTTGAGGGGAGGGGGGGGGGCACGTGCCCCCCGGGCCTAAGGTAAATCCGCCAGTAACGCTCGAGACTCAACGAACGGGTTTTCGACCTAGTGTTGTAAACAACAGTAGGTTTACGAGTGGGAGGTTGAGTCTGACGAGGCGGTGGTTTAAGGAGGATATCCTTCCACGGACTATCCTGTACCTGTAACGAAGCCACCTCATCGCCTCCTACCGGGGTACTCAAAGGAGAAACTGACTGAGGGCCTATACATGGATCAACATCAGGCATGGTACTGGGTTGACTAACAACATGTCCAGTGGGAGGCCCATTACCCAGAAGCTGAAGCCGGGCTTCTCTCCCAAGGCCCGTCCAGTAATCAGTTAAGAGACGCCCCAGAGCAATCAACGCCTCAAAATCCGCAATCAACACCGAACCAAGTGCGAAAGCTACCCTTATATACTGTCCATGTTCCTCATTTTAATAGAATATTCCAAAATTTAACAGAATATTCAAAAAATTGTAGGTAAACGATTATGGTCGTAAAATAAAGTAGTTTAAAAGCATAGACAATATATAAGACAGTTTTTCTCATGTGAACAATTCGTAAGGTAGTTTAATCAACCACTTTCAAATTTTAGAGACTAGTAACATAGTTTTCTCAATTCACTTTTAAAAGAAATATAAAGCGAGAGCATATAAAGGGAGAGACGGATGAAATTAGTCCCGAGTGGAACATGAGCAGAGACCCAACTACAAAGATACATATATAAGAATATCGGTGCAATGTGATCACTGTGAAATGCCCTCGAATGTACAGTCAATTATGTTTTGTGATATGAGAAAACTCTTGCCAGTAAATTCTCATAAAATGAATTTCTCACATGATCCAATTAATCACTCAAATGGCAGGACTCTCTCAACACAAATTGGAACAAGAACCTAATTCACTATGTCGTTTTCCCTGTTGTAAAAATGAGCCAACTGAGTATTGTTTTTTCCATCACTACCTCTCACAAACTATGGACGGTACACAAGCGATTTCAGGTACAGAATATAAATAATGGGCTTCTGAACCTTTGATCCTAAATATTCGTCGCATTATCGATCTCTTGAAGCTAATGACGATGCTTTGTGTCTCACTGCCCGGTTCATACTCTTACTCAACTCTTGTATTCTCTGAAAAACGATACAGTAAATTAGGTTCATACCAAGGGTTTGAACTCAATCTTCAGAAGAAAAAAACAGCAATGGAATTTATGCATCATATAAACTGTCGTAATTGCTTCTCACTTCTTACTGATGTGTTCAAGGGTCTCAAATTGACATAAAAGTTTTCTACAATTGAAAAGGAGCACCCCATATGTTCAAGTAGAATTCTAGCTTTTCCACATTGGTCAAAAGCTTGCTTGAGAATTCCAATATAAAAAGACGTCATCTAAGACAGCAAGCAATGCAGCCGCAACTACAAGAACATATCGGCAATCCCTAATTGCTTGAGAACCCAAGTATTGAACACATGAATCATGGAATAACTAATGTTGTACAACAAGTACAAGTGTAGACAGTGATCTACAAGTATTCACAAACTAAACGGGATAAAATATGAGTTTCCCGGGCCATTGATCCCCAGGCACACTTGAAAGTTCAAATGGTAAACCTAATTCTTAACGTCTAGCAAGATGATCTAAAGACAAGTATCTGCATATTCTCACGAAGAAAACTTCAATGAAGAATCATTCAAGTAACAAGAGTTGATTGCACATAAACCTTTAAAGAAGCACATTATGCAACCTAATACTCATATGCACACATGACGTCAAACCCTCCAATTATAAATGGAAAATGCACTGCGAGTGCCCATAAATTATTTAAACATGGAAACCATTTTATCTGTCAAGGGTGGTTGCAGGGTTGCTATAGATGAATTATCGTTACCATCCACAATCACAGCAGTGTCAGTGATACCCCCTTCCTCAGCCCCCAAATGGAAACATACCAATCTAGCAGTGCCTTATAGTCCTTAAGAGCATCCACAATGCATTAGCCTTTGCTTCGCTAGTAACTATAGGCTAATTACGAATTTTCAGTTTTTCTCTCCTCAATTAGCCAGGCTAATTAAAACTGGCTCACAGTGAAATAACAAAAATAACAGAAAATGGAACTAATATAATTTGTAACAAATATGTATTGTTTCAGCTGATCCGAATTAAACTTCAGTTCTGGCGAAATCCTGAAGGAGTTTGACCCACCAGTTTTATAGTATCCATGAGGTACTAAGCTAAGCCATTAATGGTTTGTTTTGAGCTTAAAATAATGAATAATCCCTCTTCATCATATACAATCTCAATGCAGAAAATGTTAACAAAATAAGGAATGACAGTTTGGAAAATGAATAAGCAATAGTTACCGTAGAGTGAAGTGGAGGAGGATCCAGATAAATGGACCGTATGGACATCTTGGCGATCTCTGCGACGGCAGCTTCCCTGACGCCGGGGACATCGCTGGTCAAAACCTCGTAAGCAGCCTCGAAAGCCTGCTGCCAAAACCTCGGCAACCTGATCCGGTGGCTGTTGGTGTACACGTCCCACATTTGCTTCACCACCTTCTCCCTCTCTTCCATTTCCTATTCTCCTCCCCAAAACCGCGATAATTAGCCAAAAAGATCCCAACCCAGATAAAATTAGACACAAAAATGGAGATAGAGACTAACAAGGGCATCGAGATCTTCGAGGACGGGAGGACCTATGTCTTCGGTGAGGCGATTGAGGCTTTCGGCGGACCACCGGAGCGTGACGGTGCCGGTGAACATGGACCAGAGCGCGAGAAGCAAAATGACAGCCAATGCCCAAAACTTGTATCGCCCTCTTCCGAATAAATTCGAATCCGGGCTCTCCTTTTTACCAATTGTTGAAGCTCCTGTGGTAGTTGCCAGAAGCGCATCATCATCCTTCATTTCGATCGGAAAATTCCCAAATGCTAGTAGGAAATTTGTTTCGAACAAACAAAAAAGGGGAGTCCTATTCAGTGTGAAATGGACTCGGATTCGGAAGGGGACAACAATCCATTTGGTGATCAAACGAGAGAGGAGAAGCAAGCAAAACTGGAGCTGAGACGGACCTATTTTCAGTTAGGATTAGCTGGTTCGACCAAAAGGATCTTTTCGGAATTTTGCTTCCTTGGAATACCATTTTATATTAAGAGATAATTGCAAATAACTACACAAGTGTATTACCTAAATTCACGTCGTATATTTCTCAGTGGAATGAACTCTGTTTGGGTTTTTGGGCGCCGCCGCCAGTGTCGTCATCCTTTCTCCCGAAAACGGTCCAGTGTTGCTCTTTCTCCCTTGGACCGCCTTATATTGATCCACCATTCGTCGACTCCTCCGGCCTGTGGGTTGGATGTGATTGGTTCCAAAGCTTCCTTCTCGGCTCGTCGTCGTAGACCGCACTCCTCCAGGCGGACGTGGCCCCCCGGAACCCCCACTCTATGGGGGATGGGGCATCGTCGCCGACACCAGGCCTGTCTTTATCCCCCTGGAAATTGTGGATTTTGTCCCAATTGCTGGCCGCCTTCCCCCGATTCTCTCATCGCCGGTCTCACCGGCCCTCGGGTTGGGTGATATTGGGTCTCAGACACCTGCCTCGGGTCCCCGCCGTCGACCCCACTCTTCCAAACGAGCTTGGTCCTCCCCGAGGGATTCCAACCCCTTGAGGGACGGTGTGGAGTCGCCGGTAACAGAACTGCAACCAATTCAACCTGTGTCGCCGTCCCGGGAAATTGGATACTCTGCATCTGACGCGGATTTAGGACTGAATGGGATTGGATCACAAGGATGGTCAAAGCCTAGGGTCCACCTTCCATCCCCGGAATCTCCCTCCCCGTCGTCCCCGTCTGCGCATTCTCCCCGTCATCTGATGTCAAGCAACTCTTATCATCTTGGTGTGCTCTATTCAAAAAATAATAATTAAGCTTCATGGGAAAGATGGTTCAATTATGTTGCTGGCAATTATGGTTTGCCAGAAATTACTATATTTTTCAATGCATTTTGTGGTCACCTGAGGAGATCTTTCAAAAAATTATACATCAATCCTATAGTTAAGAATGAGCAATGTTCAAGGATACAAAAGTATATTTCTCTTATCAAATGTGGATGTCTGCTTCAAAATCTTGTTTGCTTTAGAAGAATTTGTAGGATATAGGGGTTAGCATATCAACAATAAACAAATTCATAATAATAATAATAGAAAGTGTAAAACGAATTTATAATAACCTTTACCGATCAGCTAGCTTACTGATTAGGATTAAGGAAATTGGAGTTTAATCGGGGCGTGGTACTCCATTCCTTAAGACACTTATTGCCCCGTATGGGCAACGGTCTCCCATGATACAACGATTAACGTAGGCGAACTCAAAACCGTCGAGAAAGTCACCAAGAACAAGGGAGTGTGGAGAAAGATGAATGAGAAACCATTTTAGAGATGATTTTTTTCATGTGTGTAAAATAAGACAAGGAAAGTGAATATATAGCCCTTTTAGAGGGGCAAGATGGGGAATTCAAAGGGTGACAAGTCCTTTGAATTCCTCATGGAATTGATTGTCAATTAATCCCATAAATTCACATTGAATTAGTCTTTAATTTGTTTAAATCGGAATTTTAATAAATCAGAAAATAATATGACAACCATCATATTTTTCTTATCATCCAACAGAATTCACTCTCACTCACTGTTTAGAAAGCCTCATTATCTCACATCTTATTTAATTTTGGGGGTTTGGAGCTTGGAAATTCTTAGGTTCTCTTTTTGGTGATTTTCTTACAATGCAAGTCAGATCTTCAGTTTACATACGACCGTCTCTCTTGCTCTACATTTTTAGGTGTGCCTTATTCACGTCTGGGCCATTTCTTTTATTAGTAATATTATATCTGGGATGGGCTTGGGTTGGGGTTTGGGTGTTTTGGGGAGTGTTGGTTAGTTGTGGTAAGGTCAGTGGGTTCATTTAGTATATGTGTGTGCTGTAGGTTTGGCTCCTGCTTTGTGTGTGGGTAGACATATACTCTTAGAGCACTTACATCAACAGAATCACAACCCCAGATCGTGATTCACGATTCACAAATATGTGAATCGCAGTTCGCGATTCGCACGGTGTGGGGTGCATGAATCGTGAACCATGATTCACAAAGCGTGAATCGCGAGTCGTTGGTACGTGGTGCGCTGGTGGCCAATGACCAGACGACACGTGGCCAAGCTGAATCAATTTTTTAAATCAAAATAATACAATTTTTTAAATTCGATTTTGTGTAAACGGTGTCCAAAATTTATAAATTTATAGTCACTGGGTTCATATTGTTCTAAATAATTTATTTAATATCTTTGATCACAAAAAAAATGATATGCACTTCGAATTGAGACTGTACCAAAATTGATTTACACTTCGAATCGCGAATGTATTATTTGGTTTTTATTTAATTTCTTTTTTATTAATTACAAGTTCAATTTTAAATTTTCATTTTAGTTAATTTCTTTATTTCTTAATTAATTTTATCATTTTTTTCAATTTTATTTAATAATTAATATTGTAATATGAATTTAATAAATTCAGTAAAAGCATAATTAATTATCCAGTCAACATCCACTCAGCACTTCTACAAACCATGATCCTCATATGTGAACCCCTTGATGTAGTGCTCTTTCAGTTTCATGGGTTCGCGTCACAATTTATCCTAGTCACCACATGAATCCTGAATCCTGAATCCTGATCCTCTAAATGTGAGTCCTTTGATGTACATGCTCTTAAGTTGTTGGTTCATTCTTTGTGAGTGGGTTGTTGTTTTATGCCTGAGTGGGTGTCTTGGCTGGTTTCATCTTTCTCTGGTAGAGTTTGCTCGTGCTTGGTTTCATCTGGCTTAAGAACATCTTCAACTGACTTTCAGGACAACAATCCCATCTTCCAAATTGCCTCATTTTGATTACTTGCGGCTCAATATTTCTTTTTTGTGAGGCGTGATTCCCGTGTGTTTGGGTAGAAGAGATGAGTTTAGGTATATCGACCACTATGTCTTCAGTTAGTCGTTTTTGACGATTCGAACACATTGGAAACCACTGAATCCGATTAATGTATATACATATGTAAATAGGAACATATAATTAGATTAAAGTATAGCCAAGTTTAGTCTATGTGAGTACTAGGAATTGAGTTACCCATCGCTTTCTTGTGGGATCAACCGATATTTTACCGTTAAACTATACCAAGCCTTTGGTAGTCATACACCTGTATATATATTGAGTCTTTTGTTAGCATGGCCACTATGGCAAAGTATAATTATTTTTTTGCGAAATGAGTCATTGGAAACGAGCATGTGGTAGAATAAAGAGATAATACCGAGGGTTTGACCATGTGATCACTCTCTCGGTACGACCCAACATTGCAGGTATCACCAAGATGATTTGCCACCTTCGCATGGACCGATGACGGGGACGAGATGACGACCACGACTCAAACCATGTTGCATATGTTATCCTCCAGCCGTTAAGATAAAAGTCATTAATATGTATTCTACCAGGGTGTAAAGAAGATGACATGGTTCAGTCAAGATGACACTTTACTAGGGATATCAAATTAATAAATTATCCGTGGTGATTGGTATTCCATCTTACGAGAGTTGTATCACATGACTACGAACCGCCACGTCTTCAGAGCATAATTTTAATGATGCTAACACTAGATTGGAGAGAGAGAAAGAGCTAACCAGATGAGAGCATTTCCCATAATTTTGAATATCTCATATTGAGAAAAGTTATTTGCCAAACTATAATCATGCCTCCTGAAGCTTTCACAAATGGTATTACTACATGGCTCAACTCTTTCCAAAAATTACAACTTGAAAGTCATCGAAGATAAATAAACTACACAACTGGACTTTTGAATCATTCGACACATTAGTCTTTCACTTACCATCAAATCTTCTAAAGTCTTCCTCTTTTGGATGGAGTTAAGTCCTCTCAAGTTTCGTAAAAGGACCTTCATCAAACTTATTTTGGGTTGTCTTGAGAGGGAGCATGGTTTGTATTTTTTGGGTTGTTTTTTCGATAATACAAAAGTGATTGTCGTTGTCCCGTAGATATAAACATATTACTGAACCCCATAAAATTAATATTCTTTGTTTTTTTATCAGTGAAAGCAAATATATAAATAAACCTCTTCTGAGGTAGAAAAAGTTACAAAAGAAGGCAATCTCAACTACAGATTGCAGCAAACAAAAGGAAGCTTACAAGATCAAGTGAGATCCCCAAACCAAAGGAAACAAGAGCTAGAGTGATCAAGTAGACAAGTAGAATTTGAGAAGAACTAAAGTATATTGATTAAGCATAATTTGAAAAAGGATGCACTCGTGATCAAGATCCGTCCTCCAGCAACAGTCCCGAAATTGCAAGATGGACAATCAGAGCAAAAGGGAATGCCACTTTGAGGTTTGAAAAATGGAACTCTGCAGGGATCAGTGCACAGTCGAGGTTGCAGAGGCAATTGCATAGTGAAAATTCAGAGAATGGTCGAAACTTGCTCCCCAAGCCAACTCAAAACCGTAGTGAAATTTGAAATTTGAAACATAGAGTATACTTGGCCACCACGCCAACTCATCTAACAGCTGAGAGATGAGTAGCAAGTGAAAGCGATGCCCGGAAGAAGTCATGTAATGCTTGAAAACTGGAAAGCACATGGTAACATCACAGCATCAAGCATCTGCAGCAAAAAACAAGTATGCAGCACCAGAGAGTGAGGAGAAACACATGTCAAAATGAGTTTAGAGAAGACATGTCAAAAAGAGGTTAGAGAGGAGGAGAACACTCAAAACCTAGAGAACAATTACCCACACACATGAGAGCAGAGAGAGGGAGGAAAGAAAAGAAAAAAACAACCCACACACAAGAAGCAAAAAAGACCCCAAGAAAGAGATGAAACCTCACATGCTCACCCACTCACCAACCAACCCAGGAACCCCACCTAGAACACCCAGCCCCAATTAGGAATTCAAAATCAGCCTAAGATGAAAGGACCATTGTTGGATAGTGAAATGATAATCATGGTTGAAACAGGCCCATTCCCAGCTAAAGGTTTTGTTCAAGACTTTATTAAAGATCACTTCAGCAGTGTCCACTTCTCCCCTGAAAATTACAGCATTCCTTGATAACCAAAGCTGCTAGATCATAGCTTGTAAGATTTTGTACCAAGGTTTTTCTGAATTTTGCAGGCACAAGAGAGCCCCAAGTAAGGCAGAGGGTTTTGATGTCTGAGGGAGAGATCCAAGCAATTCCCCACCAAGATAAAATCAGATTCCAAGCTTTCCAAGACCTCTGGCAGTGCATAAGTAAGTGAGCTCCATCCTCAAAATCCCATAAGCAAGTAAGGCAGAGCAATTGTTGATAGGAAAGATCCATTCCCCTTGCATCCAAGAAGCATTTAGAGGGTATTGCTTCAAGGAAAGCTAACCAAACAAAGGCATACATTTTGGATGGGATCCCAGGCACCCATATGATTTTTGTCCAAGACAGAGTTGAGGTACCATGACCTGCAAGAAGAGAATACATCCTTTGGACTGTGTATCCTTTGTCACCAGCTTTCCAATACAATTTATCATCCACCAGGCTTAGAGTAGTAGCACTCAGAATTGTAGTTGAGAGACCCCATTCCTGGCATTCCCAGCCTCTAGGATCTCTTATGAGATCCAAATCCCAAGCGCCATCTTCACATAAGTCAGAGATCATTGATTTCTTTGAGATGGCCAGTAAGAAAATCATGTGTGCTCTGTCTAAGACCTCTAAATTTTTTGAAATTAGGAGAAGGGGATCCATTAATTAGGACAGACATGTGTGTCTTAAAACAAGAAATCATCTATAGCCTCCATAAAGTGCCAAAACCCATTTTTGCTATAAGTTTCACCAAGAACAACCAATTGACATTATCATATGCTTTTTCAAAATCAGCTTTGAAGATAATGACCTTTGTCTTGGACTTCTTTATTTGTTGCACAACCTCATTGGCAGCCAAAACACCATCTAAAATTTGTCTCCCAGCCATAAATCTTGTCTGCTCCATTCCAACCAATTTGCCAATTACATCTTTGAGTCTGAGGGAGAGGAGCTTTGTTTACAATTTTGTAAGGCCCTCCCATCAAGCTGATAGGCCTATAGTCTGCAAAGGTGAGTGTAGCATCACATTTGAGAATTAAGGCTACAAAGGATGAGTTGAGTACTTTTCCAAGGTGTCCAGATCTATAAAAGTGTGCCATGAAGAGCATAAAGTCTGCTTTAAGTATTGGCCATCAAACTTGGTAGAATTTAAGTGTAAAACCATCTGGACCAACAACTTTATCCCCATCACAGGCCAATAGGGCCTTTACTACTTCTTGTTCTGAAAAGGGTCTTTCTAGCCAAGTTGAGTCTTATACTGATAGAGAGTTGAAGGCTAGTTGATCTATATTCATGGGCAATGTTGAAGGTTCAGCAAATCTGTCCTTAAAATGATGAGTTGCATCATTCTTAATCAGGCAAGGATCCATTAATAGATCATCTCCTACCATGATCCGAGAGATATGTTTTTTTTGCTCCCTTGTAATTGGCAATGACAAGGAAATTTTTTGAGGGCTTATTCCCCTCATTGATCCATTTCCTCCTAGCCTTTTGGCTCCATAGCTTTGAAAGTTGTTTAGTCTTTAGGATGAGATCAGCCTTGAGAGCTCCTCTCAAACATCATCTTTCTGAAGTTAAGACCCTTTCTTCAACCAAAGCATCATATTTATCAAGCTTAAGCTTAATCTCAGAAGCCTGAGTGTCAAGGAAGCCAAATACATGGATATTCCAATCCTTTAGCTTCTCTTTCAACAATTTCAGCTTTTGCCATAAGATAATATGTAGTTGATCAGAAACTTGAAGGGAGGACCAAAATTGCTCCACTGTTTTATAGAATCTTGGATCTTCTAACCAGATGTTCTGGAACTTGAAAGGCATAGGTCCCCAATCTACTTGATCATCAGAGAGTAAGATGGGCCTGTGATCAGAAATTGATCTTGGTAAGCACTGTTGGATTAAATTGTTGCAGAGTAGTAATAGCTCAGGTGAGACAAAAAATCTATCAAGTCTTGAGGCCACTGATCCAGATCCAAACCAAGTGTATTTACCCCCAGAGAGTGGGAGATCTAAGAGAGAAAAAGAGTCTAATAGGGATTGGAAGCATCTTTGAGTTGTAGGAGAGATTCTATTGCTTGATCTTTCTGAAGCGGATAATACTGTATTGAAGTCACCAGCAAGGAGGAGTAGAATTTGAGGGTTGAGGACCTGTAACTTATCTCTCAGATCTTCCTAAAGATATCTTCTTCCAGCACTTGTACAAGGAGCATAAATATTTACAATGCATCAATCTCTGCCAAAGTCTATATAATGACCATACCATACTAAGGCGCCAGCTAGTTTGAAAGTGTAGTTGAGTTGAAATAAAGATGTTTTCCAACAGGTGATGAGGCCTCCTGACAAACCAGAAGCTGGAATGAAGTCTAATTCCCATCCCCAGCCTAAGCCACAAGATCTTAGGAAACCAAAGGGGATTGCTTCAAGCTTAGATTCTTGAATGAGTATAAATTGTGGTTGTTGCTTGTGTACCAAGTCACTAAGTGTCTTCCTTTTTTGTGATGAAGACACACCTATAAAATTCCAAGAGAGGATTTTCATGTGTAACTTAGTGAGAGAGAATGGAGGTGAGATGAATATCTCTCTCTATATCTGAAACATCCAGGTTTTGATCCTGAGCAGTGAATTGTGTCACCTCCTCTCTCTCTCTTTGAGCATTCTCAGAATCAACTTCTGCATCTAAGCTGGCAAGATGTTGCACAATGAAGTCATCAGCACAATCTGCATATAAGCCAAAAAAATTTCCCAAAGTCCCAAGCCTTTTCTGCATTTGCTAGAGCCTTTTTGGATGGGGGCTTCTTTGTATTCTCCTCATTGAGTTTTGACCTTGTTCCATAGTTGAGGAGATATAGTAGATTTGGTTCTCTTTCCTTTTGATTTTTTAATACCTTTTGGAGGGAAAAACTGGTTTGGCCTTTGATAGCCCCATAAGCTCTGGAGTTTCAAGGGTTTGAAGGTCTTGTACAAAGGTCTGAGGGTTTGTCTGAGGGATAAATTCATTACTCAACAGATTATCAAGACTTTCCAGTGAGGAGATGGTGGTCCCAGAAGCTGATTTCTTGCAAACCAAATCTTGAGCATTTAATGGACCCTTTTCCCCAATATTTCTCTCACCTTCAGAGGGTATGTGAGCCACTTCTTGGATTAAAAGTTGCTGGGGATCAGATGATTTTAGTGATGGGAGAGGGGACTGTTGAGGTGTAGCCAGAGTAGTCACTTGGGCTAACGCCAGAGTAAGTGTACTAGGAACAAAAGGGTGGCTGACTAGGTTGACTAGATCTGTAGGAATGTTATGTGCTAGTTCCAAACTGACCAGGGCTGCAGTAGAAAGTTCAGAATGAGCCTCTATTGCAATGGTAGGGATTGCAGGTTCTTCAGCAGGAACTGTAGTTTCTTCAGCAGAGATGGCAACCAACCGATCAAAGGTGTCTTCAACCATTTGATTTTGAGTACCAGAAGACTGTTGGGAAGGGTGATTGGGACATAAATTCTCCTTTGAAGTTTCAGAGAATGTTTGTCTTGCAATAACTCTATCATTAACTCCCTCAACCAAACAACCTTCCAATCTCAAAGAAGGGTCCATGTCAGGATCATTTCTATTTTCTTCCTCTCTTATCTCAGCCACCTCCAAATGCTCAGAGTTTGAAATTGGCACATCCTCAGCCTCTTCATTATCAGAAGAAGGAGTGGCAAAATTTGAACTTTCATCATCAGATGAGAGAGTGGATTGGCTAGTTATTTCAGGAACCTCCGTCTCTTTTAGAAACTCAACCCAAATCATACAAGTATTATGCCCCAAGAAGATCTCTACCTCAGTAGAAGTAGTTCTGAAATCTTAAGTATGAATGAGTATATAGGCTGTATTCAATTGAAGCCCTGTAGTGGTAGTGGGATGAGTGTATACATAAGTCCCCAGTGATGAGACAGCAGCATCAAAAGTTTCATCACACCATCCTTGGTATGGAATACCATGTAGAGCTACCCAAAGAAAATGACCACCCCTTTCACACAAGTTCTCTTGCCTTGGTATGATTTTCAACCAGTTACTGAGCCAGACACCATCATCCAACAATAGTTCTCTATCAAAAGAAGGATCAGGGCAGGTTAGAAGAATCAATCTATTCCCCACAGATCTGGCTTGGATCTCAAAAACTCATTCTCTAGAAATTTCAGACATAATTGTTTGCACTGAGTAGTTTCTGTGAGCCACAACAAGATTGTTTTTTTATAGCAAATGTAGTTGATGAGTAACTATAGACCCTTGAATTATGAGGGGAGCCAGATTTGGTAAGCAAGGACTGCCCTTGGAGATCTCAGAGCTTTCTTTCCTCTGATATGAGATTTCTAAATGCGTCTTGGTAGTCCAAGCCTCAGATACATGTAGAGTATAACAATTGATCGAATAGCCATTGAAGAACTTGATGGCATCCTGCAATTGAGAGTAGGAATAGAAATAAAAAAACCATACCACAGTCCTTGTCTATTAGGCTTAGAAGCTATGTGTGCCCTGCGAATTCTTCCAACTTCAGAAAAAAAAAGAGTTCAACCAAGGTTTCGTAGCTTTTCCAGGGAGGTTCCTAATGTAAGCAGCAATAACACCGAACCTGTTAGAATTTGGGGGAACTTGTTTCCACTGAGACTCTGATTTCGTTTTGTAAAACTCTCTCTTTATCAAAAAGATCAAAGTGACTCTGGCCCTTCAAATGTCGATGACTGGTTTCTTCTAAGTGATCTTGTATCGAATGTTTGAGCTCTGGTGTTGAGTCAAGGCCCGAGAGAACAGGTTGGAAGAACTTATCATAAAACATCTTTCTTCCATCAATGAGTTTTGTGCAGCCCCCTGGTGGGCATTGTTGGGCTTTATCAGAAGAAAAGGGAGACATGTGTCTTTTCTTACCTTTGTTCTTCTTAATGCCTTTCTTCATAGGGAAATTGAAACCAGGGGGAGGGCCAGAAGAAAAAGAGTCTTTCAGGTTTGTCGATTGCCCGACAGCCTCTTTTGCCGTCAAAACGTCACCACTGAGTTCAGTGAGAGTTAAACCCATGGCCATTGATTGTTGTTTGATCCAGAGATGTAAGCCTGAGAGAGCACTCGAGGAGACAACTTATCGGTGGTCCGATAACTATGAGGGCGTCATCCTGGACACTACACCGATAAGCTCAACGAAGCAGGGAAATGAATCTCTTCAGGGTTGATGAAGATCTGCAGGAAAAAGATGAGAAAAAACTTAAGGTTGATCTGCAGAGTTCTTGAGGATGCAGTGTAGCAAGGAGATGAACTTCAAGGTTACTGTAGCTGAGTAGAGAGCGTTTGTGTAAACTCGAACTCCTTTGAGTAGAGATGCCTTTTCACATGACCGTGGTTGTGGTCGCCTTTTATTAATATTCTTTGTTATATGCATATTATTATTTGTTTGATATTGACTGACATATTCAAATATTTGAAATCGAAACTAAGGCTTGAGTTTGAAATTTGATTAGCAGGTTTATTGATATTCGAAATAGATTTGTCGAATAATTAACCTTTATTCATTACAATAGTTAGTACAAAGCGAGACTAGTTCTTCAAATACGTAGGGGAATATAAGAGTGAGGTAGACGAGTGGTACGTGTAAGACCAAACCAAACATCTATAATGTAGACCAAGCTTGATGAATTTAGGTCCAATATCATGTAAACTTGTGCCAAAATAGAGGAAAATATATTAGATCAGACATTATTCAAGCTTTTCCTTTATTGATATCAAATGTGGGTTTACATTCGCACATGGTCCATCTAGAGCAGAAAAAAGGGAAGCAAGATCCATGTAAAAACCGCAGCTCGACCGGCCAAGTTCCTCCGGCCCCCGGAGAGCTTGATCTGAATCGGATACGGACAGCTGGGGGCTGAAGGGTTGGTCTTGACAACCTTGGCAGCCCCCTTGAAGTCACAGGCCTCGTCGCTCTGGTCATTGGTTTGGTACAACATATTAAACGCATACGAAGCTCTGGCTCGAATGCTCAGATTCCCACACGACGCGCCCAGCTGCAAGGCGGTGCAGTCACAGTTGGTGCACGCGTACTTGATATCTCCGGCGACCTTGTCGTCTTCTCCGCCGTCCGGGTTGTACACGCACCACTGCTTTTCGAGGTACTCCACTCCCTTGGCTCCGATCAGCATCTTGGGGTTGCCGTGGCCGGAGATGTCCATCGTGAACTTGGGCTTCCCGTCGTAGGTGAAAATCCCCCAATGCCTCTCGAAAGCTCCCGGAGCGGCGCTCTTGGCGTCCTCGTCAAGCAACCCGAACAGGTACACGTCCATTTCCTTGTTGGGCGTCATCGGAGTTCCTTTCTTGCTGGCCATTCTTCTGAAGAAGCCGTCGTAGAATCTTTTAGCCATCTTGTTGTTGGCGTTCAAGGTTCCGTCCGTGGGCCACCCGATCTCCCCGACCACGATCTTCATGTCCGAGTAGCCGTGCTTCTTTAGCGTGTGGATCAAGGTGTCGTAGTTTGCGTCGAAGGCGTTGTTGTAGCTCTTGCCGTTGTCGTTGATGGTGGGGCCGCCCCCGTCGATGAAGGCGTAGTTCACGGGGAAGTCTTTGTTTTGGTAGAGGCTGAGGAAGGGGTATATGTTGACCACAAACGGGGATTTGTTCGCGTGTAGGAATTGCACGATTTGCTTCATGTGGTGCCTTATGTCCGCCCGGAAGTCCCCGCCGGAGGGCTTCGTCGTCACGCTGTCGTAGACGTCGGAGTTGAGAGGTGTCGTCACCTTTATCTTCTTGAATCCCTCTTCGTTCAGAGCTTTCTGTACGTTTTTCATCGCCGGGAGGGTGATTTTGGTGAAACTCCCGTTGTAACTCTTCAAGAATGCCTCGTTTCCAACCGCTACGTACCTTGAAAACAATAAATAAAATTAACTATGTTCCACGGCAGTAAGAATACATTATTCATCGTTAATTAGAGTTGCCATTACCGAATATCGACGCCCCCTTTATCTTTGATGTGGTCGGTGACATTTTCTTTGACCCAGTTCTTGGCATTCTCGTAATCCGAACTGAGATCCTTGAGCTGGTCATTAGGGATGCCGAGCATGACCTCGATCCCGGTTCCGGCCAACGTGGCCACCGTCTCGAAATCAGAATCAAACAATTTCACCTTCTGGATCCCATTGTCCTTCAACATTTTAACGACTATACTCGCCGGCAAGGGATGCGACGCCTGCGTCCCCCAATTCACTCCCATGGCTTCGTGTGCAGGAACACTTGAACTGCTATTGTTATCGTCACTTGCCATAATTGCACTGCTACCCAAAAACGTTAACGCCAGACATACACACGCAATGGTCGTGACCCGAACCATCATCTTCTCGTACAGCTCCAAATCGTTCGTATTGGTCTTAGAATGTCAGAACGAGGTACGATGATTACAAAGACTTGTCGGGAAAAGAATCACGTTAGAGTGGAGATATTGAGAGGAGAGTTTGTAGTTGGTGTTGTCTCTTTCTCTCTTGGTCTTTTATCCTACGAGCAAAGTGCAAAGTTGGTGGTGAAAATTTGATGCTCTAATCTTAGGTTTTTTTAGTTATGTTTCTTCATATATATCTCATGTGCTATTTTTGGGTGAATATGGGATTACAAGTCTTCCGACCGTACAGACAGAAAAACAAGTGAACCTGTGAATAAACTGGTTTACAAGCATGTTTCAAGGAAAAGGTCTACAAGAGAGACAATACGTACGAACTAGTCTCTTGACAAATAAAGACCTTCCGTTTTTATTTATGATGGATTAATCGTACGTCATAAATGCCCTTATCAAGTTATGGATGGGTAAAAAGAAAGAAATGTCCTTATTTTGTTCCCAAATTTTCAACTGCAGATAAGTTCCCCGAGGTAACTATGTTTTTTTTTATAATTGTAAAAAAAAAAAATAGTTTCTATTTGTCTTTTTGTTGTAATTGGTATAAAAATAACAAACTTTAAAAAATAATTTAAAACGAACAATCCAAATTTTTAAATCCCTTAATTTTCTTCTATCTTTTTTTGACTGACACGTGCAATATTATTAAAGGTAAATTACAAATACCTAATTCAAACCTGTAGCGTTTAACTAATACTTAACCTAAAGTTTTTTTTAACCGATACCTACACAGATGTTTAGTTATATAACAAATAGCACAAGTCGTCAGCTAAAGTGACGAAAATGCCCTCAATGATTTTTGAAATGATTTTTTTAAAATAAAACTGAAGTGATTTTTTAAATAAAACTAAAGTGATTTAATAAGTAAATATATATATATATATATATATATATATATATATATATATACATATATATATAAGGGATTTCTTAAATAATTTTTTAAATTAATTATTGAAGTGTAGTTGAGTGTATTTTCATCATTTTAGCTGACAGTTTAGGCTATTTGTTATATAACTAAACATCTACGTAGGTATCAGTTAAAAAAAACTTTAAGGTATGTATCAGTTAAAAGCTATAGGTTTGGGGTAGGTATTTGTAGTTTACCCTATTATTAATCAGAGAATCAACTATATTGATATGCAACAGGAGAATTCATGTCCACAAAGATAAGAATAGGCATCGAACAAACACGTTCACAATTCTTTTAAAGCTAGAACCGTTATAGACAGTATTGTTACGCCACATAGGCAATAAAAAAGAAAGGGGCTGAGAAAGGGAAATTGAAAGCCTTGCTACTGAATCATAGCAAGGACTGCTTCAGTAGTAGTAGGCAAGTCTTGAACCAGGGAACCCTCCTAGAGCTAGTCCCTGAAGCCCGATGACCTAACATTCTTCTTGGCGGGGCTACTTACCAGCCCTCGCCTGATCATTCCGGGGTTCACTAGTCGAACCCCTCTTCAATCCGCTGCTACCGGCTACATCTCCAGAACAAGCTCTATCTCTAGCCTAAAGTCCGGCTCCAAGTCCAGACCCGCCGATGGGTCCAGGCAAACCTGAAACTTCAGTTTTCTTGCTCCCAAAGAGCTGGCCTTTCCTCCAGTTATACAAATCGGGGTCCACCCCCCGGCCTGGGCAATGCCACGAGCCCCTGGACCCTTAGGTATAATGCCCGCGGATACTATCGGCCCAAGCTCGAGGCAAGACGTCCTTAGGTACAGTGGCCGAGATACAGTCACGGTCTCCAACCGTGGTCCCTGGAAACTCCAGTCGATCGCATACGACTTTGCTCCCCTATCCCTTTGAAACTCAAAGCTAGAGGAATCGAAAAACGGTCCGTTCACGATTTCCTGATCACACTCCTGGACAGTGGCCAATCATCCCACAATTGTAGGAGAAGGATGGCAGCTTGGTGTGCGTGAGGAAGACCCGAATCATGTCCGAAAACTCCTTGAACCGCAACAATAGATGTCGATGCAAGGGACGCTCTACCAAGTGCCAAAACCGGACCCTCATAGACCCTCCCCAACAACTACCCCATTAATCACATGAGCCTTCCACACACATCCCGAGCTCCGTTCCAATGGTATCCTGCGTCGCCCAAGTTCGTACTAACGAAGGAAGCCAATGGACATGAACCCATAACTGGAGCCGGTCAAGAGCGGGAGGCTCCCTAGCCATCGGGTCCAAGTCCCCAAGGTGGAGTGGACGTCCGTCAAAACACAATGGTTCGCTGCCAAGGACCCATGCACGTGCCTCCTCAAAGTCGAAGTAGAACCCAAAGATTTCAGGTCATATGTCCTTGATCACAAGGCCTCTATAACTATGCCCCATGCCTTGGTGATAATCCGAAGGAGAACCTACTTCCGAGGCGATTTAGAGAACCAGAGCTTACCCATCATAACGAATTACAAGCGGGGAATGACCGAGGGAACCATCGGGGTATACGGGATGAGGATCTCCTATTCCTCCTCTTCCTCCAGCAAGCAATATGAGATACCATCCTGAAGACTGGAAAGGATAGACTCGAGGGACTATGATGGTGCTGATGACCCTTGAGTCTGGCTGACCTCGCGAATCCTGAGCACCCGACATCAATAGAAGATACCCGGAGGCGTGGTAAGTAGGGCCGGAATGAGAAGGATCCGCATCGCGTTAGGGGCTACGGTCCCGTCAAACAACGCCTCCACCGATGCCCCTCCATGATCCACCATCGAAGCCTTTCCCCGGAGAGGTTCCCGATGCATTCGGGGTATCGAGGCCTCACCAAGGGATGATGCAACCGTCAAGGAAGCCGGAGGGGTATCAGGCCTAAGGCTTGGAGGCGAAGAACCACCGGGCCTAGGGTTTACGATCAGAGAAGGCGATGTAGGAGCGCATGGAGTAGGAACACAGGGAACAAGAGAGGAGGCGACCAGAGACGGCAGAAGGACAACCAAAGGGCGTTTTCTTACAGATGAAGCAACGACCTTAGCCTTCACTATGGACGTAGGGAGTGGAAGTAGTGGTGGTTCTTTCCCAGAAAGGGACGGCGTGAAGGCTCCCACCGCGAAGGGCACCAAGGCCGTATGGAGGGGAAGTAATGGTGATTCCACCGAGAGAGAAGGAGGCGTAGAGAGAATCCAACTAGGGTTTGCTTCGGCTTCCTCCTACGCTGGGCCTTTAAAGGCGGAACCACCTCAGGAGGACAAAGCGAGGTCTTCGAGAGAGAAGGCTGCACCGGAGACGGCATGACAGAGCCAATAGTTACAACAACAACATTAGTAGTGTGTCGACGGCGGATACAAGACTAGGGAGCACCATAGTCGTAGAGGATAGGGCTAGGTTTACTCTCGAGACGCGAGAGAGAAAATGTTTTCCATATAATTTTCTTTATCTTTGTACTCTACAAAGAGTACACAATTTAGATTTTTCTCTCTCTTTAATTATTAGTTTTAAGTTATATTTCAAGATAAAATCGTTATTCTGAGACAAATTTATACACATGTAACAAAAAAACAAGTTTATAACATTTGTTTACATTTACGAAAAAAGATGACATTAATTATAGAAGGGTTAAATACTTTTTGGTACCGATATGTTTAGGTCACGTCCCTTATGGTCCCATATGTTTCAGTTGGTTCAATGCGTGTTATCAAACTTTTTGGTCACATGTATTTGTTAGAAAAAATAAATAGAACATTCCAATATGTTAGTCATGTGACATCATGCACTAGTTAAGTGGAGTGATAAATGGCGATTATTTCCTTTGCTCATTTGAAACCTACAAATTTTAAAGGAGAAATTATCATTTACCTTTATTTGATGATAAATATATTTAAGAAAATAATTATAAAATAATAAATAATATTTAAAAACTAAATATATAAAGAATCAGAAAATAAATAAAAATAGAAAGAAAAAATTAATTTCAAAACATAACATAAATTTATCAGTTCAGAAACCATATATCTATTTAAATCATATGTATACCCTAAATCTCTCAATTTCTTCATTAAACCCAGAATTGGTTCATATCTTTAGGCAAGGATGATGAGCTTCGCTGAGGAAGGAGACGACAATACTAGATGTTGAGTTCTCGTTCCGTTGAGAGGTGCCGATCCAAATCCTCGGAGCTTCAATTTATAAGGAGAAGACGTAGTGTGGCTAACCGTTTTCGTGTCCAGACCTGCAAAACCATGGACGGCGAAATTGTGAGAGCATCTCCGACGTTGGTTGGAGATGGGTCTCCATACCAGATCTACACAAATCGTGGCCGCGAGCTTCTTCTCCAACGCCGATGTTGCACAGATATGCTCAAACACCGTCATGTCCGTGCTTCTTCTTGTAAAGACCTGAAACTTTATTTCGATAATTTATCGTTGCGAACATCGTCGAGTTGGGGAACAAGTCGATTATTGGATCGATTGCAAAAAGAAAAAAATAATAATAAAAGAACAAAAGAAAAGAAAAGGAAAAAAAGAAAAAAAAAGAAAAAAAAAGAAAAAGAGATCACGCCCCAATTTCAGTAAACCGAACTCAGGACATGAACTTTTAAAACAATAAAACATATTGAAACCTTTTACATTAAATCACTTTAAAAACACCTTTTAGTTAATCAAAATAATATTTACAACTTAAAACACGTCCCAACAAGTGGACAAAAGTATGGTATCCGTCGATAGACTCAAAATAAACCCAGAATCCCGCTCCTAGCTCTTCAAGCTTCAGAAGCTCACCTAGTCCAACCTGCGTCCGGTACCTGTAGGAAAAGCAGCTAGGGGTGAGCGTTCGCTCACCACCACGGATAACAGACTGACTACGACATAATTAGTAGACAATGCCGATAACACCAACAACAACCTCAACACCGGGGATCACTATCCCCAACTCAAGTACTCCAATTGACACACACCCACTGTTACCTTCCTCGACCAACTCAACACTCTGACACGTAAAGTAGACCCAACACAACGATCACGACCTCTTCCAAGGACTCAAAAGACCACCACACAACACCCAAGATCACAAAGGATCGCACACCAAACAAGATCACAAAGGATCGCATACCAGCTGCTCAGTAACCTCCCTCAATCACGCGCTTTGCCGAACCACTCAGGCCAGGCGGTCGACCTGTCTCAGTAACCTCTCTCACTCACGCGCTTTGCCGAACCACTCAGGCCAGGCGGTCGACCTGCCTCACTCACGCGCTTTGCCAAACCACTCAGGCCTGGCGGTCGACCTGTCTCACTCACGCGCTTTGCCGAACCACTCAGGCCAGGCGGTCGACCTGTCTCAGTAACCTCTCTCACTCACGCGCTTCCCCGACACAAAGTCGGGCCAGGCGGTCGACCTGTCTCAGTAACCTCTCTCACTCAGGTAACCACAATCACAATCACAAGCAAGTTCAACAAACAGCAACAACACAGGTTCAACTCTCCACAGGCACTCATGGCCACACAAGACACCAACAGTAAAACATGGCTCAACAACCCCACGGGCACTCACGGCCACCCAAGACACACCAACCATAACTCACGTGCTCAACAACCCCACGGGCACTCACGGCCTCCCAAGACACACCAACCGTAATTCACGGGCTCAACAACCCCACGGGCAATCATGGCCACCCAAGACACACCAATAGTAACTCACGGGCTCAACAACCCCACGGGTACTCATGGCCACCAAGACACACCAACAGTAACTCACGGGCTCAACAACCCCACGGGCACTCACGGCCACCAAGACACACCAACAGTAACTCACGGCCTCAACAACCCCACGGGCACTCACGGCCACCAAGACACACCAACAGTAACTCACGGCCTCAACAACCCCACGGGCACTCACGGCCACCAAGACACACCAACAGTAACTCACGACCTCAACAACCCCACGGGCACTCACGGCCACCCAAGACACACCAACGGTAAGACACGGGTTCAACAACCCCACGGGCACTATGGCCTCCCAAGACACAACAGTAAAGTACGGGCTCTCATGGCCACCCAAGACACAACTGTAAAACACGGGCTCTCATGGCCACCCAAGACACAATAGTAAAACACGAACAACCTCCGGCATAACCAATGCCTCCAACAGTCCTAATATCAACAGTTTCACAATCAACCTCCGGGCATGGTCATATGCCTCCAGTACTCCTAATATCGAAAAGTTCACAATCAACCTCCGGGCATGGTCATATGCCTCCAGTAATTCTAACATCGTTAAGTTCTCTGCTCCTACGACACCACTAAGTGTCACATGCAATTCTAAAGTTCGCTACGTTCCCGTATCATGCCTTTCTAATATTCGATAAACCTACTTAACCCACGACACCCCGGTGTCACATGCAATTCTACTGTTAACTTTCCCTAGTCAGGGCCGAGATCCGGCTACTTTTCCCTACCTCTTGAAGCGTGTCACAACCGATGCTCGCTCTCCGGCAATGCTCCAAATTTCCCGCTTAGCCTCCTCTTTCCACGGCATGCGACACGGTCTACAATTATTACAATTAACCCACTTTTTAAGTAAGCATACGAAACCCGAATTTAAAGAATTAAACGCCCAAACTCAACTCCGACAAAGTCGATCACTCCCAAACTTCCCAATTACTCGACATTGTCGATAATGGGCCCGGAAAGGCCCGATTCGCCCAGTTCGGCGAATCTGCCCGGGTTTTGAAAACGCCCTTCCGGGGCTCCGAAAATTCCCGTTTTCGTTTCTACGATCTTAGAATAATTCAAGGGTTCCAACGCAATCGACGGAATCAATTTCCAAATTATCACGAATTACAAACCCTAATCCCCCATTTCTCATAACACAAAAACATTCCAAAACTAATTCATCTCTAGTTGTAAACGCCTTTAACTTTTCAAGTAACAACAAAGGAAAAGAAATGAACACTTACTGATCCCCCTTCTCCAACCTCTTATTCACGGTGCTGCTTCTTCAAAGAAAAACAAATGATGGTCATTTAATACTCATATGGACCATATGTGCATTTAATATCCTTTCAGCAATCAAAAAAGAAACTTGTGCCAATTTGGTGAAGACTATACAAAGCCGTCGCACTTTGGTCCAAAACAAAAATGAAGCAGCCACTTTCAATCCAGCCCAGCTTCTCTTCTCTATCCACAGCCCAGCCGCCAAGAGCAAAGTCAGATTCATGGAGCCCTTTGCTTTGTTGCCGCCCCCATTCAAAGACCAAAGAGCAACGGTTTCTCTCTCTAAAATTCCCATTTATTTTCTAAGTGTGGCTGAAACCTACACCCTCTCTCATCCTTTATCTTGTTCAAAATTCACCTAATACCACTACATGTTTGACATGTGGAAAGTGGGCCCCACCCCCTTTTTTTGGAAAATATCTTTTAGATATTTTCCAATCAGATTCGCGAAATTCGACCGTCTCGGGCCCCGAACGGGCACTTTTTCCAAGAAATTACGAAAATTCACGGGCTACAAGGAAACGGCTCAACTAAGACCGCTGCGACGACGGCTAAGCTTTTTGGATCCAAAACGGTTCTCGAATGGACCAAAACGTCGCTCGGTTGACTTTTCCACCGAAAAGTCAACATTTCCCAAATTGGTCAGAAAGTTGCCCTGAGTCCCCCGGAACTCACTTTGGTCGATAACGGGGTCAACTTAAGTCCGGTATGACCCTCGAGGTCAGATTTTGGTTCATTTAAGTGTCTGTCTAAAATTTTTAAATTTTCCTGTTTTTCGCAGGTTTGACTGGCGTTGACCAGGAGTGGTTCTTACAGAAGGGACTGGGCTGGACCGGGCGGACCAGGCCCAATCCGTAGACCCGGCCCAAACTCCCGACCCGGCCCAAAGCCCGGGCTTTATAAACTCGACATTAGGGTTCGGCGTCCCCAACACTTCCTCGCGCAGCCTCGACACCAGACCCTCTCTCTCTCTCTCTCTTCGCACCTTCCTTCCTCTTCTGTCACGAAACCGGTCGCACCTCTCCCGATCTCCTTTTTCGTCGTCGAATCATTCGCCGCCATCACTCCTCTTCTTCCCCGAACGTCTCTCCCTCACCTTCCTTCTCTCCACCGTCGTGTAGCTGAACACCGCCGCCGCTCAGTTTACCGGTACCGACCGTCTCCTTCCCCCTCCTCTCTCGCCGAGCTCCCGTCGTCGTCGTGAGAGTTCTGCCGAGGCAAGTTCGCCGGCGAGCTCATCAGAGCCGGGACGGGACCCCGAGCTCGTCCAGATCTGAGACGAGCGAAGTCCTCGCCGTACCCCGCCGCTCCCGTGACTGCCATCGCCTCCCCGCCTCGTCTCCTGTTTCTTTTTCTACGGTGAGAATCTCACCATGGGGTTTGGTCGCCGGCTTCGCCACCGGTGACCGGTCGGGATGTAAAACCGAACTTCTCTTCCTTTTTCATTTGTTAATTGTTGTTTTCTCGAACTCTGGATCTGGTTTTGTGTGAGACAAAAATCAGTTTTAATTGGAAAGATCTGTTTTTGGAAAATCTGGACGTTTCTGGGCAAATTCGTTTAAAAACTGGACTTGAAATCGTGAGCTTTCAAAAGAACAGTAAAGAACTGGATTTAGAAAAATTAAAATCTATTTTAATTTTTAACAGGAAATTAATGTAAAATAAAACAACGGTTTGGGTTTGAAAGGGTTGTTAAATGAAACTTGAACAGATTCTAGAACTTGGACTGTTGGACGATTTGGGGCCTCGAACAATTAAACCAGACCGTTTAATCGGACCTAGGACGGAATTAAAAGCGGGAATTGGGCACCTTGGGATCCGTGCACCGGTTTCTGTGCTCGGGGCTCGGGTACTCGAACCCGATGCGTCGTTTAAGCCCGCTTTTATCCCGTTCGAGTTTAAAGGGAAACGTATTGAATTTACTTTGGACCGTACTTGACCTGATCGTAAGTTTGAACTGTTGTAAACCCAGACACTGGCTTGGACTTCGCCCGAGAAGACGAAGACCACTCCGGAACCCGTGTGAAGAACGGAGGAGAGGTTAATCGACTTTACATCAGAGTATTATTAGAGGAAGACCACAAGGTAGGGAAAGTCTTAACTTCTCGTTTAAATAACGCTTTAGTTTGCCTATTAGGTTAATAAAATCGGAAAGGTCCTAGAATTGTATATAGGATGCGAATAACTAGAATAAATGTCTTTCAATTACTAATAACCGGATGTGTCTAGTGAGCATGCTTAGGACGTGAATCACTAGTGTAGCTCGCTTTCAATACTTGGGAATTGATTTACTGGTAGAGAGGCCGTGATGAGCCCTCGGATTAGTTGTGTGTTAGCTTCACATGCTTTGTTTGCTAGTCATTAGGATGATCAAGAGTCTAATGAAACTAGATCGAATGCATGCTTGAATGTCTGAATGTTGAACTTGAATGCTTGAATCATTGGTTGATTAATTGAATGCTTAAATGATTGAATGGTTGATCGAGTATGACTGGTTGTGCCGAGGAGGCACGATCAGGTGATCGATTGACCGGTGGAGAGCAAGTGGTGAGTGACGGTAAGTGAAATTATGGGGATGAATCCCGTGTGGTGTGTATTGATGAACGTGTGTGTCTTTATGAAGGGTTATGGACCCTGCGGGGCATTGGTTAGTGATCCTGCGGGATATGGGTTATGGACCCTGCGGGGCATTGGTTAGTGATCCTGCGGGATCTGGGTTATGGACCCTACGGGGCATTGGTTAGTGATTCTGCGGGTTATTGGTTATGGACCCTGCGGGGCATTGATAGGTGATCCTGCGGGATAATGATTATTATTGATACGGTATGGTACATACACCGTTGAGGAGTCTGGTGTAGGATGAAATAATGATTATTGTTGATACGGTATAGTACCTACACCGTTGAGGAGTCCGGTGTAGGATGAGATAATGATTATTGTTGATACAGTATGGTACCTACACTGTTGAGGAGTTCGGTGTAGGATGATAGAGTGGTTACTTGAGATTCACCCGAGTGTGTGCGTCCTACGGGAGCATTACCTCGGTTCCCGATGATCTATGGTCCTTTGGGGGCATTTCTGGGAATCCCGACGATGAGCGTCCTTCAGGGATGGTTTCCGGTAGCCCCGATGCATGTGCCTCCTTTGGACCGAGTGTAAAGACCGAGAAAAATTTAACGTTTAAATTATTAAATAATAACGTCGAGGTTGGGAACGAGTTTGTTTTGTGTAAAAAAAAAAAACTGGGCCGGTTCGTTCTTTGGGCCTGGCCCAACCAGCTGGCCCAAATCCTGGGTATAAATACCCAATTTTAGGGTTTTAACCCTAAAATTGTTCTGCCTCTTTCTCTCACGCACGCAGCTTCCTCCCTCTTCCCTCACGCCCACGCCGACCTCCCTCCTCAGCTCCGACCCGCGCCTCCCTCATCTCCACGCCGTCTTCTTTTCCCTCACCGTGTTCCGGCCGCCACTCCCTCACCGAGCCCCTCCATCTCCGCTTCCCCTCGCCCATCCGTCTTCTTCTCCGGCTCGAGCCGCCGCCCTCTCTCCTCCCGATTCGTCTCCGACCACACGCAGAGCCGCCGCCCGATCTCCTCCCCTCACGGCCAACGCCTCTGCCCTCACGTCGTCAGTAACGACTCGCCACCGTCCCCTTTCCCCCCCTGTCTTCTTCTTCTGCGTTGAAACCCGACCCCGCCGGTACCGTCCTCATCCCCAACGCCGCCGGCGCTCGCCAGATCCGGCGAGTTACGGCCTGATTCGTGCATATCGGAGGAGAAACCCTCAGCCGCGCCCCGTCGCTCCTCACCCGGCTCCGCCGCCGTTTGTTCCTACAGTGAGCCCTCGGCCGGCGACACCTACTGGTGGTCGGCCGGATCTGAAAACCGAGCATCCCTTCCCGTCCTTTTCTTTTTCCCGTGTGTTGTTTTGGTTCTGAGTTTTGGGGAAAAACTGAAATCGTTTTGATTCTAGTCTTTTGTGAAACTCGAAAAATCATTGAAATCAAAGAAGGATGAGAAGGTTTTGGAAATAAAACCAGTCGGTTCATGACGTTTTGGAGCAATAAAATAAAAGATATTAAGGGACGTCAGACCTAAAAGAAAATGGTTTATAAAACGAGATATCAGATTTAAATGGGAAAGGATTTGAAATAAAAGAATTTTGAAGTCAGTTTTGATTTAAGACGGTTTGGAACTGGATGTTTAAATCGGACTTAGAACGGGATCATGAACGGAACTGTGGAATCGGGCACATCGGGATCCGTGCATCGGAATCCGTGCACCGGGTTTCGAGTTCGGTGCATGAGTGCTTGAACCCGATTCGCCGTAATACCGATTTTATCCCGCTCGAGTTTTAAGGACAACTGTCGGTTTTAAACTGGACTAATCGTGACCTTTGAATTAACCTGGGAACCGCCTCTGATTATGGCTTTCGTGTTTTCTTTAGCGTCCGGCTTCGATCGAAGTGAAGCCCGGAGGTAGCGAGCCAGAACGTCAGCAGCTAGGAAACGTAGCGGGTGTTCTTCGGTTGAGGTAGGGAAAAGTAGCCGGATCTCGGCCCTGACTAGGGAAAGTTAACAGTAGAAATGCATGTGACACTGGGGTGTCGTGGGCTGAGTAGGTTAGCGAATATTAGAATTGCATGATACGGGAACGTAGAGATTATTGGAAATGCATGTGACACTTAGTAGTGTCGTAGGAGCAGAGAACTTAGCGATAATTGAATTACTGGAGGCATATGACCATGCCCGGAGGTTGTTTGTGAAACTAGCGATCTTAGGACTGTTGGAGGCATCGATTATGCCGGAGGTTGTTGTGCGTTATTTATTGTTGAGTTTGGGTGGCCTTGAGAGCCCGTGTTAATTGTTGTTGAGTTTGGGTGGCCTTGAGAGCCCGTGTTAATTGTTGTCGAGATTGGGTGGCCATGAGAGCCCGTGTTTGACTGATGGCGTCTTAGGAGGCCGAGAGTGCCTGTGGGGTTGTTGAACCCGTGTCTTTACCGTTGGTGTGTCTTGGGAGGCCGTGAGTGCCTGTGGGGTGGTTGAGCCCGTAAGTTACTGTTGGTGGTTTTGAGAGGCCGTGAGTGCCCGTGGGGTGTTGAGCCCGTGAGTTAGGGTTGGTGTCTTGGGAGGCCATGAGTGCCTGTGGGGCTGTTGAGTCCGTGTTTTAGGGTTGGTGTCTTGGGTGGCCATGAGTGCCTGTGGAGTGATGAACTTGTGTTGTTGCTGTTTGTTGAACTATGTTGTGATTGTGATTGTGGTTACCTGAGGTTGTGGGCCCGCTTCATTAAACGGGGGTCCTCGATCACACGCGTCTGCATGTTCAGACGGGGTAGGGGGCCCGCCCGTCAGTAAAGGGGTCCTGGCCGCGCGTGGGTGGTTCGGGGTTGTGAGTGTGATAGGTTGACAGTCTGATCCGACTTTGTGTCGAGGAAATGCAACAGGTCGACCGCCTGACCTGATGAGATCGGTAAAGGGCATGAGGGAGGTTACTGAGCAGCTGGTTTGCGATCCTTTGTGATCTTGTTTGGTGTGCGATCCTTTGTGATCTTGTTTGGTGTTGCGTCGTTTCTTTCGAGTCCTTGGGAGAGGTCGTGATCGTTGTGTCGGGTCTACTTTACGTGTCAAAGTGTTGAGTTGGTCAAGGAAGGTAACAGTGGGTGTATGTTCAGTCAGAGTCCTTGGGTTGGGGACAGTGTCCCCCGGTGTTGACTTTATTATTGGTGTTACCGACATTGTCTGCTAATTATGCCGTAGTCAGTCTGTTATCCGTGGTGGTGAGCGAACGCTCTCCCCTAGCTGCTTTTCCTACAGGTACTGATCACAGGACGGACTAGGTGAGCTCACGAAGCTTGTGGAGCTAGGAGCAGAGTCCGGGTTGTTTTTGAGTCTAGTGACGGATACCTACTTTTGTGCACTTGTTGGAACGTGTTTTAAATTGTAATTATTATTTTGTTGAACAAATGGTGTTTTTAAAGTGTTTTTAATGAAAACAGGTTTCAGTGTTTTTATGTTTTTAAAGGTTCGCGTCCCGAGTTCGGTTCGCTGAAATTGGGGCGTGACACCGAGAGACAATCCGACATAACACAAGGACTATTGTGGATCGGAGTATGGGATCCGACATGACACAAGAACCTAGTGTTCCGGAGTATTGGGATTGAAGTTGTTAGCGTGATATTCACTCTTTCTCATTTTAATGGTTATCAAATACTTGCGGTACTTCCCTTTTGATTTCTCATAATACCGTTATTCTTAAGAATTGAGTATTTTTTTCCTTTTTAATCTTTTCATAGTATGTTATTGGTTAATGGTATTAACTGCATATTGTGCGACCGTGCTAAAACCCTTTTTGATTACTAAAATGAGGCTAACCTGTTTATGATTTTCTCTACTGAGCGTAAGCTCACCCCTATTTGTTTTATCTGTTGTTTATACAAGCGTGATTGATGAGTAGTGGGCTCGAAGCTCGGGAGCTTCCGGAGAGTCTGGGCTTGTTTAGAGACGTCTTGGTCATTGTATTGAACCTCATATTTTATTTGCTTATTCGGAGCTTGACTCTTATTACAGTTTCGGAAACCATTTTATCGAGTAATTTGATTGGAATTAAACTTTGAGGCTTACTATTGTTGAAAGGTTGCGTTTTATGTTATTATTTTATTCTCAACTCAAGTCACGTCTCGAGTCCGGCCAAAACCAGATTTGGGGTGTGACAATTTTTTGTAACATCCCGCCGTGCCAGACCCGGGCCCCACGCGCGGCGATGTTAGGTCTGCAGCCCAATACACCCCAACCCTTCTGGTGTACTGTCCACAGAAAAATACCAACCTAGGTTGTTGGTGAGACTTGAACCCAAGACCTCACCCTTTATAGCATTTCCTTGAGTGATGCTATCACCAATTGAGCTGCAGCTCAATTGGTGATAACATCACTCAAGGAAATGCTATAAAGGGTGAGGTCTTGGGTTCAAGTCTCACCAACAACCTAGGTTGGTATTTGTCTGTGGACAGTACACCAGAAGGGTTGGGGTGTATTAGGCTGCAGACCTAACATCGCCGCGCGTGGGGCCCGGGTCTGGCACGGCGGGATGTTACACTTCTCCTCCTCCTCCTCCTCCTCCTCCTCCTCCTCCTCCTCCTCCTCCTCCTCCTTCTTCTTCTTCTTCTTCTTCTTCTTCTTCTCGATGGTGACATCAAAGTTAATAAACTCGGGTCGAGGGTTTGCAGCCGATGAGCTCGGGGTCAAGGATTTTTTGAAGATGTAAACCAAAGTTCATTGGAAACCTAGCGAACCACTCTAACGTGAACCAATTCTATTATGCATTCTCAGTTCCCCAACGTCATGGGAGATAACCCAAGTCTATTTTTTTCAATTCCGGATCTCGCTCGATGATGAAGAGAAGCTCGGACCTAGGCTCGACCAAGCGGGATTTTGATAAGCATGGACGACCAGATTTACAACTTTTCCCACTCAAAATCTTCTCTAGTTGTCGATGAGTAATGTTTCGATCATCAAATATAATGGATGAGAGAGTGTGATCCAGGGTTGTTTGTATTTCATTTTATTCTCCCAAGTTCTTCTTAGATTCTAGCTTGAGCTACATTTTGACTTGTCCTCACTACTCAACCTCAAACCTAACCATTATTCGATTTATTTTATATTTTCTGTTTAAGGTGTAAGTGTGATTTTGATGTCTTATTTTTGTTTGATTGAATTTTTTTGTGTATTTCAAATTAATCTATCTTTTTTTCTTGTTGAATTTGATAAACTTATTACATATGAATTTGTGTAAGAACTTGAAACTTTGTTATAAATATCCATGTTCTGGTTTGCGTCATCTAAATGTATTGATAAACACTCATTGATAAGTTGAAGACGTTGCAGGATGATGAGGTTGTGACCTTTAATCATTGTTGCAAAAGGCGATAGGCACTAGTTAGATGGTAAGGACTCCAAGGTGATAGGCGGGCCTAAGCCAATTTATATATTTATTATTTTTAATTATTAATAAATATTTATTATGTATGTATATAGTACAATATATTATTAGTTTCTATTTTTAATTGTAATTTTTAGTAAAATATATCAAATACCTTTTACTAAGAATGATCGACATATATCAATTTTTTTTCTTTGATATTATTATTTATTTTCTTATAATATATTAATATTGAGTATTAGTTTTAATTGATATTTAATTATAATTACATGTATTGAGCGTAGTTTCTTCATTTACAACATGAAGCATTAATTACCTATATTTATTAGGTAAGTACGTGAATCAATAAAATTCAAATTTAATATATCAACTTGTTTGTTAAGTAAATTTACGTCTTGTCTTTGTCTATAAAAGAACATTAATCTTCTATCCCATAGTATAGTTCTCTTGGGCTTATTAGAGAGATTAGTTTGGACTAATCTGCTTAGGCCCAATAATTTTTTTTTTTTAAATATTTAATGTGTTGGTCCAGGCGCCTGATTCATGCGCTCTCCTCAGACTAGGCACCCGAAAATCGGGCTACCACCTTTAAGCGCCCAACCCATACAAATCGTGGCGTTTTGGTCATTGTTTTCGTCTAGGCGCCCGCCTTTTACAACAGTGCCTTTAATGCATCTCGATGTTTGACATTTAGGATGAAAGATACAGTATGTGGATCATTAACAACTACCATGGTTTAGCGATGTTAAGGGGCATTCAAACTAAGGGTTTTAAGGCATGTCGATATGCACGTATGACCTTGATGCTAGACAAAGTCACAATAGGTCGTATTACTATGAGCGTAGAAAGAATTTCGGATTAGATATAGATACTGCATGGACAAAAAATTGATGGAAGAATGGAAAATAGTATTGTAACCCAACATGCAAAATCAGGCGTTGACTTAAATATTATAGTAGTGACTAAATACAAATAGGGTAGCTCATGAGCTAGCTAGGAATGCCCGAGAATAGACATCTATGGTGTGAGATTTTTCTTCATTGCCAGAACCCATTTCTGAGTTGCTGGCTTCCGATTCAGCTTAATAAATCCTTCACTTTCCTAAAAAAATAGTAGTATCCCCACAATAATTGAATCAAAAGTTTGTTCCAATAACCAAAGTCATGCAATAAAGGCTGTGTAGGACACATAACTTGATGATCTTGGAAGTCCCATATTGACATACATTGAGGACAAGACATGTATTAGACGTGATGCACATTTAAAAATATTGTCTGCGATAATCTTACAGGAACTCTATCAAACTTTTCGAGAAAGACGAATGATGACTTTTAAGAAGTTTAGTGTCAAAATTTCAAAAGAAGCGGGTGGCTCGAGCTCTTGGCTCTCGAAGGAGTTGCAATAGGCGAAGAACCTCACTGATCAGGAGAGATTTTGGGAAAAGAGACGACGTCTAGGAAGGCTCTGCAAAAGGAGCTAAAGGATAAACTCACCCAACATGCCACCAATAATAAAAAAAGCTAATGGAATGATGATGGCAAAGTTTTGGTCACGGCCTGGAATCCTTACCGGGGCATGGTGTTAAATTTATTCTCATCTAAATTGTAAAAAGTTTTAATTTTAATTGGTGAAATACTTGTGCACTATATTTGGATATCATGGTTTAGTTTATGATTTTAGTATTTTTGAATGATTTTATGTTGGGGATTAGATGAATGCAATTGTTTAAATGCAGGTAATGCACGTTTAGGTGCACGACTCACCAATATATTTTTGGAATATATTATAATACTTGTACTATAAAGTTGTTATTTCTTCTCCAAGAAGAACTTGAGCGAAGTTTTAAAACGTTGCCCAAAAAATATTTGCGTGATTTTGTATCCCGTTCTTGGGCAACGTTTTTACATATTGTAAAAACCGCCCCCGGTCGATCCCAGTAGAGCCGGCGATTTCTAACCAAGTTCGACTTTTGGCCGGAAAAGTCAATCGAAGACTCAGGAACTCATTCGGGACATTTCCGGGGCCCAAAAAGCTTACCCGTCATCACGATTAGCTTAGTTGTGTCATTTCCTTCAGTTTGACTGTAATTTTGTAACGGTCAATTTCTGTTCAAACTTGGACTTTATATCGACTTTCACGACTAAAATTGGACTGCTGGATTTCTATTAATTTAAAGTGGCTCCCACAATGCCACATGGCATTGAAGGCTTGGATGAGAAGAAAAGGAGTTGAAATGACCTCTTGACCCTCCCTAAAGGCTCTAAAAGGATAAAACTAGCAAGGGGCCTTTGGGTCATTTAGCTTCTAGGTCATTAAAGGCATTTGTTGGACACAAATTCAGCATTTCCCCTCATTGTGCTGTAGAGAAATTCTAAAGGGAGAGAAGAGAGAAGCTCTTGGCTCGAGCAAGAAGAAAGAGAGCAAAAAGGAGATTTTTGGCTCATTTTTCCACCATTTCTCATTCCCAAGCTTGCTAGCTTCATCTCCTACACATCCTCAAGGTATGAATGCTCTAAGCTTCTCATTCCACCCACTTTCAATCTATGGGTTTTGTGGGTTTTTGGCTTGAAATTGAAGAACTAGCTTTGTGGTTGTTACTTGGAGAAGAAGTAGTGAAGTAGGTTGTTTGGATTGTGTTTTGGTTGAAGTTTTGATGGACCCATTGAGGGTGTTGATGTTGGGTAACTTTGGATGAACATTTTGGATATTGAAGGACCTGGAAATGTGGTTTTTGATTTGATTTTCATGAAACTCGAGCTGGGGAAGAAAGTGGAAGAACCTGGACTGGTTCGATACGGAGCGTGACCCGGACCGGGCCCTATGCCGGCAAGGCAGGCCGCACGGAACGAGCTAAGCACCGGCACGGCGTGCTGCGCGGAACGACCGTGAGTCCGGCACGGAACCTTGCACGGTCCGTGTCAGACTCCGGGCCGGTACGCCGCACGGTCCGTGCTGGTTCCCGGGCCGGACTGTGATACGGTCCGTGCCAGATTTCGGCACGACCTTTGCTACGGTCAGGGCCACCTTCCGGATCAGACCTCCAGATCCCAAAATCCTTCCTTTTAGCCCATTTCGATTCCTAAATCATTTCTTCAAACCCTATTTCCATTACTTGAGTTTGTTCTGTATTTTTGGGAGAAGAGCATCGTTGAGTTATTAATTTTGGGTCTTATTGTGGTCTAAGACCGTGGTACCGAGCAAGGAAGGAAGGAAGGACTTGGATCCGAGCTAGAAGAACGAAGATCACGCCGGAACCCGTGTGAAGAACGGAGTTGTGACTACCGAGTTTGACAACAGAGTTTTAGAGGAATACCAAGAGGTAGGGAAAGTCTTCACTTCTTATTTTTAAACTCTTAGTATGCATGTTAGGTTAATAAATTCAGAAAGGTCCTAGAATTTCCTATAGGATGCGAATAACTAGAATAATCGTCTTTCAATTATTAATAACCGGAAGTGTCTAGAATGCATGCTTAGGATGAAGATGACTAGTGTAACTCGCTTTCAATACTTGAGAATTGATTTACTGGTAGAGAGGCTGTGTTGAGCTATCGGATTAGTTGTGTGCTAGGTTCACATGCTTGGTTGCTAGTTATTAGGATAATCAAGAGTCTAATGAAACTAGATCGAATGCATGCCTGAATGTTTGAATGATTGAACTTGAATGCTTGAATGATTTGTTGATTGATTGAGTGGTGATCAATTGTTTGTTTGAACAGATGATCGAGTATGACTGATTGTGCCAAAGGGGCACGATCAGGTGATCGGTGGACCGATGGTTCGTGACATGTAAGTATACGGTAAGTGGAAGGAGTAAATGGTTGTATTTGGTGTGTTATGGTGAAAGTGTGGTTTGATGAACGTTGTTTGTTTGACCTGTTATTCTGTGTCTCCCTTATTCTTGTACTTAGAATATTGGCTTGTCGGGTATGGTACCCACACCGTTGAGGAATCTGGTGTGGGGGTGGTTTGCGGAAATGATTAATGGTGATTGGTTATGGTACCACACTGTTGAGGAGTCCGGTGTGGGAATGGTTTACGGGATGATTGGAGCCGGAGGGCATTAGTTATTGGACCCTACAGGGCATTGATTCTTGGAGCCGGAGGGCATTGATGTTAGCCTCGGTGCCCGTAGTCCGATCGTAAATGTCCAATTGTAATTATCATCGTTGGCAATATAGATAAAGCGGTTTTTATATTACTTAAGTGTTGGAGTAATATGTCGTGTGTGTTTCCGATCTATGCCCACCATACGAATAGAACCATAGATCAGGATGGATCACACTCGATGAGGTCCCTAGTCAATAGTCTTCGCTGGAAGCGACTAGTATGAGATATGACTCTTGATTGCTTACGTTCTATTAGCCATAGGAAAGGGTTCCGGAGTCTGATCATAAACATCATGTGGGACATGATGTTGGACGACCCGACCTGAATATGTTCCATAAATTAAGTCATGAACATGTTCAGAGTCGTAGCTTGTCAGGTATCCTTAGACCGAGGAGTCTATATGATTGCTATGCAGTAAACAACCAAGTTTGACCTGAAAGCCCAACGTTGCACCGTGACTGGGCTTCCATAACGGCCAAGATTGGCTTGGGGAATGACTGCATGAGTGACATGATAGACGGCTAAGGGATTTATCCCTCATACTACGGTATGGGAAAGATATCTGGTTCACGGCCGCTTGATCGAGAGTGACTGACAAGAAAGCATGGCCATGCACATGATACTGGGTATCATAAGGTCAATCATCTCACATATCAAGGAACATGGATTGAGGATAATAAGGATGACGACTCTATGCCTTATCTCAATCCGGATATCGGTGATAAAGGGATAATGACAAGGACGACTGAAAGGTCAGAATCGACAGGGCGTGATTCGTTATGCAGGGTCGGGCAATACTGAGTCTCGTCAGTCGCCACTTCGGTAAGATAAAGTAAAATAGGATTTTACGTTGATCTTACCGACATGCATAGACCTAAGGGTCACACCGACAGTTTGATACTCGATAAGAACATGACGAACCTAAGTTGGAGGGAATTGTGGCGGGGATCGCCATAGTGGACCGGCTAGCATATTGGGCTCGACATGGGCTCTCTTGGAGTATAGGAGAGCAATCAGGTGCGAACCATGAGTAACGGTGCGAACATGCGAACTCAACCAGAGGCCCATGGCTGGCCCATATAGGCTAGGCCCAACAAGGACTCAAGTCATTAGATGACTATTAGTCTTGTTGACCAAAATTGGGTGGGACCCAATTTCCACTAAACTAATAAACTAGGTTGTTTATTAGTTCCACCTAGCATCTTGGCATGAACACTTGTCTTAAGTAGAGAGTTAAGTGATTCCACTTAACTAAGCATGCAAGATAGGTTAGAGAAGACAACATGCTAGTGTAGAGAATTAGAGAGAGAGTCTTCTTCTTCTTCCTCTACCTTGGCCAAACCCTCTCCAAGCTTCAAGGTTGGTTTTTCATGTTCTTGAGTCATCAAACTCAAGAACTACGTTGGCTTTGATTCCGTTAAGGATACGTAGGCGTCCAAGGGGCTCAAGCCATTCAAAGTTGGGTGTTGTTGAACCAATTTCGGACAACTAGAGGGTGCTGATTTTCAGCACAGTTTTGTCCGACCAGTCACTTTGAGGAGCTCGATCGGAGGATCATCCGATGTCCGATGAAGCTGATTTTTGGAGTGAACGTTCTCCACATTTGGGTCTTCAATCTGACCAAAGGGATTTGAGTTTCAACGGTTCGTTTTAGATATACACCAGATGCAAGATGAGGCACTTGCAAAGGTGATGTTCACATACCTTTGCTGAATTTTCAGACTTGTTTTTCATATTTGGTAGACTCATCTCGATTGATTCGTGGTTAATATTCCGCTGCAATTTTGTGTTTAACATGTCCACGACATCGAGACCCAACAATTGATTATTAGAGATGGATTTCTCGGGACAGTTGGTTGGATTACTCTGTAATAAATGGTTATTGTGGCTTCACCCAAGTGTATGCGCCCTACGGGAGCACTACCTTGGTTCCCTATGACTTACGGTCCTTTGGGGGCATTTCCGAGAATCCCGACGATGAGCGTCCCTACGGGATGGTTTCCGGTGCCCCGATGTATGTGCCTCCTCTGGACCGAGGGAAAATCTGATATGATATGGGTACTCTGGTGGATCAGAATTATGGGAACCGATCTATCCATGGATCGGAGGCTTGAGAAAGCAAGTGGTTGACGTGATATCAATTATTCCCATTTTAACCGTTATGTTACGTTATAATATTTCTATGGAACCTTTCAAGTTACTGTTATCTTTAAGAGTACGGTGCTTATCTTGTTCTATCCTGTTTATTTAATGTTTCATTGTCAATCGTATTATATCATTATTTGAGTTATCTGTTTAAGCAGTACAATTTTGATCTAAGGGTTGAGTTGTTAAGATTTTTCCTACTGAGCGTAAGCTCACCCCCTTTGGTTTCTTACTGTTTTACAGGCGTAGCCGATGTCTAGTGGGTTCGAGGCTCGGGAGCTTTTGGACATCTTGGGGTTTATCTTAGAGTTATGTTGGTCGTGTGTACTAAACATTATTTATTTGACTCTTTATGTTGAGCTGTGACTCATTGGAAGTTTTGGAACTATTTACCGATGTTGATTGAGAGAGCTTATCTTGATATTATAAAGGTTTTTGTTAGTTACTTATTGCTTTTCTACTTTTTAATTCTGGTCACGTCTCGAGTCCGGTCAAAACCGGATTTGGGGCGTGACACATATCGTGCAAGTAATTCTTGGGGGCCGAAATATATTATAGCCCAAATAGATCTTACGCGACATTATTTTTTCATCGCCCAAGATGTACAATTTGGGAAAGAATCATATATTTTCTCCAACCAAGTGCATGGGTGACAAGACTTGGACGAAAAAACTTGAGCGACAACTGAATCCTCACCCAAGTGCTTGGGTGACAAAACTAGATATATGGGTAATGATTCCACTTCTTCGGCCAAGGGCCTTTCTACAGTAGTGTGGTTTTTGGAATTATCCCTATTCTTTGACCTTTCACTCGTATTAAAAAAGAAGATAAAATAGAAGATGGTAATTGAAGTACATGAGAGTAGGAAGCTATAATCTGTACGGAACTAATGGCCTCGAGTTTACTAGCAACCCAACGAACCTAAATTTAGCTATTCAAGGAGTTTCTAACACTCTACGATGCGACCCTCAACAACGTCGAGGTTGTAGTTGAAGGCACTACCATTTTGGCCAACGACGTAAAATTATGCAAGAATCGTGTCTAAGATGAGGAAAAACTCACCCTGTGTTCGAAGCTCCATTCTTATTACGAGTATTCCTCTTTTAAACTCCAAATATCCATCCATATCTTTGTTAATCGCCAGGATTGGTACCTACAAGAATACGAAAAATATATATAAAAAACGATAAAATTATGCAAAAAAGATGTTCTAGAAGAGCGAAATGAGATTAAAAATTTGATGGATTAAGGCATCAAAAATACCTATAAAACATAGTATATAATTTTTCATTTTTGGTTATCATCTCAACCTCCTCTTCCACACACCTTTCCTCTATTATGTATACTTCCACTTAGTTTCCTTTCTTGCATATTTCTCTTTTGTCATCCTACCTATGGGTATATTTAAGGGGTTTAGGGTATGTCACGACATGCCCTTTCACACAAAATTTATGAAATTGTAGATCTTTCAGGTATCTTCGATTTAATATCTTACTCCTTAAATCGGAGTTCGTATGAAGAAATTATTGCCATTTGAAAATTTCTTTTTTTTTAAATGCATTTTACTTCAAATGTTTATATTTTTTTAAAAAAACATCTATGACACTTTTCGACAACTGTATTCACATCTTTTTTAGGTTGTATTTGAAAGCTTACAGGTAAGACATAACAGTTCAATAACATACATCTATGAGTATTTATAGTTATTGACAATGAAGTAGTTTTGACTCATTTTTTAAAAGAATTTTTTATTTTATCATTTACTACATTATAATCAATTTAAATCTAGTGTTCGAATATGGTCACATGAATTATTAGGTAGCCAAACATTTTTATTCAAATTAACATTTAATATTTTTGAATAAGAAATCAAACAACGTGTGATTGACCCTTTGACATGCACAACATGTATGGGTTCATTAACTGCTTTTTTCAATCTTAATGCTTTTAGAAAAAAAATGTAGATATCCAAATTTTATTCGATTTGATATTTGACAAGCCAAAATCGAAATTTGTATGAGAAAATTATGTCATTTAAGAGACCAATCAAACTCTAAGACTGCTTAAACTGACTTTAATTTCTTTTTTTATATTTAATTATTATCGATGACATACCAAAAATAAATGTATGCATCCGCCTCTTATTCATACCTTTTTTATTTGCCAATTGAACACCCTCCTAACACTCTATTAGTAGAAGATCTTCATCACCATTAATAGTTGTAACAAATACAAATAGGATATAGTCTTTTTCAGTCTTTTCAATATTCATGAACATCATAGCTAAATGTTTATCCTAAAATATCCTTAGGCCAATGCTTCGTAATCATTATCGAATGACACACTACTTGTACCATTACACCAATACCATATAACCTCAGTCTCTCGACTTCTTAGTAGTGAGACACTCCAATGGTTCATTTCATTTGGGTTGTGATAATATATCATCCCAACCTTTAAATATATTCTTCATTTAAATCAAACAATCTCCCAAATTGTCACGCCCCAATTTCAGTAAAACCGAACTCGGAACGCGAACATTTAAGACAATAAAACATTTTCAACCCTTTTAAATAAATCACCTTAAAACCACCATTTAGTTAATCAAAATAATAATTTACAACTCAAAAGTACGTCCCAACAAGCGGACAAAATACAAGGCGTACGTCGCTAGACTCAAAAAGGAAACCCGGACTCCCGCTCCTAGCTCTTCAAGCTTCGAGAGCTCACCTAGTCCGTCCCGCTACCAGTACCTGTAGGAAAAGCAGCTAGGGGTGAGCGTTCGCTCACCACCACGGATAACAGACTGACTACGGCATACTAGCAGACAATGCCAGTAACACCAACAACAAACCCAACACCGGGGACTACTATCCCCCAACTCAAGTAACCCGACTGACACACAAACTGTTACTTTCCTCAACCGACTCAACACTCGGACACGTAAAGTAGACCCGACACAACGATTACGACTTCCACCAAAGACACGAAAAACAACCACGCAACACCCAAGATCACAAAGGATCGCACACCAAACAAGATCACAAAGGATCGCACTCCAACTACTCAGTGCCCGTTGCTAACCGGCTGGGCTCGAGCCTGCCCCACGCAACTTACCGATCCCTATCAGGCCAAGCGGTCGACCTGTTAGCGATATGTACCGAGCTACTTTCCGATAGCTAGTCGGAAGGGGAGCAACCCTCCATCGCCGAAGAATGCTCAACCTGACCGATCCCTGTCAGGCTAGGCTAGCCAAAGAATGCTCAACTTTGCCGATCCCTGTCAGGCAAGCCATCCAACCTCCACGCAATCACAATCACAAACAAAGTTCAACAACCAGCAACAACACAGGTTCAACACTCCACAGGCACTCATGGCCACCCAAGACACCAATAGTAAAACACGGGTTCAACAACCTCACAGGCACTCATGGCCACCCAAGACACCTACAGTAAAACACGGGCTCAACAACCCCACGGGCACTCATGGCCAGCCAAGACTCACCAACAGTAAAGACACAGGTTCAACAACCCCACGGGCACTCATGGCCACCCAAGACACACCAACAGTAAAGACACGGGCTCAACAACCCCACAGGCACTCATGGCCACCCAAGACACACCAACAGTAAAGACATGGGTTCAACAACCCCACGGGCACTCATGGCCACCCAAGACACACCAACATTAAAGACACGGGCTCAACAACCCCACGGGCACTCATGGCCACCCAAGACACCAACAGTAAAATACGGGCTCTCATGGCCACCCAAGACACAAACTAAACAATCAACCTCCGGGCATAAACAGATGCCTCCAGTAATTCTACTATCGATAAGTTCACTACTCCTACGACACTACTAAGTGTCACATGCATTTCTATTGTTCGATACGTTCCCGTATCATACGACACCACCCGGTGTCGCCTGCCTTTCTAATGTTCGATAAACGTACTTAACCCACGACACCCAATTGTCACATGCATTTCTACTGTTAACTTTCCCTAGTCAGGGCCGAGATCCGGCTACTTTTCCCTACCTCGTATGCTTTCTCCAAAATCTCACAAACAAGCTCCGGCGTGATCTCGATCACTCGCCTAGCTTTCCCTTTCCTCAGTCGGTGGCACGATCTAATAAGAACACCATTTAAATACTTTTAAGTTCGCAGACATACACTGAAATTTAATAAACTTGACGACCAAAAGTAACCCCGACAATGTCGATCGCTCCCAAACTTCCCAATTACTCGACATTGTCGATAATGGACCCGGAAAGGCCCGTTTCGCCCGACCCGACGAATCTTCCCGGGATTGGAAAACGTCCTTCCGGGGCTCCGAAAATTCCTGTTTTCGTTTCTACGGTCTTAGAATAATTCAAGGGTTCCTATGCACTCGACGGAATCGAATTCCGACTTCCGAGTAATTTAATTCGCGTTTAAAGTTTCTAAACCCGTCAATTACAACTTTCACAATTTAATTCCAAATTTCGATCCGGGTGTGGATTAACGACTTGGGGAACGTCCTAAACCACCCGAACACGAAAACCGAATACCCGAGCATGTGGGCCCCACCCGGCCACCCTTGGCCGTGGGTGGCTAGGGCCATTTTGGGCCAGGCCACCATGGTGGTGGCCGGTCCTAGCTCCGGCCAGCCACCCCATGGCCGGCCAGCCACCCCATGGCCAGCCAGCCACCGTGCACGGTGGCCGGAGCTCCCCCCGAGCCTCCGGTCACCGGAAAACGATCATCTCTTCGCTCCAAAACACCTCCAACGAACCCCACACCTCAACTCATCCATATTCAACCCATTTCAAACCAAACCCTAACTTTTAAACTTAACAACACGAAAATCGGTTAGATGCTCACCGTAGAGAATGACGGTGTGAGCTTGAATCTTCTATCATTGAGACGATCCACCGGTTTGATCGACGAGAAAATCACCAAACACCCAAACCCTCCTTTCACTTTTCTCTCCTTCTCCTATCTCCCTTTCTCTCTCTAAAACCTATTTTTTTCCCCTTTTGAAATGCCTTGGCCGAACCCCCCCTTTAGGTGTAGTCTTGTTGTTTTGTCCAATAAACCTAACACCACCACATATTTGACATGTGGCAAGTGGGTCCCACACCTTTTTGAAAAATATCTTCTAGATATTTTTCAATCAGATTCGCGAAATTCAGCTGTTTTGGGCCCCGAACGGGCACTTTTTCCAAGAATTTACGAAACTTCACGGGCTACAAGGAAACGGCTCAACTAAGACCGATGTGATGACGACTAAGCTTTTTGGATCCAAAACGGACCTCGAACGGACAAAACGTCGCTCGGTTGACTTTTCCAGCAAAAAGTCAACCTTTCCCAAATTGGTCAGAATGTTGCCCTGAGTCCCTCGGAACTCACTTTGGTCGATATCGGGGTCAACTTAAGTCCGGTATGACCCTCGTGGTCAACTTTAGGTTCATTTAAGTGTCTGTCCAAAATTTTAAAATTTTCCTGTTTTTCGCCGATTTGACTGACGTTGACCGGAAGTGGTTATTACACAAATGGTGATACATTGCAAAGGCAACATTGGATTCATCCAAATTTACATAGATTTGGTCTCCTTATCGCCTTAAAATTCTAGCATGACTTTAATTTACGTTTGGGTTATTAGTTCATATAGCGATATTTGGAAGGAAATTTTTATAAATTCTACCATGTCTTCTCAGTCTCTTTTTAAAACTCTTTGACATGCTGTAAGAGAGAAATGATAGATTATATAATGAAAAAGTTGATTCTACTGCTTCATAACATTGGAATAATATAATGAAAAAGCTAATTCGACTTTTCATGCGAAGGTCGACGTCATTTGTAATGGTGCAACTAAAATATCGGCAAATGTTCTAAATCTTACAAACGAATTTTCACCAATGCGTAACATAATTATCCTAATAGTTAAATATTCGATTTAATATTCTAATTTGTGAAATCACCACAACAAAAGAACCTCCATTCTCAAGGAAAAAAAAAGAGTTTTATACACAGTGAGAAAAAAGGTATCTTCAACAATCATTTTCCTCTTGGAAACTACATTATTCATCCCCTTTTTCTTTTTTCACCTTTTCATCAAATTTGGATTTTTTTAAAATAAAATGAGAAATATTATATAAAATAAATATTTATTTTTTGTGTTGATCCTTGAGTTCCGAGGGAGGCATGAAACTATCTAAGCTCAACCCCCATACATTAAAATCCACCTCCTCAATCTTCCACGTCTCTTCTAATTGTCTCTTATGCGTGGCTGACTCTTCCCCGTAGCGATAGACGGTGACGCGCGTGCGGCCGCCATGAGCGATGTTGACGCCTTCCACGTACTTGTAGTCATGCATCACAGACTCCATGCTGGTCTCCCAAAACACATCTTCGCCGGTGTTGGATTTAACGCTTATGAGGCGTGAGTCTTCGAACTTGTTCAGTAGGCCCGACCGCTGGCTAAAATAGCCCCACATGGTGTGGTGTATGATTTCGTACGTGTCACAACTTTGCGCCTCCCGGATGGCCGGGCTCGTGTCCATCTTCAAGATGAAGCAATCCTCGCCGTCGATTGTCTTTTCCCCTATGCACGTCGCGGTTGTGAACAAGTTGCATATGGCTCTTGGATCCAGTCCCTGCCAACAAAATAAAAGTTGTTCCTAATAGATATACTAAATAAATTACATATATTCGAATAAAAATGTGGTTTTTAGGGGAATGGTCTTTATCATTTTGGTGAAGTTACAGTTTTTTCCTTAATAAAATTCAGATCGGGTTGATTTTTCCCAGATCGAGACCCAAATTAGGTCCATAACTAGAAAAAAGCTCACCTTGACCTGGATTTCATTCAGGGTAAATGGAGTTTTCATTAAAAATAAGGATATTTTCCAAATATTTTGTTTATTGAAGGCTAGGTAGCAAACGAGTTAAGATAGAAAGAGTATTTCTCTAATCATCCTTAGTTTTACTAGGGATATTTTTGGAACCTGTAAAAAGCGTCTGAGGGGTCTAGGAGGGCCCCTGGAAATAGGAGTTTGCTGATTGGAGGAGTGCCTCCAAGTGAGAACACCATTGCTACCGCAAATGACCTTGCAACCCGAAACCACAATCTCCAAGCACCACTTGTCCGGATTCTTTTGCCACAGCACGAACCCTCCGGCCTCCACCGACTTTTTGGTCTTGATGGGCGTGTCCCCAAAGTGAAACTCTGATGTACTTATTTTCATCTGCCCGATTATGCACATGCTCTGCAATGAGTTCAATGCCTGGGGTCCTCCCGTTGCCGCTATGTATTGGTGCACTATGTACTTGGCCGTTGATGCTTCCTAAATTAAATCATATGAACATGCATGTGCATTATAAAGAAGGAAATGTACGTATATTGATAGATGTGAGTGAAATGAGACTTACGATGGAACTATCGCGGACCCCTCGGTTGCTGTTGACGCCAACCTCAACCTGAAGGGGAAGAAGGGGAGTTCCGACGAGGTAGAGAAGGAAGCGAAGCTCGTTGAGGCGCGCAGCAACAATAGGTTGCGACCACTTGTCAGAGGTCTGAGCTTTCATCCAGGCCTGCATATTCTGCCATCGAACAGGGGCGTTGGTCCCCATGTTGTTGAACAATTCTTCCGGTACCGGAATCTCAAGAACTGCCTCCAGCCCGTCCTCTTTGTCGATGTTTGGACACAACTTCCTCATTTAATGTATTTCTATCTATCACTTTTACCAGCGAGCGATTTAGAGGTTGAAGGAAACAAGAGAGACACAAAAACAATATTGTTCTTGTTTTTTTCCTCTCTTTTTTTTGCTTCCTTTACTTGATCTAAAGGCTTCAGGCTCTCCTTTCTTGTAGCATGTCTTGTGGGCAAGAATTTATTTTGTTAAAAATTTATGCGATTCTTTATTTTATGAGTTTCTATTTTAAGGCCTCTATAAAAATTGTCTTCACAAAATCTCTTTCATGGTAATATTATTGACTTCACCACCAGTTGCGAGTTTGGATGTCTAGGTGAATCTATGCTCTTTGGGGTATCAAATTTAATCATATCCATTTTACATATCTCATTTTGTTGTTTACAATGTTTGTAATAATTTATCTAATGGATATTTATTACTTAATTATCACACAAAACAGAAAATGTACCATTGTTGTTGGGATCAGATTCCACGCTAAGGTATGAGGTGTCATCCACATGTACGTGCGAGTGTACTCTCTATATAATTATACAATTCCAAAAGTTTGGATGGATCCAAAAGGGAAGATGTATTGTGAAACTAATTATATGTATCCAAATGTAAACTCAAGTGTCATACTAAGTGATGTAGTTTGTCACTATCTATACAAGCATTTACTAGACATCGATCATCAAACAACAATCATCCACAAGAAAACAACACACAATATGATCCAATTATGCACAATAACTATAGATGCTTACTTGAGTGGATTGCAACCAAAACGCCTCATTCTCTATCAAATAAGTAGATTACTAATCTTAAATTTTAGTTATCCACCACCATATCTTGATGTAAGTATAGGGTTGATGTAATTTTGGTCATGAGAAATATATCATGAACTTTTTTTTCTTCTGTTGCACCCTATAATATTGTATACATTCTATTTTATGTTATTTAAGAATTGTTGTTTATCCAATGAGAAATAGATTTTTTTTCCCAGAATTTATGATGGAATCACCTAACACATACGTATGCCCCCTTCTTTTTATTTCTACATATCTTCCGTCATTGTATCATTCATATAGTTTAGGTAAAAGTAAGAGAATACTAACACTTGCGCTTATTTTCAAATAAACACAAATACTTTATATAAGGTTTGAAATATGATCATCCTTATGTTGGAGAGAGCTCTAATCAGTAGAACCTTTATATTGGTAGTGTCCTTCTCTTAAGTACTCTAAATCACATTAAGATTGTTTAATAAATCACCTCACACAAGATCACATTTAGTATATGCTCATTCAGAGTTTAGTGGTGTATGGATATTTCTCGCTTTCATAAAATTATATATTTTGAATCTCACTAGGCCACCTACTGATACGAATATCAAATTGGGATTAAATAAGTGGTTACATTTTTAATTAACTTAAACCAAGATTAGGAATTACGAGTTCTCACCATGTGGTTTATCTCTGATAGTTGAGTCACTATCGGAGCTACCACACTTGTCACTGTTATCGCGCTATGCATATTCTCTCAAGGATCTGATGTTGGTTGGGCAACCCAGTCACTGTGCAACACCACAAGGACATCTCGACATACAAGAAGTCGGACTGTTGTTACTCTATGAAACCTACAACACGACCAAGATTCCCCGCCTCAATCTTTAAATAAGGTATTAGGACGCTTTGGACGGAATCTACAAAAGTGACAATTTTGGAGACCACCGACTAATTCATTGACATGTCGATTATCATGAAGGAAGAGGAAGTTTATTTTCTCATATGGATTTATGGGGAATTGAAAAGGGACGAATGGTGAAGGATTTGGGGTGATAGTTCATGAGACGGAATAGCTCTTATCGGGGACTTGAGTTGCGTCCTCCACCAAGCTAAAAAGAGAATATTGGATGCACAAAGGCTTCAGAGAGGTAGTCTTCGATCTCCAAATCAGTGAACAACCATTGGAGGGGTACTTAGACTCACGGTAGGGAGGATGATGACATATTGGAAATTTAACTTGATAAGGCTTTCATGTCTAAAAGTTTCAATAAGTCTTTCCCGAAAGCTAATCTAAGAAACCTTGACATTACCATCTCGTACCATCTACCAAGTGTATTGTATTTGCACATGCAAGTAGAAATATTCCATTTTGAGATTATATGGACATAGGACTTGAGGTGCGGGACAGTCATTCAACAAGTCTGGAATGGGGAACCAAATAACCCAATCCTACAAAATATAAAGGTAGAGGGGATGAAGCTCCAAACATAAGGTTGGTCTACAACAAAAACCGGAAGAAGATAAAAATGTCTACTTGGATGTGATACACCGAGCATCCGACATAGGGTGGAAATCCAAAGATAATTTGAGGCCACCTTAGACCTCAAGGCTCAATCATGGAGACAACGTGCTAAGAAGCATTGGTTATCTAATGAGGACCAGAAGAACCACTACTTTCATGTAGTATTATCGCACATGTGAAGAGTGAATAATATTCAGAACTTAAGCATGCAAGTAATATAATCTTTACTTAGGAGACCGACATGGTTAAGCACATCCAAAGCTCTTATATATTGCTATTCGAGAGCTCGTTAAGAGGGAAATCCCCTTGTATATCGACCATTACCGAATCAATTTCTTTGGCCTGGAATATTTTTCTAATTATCCCGATCACGTCGCAAGAGGTACTAGATGCTACCTATTTTATGGGACTAAATAAGTCATTAGGGGTGGATAGATTGAACCCAATATTCTACCAAATTTATTGGCCAACGGTTTCACATAATGTGGTTGATATTGTTCAAGGGATTTTCTTGAGCAACCCTATTCCAGAACAACTGAAAAAAGATTACCATTAGTAACTCGACTAGCCAAAAGGATCTTCGATCGATTTTCCTTTGCAATGCCTTTTTTTTTTGTAAGTGAAGGTTTAATTAAGGACTTCAGAATTCCTGTTGGGGTTTTGTGTCCTAGGTCAAATCCACATTGACATGTTACAACGTATTTGAGATTTAATAATAAGTTGGCAAACACTTTATTACCATTAGGTTGTAATGTTAATGAAACAATGAATGCATCTCTCTATAAGATATTTGGGAAAATTTCCCAAATATTATTACTTTTAATAGACAAAAGAGTAGATTCATTCATAGGTCCCTAGCCTGAACCAATAGTTAGAGCTAGTGTGATTTTGACGAGATGATCATGTTTTACTGATCATGTATATAAAGATATGAGTCAAAGTCACGGATGCCTAAGAGTTTGACATCTGGACAACCCACCTTGAGCATACTCCATAGAACAAGGAGGCATGAGTATATCTCAACTATCAAAGTAGTCTTTAGTTCTTCGACCATGGCATCATCATGTGATCTACATGAGGTGGATTTATGATTTGACATAACCAAACGCTTGTCCTAACCGATGGTTATAGAGGTTATGATTGGTCATGGATACGCACATGTGAGACATATTGGTGATGATCATAAGGACTTGTCACTTGTATTATACAAGTTAGATATCATAATAATGGCCGCTCTTGATGAGTAGAAGGTTTGTAAAAGAAGCATGATCGTGTGTGTGATTAGTAACCTACATTCCTTACTTAGAATCAAGAGAACATGTTGAGACTGCATTAGAAAGGATGATACTTTTATGCCTTTGTTCAATCGTGACACTCGCCAAATGACAAGAGGATAAAACTACGTATGATAACAGGACTTGACGAAGTAATGGTCATTAGTTCTATGACTTGGGAAATCATGGGCCTTGCTAGGAGTTACCCATGACCCGTGGGTGAAACATTTTGTTTCATTTCACTACCAATACTCATAGGATCTTAAAGGGTCACCCACAATAGAGAAAGACCACAACAAAGTGAATGAAATGGTTTCGATTAAGTAGAATGATATGAAATTATATTTGATATAATAAACATATCACTTTTATTTAATACAAACTCTCCCGAAGGAAAATAATGTTGTATTTAATTATTATAAAGTAGAATAATAAAATAAACAAAAAAGACCAAATATATCGAAATAAAAGGGATTTGCCAAGCACCCCTATACCCAATAAAGGTATTCGTCCAACCCAATTAAATTGATATATTTTTCAGCACTTCATTTAATGAAAATGATTAAAAGGAAACTCTAAGTTCTAGAAGGTCTAGAATAAGGAAGGCTAGTTGGACTAGGTCAAAGTTTCCTAATCCTATTTGGCTTGGACTTAAAGTAAGACCAACACCTATAAATAATGGGTTGCCTTGCATGAAGATCACAAGCATTACTACTATGATTTTCGGCCACCACATAGTGATGAGTGGGGACGACTAGGGGTCAAATCCTTATTTTAACGTGCATCAGGACACGATCATCAAGAAATATAGAGACGGTTAAGTACCGATCGATCCCACAAGGAGTAAAGGTATCATTAGTATTTTTCTAAAACCTAAGGACATGGTTTGTCACTTTCACATCACTGAAATGGAAAAATAAATTAGCAGAAATGTAAAGGTGTACACGCTACCACCTAAGACACATAACTATTGATTCACCCAAAGAGTCGGTCACAGGTACAAGTAAACACAAATTCCAATTAATGCATGGTTTGGTTAATGATGGTGAAATCAAATAATGATTTCCTTATGGTATTGGAACACTTAAGTTTCTATGTATGCAGTATCATGAAATCAACCACATACTAGTCATGAGAAGAGGGCACAAAACCATTGCCCGAACCAATATGCGAACCACCAATCATCGGAAAAATCAATAATAATAGGGTGTAGTTCTATGATCTTGAGCAAAGCTCGATTAATCCTCGAACAAGAAATACCAACAACGAATGTGTGTCACTCTCGCTACCAACTACCACAAGTAGTGATAGCTACACCACTCGGCGAATCTACTCACCTATGCCTAGTTCACTTCCTAATTCACGAATGCCATCAATAAAGATGAACACCGAAAATCAAGTAGAACCAAATAGAGTATCGAATCATGATACTCTGGTAATACACAAGCATAAGTGGACTCTAAATAAATTATCAAATCTACTTAGCTACACCTAATTCAATCAACCTAACGACTGAATGAATCGATTATAAAGGAGAACTAAATAAAGCAGCAAATCACGAAGCTCTAGTAATCAACAAACATAAGTAAGACTCTAAATCAATAAACGAATCTACTTAGCTACGCCTAGTTCACCTCTTGAAAACCGAACACCACAGATCAAGAAGAGTTCGCCAAAGCTTCAACCCATGGAAATGGAGAAGTTGGATACGTTGGGAGGTTTATGGAAGCTTGAAACCTACTTGGATCGTCAAAACTATTACCTCAAGTGGTAGATTTTGCTCCCAAAAATGAAAGAACAAGCAAGTAGATGTAGAGAAAATGAAGAACAAAAGAAAAAATAAAGTTGAAAATAATTTTTGTGTATAAAATCTTATTCTTAAAATTGTTGTGCCTCCCTTTATATATAGGCTACGGCAAAAAAAGAAAAAAAAAGAGTTCTGATTACTTAAAAATCACGGGCCCATGAGCTTGAGAGAGTTGGAAGAGGAGCTGCTCGAGGGTATGATTCGTTGCGGACATGCACAACCATGCGGTGCAACTAGCATCAACAGCCGCTGATCAGATCAGGGTGATCTGGTCAGCTCCTTGATCTGGTCAACGAGAAAAATAGGATAGATGTGTCACGCCCCGAATTCGATAGATACGAACCTGAAACGCGAACGGTGAAACTAATAAACAATTTTCAAATATTTTAATAAAACCGCTTAAAATTACCACTTTGAGTTAAACAAAATAATATTTTACAACTAAAAACACGTCCAAAACAAGCGGACAAAAACAAAGCGTACGTCGCTAAACTCCCCAAAACCCGGACTCTCGCTCCCAGCTCTTCAAGCTTGGAGAGCTCCCCTAGTCCGCCTCGCGACCAGTACCTGTAGGAAAAACAGCTAGGGGTGAGCGCTCGCTCACCACCACGGATACCAGACTGACTACGACATACTTAGCAGAAATACCAGAAACACCAACAACAAACAAAACACCGGGGACTACTATCCCCAAACTCAAATAACCCGACTGTCACACGAAAACTGTTACTTTCCCCAACCAAACTAAAAACCCGTACACGTAATGTAGTCCCGACACCGTAAAGACTACCTCAAAGAACACAACACAGAAGTAATCAAAATCACGCAAACCACAACCACAAGCCTCAGCACTTTACCGATCACGCGCCGAAAAGTGCTACTCACCTGATGGGGACACAACCCTCTGCTCTTTACCGACCGCGCACCGGAGGGTACGACACACCCCTCGGGCATAAATCCATACTCATCACTTTACCAATCACGCGCCGGAAGGTGCTACTCACCTACGGGGAACACATCCCTCTGCTCTTTACCGACCACGCATTGGAGAGTACGACACGCCCCTCGGGCACAACTCTAACCTTAGCACTTTACCGATCACGCGCCGGAAGGTGCTACTCACCTACGGGGAACACATCCCTCTGCTCTTTACCGACCGCGCACCGGAGAGTACGACACACCCCTCAGGCACCGCTCTAACCTTAGCACTTTACCGATCACGCACCGGAAGGTGCTACTCACCTACGGGGAACACATCCCTCTGCTCTTTACCGACCGCGCACCAGAGAGTACAACACACCCCTCGGGCATCGCTTTAACCTTAGCACTTTACCGATCACGCGCCGGAAGGTGCTACTCACCTACGGGGAACACATCCCTCTGCTCTTTACCGACCGCACACCGGAGAGTACGACACACCCCTCGGGCATAGCTCAACAGTACCACCAGAACAATCACAGTCACAACCAAATGACACACAATCCCCGCAAAGGAAAGGAAAAGAATATGACAACACGACTAACTACCACTCGGCACGTCAGTCAACCAAAAACGGGCTCAACTCCACACGGGCACTCATGGCCACCCACAACCACAAACAAACAGTAACATACGGGTCCAACACCCAAAGGCACACATGGCCACCCACGACACACAAACAGTAAAATACGGGTTCAACTTCCCACGGGCACTCATGGCCACCCAAGACTTACAACGGTAAAATACGGGTTCAACTCCCCACGAGCACTCATGGCCACCCAAGACACACAACGGTAAAATACGGGTTCAACTCCCCACGGGCACTCATGGCCACCCAAGACACACAACGGTAAAATACGGGTTCAACTCCCCACGGGCACTCATGGCCACCCAAGACCACAAACAATTCAATCAACCTCCGGGCACAACCAAATGCCACTAGTATTTCTATTGTTCGATAAGCTCACTTATCCTACGACACTACTAAGTGTCACATGCCTTTCTATTGTTCGATACGTTCACGTATCATACGACACCACTAAGTGTCGCCTGCATTTCTAGTGTTCGATAAACTTACTCATCCTACGACACCACTAGGTGTCACATGCATTTCTACTGTTAACTTTCCCTAGTCAAGGCCGAGATCCAGCTACTTTTCCCTACCTCGTAACACTTTCCCAAAAGTCCATGCCCAAGCTCCGGCGTGCTCCAGAATTTCCCCTTTCCGCGGTCGGCGACATGATCTAAAAAGAACACAGTTAAAGCACTTTTTAAGTTTGCAGGCAAAGCTGAATTTTAATAAACTTGACGCCCAAATGCAACCCCGACAATGTCGATCACTCCAAAACTTCCCAATTACTCGACATTGTCAATAACGGGCCCGGAAAGGCCGATTCGCCCGGCCCGACGAATCTGCCCGGGATTGGAAAACGCCCTTCCGGGGCTCCGAAAATTCCCGTTTTCGTTTCTACGATCTTAGAATAATTCAAGTGTTCCACTGCAATCGATGGAATCAATTTCCGACTTCCAAGCGATTTAATTCGCGTTTAAAGTTTCTAAACCCGAAATTTCCAACTTTAACAATTTAATTCCAAAATTCGTTCCGGGTGTGGATTTACGACTTGGGGATCGTCCTAAACCACCCGAACACGAAAACCCGAGACCCGAACACGTGGGCCCCACCCGGCCATCAACACCCATGGGTGGCTGGACCGGTTTTGGGCCGGTTCACCACAGTGGTGGCCGGGCCTAGCTCCGGCCAGCCACCACCCAACTCCGGCCAGCCACCACCCACGGTGGCCGGAGCTCCTCTGATCCTCCGGTCACCGGAATCTGGTCATTTTCGTCTCAAAACGTTCCCAACGAACCCTACACCTCGACTCAACCATATTTAACTCGTTTAAGCCCAAACCCTAACTTTCAAACGTATCAAAACGAAAATCAATTAGGTTCTCACCGTAGGGAATGATAACGGGAACTCGATTCTTCAACCGTTGAGACGATCCGTCGGTTGGATCTTCGGGAAATCGACAAACCCTACCCCTTTCTTCTCTTTTTCTCCATTTTCTCCTTCTCCTTCTTCTCTCTTCTTTCTCTCTCATTTTCCCTTTTTTTTTCTCTTTTTCTTCACTATGGCCGAACACCTCTAACACTCATCCTTTTGTTTTGTTCAAAGTTACCTAACACCACCACTTGTGTGACAAGTGGAAAGTGGGTCCCACCCTTTAAACAAATATCTTTGTAGATATTTTTCTGTCAGAATCGCAAAATTCGGCCGTCTCGGGCCACGAACGGGCTCATTTTCCAAGAAATTACGAAACTTCACGGGCTACAAGGAAACGGCCCAACTAAGACCGCTGTAATAACAGCTAAGCTTTTTGGATCCAAAACGGACCTCGAACGGACCAAAACGTCGCTCGGTTGACTTTTCCGCCAAAAAGTCAACATTTCCCAATTTGGTCAAAAAGTTGCCCTGAGTCCCCCAGAACTCACTTTGGTCGATATCGGGGTCAACTTAAGTCTGATATGACCCTCGGGGAAAAATTTAGGTTCATTTAAGTGTCTGTCCCAAAATTTTAAATTTTCCTGTTTTTCGCCGATTTGACTGGCGTTGACCGGAAGTGGTTCTTACAAGATGTGTGGCTCAACAAGCACAAACAAGGCATGGTATGCATCACACCGATTCGGATTTGGATAAAATTAGAGCATATTTTTTTAGTTTTAACTTTAAGCTTCAATCGCTCATTCCCATACCGTTAGACCTCCCATTAACCTCGTTCTTGCGCCAATATTTTTATTTTTATTTTTCGGCCTACAAAAAAAGACCAATCGTGAGTATATTAAGAACAATTGAAAAAATATCGACAATGAACGAGGTTTTACGCAATTATTAAATAAAGCTAAAAATATAAAAATAAGCACAAACAAGGTAACGATATGGAGAAAATGTTCAAATTAAGTAGGACACATTTACGCTCATCACATAGTGAGTTGAGATTTGTTTGTTCAAGGGCTACTAGCGTGCTTAATTGTGGATCCATCTTTCTCGTGTGGATACTATTAGAGGGAGACCACTTGGGCGCCTACACCGACTCTTCTAGAGGTCCTCATCTCAAACCAGTTGATTGGAAGTGATATTCATTGATGTAATCTCTGTTAAATTATCGCATAGATTAGGAATTACATGAATGTATAATCTAGGTTAAATGGATTATAACAAAAAAAAGTCTTTGAATTTTTTTCCGACGTGTTAACCTATGTTGCTACATCTGTATTGGCCATTTGAGTGTCAAGTCAGATGTTAAAGAGGATGTCAATAGACATCATTTGTGTACAACTGGTGCGAAGCTGAATGAAGATGTCAGCATAGAATGCCATTGACATGAAAGTGAATGACAGTGCACACACGTTGAATTTATCAAGCGTATCCAGAACGTATCCATGACTTTCCGGTTAGAGGATTTGTTTCCTAGTATGAAGATACTTCCTTAATAGAAATCTCATATATTATAGAAAGTCTCTAAGACAAGGAAACTAGTAGATTTTCCCTGATCATGACTCTAGAGGTGGAGAGACCCTAGGAGCCATGATACAAGGGAAACTAGAGCTATAAATACAAGTTCATTCATTCAAGCTCGGTTCGGATCCATTGCTAAAATCTCAGATATTATACAATGAGCAAGATTCGTTTGTCCATGTCCTCCAAGGACTGTTATTCGTGATCCTTGGTATATAAGTTTGGATTCCTAATCATATCGTTGGAAGTCCAAATGAATTAAACTAAGGAGAACGTTGAATGCTCATACTTTGACCCATGACTGATCAAGTACTGGAACTATGTTCTTGTGATTGCAGCATCAAAATCCTTCATTGAAGACAAAGAACAATCCGAGACTGTAGGAGCTCGAAGAGTGGAATTGAGATGGGATCTCAGGTTTAGGAGGAGACTCTATATTAGGTTTGACACTTTGTAACAATAGAATAGGGTGATCTGGTGGAACTGATAACTTGTATATTGATTGTTTACTTGATATTGAAAACCTTTCCACTGGTAAAGTTCCCCCAAACGTAGGAATGATGTAGCGAACTGGGTAATCAATCTTGTGTCCTTGTGTTTGCTTACTTATTGAATTGCCCTTTAACTTTCAGTTGATACAACGAGATGTAATTAAATAAGCTCTAACATCTTAAGTGACATCTTGTTATTGCAATCCTAATTTCAACCTAAAACACCCTATAATCATAACCCAAGCAAAGGTTTGTTCTCATATCATAACGTAACCGCAACGTTTGTCGTTTTCTGTCCTCAAATTTAACGGTCGTTTACTGAGTAATAAGAAAAGTTGATAGGTCAATGTTATGATTTGATAATAAACGAAAGGTCTACGTTATGACATCAATTTTTCTCATGCCATTTCAGGAATGTTTAGAGGCACGTGACGAGCATGTGATTGGTATTTTACGGAGTCAATCACACTTAACAGATTTTGATACATTTGGAGAATTAATTTGTCAAACTTTTTACTATGTAAGAAAGTTGATAGGTATGAGTTATGATTTGAGAATTGACCAAAGTACAACGAGATTACATAGGGTTTCCCTATTTACTATTTTTTACATGAGAAGTCTATCACTACTGTAGAAATCCACTTGGTTGACGGATAAAATTGATCCGTCACTAGAGTTTTGGCACTCTAGCCAAGGATACACTCATCCGTCAGCCAAGTGGAAATACTTAGGTCACGGATCCAGCATCCGTCAGCCAAGTGACAACCTGGCCGACGGATACAATATCCGTAGATAAGGTCACTCATATCCGTCAATCAAGTGAGAAAACCTTAGCCACGCATACTGTATCTGTCAGCCAAGTGAGAAAACCTTAGCCACACATGCTGTATCCGTCAGCCAAGTGAGAAAACCTTAGCCACACATGTTGTATCCGTCATCCAAGTGATAAAACCTTAGCCACACATGTTGTATCCGTCAGCCAAGTGACTTGTATCCGTTGGTAAAGTGAGCCAATATACGAAATCATTTAATTGTATCCCGATGAACATATCGATCAACATTACACATGAAACTTGTATGAAACAATCAGTTCATAGATAATGTTTTTGGAAATAGTTCATAGATAATGTGTTTGGAAACAGTTCATAGATAATGTGTTCACAGAAACACATCATTAATCATACTTCTAAAACAAAACACAGAAACGCCTAATAGAGTTACGAAGCAAGCAAGCTTCTGATGACACGCTCTTGCATTTCTTTGTTCACTTCCATCCATTCAACAAAACGTCCAAACCACGCAGGCTCCTCTATAGCTTGAAGGTCATTGTCTTGGACCTCGTTCAACCACGGAGGCCTCTGCAGCGGGCCTACACCATCAGGGAATGGAGGAAGGTCATCACCTTTCTCACGCATCAGGTGAAAAATATAGTCGTATTGTTGATGTCCTTCCTCGACTAGTAAGTAATACTGTTGCACCCACGATGGGCCAGCTATAACGTTGACTCCATGTGGACCAGGTACAACTGTTCCTACATTTTCACGTCGACGCCACCTACGTTCGAGTCGAGGATCAAAGTTTGGCTCCATATATCCTGACTTGACGCAAAGAACAAATTACAATTATAACTAATCCCAAATAATTAAGTCAAAGCATACGAAAGTAATATTCATAAAAACTAACACTTCATTAATAAAGTGAACAAAAATTAAAACAATCGTTAAAGCATTCAAACAAAGTCATAGAATAAGTAATATTCAAATAAAAGTCATCATTAACACACATCCGTTAAATACTAGTACATTAATATTCTAGCTAGGGTGTCTAGTCTTCGAACTCGCGCTCCGCGTTGTCGTTCAACCACTGCACGTACACCCTTGCGTCATGCTTCGGGCCGCTCATGGAGGTGGCTCTATAAGATGTACGAGACTCTGAGATAGCAGCAACCCTTGCACGAACACGCCTAGCTCTTTCCTCAAGCCTAGCTCTTGCAGCAGCTCGTTCAACGGCTCGTTCAACAGCAAGCCTTTCTCTTTCAGCAGCTCTTTCAGCCGCAATCCTTTCTCCCTCTCGGTTAATGAGGCCTCGTAACCTCATCCGAGCTGTTGCTACCGCTCTCGTGCGTGGCAAAGACTCTCTTGGAATGCTGTTGAATAAGCGCATCATCTCACCATGCAAATCAGGCTCCACGTGTTGTGGTCCATCATATTCGTCATCTGAGATAATGTTCTCCCCTACGCTACTTTTGTCATCCATTGACTAAATGAAAGAAAACCTTAGTACTATATCAAAACGAATATCAGAAACAAATTTAAATCAACCCCGATCACTCATAACATAATAAACATACTTATATTAGCATTCATAAAATGTATTAGCATATTAATTACTGAGTCATACAATTCAAACTTAAATATAACATAATTTAAACATTGTTCATATACTAAGTAGTAAACTAGTCTCAGAACGCGCGCTTGGAAGTCGATCCATCCGACAGAGTCCGTCTTGCGCTTTCAGCAGACTGTCTCTCAACGACGAGCCTATCTCGTTCTGCCCTTTGCTTTCTAAGTCTAGCTCCTTCTGCTGAAATCAGACGCCTAATATACATGCGAGTCGCTGACTCGTGAATCGAAAAAAGTACCCTAGGCAATTTGTTCATGACTAAGTTCATTGATTTTTCCCAATCTACATCCTTCACTACGAGAATTTCTTCATCAATGTGATATGGCCCAGTTAGGCTATTCTCCCCAACACTACTGCTATAGGTTTCACCCATCGAAAGGATAACCTAATAAACACAGGAATGAACTTCTTTTTCAGTATGTAAACATATCGTGTATTATATTCAACCCTACATTTCTGACTATCTGAATCTTTTCCACACATATATCGAATTTTAGTAAACCCTAAATTATTTTGAACCTAAACTACCCGGAAACCCTAATTAAACTCAAGCTTATTTCTGCAACCCTAAACTCCTGAAACCCTAAATTATTTTGAAACTAAACTGTCGGGAAACCCTACCTAATTTCTGCAACCCTAAATTCCTGAAACCCCAAATTTATCATGCAATTCAGATATGTCAGCTACCTTTCTAAATTTGTGAAACCATACATTTTCAAAAGCCTAATGTCTTTATTCCAAACAAAATTATCAAAACATGTCTAACTTTCTGAAATAATTCTAAAACCTAATATATATATATATATAGGAGTGTGCTCAAATGTTACATTTTATTAAGTTGTTACTTGCTACCTTATTATGAACCATTAGATAATCAAAAATCAATGGTTTAGATGATAGTGGCATACAGCCGTAAATAAAACAAAATTTCGTTTATATAAGTAATTGTGCAACTGAAAAGGACACAAATGTCATTTAAGCACCAAAATTCACCTAAACCCTAATCTGTGTCATTTACTCTCGCCACTCCCTTTTCTCCTCTCATTCCCAATTCTCTAACCTAAAACCTCCGCCTCCGCATAACGCAGAACCAACACCATGCCGGAGACTTTCACCCGAGATCTTCTTTTGACCAGAAAACGCAATTTCCCATTCAATCTCAGCCGTGCCCAACCCAGCATCCAAAGTGACCAGCTCGCGCCGCAGGTGGTCAGAGAAGACGATGTCCATGGAGGTCCGTCACACGGTCGAGTTGGATTCAACCTCGCCAGATCTCACAGTGCCTCGGCCTCCTCACCATGCCGGAGTTTAAGAAGCTCGGGCTGCGCCACCGTGTCCAACTCCATCGTGTTCGTCGCGACCACAAATTAGAGGAAGGAGAAGGATCGCGAGGTCCAGCTTGTTTTGGTCTCCAGCAACATGGAGAAGAAGCATTCCCACATATCTGCTTCTCTCTCAGACGCGGCACAGCTCGACCTCTGTCGAGATTCTCTCTCGCCAGTGCTGAGTAGATCTGCTTCTCTCTCAGACATGTATATCTCGACCTCAATTCCGTTGCCATGAGTCTGAGGTCTCCTCCGCTCGCCGTCATCTTTAGACCTCACCATCGAACAGATTTGTTCGATCACCACCATAAGACATATGCGTTTATTCCAAATCTGGTCGGTTTGTGCTTGTTCGCCATCAGAAGGATGAAGAATAGATCATCCACGGTAGTTCTGATCTGCTCATATTTGGTTAAGATGTGTTATTTCTTTATTTTTTTAGGATTTGAAACTGCAATAATATAGGTAGTGATTTGTAACATGTATTCTTGAAACAAAATGCTTAGGGTAGATTTTTGTAATCATTAGGGTATAGATTTGTAATTATTAGGACAGATTTTCGTATTATTCTGTCGTTATTAGGGGATTTTTCATTTTTCTGTAATTTTTAGTGTATTTTTTGTAATTGTTAACGTACTTTTCTACAATGGTATAGGTAGTAATCTGTAACCTTCTTTATACAATTTCTTTACCAGTGTATTTTTCTGTAATTGTTAAGGTATTTTTCTTTAATGGTATAGGTAGTAATATCTGTAACCTTTGTCGTACAATTTCTTTACTAATTATTCTGTAATTGCTAAGGTATTATTTTGTAATTGTTAGTGTATTTTTCTGTAATTGTTAAGTTATTTTTCTATAATAGTATAAGCAGTAATCTGTAACTTTCGTTATAAAATTTTCGAAACATAAAATTTCGGTAATTTCATATTTAAAATTGTTGTAATATGTGATATTAAATTGTATAATGTTACATATAATATTCTGTAATATATACAAATTATGTAACACGTATAAAATTTCTATAATTTCATATATAAAGTTTCTGTAACATTTAATATTAAATTATATAATGTTGAATATAAAATTCTATAACATGTACGAATTCTGATAAACTATCGAATTTTAAAATAAAAATATGAATTATTAAAGTTTTAAAAAATAATATTTTTAAAATAAAAATTACAAAACAGATATAAACAGTAAAAAGTTAATTATACAGTAACTTTTTTAAAGGAGACGGATTTACTAAACTACCCTTTTATCTATGATTCTATTTTATTTATGGATAATTGAGACAAAAATTCTATAACCATTGGATTCTAGAATTCAATGGTCTAGATTTGGGTAACAAGTAACAACTTAAGCTTGGGTAACATGTGAGCGTGCCTCTCTCTCTCTCTATATATATATAGGGTAGCTATCCAGTAAAAACCACCCTTATTGTGCAAACTACGAACTCACCAAGTGCTGACACATGGCGCGCACAGTGCTGATAGTTTGCGCAGCACGGTGCTAATAGTTTGCGCGCACAGTGCTGATAGTTTGCATTTGTGCTAAACTATTAGCATCGTGCTGCGCAAACTATCAGCACTGTGCGCGCCACGTGTCAGCACCTGGTGAGTTCGTAGTTTGCACAATAAGGTGCGGTGTTTTATATATTTATTGTCCACGTGTCAGCATCTGGTGCGCTCTGCTGACATCACTTTTGGGGGATCCTATGCCTCTCGTGGGTTCGTAGTTTGCACAATAAGGGGGGGTTTGTATCTGATACCAACCCTATATATATATATATATATATATATATATATATATATATATATACGGGTGCAAGCAGGTGCGAACCAGGGGTTACGGTGCGAACCTGCGAACCTGCTTGTGTAGTGTATCTGGTTTGCGGAAATAGTGTTCTCGGTTTGCGGTGTTTTCGCAAACCATATTTTTCTCAAGATAAAATGCTTTTTTTTTTCAAACTGTTTTTCCGCAAACTGGGATGCTTATTTCCGCAAACTAGATACACTATTTTCGCAAACCATATTTTTCTCAAGATAAAAATGCTGCTTTTTCAAACTTTTTTTCCGCAAACTGGGATGCTTATTTCCGCAAACCATGTTCGCTATTTCTGCAAACCAGATTTGAGGTTCGCAGGTTCGCACCGTAAGGGAGGTTCGCACGTGATTGTCTCCCTATATATATATATAGGAGAGCAATCAGGTGCGAACCATGAGTTATGGTGTGAACATGGGCACTCAACCAGATTGCGCCATGTGTCGCGCTCAGAAAATGCCCCCCATTTTTTTATAATCAAGTTTATTAATTCGATTTTTTCCGTTTCGTTTCAACTCGGATTTCATTTTTTCTTGCGCCAATATTCTTATTTTTTCAAGAGCTTTCTAACAAGTAGTGGATTGCATATATTTGATGTGTTTTTGAATAAGTGTGTGGATGTGTGAATATGAGTGCGAAAAGTGTGATGTGTTTTGCAAATTTAGTGTATATGGTTTGCGGATTTAGTGTATATGGTTTGCGGATTTAGTGTATATGGTTTGCGAATTTAGTGTGTTTTGCAAATTTAGTGTATATGGGTTGCGGATTTAGTGTATATGGTTTGCAGATTTAGTGTAATTTTCACACTTTACTAAAACTAAATCTTTGTCAAATAAATGAGACACTCATTGTAGAATATTGTAGGATGGAGGAAGTATATGTATACTACTAAGACTTTAAATAACTTTATGATAAATGTTGGAGTCATAACTTGCATATACACTAAATTCGCAAACCATATACACTAAATCCGCAAACCATATACACTAAATTTGCAAAACACATCACACTTTTCGCACTCATATTCACACATCCACACACTTATTCAAAAACACATCAAATATATGCAATCCACTACTTGTTAGAAAGCTCTTGAAAAAATAAGAATATTGGCGCAAAAAAAAATTAAATCGGAGTTGAAACGAAGCGGGAAAAATTAAATTAATAAACTTGGTGGGGAAAAAAAAAAGATGAGCATTTCTAAGCGCGACACGTGTCATGTTGTTGTTGAGTTCGCAGGTTCGCATTTTAAGAGGGGTTCGCACGTGATTGCTTCCCTATATATATATATATAACAACAAATATAAACAAATCGATGTGTTTAATTAATTTCAGACATTACGTACCTGAAGGAGATGGTTGGCCTTGGAGACGAGATAGAGGCAGAAGGGATGACGCCGGACCAAGACCGGGAGGAGCATGGCGGCGTTGGAGCAGACGACAACAGACAGAGAAAGGAAGAGCGGCGGCGGTGGCGTTGGAGCAGACGGCGGTGTTGGAGCAGAGAGAGAGATGTGAGGAGAGGAACAGTCACAAGTAAGGGGAATTAGGGTTCGAGGGAGTTAAATACGCAAATTTCTTGGCCGACGGATGCATGTATCCGTCGGCCAAGACAAAACGACAGCGCATTCATAAGTTGGACTGAGTCCCGGGCAGAAACGCTGCCGTTTTGTATTAAAGCTGGCCGACAGATCTATGCATCCGTCGGCCAACTTTTCTGTGTTGTACTTATTCTCAACCACTCAAAAAACTTTACCTTCTCTCCCATCTCTTTTTCATCTCCCAACTCATTCTTTCTTTCCAAATCTCTTTTTTCTCTCTCACCTCCATTTTTTTTTATTTCTACACAAGATTCCCTTGTTTATATTGATATTGACAAGATTCTTTTGTCTGGTTCGATATTGACAAGATTCTTTTCTCGTGTTCGATATTGGTAAGAACCCTTCGTCGTGGAAGTTGCTTCAAGCTCGAGAATGGTACATATGCTTATTTTGTAATTTTTGTTAATATTTTTATGTATATATATTTATATATTGTGTCCAATATTTGTTAGTATTGAAGATCGTCGGAATGCGAAAACCAAAGGCTAAGAAAACTGTTAGATATTTCCCCATTATTCCACAGTTGCAGAAATTGTACAGTTCACCTGATATTGCAAAGCAAATGCAATGGCATGGTAGTGAGGAAAGAAGCATCGACCCGGATAAGCTAACTCACCCAGCTGACGGGGAAGGCTGGTTGGACTTCGATAGGACGTGGCCTCGTTTTGGATCTGAAGCTGTCAATGTACGTCTTGCATTGGCAACTGATGGGTTTAGTCCGTTTGGTGCAAATGTTGTCCCTCATAGTGTGTGGCCCGTTGTAGTTATGCCTTACAATTTACCTCCAACCTCATGCATGAAGAAAGAATTTAACATCTTAACGATGTTGATATCTGGCCCTAAGTCGCCTGGTAAGTGCCTAAATGTGTTAATGAGACCCTTAATGGATGATTTGAAAAAGTTGTGGTCCGAAGGGGTTGTAACCTTTGATGCATCCAACAACTGAACGTTCAAGATGCGAGCGGCGATACTATGGACTATTAGTGACTTTCCCGGTTTGGGAATGTTGGGAGGCATTCAGACGAAGGGTTATAAGGCTTGTCCAATATGCCTGAATGATCTCGAAGGGCTTAACAGTCATAATAGGACGTACTACGTAGGAGCACAGAAGGACTTTCCAGATAATCATGCATTACAGAAAAATAAAAAAATCAACGGTAAACGGGAGATGAAAAAATCTCGCCCTGAAAAGAGTGGGTATGAAATATATGAAGAAATATCGGACATTCAGTTTCCCGAACTGTCGTTGCATCCAAAGTTTACTCAGAAGAACAAATACGGCCAGAAAAGGTTGTGTTGGACACATGAGTCGATATTTTGGGAACTCCCGTATTGGAAATCTTTGCGGACAAGGCACACATTGGACGTGATGCATATTGAAAAAAATGTTTGCGATAATCTTATTGGAACGCTTTTTAACTTGCCTGGGAAAACAAAAGATGATTTGAAAGCCAGACAAATGTGGGAGGAATTGGGTGTGCATAAGGATCTATGGGCAAAAACAACAGGCAACAAGACTTTCATGCCTTATGACGGCTACACGATCAAGCCCGAGAAACGTGGTGAAGCGCTTGATAAGGTTACAAATATAAGGTTTGCATCGGGCTATACAGGATGCTTGAAAAACAAGATAAGCATGAAGGATAAGAAGTTTTTTGGTCTTAAAACACACGAAAATCATGTTTTGCTGCAACGTATACTTCACATCATTGTACGCCCTTATGTGGCACCGCACGTAGCCACCGTGATATGTGAGCTTGCAAATTTCTTTCAGTCTCTCTGTGCAAGGGAGATTTAAAATAAGAAGCTAAAGGAGATGCAAGTTGATATTGTATTGATTCTTAGTAAGTTGGAAATGATATTCCCTCCGCCGTTCCACACGATCATGGTGCATTTATGTAAACATCTCCCATCTCAAGTCCTGCAAACCGGTCTTGTCCACTATACTTGGATGGTCTGGATGGAACGTGAATTGGGGTACTACAAATAATGGGTGCGCAACCCCCGATACCCAGAGGGTTGCATCGCAGAATCGTACATTAATCATCAATGTGCAACGTTCATCAATTTGTACCTCGATAAACGAACCATGGAGCCGGAGATGCCAGATAAATGGGGCATTTCAATTTTTTCCAAACATGTGCTTCCATCAATTCAGATATGGGAGCCCATGTTAACCAAGGAATACTTGCGTATCGCTCATTGGACCGCTATGCAGAATGCTGAAGAATTCAGCTCCGAGACGATTGATTTCTAAGAGGATTATGAAACGGAATACCCATGGTCAACCGATTTACAACACTGAATTGGAACATTTGCTAAATGTTCAAGGAAACCGTATGTTCAATATCAGTTAAACGTGTATTCCTATATATATATATATCAATGTGTATATATTAATAATTATGTATGCAATAATCCCCAGATGGATTCGTATTCCGATGACGATCAACAGTATCTGGCAGCAAAGGCTCTGAGTCGTAACGTGCAGAGAGTAAATTATTATGGTCAATGTCATGTACACGGTGTGAAATACCTTTCCGAACATTGCGATAAAGGAAGAACCTCACGGAACAGTGGTGTGATGCTTAATGCAGAGGGCGGTGTAGCTTATTACGGTGTGTTGTTATACGTAGTTGAGCTTCTGTACACTGGACGGATGCCGGTTGTTTTGTTTTACTGACGATGGTGTGATCTAAATCCCGTGAAAGTAGATAATGGTTTGATATCCATACATACCAACACAAATGCATATCGCGACGATCCGTTCTGCCTAGCAACCATGGCCAAACAGGCAAGTTGTATCATTTGTATATTACGTATAATTAATTGTTGGATGATTTCCTAATTATTTAATGTCCATAATAGATATTCTATATCGATGACCCGAAAATGGGTGGAGGGTATAAGATCGTGAACAAGGTGGCACCTAGAGGACTATTCATCTCGGAAAAGCGTTTGCCATCCATTTCGTATGAGGTGGACGCTCCTTACCAAGAGACCGAGCCAGAAACTGCACTAGTTGTAGCGGAACTAAATGTGATCCCAAATTCTGATGGCAGTCTCCAAGAGGTACATGATGTTGAGGATAACGACGAGAATAGTGAAGATGAGTGTGAAGATCATGGATACAACAATGATGAAAGAAATGAATCCGATTAAATATATATATATATATAAGCATTGTACTAATATTGTAATTAGAAACCTGTTAGTTCTAATGTGTTGTATGTCTCCACATATATCTACTTGAAACAAATGCAATGATTGACTTTACACATAAACTGTTTTTCAGGTGGCTTCATGTTTTGCAGGAAAATTGTTTTACTGTGCTAGGCCACCTGGCCGACGGATACAGAGATCCGTCGGTAAGGACAATACCTGGCCGACGGATCCAAGGGCCAAAAATAGAGAGCAAATACTCTGTTTATGTTTGAATTTCTTGCATAAACCCGTCAAATTGGCATGTTTTTGTATGTTCTATAGTTCATTAATTGTTTTACAACAAAAAAATATATATATATGATGTGAAAGAGAATTACGGAAATCATATTTTAAAATTAATCGATTTATTTTATTTCTTTACCGACGGATGTAGTGTATATGTGGCTAGGGTTCTAAACTTGGCTGACGGATGTACATACGTCAACCAAGTGCTACATATACGTGGGTAAAGCAGGTTGACTATTTTTTTTTTAAATTATTTGACCACAATATTCAAGACGAATTAACCGTTCGATGATAGTTTTTTTACATACGTATACTAGTTTGGATAGTACATATGAGATGAGCGGTCTTGATTATATAATATGCGAGAGACTGACATACGTATTGATTGAAATGGTCAGTTCCACTATGTGCATGAACATATTCAGTCTTACAGCAGTATAATGTATGACGTTGTCTCGTTCATTTTATGTATGTGATATTTAAGAGTAATATATGATCTTATATTGTATATGAGGCATGCTAAGTACTTATATCTGTCACGCCCCAATTTCAGCGAACTGAAACTAGGGACGCGAACGTTTGAAAAGTTACAACACTGAAACCTGTTTTCGTTAAATCACTTTAAAAGTCAGTTTAGTTCTACAAAAGAATATTATTTACATCTCAAAAATAATAGTCCCACACTTGGACAAAACGAGATACACGTCTCTAGACTCAAAACACCCAGCAACCCGCTTCAAGCTCTTCAAGCTTCGGAAGCTCACCTAGTCCAGACTACGAACGGTACCTGTAGGAAAAGCAGCTAGGGGTGAGCGTTCGCTCACCACCACAGATAACATACTGACTACGGCATAACTAGTAGACAAAGCCGATGACACCAACAACGACTCAAAGACACACACACGACCAGTCTTTTCCTCAACTGACTCAACACACGGATACGTTATGTAGACCCCACACTACGATCGACGACCTCCTCCAAGACGCGACTGACCACACAAAACCAAACAAGATCACAAGGGATCGCAAACCGGCTGCTCAGTAACCAAACTCTGTCTCTCGCCCTTTACCGATCATAGACGTGGTCAGGCGGTCGACCTGTCGCGCAACTTCTCCCGATCCCAGTCGGGAGGCTAACCCACAACCTCTCTGCTTCACCCGATCCCAGTCGGGTGGTTAGCCACACCCGCGCATCCTTCCCCCGATCCCAGTCGGGGAGCTAGCCCACAACCCCTCCGCTTCTCCCGATCCCAGTCGGGAGGCTAGCTACACCACACAACCTCCACCAGTAACCAGTAACCAATCACAATCACAAACAAGTTCAAACAGACAGTAACGACATCGGTGACAACTCCACAGGCACTCAAGGCCAACAAACACCGACAACCAAACACAGGTTCCACAACCCTACGGGCCCTCATGGCCACCCAAGACACCAACGATAAAGTACGGGTTCACAACCCCACGGGCACTCACGGCCACCCAAAACACCGAAACGACAACACGGGCTCTCATGGCCACCCAAGACTCAGCAATAATTAACACGGGCTCTCAAGGCCACCCAACTTGACAACAAATAACACGGGCTCTCAAGGCCACCCAAACTCAACAATAATTAACACGGGCTCTCAAGGCCACCCAAACTCAACAATAAATAACGCACAACAACCTCCGGCATAAACCATGCCTCCAACAGTCCTAAGATCGCTAATTTCACAAACAACCTCCGGGCATGGTCATATGCCTCCAGTACTCCTAATATCGATAAGTTCACGATCAACCTCCGGGCATGGTCATATGCCTCCAGTAAAACAATTATCGCTAAGTTCTCTACTCCTACGACACCACTAAGTGTCACATGTCTTTCCAATAATTACTAAGTTCCCGTAACATGCTTTTCTAATATTCGATAACCTAAATAACCCACGACACCCCGGTGTCACATGCAATTCTACAGTTAACTTTCCCTAGTCAGGGCCGAGATCCGGCTACTTTTCCCTACCTCGTAAGCAACTCCAAAAGCGCTCCACTAAACCCGAGATGAATCGCAGTCACTCGCCGAGCCTCCCCTTGCCTCGGTCCGCAGCACGATCTAAAAGAACACAGATTTAACTCACTTTTAAACTAGTACGAACATGCTGAAATTAAATAAACTCAACGCCCAAACGGAACCCCGACAATGTCGATAAAGGACCCTTAAAGGCCCGATTCGCCCGACATGGCGAATCTGCCCGGGTTTTGTAAATTGCTTTCCGGGGCTCCCCTTCGATCGGAGCCGGGCTCTAAATTTAACACGAAGCCCCAAATTAATAACGGTTCCGCCGTTAAGTTAACGGCTACGATTTGTCCATTTCAATTTCGACAGTTTCCTTTTTCACTCGAGCGAGCTAACAGTAGGGTTTCAACGGATCGGGTTCGAGCACCCGCGCACCGAACCCAGATTTGATCTAAACCCAGTTAAAACCCCTTTTTAACTTAAAACCGTCATTGAACTCCCTTGCTTTAATTAAATCCGTCTTTGATTTTAAAACAAAACGGTTTCCTTTTGCTCGTTTCCAAACTCGAGATTTTTGGTCCAAAACCCTTAATAAGCCGATCGGCTTCGTTTCCCTTTTTCGATTTAATCTTAACTCGAGTCTAATCTTAACAATCGACTTTCGTTTTAAAACCCGTTAAACTTAACCCGATCTAGTTTTAACGATAACCATTAAACGTCCGAACGATAAAGATCTAACCTTTATTCTAACGCTGATTTTCATTTTAACGATTCAGTTTAGACTCCTCCATTTCACACTTAAACAGATTTAAAACAAACGTAACGAACACAATAACGATCTCTTATATTTTGTCGTTCTTTACAATTTCATATTACAACGCTTACAATAATCCTTTAATCAAAACCAGAATTACGTTTTTCTGTTCTGTTCCTTTCCATTTCGGGAGCTCCGTTCCATCCCGACCGGATCTGAACGAACTCGGGAACGGGAAAGCAAAGACGAAGAACGGGATCGGTTAGGTGCGACCGACCACCGGCGCCGGTCGGCCGAGGTTCCACGGGCCGAGAACTAACCGTGAGGAACGATGGCGGCGGCGGATAGCGGCGGTGCACGGCGGCGTACGGCGGCGTGGGGCTCGGGTCTGGACGGCTCGTCCCGTTCCGGATCTGACGAGCTCGCCGGCGACGGCGGGAGCTCGGGGCGAGTTAGGGCTCGGGACGGAGAGATCGGAGGCGGCGGTGGACGGTTGGAGCTCGGGATGAGACCGGTGGTGGACGGCCGGTTTGTGGACGGCGACGGGGACGATGCTGGTTGGAGAAGAAGGAGAAGAGAGATAGGGAGGTCGGGGATGGTGGTTGTGTGGCTGACCGGAGTGGTGACGGCGTCGGGATGGAGGAGAAGAAGGTGGGAGGACCGGGACGGTGACGGCGTGAGGAGCTCGGCCGGAAATGGTGGCGGGCGGAGCTCGTCCGGCGAGGGAGACGAACAGAGGAGAGAGAGAGGGTCGGGTAGAGAGAGAGTGAAGAGGGATGGGGGCTGCGCGTTATAACACTGAAACCCTAATGGTTTCAGCTTATAACCACACGCATTTGGGTCGGCCCAAACGGGCCTCAGACCAGAAAACGGGCTCAAGCCCAAACCGGGTCTGGCCTGGCCTGCCCAGCTTCCATTCTTTTTTTCTTTTTTTTTGCCACTTGTTTCAAGAACCTACCCTAAGGTTTTAGGCTTTTAAATTAATACCCTAATGAAACGAAGCGGGTTTTACAATATCGTTCAATTATCAATAATACGATAGTCGGGAAAGATGACGGTTTTGGTCAATGTAAGTCAACTACTGTTGGCCGACGGATGCATATATCCATCGGCCAGCGTTTACATTTTCGCCAAAAAATTTCTAAGTGTTGGTAGTATAACGCTGTCGTTTTCACCTGCCCGACGGATGCCTGTATCCGTCGGTAGAGCTATAAAATATTAGGTCAAGACCGAATCGGCCTCCCTTTTTCCTCATTTCCCATTTCTTCTTCAACGAGCCTCTCTCTCTTCTCTCTCGCTCTCTGAATCGCCGCCGACCAAGCTCGCCCGATCCTCTCGTCGCCGAACTCTTCGAGCCCCAGCGTCCTCATCTCCGACCAGCGCTCGTCGCCGACCTTTTCGCGCCCCAACCTCCTCATCTCCGACCAGTGCTCGTCGCCGACCTCTTATCACCCCAGCCTCCTCGTCGCCGACCCCTGATCGCTCGTGTTAGTCTTAGTACCCGTAGTTCAATCCTAAATGTCCAAATGTATATATCATCGTTAACAATAAAATTAAAGCGGCTTTATATTACTTATGTGTTGGAGTAATATATCGATGTGTGCTCTGATCTATGCCCACCATGCGAATAGAACCATAGATCGAGATAGATCACACTCGATGGGTCCCTAATCACCAAAGCTTTACTAGAAGCGACTAGTATGAAAGATGGCTCTTTATGGCTTACGTTTTGTTATGTTTAATTCATCTTTTTTCAACATAACAAACACAAGACAAGAATAGGAAACACATTTTCTCTCCCTCTTCCATGGCCATTTCGGGTTTGGCAAGCTCCCACCTCCATGTTTGTGTTCTTGAGTCCTCAAAGTGAAGAACTACGTGGCTTTGATTCCCATGTGGATACGTAGGCGTCTTGGAGACTCAAGCCAATCATTCGTTACCCGGTGTTCTTGTTTTGGTAAGAACTAGTGCTGAATTTTTCTCTTGTGAATCCATTCTTTGTTAGTTGTTTCATGGTTTTAATCGTCTCTTGGTTTTCATTGATTTTCCGCTGCGAGTTGGTTCATCTCCAACCTTACCTCGAGACCCAACAATCTGTGGGTAAGGTGCACCCACTTGGCTGACGGGTGTGATCCGTCGGTAAGGTGAGAAGCCTACCGACGGAAGAAGCTATCTGTTTCCCAAATTCTTGGCCGACGGATGTATCCGTCACCCAAGATCCTGGCCGACGGATATGATAACCTGGGTGATGGATCTGATCTGTCAGCCAAGTCAAGATCATCAGTAGTGTATACCCTTTAGATGGATTTGGATAACTGGGCGGTGCTTGAAAATTACATATCGGAACTGGATTGTGATTGTTATGGGATATGTTGGCTCAAAAGTTCTATTGGTTATACTTGATGGGTGCTTAAAAATCAGTTCATCTGAAATGGGTTCTGATTGTTATCCGATATGGGGGACTTTAGTATGTGTTTACTACAGTAATTATAGTTATGCTGCTAGTAAACTTTTGATTTTGAACTACCATAATATGGTCTATAATAAGTTTTCCCTTAGCATAAATTTGTATGTTGTATTTTAGAAAAATGTTGGTTATGCTTTGGTAGTGCTTAGAAATCAGTTCATCTGAAATGGATTATGATTGTTATCTGATATAGAATTGGTTATTGTACTTTAATAAGTTTTTAGTACAATCATTCTAGTTATGTTGCTAGCGAGGTTCTAAAAGTTGCTAGGCGGTAGTTGGGTGGCTATGGCCTTCGGGGATTAATCGGAGACTAGACAGGGATTAATCGCAGACTAATCAGATTTTAATTTTTTAAAATTTAAATTTTTAATAGATATATTGCTATATATAGAAAACATGATATGATCTTTCTTATATTAAAAATGGTAAAAAAATATATTTAAAATAGCTAAAAATAACATCAAACAACTTAGAAGCACAACCCTTAATATCACCAACACCTAACAACTCTAAATAACTATCTAATTATATTAATTTAGTCACTATAATATGCAAAATTGTTCTAGGCGTTTAGTCGGGTCGGCTACAAAATAGGGCTTAGGTGGGCGCCTAGACGACGCCAGTCGGAATTTTTAAACATTGACTGCTAGTAAACTTTTGATTTTGAACTATTATAATATGGTTCACAATAAGTTTTCCCTTAACATAATTTTGTATGTTGTATTTTAGAAAAATATTGGTTACTGTTGAACGTGCTGTACGCGCGAGAATTAGGGTTCAGCCCCCTTTGCTCGTGCCGCCGTCCCTTTCGGGAGTCGTCGTCTCTCGAGTTCGTGAGGATGCCGGCGATAGTGAGGATTTATGCGTTTCGTGTGGCCCGTGTAGACCGTAGTCAGAATCGCAACTGCCACAAGTCATTTTCATCTCCCCCGATCGTTCTCGGCTGGCTTGATCGACGACGACGCCTTGGTTCTTCTGGTTCTCGTGTTTTCTGTGCGAGGTTGCTGGTGTACGGCTTCATTTCTGTGTCGATCTCGCCTACTTTTGGGGCCGGTTAATTCTTTGATTCTGGTGATTGCATCTCCGATTGTGTGGTGGTGGAGATCATCGATCAAGGTATAGAGGTTGCCAAAACAGGTACAACAGCAAGCTTTGGTTCGTCCCTTTTTCCCCTGGTTCGGCTTTGCAGCTTAGAGTCATAGAAAGTTGAAAGCCGCCGATCAGAAAAGGGGGAAATTATTTCCCAGTTTCAGGCTTTTATGAAAACGAACCGGACTTCGTTTCTCGGGTGATTTTCGTTTTTGGTTCAGTTCACCAACACAGGATTGAATTTGGAGGAGCACATGAGTTTTCAGTTGTTTGTGCTTAGCCCCGCTTCCTACCAGTCGTTCGCCGGAGCCTTTTGGTATATTTTGGTTTTGTCTTTGCATTTTATTGAATTTCAATGAAAAAAATATCTCAAGAGCTCGCGGAGGATCAAGCCAAGGCCTGAGCTGTTGTCTTTCACGTCTTTTTGTTCGGGATTGATTGCCCTGTATGGAGAATATTGTATTGTTATCAACGGGGTTCAAACCACAACATGTAAGAAGGCTTCTACTGATCAGAGTGTAAAGGATTGTAAGGACACAAGATCATTTACAGTCAAGAAGAAAATCAAGCGTCCAAGGAGTCATTTTTCTACGGTGGAACCGGCCAACGTTACCGCTTTGCAAAAGGAGGTTCCTAATCCATTGAAGTCGTCGGGGATCGCTTCTAGCCGCGGACAAGAATTAAAGGGTAAAATTGTCAGAAACGCTTCTACTATGAAGGTCTCACAACCTGTGGAAACGACTTATGCGCATGCTCTGGAGGTTGTTATACCCACGGAGTTGAGAGCAAGGCAAGGAAGCAGGGTCGTGAGGTGTTTCTTTACAATCTCTCGTTTGATACCTTGACGGAATGGGTCCATAATTCGCTGGGAACGTTTGGTGAGGTAGTTTTAGCCAACGTTCTCAAGAGATTGAGCCAGAAATGTCGCTTTTTTGGTTTTGCGGAGTTCAAGCTTAAGGAGCCGACTGATCAGGCGATAGAGGTTGTTAACGGGTTCATATTCAATGGTTATAGGTTGTTTGTAGTTTCTGCAATACCTGGGAATAGGAGAGCTCGACCTGAATCGCAAGCACCTACGAATTTGAGCAGGTCGACTACCTCTGGTATAGCAGTTAAGAAGATTGTTCTGGTGTGGAGGAGACGGGCGATGGTGTCATTGCTGTCGGGGATGAATTAGTTCGGTTGGTTGGGTGTTCGACCATGCTCTCTCCGTTTCAGAGAGCGGATGTCACGCCCCGAATTCAGTAGGACCAAACCCAGAACGCGAACGGTGAAACAATAAAACAATTTTCAAACATTTTAATAAACCGCTTAAAATCACCACTTTAAGTTAATCAAAATAATACTTTACAACTGAAAATACGTCCAAAACAAGCGGACAAAACCAAAGCGTACGTCGCTAAACTCCCAAAAACCCGGACTCCCACTCCCAACTCTTCAAGCTTCGAGAGCTCCCCTAGTTCGTCTCACGACCAGTACCTGTAGGAAAAGCAGCTAGGGGTGAGCGTTTTGCTCACCACCACGGATACCAGACTGACTACGGCATACTAGCAGAAATGCCGGAAACACCAACAACAGACAAAACACCAACCGGCGTGTCCAGACGCAGAGGTGGACTCAACGCCTCTAAACTCAGCCCCAACATCTCAGCATAACTCGACGAAGCAAACGAGTGTGACGTGTAATAACCACTCCCAGTCAACGCCAGTCAAACCTGCGAAAAACGGGAAAATTTAAAAAATTTGGACAATCACTTAATTGAACCTAAATTTGACCCCGAGGTTCATGCCGGACTTAAGTTGACCTAAATATCGACCAAAGTGAGTTCCGGGGGACTCAGGGCAACTTTCTGACCAATTTGGGAAATGTTGACTTTTCGCTGGAAAGGTCAACCGAGCGACGTTTTGGTCCATTCGAGGACCGTTTTGGATCCAAAAAGCTTAGCCGTCGTCGCAGAGGTCTTAGTTGAGCTGTTTCCTTCTAGCCCGTGAAGTTTCGTAATTTCTTGGAAAAAGTGTCCGTTCGGGGTCCGAAACGTCCGAATTTCGCGAATCTGATTGGAAAATATGTAGGAGATATTTTCCAAAAAGGTGTGGGACCCACTTGGCCACATGTCAACTATATGGTGGTGTTAGGTTTTTGGACAAGACAATAGAAGACTACATTAGTGTTAGTTTTATAATTAAGTATTATTTGTTACTTTTTGAAACAAAACAAAAGGGAAGCAAATAGAAGTGTCTCGGCCAAGCATCAAAAAAGGTGGAAAAAAATAGGTTTTAGAAAGAGGAAGAAGAGAGAAGGAGAAGAGAGAAAAGAGAAGAGGTTTTGGGGGATTTGCCACTATTCACGAGCATCAAACCGTTGGATCGTCTCAAAGCTAAAGGAATCGAGCTCACATCGACTTTCTCTACGGTGAGCACCAAATCGATTCTCGTTTTGCTAAGTTTGAAAGTTTCGGGTTTGGGTTAAAACGAGTTAAATATGGTTGAGTTAAGGTGTGAGGTTCGTTAAGAACGTTTTGGGGCGAAAAGGAACATTTTTCGTTGTGGCCGTGTGGGGCCAACTTGGTCGGGCCTCGGGTTTTTCGTGTTCGGGTGGTCTTGGATGCTCCACGAGTCGATAATTCACACCCGGAACGAATTATGGAATTCAATTGTAAAAGTTGTAATTGACGGGTTTAGAAACTTTAAACGCGAATTAAATTGCTCGGGAGTCGGAATTGGATTCCGTCGAGTGCATAGGAACCCTTGAATTATTCTAAGACCGTAGAAACGAAAATGGGAATTTTCGGAGCCCCGGAAGGACGTTTCCAAAACCCGGGCAGATTCGCCATGTCGGGCGAATCGGGCTTTTCCGGGTCCATTATCGACAATGTCGAGTAATTGGGAAGTTTGGGAGTGATCGACATTGTCAGGGTTACTTTTGGGCGTCAATTTTATTAAATTACGGTTTATGTCTGCGAACTTAAAGGTATTTAAATGGTGTTCTTATTAGATCGTGCCGCAGACAGAGGCAAGGGAAAGTTGGGCGAGTGACCGAGATCACCCCGGAGATTATTTGTGCGCTTTTGGAGAAAGCATACGAGGTAGGGAAAAGTAGCCGGATCTCGGCCCTGACTAGGGAAAGTTAACAGTAGAAATGCATGTGACACTAGGGTGTCGTGGGTTAAGTAGGTTTATCGAATATTAGAAAGGTAGGCGACACCGGGTAGTGTCGTATGATTCGGGAACGTATCGAACATTAGAATTGCATGTGACACTTAGTAGTGTCGTAGGAGCAGAGAACTTATCGATGTTAGAATTACTGGAGGCATATGACCATGCCCGGAGGTTGATGGCGAAGTTATCGATATTAGAAGTACTGGAGGCATATGACCATGCCCGGAGGTTGATTGTGAAACTGTTGATATTAGAACTGTTGGAGGCATTGGTTATGCCCGGAGGTTGATGGTGTAATTTGTGTCTTGGGTGGCCATGAGAGCCCGTGCTTTACTATTGTGTCTTGGGTGGCCATGAGAGCCCGTGCTTTACTGCTGTGTCTTGGGTGGCCATGAGAGCCCGTGTTTTACTATTGGTGTGTCTTGGGTGGTCGTGAGAGCCCGTGGGCTTGTTGAGCCCGTGAATTACTGTTGGTGTGTCTTGGGAGGCCGTGAGTGCCCGAGGGGTTGTTGAGCCCGTGAGTTACTGTTGGTGTGTCTTGGGAGGGTGTGAGTGCCCGTGGGGTTGTTGAGCCCGTGAGTTACTGTTGGTGTGTCTTGGGAGGCCGTGAGTGCCCGTGGGGTTGTTGAGCCCGTGAGTTACTGTTGGTGTGTCTTGGGAGGCCGTGAGTGCACGTGTGGTTGTTGAGTCCGTGTTTTACTGTTGGTGTCCTGGGTAGCCATGAGTGACTATGGAGTGTTGAACCTGTGTTGTTGCTGTTTGTCGAACTTTGCTTGTGATTGTGATTGTGGTTACCTGAGGTTGGAAACCCGATTTTGTGTCGGGGAAGTTGCGTGGTGTGGCTAGCCTCCCGACTGGGATCGGGGGAAGCGGAGAGGTTGTGGGCTATCCTCCCGACTGGGATCGGGAGAAGGATTGCGAGGTTAGTGGTGTGGCTAGCCTCCCGACTGGGATCGGGGGAAGCGGAGAGGTTGTGGGCTAGCCTCCCGGCTGTGTGTCGGGAGAAGTTTCGTGGTTTGCGCGGGTGTGGCTAGTCACCCGACTGAGATCGGGGGTAGGGGAGAGGTTGTGGGCTAGCCTCCCGACTAAGATCGGGAGAAGTTGCGCCGCAGGTCGACCGCCTGACCAGACAGGGATCGGTAAAGGGCGAGAGAGAGAGATGGGTTACTGAGCAGCTGGCGTGCGATCCTTTGTGATCTTGTTTGGTGTGCGATCATTTGTGATCTTGTTTGGTGTGCGATCTTTTGTGATCTTGGGTGTTGCTTGGTTGTCTGTCGTGTCTTTGGAGGAGGTCGTCAATCGTTGTGTCGGGTCTACTTTACGAGTCCGAGTGTTGAGTCGGCTGAGGAAAGTAACAGTGGGTGTGTGTCAGTCGGAGTACTTGAGTTGGGGACAGTGATCCCCGGTGTTGAGTTTGTCGTTGGTGTTACCGGCATTGTCTGCTAAGTATGCCGTAGTCAGTCTGTTATCCGTGGTGGTGAGCGAACGCTCACCCCTAGCTGCTTTTCCTACAGGTACCGGTCGCAGGTTGGACTAGGTGAGCTTCTGAAGCTTGAAGAGCTAGGAGCGGGATTCTGGGGTTGCTTTTGAGTCTAGCGACGTATACCTTGCTTTTTGTCCATTTGTTGGGACGTACCTTTAAGTTGTAAATGATTATTTTTGATAAACAAATGGTTATTTTAAAGTGATTTATGTAAAGGGTTTCAAAATGTTTTATTGTTTCAAACGTTCGCGTCCTGAGTTTGGTTTACTGAATTTGGGGCGTGACAGCTCCAATATCCAATAAAAATGATGCCCAAATCAGAGACCGAACAACCACTCCATTAGTCATACCGATAAGGTATAGCACAACCCTCAAACCAGTATTCGCTACTCGTCCCCTGCGGGAAAAGTAGTAAAGGGGATGAGCGTTCTGCTCACCTCCACGGACACCCGTTCGATTATGGAATACTAGTAAAGCACTAACGACTTACCAACCTAACCAGGGCAAACCACTACCTCAAAACCTGATACCAAAACGTCAAACTGCTCACGATATCAACACCTCAAATACTCGCTCACGTAAGGGAAACCTCGAATGGGGATCATATTCTCAACTCCGCAAGCCACTATTGCTCACAACCTCAATACCCCAATTACCCGATCACGTAGGGAAACCTCAAACAGGGATCATGTTCTCAACTCAGCAAGCCACTATTGCTCACAACCTCAATACCCCAATTACCCGATCACGTAGGGAAACCTCAAACGGGGATCATGTTCTCAACTCAGCAAGCCACTATTGCTCACAACCTCAATACCCCAATTACCTGATCCATAGGGAAACCTCAAACGGGGATCATGTTCTCAACTCAGCAAGCCACTATTGCACACAACCTCAATACCCCAATTACCAGATGTAATAACCACTCCCGGTCAACGCCAGTCAAACCTGCGAAAAACAGGAAAATTTAAAAATTTTAAGACAGACACTTAATTGAACCTATAATTGACCCCGAGGGTCATACCGGACTTAAGTTGACCCCGATATCGACCAAAGTGAGTTCCGGGGGACTCAGGGCAACTTTCTGACCAATTTGGGAAATGTTGACTTTTCGCTGGAAAAGTCAACCGAGCGACGTTTTGGTCCATTCGAGGACCGTTTTGGATCCAAAAAGCTTAGCCGTCATCGCAGCGGTCTTAGTTGAGCCGTTTCCTTGTAGCCCGTGAAGTTTCGTAATTTCTTGGAAAAAGTGCCCGTTCGGGGCCCGAAACGTCCGAATTTCGCGAATCTGAGGGGAAAATATCTAGAAGATATTTTCCAAAAAGGTGTGGGACCCACCTTGCCACTTGTCAAACAAGTGGTGGTGTTCGGTTTTGGGGGGAAAATAAATATGAGGTCTTAAGGGGGGGGGGGGGGTTCGGCCAACTATCAAAAAAAAGGAAAAAAAATAGAAAAAGAAGAGAGAAGTTTAGAGAGAGAAAGAGAAGGAGGAAAGGGAGAAGAAGAGAGAAAGCTAGGGTTTTGGGTCACTATTCACGATCTTCAACCTTTGGATCGTCTCAAAGTTAGGAGAATCAAACTCACACCGTCTTCCTCTACGGTAACCTCCAAACCGATCTTCGTGTTGTCAAGTTCTAAAATTAGGTTTTGGTTTAAAACTAGTAGTTTAGGGTTGTATTGAGGATGGGGGATCGTTGGAGACGTTTTGGAGACTTTTGGGGTGAAGAGGGACGTTTTCCGGTGACCGGGAGCTCGGGGGGAGCTCCGGCCACCATAGGGGGTGGCCGCCCGGCCATGGGGTGGCTGGCCAGAGCTAGGGCCGGCCACCACCATGGTGGGCCGGGCCCAATTGAGCCCTAGCCACCCACGGCCAAGGTTGGCCGGGTGGGGCCCACGTGCTCGGGTTTTAGGGTTTCGTGTTCGGGTGGTTTAGAACGTTCCCCGAGTCATTAATCCACAACCGGATCGAAATTTGGAATTAAATTGTGAAAGTTGTAATTGACGGGTTTAGAAACTTGAAACGCTAATTAAATTACTCGGAGGTCGGAATTGGATTCCGTCGAGTTCATAGGAACCCTTGAATTATTCTAAGACCGTAGAAACGAAAACGGGAATTTTCGGAGCCCCGGAAGGGCGTTTTCAAAACCCGAGCAGATTCGCCATGTCGGGCGAATCGGGCTTTTCCGGGTCCATTATCGACAATGTCGAGTAATTGGGAAGTTTGGGAGTGATCGACTTTGTCAGGGTTACTTTCGGGCGTCAAGTTTATTAAATTCCGGTTTATGTCTGCGAATTTAAAGGTATTTAAATTGTGTTCTTATTAGATCGTGCTGCAGACCGAGGGAAGGGAAAGCTAGGCGAGTGACTGATATCACGCCGGAGTTTATTTGTGCACTTTTGGAGAAGGCATACGAGGTAGGGAAAAGTAGCCGGATCTCGGCCCTGATTAGGGAAAGTTAACAGTAGAATTACATATGACACCGGGGTGTCGTGGGTTAAGTAGGTTTATCGAATATTAGGAAGGTAGGTGACACCGGGTAGTGTCGTATGATACGGGAACGTAGCGAACATTAGAAATGCATGTGACACTTAGTAGTGTCGTAGGAGCAGTGAACTTATCGATATTAGAATTACTGGAGGCATATGACCATGCCCGGAGGTTGATTGTTTAGTTTATGTCTTGGGTGGCCATGAGAGCCCGTGTTTTACTGTTGGAGTCTTGGGTGGCCATGAGAGCCCGTGCTTTACTGTTGTGTCTTGGGTGGCCTTGAGAGCCCGTGTTTTACTATTGGAGTCTTGGGTGGCCATGAGTGCCCGTGGGGTTGTTGAGCCCGTGAGTTACTGTTGGTGTGTCTTGGGTGGCCATGAGTGCCATGGGGGTTGTTGAACCCGTGTTTTACCGTTGGTGTTTTAGGTGGTCGTGAGTGCCCGTGGGGTTGTTGAGTCCGTGTTTTACAGTTGGTGTCTTGGGTGGCCATGAGTGCCTGTGGAGTGTTGAACCTGTGTTGTTGCTGTTTGTTGAACTTTGCTTGTGATTGTGATTGTGGTTACCTGAGGTTGGAGACCCGACTTTATGTCGGGGAAGTTGCGTGAGGTGTGGCTAGCCACCCGACTAAGATCGGGGGTAGGGGAGAGGTTGTGGGCTAGCCTCCCGACTGGGATCGGGTGAAGGTACGCGCGGGTGTGGCTAGTCACCCGACTGAGATCGGGGGTAGGGGAGAGGTTGTGGACTAGCCTCCCGACTGGGATCGGGAGAAGTTGCGCGACAGGTCGACCGCCTGACCTGACTGGGATCGGTAAAGGGCAAGAGAGAGATGGGTTACTGAGCAGCTGGCGTGCAATCCTTTATGATCTTGTTTGGTGTGCCATCCTTTGTGATCTTGGGTGTTGCGTGGTTGTCTGTCGTGTATTTGGAGGAAGTTGACAACCGTTGTGTTGGGTCTACATTACGTGTCCGAGTGTTGAGTCGGTTGAGGAAAGTAACAGTGTGTGTGTGTGTCGGTCGGGTTACTTGAGTTGGGGATAGTGATCCCCGGTGTTTGGGTTGTTGTTGGTGTTACCGGCATTGTCTGCTAAGTATGCCGTAGTCAGTCTGTTATCCGTGGTGGTGAGCGAACGCTCACCCCTAGCTGCTTTTCCTACAGGTACCGGTCGCAGGTTGGACTAGGTGAGCTTCCGAAGCTTGAAGAGCCAGGAGCGGGATTCTGGGTTTACTTTTGAGTCTAGCGACGTATACCTTGCTTTTATCCATTTGTTGGGACGTACTTTTAAGTTGTAAATGATTACTTTGTTGAACAAATGGTGATTTTAAAGCGATTTATGTAAAAGGTTTCAAAATGTTTTATTGTTTTAAACGTTCGCGTCCTGAGTTCGGTTTACTAAAATCGGGGCGTGACACCCGATCACGTAGGGAAACCTCTAATAACCCACTCACGTGAAGGAAACCTCAAACCACCCGTTCACGCGAGAGAAACCTCGAACACCCGTTCACATAGGGGAAACCTAGTTCGTATGGCGCCGCAGCGCACCAACCCTAACCCCTCTCCATGGTGAGACTCTCACACCGAGGCGTTCTATCACTACCGTAGGTTATTGATGAGTCTTGAACCCAAGACCTCACCCTTTGACACCGAACTTACGACCTCTAAAACCAACACAATCATGAACACAGCCACGCAAAACCAACACTCAAACTGCACAATCAAGACGGTGGAACAAGACAGGAATCACGGATCCGTGACAGACCCTGTCACGGTTGGGGTCACGGAGCCGTGACGAAGGCCCAAAACTCGCCAAAACGCTCTGCTCCGTCACGGATCCGTGACAGGGTCCGTGACGCTCGCGCAGGCCTGTTTTCCAAATTTGTTTCAGACTCGATCTTTACCCATTTTTAACCCTAAAAAATAGCCTTAAGCGCCACACACGCTCGATCACCAATTTATCAAACACACACACAACAACTCACAGACAAATTCAAGTCACCCAACCTCAATCACAAGCCCACAAGGCCAACCAATTTCAAAACGAACGCCCACAGGGCCAACCAATTTAAACACACGCCCACAGGGCCAACAATTTTAAAACACGCCCACCAGCCAACCAATTTAAACACATGCCCACATGGCCAACAATTTTAAAACACACGCCCACAGGGCCAACAATTTAAAACTTTCTCCTTTTCATCATAAAATCTCATTTTTTGACATCACGTAGTTACAACCCGGTCCAGGCGTCCCCGAACTGCATTGTACCCACTTGATGTCAGCGCCGTCGCGTTCGACCACAGGGGCGCCCCTGAGTCGAGTCGCGACAGCTTAAAAACGTTTCACGCAACAACACACAATCAGTATGCCAGTAATAACAGTACTGCACATACACACAATAACAAAAAGGACTCATGTCACTACGGGTCTACACACGGTTTCCGACTTGCGCAACCCACGCACGACGGAACTTTCAAGACTCAACTCTCCCCACCTAATTGAAGTACAGTCCGAGGTGTGAAACCTCGAGCTCTGCTACCAAACTGTCACGCCCCGAATTCAGTAGGACCGAACCCGGAACGCGAACGGTGAAACAATAAAACAATTTTCAAACATTTTAATAAACCGCTTAAAATCACCACTTTGAGTTAATCAAAATAATACTTTACAACTGAAAATACGTCCAAAACAAGCGGACAAAACCAAAGCATACGTCGCTAAACTCCCAAAAACCCGGACTCCCGCTCCCAGCTCTTCAAGCTTCGAGAGCTCCCCTAGTTCGTCTCACCGGGGGCTACCATCTCAAACACAACTAACCCGACTGTCACACGAAAACTGTTACTTTCCCCAACCAACTCAAAACCCGGACACGTAATGTAGACCTGACACAGCGGTTACGACCTCAACCAAAAACGCAATTAAAAACCACGCAACACCCAAGATCACAAAGGATCGCACCCAACAATCAAGATCACAAAGGATCGCACACCAGCCACTCAGTTGCCGGTTGCTAACCGGCCGGGCTTGAGCCTGCCCCACGCAACTTTCCCCGACACGTAGTCGGGCCAGGCGGTCGACCTGTTAGCGATATATACAACAATACTTTTCCGATAGCTAGTCGGAAGGAGAGCCGCCCTTCATCGCCGAAGAATGCACAGCTTTACCGATGGTTAGTCGGAAGGCTAGCCAACCCCCACGCGCGCGACCACAGAACCCCTTTTCTATCAGGCGGGCCCCAACCTCCATGCAATCACAGTCATCACCCAAGGTTCAACAAATAGTGACAACACAGGTTTAACACCCCACAGGCACACATGGCCACCCACGACACACAAAGCAGTATCACACGGGTTCAACACCTCAAAGGCACCCCTGACCACCCACGACGCACAAACAGTAAAAACACGGGTTCAACACCCCAAAGGCACACATGGCCACCCACGACACACAAACAGTAAAATACGGGTTCAACACCCCAAAGGCACACATGGCCCACCCACGACACACAAACAGTAAAATACGGGTTCAACACCCCAAAGGCACACATGGCCACCCACGACACACAAACAGTAAAATACGGATTCGACACTCCAAAGGCACACATAATCACCCACGACACACAAACAGTAAAATACGGGTTCGACACCCCAAAGGCACACATGGCCACCCACAAACACAAACAATTCAATCAACCTCCGGGCACAACCAAATGCCACTAGTATTTCTATTGTTCGATATGTTTACATATCCTACGACACTACTAAGTGTCACATGCATTTCTATTGTTCGATACGTTCACGTATCATACGACACCACTAAGTGTCGCCTGCATTTCTAGTGTTCGATAAACTTACTTATCCTACGACACCACTAGGTGTCACATGCATTTCTACTGTTAACTTTCCCTAGTCAAGGCCAAGATCCGGCTACTTTTCCCTACCTCGTAACGATTCCACAAAAGTCCACGCCCAAGCTCCAGCGTGCTCGCGATCACTCGCCTAGCTTCCCCTTTCCGCGGTCGTCGGCACGATCTAACAAGAACACAATTAAAGCACTTTTTAAGTTTGCAGGCAAAGCTGAATTTTAATAAACTTGACGCCCAATTGCAACCCCGACAATGTCGATCACTCCCAAACTTCCCAATTACTCGACATTGTCAATAATGGGCCCGGAAAGGCCCGATTCGCCCGGCTCGGTGAATCTGCCCGGGATTGGAAAACGCCCTTCCGGGGCTCCGAAAATTCCCGTTTTCGTTTCTACGATCTTAGAATAAATTAAGGGTTCCAATGAAATGGACGGAATAAATTTCCGACTTACGAGCGATTTAATTCGCGTTTAAAGTTTCTAAACCCGAAATTTCCAACTTTCGTAATTTAATTCCATAATTCGTTCCGGATGTGAATTATCGATTCAGGGATCGTCCAAAACCACTCGAACACGAAAACCCTAGGCCCGGCCAAGTGGGCCCCACACGGCCACAATGGGAAAATTTCCTTTTCGCCCCAAAACGTTCCTAACGAACCCCAAACCTCAACCATTCATCCTTAAACCAATCTTAAACAAAACCCGGCCTTAATCAAACCGTTTAAACTCAAAACCTAGAATTCAAACGTACCAAAACGAGAAAAGAACGGGTTCTCACCGTAGGGAATGACGAGGGGATGACGAATACGCAAGAATTGAGATGATCCGTCGGTCGGATCGTTGGGAAATCGACACAACTCTTCTCTTTTCTCCTTCTTCTTCTTCTTCTCTCTATTTTCTCTCTCCTTCTCTCCATTTTTCTGAAAATTGACATGTATCTCTCTTCACATTCTCTTTTATTTTGTTTCAAAAACACAACTTTTTCTAATTTACAAAACTACCATTCTCCTTTCTTTTTCTTTATTTTAAAAACCAACCACCAAATGTGTGACAAGTGTCAAGTGGGTCCCACCCTTTACAAAAATATCTTGGAAAATATTTTTCAGTCAGATTCGCGAAATTCGGCCGTCTCGGGCCCCGTACGGGCCAATTTTCCAAGAAATTACGAAATTTCACGAGCTACAAGGAAATGACCCAACTAAGACCGTTGTAACGACGGCTAAGATTTTTGGATCCAAAGAGGGCCTCGAACAGACCAAAACGTCGCTCGGAACTTTTCCCAAATTGGTCAAAAAGTTGCCCTGAGTCACCCAGAACTCACTTTGGTCGATGTCGGGGTCAACTTAAGTCCGATATGACCCTCGGGGTCAATTTTAGGTTCATTTAGGTGTCTGTCCCAAAATTTTAAATTTTTCTGTTTTTCCGCCGATTTGACCGGCGTTGACCGGAAGCGGTTCTTAAAGCGGATGCTTGGCACACTGATTAGTCGTCCCTAGAGAATCCCAAAGATCCCGATGGTTCTGGTTTTTATTCTCAAATTCCCCTTGATCCTCGGGGGGAATCCGTTGAAATAGATACAGTGAATCCCGTCCAAGCTACTACATCTGCGTTTGTGGCTGATTGTTCGGTCTCGTCTAAAAAAAGGCCTATCCGAGCAGGTCTAGGACCCGGGTTTGGCTGGTGTTTTTAAACGGATTGGGACAGATTTGGGTCTGGTGTCTGTTGTGGGTTCGAGTTTAGTAGCCCAGGACAGCGGCGATCCATTTGAGGAGGATCATTGTAAAACCCGCCTCGCTTCAAGAGGGTATTAAATTGAAATCCGAAAACCTTAAGGTAGGTTCTTGAAAAAAAAAATGAATTGGGTCGGACCGGGTCGGACCGGACCCGGCCCAAGCTGCTGATCCGGACAGGCCAGGCCTGACCCGGCCTTGCTTCCTCCTTTGGGCCGTGGATGCTCAGGCCCGCCTGAGGCCCAAGTGGTGCCAAGCCCACTTAAGGGCTTCGGTATAAAACCGAAGCAATGGGTTGGAAACCCTAATTGCCTCCCCCTTCGTTTCTCAGTCCCGATCCTCCCTCTCGGTTCGTCGTCCCGACCACGCCCAGCTCCGCCCTCACTCCACGCCGTCCTCTCCACCGACCACCGTTCCCGAGGCCGGCCACCACCCTCTCCCTCCCCTGGTTCGAGACCTCCCTTCCCACGACCACGCCGCCGGCCAGATCTTCTCCTCCACGCCGCCCTCTTCTCCGCCCCTCACGCCGCCACCGTCCCTCAAAACCCGACCCCTCTCTCCACACACCAGCCGCCGCCCGAACCACCACCGTCTCCCTCTCAGAACGGAGTCGAGCCCTTCGAACCCCATCTCGCCGCCGACCGTCCACCTTCCTTGCCTCCGTCCAGATCTGAGGGGAAACCCTCAGCCGCGCCCCGGCGCGCCCAAAACCTCCACCACCGGCGCTCCCTCCGCCGTGCTCCACCACCTCATCTTCCACGGTGAGGTTCTCACCACGAGGTTTGGTCGCCGGCGGCGTCTCCGTCGGTGGCCGGCCGGTTTCAAACCCGAGCCCCTCATTTGTCGGTTTCCCGTGTTGTTAAATTCGAGCCAAATTGGACCTGTTAAATCTGTATCTATTAAACCTGTAATGAATTTGATTAATTTTTAGAACTGAATTTGATTAATTTTTAGAACTGATTTGAATTGAAAAAGGGAAATAATTGAACAAAATCAGAGTTAATTAAAGAGGTTGTTATTTGAAACGAAAATTAATTGTAAAAGGAAAAAAGGGGGAATATCAGTTTTGAATTCTTAAGAAAGTTGATAAAACTAAATCTGATTAAATTAAACGGGTTTTAAAATGAATGTCGGTTTTTAAGTTTAAACTTGAGTTAAGTTAAATCGAAAAAGGGAAACGAAGCCGATCGGCTTATTAAGGGTTTGGGACCAAAAATATCGAGTTTGGAAACGAACGGAAGGAAACCGTTTTGTTTTAAAATCAAAACCGGAATTAGATAAAACAAGGGAGTTCAACGACGGTTTTAAGTTAAAAGGGGTTTAAACTGGGTTTAGATCAAACTTGAGTTCGGTGCACGGGTGCTCGAACTCGATCCGTAGTAATCCCGCTTTTATCCCGCTCGAGTGTGAAAGACAACTGTCGGATTTAAACTGGACTAATCGTAACCTGTAACTTAACGGCGGAACCGTTATTAATCTATGGCTTTCGTGTTTTCTTTAGCGTCCGGCTTCGATCGAAGTGAAGCTCGGAGTTAGCGAGCCAGAACGTCAGCAGCTAGGAAGCGTAGCGGTTGCTCTTCAGTTGAGGTAGGGAAAAGTAGCCGGATCTCGGCCCTGACTAGGGAAAGTTAACAGTAGATTTGCATGTGACACCGGGGTGTCGTGGGTTGAGTAGGTTTAATTTAAATACTAGAAAAGCATGATACGGGAACTTAGTAATTATTGAGAAAAGCATGTGACACTTAGTAGTGTCGTAGGAGCAGAGAACTTAGCGTTAATTGTTTTACTGGAGGCATATGACCATGCCCGGAGGTTGTTTGTGAAACTAGCGATCTTAGGACTGTTGGAGGCATCATTTATGCCGGAGGTTGTTGTGCGTTATTTATTGTTGAGCTTGGGTGGCCTTGAGAGCCCGTGTTATTTTATTGATTGAGTTTGGGTGGCCTTGAGAGCCCGTATTTTATTATCGAGTTCTGAGTGGCCTTGAGAGCCCGTATTATTTATTGATTGAGTTTGGGTGGCCTTGAGAGCCCGTATTTTATTATCGAGTTTTGAGTGGCCTTGAGAGCCCGTATTATTTATTGATTGAGTTTGGGTGGCCTTGAGAGCCCGTATTTTATTATCGAGTTCTGAGTGGCCTTGAGAGCCCGTATTATTTATTGATTGAGTTTGGGTGGCCTTGAGAGCCCGTATTTTATTATCGAGTTTTGAGTGGCCTTGAGAGCCCGTATTATTTATTGATTGAGTTTGGGTGGCCTTGAGAGCCCGTATTTTATTATCGAGTTTTGAGTGGCCTTGAGAGCCCGTATTATTTATTGATTGAGTTTGGGTGGCCTTGAGAGCCCGTGTATTTAAATTGGTGTCTTGGGTGGCCATGAGAGCCCGTAGTCAATTGTTGGTGCTTTGGGTGGCCTTGAGGGCCCGTGTACTAAGTTTGGTGTCTTTGGCTGGCCTGACCGAGTTAGAGTCTCGGGGGGGTTGCAAGCTTCCTTTAGCTGGCTTACGAGTTAGAGTCTCGGTAAGTTGCAAGCGTGTCTTATGGTTGGTGTCTTGGTGGCCATGAGTGCCTGTGAGTGTTGAACTTGTGTTGTTACTAGTTGATGAATTTGCGTGTGATTGTGATTGCGGATCCCGGTAGGTTGCAAGCATTCTTTGGCTGGCCTGACCAAGTTTGAGTATCAACGGGTTGCAAGCATTCTTTGGCTGGCCTGACACGAGTTTGAGTAACACAGGTTGCAAGCATTCTTTGGCTGGCCTGGTCCGAGTTTGAGTATCACAGGTTGTAAGCACTCTTTGGCTAGCCTGATCCGTGTTCGTGTGAGTGGGAGAGGTTACTGAGCAGCTGGTTTGCGATCCTTTGTGATCTTGTTTGGTGTTGCGTAGTTCCTTTGAGTCCTTGGAAGAGGTCGTGATCGTTGCGTCGTGTCTACTTACGTGTTTGAGTGTCGAGTCGTTCGAGGAAGGTCACCGTGGGTGTTTGTCAGTCGGAGTACTTGGGTTGGGGACAATGATCCCCGGGGTTGAGTTTGTTTTTGGTGTTACCGGCATTGTCTGCTAATTATGCCGTAGTCAGTCTGTTATCCGTGGTGGTGAGCGAACGCTCACCCCTAGCTGCTTTTCCTACAGGTACTGTTCGTGGGACGAACTAGGTGAGCTCTCGAAGCTGGTGGAGCTAGGAGCGGAGTCCGAGTTTTTACTTTTGGTCTAGCGACGGATGCCTCGCCCTTTTTGTCCGCTTGTGGGACGTTGTATTTTGAATTGTAGTCATCCTTTTGTTGAACTAAACTGGTATTGTAAAGCGTTTTAATGGAAGTGGTTTCAAAGTGTTTTTCTTATCTTAAACGTTCGCGTCCCGAGTTCGGTTTACCGAAATTGGGGCGTGACAGCTTGGTATCAGAGCTCGAGGTTTCACACCTCGGACTGTCCGTCAATTAGGTGGGGAGAGTCGAGTCAGTAAAGTCCCGCCGTGCGTTGGGTACGTAGGTCGGGAACCGTGTGTAAACCCTTGATGTCTTGAGTCTTGTTTTGTCTGTGTGTATGTACAGTACGGGGCTACTGGCATACTGTTTGTGTGTGCTGCGTGAAACGTTTTTAAGCTGTCGCGGGTTGACTCAGGAGCGCTCCCGTAGTCGAACGTGACGGTGCTGATGTCAAGTCGGTACAACGTAGTTCGGGGACGCCTGGACCGGGTTGTAACCACCTGATGTCAAGAAATGAGGTTTTAATGAAGTAGAGAAAGCTTTAAAAATTTGATTGTTTTGATGTTGTTTGACGCCGTGGGCGTTCGCGTTTGATTTTGATTGGCCCTGAGGGCGTATTTGATTTTGGTTGGCCCGGTGGGCGAGTGTTGTTGTGTTGTCGTTTGGCAGTGTTGGCTCGTGTTTTGGTTGAGGTTGAATGACTTTCTTGGTCTGTAAATTGTGGCGCGTGTGTTGGATGATTTGGTAGTTAAGCGTGTATGTCATTTAGGGCAAATTTTGGGGTTAAAACGGGTCTGCGCGAGTGTCACGGATCCTGTTGCGGATCTGTGACGGACCAGAGAGTTCTGGCAAATTTTAGATCTTCGTCACGACTCCGTGACCCCAACCGTGACGGGGTCTGTCACGAGTCTGTGATCCCTGTCCTTCTCACCGTCTTGTTTGTGCAAGTTGAGTGTTGTCTTTGCGTGGCGACGTTCACGGTTGTGTTGGGGGTATTGAGGTTGTAAGCAATAGTAGTCGCTGATTTGAGAACATAATCCCCTTTTCGATGTTTCCCTTACGTAAAAGAGTGTTTGAGGTGTTAATGACTGGAGTAGTGTGACGTGTTGGCAGTAGGTTTTGTGTCGGTGTTTTTCCCTGACTAGAGTGGTAAGTCTTTGGTGCGTTACTAGTATGCCATAACCGAGCGGGTGTCCGTGGAGGTGAGCTTAACGCTCATCCCCTTTATTACTTTTCCCGCAAGGGACGAGTAGCGAACACTGGCTTGGTTGCGGAAAGTTATAAGTAAATGCATAAAGGACTGGATGAGGGCTTAGCGTACGTTTGTGTGGTCAAAAATTGAGGCTTCGCTTACACGTTATTATAATTAAAGGATGTTTAGCGTGAACGGTGTGACGTTAGTAACAAGTGCGTTGGGGTAGACGTAGACCGTGTGAACGTTAGTGTGTTCGAGCTGGTTGTCCTTACTTGAGTTCGCAAACTGAAACGTTTGCGTGTATCCGTGCAGAGGATACCTGCTGATGGCTCGTGGCAGACGAGGAAGAGCAGCAATAACACGGGGACGAGCGCCCTCGCGAGGCAGGCGGGGACGGTCAGCGGGGACGCCAGGACGGGTGCCCACCGTTGAGCCCGCCGAGTACGCCGAGGCGCAGGGTGCTCCTGTCGGTGAGGACAGGAGGAACGATGCGGGACCTTCTACGGGCACGCCCAGTGTCCCGCCGGTCGCAGACCCAACAGTCATGACTGCCCTGGATGAGTTGACTAGGATAGTCCAGAGTTTAGTGGCGGTCATTGCCAACAGAGAGTCGACTTCACCAGCCCTAGAGGCAGCCGGGGTCCAAGTGAGGCCCGGTCAGACAGAGGATCACACATCCAGAGCACTACTAGACTTCCTGAAGCTCGGGATACCTACATTTGTCGGGGAGCCGAACCCCGACCCAGCCGAGAGGTGGCTAGAGCAGGTCACGCGCGACCTGGATACATCAGGTGTCGAGGAGGGTCGTCGCAGGGTGTCCTTCGCGGCCCACCAGCTGAGAGACAGCGCCTACCACTGTTGGGGGCGTGTGAAGGACATGGTCGGTTATGACTACAGCATCTTCCAGACAGTTTTTATGGAACAGTACTTTCCCGAGTCGGCTCGGTTGGAGCGACATCGGCAGTTCCTAGACTTGGAACAGGAGGGGATGACGGTAGGAGAGTACGAGGCCAGGTTCACAGCCTTGGCCAGATTCGCGCCTGAGATGGTGACGAGCGAGACGAACCGTTGCCTGCGGTTCCAGGACGGGCTGAGGCTGGGCATCCGGAACCAGGTTCTCGCCTTGAGGATACAGAAGTATACCGACCTCGTGGACACCGCAGCGACGGTGGAGCAGGGGATCCTGGATACGGCCAGAACCCGCGAGGTTCGACAACGGCCGACCGACTTCACAGGGCCGTCAGAGTCACGCGACCCAAGAAGGCAGAGGACCGCGGGATTCTTCCGACCACCGACTCACCAGGGTGGAGCGAGACAGCACGGGTCGGTGGCGTCCATGGGGCCAGTCGCGACACAGAGGATGCCGACATGCCATCTCTGCAGGGAGCCAGGCCATTTGCGGCGGGGGTGCCGGGCAGGCCAGGGCTCGGGGTCGGGAGCCGATGAGACCAGCTGTCTCCGGTGCGGCCGTGTGGGACACACGATGAAATGGTGTCGTGAGCCGTTGGGAGCGATATCGGCGCAGCGGCCGCAACAGTCGCAGACGGTACAGTCGCCCAGAGACCGCCCCCGTCAGGGTCAGCAGTCGAGGTTTTCGCAGCCGTCGACGAGCGCGCCGACTGCGAGACAGCAACGGAGCTCTGGGTATCCGGCCGCCAGTGCGTCGGGTCAGAGGCAGCAGGAGTCGGAGGGAAGAGTGTACGCAGTTACCGACTCCCGGACCTCAAGATCCCCTATCTACCGCGAGACCTATCAGGGTACGTGTTCTTTCGTACCTTTTATGAGCGTTATTCTAAATTTCGCGGACGAAATTCCTTTAAGGGGGGTAGATTGTAAAACCCGCCTCGCTTCAAGAGGGTATTAAATTGCAATCCGAAAACCTTAAGGTAGGTTCTTGAAAAAAAAAAAAAAAATGAATTGGGTCGGACCGGGTCGGACCGGACCCGGCCCAAGCTGCTGATCCGGACAGGCCAGGCCTGACCCGGCCTTGCTTCCTCCTTTGGGCCGTGGATGCTCAGGCCCGCCTGAGGCCCAAGTGGTGCCAAGCCCACTTAAGGGCTTCGGTATAAAACCGAAGCAATGGGTTGGAAACCCTAATTGCCTCCCCCTTCGTTTCTCAGTCCCGATCCTCCCTCTCGGTTCGTCGTCCCGACCACGCCCAGCTCCGCCCTCACTCCACGCCGTCCTCTCCACCGACCACCGTTCCCGAGGCCGGCCACCACCCTCTCCCTCCCCTGGTTCGAGACCTCCCTTCCCACGACCACGCCGCCGGCCAGATCTTCTCCTCCACGCCGCCCTCTTCTCCGCCCCTCACGCCGCCACCGTCCCTCAAAACCCGACCCCTCTCTCCACACACCAGCCGCCGCCCGAACCACCACCGTCTCCCTCTCAGAACGGAGTCGAGCCCTTCGAACCCCATCTCGCCGCCGACCGTCCACCTTCCTTGCCTCCGTCCAGATCTGAGGGGAAACCCTCAGCCGCGCCCCGGCGCGCCCAAAACCTCCACCACCGGCGCTCCCTCCGCCGTGCTCCACCACCTCATCTTCCACGGTGAGGTTCTCACCACGAGGTTTGGTCGCCGGCGGCGTCTCCGTCGGTGGCCGGCCGGTTTCAAACCCGAGCCCCTCATTTGTCGGTTTCCCGTGTTGTTAAATTCGAGCCAAATTGGACCTGTTAAATCTGTATCTATTAAACCTGTAATGAATTTGATTAATTTTTAGAACTGAATTTGATTAATTTTTAGAACTGATTTGAATTGAAAAAGGGAAATAATTGAACAAAATCAGAGTTAATTAAAGAGGTTGTTATTTGAAACGAAAATTAATTGTAAAAGGAAAAAAGGGGGAATATCAGTTTTGAATTCTTAAGAAAGTTGATAAAACTAAATCTGATTAAATTAAACGGGTTTTAAAATGAATGTCGGTTTTTAAGTTTAAACTTGAGTTAAGTTAAATCGAAAAAGGGAAACGAAGCCGATCGGCTTATTAAGGGTTTGGGACCAAAAATATCGAGTTTGGAAACGAACGGAAGGAAACCGTTTTGTTTTAAAATCAAAACCGGAATTAGATAAAACAAGGGAGTTCAACGACGGTTTTAAGTTAAAAGGGGTTTAAACTGGGTTTAGATCAAACTTGAGTTCGGTGCACGGGTGCTCGAACTCGATCCGTAGTAATCCCGCTTTTATCCCGCTCGAGTGTGAAAGACAACTGTCGGATTTAAACTGGACTAATCGTAACCTGTAACTTAACGGCGGAACCGTTATTAATCTATGGCTTTCGTGTTTTCTTTAGCGTCCGGCTTCGATCGAAGTGAAGCTCGGAGTTAGCGAGCCAGAACGTCAGCAGCTAGGAAGCGTAGCGGTTGCTCTTCAGTTGAGGTAGGGAAAAGTAGCCGGATCTCGGCCCTGACTAGGGAAAGTTAACAGTAGATTTGCATGTGACACCGGGGTGTCGTGGGTTGAGTAGGTTTAATTTAAATACTAGAAAAGCATGATACGGGAACTTAGTAATTATTGAGAAAAGCATGTGACACTTAGTAGTGTCGTAGGAGCAGAGAACTTAGCGTTAATTGTTTTACTGGAGGCATATGACCATGCCCGGAGGTTGTTTGTGAAACTAGCGATCTTAGGACTGTTGGAGGCATCATTTATGCCGGAGGTTGTTGTGCGTTATTTATTGTTGAGCTTGGGTGGCCTTGAGAGCCCGTGTTATTTTATTGATTGAGTTTGGGTGGCCTTGAGAGCCCGTATTTTATTATCGAGTTCTGAGTGGCCTTGAGAGCCCGTATTATTTATTGATTGAGTTTGGGTGGCCTTGAGAGCCCGTATTTTATTATCGAGTTTTGAGTGGCCTTGAGAGCCCGTATTATTTATTGATTGAGTTTGGGTGGCCTTGAGAGCCCGTATTTTATTATCGAGTTCTGAGTGGCCTTGAGAGCCCGTATTATTTATTGATTGAGTTTGGGTGGCCTTGAGAGCCCGTATTTTATTATCGAGTTTTGAGTGGCCTTGAGAGCCCGTATTATTTATTGATTGAGTTTGGGTGGCCTTGAGAGCCCGTATTTTATTATCGAGTTTTGAGTGGCCTTGAGAGCCCGTATTATTTATTGATTGAGTTTGGGTGGCCTTGAGAGCCCGTGTATTTAAATTGGTGTCTTGGGTGGCCATGAGAGCTCGTAGTCAATTGTTGGTGCTTTGGGTGGCCTTGAGGGCCCGTGTACTAAGTTTGGTGTCTTTGGCTGGCCTGACCGAGTTAGAGTCTCGGGGGGGTTGCAAGCTTCCTTTAGCTGGCTTACGAGTTAGAGTCTCGGTAAGTTGCAAGCGTGTCTTATGGTTGGTGTCTTGGTGGACATGAGTGCCTGTGAGTGTTGAACTTGTGTTGTTACTAGTTGATGAATTTGCGTGTGATTGTGATTGCGGATCCCGGTAGGTTGCAAGCATTCTTTGGCTGGCCTGACCAAGTTTGAGTATCAACGGGTTGCAAGCATTCTTTGGCTGGCCTGACACGAGTTTGAGTAACACAGGTTGCAAGCATTCTTTGGCTGGCCTGGTCCGAGTTTGAGTATCACAGGTTGTAAGCACTCTTTGGCTAGCCTGATCCGTGTTCGTGTGAGTGGGAGAGGTTACTGAGCAGCTGGTTTGCGATCCTTTGTGATCTTGTTTGGTGTTGCGTAGTTCCTTTGAGTCCTTGGAAGAGGTCGTGATCGTTGCGTCGTGTCTACTTACGTGTTTGAGTGTCGAGTCGTTCGAGGAAGGTCACCGTGAGTGTTTGTCAGTCGGAGTACTTGGGTTGGGGACAATGATCCCCGGGGTTGAGTTTGTTTTTGGTGTTACCGGCATTGTCTGCTAATTATGCCGTAGTCAGTCTGTTATCCGTGGTGGTGAGCGAACGCTCACCCCTAGCTGCTTTTCCTACAGGTACTGTTCGTGGGACGAACTAGGTGAGCTCTCGAAGCTGGTGGAGCTAGGAGCGGAGTCCGAGTTTTTACTTTTGGTCTAGCGACGGATGCCTCGCCCTTTTTGTCCGCTTGTGGGACGTTGTATTTTGAATTGTAGTCATCCTTTTGTTGAACTAAACTGGTATTGTAAAGCGTTTTAATGGAAGTGGTTTCAAAGTGTTTTTCTTATCTTAAACGTTCGCGTCCCGAGTTCGGTTTACCGAAATTGGGGCGTGACAATCATCCTCGGGGTGGTGAACCGAACCTAGTTGTCGGGATTCAAGGTAGTCCTTGGAAGGAAGCCTTGTCCAAACCCCTGATTTCTGGAGTTGAGCCAAAGAGACATGGACAAACAAAGAAGGGTCAGTCGAAGATGGTTGCCCCACTTGTGGTTTTATATTAGACAAGAGCCAAGACTTCTGTTGATAAAGGGGTTAATTCGGGACGTTTTATAGCAAGAAAGTTGGGGAAAAGGCAGTTGATCTTTGTTCTTTGGCGCTCGATCGTTTCAAAAAGGACTCCGAGGGTAGGAAGGACGAGGATTACCTTGAAGAAAAAGCTTTAAACCCTGTCCCGGTCTCTAATCGATTTATTTTTTTGAATCCATATAGGAAGTAGGGAAGGTTTTTGTTTGCATCTTGTTTGGGGTTTGTTTCTTGTTGCTATGTGTAGTTGTTATGGTCTGAGGAAAAGGTCTTTTTGATGACCTTTTCTTGCTTTGTTCTATAGTCTTGTAGAACAATTGCTCAATAAATTTTTCGCTTATCAAAAAAAATCAATTCATCTGAAATGGGTTCTGATTGTTATCAGATATAGAACTGGTTATTGGACTTTAGTATGTGTATAGTACAGTAGTTCTAGTTATGCAACTAGTTAAATTTTGATTTTGAACTATTATAATATGGTTCACAATAAGGTTTCCCTTAGCATAATTTTGTATGTTGTATTTGGCTATAAATTGGTAGTACTTAAAAATCAGTTCATCTGAAATGAGTTCTGATTGTTATAAGATATGGAACTGGTTATCGGATTTTAATATGTGTTTAGTGCAGTAATTCTAGTTATGCTGCTAGTAAACTTCAGATTTTGAACTATCATAATATGGTCTATAATAAGTTTTCCCTTAGCATAATTTTGTATGTTGTATTTTTTTAAATGTATTAACTCATTTATTTTAGAAGTAATTTTTCTAAACTTAAAATTCTATGTTTTTTTTAAAACTTAGTTTCACTTAAAAATCTAGTTTAAAAAATTATCAGTTCTTAAAATTTAAGGAGGAAGACGTCAACTTACTTGAGCAGGCTCAATAATCTATAATACATATTTTCACAATAATTTGGAAGAACTTATCTTACTTGTCTGTTTCTTTCTTTGTTCAATGTAAATTTCAGGACTAATTCATGGTGTTGTTGGTGGTGAAACAATTCCATAAGGTACCAAGAGAATGATGAAGATGAATATGATGTGGAAGAAGGAATACTACTTTTAAGTTAATATTGTTTTGGTTGGATTCTAAAAGTATAAGTAGCAATTCTATGGAATCAAGTGTGTTGTTTTCATTGCTTATAAGCATGTTGCTTATAAGTGTGTTTTTGATTTCTGTACAGAAAATATGTGATGAAATGTAATATTTGGGCTCAAATTATTGAGCCCATTAAGATCCAGACTGGACCAGTTAAAATATATAATCGGTCTGAATCCGGAAGGCCCAAAATTCAAATAATATCCGATCATCCGGACTGGATATGGACATCGATTTTAGATGTCTGGATGATCCGGAATGGATAATGAAATGGGCTCCGGACAAGTTATTCGGTTCGCTTACACCCATACCCCACCCTCCACTAAAGTACTATTTCTTATTTTCTCTAGTTTATCTTATTTCTTGTATCTCGTGTTGTGACTCCTTGGATGTATGACCATATTTTGTATGTATTGGATTTGATTATGTGTATATCTGATGATAGTGGTTTGTTGATGATTTTCAAGTATTATAGCCTAGGTTTTCATTCTCTGAGCTATAGAAAGCACAATGGTGGAACCGAAGCATAACTAGGAGGTTGTTCATGTGGTTTGGTCATTAGTAACTGGATTGCATGTTTTCGACTTTAAAAATCAAAGCTTCATTCGAAGCCAATTTCAAGAGAGAGTTTTGGTTGTACGAGAAGGACCTACCTAGATAATCCGGTCGGTCAACTTTCTAGTTGGACGGTTAGATCACTTGGAATGGAAATGCTATTGGGCGCGAAGCGCGACTCTTAGAATGAGAGGTAGTTAACCATGTGGTTAACGACTAATAGATTCAATCTATAGTCGAGGCTCAGTACATAGAAGAAATCGACACACCGTCGAGAACTTATGAATGGTTTTCTAACTCCTTAGAGTAGTTATTATAGGATGTTGAGTTGCAGAAGTGACTGAAAATCCCGGCCACCGATGCATAATTTGAAACCCTCGTAGTTCATTGATTGGGGGCTGAACTGTAGTTCCTTCAAGCCGAGGTTTTAACTCATTTCCTTTACCACCGGGTTGGGAGCTATCGGAGTATAACATTTCAATTTTTTTAGGAAGGCAACAACGTTATTTCTAATCGGTTACTGATCCTAACCCTGATCTATGGAAGGCATGCAACGCACTTGGCATGACCGACTCTGAATTTTTAAACTTTCTTTACTTTTTCCTGATTTTGATAATCTTGGATTTATGACGTTGTATACACTTTGGTATTTGGGTTCTCGAGAAAGGTTCAGAGAGAATGCTCTACTAGAACTGAATTCGAGGATTTGTAAGTCTACTTTTTACCGGGATTACCTAGGGAATCTTATCGAAAATGGTAGAGGTCGTCATGATATTATCCAAAGTGGTTTATGTGACTCATGACATGAACTTGATGTCGAGGATTGGTGATCCTAATTGGATATCATAGCACATCACAACATGTCTCCTAAACAAAACACAACATCACGAGAAAATGACATTTATATATTCATAATAAATATGTATATCGCACATACCATTATCTCTTGTCTCTACCCGAACTATTTACTCACCCATATGCCTCTCTGCTCCTTCTTGACTCCCCTGAAGGATACTCTCAGACTTGTGGAACCCACTTACTTCTACTTACGACTGCCTAACATGTGAGTTGCGATTGTAAATATGTATATATGTATATATTTATATATGTATATGTAAATAGGAAACATAACTAGATTAGGGTAGTGACAGCTTAAATGTAGGTGAGCCCTTGGAAATGATTTACCTAGTGCTTCCTTGTGGGATCGACCAATACTTTACCGTTCAATTATACTAAGCTTATAAGTAGTCAAGCACGAGTCTTATTGTTAGTATGACCACTATTGGTAAGGTATAGTTGTCTTGATATAACAAGTCACTACGACCAAGCCTGTAGAATAAATGAAATCATATAAGGGGTTTGACTATGTAATTTCTCTCTAGGTATGACCCAACATCGCACGTATCGTCATAATGATTCACCACCTATGCTTAAACCATTTAAGGGGGGGAAGACGATGACCATCAGTCACCTGGTCACATCACTGTTCCTCTAAGATGACACTGTCACAAGAATCAATCTTGGTGGGCTTACACTAGTCCCGTCTGGATGGGAGGGATGGTCGTCCAATCAAGATATGCGCCTTTTGTTAGAACTAACTGTCCGATGATTAATCGTCTGTCTTGAGGGTGACATGCACGCATTAGAAGTGAATACACCGTTAACCAACTATCAAGATGTCACCGCTGTCGGGGGTTAATAATTTGATTAGTCTTTGTAATCCATATCTCATCCGGCCAACCGTGTCAAGAAGTTTTCTAGAGCATCGTCGTGTCATGTATACTTGCATGATTATACATAATATGATAGTTAAGGATAAACGATAAACCTACAGATACGTCCAAATAGTGCAGACAATGAGGTAATACATACAAGACCATGAGTTTGTTTTCGTCCCAAGTCATTTTCATGTTAATGTCATGTTAAAACTTCAGATGGAACTACAAAACTCAACAAAACACTAGGGTCTTCGATACAATCTCGTAGTATTTGGTGACGAAACCGATGAGTTTACTATTTTATAATTTATATATGTAATTTAATTTCCGAAGTCATAAAATTGAATATAAGTGTTTGTACTTTTCATATTGGTTTTTGTAATTGTAGTTTTTTTATTTATTGCTGCTTTGTTCATAAACAATTGTGGAATGGAAAGAGTCTGATGTTATAGTGCAAGATGATGATCCTGAAGAAAACTTTGAAAGTATACAGGGTATGCCATGCAGTTTAAAGAGATTTGTCTGTAAACTACAAGTTCATGGTCGACTACAATCTTGAAGTTTGACTTACCCACTATGGATGTTTTTATATATTTTTTATCAGCAATTTTTTTTAAAACAACCAATCCTTCGAAATGAAGGGAGAGGACAAGGAACTAATGAATCAGTCCTCAGTACAAACACGAGCAGTTTGACAAATCAAACCCTCAACATTATACCAACGAACATATTGTCCAACCAACAAGGATGGTCTAATAATCCTATACTAGATTTGACAGACGAGAAGCAAACAAGAGTTACAACACAAGAGCACCGGCATCAAGCATGACCTCAGAACAAACCCAAAAAGGGGATTAAAATAAACACAAGGTCTCAGAACCAGATATAACGAACATAAAGCAAATGTAGGCCAACAAAGGAAAACTGAACCGAACAATAATTAAACCCTACCCGAGGGGAACGATAGAAACAATGAAGGTCTACAATACTCAAATATACCCACCATGAAGCTCGAGAAAACACTAAACTGGTCTAAAACAAAGACTTAACTACCATTAAGCTCAGTAAAAAAACCTTTGACAACCGAAACCTCCAACACTAGCAACGCCAATATCTAACAAAACCCTTACAAGACCACCCTAAAGAAACCTCCAATGCTAGCACCAACCAACCCTTACAAGACCACCCCAATATCTAACAAAAAATTGTGAAGAACACCCAATCTCGTTGAGGCCACTAACTCAAAGATTGAATGGTCAACGACACGTCGACGGCCAACACCGAAATAACAAAGATAGATCGTTGCTTAGTAACTATTGAAACCCTATACCCCTAGAAACTGAAGTCGAATGTCTTCAAACAAAGGCCCGAAAACAAAAATACATGTCGGAGGCCAACACCTAATGACCGACGAGCCTCTATTAACATAATAGAGTAACAGAGAAGCCTCTACAAACAACAGATCAAAGGAAACAGCCCTTAATCTGCTTTTCTTATGGATGTTTTTATATTGAGAATATTTATCTTTACCATCCTACAGTAAGCTACAATTTTATCTTATGAAATAAAATATTTCACCATTTAGAGTATTCATAAAGGGAGTCAAATCTACTTGTTGAATAAAAAATGATTTGGGTCGATTAAATATTAATTTGTAGTGAGAGTCAATCTTCAAGGTAGAATCAGAACAAAACCGTTAGGTGTCATATTGAAAATATTTAAAGAGAGGTGAGAGTGTGAAAGATGAAACTGTGTCTATTTACGATCCTATAATATCGGTAGATTATTTGACGTAAGAGAGAGAATTGGTTAGAAAAAGAAGAGAGGATCATTTTCTCGTCAAACTCAAGGATTGGGGAGCAGGGCTTGAGGAGGTGATCACATAGTACTTCGGGGAGTTATTCAAGCCGGAATTACAGAACCAAGATGAGGTTAGTAATTTGATTCCGGTTTCAATTACTCCTGAGCAAAATCAATTGCTTCTCAGGCCGGTCAGCAGTGAGGAGGTTAGGAGAGCAGTTTTCAGTATGCTCCCGCTGAAAGCCCCAGGGCCTAACGGATTTAATCCGGGTTTCTACCAAAGGTATTGGCCGGTTGTGGGTGCGCAGGTGGTCCAGATGGTCCGGGAGTGCTTCGAGTTAGGGAGGCTTCCGCAGGACATTAATGATCCCAATATTGTGCTGATACCGAAAACTCACAGACCAGAGAGAATGGAGGAATTCAGACCGATAGCGCTCTGCAATGTGTGTTATAAGGTGATTACGAAGGTAATGGTGCAGAGAATGAAGGGGTGTATGCAGGAAGTCATTTCTGAGTCGCAGAGTGCGTTCCTGGAGGGCGGGCTGATCACGGATAACATAATTATTTCGGGAGAGATCCTACATGCCCAGAGGAACAGGCGTCAGGGGGGTCAAGGCCTGATGGACATGAAAGTTGATATGTCAAAAGCATATGACAGGGTGGATTGGGAATTTCTGGAAAAGGTGCTTACAAGAATGGGCTTCGATGGGAGATGGGTGCAGTTAGTGATGGAATGTGTCAGGACGCCAAAGTTGTGGGTGACAGCAAAAGGGAGACGGGTAGGTCCGATCATACCGGAGAGGGGTATCAGGCAAGGGGATCCTTTATCCCCATACTTGTTTATAACGTGCGTTGAAGGACTATCCAGGTTGATCTCCCATTATGAAAGGCATAGTAGGGTCCACAGGCACAGGGTGGTATGTGCCTCTCCATCAATTACACACCTATTTTTTTGCAGACGATAGCTTCTTGTTTTGCAGGACATGGGTAGAGGAGGCTGAACAGTGGAAGGGGTTGCTAGGAAAGTATGAGCAAGCATCGAGCCAGAAAATAAATGTTCAGAAGTCATCGGTGTCTTTCAGCCCAAATACACCTCAGGAAGTAAGAGTGAATGTCGCTGCTGTACTGGGAATGGAAGTGGTAGAGGACGTGGGAACATATTTGGGGTTACTTGCAGTGGTCGGGCGCAGCAAGATGAGAGTGTTTAATTACATCAAGGAGAGGATTCAGAAGAGGTTGAGTAGCTAGGATGAACTCCTATTGAGTAAAGCATGGAAGGAGATTTTATTAAAAGTTGTGATCCAGGCTTTGCCCACATACACGATGAGTGTACACATGTTGCCACAAAGTTTATTACGGGAGATTGAGGTGGTGATGAATCGATATTGGTGTTCCCATAATCAGAGCACGGGGGCAGGGATAAAATGGAGCGACTGGAGGAGGTTGTGCGAGCATAAGAGGTTTGGTGGGCTAAGTTTCAAACACTTGGGGGATTTTAATGTGCATTTTTTGGGAAACAGGGATGGCGTTTGTTGCAATACCCGACCAGCTTAGTGGCACGGATTCTGAAGGCAAAATACTATCCCTTGTATGACTTCCTACAGGCTAGCGCCCCGGTGGGGGCAAGTCCGATATGGAGGATCCTGTGTGAGGCGCAGGAGATGCTACGGAAGGGGATGAGGAAGTGCATTGGGGACGGAGAGGACACTTGGTTGCACGAGCGGTGGTTGGGTTCCGAATCAGGTCGGTTGGATGAAGTGCCGAGTAAAATGGAGGGGTGGCGGGTTTCTCGATTAATCAGGCAGACGGGTATGGGATGAATTGAAGAGCTGGTCCGAGGAGCTTTCTCGGTCGAGGAGGCGGAGGAAATTCTCCGGGTACCGTTGAGTATCTATCCAGGCAAGGACGGATGGTACTGGGGGAACGCCAGGGATGGCAGATATTCAGTCAGGCAGGCGTACAGGGATCTACATGCAGAAAAACATCCCGGAGGTCAAGGGGCGGTGGACGAATTCTGGAGAGACCTTTGGAGGTTGAGACTGCCACCAAAGGTTAGCCACTCTTTGTGGAGAAGCGTTGCTGACCTCTTGCCAGTTACAACCAAGCTTAGGGAGAGAAGGGTGCAGGTTCAAGAAGGGTGCATCCTTTGTGGGGAATCTGAATCCGGGGTACATGTGCCATTTACAAAATCAACTATTTGTACTTGTTCCAACCTAAACCAACACCAAAATTTGAAGGAATGAAAAAAAAAAAAACAAGCATCATACATTGTGGTTTCGCTGGTGATTTTCTAGACCAGTTTCCTTAAGCCTAGCCCTCCCTCCCTTAGTGAACAACACCTCCATATCTTCCAACGACACCCCCTTTGTCTCCGGCAATAAAAAATAGAAGAACGTCCACGCCACCACCGCCATTCCAGCAAACAAAAAGAAGCTCCCTCCGATCGTTATAGACTCATAAATCGATATGAAACTCATGGAGACGGAGGCGTTGGTGATTCTGTTGACCGCCACCCCGATGCTCGCCCCCTGCGCCCTCAGCTTCAGCGGAAACACCTCCGAACTATACACCCACGTTATGGGCCCAAGCCCAATCGAATAGAAGGCAACGAACACGTAGACCATCGCTATGCACAACCCCAGGGCCCACACCACGTGGTGCCTCTCCGCCACCGTCAGGCTGAACCCCAGCGTGGCCAGCGCCGCTACCATCCCGGCTACGCCCGTCAGGAGGAGCCGCCGCCTGCCGACACGATCCAGCAGGAACGTGGAGATGAAGATGAAGAGCGTCTTGGTGACCCCCACGCCGATGGTGGCGAGGAGGAGCTTGTCCTTGTGGGTCACCCCCGCCTTCTTGAAGATTCTGGGGCTGTAGAGGACCACCGCTTCAATCCCGGTGGCGTGCTGGAAGAAGTGGATCCCGACGGCGGCGCTGAGGATCCGACGGACGGGCGGCGTCGGGGTTATGAGGAGCTCTTTCCACACGCCTTCACCGCCTGTCTTCCGGGTCATCTGAACGACGTCGTCCGTGCAGCTCTCGTCTATCCCCGCCACCACCTTTATGTCCCGCAGCCGAGCCATCGCTTCGTCGCCGGAGTTGGATATCTGTAGAAGTATCTTTTTGGCCTCCCCGAGTCTTCCTTGCAGGACAAGCCACCGCGGAGACTCGGGCATTTTCAGGATCCCGAAGGCCAAACCAAGAGACGGGACGGCGGCGACGCCGAGCATGAGGCGCCACCCGAGCTTGACGGCCATTTTGGAGAAGAAGTAGTTGGAAATGTAGCCGAGCAAGATGCCGAAGCTGATGCAGAGCTCCGGCAGGGAGGTGAGGAAGCCTCGGGAGCCGGGGGATGAGATCTCGGCGGAGTAGACGGGGGCTATCAAGAGGGCGAACCCCACTCCGACGCCGGCGGTGCAGCGCCCGGTGATCAGCACGGCGTAGGAAGGACTGTATCCCATGAGGGCGGAGCCGGTCATGAAGAGGACTGAGGCGAGGACGATGGTGTAGCGGCGGCCGATGATGTCGGAGGTTCTCCCGGCGGCGAGAGCTCCGACTAAGGCGCAGAAGTTTAAGATGCCAGCGAGGACCTCCACTTGTATGTCGCTGATCTTGAGATCTTCTTTTATATACAACATGGCCCCACTCATAACACCCGTATCTACAATTAATGTTTACAATTAAATATATGTATTGTAAATTCCAATACTAATTAATTCCGGAAAATAAGAAAGAATAGAAAAATGAAAAAACATACCATAACCAAAAACAATGGAGATCGTAGAGGCAACAATGACAGACGAAAAAGCATATTTATTCAACCTTTTATCATACCCATCACCACTCCCCTCCGCCTCCATATTGATTCTAAATATACTTCACACTGATTACTCTATTACAGCATGGAAGAAGAAGAAGAAAAGATCTTCAGACAGTACTCATCAAGCATTTCATCAAAATCGTTACTAGTGTTCATCTCTCCTTTGGATTGAATCTGTGTGTATCATTAGTTTTTAACCATGCAAAAACAAGTAACGATTCAGTTCCAATTTTGTCGGAAGATTTAAGATAAACTCGTGGGATGTGGGCCATATTATTGGATACGACTTAGTAGAGTAGCGTCCGGTTTTGGTGGCTTGATTATGGTCCTCCACTAGCTAGGTGTTCTTGTTCACATTTACTGCCGTTGATTCAGGATCACTAACACTGAACCTATATTGCAAATAATTAATTAAATGTTCCCTCTTTTTAGTTTTTTTTTTTTGAAACAGGCAACCGGAGATTTCATTCATGCCAAAAGGCAATCAAGTAGGACGAGGCGTGATTGTCTCGGGTTCCAGATGTTTGTCCGGGCCGACCATAGCAAGCCCGACGCTCATGGACCCATAATTTTAGACCACTTAAATTCGTGGGCAACAACTCAAGACAACTCCCTACCGTCGTTTCAACATAACGGGGGAAAATAAACCAAGTTCCAAAGCCAACAGAAAGTAAATAATCCCAACAAGAATAAAAATAGTAGCAATAAACGAAAGTAACTGGTGCTGATGATGCAGGCTGCCCGGGACCTCCCAGCAGTGGTTGTCCCGGGTCTGTAGGTATAGTCTGGGGCCGACTCCACCCACCCCTGCTGGGGCAGATCATTCCTCCATCGGAGGCCTCTGGACCTCCGCTCCGTCTGCTCGCTCCTCCTCATGAAAGGGCTGAAACCAGGGTTGCTGCTGGTCAGTCGGGTCGCCTCTCTGCTTCTTTGTCTCCGGTGGGCGGGCATACATCGAGCCACTTCTGGTCTTCAGAGTGGTCATCTTTCCTTTGCCTCTGTTGGGTCCACCTTTGCCTAGACTCCCTTGAGGATCCGCCAGGTATCCCCGTGGATCTGTCTCCTCTTCCTTCCTCATCATCACATTGAATTCGGGGGGAGCTCGGATCAGGGGCCAGCAGCAGGGTGGATGTTAGCCAGGAAGTCAAGCTTTGTGGGCCTGGGTGGCGGGTTGGGTGCTCCATGGCCATCCCCCTGCAAGATATTGGTTAACCTTTTGTGGTTAACCTTAGCCAGAAAGTCAGGCTTCGGAGTGCCTGCATTGAACGGCTCAGCGCCCATGGTAATCTCCCTAGAACGGACCATAGAGTTCAGGGTTAGATCACTCAGGAGGTACGTGATCGCCGGGTGTGATACTGGAGGAGGTGCCTCCCAGACCGTTTGGAGCAGTTGATCCACGTCCAAGTCCCGGGGAACCATAATAGACCTATCATATCGGACCTCCTCCCGGCCAATCCCCGGCATCAGAGTCTAGCAGTTCGGTAGCCTGTGGGTCAACATGCCGCACCTGCGACAAAAATCCACCACTCTATCGTATTGCAGATCTATCACAATAGAGGAATCAGTGCCTGGGAAACGAAGTCTGGTCCTGCGCCGCAGTGGCCGAGACAGCTCCATACGGACCCACATCCAGAGATGCATGTCCTCCCGTCGGGCAGTCGGAATTGGAGCCGACAGAATTTGTGTGCCTATACTGCCCGCCACGAGACCCTGAATGTACGAGTTCCTAGCTCCTCCCGGGATATTCAGTGCCCTGACCCCGAGTTCCAAATGGTTGAAGCTGATGTCTTCCGCCCGATCGAAGCGCCGGAGCGGTTCAAAGAGGAGGGGAAAAACCTTAAAGCTCCAGGGGCCCCTATGGCGGATATCATTCATGGTCCTGGCAGACGGGAAATGGTAGCCCGTGAAGTCGGGAGCCAGGAACTCCACCCGAATCCCGGTAACCTTCCATTTGCGCAACATCATCCCGCAGACGATGTGTTGATTGTGCGATCCGTCCCCTGCAACCCTCGCTGCCAGGGAGAACTCGTACGATCCCGACGTAAACAACGGGACCCCCTCGTCCGAGACCACCAGCTCCTCATCCTCATCCTCCCAATCCGGGATCAGGGAGATGCGGCTGGCCTGGGCCTCAAAAGTCGTCCCGGATGGCCGGCCAACCTTCGGGCAGATAGGGCTAGCAGCCTGCCCCCGCTCGGCCGGAGGAGGATGGTGAGTACTCACCGGAGACTGGATTGGCTGGGGGAGGGTGATCAAATCCCGGTAGACCTCCCTCGGCGTCGATGACAGTCCAGTATAAGACGGACAAGGCCCCGGTGGGTCAGTAGCATCGCCGACGACCAGATCTGTCACGATGGCCAAGGGCAGACCCGGCTTGTCCTTCAGATTTGTCGGGTGCGGCAGCTCCCGAGGGGAGACAGAAGTCGGGTCGAGCAGCGGTGGGAGATCGACATCGCGGCGTGCATGGTGCTGGGCGGAGACCCCGAAGGCGCGAGGGACCTCTGCATGTGAGTGGATTTGGTCGGAAATGACTATTTTTGGCTCATGGAGATGGGGGCTAGACATATCCGACATCGATTGATCGGAAATGGTCGAGACTAGTGTCGAGGGGGCGTCTGTGGCGGCTGTGGGAGCCCAGGTGCAGGCGTGCGGAGGCGGAACGCGACGAAGTCGAGCAGAACTCGACTAGGCAACGATGGCTGAAGAAAGAGCTGCTGTGAGTGAGGGGGCGGTGGAGGGACTGGAGACAGACGATCGGAGAGGGCGAAAAGAGGACGGCGGCGGCGAACCCAAATAGGGTTAAGAGAGAACCTCTGAGAGGTTTTTTGGAGAGCCTTTTCTAGGTTATTTAATGAATTAGTCTCTTAATTCCCTCTTTTTAGTTTATAGTTCAGAACAATATTATTTAATGATCATTTCGATTTATTATTGTGACCGTAATGATGCCATGGATGGAACCACGTTGTTTAAACTGTAAGACTTTACTACTACCGAAAGGTGGGCGACCTAAACGGTGTGTCATCTTCGTATTTAGGTGTCGTTCGGTTGTGTGTTCCAAGTTCATCACCTAACCACTAAAACATGTACATGAAATATTGCATAGATTTTTTTTTGTTAGAAACGCGAAGATAGATGTGTATTATTAATCATACCAACTGATTGTTACAGTAATCGGGTCCCTGACTCCTAACTCCAGTATACGTCCGAGACCCCCACAGGTGTCCCGGCCAACTTGGATCAAATAAAAGTAATCTACTTTACATCGTAGATAATAAGAAAACACATAAACACAAAAACGAACATACGAAACTATAGATAATGCGATGCCTGTTCTTCTGAACCCCGCAACTAGTATGAAATATGGCTCTTTATGGCTTACGTTCTGTTAGTCATTGGAATGGGATTTCAGAGTCTGATCATAGATATCATGTGGGACATGATATTGGACGACCCGACATGAATATGTGTCATAGATCAAGTCATGAACATATTCATTGTCGTAGCTTGTCATGTATCCTTAGACCAATAAGTCTTTGTGATCGTTAGGTAGTAAACAACTGAGTTTGACCTGAACCTAACGTTTTCCGTAACAGGGCTTCCGTAACGGCCAGGATTGGCTTGGGGACCGACAACATGAGTGACATGAAAGACGACTAAGGGATTTATCCCTCATACTACGCTATGGGAAAGATATTGGTTCTCGGCCGCATGATCGAGAGTGACTGAAAGAATAGCATGACCATGCACATGATAATAGGTATCATATATTCAGTCATCTCACATATCAAGGAACAGTGATTGAGAATAATAAGGATGACGGCTCTATGCCTTATCTCAATCAGGATATCGGTGATAAAAGGATAATGACAGGGACGACGAAAAGGTTAGAATCGACTGGGTCGATTCGTTATGTAATGTCAGACAATACTAAAATCTCGTTAGTTTCCACATATATAGGATCAAGTAAAATGGGATTTTACGTTAATCTATTGATATGCATAAACCTAAGGGTCACACCAAACTCATTTACACATTCATGGAGAATGGCCAAAAGGGAGTTGTGTCGGGACATGACCAAAACTGGGTTTTGGGTCATGTGCCCGTAAGTGAATAGGACTTTACGGATCGAGACAAGGCTTGGAGTCTTGTATTGATCACGTCAAATAATGTTGGACATTTCCGGTATAGAAGGTTTGGAGGCGATGAGCGCGTCACGGAACCTCGTTGGGAATGGCTACGGGCCATGTTTTAAGAGACACATGAGAGGCTCATGCAACCAAGGCCCATGTAACTAATTAATCAAGTCTTGATTAATTAGTACTAAGTAAGCAAGACAAGAATTAAGATATTGGTGATTCACCACCTAAGCCCATCATGTCTAGCCTTACTTAGCATCATACTTGTCCTAGTTCACACCATGCTTCACACCTTACTTGTCCTTGATGGTTGTTCGTTATTTTGATGGATTAAGTCTTCTTATTCATATAAAAAAACACATGACAAGAATAGGAACAACTCCATCTTCTTCCTCTCTCTCTAGGTTTTGGCCAAAACATTTTTCTTCTCCAAAATTTGTGTTCTTGAGTTCTAAATACAAGAACTATATGGCTTTGATTCTCAGGATGAATACGTAGGCGTCTTGGAGACTCAAGAAGATCATATTTCCTTCGTGTTCTCTTCATTTCTCTTGTGTTATTGAACAAAATTGATGCAAAAAAAAATTTCTGCTTTAGGTCCGACCAGCCACCTTTGAGAGCTCGATCGGAGGTTCATCCAAGGTCTAATGAAGCTAATTTTTGGATCGAATGTTCTCAAAATACATTTATTCAAAGTGATCGGTGGAATTTGTATTTTGACGGTTCGTTCTTCTGATACACGAGCTGAAAGTTGAGTCACTTCATCTATTTCATTTTGGTCTTGTGTATCTAATCTTTGGTGGTTTTTCTTTGCATGGTCTCGAGTTTTATTTGCTTCAGTTGCGAGTATGTGTTCATACCCTCCATCAAGACCCAACATTTGAAGCCTTGTATTCTCTATCAGTTTAGGAGGTGTTGTCATGTGCTAACTTCACCATTGCCTCGAGGTTAGGGATGGCAAGGGCAGGTTTAGGGCAGGCTTAGAGATACCCGACCCCGCCCCGATCCTGAAATCCAGGCCCCGTCCCGTCCCCGGTCATTCCCTGGTCTTGCCTCGCCCCGCCCCGATGGAAACAATGTAATTTCACAAAAAAAAAATCAGAAGTAAAACAGAAAACAAAATTTATTTAACCATAACAAAGCAACATTTTAAATCAACTCAGTTTCTTTGATTAAAATATTACACTCGTTTATAGCCAAAATAATTGCAATAAATAAGTTTTAATTAAACGTAAACAAATGAGTCCAATACATAGAGAAGTAAGAGGCTTACCAATTGGAATTTGGGCTATGTGGGATCAGGAACTCTTTTTTTTTTTGAACGGAAAGATTCATTAATAATTTAATAAATCTTACAAATTAGACCGAATAAAACAAGCGTTGCATCCACAAGTCGTTTTCGGATATCTGAAGTACCACAAGCGAGATGAATAGCTCTCGACAAAGATGACACAACGCCTAGAAAAACGACTACCAGGTCGGCCTTTCTTATCGACTCTCCGGAGAGATCCGCCGATAAAAAGAGCGGACCGAACACGCCAACAAAGGCAACAACCACATCTACTGGAGATCTAAGATCCATGTAGGGGCTACAAACGAGAACATGCAAATCTACAACTAAAATAAACAACAAACGACGACCACGAGCTACTCTCGACTGGACTCTGATGTCGGGGGTTAAGATCAGAGAGAGGGGGAGAGGTGGGCGACGCCGACGAGCACAGATCTGATCCTCTTGAGGCGGATGCACGGGACGGACCGGGAGAGCATAATATGCAGGAGCATAACTGAACGGCTCAGACTGTGGATCTCCAGAGAAAAATGGGAACATATCTGACCGCCTTGCCGGAAAAGTGTGGCGAAGAGCCTCGATCGGAGGCGCTCGGGTCTTCGCCTTCGTCAAAAGGCCGGCCACCGTCGGTAGGGGGCGTAGTAGGGGAGAGCTTTACCGGTAGACCTGGCCGGCTTGAGAGTCAGACCGGCAGATTCGATCGGCGAGGTGGAAGAGCATGGGTGGGTCGCCGGTGGTGGTCGGAAGGGGCTGGGGGTGTGTCGGGGCGGAGTTTTTCCGGTAGATCTGACGCGATGGAGTGCTGGGCCGGCAGATCTGCCCAGCGAGGAGGAGGGGCAATAGCTTGAACGGATAGTAGAGATGGCCGGAGAGGGGTGGCGGAGGTGCAGGATTCGTTGTGCTCCGGTGGAGGCTCGGGGCGGACGAATGGCATCGATAGAAACTGGAGAGAGTTGGGTACATCAGCGTTGGGGAAGAGCTTCACCGGCAGCCCTCGTGGCCAGAGCCACAGTGGCCGCTGGCGGAGGCGACGCGAAGAAGAAGATGAACTAGTAGGGTTCGACTGGGCAGAGAGAAAAGTCGCGTGTTTCTGTCTTTCTATGGGATCAGGAACTCTTGTTTACGTATTTGGTAAAAATCGTATGTATATAATGAAAGAAATAAACAGTAGAGTATTTCATGCAGCTTAGTGGGTATCATGCTACCTTTACTTCCGTTCCCGCGAGGTAAGGCCCCATTTTGAACCTCACAAAGTCCTATTATTATGTGTTCAAACAATTTAACAAATATGAAGAAAAAAACTTACAATGAAATGATTCAAACCTACGCCTATGCAAGACAAAGAGAGTGTTCTACCGGCCCGACCCCGGTCAAAATCCCCTTTGACCGGGTTTTCCCCGCCCCGAACCCGTCTCAATTGGGTTGGGAACACCGAGTCTCCGTTGGGGTTGGGTTTTTTTGTCATTCCTACTCGAGGTTCCACGTGTGGGGAACATGCACAAAATTTTCCACATCATTTTTGATAGTTGTTGCATGTTCTCATGCATGCATGGTTTCATCACCTTTGTATGGTCTTTGAACAACCGACATGGACTTCTTGAATTATAGGCAGTC